>CM038039.1:175382525-176632525 GCA_021397845.1 Areca catechu | reverse complement strand
ATATCCGGGTCGATTTGTTGTAGGTCCTCTTTGGTGATCCAGAAATCTTCAGATTCATGACGTCCTTGCCATCGAACCAGATAGTGTTGGTAGCCCTTTTTTCTAGTAGTGATGATCTGGTCATTCAAGATCCTTTCAATTCTTTCCTTTCACTCAGGAATATTTGGTGGTAGACACTCAATTGGCATTTCACTCTCAAGAGAAGTGTTAGGACCAAAAGGTTCATCCGGTATCAATGCAGGTTCCTTGTATTCTTTCAGATCGGAAACATTAAATGTAGAACTAATGCCATAACTAGGTGGTAAGTCTACTACATAAGCATTAGGTCCAATTTTCTTTATTATTTTGAAGGGTCCGGCTCCCCGGGCATGGAGTTTCTTCATAGTTCCCGGAGGAAACCTTTCTGGTTTAAGCCTAATCATTACATAGTCACCTTCATTAAATTCCTTTAACCGTTTATGTGAATTAGCCATATGCCTATAGAGTTCATTGCTTGTTTGAATCTTCTGACTAATCTCCTTGTGCAAACCCTTAACATGCTGTGCATATGACTCAGCAGACTCAGATATTCGTGTATGTACTGGTAATGGAATTAGGTCTAAAGGTTTCCTAGGTCTGTATCCATGGACCACTTCGAATGGACTTTTTCCAATAGACCTATTAATCGAACTGTTGTAGGCAAATTCAGCGTGAGGAAGTAGTAAGTCCCAGTTTCCTAGGTTGTCACCGACTAAACATCTTAAGAGATTTCCTAAGCTTCGGTTTACTACTTCAGTTTGGCCATCGGTTTGAGGATGATAGGCCGTAGAGAATTTCAGCTTAGTACCTAACATGTGCCAGAGGGTTTTCCAGAAGTAGCTAGTGAACTTGATATCTCTATCTGACACAATGGTCTTGGGTAAACCATGAAGCTTAACCACCTGATCTAAGAAAAGCTTGGCCACTTTCGAAGCGTCTAAAGTTTGAGAACACGGGATGAAGTGCGCCATTTTGGAGAAACGATCGACAACCACAAAAACAGAGTCATGTTTCCTAGAAGTTTTAGGTAGACCTACCACAAAATCCATACTGATATCTTGCCAAGGACCATCAGGGACAGGTAAGGGCATGTACAGACCGGTGTTCTGTCTTTGCTGTTTTGCAACAGCACAGGTCCGACACTGAGCTACGATCTGGGCAACGTTCTTTTTAAGACCAGGCCAAAAAAATTGTTCTTCCATTGCTAGGATGGTTTTGTTCCTGCCAAAATGTCCTGCTAGACCTCCAGCATGGACTTCCCAGATCAGAAATTCCCTAACAGAGGTCTTGGGAATACACAACCGATTTCCTTTGAAAAGGTATCCATCTAACAGTGTATAATCACTAGGCTCACTAGATGGTCTTTGTTGGAGGAATTGATAGATGTGACCAAAATCAGGACATGTGGGATATTCATCTTTCAATCTATCGAACCCTACTACTTCAGTGCTCACAGAGGTTAACAACATAGAACGGCGGCTCAACGCATCAGCAACCCTATTTTCAGTACCGGCACGATGTTTCAAAACGAATGTGTAAGCTTGTATGAATTCTACCCATTTCCCGTGCCTAGGGTTTAATTTCTTTTGAGAACTAAGGAACCTAAGAGCTTCATGATCAAAGAACAGGACAAACTCGTGGGGTAGAAGATAATGCCTCCAATATCGTAGAGCTTGAACTACAGCATACAGTTCCTTATCATACGTGGAATACCTTAGTCTCGCCTCATTTAACTTTTCACTGAAGTATGCTACTGGGTGATTATCTTGACTCAAGACACCTCTAATTCCGACCCCAGAAGCATCACAAGCAACCTCAAACACCTTGGTAAAATCGGGTAACCTTAAAACAGGTGCTTGTGTCATTTTCTCCTTAATTGTTAGGAAGGCCTTACCTGCTGCTTTAGTCCACTCGAAATTTTCCTTCCTAATACAATCAGTGATTGGAGCCACTATCGTACTGAACCCTCTAATGAATCTCCTATAGAAGGTGGCTAAACCGTGGAAACTACGGACATCATGGATATTCTTGGGTACAGGCCACTCTACTATTGACTTAATTTTCGCAGGGTCAGCGGACACCCCTTCAGATATGACTACGAATCCTAGAAAGATAACTCTATTTGTCAGGAAATCACACTTCTTGATATTGGCATAGAGACTATCTTTTCTCAGGACTTGACAAACTTGCTTCAGGTGGGTTAAGTGGTATGCCTTTGTTTTGCTATACATAAGTATATCATCAAAATAGACCACTACAAATCTTCCAATAAAAACCTTTAACACCTGATTCATTATTCTCATAAAAGTGCTGGGTGCATTGGACAGACCGAACGGCATGACTAACCAGTCATATAATCCATCTTTAGTCTTAAAAGCGGTCTTCCATTCGTCTCTAGGCCTAACCCTAACCTGGTGATAGCCACTTTTTAAGTCTATCTTGGAAAAAATTGTCGATCCAGCTATCATATCAACATGTCGTCTAGTCTTGGAATTGGGAATCTATACTTTACAGTGATCTTATTAATGGCACGGCTATCTATACACATCCTCCAGGTGCCATCTTTCTTAGGGGTCAGCAGAGCAGGGACTGCACATGGACTTAAGCTTTCCTTAATAAACCCCTTCCTAAGAAGTTCACCCACTTGCCTTTGCAGTTCCTGGTGTTCAGTTGGGTTCATCCTATAGTGAGGCAAATTAGGTAAAGTCGCTCCAGGGATTAAATCTATTGTGTGTTGTATATCTCTTAAAGGTGGGAGGTTATCGGGAAGATCCTCGGGAAACACGTCTTCAAAGTCTTTCAATAATTGGACCACCTCTTGAGGGTGTTCTACAGGGGTGTGGTCCATAGTTTCCTTAGCAGCTACCATCCAAATAGGTGCTCCCTCATTAATGTCTTTTTCTAATTCTCTTGCACCTATCAAATTTAATCCAGTCCTTTTTTCTTTCAAGCTGCTAACTCCTCTTTTGGTGTTGTCCTTAGGCTGGGTTGGATGAATGACAATTTTCTTGCCATTGAAATTGAAAGTACAGGAATTTGATCGACCAAAAATTATCACATCATGGTCAAACAGCCATGGCCTACCTAGGATGATGCTACTTACTCCCATAGGGAGTACATCACACCAGATTCGTTCCTGATAGGACTGAAGTTGGATTCGGACCTGACATCTTTGCTTGATTGGGATAGAAGTGGAATCGATCCAGGATACCCTATATGGATTGGAATGTGGTTCAGTGGGTAATCCTAGACTCTTGGCTGCACTAGTGGAAATGGCATTGACACAGCTTCCACTATCGATCACGATCTTCCAGACCTTTTCTCCTATTTTGACAAATGTGTGTAGGATGCTAGTCCTACGCCAGTCTTCCTGCTCCTTGGTTTGTGTCATGATACATCTCACAACTCCTAACACATCTGATGAATCTACATTTTCTTCATCTCCTTCATACTCATCAGCCAAGCTATCCCCTGCTTCATAAACCTCCTCTTCATCATTCTCCAGGGGTTCTGATTCACCTTCTTCTGCCTCCCCTATATGTAAAGCTCTAGAGGGACATTGGCTCACGAAATGACCTGGTTTACGATACTTATAGCAGACTCGCTCCCTCTCACCTCGATCTTCAGGGCTCTTTCCTTTGTCTTCTCTAGGAATTGGGGGAATGGCAGGGTTGTGCCTAGGGGTTGGATTCGAGCTGGATCTTGGTCTATTGGTTGTACCAGGGACTGAACTAGGCCTGCTAACAGGAGGGTTAAATCTAATAGGTTCAGGTCGTCTAAATGTAGCTCTCCTTTGAAACCTCTCATAGTCCGTGGCAACTTGGTATGCCTGATCTAAATCATGGACTTCCCTTAAAAACAGTTCCCCTTTTATATCATCATTCAACCCTGATCTAAACCTTGATAAAGTGGCTGCTTCAGACTCGACTACGTTGCATCGCATCACAAACTCATCAAATTTAGCAACGTATTCAAAAACGGTCTTGTTACCCTATGTTAATCGTTGCCACTGATCTAATAACCTTTGCTGATAAGACATAGGCAGATATTTCTCTCTAAGTTTCCTCTTCATATCTCTCCATGTTGCTATAGGTAAATCTCCCCTTTGCCTTGATATGCGTTCCACGTTTTCCCAATATAACCGAGCCTGACGAACTAGTCTGATTTTGGCAAACTTAAATCTTCTCTCTTCAGACATATCATACCAGTCAAAATACTGGTCCATGTCAGCCTTCCAGTCTGTGTACACCTTAGGATCTAAGCTTCCCTCAAAGGTTGGTGCATCTAGACGGATGTTCCTTAGGGCCCGATCATCCTGATCAAAAGTATCATACTAAGGCCTTCTAGGAGGTGGCTATGGAGTATGATCAACATAATCCTAATGCGGTCTTCTTTGAATTGGGTCAGGTGTGTGTTCCTGTCGTTGGGCTCTAGGATGAACTGAAGGTAATCTGGGTGAAGGTGGTTAAGTTGGGGTCAACCTAGCTTCTTCTAGGATTCCTATCCTTTCCTCGAACTGACCAAATTTAGCATCCAAACAGTCCATCTTCTCGATCATAGTTCTTATAAGGCTTTCCATACTAGTATCCATGGATGAACTAGGTTGGGCTTATGAAGGGTGGTAAGGTGTGCCTGACCTAGTTATCATGCAAACAATTAGACTCAGACCCGAACTACGAGTTTTCTAAACCGGTTAGTCCAAATAAACTGAGTTGACTAGATACAATCAAAT
This sequence comes from Areca catechu, assembly GCA_021397845.1. Classification (NCBI taxonomy): domain Eukaryota; kingdom Viridiplantae; phylum Streptophyta; class Magnoliopsida; order Arecales; family Arecaceae; genus Areca; species Areca catechu. The sequence continues at coordinate 176,627,775 of CM038039.1, read as the reverse complement.
CAATAGCTACTCTCTTCCACTGGCCAGTCAGGAGGTGGGTCTGTGGGAGGTTCCCCCAGCTTTCACTGGGTCCTAATTAAAAACCACAAGAACCGCTTAGGCTTGAGCCACTTAACCTCTATCCTTGACACCAGCTTTCAATAATAGATGAAGAAATGGGTTGCACAAGCTTTCCCAATTGAATTGAACTGGACCTAGAGTTCCAAGCTAGTTGCCTAATCAAGGTGGCAAGCTAGATTGTAGTAACTCTATACTTGGCCAGGTGTTAGAACAAGGGGAGTGTGAGATCCTATCTCTGGCCTACCTAGGCCCGGTGGAATTGGCTCGATAGATAGATCAGCACCCAAGCCCTTAGTCCCAATTCTAGATACCAAGTAATAGGGCACACACAAGACTAGTTGACACAATGAGTTGACAATAACCTGGGCTCGACCAAATTGATGTTCCTAACCCACTAGGGCAATTAATGTCTAATCAATTTTAGTTAGGGATTAGGTCGATATACAATTTGGTGATTTTTGGGCTAGGGATAGGAGATGAAATCCTGACCCTATGTCAATTTCATGCCCTTAATTTGATTTGTCATGAGATGCATGCAAATTTCAAATTTCAGGTGCAGAAGTAGTGTGTTACAGTTTAAAAGTGGTGTTGATAAGTGCAGAAAAAAATCTCAGAAAAATCTAAAAAAATCACAAAAAACTCCTAACTTCTAGATGACATACCAGATGAAACGAAAATTCAAAATAATATCTGTACTATTCTAGGTAGATTCTGAAATGAAGATAATGAAAAGGAACAGAACAGAACAGAAACCCTAATAACACTGATGGACTGCAGGAATTTTTATTTTTTTTGTAAATCTTTTCTCAGATTAAAATTTAAAACAGTGATAAGCAACTTAAAATGGAACAAGAAAAAAAATATTCCAACGAGGAATGTGATACTTGCCTTTGGAGTTGCAGGCGGATTACAGTCAGCCTACAGAAAATACAGCAAGCAGAAAAACAGAACGTGCCCAATGCAAAATTCACAAATGAAATCTAAGAAGTCCTTTGGCTTTCTTTTTCACGGGTCAATTACAATGACACCCCGACACGCCTTAGGAGATCCCCGTGGAATGGGAAGAGAGGGTGTTTAAACCCTACTTTCTCCTAAGACCGGACGGCCTGGTAATGCCCCCGATCCAAATACTTCAAGGACTTAATGCTATGCAATCAGGAACTTATTCTACCATGCTCTGATACCAAGATTGGTGTGGTATGCATGATGAGGATGCAATCATGTGACTCTAAAGGAGATTAACCAAAATTTAACTAGCAATTCTTACTTGCATATGAGTGATTCAACATATAAGATCAAGGAGATCTAAATAAGAAACCCTAAATGCTTATACTTAAACCCAGCTAGGAGGACTATCAAAATATTAAAGAAATAAGACAAGATTAGAATTCGCACACAAGTCAAGCTAGCCCTATTTAATGATCCCGATCTTAAAAGACTAGGAGTTCAAGCATTGAAATCTCAAGCACAAGGGATTCACTCTTAAGGTTCTCAAATGAAAGATCATACCACATAAGATGGGCCATCTAACTTTCTGGTTTGTAGCAAGTAATCCTTCCTCCTGGATCTGGAACCTAGAGAACCCTGCAACAAAGAAACCAAGATGATTAGAAGCTTAATTAGAAATGAGAAGATTGATGGAACTCAAAAGGAGAGTTTGTTGGAAATGATCCTTGGCGCCATGGTGGAAGCTTGTGTTGGTGTTGATCTTCTTCTTGTGAGGATGTCCTTAATTCGCCTTGAAGGAAGAGGATTGCTTGGAAGATGAAGAGTAAAAGAGAAGGATTAGGGAGAAGAAATGATGGAGGAGAGGAAGAGGTTCACTTAGGCACAAAGATCCATATAGGCACATAGAAACACATAGAAAATTTCTGAAAAAATTGTATTCCTTCATCAATTCCTCTTTACAAGGGGCGTCCAAGGCTTTAAATAAAGCCTCACAAATTTTGAAATTTCAAATCCCCAAACAAGTGGAGTAATATAAGGGGAGAGGGCTGATTTTCTTGCTTGAAATCCTCCTTGGCCAACTTCCTTGAATTTGAACTTGGGATGGCGCCCTCTTGTGGTGAGGTGGCATGTGGTCCCCTCTTGACGTGGCATGTGGTCCCAAGTTGAGATGTCGCAAGTGATGTGGCATGTGGTCCCCAATTGAGTTGGCTTTGGTCTTGATTTGGGATATACATTGTGAGTCTTCTTTAGGCTTGATGCTAGTTGACCCATTTGGATTGGACTAAGACTAGACCCGACATGGACTCGACTTACATGATTATTTTGGACTCAAAAGAAAGATTACAGGACCCAACATGGACTCGACTTACATGATTCTTTTGGACTCAAAATAAAGAAAGGTTATCGGACTCTCTAGTCCAACCATAAAGATTCGGAATGGGCTTGAATTGGTTGGAGTCTCTTTCTGATTCTGGTGCCTGCACCACTGGGGAGTCTGAAGTGGCAGATAACGGACTTCCAGAAGAATTGCCAGACATGGGCTTCTGTCATCCAAGCTAGCGGCTCTGCTTCGACCCATTTGGTGAAGTAGTCGATTACCACTTGCAGGAACTTCTGCTGTCCCGGTGCGATGGGAAATGGTCCGAGAATGTCCATCCCCCACTGCGAAAAAGGCCAAGGGGATGACAGTTGGGAGATCGGCTCTACTGGAAGGCACTGCACATGAGAATGGCGCTGGCATTTGTCGCACCTCTTGATGAAGTCGATAGCGTCTTCTCTCATGGTCTTCCAAAAGTATCCTTGGCGAAGAGCTTTGTATGCCAGGGTCTTTCCTCCCACGTGGTTCCCAAAGAGGCCCTCGTATATCTCTCTAAGCACGGAGGCTGCCTCTACGGGTCTGAGACACTTTAAAAGTGGGTTGAAGTAAGATCGACGGTAGAGCTGACTGTCCATTAGGACAAACTGAGTGGCCTTCCTTCTAATGAGGCCGACTTCTTTGCAGTCCTCCGGTAGGAAGCCATCTTGGATGTACTTGATGTACTTGTCCATCCAGCTCGGCTCGCTGGACACCTGCTGCACTTCCTCCGGGCTTTCGTGACTTGGAGTCTCGAGATATTTGATGTAGGCACGCCCCAGGGACGAGTCCGGCAGGGTTGCGAGCCTTGATAGTGCATCCGCATGGGCGTTTTCCCCGCAAGGGATATGGAAAACACATTAGTATTGGAAGCTTACTGTGCTTGAATGTACCTTCTCGAGGTACTTCATCATCAGGGAGTCTCGGGCCTCGTACTCCCCGGAGACTTGACCGGCAACCTGTTGGGAGTCAGTGAAAACCTTCAGGCTTTGCACGCCCAGCTCACGGGAGACCCTTAGGCCTGCAAGGAGTGCTTTGTACTCCACCTGGTTGTTTGTGGCGGTGAACTTGAAGTGGAGAGCGCATTCCGCCACCACTTCGTCGGAGTTGGTGAGGATGAGACCTGCTCCGCTCCCGCCAGAATTGGAGGTGCCGTCCACATGGAGGATCCAAGGGTCCTCCCATGGGCCAAGCTCAGCTTGGCTTTCCGGGGCCATCCACTTTGGCTCCTCGGGGAGTCCTGTGCACTCGACCACGAAGTCGGCTAGGACTTGGGCCTTCTGTGATGATCTCGATCGATATGCGATATTGAACTCGCTCAGCGTCAGGGACCATTTAGCCAATCTTTCGGAAGTCTCGAGGTGGCCTAAGATGGTCCTCAGCGGTTGATCAGTCACGACCACTATTGGGTGTGCTTAGAAATAGGGCCTGAAGCGCTTAGCAGACATTATTAATGCAAAAATGAGTTTCTCGGAGCGAGAATACATGATCTCCACGTCGTGGAGGATTTTGCTGGTGTAGTACACCAGTTTTTGCGACTTGTCCTGGTCTGCGCAGACGAGGATAGAGCTGACAGCTTCCGGTGTCACCGCCAGGTACAACAGAAGCTCCTCTCAGTCCTCGGTCCTAGAGAGCAACGGGGGGGAGGCGAGGAAGTTCTTCAGCTCCTCGAAGGCTGTCCTGCACTCCTCGATCCAAGTGAAGTCATGCATTTTATGCAGCGTCTTGAAGAATAGCAGGCAACGGTCAACCAACCTCGAGATGAATCTGCTGAGGGCGGCAACGTGCCCCGTCAGGCGCTGAACCTGCTTCTTGGAGGTTGGGTGCTCCATGTCGATGATGGCCTGAACCTTCTTCGAGTTCGCTTCGATGCCCCTCTAGGTGACCATGAAGCCGAGAAATTTTTCTGCGACCACTCCAAAGATGCACTTCGCCGGGTTTAGCTTCATCTGATACTGCCGCAGGTTATGGAAGGACTCGACGAGGTCGGCTACATGGCTTGAGCTCAACCTGCTCATGACGAGCATGTCATCCACATACACTTGCATGTTGCGACTGATTTAGTCCTTGAAAACCTTATTGACCAGTCGCTGATAGGTGGCTCCTGCATTCTTCAGGCCAAAAGGCATCATCCTGTAGCAGTATGTGCCTTAGTCGGTGATGAAGGCGGTGTGCTCCTCGTCTTCTGGATGCATGCAGATCTGATTGTATTCGGAGAAAGCATCCATGAAGGAGAGCAACCGGTGGCCAGAGGTGGCATCCACCAGCTGGTCGATCTTCGGAAGAGGGAAACTATCCTTTGGGCAGGCTTTGTTGAGGTCGGTGTAGTCTATATAGATCCTCCATTTTTCATTACTCTTCCTTACCATGACTACATTCGCCAGCCAGCTCGGGTATTGGACCTCCCGAACAAAACCGGCAGCCAGGAGTTTATCAACTTCCTCCTTGATGGCTGCCTGCCGTTCCGGGGCGAAACTTCTCTTCTTCTACTGAACTGGCTTGTGTTCAGGGTCAACACTCAATTTGTGAGTAATGATGTCAGGAGGAATACCTGGCATATCTACCGCTGTCCAGGTGAACACGTCCGCATTAGCCTGCAGGAATCCCAGTAATTAGGCCCTCTCCTCCTCGGGTAGCTGGGCTTCGATCTGCACCGTCTTCGCAGGATCGTCTCCAAGAGGATAAGAAAGTAGACACTTGACCGGGCCTTCTTTGGGGTCTTGGGCCCTTTGGTCGAGGTCATCCGTGCTAGGGTCGTCCTGAGGGACCTTGGCCCCAGGGAGAGTTTGGAAACAATGCTGCACAGGCTGGGGTGCTCCTCTCATCTCCCCAACACCGTGGAGAGTTGGGAATTGTACAAGTAGCCTCTTAGTGGAGATGACGGCATCGAGGAGGTTGAGCCCGGGCTGTCCCAAGATCACGTTGTAGGCAGAAGGGAGCCAGACAACAGTGAATGTCATCATGACGATGCTCTACCGAGGTGGGGTCCCGGTAGTGACTGGGAGAGTGATCTCTCTCTCCACCCTTACGGAGTCGCCCATGAAGCCAACAAGGGGTGCATGCACGGGCATGAGCTGATTGGAGAAAAGATTCATCTTGACAAAGGCATCGTAAAAAAGCACATCTGTGGAGCTCCCGCTATCAACCATGATGCACTTTACAGGATGCTTCATGATCATCATCTCGACGACCATGGCATCATTATTCATATTTTTCTCCCCGTCTTCCCCTTCCCTCATAAAGGGGAGTACATTCTCAGAATATTCTGCCCCCCGAGCTCTCTTCGGTGCTTGCTCGGCTCCTCAGCATATCATGCCCACCGGCTTCTTGGTGGGATGGTTGTCGATGGTTGGAGTTGGGGGAAGAGTAACGAGTGCCTGAGATTCTGCTTGAGGTTTGCCCCCCACATATCTTTTGAGGTAGCCTTTTTTAATGAGCTCCTCAATCTCCCATTTGAGGTTACGGCATTCCTCGATGTCGTGGCCGTGGTCACGGTGGAAGCGGCAGTACTTCATCTTGTCGCGGGTGGCAGACAGATTCAGTGGTGCCGGGTGCCTCAGATAACCTTCGCCCTCGATCTCCAAGAGGATTTTTGTCGTCGGGGCGAGGAGAGGGGTGAAACTATCCTCGGGGACGGGAGCCCCTCTCGATCTCGGTCGGTCCCTCTGTGAGCTCGGAGCTTGGGGTACTGGCCTCCGGGCCCCGGGTGCCTCGGTGGTGGTCGGCTTTCTCTAGGGTCCTCCATCGAGCTCCCACCTCGCATGATCCGCCTCATCGGTGCGGATGTACTTCTGAATTCGGAGAAGGAGCTCGGAGTAGATCTTGGGGGGCTTTTTATCTAACGAGTAGGTTAGGCGGGAGGTCCTGGGCCCTCGCTTCATGGCCAGCATTGCAACTGGCTCCTCCAGATTGTAGATCTCCAACACGACAGCCTTGAAGCGGGCCACGTAGTCCCGCAAGGTCTCGCGGTCCTGCTGCCGGATGGAGAAGAGGCTGTCGGCCTCACGTGGCAACTTCCTGCAAGCATCGAAGTGAGCCATGAACTTCTGCCCTAGCTGGGCGAAGGAGCTAATACTCTCCGGCTCCAATTGGGTGAACCACACCCGGGCTGCCTTCCGGAGAGTAGCAGGAAAAGCGATGCAGCGGAGAGCATCGGTGGCCCCCTGGACCCTCATGAGGGTACGGTAGCTTTCCAGGTGGTCCAGGGGATCGGTGGTCCCATCATAAGGATCCACCTGTGGCATTCGAAACTGGTGTGGAACTGGCTCCACTTGGATTTCTTGGAAGAACGGAGGGTGGGCGTTGTAGCCCGCTGGCTCATTGGCGGAGCCCTAGATGCTGGCAAACCGGTGAGCGAACTCCACCAGCTTGCGGTCATGCTCCTCCATGCGCTTCTTCGCCATATGCCTGATGGCTTCATCTAGGATCCCTCCATTGAGAGAGGCAGGGAAAGTGATGCGGGAGCACGACGTTCATGACGAGGGGCTTTGCCTTTCCTGCCCTAGCGAGGCTTAGATGCCCCCCGGTCGAGGGGCGGAGAAGAGCTCCCTTCGTCGACGGACCCGGCCCTTTGTCGCTTCATCAGTGCTTGATGGCTGCCCCAGGGGTCCGTCACGGCCCGCAGCTGCGAAGGCCTCCTATGGAAGGATTGCAGGCTGTCGCGGGGTGCTGCGGTGTGGGTCATGGGGGTCTTTGGCTATTGGTGAGTGGCCAGAGACGATGCTGGTGCTGGAGTTGACGCATCGCTGCAGGTAGAGTGTGCATCTGCTGGGCGAGTGCGATCAGCTGGACTTCTAGCAGGGGTGGTTGAACTGGAGCGGGTGGTTTCGTCCCCGGGCCGTGCGGGTTCCCATGGGAAGAAGACTCTTCCGCACGGTCAGGGAGGCTCCCTTTGCTCAAGTGGTCACCATCTTCCCGCTAGGCTGCTTGAATGAGACTTGAATTGAACCGGAAGGTATTCTATTTCACGGTCAGTGCCTGCCCTCCTTCCTGGCATGCCAATCTGTTGCCGCTCTGGATCATCGTGGCCCATAGCTGCTGATGGCGTTGAAGCGTCGCGCGCATCCGCTGGCTAGGAATCCCCTCGGTGCCTCGGGACCTGCAAGAAACAGCGTCAATGACCCAAGCCGGGGATTCCGACGAGGGCGCTCCGACGGTCAAGTCAATGACGATCCATGGGAACAGATCCTCTTGGTCAAGCCCCTCGGGATGAGCTCCATGCTAGGAGGAGTCAAAATGTAGTATGAAATGAAGTGGTGAACTGGGAGAGGTGACGACCGAGGAGAGGGTGTCCTCCCGTGTGGCCTCTTTCCCTTTTGCTTTTTTGCTCTGAGTTGGATTGAATGTGTTCTACCTCTTTGGCTTACTTTTGCTGGGTTTTTACCCTGGCTTGCCTTGGGATCTTCCCGTGCTATCTGACACGTGAGACGAGGTATGGTGTCGTAGACGGGACGTCTCTCCTGTTTGTCAGTTGGGGAAGCTTCAGCGGTTCTGACATTCCTTCTGCCTGCCACTCCTCTGGAAGCATGGCAGGGCCTCGATCGATGGGTCGCCGCCCTTGGGATTCGCATCCTCTGTCTGTGCCTTCTCCATGGCGGTACGGCGGGTTGGTAGGAGGCATAGCGCCTTGATGTGAGGTTTCCTCTTCTTTGGTGCGAGCAACGGACGTGGGCATTTACTGCGGCATGGCGGGCGCTTCCGTACGGTCTTCGGGCGGTGCGCCGCCATCCTTCGAGAGCAGGCGCTGCTTCTTTGGAGGTTGATGCTTTTGTCCGAGCTGGGGACCGAGCTTGGAAGGTGGGGCCCTGCTCCGGGGGGCTCGCCTCAGAATGGCTCGGCTGGACGGAGGGCTGAGCTCGACTCCGGACCAGCAGGGCTTAGCTTTGGGCGAGCTCGACCTGAAAGAGGTAGGCGAGGCGCCGCCCAGTCCAAGGGATCCGACCTCGGAGGAGCTCCTCGTGGTAGAGACTTGAGCTCGACTCCCGACCACGGGACTCGATTTGGAGGGGTCCGCCTTGGGTGGTGTCTTATGCCCGGCTCCGGCCTAGGCATCTCGTTTGTGGGGGACCGACATGGCAGAGGACTTGTGCCTGGCTCCGGCCTAGGCATCCCGACCTGGCGGGGACCGACCTGGCGGAGGACTGAGCTCGACCTCGGTAGGCATCCCCGCTGCTCCGGGAGAAGTCAGCCCGGCAGAGAGGCCCAGGTTAGATGACTGGCATGGGGTCCGATGGAGACTCCACGTCAGCGATCTGGTCACATTACCATCACATACATCAAGCTGCTAATCGCTGAAGCATACGGAACCCTGGCTATTGTTTTCAGGTCATCATTAACCTTGGATGACTGTTCCTTCAAAAGCTTGAAGTGTGCGACCAAAGGTATCTTCACAAGCTTTGCATCTACCATGTTGAATCTATCCAGCACCTTTGTAATGTAGTTACTCTGAACCAGCTTCAGTATACCTGCCACCTTATCTCTTCGATCCTCAACCCAGGTATTTGCTTTGCTGTGCCCATGTCCTTCATTGCAAATTCTCTTGACAGCTCCATCTTCCATCTTTTGATCTCCTGCATGTTCGATCCAGCTATCAACATATCATCAACATACAAGAGTAGAATGATGAAACTGCCATCAAACAACCATAGTATCAACAATGATCTTCCTGGAACCTTGCAAAGTTACTGTTAGTCATGAATCCATCAAACTTTTTGTACCATAACTAGGGAGCCTATTTCAAACCATACAAGTTCTCCTTCAACTTGCATACCAGGTTTTCTTTACCATGGATTATAAAGCTAACTGGCTGCTACATAAAAATGTCCTCATCTATCTCACCATGTAGGAAAGCAGTAGTAACATCAAATTATTCTAAGTAAAAAATTTTCATGAACTACTATACATAGAATAACCCTTATTATAGAGAGATTAACAACAAGAGAAAAGATCTCAGTATAGTTAATACATTCTTTCTATTGGAAGCCTTTCATAACTAACCTTGCCTTGTACCTCTTATTGTCATTGTACTCTTTCTTGATCTTGTAGACCCACTTGTTGTGCAGTGCTTTCTTTCTTTCTGGCAGTGTACTGAGCTTCCATCTCTCTTTTTTTATCAAGGACTGCATCTCGTCCTTCATCGCCAGCTCCCACTTGACTGAATCTTCACTTTCCATGGCTTCATCAAAGCACTCGGACTCTCCTCCATTTATTAATAGCAGGTAATATAATAAGGATGAATACCTTATACATGATTTTGGGTCCTTGTGGATCTTCTCAGTTGAGGCATCTCTGGCTCAGGTTCAGGATCTTTTGCTCCCCAGCAATGTCCTTCGTGATATCTTCCAACTCTACTTGTTCTTTCTCCTTGTCTGCTTATCCTGCTCTATCTGAAACACTCTGGTCCTTGTACAGGCTTCTTTCATTTAATACCATGTCCTTGCTCATGATGATCTTCTTGTCTTTCTCACTCCTGAGCTTGTAACCAAACTTATCAGTGCCATACCCCAATAAAGAAGCACCTCTAACCTTTCATCGAGCTTGTCTCTCTTCTCTGCATTAACATGTATGTAAGAGCCACAGCCGAAAACCTTCAGGTGAGATAAGCTTGCTGACTTCCCTGTCCACTATTCTTTTGGTAGCTTGTCTCATGGAAAATTGAGGAACTCTTATTGGTCAAATAGGTAGCAGTGTTAACTACCTCAGCCCAAAATATCTTGGGCAATCCAGCATGGAGCCTCATGCTCCTGGCTCTCTCGTTTAAGATGATGTTCATGTGCTCAGCTAGCCCGTTCTATTGTGGCGTGCTTAGAATCGTCTTCTCTATCTTGATCCCATTGATTGGGCAGAACTCCTTGAACTCAGTGATATTGTACTTGCCTCCATTATCCGATCTCAAGCATTTTATCTTCTATCTAGACTCATTCTCCACCAAATTTTTTCACTTCCTGAAAGTATCAAATATATTAGATTTATTCTAAAAAAATAAATCCATACATTTCTGGTGAAGTCATCGATGAAGGTCACACAGTATCGCGAAGCTCCAAAGAATGTAACCGATGAGGAACCCCATACGTCGATATGTACAAGCTCTAGCTTTCTTGATCTTGGTGCCCTACCAATCTTGGAGAAGCTGACTCTCTTCTACTTTCCAAGAATATAACTCTCGCAGAAACCAATATCTGTCATCTTCAAACCCGGTAGCTTATCCTTCTTCAGCAATACTACATTCCTTTCTCGCCCATGTAACCCAGCCTGTAGTGCCATAACTCTGAGTTTGCCTATGCTAGTGCCACTGCATCTTTGGTATTACTAGTCATATATAGGATACTCAACTTGCTTCCTCGTGCTCTCACCATCATACCTTTGGTGATCTTCTAAGAGCCACTAATGAAAGTTGTAATGTACCCTCTAAATCTAGCTACCTGACTGATATCAGGTTTCTCCTCAATCCTAGGACATGTCTGACATTCTTGAGCTTCCAAATTGATTGATCTGGCATCTTGATATGTACATCACCCTTTCCCACAATATCTAAAGGCTCATCATCTGTAAGATAGACCTTTCCGAAGTTAGTGGCAATGTAGTTATGCATAGACTCCTTTTATAAGGTAGAGTGAAACGAAGCTTCAGAGTCTAAAATTCAAAACTCCATCAGACATCCATGCCGAGAATCGATGCATCTTCAATTATCTCTGTTGCCGCATTGATGGATTCTTCATTTTATCGCTTATCCTTCCTTGCCTAACAGTTATTCCTGGTGTGCCCCTTCTTGCTGTAGTACCAATAGCCATCACCCTTCGATTTTGATTGGCTCCTCTGCTTGGACTTGGATCTCCTATGGCCTTTGCTGCGCTATATAGTTCTTCCTCTGCCTTCTTAAGTAACCAAGACAGAGACAGAGTTCTCTTTGATTTTTTTCCTTCTAATATCTTCACTAAGAATCAGATTCTAGATCCCTTCAAATTTCAACATGCTTGAGCCACACAAACTACTCACCACTATTACATTTGCACCCCAGCTCTTGGGTAAAGAAGATAACAGGATTAGGGCATTGTTTCATCCTCAAAGCTAATGTCAACTGAACTCAACTAACTAGTAATCAGATTAAATTTATTGATATGATCGGTTACGAACGTACCTTTGCTCATCTTCAAGTTAAACAGAATTTATTGATATGATCGGTTACGAACGTACCTTTGCTCATCTTCAAGTTAAACAGACGATGCATGAGATAAACTGATGCGGGACTAAAATGCATGCAATTCATTTTGTGTGTTTTATATGTGGGGTTAGGTGATTAATTCCCGAATTTCATATCAAAATTAATTGTAGGAGTTTTTTTATGAATTTTTGAAGCCAAGCATGCAGATTAGAACTAGAAAAGTACTAAAGAAGGATTGCCGGGACCGAGAAGCCTCGGTTAGGGCAAGTTCTCCTACAATATAAAGACTGGAGGTAGAGGGGGTGTACCTGACAACGTCTGAAGCGCCCGGTGAAGATCGCAGGGAAGGGATCTCTTGTTTCTCGATGGATGCGGCCTGGAAAATCGAGCCAAAGACCCGTGGATACCCGGCTTTCTACTCGATGGTCCGATTGAGGCTTGGCTGGAGTCGTTGGATTCGTAGGAACTCGGGGACCTGCAAACGACCTGTCAGGGGTTAGAAAACTCAGAGAAAATCAAGAAAACAAAGGAAAATAGCAAAGGGAAGAAAGTTTTGGAGGGGGCTGGAAGGATGGTTGGCAGCAGGAAGATGATTGCAAACACCGGGAAGAAGAACTCTCAAAGCCCTATATGCACATAGCAGGGTAATCACACAAAGCAATTGAAGAACTCAAGGTTTATTTCATATATCAAAATCTCCCTTCATACAAGAGGCTAGGGTCCTTTAAATAGATCCTTAATCTTGGGCTCCAAGTAAAGGCACATAAGTCTTTACAATAGAATCCTTTTCCCTCTCAAACCCTAGCTAGAAAATAAGGAAACATTAGGTAGAAAAATCCCTAAAAATTCTCTTGACTTGGCCAACACTCCAAGGATGCCTAGGGGGGCGTGTTGGTCTTCTAGGAGCAGCAAGAGGCCGGCCCAAAGGGGCTCGGGTGCATAGGTTTGGGCCTCTGGAAGCTGGGGTGGCCTGGTAGCCAGGTAGCAGGAATATTCCCTGGTATCTTGCTTCTTAGGGGCTTGGGCTTGGCGCCTGGGCTTGATTTCTTTGGGCTAGGATGCAGATGGACCTCTAAAATCATGGATGCTTTGGTATACGAATATATTTTGGCATCTGGAAGGAAATCTGGACATCTAGAGGGCATCTGCAAGGAATCAGGGTTTTCTGAAATTTTCGTCCTGGGGTCTTCAAATCTTCAAGCTGGGTTGGACTTGGGCTATACTTCCATGTCTTCAATATGGTTGGACTTGGTCTTCACTTGTATGATGTGGTCTTGAGTCTTCAATATGGTTGAATAGGACTCAAAAAAATAAAATTAGCTCGATATGAGCTGACTAACACTGGACTGAACTAGCTCAACAAGAGCTGACTAGTATAGAACTGAAACTCAAAAGACTCAAAGAACAACTAAAATGGACTCAAATGGGCTAAGCCCTTATTACAGATGGACTCATAAACTATTGATCAATTCATAGAGGGTTGAAAAGCCTCTGTCTTATTTTGGTGCCTCTGGTGTCCCCACCAATTCTCCTGGGATGGGAGGAACTCAACACTGTCGAGTGAAGATCAAGCTTGCTCACATATCTCTCGAGGAGGTTCGGGTTGAGGTGCAGCAAGTCCTCTCAAGAAATCCACGAATCGTCCGACTCTGGCCAGCCTTGCCATCGGACCAGGAAGCGTTGATAACCGCGGCCTCGAGTCATAATGGCTTGATCATCCAGGATACGCTCGATCCGTTCTCCTCTCTCAGGCCAAATTTATTAGTGGACACTCTGGGTTAGGGTCACTCACAATGAAAAGGAATAGGTTCGAAGGCCTCACTAGGTATCGCTGTCGGTTCCCTGTACTCAACCAGGTCTATAATATTGAAGGTAGAACTAATGCCCAAATCCGAAGGCATGTCTAACACCTAGGCATTTGATCCAACCTTCTCTATCACTTTAAAAGGTCCAGCTCTGCGAGCATGAAGCTTCTTTTAGGCCTAAGCCTAACCAACATAGAATCCACTACATCAAATTCTTTGATCCATCTTCGGGAATTAGCCAGTTTGTTTAAAATTAGTGTAGGTGGTGAACATGCTGGGTACATGCAGACTCCTAACAAATGATTTAAAGGACTCAAACCTACACCTAACAGACTCGACTAAAGAGATTTATTAGGTCTTAACTACCACTTGGGCATGGGGGCATGAGTCATGGTTGATGGGTAACATGCAGAAGAAAATTTGCTAGTAACTCCTAATATGTGCCAGAGGGTCTGCCAAAAGTAGGTAGCAAATGGGATGGGCTCTATGGATCCTTACAACCTAGTAACCTCAACCAAATGTAACCTAATAGTTCTAGACACATGAGAAGACTCAGGAAAGGATAGAAAATAGGAAGTGGGTTCAGAATTAGTCTAGTAGGGTGGAGAAAAAGGTTTAGTTGGATAAAGTAGGATAAAAGAAGGGGCATCAGGGACTAATCCTAGACTAATGAGGCTAATCTTACGAGATTGTGGAATATCTATGGGCAAGAAAAGGTCCATGCTATGGAAGGATGGGTCAACAATTTATGGGAAGAGATATTCAATAGGAATGGCAGGAAGGGATTCATCCTGAGGGTAATGGGTTAAGTAAGCCAAATCCTGAATAAAGTCTTCTTGTTCATGGAATTTAGGAATAGGCTCTACAATTAGATCCTTTTCTAGTGTTTCCTCAGGTAAAATCCTAGTATCAGAGTTCTCTTCCTCTAATTATTCTTCCACTATAGCTTTAGGTTGGATGTGATCAAGGTCAACTAGCTCTAGGTTGGTTTCTACTTGGGTATCTACTGGGTCAGCTAATTCTAGGTCTACTAAAGGTGTCTCCTCTTCTCCTTCATACTCATCTACTAGGCTCGCATCAGCTTCATTCACTTCCGCGTTAATGTAAGCCTTGTCAATCTCAGGAATGGTTGGAGAAGGTCGGCTAGGAAAAAATTGGCTAGGTCCTAGTTTCTGATTATGGACACTAGTCCTAGTAGGTTCAGGTTGCCTAAGGGGTAGTGGCTCACTACTGGGTTCATATTTAGGGGTACTAATCCTATGGGATTCAAGTTGACTAAGGAAAACCTGACTAGTACTAGATTGATACTTAGGGGTTATGGGTTCTCTGGGCTCATAGGACAAGGGTGCAGATCTATGGGTCATGGGATTATAGGATCTGGGGTCATAGGATTTTGGGTCAGCTCTATGGTCAGGTTCTAAGGATGGATCATGGTATGGGGTCCTCCTAAGGTTGGGCTCCCTATATGGGTCAGGATATTGGGTTCTCCTAGGGTTGGACTCCCTATATGGGTCAGAATATTGGGTGTTGGGTATACTAGGCTCATAGGGTATGGGTGCATAGGATCTATGATCATGGGATCTAGAGTCATAGGATCTAGGTTCATAGGTTCTGGATTCATAGGTTCTAGGTTCATAGGATTTGGAGTCATAAGATCTATAGGTTGTGGGTATACTAGGCTTATAGGGAGAGGGTAAATAGGATCTATCTTCCTGGTCTACAAAATCCTGATTGGGTCTTCTAGGACTAACCTTAGGGATTGGGTCGTGACGATGGGCTCTCCTAGGTTCAGCCTCAAGGTATGGATCAGGGTTTGGGGTCCTCCTAGGTTCAGTATCATAGTATGGGTCATGACGATGGGCTCTCCTAGGTTCAACCTCTCGGTAGGGATCAGGGTTTGGGGTCCTCCTAGGTTTAGTATCATAGTATGAGTCATGACGATGGGCTCTCCTAGGTTCAACCTCACGGTAGGGATCAGGGTTTGGGGTCCTCCTAGGTTCAGTATAATAAGAAGGGTCATGGTGATGGTCTCTCCCAGGTTCAACCTCACAGTAGGGATCATGGTAAGGGGTCCTCCTAGGTTCAGTATCATAATAAGGGTCACGACGAAGGGTTCTCCTAGGCTGGGGAGGTGACTCAAGTTCTGGTTCAGGTTTGGATCTGGTTTGGGTCCTACGGGTTTTCTCTAAGGTTCCTCGTCGGGCATCTATTTGTTCAAGCTTCTGGGTCAATTGGGCATTTGCTTGCTCAAACCTAAGATTGAGGGTTTGGACTAACCTTTCTCCAAGGGCTTCAAATTTGGCATCAAAATGGTCCATGGATTCAGGGAGATGGTGAATGAGATGGGACTCATAATCTAATGCTCATGCAAGACTCGATCATACCGACTACAACTGACTAGACCTAGAGTCCAAAACTAAGGGCTCAATCAGAGTAGCAAACTACCCTATAGTAACCCTGTACTCAGCCAGGCAGGTGTAAGGGGAGTGTTAGGTCCCTGATTGCCAATCCTATACACCAATCAGAGATTGGCCAGGTAGGCGGACCAGCACACAAGCCCTTAGGGACTGAATCCCTAAACCACCGTTCTAGACACCGAGCACAAAGCACACACAGGTTAGCTTGACATAATGATCTGACACTTAGCTCGGACCCGACCAGTTGGTGTCCCTAGCCCACTAGGGCAAATTAAGTCTAGTTAATTTTAGGTTAAGGCTTGGGACCGAATGCAAGGGATGTAGTTTTGGGCTAAGGAGAGGTTATCAACTCCTCTTATCTGATATAGCAAGAGTGCCCTTAAAGGTAGATTATGCAATGATGGCAGGCAGATAAGGATGCAAATTAGGGTTTAGATGTTTTTTTGGTATTTTTAAAGAATATGTATTTTTTTTTTTTTTGGTATTTTTTTAAATAGAAAACTTGTAAATTATGGCATAATATGCAGGAAATATACTAAAATTAAAAGATATGCAAAAGATGCTAAATAAAACCCTAAAACTTCCAAACTTGTCTTTCTGAAAAAAACAGAGCCAAAAATTTGCAGGCTGTATTTCGGCTTGCAGAAAATTCACAAGCCGAAATAAAATCTGAAAAAATTCTGAAAATTACTGTGAATTATGATGAATACAGAAAAATAAATTTCAGAATTTTTAGAATTTTTATTATGGAGAAATAATTTAAATAACAGAGTATATATTGACTGAAAAATTGCAGAAAACAAGCCCTAATCTAAGCTCTGATACCAGATGATGCGGGACTAAAATGCATGCAATTCTTTTTGTATGTTTTATATGTGGGGTTAGGTGATTGATTCCCGAATTTTAGATCAAAACTAGTTGTAGGGAATTTTTTATGAATTTTTGAAGCCAAGCATGCAGATTAGAACTAGAAAAGTATAAAGAATGATCGCCGGGGCTGAGAAGCCTCGGTTAGGGCAAGTTCTCCTACAATATAAAGACTGGAGGTAGAGGGGGTGTACCTGACAATGTCTGAAGCGCCCGGTGAAGATCGCAGTGAAGGGATCTCTCGTTCCTCGACGGATGCGGCGTGGAAAACCGAGCCAAAGACCCGCAGATACC
Organism: Areca catechu; assembly: GCA_021397845.1. Taxonomy (NCBI): domain Eukaryota; kingdom Viridiplantae; phylum Streptophyta; class Magnoliopsida; order Arecales; family Arecaceae; genus Areca; species Areca catechu. The sequence goes on along the minus strand of CM038039.1, from coordinate 176,610,870 downwards.
CGGCTTTCTGCTCGGTGGTCCGATTGAGGCTTGGCTGGAGTCGCTGGATTCGTAGGAACTCGGGGACCTGCAAACGACCTATCAGGGGTTAGACAACTCAGAGGAAATCAATAAAACAAAGGAAAATAGCAAAGGGAAGAAAGTTTTGGAGGGGGCTGGAAGGATGGTTGGCGGCAGGAAGATGGTTGCAAACACTGGGAAGAAGAACTCTCAAACCCCTTTATTCACACAGCAGGGTAATCACACAAAGAAATTGAAGAACTCAAGGATTATTTCATATATCAAAATCTCCCTTCATACAAGAGGCTAGGGTCCTTTAAATAGACCCTTAATCTTGGGCTCCAAGTAAATGCACATAAGTCTTTACATAAGAATCCTTTTCCCTCTCAAACCTTAGCTAGAAAATAAGGAACATTAGGTAGAAAAATCCCTAAAAATTCTCTTGACTTGGCCAACACTCCAAGGACGCCTAGGAGGGCGTGTTGGGCTTCTAGGAGCAGCAAGAGGCCGGCCCAAAGGGGCTCGGGCGCATGGGTTTGGGCCTCTGGAAGCTGGGATGGCCTGGTAGCCAGGTAGCAGGAATATTCCCTGGTATCTTGCTTCTTAGGGGCTTGGGTTTGGCACCTGGGCTTGATTTCTTTGGGCTAGGATGCAGATGGACCTCTAAAATCATGGATGCCTTGGTATATGAATATATTTTGGCATCTAAAAGGGAATCTGGGCATCTGGAGGGCATCTGCAAGGAATCAGGGTTTTCTGAATTTTTCCTCCTGGGGTCTTCAAATCTTCAAGCTGGGTTGGACTTGGGCTATACTTCCATGTCTTCAATATGGTTGAACTTGGTCTTCACTTATATGATGTGGTCTTGAGTCTTCAATATGGTTGAATAGGACTCAAAAAATAAAATTAGCTCGACATGAGCTGACTAACACTGGACTGAACTAGCTCAACATGAGCTGACTAGTACAGAACTGAAACTTAAAAGACTCAAATAACAACTAAAATGGACTCAAATGGGCTAAGCCTTTATTACAGATGGACTCATAAATTATTGATCAATTCACAGAGGGTTGAAAAGCCTCTGTCTTATTCTGGTGCCTCCTGTGTCCCCACCATAAACCTTGTTGGAGGCCAAAGATTTCTCATACATGTTGGATAGTATCTGCATCAATCTAGCTATTATCTTTTCCTTCAAGATATTGAACGTAACGTTCTTGATCAACATCAGATAGATGACTTTCAAAGCCTGGCGATCTAGTAAATCCCAGTCTACTTATGACATCTCGATAAATTTCTTCCCTAGCAGCGATTGATGAAACTTCTTCTGGTACAGATAGTCCTCGATCTGTATTTTCTAGAATCTGAAGTCTTTCTCACCAAACCTATCGATCTTGACTTTTTTTCATCTCCTGCCATCGTTTTCACTCAAGCACGATGCTCTGATACCAATTGTTAGGATGTGGTGCACAGTGGGATCCTAAAAAATTTGTAGAAAAATGAAAAAGAAAGCCTGAAAAATAAATAAAGAACACAAACATAAGTAACATACAGGAATTACGTGGTTCAGAGCCTCTTGCTCCTATATCCATGGTCGCATAGGATCAAATCTCCACTATAAAGAAAGAATACAGAAAGTTATTACAACAAAGAGCACTCCATGGATGCAAATCCCAATCTAATAGGAAGAAAGAATAAAAAATAAAATAGTACAGGAGAAATCATTGCCCTTCCTCTGTCTTTCTCTCTCTCTTTCCCTTATTTTCTCTCTTGGAAAACTCCTGGACAACACTCCTGGTTGCAAAAAAGATCACCTGGACCTCTCTAGCTCTCTGTTCTTCATTGAAGCAGCTCTCGGCGTCCCTTATAAAGAAGGAAACAAATAACGAGTCTAATTTGTATCAAAACGGGTCTCCAGGTCGCTGTAGAAGACCACTTGAAACAGAAAGCATTTTAGGCTATCTGATCCATAATGAATGTCTTAGATCGCATCAAAATTCACACTTGATCAAACTTAGGATGGCCAAAATCAAGCTCAACTATCGAATCACGCATTCGATGGCCAAAAATCGCCCGAAATCCCATGGACCACATGAAAAACCGTGCAATCCACGATGAGCCGCAAGAAATGCAAGGGAAAACGCCCTCGAATTTGCTGCTTGCACCTGGGCCGAGCCTACAAGCGCTCACGCACCCACCGGCTTGGGCTAGGCCACGTGCCCGCGTGTTGGACCTGGGTCGCGACCGAGCCGTGCACGTGGATTGGGCCGGATCCATTCTGGCGGGCCAAGACCAGTTCCTCTTTTTTTTTTTTTTTGGTTTTTCTGCTGACGTTCTGGACTTTTCTGGACTTGGATCTTGGATGGATATGGCTCCACACTCAACAACCTACATCTTCAATGTCCCTCAGATCATCAACCAGGCAAATCCACAAAATCTATTTTAATAGCACTTCTGCATTTCCAAAGCAAAAGCTTCTACAAAATTTAATGGAAACCGTGGAACTTGTTCCCAGAAATAGGGTTACAATACTGAAATATCAAAACACATTCAAGTTCTTGGCTATGCAGATCAGATATATAATATATTTAAAAGCAACAGATACAAGCAGTGTACAGTACTTGACAACCACTTTTTAAAGAGCACCTGCAGTTCAAGAAATCCAAGGTATCTGCTCTAACATTAGAGCATATAACTCTATCACATCACACAATCTCTAGAAAAGAAGCAAAAGGCCATTTGTCAGGTAATCACATGATAATAATAGGACAAGCACCATTATTAGCAAAAAATAGAGAGACATAAGGTCTTAGGTAAAAATATATACAGAGAATTCTTATATACAATAGTCAAATAAGTGTGTCAAATTAGACTAATACATGAAAAAGTCACATGGTTTTAGTTTCACCCAGATTTTTTTAGGTGTATGTGCTGCCTGTGCTGGGAGTGGGTTGTTGGGAGGATTAAACATTTTATTTTTTATAAAATATTAATCAAGTTAAAGCCGAGAGTGTAGATAAGAATTCATAGTTATATTTGTGATAATTGCAACTTACATGCTCAATAAATCTACATTTTTCTCCTTCTGTTGATGCATTCCTCAATAATTTATTATTATTTCTCCAAACTACTTTAGTGAACATATTATAGCAAAGATATGACATATGCTTGTGAAGTACAAAAAAATGAGAAAGAACATCACACATTTACACACATGTCAACTGGTTGGATTATCAAGATCATCCCCTCTAAGATTTCATTACCATGTATACTCTTAGAGAAAGAATCTGCAATATAAAAACCACAATCATATAAAATGATTCTCAGCAAGATAATATAGTATTTATTCCTAAACAAGAACCAAAAGACAGATCAACACTTGTCCAAAGTTGGTTCCCGCTGAAGCAACTTGCAAAGTCTAGAAAGTAATCTATATTTCAGATGGCTTCTTTGATTTCATTGGCAGAATGAAACATCACCATGTGGCAGAATATATCACCAAATGATGACTCACCAAACACTTCTTGTTTTTCATCTATTAACATTCTGAACAAACATCATGATTAGGTTACAAGGCAACTCATCTGTCATCATTCTTAAGTTCAAAGGAAAAAAATAAACAAGAAAACATGTCCATATGTAGGCAATTTGATGATGCAAATTGATCTCCAATGCATATAAATCACAGAGGCCATGTATATCAGGTCTGCCTGATCCACCAACTTAGTCTTCTTTCTTTTCTGACAAAGTATTCAAGTAAATGGTATGCTAAAGAGAATTCAGCCACATCTTAATAAATAAGATATACTGCTCATTTGCTTTGAAACTCCAGTTTGCAGGAAAAAACAAAATTCCACTAGAACAACAAAAGGAAACAAATATAAAACCTCCCCCTTAATAAATAAAAGTTGAATGCTAAATACCAAGCAATCGTATATCTTACCAATCATGTACGTATCAGATACATCATATAGCTAAGACAAGCTGAAAAATGTTTAAAATGCATAAGCACATCCCCTTCAAACAGAAGATGCTTCTGTGACATGGAACATATATGCAAAACTCAAACAGAGCTCACGGTCCCGCTTATCACTCCAGCCACCCCAACCCTTGAAGCCTGCCTGATAGCCGCTTTGCTTCTCAAATACATGGACTGTCCAATCTGGTTTAATGTTAGGAATCCTATCAATTTCTTCTATATCGAAACCCACCTTGCCATTGTCAATGCATGGACTGCTCTTCCCTTGCCCCTGATGCAACCCACACTTTCCAAAATGTGCAGCGCTTCTCCTTGGCCCCCTTAGAGTGTAAACCGGGGTTCCAAATGAGGGATAAACAGTTGCCCACATTGTTATGTCCCAGTTATAATCATCAAAAGAGCAAAACTCCTTGGCCTTTGCATGGATCTTCCTCCAAACTGTCCTGTTAAATGTATAACCAATATTGCCCATCTTCTCAGCAATCAAACTCTGCCACCGTTCACCCTTTGAGTTAACATCTGACGGTGCTAAATTTGCAGCATAACATTCCGCACATTTCTGTGGCTTCAGAACTGTGAGCAGTTGAATAATTCGATAAGCATTTGGATATATAAAATGATCCTCTTCTATAAACAAAATATGACCAGAGAATCCTTTTGTCTCCTCCAAACCATCCCACACAGTATTCATCATCCACCACCAGTGATGCTTCAGTGACACAATCTTCGGAGAGCGGTAATTGCCATACTGATCCGCATCACCCTTACACTTCTTCTCCACTGGGTCATCTTTGTCATGACAATCTCCTGGTGAAACACCGGGAAAGCTATCAGGGAACAGATGTGGAGAATAAGGTGCAAAGATCTGCTTCACCTGGCAGAATTTGATACTCCGAACAATCTCATCCATCTCTGCAAAGTACCCATCATGGCTGACTATTAGCAATGTCTCTCCAATACCTTCCACATTAGACAGACTCTCAACTACTACTTGAAGATACTGCGGACGGTTGTGCACATACAGAACAATCTTTATGTGATCCTTTGACAAATTTGGAAAAAGATCTGTATTTCGAGGTGGTAGCCGATTCCTTTGCTCCAAAGATATGGATAACTCATTCTTTTTTGGCAAATTCGGTTTAAAATTAATATGCAGTACCACTGGACCAACACCACCCTCTACTGCAGGAATATCTCGCACCTCATTAATAGAAGAAGCCGTGGTATCATAAATCGTTCTGTTTCTGAGCAAAAATATAAGAACAATAACCGCTGAAAGAACTACCAGGACCAGGGGAAGCATTCGCCGGAACCCCGCAACTTTCATCCCGGTTCGTTTGTAAAAAGGCATGATATTTATTTTATCTTTATATAACAGCCAAAAAACATCTTAAAAACAAACATGATCAATCTATAAAATTAAAAACAAAAAAAATCCCCGCGTGGAAATCAGTAGCCCATATATGCATCAAAATCAAATATTTTTCTCCTCCTAACAAACAAAACTTGAGGCCCTCCGCCACCCAAAATCTACGAGAAGAACCGGAGATCAGAACGTGGAAATAACAAATCACAAAGCCGTGAAACAAAATCGAACCTTTCTTCCTCGAACGGTGAGATGAGGGCGGAAACTCGCTAAAAATCAGAAAATCAGAGTGTCCAACCTGATACGCGTTTTCCAACAGACGAATGGTGGTCAACGAGGGAAGTAGAGACGAAACCAACCAACCTCGGAACGAATCAAAGCAGGTGATAAGTGGAAACGCGCCGTGAGATCCACGAAAGAGGCGGTTTCCTGGAAATCAAACCTTGGCCGACCTCGGATTTCGAGGAAGGGTGCTGAAAATTCTCCATTTTGGACCGGAAAAATCCATTTGAAGCGAGAAGAGGAGGCCCCTCTTTGGTTCCAGAGGGGAGGGGTAGTAAAAGCGACTGCGGGAGCTGAACTCGATAGGAGTTGTGATCCGGTCACCGGTTTCGTTACGTAACCGCCTTCCATCTACCTTCCCAGGCGCCCAATGAGAAGGTGGCATCGTTTCTTTTGGTTCTTTAGAGCACGGAGACGCGCTGTAGATCCAAACAAGCCGGACAGTCCACAAGGCCACTCCTTGGCGTTAAATATCGCTAAAATGTTGACCAATTTTTTTATTAACAGATTTATCTATATTTTTATATTTTTTAAAATAATTTTTTATAAATATTATTTATCAATAAAATAGAAAAAATGTTTTATCCATTAAAAATAATTTTAGAGGGATAAATATTATAAAAAGATTGATCAATTTTTTTATTGACCAACTTATATTATTATTTCTCTTTACATGAATAAGTTATTAATGCGGTGAGATCACCCTCCGGGGGTTGTGGCAGTGCTGGGAGTCCTTCGGTCCTTTCTGACAAGTTTGGATATTGCTCTCGATGGTTCATCAACAGAGATCTACAAAAAGTTTTTGGACCAGGATTACCAGCAAGGACACTTCGATGCTCAAGGAATGATGGAATGGATAACAACAATCAGATATGTGAACCATGGTGACTATGTAGGCATAAGTATAATGAGCATTCAGATTGGCTTATCTTGCTGGGTGTTCCTCTTACCTATTTATAGTATTATGCGGGACTGTGAAAAGGCTGCCAGTAGGTGGTCTCTAACTAGTGCGATGGATCTTGACAGGTTATTAGGATCTTGTATCCTGGGATTCCTTTCACTGGCATCTTTTCTATTAAGACCGTTGATTCTATTAAGAAACCGTCTCACACGAACTCACCTATTGGTCATGCGGGCCATACTTGCCATCATGGATATATGGGAAGATTGGTATTGCTAGAGCAGGTAGGGTCAATCATAGTGGTCTTAGTGCTGAGAGGTGGCTAAATGCAACGAGCGGACCTTACCGAAAATGGGTCAGGCATTGAGAGATAGTACTGAAAATGGGTCAGGCACCAAGAGAGGGTATTGGGTACCGATTCTTTGATGTGCCCCACTGAGTGGGGGTCTAGGTCGAAGTTGATTGAGCACCTGATAGGTATGGGAGTCAGCCTTGACCACAAGGGCTTCTACAGGAGATCGCCGATAATGAAAGAGTTACTCAATTGCCCAGCAGCTGCCCCTACAATAGTCGGTGGTCCAGTGAGTGTCTTGGGGCTGAGAAAGAGTAGTTGCCATGATAGATACCTTCCACTCTCGAGTCAGAAATGGTGCCTAGTTGGTCTATTAAGGCTTGCCACTTTAGGAGGTGCGGGCACCAGGATTTGACAAAGGCTCCTCAATCCTCTATGGATCTCTAATTAGGGTTTTAATCTATTGGGTCCTATAATAAGGCTTATAGCATGAATATGAATAATTTGCTTTCAAGTCATGTAATTAATATCTAGTTAGTTTCAATTTGTGGTTTAGTCTTGTAATTTGGCCAATTTGGTTAACTTAGGGTCGATTGGTCCTTTAATTAGCCAAGATGGTCCATAAGCTCCAATCAATTTGAAGATGGGCTCAAGCTAGTTTGAAGATGGGTCCACAAGTGGGCAATCAAGTCAAGCCCAATTAAAGATGAGTCAAGCCACCTCTCCTCTATGCCAAGTAGGAGTGCCAACTCATGGAGTGACATATCATCAATGCCACGTGGTATGGGAGGCGCCACTTCAGCTCATGGAGTGCCACATCATCAATGCCACATGGCATGGGAGGCGCAACCTCACCAAGCACCTTGGGTGGCCAAGTTCAAGAAGAAAATTTCAAATTCAAAAGCCATGTGGATGCCCATTAACCTCTCCTTGATCCTAGCCAACAACATCCTCACTCCACGCCTCCAAATCAAGCTACCAAGATCAAGCATCTAAGAAAAGATTCAAAATTCAAAAGTTGGACGCCAAGCTTCATGAGAGAAGTTCAAATTTTAGCTATGCTTCATAAGAGGAGAAATTCAAAATTCAAATGGGCGCCCCTTGATTCATGAAGACAACTCACCTTTTTTTCCTCCCCAAATCAAGTCTTGTAACCCTCTCTTTCAAATTTGAATTCAAATGTTCAAATGAGGACTTGAATGCTTATATAAAGGGCCCTACTCCTTTTGTAAAAATAATTTTTGATGAATGAAAATTTTTAAGAAGTTCTTCTTCCTTTAGCCCTTGTCTTCTTAGACTAAGAACTCTGTGAGAGAGTACCTTTGTCCTTCGGGACATCGAGGGGTGAGAGGCCCTGAGTTACCTTCTTTTTTTGCAAGCCACTAATCCATCTTCAAGCTTGGACGCCCCCTGGAAGATCCACCTGGATGCCCAACGAGAAGACCCCTTCTCGACCACCATCCTCAACTCTTTCCCATCACTTCTTACTGTCTTATACCCTCTTCTTGCTATTTTCTAACCCCTTCACTTGGTTGCTCGCAAGTCCTCCAGGTGACACGGATAGAGGAGTCGGTCTTCCTTGCTTTTAGGACCATCGGACGAAAAGTCGATGAATCTATAGGGTCGAAGGCTTGATCTTCCAGGCCGCATCCGCAAGTGTGAGCGAACTCGGCATCGGGCGCATTTGAATCTTCAAGATTTGCAATACCTAGTCTCCTAAGTTGGTATTGTCTTAGAGTTAAGTCCTATCGGGTTACTCAATCCTAGGATACTTTTCTTATCACTATTTAGGGGCTATAGTTGTATGCTAGAAATTTCTTGTTCTTATAGAATCTCTAGTTCTATTCTCCACTTGACTCGGGAATCAGTAAACCTATTAAAAACTTAAAACAACAAAAAAGAAAAATCACTTGCATGCATCTCATCCATCTTAGCATAGTAGTCTCGCATCATTTATGGGTATCAGAGCTTCATCTCGCATCATTAGGGTGTCTGGAGTAGTCGCTTAACCTGTCTTGAAAGTTAGGTTCATCTTTTCACCTTCTTGCTCTTTCACTTTCTAGCTTTTAATTTACCACCTGTGTTGTCAAATACCATCTCGCCACTTTAGTAGAGGTACTCTGACATTCCGAGGAGAGCATCAAGGCAATGAAAGGGAGTCATTGTCACGGTATCTAAAAAGCAATGCCATGATCCTCGAAAAGATGCACGATCGCCATTAGCCAGTTGAGCGATGCCATGTGTTCTACCAACCACAAGCCTTAAATGCTATGCATGGAGCTCAAGGCAGAGAGGCAGTCAGATGGTTAGGCTTTCAAAGTATCGCGACCATACCCGTACAAGAGTGGTCCACATGGCATGATCCAGGGGCCTCAAAAGTGCTGAGTGATGCGGGATGGGATGCAAGAAATGGATGGATGATGATGAACTCTAAATGATCAGTTAATCAAGATGAGCAATGGAACACAAACATGAGTCGAAGTCAATCATAAGAGAGACAAACAACTTTATAGCAAAAAACTAGTCGACCCAAAAATCAAACACCCACATGTAGATCAAATTCAAATTAGCAAGAATGGATCGAATGGCTAAGAAACTATTAATACTAGGTCAAATACTTTCAATATCTCAGATCTAAAGGGTCTAGAAATGGTTTTCCTAATAATAATGAAGGCTAAGATATTAGGTGGAAGGAGTACTCTCAATACTCATAGGAATGAGGATTGAATTATAAGACTAGCACTCCCTATACTTAAGAGCTTACCTTGTAATTGGTTCATGACTTGGAACCTTCATCTTCAACCTAGAACCCAAGAGAGAACCTGTAAAAGGACTTAATTAGTGACGTGGAAATGAAGCATGGAAGGAAATGAAATAAAAGGGAAGCAAATAGATGGAAGATGGAGCTTGGCGGATAGCAATGGGCATCACACCCTTCTCCACACTTGGAGCAACACAACAAGGGCATCCCACCCTAAGATCAACATAAGCAAGGGCATCCCACCCTCTTCATAATTCAACAAAGGACATCCCACCCTCTTCACAATTCAATAAATGGTATCCCACCCTTTTCACACACAACAAAGGATATCTCACCCTTTCCACAACACAACAAGGGCATCCCACCCTCTCCACACTCAAAGAGCTAGACTAGAAAAAAATTGAAATCAAACAAACTTTATTTCATTCAAAGTATCTCATAGCATGAATACAAAGGGGAAGCTTGAGTTCTATTTATAGGCCAAGAAGCTCTATATAGTTTGGCCAAAGAGGGGAGCTAACTCTAGTTCTAACTAGATTAGTTACGCTAACTAATGGGTTGGGTAGTTTTAACTAAAAGTAGTTCTAACAAATATTGGTTACAACTACTAACAAAATAGGTTACAACTACTTTTCATGTGGCATCCAAATGTCATCAAGAGGAGCTTCCAAGTGGCATCCAAAGATGCTTCCAATTGTCGTCCAAAGATGCTTCCAAGTGTCATCCAAGCAAGGCTTTGAAGTGGTGCTCAAATAGGCTTCCAAGTGTTGTCTAAGAAAGGCTTCCACTTGGCTTTCAAGTAGGCTTCCAAGTGTCATTCAAGTAGGGGCTTGAGTTAACTCCTTGAGGTGAACATTGAGTTGGCTCATGGGAAGTAGGTTGAGTCGGTTCAATTTGGTTGACTCTGCTCCAAGAGGATGGCTAGCTTCATGAGGCCTCCTTACTTCCTCCATTGATACATTGGCTCAATTTAAAAGGCCTTCTGACTTGATCTCCTAGCTTGCAATTGAGTTAGCTTGAAATTTATTTGCCCTTGCCTGATGTCCTCATCAATTCTCCGAGGGTGAAAAGAACTCGATCCCGTCGAGTAAGGATTAACTTGACTTTGGTAATGGTTTAGCAAGTTTGGGTTGATCCTTTGCAAATCCTCTCAAGTGTTCCATGAGTCTTCAGATTTAGGTCAACCTTACCAATGAACCAAATAGCATTTGAAAGTCCTTGTTCAGGATAGTGATAGTCTTATCATCCATAATTTGCTCAATCCTACCTTATCGATTTGGTTGTGTGGCTGGTAGACACTCATGGGTTGGTTCACTTGAAAAAAAATGGGATCATGTCCAAATAGCGTACTAGGTATCATTGTTGGTTCCAAACACTCTATTAGGTTTGAAATATGAAAGGTGGAACTGATACCAAAGTCAGATGGTAACTATACCCTTAGGTCCAATTTTCTTTATTAATTTGAAAAGGTCCTACACCACGGGGTGAGAATCAACACATAGTCTCATTCAAAAAATTATTTGACTCTCTTAAGGGAATTGGCCATATGCTTATAAGTTTCTTTGCTTGAATTGATTTCTTTTTTATGCAAATCTCTAACATGTTATGCATATGACTCTACAGGCAAGATACTTGTGTATGCATGGACAAAGTCTATGGGCTTTCTTAGTGTATCCATGTACACTCTTAAATGGATTTTTTAGATGGACCTGTTGATTGAGTTAATGTATGCAAATTCAATGTGAGGTTCTTGATTCCCGATACTCTTCTTAGCTAGACAATTTGAACAAGTCTTCAACTTTGGTCTAGCCCTTAGCTTGAATGGTGGGTGTAAGTGGAAGAATTCATTTTTTACTCCAGATTTGTGTCATAGGGCTTTCTAAAATAGCTAATGACTTGGACAACTTAACCACTTCTTTTAGAGAAGTTTGGCCACTTTAGAAATATCAAAAATTCATGAACAGGGTAAAAAGTGTGCCATCTTGGAATGCTGAGTTGGATTCATCCTATATCGTGGGACTGAATTGATAGCATGCCGAATGTCCCTAGATGATGAAAAGTGATCAGAAAAATCTTCAAGTAGTTTATCTTAAATTTCCTTCAAAATATTTATGATTTCTTGGGTTTGTTTTTTAGGTGTTTGGACTTTCTTGGATGATCCTTTACTGATCAGTTGTTCTAACTCCTTAGCTTTGTGTAACCCCTCTTCTTTCTCTCTCAGATTACTAGATCCCTTCTTCTGATTATCTTTATTTGGTGTCGAGTTTATAACTACCTTCTTACCATGTTTGGTGAATGAACAAGAATTAAATCTACCATACAGGGTAACATTATGATTATATAACCAAGGTTTATCCAAAATGATACTGCTTACCCCCATGGGAAGCACATCACACCAAACTTCTTCATGGTAGGATTGGATCTGAATTGGAACTAAATATCTTGATTTAATGGGGATGGAAGTTGAGTCTATCCAAGACACGTTATGAAGATTGGGATGGGGAACAATAGTCAAGCCTAGATTCTTAATGGCTTTGATAGAAATGGCATTAACACAGCTCCTATTATCAATAATGATTTTATAGACCCTTTCATTTATCTTGACAAACGTTTGAAGTATGTTGGTTCTTTTCCAATCCTCAATCTCTTTTGTTTGATCCGAAACACATCTTACAACTCCCAATGTTTCATTTTGATCAATTTCTTCTTCATCTACCTCGTACACATTCACTAGATTGGGTTCAGCTTCATATACCTCTTCCTTAAAGTCTTTAGGAGATTCAGGATCTTTTTTAGCTAGTTCTCCTATGTATAAAGATCGGGCAGGGTATTGGTTAGCATAATGTCCCATTTTTAGACATTTAAAGCATTAAATATCTAGGTTACTATTCTTCTAGACTTTAGGGGCCTTATCCTTGTCACCTGTTTGGTTCAATGGGGTACTAAGAGTGGGTTGGTTCGGACGTAGCTGATTATACTCTAGTTTTTGTCTTGGGACACTAACCCTATTTGGTTCAGGTCATCAAATTATAGGTCCCCTTTGGAATCTTTCATAATCCCTAGTTGTATTATAAGCTTGCTCAAGATCATTGACTTCTCTCAAATACAACTCTCTTTGAATATCCTCACGTAGGCCAGTTCTAAATCTGGACAAGGTCAAAGCCTTAGGCTCATTAATGTTACATCTCATAACATATTCATCAAACTTAGCGATGTATTTAGATATTATCTTGTTGCCCTAATTTACCCTTTGCCATTGATCTAAAAGTCTGCTGATAAGACCGAGGGAGATATTTTTTCCTAAGCCTAAACTTCATGGCTCTCAAGGTAGTTACGGGTATATCTCCTCTTGGTTGAATCATACGTTCAACATTTGCCCAGTATAATCTAGCCTGGCGGACTAACCTTAGCTTGGCAAACTTATATTTTCTTTCTTTAAACATCTCGTACCTATCAAAATATTGATCAATTTCTCCTTCCCAATCAATGTATACTTTTGGGTCTAAACTTCCATCAAAATTTGGTGCCTCTAGATGCATGTTCCTTATATCTCTCTCATCCTAATCTACCAAGTTATGGTGATTTCATCTGGGGTTGTATTCATAGGTGAGATCATGATGATGGACTCTTAGACCATAGGGAATTGGCCTAGGAGGTTCAGGCTCAGCATAGGTCCTATGGCCTTCTTCTACGAAGTCATGGCGATATCGTATGGGATTGTATTCATAGGGAAGATCAGGATGATGGACTCTTGAACTATGGGGAATTTGCCTAAGTGGTTCAAGCTCAGCATAGGTCCTATGGGCTTCTTCTAGGAAGTCATGGTGTGGTCATCTTGGAGTGTATTCAGGGGTGAGCTCATGATGAGGGGCTCTTCATTCAAAAGGAGTTGGCCTAGGTAATTCAGGTTCAGTGGGTGTCAACTCGACTCGCCCTCCTATTTGGTTAAACAGGTTATTCATTTACCTAAATTGCTCAGTCAGGGCATTATTTATTTGCCCTATTTGCTTGGTGATAGTATTGTTCATTTACCTTATTTGCTCAGTCATGGATCATATCAAGGTTTCAAGAGTGGATTCCATGGTGACATGTTGTGAAGGTTGATACTATGCTCCTGACCTAGTAGACATGCAGTACAAACCTAGCTTCTTGGGCTCCTAGACCTAGAAGTTCAATGTAACAAGACTTGACTAGGTACCAATTAAGATTGCAGCTACCCTTTCAACTGGTTAGGTAAGAGGTGGGGTTATGGGAGGCTCCTCTTACTTTCACGAGGTCCTAATTAAAAATCCCAAGTCCACTTAAGATGTTTGCTACTGGACCTCTAGCCTTAGATACCAATATCAAGGAGTAAATACAGAATTAATCAACACTTGGCCTCATCATGCACATGAACTTGACCCATTGATGTCCTTAGTTTAGGTTCCTACTCGGTTTTATATTAGGCTTAGGTCAATGCATGATGTAGGTGGTTGTTGTGGGCCAAGGAAAGGTAATGACCTCCTTCCCTTATATTATATTGAACGCCCTTAAGTAGATTTTGAAATGGATGAACGACCAATCATAATTAACTAGGAGAATATCTAGGCTAGTACAAACATGTGATTCAAAATTCAAATTTAAAAAATTTAAAAATTTAAATTTAAAATAGAAATCTCAGATCTTACAGTCCAGATTTCATAAATCAAATTTAAAATTTAAAATTTTGAATTATGGTTGGAAATTTGTTTTTGAGGGTGGATAACTAAAATTGGTTGCAAGAAACTTCCAACTAACAACCCTCTAACCAAAATTTTGAAATTCAAAATTCAAATTCTCAAAAATTTGAATTTTAAATTGAGATTTTTAGATTTCAAAGTTTAGATTTAAAATTTCAAATTTCAAATTTTAGATTTTAAATTATATTTATGAAATTCATTTTTGAAGGCTTGGTACAAAAATTTTCAACAACTAACAAACCTCCAACTAACTAGATTTGAAATTCGAAATTCAAATTTAAAAATCTTAAAAATATATATTAAATTGAAACTACCAAATCTTAGAGTTAAGATTTCAGATTTCAAAATTTGAAATTCAAACCTCAAAATTTGATAAAGATTTTTAGACTTGAAGGCAAGAAATTTTAGTAATGAACAAAATTTCAGCAACTTAACCTAGTAAACCGTAAGCCTGATACCAAAATTGATGCCGGACGGGATGCAAGAAATGGATGGTTGATGATAAAATCTAAATGATCAGTTAATCAAGATGAGCAATGGAACACAAACATGGGTTGAAATCAACCATAAGAGAAACAAACAACTTTATAGCAAGAAACTAGTTGACCCAAAATTCAAACACCTGGATGTAGATCAAATTTAAATTAGCAAGAATGGATCGAATGGCTAAGAAACCATTTATATTAGGTCAAATACTTTCAATATCTTAGATCTTAAGGGTCTAGAAGTGGTTTTCCTAACAACAATGAAGGCTAAGATATTAGGTGGAAGGAGTACTCTCAACACTCATAGGAATGAGGATTGAATTATAAGACTAGTACTCCCTATACTTAAGAGCTTACTTTGCAATTAGTTCATGACTTGGAACCTTCATCTTCAACCCGGAGTCTAAGAGAGAACCTACAAAAAGACTTGATTAGTGGTATGGAAATGAAGCATGGAAGGAAATGAAGCAAAGGAAAAGCAAATAGATGGAAGATGGAGCTTGGCAGCTAGCAATGGGCATCACACCCTTCTCCACACTTGGAGCAACATAACAAGGGCATCCCACCCTAAGATCAATACAAGCAAGGGCATCCCACCCTCTTCACAATTCAACAAAGAGCATCCCACCCTCTTCGCACACAACAAAGGGCATCTCACCATTTCCACAATCAAATAAGGGCATTCCTCCCTCTCCATACTCAAAGAACTAGACTAGAAGAAAATTGGAATCAAACAAAGTTCATTTCATTCAAAGTATCTCATAGCATGAATACAAAGGGAAAGCTTGGATCCTATTTATAGGCCAAGGAGCTCTATGTAGTTCAGTCAAAGAGGGGAGCTAACTCTAGTTCTAACTAGATTAGTTATGCTAACTAATGGGTTGGGTAGTTCTAACTAAAAATAGTTCTAACAAACATTGGTTACAACTACTAACAAGAATATATTACAACTACTTTCCATGTGGCATCCAAATATCATCAAGAGGAGCTTCTAAGTGGCATCCAAAGATGCTTCCAAGTGGCATACAAGCAAGGCTTCCAAGTGGCGCTCACATAGGCTTCCAAGTATTGTCTAAGAAAGGCTTCCACTTGGCTTTCAAGTAGGCTTCTAAGTGTCATTCAAGTAGGGGCTTGAGTTAGCTCCTTGAGGTGAGCATTGAGTTGGCTTATGGGAAGTAGGTTGAGTCAGCTCAATTTGGTTGCCTCTGCTCCAAGAGGATGGCTAGCTTCATGAGGCCTCCTTGCTTCCTCCATTGATACATTGGCTCAATTTAGAAGGCCTTCTGACTTGATCTCCTAGCTTGCAATTGAGTTAGCTTAAAATTTATTTGCCCTTGCCTGATGTCCCCATCACCGAGCATGTAATCCTAGCAGGTCAAGGTCTCTATAAATAGGAGCTTCCTAGGTAGGTTAGGGGATCCTTGCCATTACATTTGAGAGGTGATTGCTGGAGAAGGGAGTTTGTGCTCTCCCCCAAAAAATTTTTTTTAGGTTAGTCCTTGTTCTTTTTGCTTCTTTAAGTGCCCTCGTAGAGCTTGGGTCTTCTATGGGTTCCAGAATGATCACCCCCATCCCCATCTTCTTTTTTGCAGTCTTTTCTTTCTTCTTCTACCTATCCTTTGAGCAAAAGTACTTTTCTTTCATGTTTATTTATCTAAGTTGGTCTTCATGCTCTTAGGAGATGTCTTCCAATGATGAGAGTCAATCGATGAGTCAACCTTCAAGGGCATTAAACTCTGTCAGATTCCTCTATTGAAGGAATGAATCTCCCGAAGGTCCTTTCAAAGATGTAAGTTTAGCGGTGGAATGTTTTGGTAGAGAGAAAGCCTATGTTGAGAGAGGGAGCTTAGGAGAGGACAGAGGGGACCTGGTAGGGGAGGAACCCCAGGTCGAGATGAGGCTCTTGTCCCTCAGAAGAAAGGTTAGATAGGGACTTCTCAAAGCTCTATATGACCTTCCATAGGGCCATGTCCAAGGTCTCAAATGTGATCGAGGATGACATCACTGGGTTTCAGGAGACATATAGAATCCTTGTGTGTTTCATCTCCATGCACCGAGACCAGAGGACTAAGTTGCCTTTAGTTCAGCTAACTGCCTTGCCATATTCAAAGAAGATCTTCATACTGGCCTCCGCTTCCCATTTTACCTATTGATTCAGGACGTGCTGCATAAGTATGATATCATACTCTTGTAGCTTAGCCCAAACTCTTTTCGAGTCTTAGCTTGCTTTGTGATTCTTTATTATTTTCATCGTATCAGTGCCAACCATCATTGCTCAAGGCATTTTTCAAATTAAATAAACTCCCTGGGTTGAAGGGTTGGTACTTCTTCGATCTAAGAAGGGAAAGAAGCTCATAAAATTAGAAGACTTGGTTTTCCTTTGTTTCATCCAACCAATGCTGGGGATTCCGAACAACCTGGGGAGAGCCGGACACTGCTCCCCATCAAAATGATTGGGTGCTCGATTATGACAAGGAGCATTTTAAATTATTTATGATATGGAAGTCCCCATTGAAGCAGCTCTTGACTGAGCAAAATTTATATGATGTTGAGTTGACTCTGATCAACTCTCTTGATAAGATTTCTATGCTTTTTATTGGTTTCTTGCATGAATTGAGTGTTGACTTTTATCTTCCTACAACTATGACGCAAGTGTCGAATAACATGATCTAGGAGGCCACATTGAAGAGGTGCACTCCCAAGGGTAACAAGAAAAAGAAGGCCACCAACAAGAGACCAAAGACTTTAGGGCCATTAGTTAGAGCCCCTGCAGCAGCAACGAGGTTGGTCATCCCCCGAGTCACTATCATTTCCCTAAGGAGTGCCAATCACAGTGATCAGTGGGTCGAGGTCATACTGGACCCCTCCACCATCTCGGCCCCCTCGACCACCATCCTGGCATCTTGAGCGGCCATGATGGTGATGTCTAGCTTAGGGCCTCCATTGGGTTTATTGGGAAAGGCATTGGCTACCTTGGGTATGATGGTGGCCCCTTCATCATCCTTGGAGCCGAGAGTATCCAAGGGTTCCTCGGCCTATGGTGGCAATGGGATGTCTTTGACTCCATGAGAGGCCAGGACTTCATAGAAGTCTTCCAGGCTCCAGACCTCCATGTTCTAGAGTAGAACTGATGGCGAATGGGTTTATCAAGTTTGCACCAATGAGGGCGACACGGTGTTGCACAACCTTATGGTTACTCGAGAGCTATCCCGGGTCATGCTGCTCCCCTAAGACACAAAGTTGGGAGTCCCGGACCATGGGCAAAATGGTCAATGGTGTTAGATGTATGCCCTAAAGCCAAGTTGGCTTGACACATTGTATTTTTAGGGAATGAATTTTTGTACTTAATTCTTCTTATGAATAAAAAGGGTATTAGTTTCATTCATATTGATGTGTCTATGAATCATCCATGAAGTTAATGGATAATGACACATATTCTTAACAGTTGAGAATCTGAGGCATGTGTCTTTATAGATTAACTCCTAAAAGCTCCCGATTATTGGAACATCACGAGGATGGTGATTGATCCATTAAAATCGGTGCACAGATCGCTTCCTTTTCTGGATAAATGAATCTCTGACCTACAGAGTGGTGACACTGGAGTGAGAGTGCAGGTAGTTGATAGAGATCAATGGTATTGAGCATGATCAAGTATAGGAAGTTATATAGATGACTACTCACTCGTCAATAACTTCCTGATGTTATAGTTGTGTGAATAATTCTTTGATCTAGAGTGTCTCAGCTACTCATAATAAGGTTGCTATAGTTTGACAGCACAAACACATGGTTCCTATCCATTCGGGACCTTGCAGTATTCGTTGGCTGCAGTAAGTTTATTATAGGAGTAGGCTATTCACTTGTAGGGATCTATCAGTCTTAGTAGTAAGGAATAATCCTATGCAACTTAATAAGACTAAGTCCACAAGTCTATGGTGATAGCAGGATGATAATGAAAAGGTATTTTCATTAGTATTATAATTAGACTTGAGTCGATTAAGTTAAGTATATGACTGATGGGTTTGACGAGTTTTCATAACCAACATCATATCAGGATTTTTGATAGAGGAACTGAATCACATGATAACCATACCTAAGGATTCCAATCTTATTCTGCTAGGTTGCCACTACATACTGCTGGTGTCACTGGTGGATTGTGAGGGCCCATTAGGATCATTCTCGGATCGATGATCCTAATTAGGGTTGAGTAGAAATTATTTCAGTCCATCAAAAGGAGTTTCGATGATGTACAATGGAGATTATAGCATGTCTCATTACCAAATAGGATAGGATCTGAGTGGTCATACACATTAGGAGCTTAAGTAACCAATCAGCAAATCAAAATGTTACTAAATTTGGCACCTGCCAATTTTAGTATATTTGGACCTAATTGTAAATGTTACAATTAATATTTGATCTAATAAATTATGGATTAGTTATTAATTGAATTAAATAATATTTAATTTAATTGAGTTAGACTCAGTTAATTAATTCTAATTGAGTTTGATCAATTGCCTTTTCAAAATGGATTCGATTGGGTTTAAAATTGGCTTCGATTTGATTATCAAATCACTTAATTTGAACCTATGACTAAGAATCCAATTTGACTGGGACTCTCTCTCCTTATCTTTCTCCTCTCCACATGCCAAGCGAAGTGGGCCCAAGGTTTTGTGCGGCAAGAACAAGTTAGCACAAAAACAAAAGGAGGCACAAAAGAGGTTGGTGTGAAATAAAGAGAGAAGGAAGAATCCATCACTTCTACTCCTCTTAAAATCTAACCAATTTTGGATTAGATTGAATTCTAGTTTTTGGGCATGGAGAAGTTGGAGAAGTTTTCACTGTAAGAAATAAAAAGAGGAGAGGGGTGGCTGGTGCGGGCACCAGGGCTAAAAGAAATTAACAGGTTGAACCCACATCCTCGTGGATCACCTGTGAGTAAAACCCTGAATCCAAACCCTTTTTATCATGTAAATATTTGTTTTAAATTCTATTATTTTGGTCTAGTTAGGGTAAACCCTTTTTACCAACTATAATTAGGGTTTTGTTTATTTTGGGATAATATTCTTTCTACCAAGTTGAGTCGAAATCCCAATTGAGTCAAACCCTATTTATCCAATTGGGATTTAAATGGCTCGATTTAAATTAGCCCTTTTTACCAACTTTAATTAGGTTTTTATTCGCAAGCCTAATTAAGTATGGTTGGTTATTTAGTTGAGTCATGTGATTTGTTATTTATTGAGTCCATGTAATTAGTTAAGTCATTGAGTCCTGTATTACAAGAGGGGACCTAAGATAAGATCACATGTGCACCCAATTAAAGATCCATGTGATCCCATGTGCTAGCGCAAGACAACCCATGTGCTAGCCCAAGTCACAACCTCTTCTTAGTGCCACCATTTCAAAGATTTGGATATCAACACATGTCATGTTTGGACATGTCCTTGGGACAACACTACTTGGCACTTCAACCAGGACAAAAGCACATGATATGTCTGAAATTTGCTTACCATTGGGACAACACACTTGCAATGTCACTTATATTTGGACATCCCACATGCCATGTCTTAAATGAATTCTAAATTGGCACCCTTCTTTTTAAGATGTGTAAAGCAGAAGGAGTTCTCCACATTGGCGCCCCCACTCAAAATATTCCATGCCAAATACAAGGGAGTCGGCCAAGCATTCTTGTCACCAACTTCAAAGAGAGTTCCGAACTATTTGCTTACCAGATGAAGAAGTTTAAAGGTTCTCTACCAAAGAGTTTCAATCAAACAGGTTGCCAGCTGCTTAAATCTCTAGAACTCAAGAGTCTTACCAAAACTCTTGAGTCCTCTCTTATCTAGACTGAAGAGTCCTCACCTATAGAAGACCACATCATCCATACTCTAGAGTCTAACAAGCAAGGCCAAGTGATGGAGCATCTTGACCCTACATCAAGCCATCTCACCAATCCACCACTTGGGTGCCCACTTTGGATGAGAAGCCTCAAGATTTTGCCCACTTTGAAAGGAGTCCAGACCTTCTCAGCAAATAAGAGTCCAGGCTACCTAAAGCAGGATTATAGGAGTTGTAGTCCAAGGAAGAAAAAGACTAGTAGTTATATCCCTTACACCTCTGGTTGGGGGTCTATAAATACCCCTCCAACCCACCCTTATAATCAATCAATTATTATTCAATAAAGAGTGTTATTCTGTCAAAAAATCTTCTTCCTTTGCTGTGTGCATTGCGGGTTGTGAGGCCCTTCCTTTGTTCTACGGAACATCGCGGGGTGTGAGGCCCTACTTATCCAGCCGACCAGAAAATCCAAAAACCACCATTTCTAAACCTTCATTTCTTTCATTCTTTCTTTTTCTTTGCTATTTTTTTAATTCATGATTTTCATTGCTGAGTGTTACAGGTGAACATGAATCAAGATCAGGTGTTCTTGCCTCGAAACTAGCTTCACACGGAAGATCGGAACCCGGGATCAAGTTTTTGAAACCCTGCCATGAAGATCTTGAGAGTTCTGTCAGATCCGATTCAGAGGAACAATTCTTTGTTGATAAAATCAAAACTTTTCTTTTCTTGTTATTCTCTAATTTGTTAATAAGATAAACCCTAGTTTACGGTGATTTTTCAATCACCAAGTCCTGTTTTCCTAGTTAATTTGTAAGTTTACTTGCAGGTAGATAATAACTAGTTTTCTTTTCTGTCTCCATTGAAGTTTTCTTTAAAAATCTGATAAAAATATAAAAAAAATTAGTTTCTATTTTTCTCTACTAATTAATCAATAATATCAGTAATTTAGTTTTTATTTTGTCCCGCATCAGTGGCTGACCAAAAAAAAGAAGAAAAAAAAGGAGAAAAAAAGGGTGGCCGACTAGAGGTTCTCTCTCTTTGGGGTGTGGAGTTTATCTTCCTTGTGAGGCTTAGTTCTTCTCTTCAAGAGTCTGGAGAGGTGTTCTTCATAAGTGGAAGAAGAAGAAAAGAGGTCCAAGGTCTTGCATATCTTAGTTTGCAAGATAGAAGCTAGTTCAAGAAGAAGTCGGTCCAATTTTGAATCGGCATAGTTTTTAAAGCACCTGATTTGCTAAAAGAGGAGAGGGCTGCAAGGAGCTAGCAGTCTGGTGCTTTCTACGACTTGGTTATGCAAGGTCTGTGTGGATACCAGCAAAGGCCGAGCGATTGCGTAACTCCGGTAGAACTCCGGTTCAAAAGTAGATCGGCATAGTTTTCAAAGCAATCCAGGATAGCGATCCAGGTAAGTTGTTTTTGTTTAAAATAATTTTATTTTCAGATCTAAAATTTTTCTCATCTACTACAGCATGTTTAAGAATTTCTTGTGAATAAATTAGATTTATTTGTAAATGGCATGCTTAGATATAAAATAGTTTTTATATCTACTTCTACTGCGTTAAGCTTTTGAGTCCTGATTTTGATGCAATATTCTATTCTTGGGAGACGTCTAACAAATGGGACTTTTTTGATAGTTGTCAGGATAAGCCTTATCTCTTCTTTTTCAAATAATAGTTAAGGAGTCACTTAGCTAACTCCATATGTTATTCTGGTGCAGCACCTCCATGACTTGATGACTATGCACATTTAATACTCAACTACGATGACATCGCTGACAAACTAGGAGGCTCGGGTTAAGGTGGCAGAAGACTGGGTGGTAAGGGCTAAGCATGAGCACGATGAGACCACTAGGGGGATGCCAAATTGAAAGAGCAGATGGCCTCCTGATTGAAAGACAATGATGATGCACTCATAAAGGAGCATGTCAAGGCATTGACATCGTGGCCCAGCTGGACCATTCTGAGGTCTGGCACCGACTTGCTACTGACAAGGCCTTGGTGAATGAAGAGCGAGCTAGGACCACCAAGGAGCATGCAAAGGTTGAGAGTGATCAGGCTAAGGCCATCGAGGACTAGTTTAAGGTGGCAGAGGCTCAGGCCAAGGATGTAGAGAGTAGGGCTACCTAGGCAATGAAGGAGTATAAGGACTCCGATGCCTTTGAGGCTGATACCACAACAGCTACTACCGGGGCCTATAACCTTGGGTTCAATGACTACAAGAACAAGGTCACCAATGCTTTCATGAGTCTCAACCTCTACCGAGTCATCTTGATGGGTGAGCTAGAGGAGGATGAAGAGGAGGATGAGGAGGAAGAGCCTGTATAGGTCAGCGATGGAGATTGCACTAGTGAAGAGGTCATTGAAGTCCCTATGCTTGAGGTCCCTAAGGTAGTGGAGGCTCTAGCTGGAGTCCCTTCGGTATTAGTTATGACATCTCAGGAGGCTACTGCTATGGTTGACCCTACAGAGGAGTCCAACATCACCCTAAGATAGTAGTCTTGGGAGTGCTTTAGTTTTTCTTTTCTTTTTCTTGTATTTTTGGTTTCTTCTCTTGGAAGCCTTCGGCTCAAATTTTGTCTTGTTAGGCTTTTGGTTCCCTATTGTAAATATTTCATCAAGTTTGAAATAAAATGCTTTCTTCTTTTGTAAAGATGATGCTTTTTCTATGTTCTTTCAATTTCTTCCAAGTGTTAGTTGGTAGTAAAGTCAGAGTAAGCATATCTAACCATCCAATCAAGGGACAATTTTCGTCAAAGACAAAGTGCTAAGGAAAACTCCCTTGTCATGCAAACCATGAGTTATACTTGTTTCAAATTTTTTGAAGCATTCGGTCAGCAATAAAGTTGGGTGGTTGGGAGTTGCCTTCATATAGGTTGTCCAAGTAGAGGGTTACTTTGATGGGAGATATTGATTTGGAAATTATCCTAGTGGGAGTTACCCAAGTTATGAGTTATCTTGGTGGGAGTTACCTGAGTTGGGAGTTATCCTTGTAGAAGTAAGCTGAGTTGGGAGTTATCATGGTGAGAGTTATCCAAGTTGGGAGTTATCTTGGTAGGAGTTACTTAAGTCGGGAGTTACCCTGGTTTGAATTACCCGAGTCGGGAGTTACCTTGATATGAGTTACCTAAGTTAGGAGTTATCCTGGTGGGAGTTACCTGAGTTGGGGGTTACCATGGTTGAGAGTTATCCTGGGAGAGTTACCAGAGATGAGGACGGTTAACCTGTTGCCTCCTTCAACCAGTCATAGAACGGTTGGGATTTCAGTGGGCTTGTTTGAATTCATCACCGAGCGAGTGTAAAATTGAGAAGTCCCAAGGATATTGTTAGAAGAAATTCTCTTGCATTCATTGATGTGAAAGATTACATTATCGGTAGTACATCCATAGATTATTAGTATTCCATTTTCGAGGAATGTGTTGGGTCTCATGTGGTGCATCCAAGGCTCAGGGGACTGAGGCTAAGGCCAAGGTCCAATGATCATGATGCTGTCATGAAATTTCTAGGGCTAGTTTAGGCCATGAAAGTTTAAAAGGCATAGCAGGTAGACAGACTATATTTTAGAACTATTTTAAAGTACAGCACAGTGAAAGACTTGGTAGATCGATCAAGTCTATCTACCAATCTGCCCATAACAGGATCCGACATAATAAAAGTGCATGTAAAGATATCAAGAGCAAAGAAAAGGAAAGGGTACGTTACCTTTAACCTTTGGATGCAGGTGATAAAGAGCCACCGAGCCACACAAATGTTTGCCTCTACAGGTAGTTCACACCAGGGCTCGATCCCAATCAACTCCCTTGGAGTGCTAACTCCTTAAGATCCTTGAGGCGATCTTTTCTTTCCTTGGACCTGCAAGACTTTCTTGAAGCCACCAAAAAATCTAGTTAGGGAACAATGGGGAGAAGTGGAAGTGGAATCCTTCCCAACTAACTCTTTCTTCTCAAACCCTAGCTTGATTGCTAGGTAGGCTTACACCCAAAAACCCAAATCCTCTCAAACCCCACTCTAAGGATACCTTCCCTCCCTCTCTTAGAAAAGCCCAGCAAAAGTTAACCTCAACTAACTCTGCTGCCCCTACAAAGATACCTATTTATAGTAGCAGTAAAGAGGGAGAGAGATATGGAAGGAGGAGTGATTGGGGGAGAGGGTTAAGGGTTGAACCAAATTAGCTCTAGGTTTATATGGAAAAAAAATCCTCTCCCCATTGTTCCCTAGCTCTAGGTTTATATGGAAAAAAAATCCTCTCCCCATTCCAAATAATGCATTCCATAAAAAACCTTGGAGCCAATTTCAGCCAAAATTTAAAATTTGAATTTAAAATTTAAATTTGAATCTTTTAAAAGAAAGTGAGCATGACAAATCAAATCTAATTTGATCCTAATCCAAATCACATTCGGGTTGACCCATCAGATTGCAATCATATTGCGAATAAGTCCAAAAATTCACTAATCAAATTAGTGAAAAATCCTCGTCATAGCCGAGTGTTGACTAATGGAAGTGTCTACGTTTGGGTCATGGTCAATCATAATGACCCCATAGTGATGCTAAATGATTCTCAATCATCGATCGACCTTTAGATCAGGTAGAAACCCCTATGATGTGTGACCCCATAGGTTCGAACACTAAGCCGATAGAATTGGAATGTTTCTAGTACCAGTCAAAGTCATCATCTAGCAATGATACCCGATGTCCGGATAGGTCAAAGATGCAGAGCAACTCTTTAGAACCTCTGGCATATGGTTACCTTATAATTCATCTCTTTGACCTCATAATGCTTAGGATGACCTAGGATTTGACTGCCAACCATAATTTAGTACATTCAGATCGTGTCTCAACCTTACAAGTTTTGTGACTTCTCACAAGAACTATCCTGGCCAAGATTTTGCTAAATTGAGACATTGTGAGTCATTCACTCCAAACCATTTGGAGGGGTCAATCCCATCTTGATCCATAACTACTCTACAAGTACTTGACTATACCTAGAAACCTTCCATCATTGGATTAGAAATCCAGGTAGTCCAGTATCAAAGTACAGTGAGTTGCTTGCAAGCTACCATGATGATTTCAGGTCTGAGGGACACATATACCCATATCTCTTTGCAAACAACCCTTTGGCAGAAGGGAGCTTCGTAGATGGTCACATTCAGTGAGACATCATACATTTCACCTATATGTTATATCAGTGTCTCTACACTTGGTTAAGAGGACAACCAACCAATATGACATACAACAACCTATGCTTGATACATCATCATCCTATAACAATGCATCCTTTGGTTGTGAACTAGTTTAAGAACTACTCGATACATCCTCTCTATATCAAATATAATGTAGTTCTAAGGACTCCATCATACAAGAGTTCTTTTCAAAAAAATGCACATGTGATGAACAGCTAAAAGAATAACTTTTATTCATTTAAAGAATTCATATACAATTATAAAATAGCACAACCATCTATACCCTAGATGCTTTGGGACACTATTCCTAACAACTCTCACTTATACTACAGCCAATCAGTACAGAATCTTATTCCCATTTTTTATTTACAATTGTTGAACTCTTGAACTCCGATGGCTTTAGTGAAGGGGTCGGCCAGGTTATCCTTTCCATCAATCTTTTGAAGGTCGATGTCATCTCATTCCACGATTTCTCGTACAAGGTGATAGCGCCATAGAATGTGTTTAGTGCGATGATGGGACTTCAGCTCTTTGGCTTGAGCAATGGCTCCACCGCTATCATAATACACCAGAATAGGACTATCCAGGGAAGGTGCCACTCCCAGCTCACTTAGGAACTTCCACAACCACACAACTTTCTTTGCTGCATCCGATGCTGTGATGTATTTTGCTTCGCATACTGAGTCTGCAATAGTATGCTACTTGAAACATTCCCAGTAGATCACTCCCCCATTTAGGATAAAGATAAACCCTGACACACTCTTATTGTCATCTCTATCTGACTGAAAACTGGAGTCAGTATACCCTATAAGTTTCAAGTTAGGTTCTTCATATATCAGCTATTGGTCCTTAGTATTTCGTAGATACTTAAGGATCATCTTTACCACTTTCCAATAAACTTCACTTGGGTCAGATTGGTATCTGCTCACTATGCCTAGTGAGTATGCCACGTCTAGTCTAGTACATGTCATGGCATACGTGATAGAACCCACTACCAAAGTGATGTAGAGACGGGATTCTAATATGATGCATGATGAGGATACAGGGGAGGAACATAAAATATACAGCAAATTAATTTCAGATTTTATTATGATTAAATTCCTGAAATAGGTAAAGAATAGGTTAGGGTTTTCTACTGACGATTAGAATCCTACCCACATGCTAGAACTATCAATGAGACAAAGTAAATAAGGATCCTAGAACTAAGAAGGCCTATTAGGTGCATGCTCTACTTCAACAAAATAGAAAAAGTGAGAAGGGAAAGGTTCTACATACCTAGCAATGACTTTCTTGATGCAAGGGAAGAGATCGCTCTGCTCAGATCGGTGCCTGGATGATTGAGTCACTTTCCCATGGATTTGTTGACTTTTTATCAGATTAATTCAGAGGAAAAGAAGACCTCATCCGGAGAGCGTGGCACTGGAGGGCTCCTGCAAATATCAAAGGTTTGGCTCATAGATGATGAAAAAAAAATGTAATTGAAAGAAAAAAGAATAAAGGGTTGGAAGGGATCTCCGAGGTGGCTAAAGGCCAGTTGAAGAAGGAGGATGCCTAGCTTGTAGGAAGTTGGGTTGTCCAAGGATTCAGCTGGGATGGATGTTAGCTAGGGTTTAGTGGTAGAGGAAGGAAAGCTGGCGGCTAGGGTTTGCTCATAAGAATAGGGCACACAGTTCTCACACCCACTCCAATCTGGAGGAAACAATTTGATAGAATAACTTCAAGTTGTATTTATGAAAATGAGATAATTACAAGAGGGAGAGGGGTGAGGTATTTATAGGTTCACCCAAGTCTTCTCCTTGTTAGGATTGGAGTACAAAATTTGAATAGAAAAAGAATTACAACTCCTTGTTGAACTGGGAAGGCCTCTTCCTCTTGGGACCTTGATGTGGGACAAAGGGGAGGCTAGGAGGATCGTTGGAGAGCTGAGAAGTCTTTTGTGATTAGGGTCAAGAAGGTAGAAAAAAATATTCAGGGAAATGAAAGATGGATACTCTATGGACTTGGGATTTACCTTCACGGAGTGACGTCACACCTCTAGGACATCTCACCCACCCCACTACGTGCAGTCTAGGGCGTCCCACTCATCTCACTACATGCGGAGCCTAAGACATCACACCCAAATTGCTACCTGGGGTCGTGAAGGAGAAGTTCCAAGATCATAGAGGAGACTTAGCAAGGGAGAAGATAACTAGGGCCTCATGCCCCTCGATGCTCAAAAGTGAAGGCAGTGGGGTCTCACACCCCTCGACACTCGCAGGTGAAGGAAAGACGGGCCTCATGCCCACTCCTAATGGAGGCATAACTAAGAACACTCTTTTCAAAAATTCATATTTTTCATATCTTATTTAAGAGAAAAGGTGCCTTTATATAGGCATACAAAACTTGGAGTTCAAGTAAAGAATACAAGGCATGCAGCTCATAAAATGTGACATCCCAAACCTACTTTATTTGTAGCCTGAAAACATGGTAGAAAACTAAACACAATCCTCCCCATATGGTGAAAAAATCAAACTAATCTTAATCTAAAACAAACTTAAAATAATTTCGAACTAATCACTACATCCAAATTTTAAAAAATTAAAATAAATAAAATATAATCCAAATTCATCAAGATCCATCCATGATGAGCTGCTCTAAAATTTGTGCAGGCTTGATAACTTTGCAGAAGAATTATTGCTCTGAGAAGCGTGCAACTTTGAGATCCGTGCAAATTCTTTTGCTTTGAGATCTATGCAAATTTTCTTGTGATCGTGGAATAGTGGGGGTGACGATGGATGAGGGAAGAGGGACTTGCAGGGAGGCACAGTCGGCGGCTAGGGAAGGCATCGGCATGGCCGGCGGTGTGGAGATCCGGCAGGGCATGGACGGATCTACAGGGGTGGATTGAGAAGGTCTGCATGGTGATCTTGACCGGTCATGGATCCCTCTGATCGGTTGGAAGCAGAGGAAACGGGGTCGAGTCAGAAGGGAGGGAAAGGCTATTGCAGCCGGCGGCATGGGGGAGAGTGGCGCGGCATGGCATGGGTGGAGCAGCAAGGGGCGGACGGCCGTGGGTGGCTCTGGTGGGATTCGCCGGCGTTCCCACGAGGAGATTGTCATCGGGGGAAGGTGGACGACCATCGAGGGTCGCCAGTGGTCGAGCGTGGCGGATCAGGGACCGGCGACGAAAAAAAAATGAAAGTTCTGGTAATAGTCTTGAGGTTGAAGATGATGGGGATAAGAAGAATAAGTCAATAATAAAAGAGGGATAAAGTAGGAATAGTGGGGATAACTGGAATAGGTGGAATAAGAAAATTACAAAAAATTAAAATAAAATCTGGGATAAAAAAAAAAGAAAAATCCTGATGGGTTTTGATGTCCCCATCATTCCCCTGGATGGAAAAAACTCGACTCCGTCGATTCAGGATCGCTGCATTTTTTTTTCTCTTCTTTTTGTTTTTTTCTCTCTCTGTTTTTTTTTCTTTTTTTTTTCAACCCTATTCCTCTCCTGCTTTGATACCAAAATTGATGCAGGACAAAGGTGGGGCTAAGAGGATCGTTGGAGAGCTGAGAAGTCTCCTATGATTAGGGTCAAGAAGGCGGAAAAAATTATGCGGGGGAAAGAAAGATGGATACTTTATGGACTTGAGACTTATCCTCACGGAGAGACGTCCACCTCTAGGGCATCTCACCCATCCCACTACATGCAGTATAGGGCATCCCACCCATCTCACTACATGCGGAGCCTAGAGCATCCCTTCCAAAAAATCGCTACCTGGGGCCATGAAGGAGAAGCTCCAAGATCATAGAGGGGACTTAGCAAGGAAGAAGATAACTAGGCCCTCATGCCCCTCGATGCTCGAAAGCGAAGGCATGGGGTCTCACACCCCTTGACACGCACAGGTGAAAAAAAGATGGGCCTCATGTCCACTCATAATGGAAGCAGAACTAAGAACACTCTTTTCAAAAATTCATATTCTTCATATCTTATTCAAGAGAAGAGGTGCATTTATATAGGCTTACAAAACTTGGGATTCAAGTAAAGAATACAAGGCATGCAACTCATAAAAGGTGACATCCCAAACCTACTTTATTTGTAGCCTGAAAACATGGTAGAAAACTAAACACAATGCTCCCCATATGGTGGAAAAATCAAACTAATCCTAATCTAAAACAAACTTGAAATAATTTCAAACTAATCACTACATCCAAATTAAAAAAAAATTAAAATAAATACAATATAATCCAAATTCATCAAGATCCATCCATGCTGAGCTACTTTGAAATCTGTGCAAGCTTGATAACTTTGCAAAAGAATTATTTCTTTGAGAAGCGTGCAACTTTGAGATCCATATAAATTCTTATGCTCTGAGATCTATGCAGATTCTCTTATGACCATGGAACAAAGGGGGCGATGATGGATGAGGGAAAAGGGACTTGTGGGGAGGCACAGCCGGTGGTTGGGGGAAGGTGGCGGCACGGCCGGTGGCCAGGGAAGGCGGCGGCACGACCGGTAATATGGAGATCCGGTAGGGCACGGGTGGATCTACAGGGGTGGACGGAGAAGGTCTGCATGGTGATCTCGACCAGTCGTGGATCCCTTCGATCGACTGGCAATAGAGGAAATGGGGCTGGACTGGAAGTGAGGGAAAGGCTATGGTGGCTGGCGGCGCTGGGGAGAGGGCCACGGCATGGCATGGGCGGAGTAGCAAAGGATGGATGGCCATGAGCGGCTCTGGTGGGAATCGCCAGTGTTCCCATGAGGAGATTATCACCAGGGGAAGGTGGATGGCCATCGGGGGTCGCCGGTGGTCGGGCATGGCAGATCTGGGACCGACAGTGAAAAAAAATGGGAGTTCTGGTAATAGTCTTGAGATTGAAGATGACGGGATAAGAGGAATAAGTCAGGAATAAAATAGGGATAAAGTAGGAATAGTTGGAATAACTGGAATAGGTGGAATAAGAAAATTACAAAAATAAAAATAAAATTTGGGATAAAAAAAGAAAATCCTGGATCGATTTTGATGTCCCCATCAAACTTGGTCTCCTCATGGGCTTGGAGGTTTGTCTTTTCCACTCCCTGGTGGGTTTGGACTTGGGGCACCAACCTTGTTAGACTGGGCTTGGAGGGGCACCATTCCATGAATGGGCCTTTGGGCTGGGGTGCCCAAGGAAGAATATTCTTATGGGGCACCAAAGAGGAATCTTCATATGGGCTGCCATGGGCTTGGGGTGGCATGAAAGGGGCCTGGGGCACTGATACATGGGGAGCCTGGGGTGCCAATGCTGGTGAACATGACTAGGGGCCCAGGCATATGAGCTGGGGTCTATTGGTTCTCCTCTTGAACTTGATTTGAATGAAAATTACAGGACTCAATTGTAAACAAAAGGACTCAACTCAATGAACCTAGTAAACTCAATTGGACTCAATTGACTCACTTTTATTACATAAACTCAGTCAACTCAAATTGATTGGACTGGAATACAAAAGGACTTCACTTGACTTATTGATCCCAACCGGCTTACTTTATTACAGGACTCAAGTGAGCAAATGGACTCATTGAACTAACTTGACATAATACAAAAATTGACCAACACATGAATTTGAAATTGGAACCTTCAAATCTTGGTCTGCTCCTAATGTCCTACATCAATTCTCCTAGGATGGGAGGAACTCGACCCTATCGAGTGAAGGTTGATCTGGCTTTGGTACTGCTCTAACGGGTCTGTGTTAAGGCATTGCGAATCCTCTTGAGTGATCCATGAATCCTCAAATCTCGGTCGACCTTGCCAACGAACCAAGTGACATGGTAGCCTTTGATCCATGTACTAATGGCTTGGTCATCTCGGATACGCTCAATCATTTCCTCTCACAAGCTAATTTTATAGTGGACACTTAGGGTTAGGTTCACTCTCAAAGAAAGGGTTAGGCTTAATAGGTTCACTGGATATCATTGCTGGCTCCCTATGCTCAATTATGTTTAAGATATTGAAGGTTGAGCTTAATGCCTAATTTGGTGGTAACTCAGGCACTAGGTCCAACATTCTTTATCACTTTGAAGGATCCAGCTCACGGGTATGTAGCCTAATTATCACAAGATTTTCCTAGTGAACTGATGAATGCAATTTTTATAGAAATATTTGGATCTTAATTGTATAAAAATTTGTTGTAATTATTATTAATTTAGTAGCATTTATAGCCTATTTATGCTTAATTATTTTATTTGTTTCAGGTATGCATGCTAGGTGAGTATCGAAAGCAAAATGGATCAAGAAGTTAAAGGAAGGCTACCAAATTGATTTACATGCACTAGAAAAAGTCAAGGCCGAGCCCAAAAGAAAATAGGAAGGTTTGGCCCATCAAGATATTCTTCTAGCCCTTTTTTATGCAAGACTTCCTTGTCTTGTTTTTGGGCTAGATGACCTCTATCAACAAAGGCAGTGGAACAACGCGAAAGAAAGGGAGGAGAGACATGTGGAAGAGAGAAAGAAGCAAAACAAAGGAAGAAAGAGAGGAGAGATCGCACGAAAAAAAAGAAGTGGGACGTGGAGGAGAAAAAGTAACATGAGAAGGAGGAGAAAAAGTAATGTGAGAGAAAAAAAAAGAGCCAGCAGTGTGGAGGAAACAGGGACGCGCATGGAAAGAAAAAAATCATGCATGAAAGAGAAAAAGAACGTGCAAATGCAGGAAAGCCTAGAAGATGCTCGGATGCAGGAAAGTGGAAAAAAATTGAAGAAAGTGGAAAAAAATTGAAGATGTGCGGACGAGGAAAGAAATCGGAAATTGCATGATTTTATTTGATTTGTATTCTCCCTGTCTTTATTTTGTTTTCAATCCAAATATGTGAAACTAATTATTTCTGTTAAGGCTTTGGGATTTAACTGATATGGTGATTATGAATTTTAATGGCTAATTTGATTTCCTTCTTTTACTTGAGATTTCTTTATGATCGTAATGCTTTGCAAGATTTGATTAATTTCTTAATGAATTTCATCTAGAGATTAATTGATCTATTAAATTTCTAGGTTGAAAAGTAAAAGAAATCCATAGTTTTAAATCCTATCTGAATTACTAGGACTAATCTATGCAGTGATTAGGATAATAAAAATTTAATGCATCTGAATTATTTTAAATCATGTCTTAACCACCGTGGTTAATAATTCTGGATAGGATTAATGCAATTTGAATGAAAGTGCATTAATCAATCAAGAAAACCTGCTGGCTTGTAAAACTAGAAAATCAAATTAGCATATTCAAAAGAAATTATCGCATCGATTTGATTAAATTCCTGACGCCTTAGCTATTCTAGATTTTGTCTCTTTCTGAAAGTTTGCTGCCATCTTAGTTTGATAGTTTGTTTAATTTTCAATTTAATATTTTTTTTACTTGAAATCAATTGTCCAAACAGTATAAGTAGGTATTATAATTTGGGTGATTGTCTCTAATCCTGGAGGATGACATTGGGTTACTATCCTGTATTACTTGCATGACCGGTATGCTTGCCTAACATGTGTCAAGTCTTTGGCACCGTTGCCAGGGATCAGCAACGGACAACATTCAAATTCTTATCTGCTAACTGATTTAGATTTTTTTATTGTGTTATTAACTTTTTATGTCCTGGAGAACTGTTGACACTTTGGAAGACTTTGATCCTAAAATAGAAAGAATGCTCAGGGAAAGATGACGTGGACTCAGATAACTACAGGAAGAGTTAAGGATAGATTTGATAGATATCAACAACATAACCATGGAAGATGTTGGTGAACATAACCTATAGAATCTCCAACATGTACCCAATGAGGAGGTGCAAAACCCATATGGAGATAGACCTTTGTTTGAGTACATCAGGCCTAGAGTCACGGTAACACAATCAAGCATTAGGAGGCCACCAGTTCAGGCAAACAATTTTGAGATAAAACCCTCCTTTATCCAGATGATCCAGAACTCGCTCCAATTTTCAGGTTTGCCTTCTGATGACCCTCATGAAAATTTAAGTCAATTTCTTGAGTTATGTGGTACTTTTAAACATAATGGGGTTTCTGAAGATGCCATTAGACTTAGGTTATTCCCATTTTTGTTGAGAGACAGAGCAAAAAGTTGGTTAAACTCTTTTCCAACTAAATCCATAACTACATGGGATGACTTAGCTGATAAGTTCTTAAACAAATATTTTCCTCCCTCCAAAATAGCAAAGCTTAGATTAGATATCTCCACATTTACACAATATGAGACTAAGAGCTTTAGTGAGGCATGGGAGAGGTTTAAAAAATTATGTATAAAGTGTCCCCACCATGGTCTTGAAATATGGGAACAAGTACATGCATTTTATCGAGGCTTACTTTCTTCTGCGAGAGTAGTTTTAGATGCAGCTATAGGTGGTTCATTTTCAAAGAAGTACAACCATGAAGCTTATAGCCTGTTGGAAGATATGGCAGATAGCAATGTGAATTGGAACTCAGAAAGATAGAATTATAGGAGATCCAGTGGTGTGTTTGGAGTGGATGCTGTGGTGACACTTTCAACTTAGCTAGATGTAATGAACAAAAAGATTGAAGCTTTGGCAGTATCTCAACCACAGACATCAAATACAGTAATGGAGTGCAAGCTATGCGGAGGACCTCACACATACAATAACTACCTACAAGGTAACTTTTCAAATTCAATACCTGAAAATGCTAATTATGTGTCAGGTAATATCAGGAACAACCATATGGGCAATACATACAATCCAGGACTTCACAATCATCCCAACTTATATTGGAGAAGCCAGAACATTCAGAATCCACTACCGCTTCAGAGGCCATATCAACTACCTAGTTTTCAGCAACGCCCACCACCACCACCACCATCATAACTGACTCAAGAAGAGAAGAGGACTGGCTTGGAAGATATTATGTGAAAATACATGCAATAAAATGAGGCTAGATTCCAAGCAAATGAGGCAACATTAAAAAATCTGGAGACACAAGTTGGGCAGATAGCTGACATGTTGGCTACTAGAGGACCAGGAACTTTGCCAAGCAATACTGTAAAGAATCCCAAGGAGCATGTGCAAGCTATTAGCCTACGAAGTGGAAGAAAGATACAGGAGCCAAAAGTGCAACAGAAAGAGCTTGATGTAGAGGAGATTGTTGATGAAGAGAGGGTCAAGAATAAAAAGGATGAGACACCAGCAAAAGCTTCTATAGTTGCTCCATATAAGCCAAGACTGCCTTTTCCCCAGAGACAACATCAGCAAAAAATGGATAAGCAATTTTCTAAATTTTTAGAAATTTTGAAACAATTACATATTAATCTTCCATTTGTTGATGTTATTTCTTAAATGCCCAGCTACACCAAGTTTTTCAAGGAGATCCTATCAAACAAAAGGAAGCTAGAAGATTGTGAGATGGTGGCACTCAATGAAGAATGCTCGGCCATCTTATTGAATAAACTACTATAGAAGCTTAAAGATCCAGGGAGTTTTAATATACCTTGCTTAATTGGTAGTTGCACTTTTAATGCATTAATTGATTTAGGAGCTAGCATCTATTTAATGCCACTCATAATATTTAAGAAACTAGGACTTGGTGAGCCTAAGCCAACCATGGTATCATTTCAATTGGCAGATAGATCTATAACCTATCCCAGAGGAATAGTAGAAGATGTTTTAGTCAAAGTAGATAAATTTATCTTGCCAGTTGACTTTATAGTCATAGATATGGAAGAAGATCATGTTATACCTATCATTTTAGGATGACCATTTCTTAACATAGGTAAAGCATTAATAGATGTTCCCGAAGGCAAACTGATATTAAGAATTCATAATGAGCAAGTAACATTCAATGTTTTTAAATCTATGAAAAAGCCATAAGATGTAGCATCATGTTTTAAGATTGATTGCATTGATTGCCTTGTGCAGGAGAAGGTTGGAGAGATGATGACTGAAGATGAATTGTAACACACCTTAATTTCAACCAACATAAATGAAGGAGGAAGCGAAGAAGAAAGCTAATATGCAGCAGTGATGGATAGCAGACAAATTTACACATAGAGGAGACCATTTGAAGAGTTAGAGAGAAGAGCTATAAATCACCTGATATCATCCATTAACCAACCACCATAATTAGAACTAAAACAACTTCCCTCATATTTAAAATATGAAGTTTTATTACCTCCATCTCATTTACCTGTAATTTTTTTTCTCTTTTGACAGATGTGAAGGAGGAGAAGCTGTTGAGGGTGCTGAGAGCTCATAAAAGGGCCATTGGTTGGACAATAGCAGATATCCATGGAATCAGTCCAATAATATGCACACACAAGATACTCATGGAGGAGCAATTCAAACCATCAGTGCAGCCTCAAAGAAGACTCAACCCAGCCATGAAAGAGGTGTTAAAGCAGAGGTGATCAAATTGCTTGATGCAGGTGAGAAAAGAGCATTGCAACAAAATGAGATGGATGAGTTTAAAGAGCAAGCTTACGAGAATGCCAAGATCTATAAAGAATGAACCAAGAGATGGCATGACAAACACATCATGAGAAAGGAGTTTGAGGTCGGACAACAGGTTTTACTCTTTAATTCTAGACTAAAGCTATTTCCAGGTAAGCTTCGATCTAAATGGTATGGACCATATACTGTGAAACAAGTTTTTCCCTATGAAGTAGTGGAGGTCAAGGATCAAAAAGGTATCACTTTCAAGGTAAATGGGTAGAGAATGAAACCATATGTTAGTGGTGGCTTGGAATCTTTCAAAGCCATCATTATGATGAGACCCATAAAGAGAGGACAGTCTAGCTACAGACTCTAAATATAGTGCTGGTTGGGAGGCAACCCAATAATCTTTCCTTTTCTTTTGCTTTAGTTTGTTTATGTTTTCTACTTCAATCTATTGATTTTGTTGTTTTCTTGTTAGATGTGGCTGCCATTTAAGTTTGGTGATCAAAGGTGCAATTGAAACAAGCGAGGATGGAGTGAACAAACAGAGGCACGATCACATATTACCTA
This sequence comes from Areca catechu, assembly GCA_021397845.1. Taxonomy (NCBI): domain Eukaryota; kingdom Viridiplantae; phylum Streptophyta; class Magnoliopsida; order Arecales; family Arecaceae; genus Areca; species Areca catechu. The sequence continues at coordinate 176,574,114 of CM038039.1, read as the reverse complement.
TCTCCAATTGAGTCTTGCAATCAGGGGAGTATCAGCTATCCTTTTTCCTTTCTTCTGTATTAGCTTACTTTATTGTCTTCAAATATTAGGGACAATGTTTGCTTTTAAGTTGGGGGGTATTTATTCGGTAGGGATTAGTAGAGATTAGTGGAATTTTGAGATAGAAAATTATTTTGCTTGAAAAAAAAAAAATCTTTCATCAATCAACTTGAATCTTTGTTTTAACTAAGTGAGTGTTTAAGATATTAGACTATCTTTTAAATAAAGAGTTTACTCGTGTACTGATTGAATGAATCAAAGGTGACTTGGAATTGAAGATTTAATAGGATTAGGAGCTTAGAATTGAGACTTTAAGAATGCTTGAACTTTGATAGGCATGTTACAATTGATCTAAATTAAGGATTATTTCTGTCAGCTTAAATCAAATGTTAAGAAAGTTTTTAACTCCGAAAGTTATAGCTATGCATAATGAAAATTTGACACACCGAGTAGATGCTGACTGTAATTACTAACCCATGCACCCTACTCCGCTGTGTTGGGATGACTTAGTAACCAGAGGTTTGGCATTGGCAATGTCAACATTCGCGTAAAACGGTAACCCAATGGATGAGTATGCAAAGCACTCAACTGATGTGTTGTTTTGTGATAAAAGCCAATTTTGAAACTTTTACAGTAAAAGGCAAGTTTATAACAATTACACAGCTGAGAACCACCAACAACATTTGAAAAAAAAAAAAAAAAAACCCAATTGAAAGGTGTTGTCTTAGTTTTATTATGTTGGTAATAGTTTGAAGAAAGAGTGACAAGTAGTGATTAATGTTTTAAGTTGACAGAATGTAATCTTGAGTTGATTTCATTACAATATGCCTTGATAAAGAATTGTAGTCTTATGATTGATGTTTTGAGATTTTATAAATTGATAGTCTTAAAGGAAAAGTTGTTGGAGAAGATTTCAGTTGTTACCCGGGTTGATTATTTATTTAAAATTGATGTTGATTTTTATTTATACTTTGCTCGAGATGATAAAGGTTTAAGTTAGGGTGTATTTGATGAATGCGATTTTTATAGAAATATTTGGATCTTAATTATATAAAAACTTGGTATAATTGTTATTAATTTAGTAGCATTTGCAGCTTATTTATGCTTAATTATTTTATTTATTTCAGGTATGCGTGCTAGGTGAGTATCGAAAGCAAAATGGATCAAGAAGTAAAAGGGAGGCTACCAAATTGATTTACATGCACTAGAAGAAGTCAAGGCCTAGCCCAAAAGAAAATAGGAAGGTTTGGCCCATCAAGATATTCTTCTAGCCTTTTTTTATGCAAGACTTCCTTGGCTTGTATTTGGGCTGGATGATCTCTATCAACAAAGACAGCGGAATAGCTCGGAAGAAAGGGAGGAGAGACGTGTGGAAGAGAGAAAGTAGCAAAACAAAGGAAGAAAGAGAGGAGAGATCATGTGGAAAAAAAGAAGTGGGTCGCAGAGGAGAAAATGTAACGTGAGAAGGAGGAGAAAAAGAAATGTGAGAGAAAAAAAAAGAGCTAGTAGCATGGAGGAAACAGGGATGTGCACGAAAAGAAAAAAATCATACAGGAAAGAGAAAAAGAACGTGCAGATGCAGGAAAGCCCAGAAGTTGCTTGGATGCAGGAAAGTGGAAAAAAAATTGAAGACACATGGATGAGGGAAGAAATCGAAAATTGCATGATTTTATTTGATTTATATTCTCCCTGTCTTTATTTTGTTTTCAATCCAAATATGTACAATTAATTGTTTCTGCTAAGGCTTAGGGATTTAACTGATGTGATGATTATGGATTTTAATGGTTAGTTTGATTTCCTTCTTTTACTTGAGATTTTTTTTATGATCGTAATGCTTTGGGAGATTTAATTAATTTCTCAATGAATTTTATCTAGAGTTTAATTGATCTATTAAATTTCTAGGTTGAAAAGTAAAAGAAATCCATAGATTTAAATCCTACCTAAATTACTAGGACTGATCTATGCAGTGATTAGAATTATAAAAACTTAATGCATCTGAATTATTTAAATCATGTCTTAACCATCATGGTTAATTATTTCGGATAGGATTAATGCAATTTGAACGAAAGTGCATTAATCAATTAAGAAAACCTGCTGGATTGTAAAATCAGAAAATCAAATTAGCATATTTAGAAGAAATTATCACATCAATTTGGTTAAATTCCCGATGCCCTAGCTATTCTAGATTTTATCTCTTTCTGAAAGTTTGCTGCCATCTTAGTTTGATAGTTTATTTAATTTTCAATTTAATATTTTTTTTACTTGAAATCAATTGTCCAAACAGTATAAATAGGTATTATAATTTGGGTGATTGTCTCTAATCCTAAAGGACGACATTGGGTTACTATCCTGTATTACTTGCATGACCGGTATGCTTGCCGAACATGTGTCACAAACTCTTATACTCTTTTTGGAAATTAACCATGTTTTTATAAAAATCATTACTTATATTTATATTATGGCTAATTCCTTATGCAAATCTTTAATCATGCATTGCAAAAACTCATAACACCTAGTGCAGGCAAATGACTCATGCCAACACTTATTGTTATGCAGACTCGACTAAACCCTAAACTATAATTGTGGGTTTATCCCTTTATAAGGTAGGTGACATGCAGATGAAAATGGTACATGCACTCCTACTAAATGCCATAGAGTATGGTAGAAGTAAGATGAAAACCTAACATGCGTAATTAACATATGCATTATGCTTTCATCTATAAAATGCAATCTGATGGTTAGAGAAACATAAGAAATTTTAGGAAAGGGCATAAAATAAGAGGTGGATTCAAGGTTAGTCTAGTAGGATAGGAAAAAGGGTTCAGGGTTGATTGGATAAAGTTGGATATAAGAAGGGGTGTCGGGATTAGTCCTAGACTAATGAGGTTAACCTTACGGTGTTGAGGTATATCTACAGAGTTTGCCTTATGGAAGAATGGGTCACTAATTTCATGGAAGAGATCTTCAATTAGGATCAAAGAAGTGACTTCATCCTAAGGGTACTGGGTTAAATAAGCCAAGTCCTTAATAAACTCTTCTGGCTCATGAAATTCAGGACTAGGCTCTATAATTGGGTTCTCTTCTAAAGTCTCCTTAGGTATGACTCTAATAGCAGTATCTGGGTTCTCTTATTCTAACTGTTCTTCAACTATAGCTTGGGTGTGGTCAGGGTCAACTAACTCTAGGTTGGTTTTAGTCTAGGTAGGGTTAGGGTCAACTAATTCTAGGTTGGGTTCAGGTATTTCTTCTTCTTCTTCCTCATACTCATCCACTAAGTTCACATCAGCTTCATACACTTCCTCTTCAATATCTTCCTTATGAACCAATGGGGTAGTAGGAGAGGGTTGGCTAAGAAAAAATTGACTAGTGTCTAGGGTATCAGGGGTGTGTCGACTAAGGGGTACCTAACTAATACTTGGCTCATATCTAGGGGTATTAATCCTATGGGGCTCAGGTCTCCTAGGGGTTATGGGTCCCTTGGGCTCATGGGATATGGGTTCAGACCTATGGGTTATGGGTTCCTTGGGCTCATAGGACATGGGCTCAAATCTTTGGGTTATAGGTTCAAAGGATCTGGATTCATAGGGTCTAGTTTCATAGGATTTGGGTGCATAGGATTTGGGTAGGTACTTTTTCCTAAGTTCAAGTTTCATGTCGCTCGAGGTAGTTATAGGTATTTCTCCTGTTAGTCTGATCACTCGTTCAACCTAAGCCTAATAGACTCTAGCCTGACGAACTAACCTAAATTTAGCAAACCTGAACTGACTTCCTTTAGGCATTTGTTCCTCCTTAAAATTTAGATCCATATTTCTTTCCCAATCAAGATAATCTTCAAGATCAAGATCACCACTAAATGTAGGTGCTTCTCGCCTAATGTACCTAGTGGCTCTTTCATCCTGGTCTATAAAGTCATAATTGGGTTTCCTTACACTACGATCCTAGATTAGTTCAGGATGTGGGGCTCTCCTAGGGTTAGGCTCCAAGTATGGGTCATGGTATGGGGTTCTCCTAGGATTGGGCTCCAAGTATGGGTCATGGTGTGGGGCTCTCCTAGGATTGGGCTCAGCATGGGTCCTATGGGTCTTCTCTAGGGTTCCTAATCGATCTTCTACTCGGTCCAACCTATGGGTCATGTGGTCATTCATCTGGTTCATCTGGGTGGTCAATTGAGCATTCATCTGGGCTATCTGATCAGTAAGGGTCCTTATTAGGGTTCCTATATCAGATTCCATGGTTAGGTTGGGTTGGGTTGAGACTACTAGTATTGGGCTCCTAATATAATGGACAAGCAAACACACACACATCGACTCCATGGTTAGACTCCTAATCTAGTGGTCAAGCACACAAGAGTTAGATGTTCTAGGGTTAGCTAGACCTAGAGTCAAAGTAGAGTGGATCAACTTAACTTATAGCCAACTTAGCACTTAATTTTTCCACTAGCCAGGTAAGAGGAGGGGTGGTGGGAGGCTCCCCTACTTGTCACAGGATTTTAATTAAAAACCACCAGTCCACTTATGGCATTTGTCTCTAGACCTCTAGCCTTAGACACCAGTTTTTAGTAATAAGTGGAGGGCTGAATGCACTAGTTCTCCCACAAAACCAAGTTGGGTTCTTGTTGATCTTGTTTAAAACCAAGTCTTGGATTTCTTTGGTGAGCCCGATTTAAAATCAAAGGGAGTGAGGTTTGGATTGTGAGCCTACTAAAACAATCTAATTGTATTCTAGTGGGGGATATAGTAGAAATCCCAGGTGGTAATCTTGGGTAGTGGACATAGGAGCTGATTGCTCCGAACCACTATAATTTCTGTGTATTTGTATTGTGCTTTTCTATCTATTTTTGCTTCTGCTTTTAATTATCTATACCACAGCATTTAACACTTTAAAGTAGTTTTCAAAGAGCACTTAATAGCTTTAATTTTTTAAAATCACAATTCACCTCCCTCTTGGAAAAGCTACATGGGCAACAACTGGTACTAGAGCAGTATCTCTGAATACATTTAGAGTAAAGATTAATGGCTCATCCCATGAGTACATCTTTGGCCGAAGGCTAATCTACCAATAGACCTCCACTCTTCACGGGCACAAATTATTCCTATTGAAAAGCTAGAATGAAAATCTATATTCAAGCTATCGATTTTCAATTATGGAAAGTCATTCTAAAAGGGCCACATATTTCTATGATCAAAATTAATGGCATGGATGTCCCAAAGCCTGAAGAGGACTGGGATGAACACGACATGAAGATGGGGGAAATAAATACCAAAGCCATGAATCTATTATACTGTGCTTTGGATGCTAACGAGTTCAATTGAATTTCCACTTGCTCTTCTACAAAGAAAATTTAGGATAAACTCGAAGTGACCCATGAAAGAACTTTCCAAGTGAAGACTTCGAAGATTAATCTTCTTGTACATAGTTATGAACTTTTCAAAATGAAACAAAATAAAACTATCTCTGCTATGTTTACTCGTTTTACATATATTATTAATGGTTTGAAAAGTCTTGGCAGGATTTTTTCACATGCTGATATAGTGCAAAAAACTCTTAGATCACTTCCAGACAAGTGGGACCCCAAAGTGACTACCATCCAGGAAACTAAAGATCTAAACACCTTACCTCTAGATGAACTGATGGGTTCTCTCATCACACATAAGCTAGCCATGCAGCATAAGACTGATGATGATCAGAAGAAGAAGAAAATAATAGCCTTCAAAGTTGTATCGGATTCAAAGAAAGATGAGGAATCAGAAAATGAATGCTCCTCCTCTGAAGACGAGTTGGAAGATGAAGATATTTGTTGGCTCCACCCAGTGATTTTGATGAATAACAAAACATTGAGTGCATATTGTATTATAATGAGGATTTCAAGTTGTGAGTTTTCAGGAAGAAAGCACCTCCAAATTCCAAAAACTTATGGTGTATGGCATGCAATGGCACGGCGCAATTCTCACATATCCGGGCATCCTCTTCATTGAAAAAGGGCATATAATTGTTTAACTATTATGTGTTTATGTATTCATGAACTTTATTTTTGTTTTTGAGGCATTTACACTTGTATTTGAATGTTTTCAGTCTCAAGTGTCGACACCTGGACAGTCAAGTGTCGACACTTCAGCATTTGGCATGGACAAAAATCCTTGGCACGCCAAGTGTCGACACCTATATTCAAGTGTCGACACCAAGTGTCGACACTTAGGTTCCAAGTGTCGACTCAAGGCCTGAGATTTTTGAAAATACAGAACTTTGTGGTTTTTAGGATTTTTGTGTCAAGTGTCGACACCTGTGCATCAAGTGTCGACACTTGAATGTTCAAGTGTCGACACCCAGAAATCAAGTGTCGACACCTGACAGCCAAGTGTCGACACCTGACAGCTAAGTGTCGATACTTGCAGCCTGACAGCTCTAACGGATCTATTTTTCTGGCATGCAGAACTTGGTTTTCAAGCTCCAAATGGCTATTTCCAATGCTCCAACGGTCACAAACCATTTTTAGAAGGTTTTTGGTGTATTTAAGCTCTACCAACCTCATTTTAAAGAAAGAGTAAGCAAGAGAGAAGTCAAGAGAAGTCTATTCAAAAGCATTAAAGTCCACTCAAAAGCCAAAAAGCCAAGATTCTCTCCAAACTTCAAATCAAAAAGTCTCTTCTAGCTTGATTCCATTGAAAAGGCTACAAGCTCAACCTTACTTCATTCCAAAAAGAGGCATCTTTAAGAAGAATGAAAACAAAGCATCCTCTTGAGCTTCAAAGATTCCAATCTACTCTTGAAGAGAGTTTGTTGTAGCTTTTAAATTTCATATCTGTTTTATTGTGATTTGACCTTGCTTTCAAGGGTGTCTTGAAAGAAGGTTATTGTGGTTTGTTGGTGAGCCAAAGGAAAAAAATCAACTAGGGTTAACTTGTGAGCCCGAAGACAAAACAAGTATTTAGGTTTGTTGGTAAGCCTAGGTGACAAAACCAACTTAGGTTTTGACTTGTGAGCCTTGTGAAAAACAAGTCAACTGTAATCTGGTGTGGATTATAGTAGAATTCCCAAGGGTGGCTTGGGGAGTGGATGTTGGTGCTAGGTTTGCACCGAACCACTATAAACTTTGTGTTTGTGTGTGATTGCTCTTTTCCTCTCGTACTCTTTAATTATTGCTATCATCTTGCATCAAATTTATTATTGCTCACAAGCACCACTGGACCTTCATTTTATTGTGTTAAATTTTTAAAAAGACCCAATTCACCCCCCCTCTTGGGCTCCATTTCTGGGCAACAAGTGGTATCAGAGCACCGGTACTCTCTTGTAGATCCAAGGATCTTGAGTAAAAGATCATGGCAGCCCCAATTGGCATGGATATTGTAGAAGGTCAAGCTTCAAACCGACCCCCACTTTTTAATGGCACAAATTACACATACTGGAAGACACGCATGCGCATATTTATTCAAGCTCTTGATTATAATTTGTGGAGAACAATTGTAAAAGGTCCTCATCAGCCTACAATGATGATTAATGGCATTCTCACTCCAAAAATGGAAGATGATTGTGATGAGAATGACATTAAGCAAATTGAGCTTAATGCTAAGGAAATGAACCTTTTATTTTCCTCTCTTGATCCTAGTGAGTTTAATAGAATATCAAACTGTCTCTCCGCAAAGAAGATTTGGGATACACTTGAGGTTACCCATGAGGGTACACACCAAGTAAAAACCACCAAGGTTAACATGCTAATTCACACATATAAAATGTTTAAAATGGAACCTACTGAGTCTATCAGTGAGATGTATACTAGGTTTACAAACATTGTGAATGGTATGAGAAGTCTAGGAAAAATAATTTTTAATGGTGAACTTGTGAATAAACTTCTCAGGTCTCTACCAGCTTCATGGAATGCAAAGGTCACTGCAACTGAAGAAGCTAAAGATGTCAACACTCTCCCACTGGAACAACTGTTGGGTTCCTTGATGACTTATGAGCTATCCCTCAAACAAAAGAATGGAGAGGTGGATAAAAAGAAGAAGACGATCGCGTTCAAATCTACTACTAGAGAGGACTCAAGCGAAGACTCTGAAGAGGATGATGAAGAAGATGAAACGGCTCTGTTAGCAAGGAAATTCATAATGTTTATGAGGATGAAAAAGTTCAACTACAAAAAGAAACCTCTGAAAGGTGAGCCGAGTAAAGAAAAAGACAAGGAAAAGAAGGAGGAGCAGCCCACATGATTTGAGTGTAAGAAACCCGGGCATTTCAAGGTAGACAGCCCCTTGTTAAAGAAAAGCAGAAGAAAGCTGAGAAAGAAAGCCATGATGGCAACTTGGAGTGAAAGTGAAGACTCCAGCTCTGAGGAAGAACAGCAGGAAGTAGCAAATTTCTGTCTAATGGCCGATCAAGAAGAGGTATGTTCTGAAACCGAAAATGAATTAACTTTTGATGAGCTTCATGAGATTTTTGATGAACTAGTCATAGAATTTCAAAAATTAAAGTCAAAACATAAAGACTTAAAGAAGCAAAATTTGGATCTAGCTAAAACAAACAACAACCTTTCAAATGAAAATGAATACCTTCTAATACAAAATAAAAACTTAAATGATAAGATTATGGCTCTTGAAAAAGAAAAGGATATATTTGAAAAGAAAAGTAACTTACTTTCAAATGAAAAATTGTCAAGACAAAGAAAAGAAATTTTAATAGAAAACAAAAGATATAAAGAAGAAATCGAAAAACTAAAACCTTTTGTTGAAAAATTTACTTACAATTATGAAAAATTAAATTTACTATTAAATAACCAAAGAGCAGTATTTGATAAAGCTGGATTAGGATTCAGAACTCATAAGAAACAGAAACTCTTTAAAAATTTCTTTGTGCCTGCATCTTCATTCATTACATGCTATACTTGTGGTATTAAAGGACATAAATCTTATATATACAATAAAAGAAAATTAAATAACACTAAGAAAGTTTGGGTTCCAAAATGAACCAATGCCACTAACCAAAAAGGACCCAAGATGGCTTGGGTACCTAAAGTCTCCACTTGATCTTTATTGCAGGTATGCCTTGCAACCAACAAGAAAAGAATGTGGTACCTTGATAGCGGTTGCTCAAGGCATATGACAAGAGATGTGGAGCAGTTCTCTTCACTCACATATCAAAATGGTGGCAATGTAACTTTTGGTGATAATGGAAAGGGCAAAATTATCGGTATTGGTAAAATCCATATAACCCCTACCTCTTATATTGATAATGATTTATATGTTGATGGATTAAAACATAACTTGCTTAGCATTAGTCAATTTTGTGACAAAAATTTTAAAGTTATTTTTGAATCTTCCTTGTGCATTGTTTCTAGTCTAGATGACAATGGCATTAAGTTCATCGGTCATAGGCATGAAAATATTTATATAGTTGATCTTGATGATCTCCCTATTCAGAAAGGTCAATGTCTAGTGGCAATGGAAGCCAATATCGATGAAACTAGTTGGCTTTGGCATCGTAGACTAGGACATGCAAGCATGCATTTAATTTCAAAACTTAGCAAAAAGAATTTAGTACAAGATTTGCCTAAACTCAATTTTGAAAAAGATAAGATTTGCAGTGCATGTCAACTTGGAAAACAAACAAAATCTTCTTTCAAACCAAAAGGAGTAATCTCTACATCTAGACATTTGGAATTGCTTCATATGGACCTCTTTGGGCCTACTAGAACATCTAGTTTGGGAGGTAAGAAGTTTGGTCTAGTCATTGTAGATGATTTCTCACGTTTTACTTGGGTCATGTTTTTAGCACATAAAGATGAAATATTTTCTGAATTTATTAGATTTCACAAAAGAGTTTTAAATGAAAAAGGTGTTTCAGTAGTATCTTTAAGAAGTGATCATGGAACTGAATTTGAAAATGCCGATTTTAATAAATTCTGTATTGAAAATAGAATTCATCATAATTTTTCTGCACCTAGGACACCTCAACAAAATGGGGTAGTAGAAAGAAAAAATAGAACTCTTGAAGAAATGGCACGCACCATGCTTTGTGAAAATGATTTACCTAGATACTTTTGGACGGAAGCCATAAATACTGCATGCTATATTTTAAATCGAGTTTTAATTCGACCAATTTTAAAGAAAACCCCTTACAAGCTTTGGAAGGGTAGAAAACCTTCAATCCGTTATTTTCATGTTTTTGGATGCCGTTGTTTCATCTTAAACAATGGTAAAGATAATCTAAGTAAATTTGATGCCAAATCAGATGAGAGAGTCTTTCTAGGCTACTCCACATCTAGTAAGGCATACAGGGTCTTCAACAGAAGGACACTTGTTGTTGAAGAATCTATTCATGTGGTATTTAATGAAACTAACCAAAAATCTTCAAGAAAAGAAGATGTACTTTTTGATGAATCAGGTAGCAAGAGAACTGAAGAAATAAACAACAATGAAGGACTTACCAAGGAATAGAACGATGATCAAAACACTGACGGAGATCAAGCACAAGGTAATGAAAATACTTCAACTGTTGATCCATTACCAAAAGAATGGAGGTATGCTCATGGACACCCAAAAGAACTAATTATAGGTGATCCATCTAAAGGTGTAAGTACTCGATCATCTCTTAGAAATATTTGTGATTACTTAGCTTTTGTGTCTCAAATTGAACCTAAAACTATTGAGGAAGCTGAATGTGATAGTAATTGGATAAACGCAATGCAAGATGAACTTAATCAATTTAAAAGGAACAATGTTTGGATACTAGTGGATAGGCCTTCAAACACATCAATTATTGGCACAAAATGGGTTTTTCGAAATAAACTTGATGAAAATGGAATAGTAATTAGAAATAAAGCTAGACTAGTTGCCAAAGGATACAATCAGGAGAAAGGAATAGATTTTGATGAAACCTTTGCTCCTGTGGCTAGACTTGAGGCAATTAGGCTATTGTTGGATTTTTCTTGTTTCATGAATTTTAAACTAAATCAAATGGATGTTAAAAGTGCCTTTTTAAATGGATTAATTGAAGAAGAAGTTTATGTTGAACAACCCCCTGGTTTTGAAAGTTCTGAATTTTCAAATCATGTTTATAAACTTCATAAAGCTTTATATGGATTAAAACAAGCTCCAAGAGCTTGGTATGATCGTTTAAGCTCCTTTTTGCTGAAAAATAATTTTACTAGAGGTAATGTAGATAAAACTTTGTTTTTAAAGAAAAAGAATGATGATCTCTTAGTAGTACAAATCTATGTTGATGATATAATATTTGGTGCTACTAATGAATCTCTTTGTCAAGATTTTGCAAGATTAATGCAGGGTGAGTTCGAGATGAGCATGATGGGAGAACTGAATTTCTTCCTCGGACTCCAGATAAGGCAAGCCAAAGAGGGGATCTTCACCAACTAAACAAAATACACAAGAGAAATACTCAAGAAGTTTGGGATGGAGAACACTAAGACGTTAGGTACCCCTATGAGCTCTACATGTAGACTTGACAAGGATGAATCAGGTAAGTCTATAGACCAAAAATTATATCGTGGCATGATTGGTTCATTGTTATATCTTACTGCCAGTAGGCCATATATTATGTTTAGTGTCTGTATGTGTGCTAGATATCAGTCCAATCCTAAAGAGTCTCATCTTTTGGCTGTTAAACGCATACTTAGATATCTATCTGGCTCAATTGAAATTGGTTTATGGTACTCTAGAGACTCTTCATTTGATTTAATTGCTAATTCTGATGCTGACTTTGCTGGGTGTAAACTTGATCGTAAAAGTACTAGTGGAACCTGTCAGTTTCTTGGAGTAAATTTGATCTCCTGGAGTAGCAAGAAACATAACTCAGTTGCTCTATCTACGGTGGAAGCTGAATATATAGCAGCTGGGAGCTGTTGTGCTCAAATCCTCTGGATCAAACAACAACTCGAAGATTTTGGCATTAAACTAACTAAGACACCCATAAGATGTGACAATACTAGTGCAATCAACCTATCTAAAAATCCTGTGCAACATTCAAGAAGTAAACACATTGAAATAAGACATCATTTCATAAGAGACCATGTACAAAACTCTAATTTAATTCTTGATTTTGTTTGTACTAATGATCAGTTAGCTGATATGTTTACAAAGCCTTTGAGTGAGGATAGGTTCTGTCTGATTAGAAGAGAGTTAGGTATTATTGATCCATTCTCCTAGAACTCTCTTAGTATCTTTTTTACCTAAATCCTAAAGCTCAAAACCTATTGATTAAAACCCCAAAACTTTGTCAAAATCTTTCCTATTTTTTCTGGATTTTCTCGAATTTTTTGGCAAAGTGTCGACACTTGGAAAGTGTCAAGTGTCGACACCTGACCAAGTGTCGACACTTGACATATCCGAAGTGTCGACACTTGCGAATCTGAGACAGTTTTTAATCGGACCGAATGATGATTTTTTTGAAATTTTCTTTCCCCCCGATTTCTTGGAACAGTGGTCCCCTCTGTCCAAATCCATCCTTTCACCCCTCAATCCTTCACAAATCAGGATTTCTCCTTTCTAATTTCGTTTTATTTTTCTTTATTTTTAATTTTGTTGTTTTCGAACCAAACAACCGTGTTTTGGGTTTTCCGAATATTTTTCTTGAATCTAACCAGATTTTTGCATGTTTTAATGGATTTCTAAAACTCCATTTGAGGGAATAATGTTTTAAATTTGTTTTTCTCGGATTTCCCTCATCTTTTGGCCGTTTTTCACCCCTTTTTCACAAAAATCACTGTTTCATTAATTTTGGGCAAAATAAATTGGGTTTTCATCTAAATTAAGTTTACTAAATTTTTTTATTGACTATTTGGAAAGGTTTTTCGTGATACATTTGCAACATTTTCATTTATTTGCTAAAACCCTAAGTGTTTAGATCCAAATCCCACATGTTTTTATTTTTAGACCTTACAAAAATTATTTTTCCAAAGATTCAAATGTGTTCTACCTAACAAAAATTTTTCCTACAAATTTTGCTCGAAAATTTATCATTTGATCAAAATATATTTTTCAAACCTTATTGATTCTGGTTTTCGAAACCTATCTAAACCTTTTGTTTCTAATCTCAACCTATGGCCAGTCCCTTGTTCTAAACCTTTCTTCCTTCTTCCTGGTCAGTTGGCTGTAATGGGTCCTAGGAAGAGACTTGCAGTTAGGGCGAGGCCCAGTCATGGTACTGAGAGGAGATCGAAGGCCAGATTTGATCCTGCACAGCCGAGTAGTACAGCCACACTGAGCTCCCCCCTGCAGAGAGGATGGCAGGGAAGTCTGTAGCTTCAGGGAGGAGAGTTGACTTGCAGTGCTTCGACAGGCACCACTTTGGTATTAGGGAGATACTCACAAATGCAGGACTAGTACCCTTCTGCACCATGCAGGAGAGGTACTATCCTCACCTAGTGAGGGAGTTCTACGGTGCACTGGACTGTCGACGACTATTGTGGACGACATCCGTCAGGGGTATTCAGATCTCTTTGATTGATGAGCTCCTGAGCCATGTATGGGAGATACCCCGGAGAGGAGTCTGTGCCTTTTCTGTAGATGATAGAGAGGCGGCATTCAGGTGCATCCTTGAGCGAGAGGATGTTCACGGTATTTCAGAGGTTACCGTGAACCAGTTATCATTAGAGATGTGCCAGCTGCACCATATTACTGCATGGATCCTACTACCGAAGACTGGCAGATTCGATTTCATCACCGAGAGGGAGCTGATGGTGATGACCAGTCTGATTGAGAGGAGACAGATAGATTTATCCACTCTGATGCTATCATAGATGTATGATGCTGCCACTCAGTGCCGACACTGTTTGCCATACGGCATGGCACTGACCTGACTTTTCAGAGCTTGTGGAGTATCATTGGAGGAGGAGATCCCCAAGGAGATACTGCACACGGATGTGTACGATGAGAGGTCATTGCACCGGATGGGATACAAGATAGTTGGAGGTCGATGGATTCACAGAGAGTCTGGCCAGGAGCCAGATGAGGAGGACGAGATTCGAGAGACTGAGGCTGGACCATCTGAGCCAGCAGTTCTTCCTCTAGTAGATGTACCATCGACACAGGCAGAGCACCTGTCTCCTGACACTTCTGCTCCTCCACCACCATCTACCGGAGTATCTTTTGAGGAGCATGCCAGAGCATAGTTCACAAAGATCAGAGGTGAGGTGACTCAGCTGCGAGGTGAGGTGACTCAGCTACGTAGCGAGGTCGAGATTCTACGAGCACATACTACCTCAGAGCATGCTGAGATTCGTAGATCCATGGAGGGATTTACTCGCATTGAGAGTCTGTTGAGATCATTTATACCTCCTGCAGCCCCTGTATTTGCACGATCTGATGACGACGACGATGACGATGATGATGGCGATGATCACCAGAGCGACCATGCTGATTATGCTGTGGGTGGTGATCAGGATGTTGATAGAGCTACAGAGGTAGTGGATAGTGACAGCGACAGTGTGGGCGGTGCCGATGCTTATGAGGTGGTCAGTCGAGATCCTCCTACTACACCAGCTCCTACTACTGCCTTGGTTGACTCCACACCGGATCTTATTGCGCCAGCTGATAATCTTTCACCTCCTTCTACTAGATCTTCTAGGGTTGTACCCGCCTTTGGTCCTGCCGGCCGCACTAGGAGTCTTAGAGCTTTAGCACCTCCTAGGGCATTAGCCACCAGATCTAGGATCAGTGCTCCTTTCAGTCTTGATGTTCCATCTGATGAGGATTAGCCTCACAGATGTCTGTTTTAGATCTTATTTTGTATATTTGCTACATGTTTGATTGTGATGACTTATATATGTTTCAGCTCTTGCTGATGTCTCAGCAAATTTTGTACTGAAAACTTATCTTATATATATGTGTTTCTGTTCAGTACTCTGTTATCTTAGCAAATTTTGTGCTTCACTAAATTAGTTTACTATTCTTTGGCTCTAATACTCTTTATAATGGTATATTTTAGCTCTGATACTCTTTGATATTAACATAATTTCAGCTCTGATATCTATGTTATTTGTTTCTCTACTATCTTTTTGTATCCTTGCTCATTGTGAGGGGGAGGTTATTCCCCTTTCTTATGATTGACAAAAGGGGAAGAACATGTATTGATTTTGATTTTATGGAGAACATATATTAATTTTGATTTTATGGAGAACATGTATTGATTTTGATTTTATGGAGAACAAGGTATTGATTTTGATTTTATTGAGAAAAAGGTGTATTGTATTGATTATATTGATTTCACCTTGCAAGAATCTTTGAAGTTTACCTTAATAAGAAGTATCTAATTAAGGGGGAGATTGTTTCCTCCTATCTATAAAGTTTTTGCCTCTATTGTGACTAAAATTCATATTTATAAATTAAATGGTTAAAGTTTGAACTATATTGCCTCTTTTTCTCAAGGTTTTGTCATCATCAAAAAGGGGGAGATTGTTGGCTCCACCCAGTAATTTTGATGAATAACAAAACATTGAGTGCATATTGTATTCTAATGAGGATTTCAAGTTGTGAGTTTTCAGGAAGAAAGCACCTCCAAATTCCAAAAACTTATGGTGTATGGCATGCAATGGCATAGCACAATTCTCACATATCCGGGCATCCTCTTTATTGAAAAAGGGCATATAATTGTTTAACTATTATGTGTTTATGTATTCATGAACTTTATTTTTGTTTTCGAGGCATTTACACTTGTATCTGAATGTTTTCAGTCTCAAGTGTCGACACCTGGACAGTCAAGTGTCGACACTTCAGCATTTGGCATGGACAAAAATTCTTGGCATGCCAATGACGTGGCACGAAAGATGAGAATGCAATCTAAATGATGGATTGAGAAATGAGAGCAATGAAGCCTATTAACAGGTACTAAGTTTCAGATCAAAAGTACTAAGGTAAAGCTATGGAAGGAGCACTGAAATTTGGAACTTACACCGTGATGTAGTTATTTAGATCCTAGAGAAGATTAGGGCTAATGAATATTGAATTTAAACCTTAGCAACGATCTTCAATAACTCAAACTTAAGAGATTAGGAGGTGTTATTTACCCAAGATGATCACTCCCTGGTAGATCCATTGAAGCTCTTAGACGAACTAGCCCTGAAGTGGAAGATTAGCATTCCAAAGAAACTAGTTTCATTCAACATTGATCTTTGGCAAGAGAACACTTTCTTGAACTCCGAATCGTAGAAGGATCCTGCACAATGAACGGGTTAGACTGGGTCCAATTTGAAAGATATCAAAACAAAGAAACCAAACAGGCAAGGGAACTTCGATGGAGGCATGGATCCCTAGAGGTGGATGTTGGTGTTGGACACTTGAAAGCTTGAGAAGAGAAAATCAAACACACCCAAAGAAAACAAGAGGATACTACCAAAAAAAAAAACACCTTCTTCAACTACTACTTCACTTAAATTTCATTTCATCCAAAAAAATCTTTTTTTACCATGGACGTACAAGAGACTTTTAATGGCCTTTCTATCAATTTGAAATTCCCCATATCATGGAGAAATATTAGGGGGGTTACATGAAATGTGGAGAATTTGGTGGAGGGTTACATGGAATGTGGAGGATTTGGTAGAGCTGGTTGCATGATTTGTGGATGGAGTTGGCCGACCTCCTTTGAATTTGAAAACACTCCTTGGTCGACCACTTGTAGCTTTCATGTAATTTAAAATTTGAATGATGCCACATGGCAGGTAAGGTGGCAATGATGTGGCGTGGCAAGGTGGCATGGTGACATGGCGCATCCTTCTCCATGGCGCCCCTTGGAGATGACATGGCAAAGGTGATGTGACATCCTCTGGTGATGAGTTGGCACCGGTGGTCCATGATGATGTGGCATTCCAAGTAAAGCTGGTCTGGCCCAATTTCAAGTAGCTCTTGAACTTGACTCAGTACAAAGCCTAATTGACTCTAATTGAACTCTTGATTGAATTCTAATTAAACTTTAAAATCCCAAAAGAAAATAAAACAGGACTCAATAAACATACAGGACTCATACGAGACTTGAGTTCCTAGTCTCAATCCATAAAGAACTTGGTATTAGTTGAAGCTTCTTCGTTCTGAGCCTGGTGCCCCCACCAATTCTTCCCGGGTGGGAGGAACTCGACCCTGTCGAGTATGGTTCAGCCTGGCTTTGATATTGTTCAAATAAGTCCAGGTCCAGTCGTTGCAAGTCCTTTCTAGCGATTCAGGAGTCGTCAGATTTTGGTCTCCCTTACCAACGGACCAAATATCGATAGTAATCCTTGTTTCTGGTAGTGACAATCTTATTATCCAGGATTTGTTCAGTTTTCTCTCATTTTTGAGGAATGGTTGTTTGTAGATACTCGGGTAATGGTTCACTCTCAAAAATATGGTCAGGCCCAAAAGGCTCACTAGGTATCTTAATGGGTTTCTTATATTCTATCAAGTCTGAGACATTGAAGGTCGGGTTGATACCTAGGTCTGAAGGTAATTCCAATATGTAAGCATTAGATCTAATCTTCTTTAGGACTTTAAAGGGGCCTGCACCATGGGTATGTAGTTTCTTGAAAGTCCCGGATGGGAACATGATCTCTCTCATAGAATTCCAAGACTTTCTTTCTTGAATTAGTCCTATGTTTATAGGATTCATTGCTCAAATTTATTTCATGATGCAAATCCTCAACATGCTATGCAAAGGACTCAGCAGACTCAGAAACTTACCCAAGCACTTATGAAATGCAGACTGAACTAGGCATCCTTATTGAGAGGAATTTTATTGGACTCTCTAGGGCCTAAACCTAACTGATTAATGACTCTCTAGGTTTGACCCTGGTCTGGTATGTACATGAGATTTTACCATGGGTTCCTAGCAAATGCCATAAGGTTTTCCAAAAGTACATAGCAAAAGGAATAGGCTTTAAAGGCTCATGCAACCTAGTAATCTCATCAAAATGAAACTTAATGGCTCTAAAATTAGGATAAGACTTAAGGAAAGGCAGGAAATAGGAATCCGAGTCTTGGGGTAATTTAGGGGAATCTTGAAACAGACCTTGGTTACTCATGATGACCTTGAGATTTGAATATTGATCTACGGGCGGGATGCTTCTTGGTAGTTGAAGGTAATCGGCAAAGTCTTCTAAAATAATGATTGCGTTCTTCTCAGGTAACTGAAGGAGTTCTTGTGTTGAAGCTAAAGTATTGGGTTCTTCCTGAGGGCATTGTCTTACGGGAACCAAGTCCTCACTAAATTTTGGTTGATCTGATGTTTCAGGACTAGGCTCAATAATCTTTTCTTTACCAAAGGTTTCCTCAGGTAAGGTACTAAAGTTGTTCTCTTCACAGTATTTCCCTTCATATTCATCTATTAAACTTATGTCAGTCTCATACACATATTTACTAGGTTCAGACTTGCCTTCTTCCTTCCCTAGCCCTTCAGTTTGAGGATATCCTAAGTCTTGAGTATTCATGAACTCAACTTGTACTTCAGGGTTCTTACTCCTATCATTCATTTGAGCTAATGGGATAGTAGAAGTTGGTTGGTCTAAGGAAAATTGTTTAGCCAGCATTTGGTTCAATTGGGCCATTAGATCGTTTAGGCCTTTCAGCATGGTTTCAAGATTCGGGTCCATGGCTACACTGGACTGGGTCTGGACTGGTGAATATGAGGCTCCTGATCTAGTTTTCATGCATGCAAGTAGACTCAAGCTCGAGCTAAGGTTTCCTAGACCTAGAGCACAAATTAGAGGTCTAATTAAGTGAACCAACTAGCTAGTAGTACTTATGGGACTTAGCCAGGTAGGTGGTGGGGAGTGAAGGTCCCTGATTGCAAACCTTAGACACAAATCTGAGATTGGCCAGGTAGGCAAACCAAATCACAAGCCCTGATGCACCAATCCTAGACACCAAGCCAGTAAGCACACACCAATTAGCTGACACAGTTAACTTGACCCTAACCTGAACCCAACTTGTTGGTGTCCCTAACCCACTAGGGCAATTAACGTTCTACTCAATTTTAATTAATGGGCTGGGATCGATATGCTGGTTGGTGATTTTTGGGCTAGGGATAGATGATGAAATCCTGACCCTATGTCAAATTGATGCCCTTAATTTGATTTCTCATGAGATGAATGAAATGCAAAGGTGCTGTAGAAGTGTATTGCAGTTTGAAAGTGATGTAGAAAATGTGATGAAAAAAATGTCCAAAAATTCTGAAAAATTCACAGAGGATTTCTAACTTATATGTTTCAATGCAGGTGAAAGAAATTTTAAAACTAAAATCTGTACTACTCTAAGAAGATCCTACAATTGAAGATAAATAAAAAAGGATAGAACAGAAACTTAATGACAGTGTCGAACTGCAGAAATTTTCATTTTTTTTATAATTTTTTCTGATAATGAAATTTAATATGGTGATAACTGACTTAAAATGGAACAAGAAAAAAAATATTTCAAAAAAAAATTAGTGACTTTCCTTTGGAGCTGTAGACAGATTACAGAAAATAGATGCAAATTTTCAGAAAACAGAACCTAATCAAATAAGTGCAATGGCTTACCCAAACTTCAATCTAAAAAAACTCACGTCCGGCCAGGGGCTCATTATTCCCATGGGTCGTGACAGTGTACTAGAGTACACCCGCTCAGGAGGCGTGAATTTTAGATCTTGCTTGGATTTAAAGAAAAATATTCTACCCTAATGCAACCATGCTCTGATACCAATTTGACGTGGCACGAAAGATGAGAATGCAATCTAAATGATGGATTGAGAAATGAGAGCAATGAAGCCTATTAACAGGTACTAAATTTCAGATCAAAAGTACTAAGGTAAAGCTATGGAAGGAGCACTGAAATTTGGAACTTACACCGCGATGTAGTTATTTAGATCCTAGAGAAGATTAGGGCTAATGAATATTGAATTTAAACCTTAGCAACGATCTTCAATAACTCAAACTTAAGAGATTAGGAGGTGTTATTTACCCAAGATGATCACTCCCTGGTAGATCCATTGAAGCTCTTAGACGAACTAGCCCTGAAGTGGAAGATTAGCATTCCAAAGAAACTAGTTTCATTCAACATTGATCTTTGGCAAGAGAACACTTTCTTGAACTCCGAATCGTAGAAGGATCCTGCACAATGAACGGGTTAGACTGGGTCCAATTTGAAAGATATCAAAACAAAGAAACCAAACAGGCAAGGGAACTTCGATGGAGGCATGGATCCCTAGAGGTGGATGTTGGTGTTGGACACTTGAAAGCTTGAGAAGAGAAAATCAAACACACCCAAAGAAAACAAGAGGATACTACCAAAAAAAAAAACACCTTCTTCAACTACTACTTCACTTAAATTTCATTTCATCCAAAAAAATCTTTTTTTTACCATGGACGTACAAGAGACTTTTAATGGCCTTTCTATCAATTTGAAATTCCCCATATCATGGAGAAATATTAGGGGGGGTTACATGAAATGTGGAGAATTTGGTGGAGGGTTACATGGAATGTGGAGGATTTGGTAGAGCTGGTTGCATGATTTGTGGATGGAGTTGGCCGACCTCCTTTGAATTTGAAAACACTCCTTGGTCGACCACTTGTAGCTTTCATGTAATTTAAAATTTGAATGATGCCACATGGCAGGTAAGGTGGCAATGATGTGGCATGGCAAGGTGGCATGGTGACATGGCGCATCCTTCTCCATGGCGCCCCTTGGAGATGACATGGCAAAGGTGATGTGACGTCCTCTGGTGATGAGTTGGCACCGGTGGTCCATGATGATGTGGCATTCCAAGTAAAGCTGGTCTGGCCCAATTTCAAGTAGCTCTTGAACTTGACTCAGTACAAAGCCTAATTGACTCTAATTGAACTCTTGATTGAATTCTAATTAAACTTTAAAATCCCAAAAGAAAATAAAACAGGACTCAATAAACATACAGGACTCATACGAGACTTGAGTTCCTAGTCTCAATCCATAAAGAACTTGGTATTAGTTGAAGCTTCTTCGTTCTGAGCCTGGTGCCCCCACCAGCCAAGTGTCGACACCTATATTCAAGTGTCGACACCAAGTGTCGACTCAAGACCTGAGATTTTTGAAAATACAGAACTTTGTGGTTTTGAGGATTTTTGTGTCAAGTGTCGACACCTGTGCATCAAGTATCGACACTTGAATGTTCAAGTGTCGACACCCAGAAATCAAGTGTCGACACCTGACAGCCAAGTGTCGACACCTGACAGCCAAGTGTCGACACTTGCAGCCTGACAGCTCTAATGGATCTATTTTTTTGGCTTGCAGAACTTGGTTTTCAAGCTCCAAACGGCTATTTCCAATGCTCCAACGGTCACAAACCATTTTTAGAAGGTTTTTGGTGTATTTAATCTCCACCAACCTCATTTTAAAGAAAGAGAAAGCAAGAGAGAAGTCAAGAGAAGTCTATTCAAGAGCATTAAAGTCCACTCAAAAGCCAAAAAGCCAAAATTCTCTCCAAACTTCAAATCAAAAAGTCTCTTCTAGCTTGATTCCACTGAAAAGCCTACAAGCTCAACCTTACTTCATTCCAAAAAGAGGCATCTTGAAGAAGAGTGAAGACAAAGCATCCTCTTGAGCTTCAAAGATCCCAATCTACTCTTGAAGAGAGTTTGTTGTAGCTTTTAAATTTCATATCTGTTTTATTATGATTTGACCTTGCTTTCAAGGGTGTCTTGAAAGAAGGTTATTGTGGTTTGTTGGTGAGCCAAAGGGACAAAACCAACTAGGGTTAACTTGTGAGCCCGAAGACAAAACAAGTATTTAGGTTTGTTGGTAAGCCTAGGTGACAAAACCAACTTAGGTTTTGACTTGTGAGCCTTGTGAAAAACAAGTCAACTATAATCTGGTGTGGATTATAGTGGAATTCCCAAGGGTAGCTTGGGGAGTGGATGTTGGTGCTAGGTTTGCACCGAACCACTCTAAACTTTGTGTTTGTGTGTGATTGCTCTTTTCCTCTCGTACTCTTTAATTATTGCTATCATCTTGCATCAGATTTATTATTGCTCACAAGCATCACTGGACCTTCATTTTATTGTGTTAAATTTTTAAAAAGACCCAATTCACCCCCCCTCTTGGGCTCCATTTCTGGGCAACAATATTGCTATGGTTGTGAGGAGATTTAGAAGGTTTATGAAAAAGAAGAAAGAAAGATACTATAGAAAATTCCATAAACGAGGTGAGCACTCCAAGGACAAGGATAAGGATATAGAAAAAGACAAAGAACAGATGCCTACGTGCTATGAATGTATGAAGCCCGAGCACATCCATCCAGATTATCCTCTACTAAAAAAGATGTTTAAGAAAAAGAAGAAGAAAGTAATGGTTGCTACATGGAGCGACAGCAAGGAGCTGACTTCAACTGAAGAAGAAGAGACCACAAATACTGCAAATGTATGCCTAATGGGTCTCAAAGATGTGGTAATATCCCTCGAATCTCAATTAGATTTACTTTTGATGAATTGAATTATGCTTTTCATGATCTATTATCTGAATATAAAAAGGCTGGAGTAAAGATAAGAACTCTAAAGAATAAAAATGATTCTTTATAATAAGAGAAGGATGAAATTTTAGAAAATAATATTTTATTGCAAAGATATTTACATGCCTTTTTTGAAAAGCACAAAGCTTTGGAAACTGACAAAAATGCATGTATTGAGAAAAATGAAGCTTTGACTATTGAAAATAATGATTTGAAAAGGAAGGTTGAAAAACTCAAGCCACTAGTTGAAAAACTCACTTTATCTTCAAATAAGCTTGAGTTAATTTTAAAAGATCAAAGAATTTCTGGAAAGAAAGCTGGAATTGGTTTCAATTCTTGTAGTTCAAATGGAATTTCAATTACTAAATTCATATCTTCAAAAGCTTATGTCCCAAAATTAATATCTCAAGAAGCTTTCATATCTAATCCTTCTGCATCCATTTCTAAAGCTACAATGTAAGTACCTAAGAATTTAAATAGAAAATCTTTTATAAGAAAATGTTTTATATCTGCATCAACATCTAGAACTTCAATTTGTACATCTTTTTAGAATTCTAGAATTGTATGTTATGCATGTCATGGGGTTGGATATAAATTCTTTCAATATAATTCATTAATGAAAAATACACATTCTAAAAATAGAATTAAAAAGATTTGGGTTCTTAAAGGAACTACCTCTGCTAACCTGCAAGGATCCAAGTTAGCTTGGATACCTAAAAGAACTTCTTGATTGTCTTGCAAGAATGTCTTGTAGCTCAAAAATTGAAGAAAAGATGGTATCTCGACAGTGGCTGTTCAAGGCATATGACAGGTGACAAAAATTAATTTATTGTATGGAATTGTGTCCAAAAGCCAATCGTCTAGGCTGTAGATGGTTGTACTAATTTTGTAATTGTATATAAATTTTTAATAAATAAAAGTTATTCTTTTGCTGTTCATCATATTTACATTTTTCTGAAATGAACTCTTGTATGATGGAGTCCTTAGAACTACATTATTTGATATAGAGAGGATATATCAAGTAGTTCTTAAACTGGTTCACAACTAAAGGATACATTATTATAGGATGACGATGTATCAAGTATAGGTTGTTGTATGTCATATTTGTTAGTTGTCCTCTTAACCAAGGAGTATGGAGACACTGGTGTGACATGCAAGTGAAATGTGTGACATCTCACTGAACGTGACCATCAACGGAGCTCCCTTTTGCCAAAGGATTGCTCGTGAAGGGATATGGATATATGTATCCCTTAGACCTGAGGTCACCATGGTAGCTTGCAAGCAACTCACTATACTTTGGTGCAAGACTATCTGGATTTCTAATCCAGTGATGAAATATATCTGGGTGCAATCAAGTACTTGTAGAGCAGTGGTAGATCAAGATGGAATTGACTCCTCCAAATAGGTTGGAGTGAATGACTCGCTGTGTCTCAATTTAGCAAAACCTTGGCTAGGGTAGTTCTTGTGAGGAGTCACAGAACTAGTAAAGTTGAGACATGATCTGGATGGACCAAATTAGGTTTGGCAGTCAAATCCTTGGTCATCCTGAGCATTATGAGGTCAAGGGGATGTATGCGGTAACCATATGCTAGAGGTTTTTGAAATTTGCTCTGCAATCTTTGACCTATCTGGACGTCGGGTATCATTGTTAGATGAGGACTTTGACTGGTATTGGAAGTGTTACAGTGCTACCAGCTTAGTGTTCGAACCTATGGGGTCACACACCATAGGGGTTTCTATCTGATCTAAAGGCTGATCGATGATTAAGAATCGTTTGCTATCACTGGTGGTCAATATGATTGACCATGTGTCAACACCTGGCTATGACAAGAAGTATCTTCGAAAGTTTTTTCTGGACGAGCCGACACGACCCCTGCTCGAGTCGACTCATTTTGGACTAGCCAACTCGACCTATGCTCGAGCTGACTCGTTCTATATTTTGGACGAGCCAACTCGACTCTTGCTCGAGCGACTCATTCTTACTGAAAGAACAATCTGATTGTTTTGTGTTCTGGACGAGCCAACTCGACCCTTGCTCGGTTGACTTGTCTCTACTTGACTAGAAAAACCTGAATGAGATTTTCTGAAAAGCTTTTTGGGAAGGTTTTGGCCTGGTTTGAATTTCAAATTCAAACTATTTTGTTTCCAAACTTTCATGGAATGATTGTCATTCTTTCTTAATGTGGTTAGATCTAAATTGGTATTCCCTTGACCTTCTCCCTCAATCACTCCTTCCTCTTTCTCCCTCTCTTTGCTACCTCTATAAATAAAGGTTGTTTTAGGGGCTGCTGGTCGATTGAGAGAAAAAGGTTGAAGAACTAAAAGGAAAAGGGTTTTGTGAGGACTTGGGATTGGGTATGAGAATACCTAGCATTCAAGTTAGGTCTTGGGAAGAGAGAAAGTTGGGAAGGGTTTCACCTCTCCTCCTTGTCTTTCAAGAAGAAGAAGATCAGCCTAAAGGATCCCAAGGAGCTAGTTCTCCGAGGGAGTTAATCAGAGTCGAGCCCTAGTGTGGATTACCTAGAGGCCAGACTTGTGTGTGGCTCGAGTGCTTTACCCTTCTCCACATAATTTCAAAGGTATAATGGTAAGGTACTTTTATATCTCTGATTACTTTTGCTCTTGATGTATATTGCATGCTACATTATTTTACTAGATCCTGTTGCTGGCAGATTGGTAGATTATTTTGATCGATCTACAAAGCCTTCCACTATTTATTTTAAAATTATTTTAAAATACTTTCTTTCTATCTAGCATGTTTTCCCTACAAGTGTTGTTAAAGCACAGGTTTTCTTCTTAGTATTATAATGCTAGCATGCTTTAACATCATTGTTTTCTTTTAAGTACTTGGATTGAGTGCTTCACCATGGCCGTTTAGTCATAGGAGATTAGTAGGGCTGCAAGACCCTCTCTTTCCATTCAATGTGGTCTCCTTTGGCATGTTGGGGTGCCGCTTGTGATTGACTCATGAAAAGAAAAATAAGAGAAAATATATATTAAAAAATATTTTAATCTAATATTATGATCATAAAACAAGTTTAGATAAGATCTAAGAGTTTTGTTTTGATCATTTTTAATCTCTAACTTTGAATAGTTCAAGTAATATGCATGAATTTGAAGTCACTATTTTCTGCCCCCGCAGATGAGTCGACTCGAATCTTCGAGCTGACTCGAACCTTGCTCGAGCCGACTCGAACCTTGCTCGAGCCGACTCGAACCTTGCTCAAGCCGACTCATTTTTGCTAATAGATGAATCTGTCTGGTCTGGTTTTGGATGAGCTGACTCGACCCCTGCTCGAGCCTACTCGACCAGAATGCCCTGAAACAGTGAATTCAATATTGCTTATAAAATTACTTTACATTCTTAATTGAAATTGTTTCAATTAATTAAGGCTATTGGACTTAATTAAGACTTGACAATAACTCTAGAATTATGATTCAAAGATTTTAAGTCATTTCAATAAGCCTTAAGGGTCATGGGTTAGCTTCTTTTGGGTCCTTAATTGGGTTAGACCTAAGTTTAGATGCATTAGACTCAATAGAGAACTAATCTAATCAAATATTAAGTTAGGATTTCTTCTCTATAGACCTCTCTAATAGTTAGATTGATTAGTCCATAGATCTAAATATTCCTAATTTTGTTGCTCAATGGTCAGCCTGAGTCTTTAGGCTAGTCTAATCGACTTTGATGAACCAATTGGTGTCTAGGTAATTTTGGTAGTTTGATCATGGTTCTTTAGGGCTACCTCTTACCTGGTCAACTTGGTTGGTGTCTAAGGCAAGACGGTTAATGATGGAACCCAATCTATGATCTCATTTACTTGGCCAATGTGGTCGATCAGAATTGATTGGATAGCTCATTGACTCATGCTAACCCATGTCACCCAAGGTTAATCTGTCCTAACTGATTTTAGGTTCCCATGGATCATTAGTTATGTGTAACCCTCCTTGATTGTTGATGTGGTCAGTGGGAGGTTGATCCATATCTTCTCATCTCTTCTTCTGTCACATTAAAATTAAATCCTCTAAATTATTAAGTCCATAAAAGGATGAAGTTATAGGGATAACCAAGTAATGGGTCCAATAGTTGGGTGTTAATCAGCAGATCCAAAGATCAGGTGTTCATTGGGCTATTGAAATTACTGTTCCTAATACGATGGCTCAGTGCGACTCTCTTAATGGTAGTCAGGTGGGCTGGCCAAAGTCGAGCTTGACTATTTGTTAGCTAGAAGCATTGAATTTTGTCATGTTAATGGTTAGACCTAACCGGGACCTTCAACAGGAAGCCCAAATGTCGATTGAGGTGTATCTTGGGACAAAAACCTAAATACTAGAAGTTACTTGTAGAAGTAATCGGTTGAAGAACCTACCTTTAGATGTACATGGGGTGGCTGGTCAAAGTCAGGCTCATGTGTTGTCTATTGGACTCTAGTACCCACTTAGGAATCAAAGTGATTTCTCAGATTGGAGGTAGAGGCTACCAGTCTGAACAAAATAGTGGGAAGGCCTTTAGACTAAAAACCATGTCTATAGGATAATGATTCATATACACTAATTAGCTTTGGTTTTCCTTTCAGATGTCTTCCAACCTATCACTCCAATCTCTTCTCGATAACGAGAAGTTTAAGGGTCCCAACTTCGATAGCTGGTATCGAAGACTCAGGATTGTCCTGGAGCATGAACGGATCCTGTATGTGATATCGGATCCGACACCTGAAACCCTTGCTCCTAATGCTCGGGGTTCGGTCTGAGACACTTATTAGAAATGGCTCTCTGACAGGACCACTGTCTGATGCATAATGTTGGAAGCGATGAACATCGAGTTCAATAGCAAATTCGAAGAAGCCCAGCCAAAAGAAATCCTTCAAAGGTTGAAGGAGTCTTTTGGGACACTAGACGATGTTGAGAGGTATAGGGTCTCCTGTGCTATCTATAATGCATGGATGCATGATGGGGCCTCTATCAGTGATCATGTATTGTACATGATTGAGATGATTAAGCACCTGGGCAAGCTCAGATGTCCCTTGCATGAATAGCTTGGGAAGGATGCGAATCTGAATTCCTTGCCCTCTTCCTATCTAGATTTTCTTGATCATTATAGAATGAATAAGCCAGCAGTTAACTACCACGATCTGTTGGGATTGCTGCAGACTTATGAGAAAGATCACCATCTGAGCAAAGGGGTGGTAAATCTAGTGGGAGGATCTTCGACAGGGCATTATCCCTTTAAGAAAGGGAAAAAGAAAAATAAAGGAAAATAGGTGCAAGATGCCTCTGGACCCAGTCAGGCAAAGAAGGAGAAGGCTGATAAGAGTCAAGCGAAGTGCTTATTCTACAAGAAGCAGGGGCATTGGAAGAGAAACTATCCTCTTTACATTGCATCCCTTGACCTGAATAGGTCCAAGAAGAGGAAGCAGCCAGAAGGTGCTGGACAAGGTATTTATTTGATAACACTTTGTAGTTTTTCTATCTATGATACTACTAACTGAGTGTTGGATATTGAAAGTACAATTCACATTTGCAATTCTTTGCAGGGACTTCAAGTTAGTAGAAGATTAGAGGATGGCAAGAGATTCTTGAACGTGGTAAATGGAAGCCAAGTTCCAGTCCTAGCATTGGGAGTTCTCAAAATAGTTTTTGAGTATTGTAAAATCATTTTGAATGAGTGTCATTATTATCCATCTTTTATTTTAAATGTCATTTCTGTATGCCAATTGGCCATGTATGGTTATGAACTATCAATAAAGAATGATATTTGCAAAATTATTTGGAATGGTTCTATTATAATGAATGGATATATGAATAATGCATCTATGTACTATCATGACCTGTTAGTGTAATGTACATGTCTTGCAAATGCCCTAGGATAGATAATGTCAGTGATGAGTACCTATGGCATTATAGGCTAGGTCATATTAACAAGAGTAGGATAAACAAGTTGAAGTGCGAGGGTCTCCTCGAATTTAGTGAAAGTGGTTCACTTCCAACATGTGAGTCCTGTCTTCTTGGAAAGATGATAAAGTCACCTTTTACTGGAAAAGGTGAACAAACCAAAGAAATTCTATGTTTGGTACATACTGATGTATGCGGACCCATGAATATTAGTGCTAGAGGAGGCTACAGTTATTTCATTACATTTACAGATGACCTTTGGAGGTACAGTTATATCTTCTTGATGAGCATAAATCTGAATCATTTAAAATGTTCAAACGATATCGTAATGATGTAGAAAAATAAACTGGAAGGTATATCAAAATCTTTCGATCAGATCGAGGTGGTAAATACCTTTTCGGTGAGTTTCTGACATATCTTGAGGAGAATGGGATTCTCTCTCAATGGACACCTCCAGGGACCTCAGTTAAATGGAGTATCTAAAAAAAAAAACCAAACCCTGTTAGACATGGTTCAGTCCATGATGAGCTTTGCTTCACTATCGCTGTCCTTTTGGGAATATGCTCTGGAATCGGCCTGTTATCTTTTGAATAGGGCTCCGAGTAAATTTGTTAACAAAATCTCATATGAGATATGGAATGGACATAAGCCGACACTCTCATACCTTCGGGTCTGGGGTTGCCCGGCTTATGTAAACTGTTTGGAAACGAACAAACTTGGACATAGGTCTGATCGATGCCTTTTTGTTGGATATCCAAAAGAGTCTAAGGGGTATTACTTCTACTTGGCTGAGGAACAAAAGTTGTTCATCAGTCTTAGGGTTATCTTTTATGAAAAGAAGTTCCTTGGTGAAGGAACTGTAGCCATTAAGATTGAACTTAGTGAAGTTCAACAAGTAGAAGAACAGACATACTTAAGGGACAACATAGAACTGGTTGTGATTAGATCACACCCAAAGTCCACATAAGAATCATTAAGGAGATCTGGTAGGGTATTGAGTCGACCGGACATATACTACGATTTCTTGGTCCGGGATGGTGATGCCATTGAATTCGATGAGAACAATGAGGATCCGATCACCTATATGGATGTGATGCAGATGTCTGACTCTGAAAAATGGCTAGGAGCCATTAAATCCAAAATGGAGTCTATGGAAATCAATAATGTATGGACATTGTTTGATTCGCCTGAAGGGATAAAACTCATTGGGTATAAATGGATTTTCTAGAGAAAAAGGGATGCAGATGGGCAGGTGGAGACCTATAAAGCCCGTCTGGTTGCCAAGGGGTATCGTCAATGGTATGGTGTTGACTATGATGAGACATTCTCTCTTGTCACAATGCTCAAGTCCATTCGGATCATGCTTGCTTTAGCGGCACACTTTAACTATGAAATCTGGCAAATGGATGTCCGAACAGCTTTCCTGAATGGTGAGCTGGAAGAGAAGGTGTATATGATACAACCTGAAGTGTTCATATCCATAGACGAGTCAACGGTGTGCATGCTTCAAAAGTCCATCAATGGGCAAAAGCAAGTATCAAGGAGTTAGAACATACGATTTGATAAGTGTATCAAGTTATATGACTTCGTTAGGAATGGAGAAGAACCTTGCATTTACAAATGGGTTAATGGTTCTGTGATTGTATTCCTTGTATTGTATGTGGATAACATTCTCTTAATTGGGAATGACATCCCAACACTGCAACGAATAAAGGTCGGTTGTCGTGTCAATTTTCTATGAAGGACTTGGGTGAAGCCTTTTACATACTGGGTATGAAGATTTATAGAAATAGGTTTAAGAGGCTTCTAGGACTGTTCTAGTCTACGTACATCGACATTGCATTAAAGCGATTTAGCATGGAAAACTCCAAGAAAGGGTATCGCCCGATAGGTATTGGAATTGCTCTCTCCAAGAAGGTTATATGACAACTCCTGAGGAAAGAGAGCGTATGAGTAGAATCTCGTATGCTTCGGCAGTGGGTTCTATCATGTACGCTATGACATGCACTAGAACAGACATGGCATACTCACTAGGCATAGTGAGCAGATACCAGTCTGACCTAGGTGAAGTTCATTGAAAGTTGGTAAAAACCATCCTTAAGTATTTACGAAATACTAAGGACCAATGACTGATTTATGGAGAACCTGACTTGAAACTTGTAGGGTATACTGACTCTAATTTCCAATTAGATAAGGTTGATAGCAAGAGTTGTCAGGATTTATCTCTACCCTAAATGGAGGAGCGATATGCTGGAAAAGTTCCAAGGAGGCTATTATGGTGGACTCAGTATGTGAAGCAGAATACATTGCGGTATCAGATGCAGCGAAGGAAGATGTGTGGTTATGGAAGTTCCTTAGGGAGCTGGGAGTGACACCTTCCCTGGATGGTCCTATTTTGGTGTATTGTAACAGCATTGGAGCCATTGCTCAAGCCAAAGAGCCAAAGTCTCATCACCGCACAAAGCACATTCTACGATGCTATCACCTTGTATGAGAGATCGTGGAATGAGATGACATTAACCTTCAGAAGATCGATGGAAAGGAAAACCTGGCTGACCCCTTCACTAAAGCCGTTGGAGTGCAAGAGTTCGACACTTGTAAATGGAAAATGGGGATAAGATTTTCTACTGATTGGCTTTAGTCCAAGTGGGAGTTGTTGGGAATTATGTTCCAAAGTCAATCGTCTAGGCTATAGATGGTTGTGCTAATTTTATAATTGTATATAAATTTTTAATGAATAAAAGTTATTCTTTTGGCTGTTCATCATATATACATTTTCTTGAAATGAACTCTTATATGATGGAGTCCTTAGAATTACATTATTGATATAGAGAGAATATATCAAGTAGTTCTTAAAACTAGTTCACAACCAAAGGATACATTGTTATAGGATGACAATGTATGCAGTATAGGTTATTGTATGTCACATTTGTTGGTTGTCCTCTTAACCAAGGAGTGTGGAGACATTGGTGTGACATGCAAGTGAAATGTATGACATCTCACTGAACGTGACCATCTATGAAGCATTTTTCTACCAAAGGGTTGCTCACGAAGGGATATATGGGTATATGTGTCCCTCAGACTTGAGGTCACCATGATAGCTTGCAGGCAACTAACTATACTTTAGTGCCGGACTACTTGGATTTCTAATCCAGTGATGAAAGGTTTCTAGGTGTAGTTAAGCACTTGTAGAGTAGTGGTGAATCAAGATGGAATTGATCCTTCCAAATAGTTTGGAGTGAATAACTCTTTGTGTCTCAATTTAGCAAAACCTTGACCAAGATTGTTCTTGTAAGGAGTCACAGAACTTGTAAAGTTGAGACATGATCTGGATGGACCAAATTAGGGTTGGCAATCAAATCCTAGGTCATCCTAAGCATTATGAGGTTAAAGGGATGAATTATGCGGTAACCATATGCCAGAGGTTCTTGAAAGTTGCTTTACAATCTTTGACCTATCTGAATGTCGGGTATCATTGCTAGATGAGGACTTTGATTGGTACTGGAAGTATTCTAGTGCTACCGGCATAGTGCTCGAACCTATGGGGTCACATACCATAGGGGTTTCTATCTAATCTAAAGGCTGATCGATGATTAAGAATCGTTTGCTATCACTGGTAGTCAATATGATTGACCATGTGTCAACATTTGAGGGGTCGACACTTGGCTATGACAAGAAGCATCTTCGAAAGTTTTTTCTAGATGAGCCGACATGACCCCTACTCAAGTTGACTCATTTTGGATGAGTCGACTCGACCTATGCTCGAGCTGACTCATTCTGTATTTTTGATGATCCGACTCGATCCTTGCTCATGCCGACTCGTTCTTACAAAAAGAACAGTCTGACTGTTCTATGTTCTGGATGAGCCGACTCGACCCTTGCTTGAGTTGACTCATCTCTACTCGACCAGAGAAACCTGAACTAGACTTTCTGGGAAGCTTTTTGGGAAGGTTTTGGCCTGGTTTGAATTTTGAGTTCAAGCTATTTTGGTTCTAAACTTTCATGGAATGATTGTCATTCCTTCCTAATATGGTAAGAACCAAATTTGTATGCCCTTGACCTTCTCCCCCAATCACTCTTCCTTCCTCTTTCTCCCTTTCTTGGCTGCCTCTATAAATAAAGGTTGTTTTAGGAGCTGCTGGTCGGCTGAGAGAAAAAGGTTGAAGAACTAAAAGGAAAAGGGATTTTGTGAGGACTTGGGATTGTGTGTGAGAATACCTAGCATTCAAGCTAGGTCTTGAGAAGAGAAAGTTGGGAAGGGTTCCACCTCTCCTCCTTGTCTTCCGAGAAGAATAAGATCAGCCCAAAGGATTTCAAGGAGCTAGCACTCCGAGGGAGTTGATCAGAGTCGAGCCCTAGTGTGGATTACCAATAAATGCCAGACACGTGTGTGGCTCGAGCGCTTTACCCTTCTACACAGCATTTCAAAGGTATATCGGTAAGGTACTTTTATATCTTTGATTATTTCTTCTCTTAATATATGTTGCATGCTGCATTATTTTTCTAGATCCTGTTGCTGGTAGATTGGTAGATCATTTTGATCGATCTACCAAGCCTTCCACTGTTTATTTTAAAATTATTTTAAAATACTTTCTTTCTACCTAGCATGTTTTCCCTACATTTATCATCTTAGAGATGAAATAACGAGGTATGGTTACTTTTGGATATAATGGCAAGGAAAAAATAATCGGAATCGGTAAGATCAAAATAATCTCCTGTACTTTTATTAAAAATATATTGCTAGTAGACAAGTTGAAGCATAATTTATTAAGTATTAGTCAATTATATGATAAAGGCTTCAAGGTTGTCTTTGAATCATCAATGTGTATTGTAACAAACTTTCTTGATTCTAGCAGTAAGTTCATTTGACATAGACTTGAAAATATTTATATGGTAGACCTTAATGATCTAGCCATGTCTAATAGTTCTAGTCTAGTTGCAATGAATGCTAAGACCAAGAAGTCTTGTTTACTTTGGCATAGACAATTAAGTCATGCTAGCATGCATACTATTGCCAAGCTAATTTCCAAGATCTAGTTAGAGGCATGCCTAAATTCAAAGTAGATCTTAATCATGTTTGCGATACATGCCAAATGGATAAATAAACTAGGAAGAGTTTTAAAACCAAAAATATGATTTCAACTACTAGACCCCTTGAGCTATTTCATATGAACTTATTTGGACCAACTAGGACTACAAGCCTAGGTGGTATGAAATATGCACTTATGATAGTAGATGATTTCTCTAGATTTACTTAGGTTTTGTTTATCGCTTATAAAGATGAAACTTTTAAAGTCTTTCAAAAATTTCACAAAAAAGTTTCTAATCAAAAAAAACTTTCAATATTTTCAATTAGGAGTAATCACGGCACAGAATTTGAAAATCAATTTTTTGATGATTATTGCACAGAAAACGACATTGATCACAACTTCTCCACTCCAAGACACCACAACAAAATGGTGTCATAGAGAGAAAAAATAGAACTTTGAAAGAGATGGTCTAAACAATGTTATGTGAAGGCAATCTTCCAAGGTACTTTTGGATAGAAGTGGTGAACGCTGCTTGTTATATTTTGAATCGTGTTTTGGTTTGTCCAATTTTAAAGAAAACCTCCTATGAGCTTTGGAATGAAAAGAAACCCAACATTAATTACTTTCATGTTTTTGGCTATAAATGCTTTATGCTTAATAATGATAAAGATAATCTATTAAAATTTGATGTTAAATCTGATGAATTAATTTTTCTCGATTATTCATTACATAGAAAAGCATATAGAGTATTTAACAAACAAACTTTAAATGTAGAAGAATCAATGCATGTCATTTTTGATGAAACAAACCCCTCACCTTCTAAGAAAGAAGAGTGCATAGACAATGATGTCGGTTCACTTCAAAAAGAAATGGAAGACATGAGCATACAAGAAAGACCAACTCTAGAAGGAGAAAAAATGGTAAGTAAAGATCATGCTGATCTACCAAGGGATTGGAGGTATGTAACTTCTCATTCAAGAGATTTAATTATTGGTGATCCTTCATGAGGTGTTAGGACTAGGTCATCGCATAGAGATGCACATGACTACCTAGCCTTTGTGTCACAAATAGAACCTCATAGCTTAGAAGAAGCTGAATCTGACCCTAATTGAATGATGGCCATGCA
This sequence comes from Areca catechu, assembly GCA_021397845.1. NCBI lineage: Eukaryota > Viridiplantae > Streptophyta > Magnoliopsida > Arecales > Arecaceae > Areca > Areca catechu. The sequence continues at coordinate 176,539,605 of CM038039.1, read as the reverse complement.
TGAAGAATTAAATCAATTTGAAAGAAATAAGGTATGGACTTTAGTTGAAAGACCATCAGACATCCCATCATAAGAACCAAATGGGTCTATAGAAACAAATTAGATGAATAAGGCAACGTAAATAGAAACAAAGCTAGAATAGTGGCTAAGGGATATAACCAAGAAGAAGGTATAGATTTTGATGAAACATATACACCTTTAGCATGACTAGAAGCTATTAGATTAATTCTTGCATTTGCTTGCTAAATGAGTTTCAAACTCTTTCAAATGGATATGAAAAGTGCATTCTTGAATGGTTTTATATCTAAACAAGTTTTTGTAGAACAGGCACCAAGTTTTGAAAGTCATGCTTTTCCAAATCATGTTTTTAAACTCAATAAAGCATTATAAGGTTTGAAACAAGCACCTAGAGCCTGGTATGATAGACTTAGCACTTTCTTGATTGAAAATGATTTTACAAGAGAAAATATTGATAAAACTCTTTTCATCAAGAAGAAGGATAATGATTTATTAGTTGTATAGATTTATATTGATGATATTATATTTGGTGCAACTAATGAAACTCTTTATAGAGAATTTGCTAAGTTAATGCAGGAAGAATTTGAAATGAGCCTAATAGATGAACTTAACTACTTTCTTGGACTTCAAGAGTAACAAACAAAGGAAGGAATCTTCATTAACCAAGCCAAATACACCAAAGATATTCTCAAGAAGTTTGGTATAGAGTCAAGGAAATAAATGGGCACACCTATGAGCCCAACCTACAGATTGGACAAAGATGAAGATGGATCCAACATTGATCAAAAACTCTATCGAGGTGTGATTGGATCATTACTATACTTAACTGCAAGTAGAGCTGATATCTTGTTATATGCTAGATTCCAATCTAATCTTAAAGAACCACATATGCATGCTGCTAAAAAAATTATATGATATTTGAAAGGAACAAGTAATCTAGGTCTATGGTTTTCAAAGCATTCTTTATTGAATTTGATTGGATTTTCGGATGCTGATTATGCTAGTTGTAAAATTGATAGAAAAAGTACTAGTGACACATGCAAATTTCTAAAAGTGAATTTAATCTCATGGCACTGTAAGAAACAAAACACAGTAGCACTATCCATTGTTGAGGTAGAGTATGTTGCTATAGCGAGTTATTGCGCACAAGTGTTATAGATTAAAAAATAACTAGAAGATTTTGGTGTTATACAAGCTAAAATTCCTATCGAGTGTGATAACACAAGTGCTATAAATTTAACAAAAAATTAAATTTAGCACTCGAGAACTAAGCACATAGAGATTAGACACCATTTTATTAGAGATCATATTTTGAATGATGACATTGAACTAGAATTCATCCCTATCGAAAACCAACTTGCTGACATTTTCATTAAGCCACTCAATCAGGATAGATTTGAGATGATCAGAGGAGAATTAGGTCTTTGTTATTCTTTTTAAAAATCTTTCCTAATCTAATTTCTTCAAAATTAAGAAAAAATTATCTAGAAAGCCTCCTACATCAATTCAATATCTTTGAACACCTTTCCATGCAATTTTCTAAACTTAATTTTCATTTCCAAACATTCTTTTAACTTTTGTGGAAAGTTTTTGTTTGAGTTGACTCGGGAAATTATGCTCAGGTCGAGCCGACCCGAATCACTATGTAATTTTGTTTTTGCTTTGGTCGAGCCAACTCGGGCAATTTAGGGTTAGCCGAGCCGACTCGGATATTGGACAAACAATTTTTTAATAAAGTCGAGTAACTTTTTCTGAGCTTTCATGCTTTTCTATCTCACTCTAAACCCTAGCATTCCACTTGATATCTCTCCCATTCCTTCGAAATACTTTCTCCTAAGTTCCGATTGCATCTTTATTCCCAAATCAAAGCAATGGCACCCAAAATGGCCATGAAAGAAAGATCTAAAAGAGCTGTTCCCTCAGCTGAATTAGAAAGAAGATCTAAGCATCGGCAAGAGAAGCCGACTCGAGCAGTGGAAAGAGAAGAACAGAGGGAAGAAGAAGAAAGAGAACCAGCAGCTACCACCACCTCTTCAAGACAAGTCATTTCCATGACCAATCGGCCTGTAACCAGTGGTAGGAGAATTATTTTTTCTTTTCTCAAAGAAATTGAGTTACGTATAGGCGATTCCATTGAAGAACTGGGGTGGGGTTTATTTGTACTTTAAATGTGCCTAATTACCCCACATTAGTAAGAATATTCTATGAAAATATGAGATTAGAGGCACAAGATATAGAATCCACTGTCAAAGGGAAGAGAGTTATAGTTACTGAAGAAAGGTTGATCACCTTACTAGAGATGCCTAACGAGGGTTCAAATCATTTAATATTGAAAGATAGAGAAAAGAACCTCAAAACTCTGCTGAACAGGGAAGATGTCAGTGGTGTTGGCACTGTAATGGGCAACACCTTATCACTTGAGATGAAGCAGTTACATAATTTCATTGGCTAAATTTTTCTCCTAAGAACCGAAAGATTCGATTGGGTCAGTGAAAAGGATTTGTGCTTTATGGAGGATATAATTGAGGGGGAGGCCCTCAATTTGCCAAATATAATGATTATGCAAATGTAGGCAGTAAGGAAGGTTAATGCTTGTTTGCCATATGGCATGGTACTAACCTTACTGTTTCTAGCCTCCATAGTCAACCTTGAAGGGGAAGATGGAAGACCTCTACATCACACCAACACATATTCCTCCAAATCCTTGTAGTGAATGGGTTATGAATTTAAAGAAGAAACATGGAAGAAGAAAGGAAACAAACATCAGAGCTATAGGATCTAGTAGCAGTGATGATGATAGTGAAAGTGAGGAAATAGCTAAAGAGATCACTTCTGATACTATTGCACCCTCTACACTTGAGCCTTCAGAGTCTCTTATTGATATACCTATTGCTGCTGCTATTGAGGCTGCTATTGAGGAGACTACTGCTGAGCACATCAGCTTTGACACTATGGAGACTATGCCTAATGAGGAGGAGAGTCCTAGGATCTCTCCTTCACCTACTTCTCCACGTGCTGTGCCTTCATCACCATTGGTTCCACCTGCTCCATCAGTTTTCAAATCTGTTCCGAGACCATCTATTATTTCAGTGACTCAGGAGTTCATTACCGAGCAAATGAGAGGACTTACAGACACACTGACCAGATCCATGACCTTTATGTTTGGTGAGCTCTGCCAGATAGTTGACACTAGATTAGATCAGATCAATGGCGAGGTCAGAGAACTACGTTCCAGGGATGATTTACTTGAGTCCACTAGACTCTCATCCTAGGTTTACATGCAACCCCTATCTAATACTATCAGGTCAGCTACTGAAGCTATTAAAAATTCAGTTGACAAAAGTATAGAAGAGTTCAGAGCTGATCTGAAAGAAGTAAATTTCAAAATGGGTGGGATGGAGGAAGGAAAAAGAATGGAAGAAGATTACACTAGAGGCATTGGGGTACTCAAATCAGAGTTTGGTAGACTGCGGGGTTTAGTTGAAGCTTTTGCTAATGCCTAGGCTGGTGAATTAATTGCTTTGAATACAGGGATAAAGAAATTGGAAGAGGAACTTAGTTCTATATGGGTAGAGCTTATCTCACTATCTTTCACTGTTGTTTCTGCATTCTCTACTACATCTCAGCCTGCACCTGCACCTGTACCTACACCTACTCAACCCTCTGCACACCATAGACAACCTGACCTCATCTTAGGCCTCAGGGTTCACATCCTACTTCTGTACCTCAAAATATATTTGATCCAGAACCTATATCATCTAGACCACCTTTTGGGCCATCCACTAGTACTAATGTAAATATACCTAGTGATAGTGAATACAAAGTGAGGTGTATGCAAATTTTTGTAAGTTGTATTCAAGATTTTATGAATGAAATGAATACATCTTTTGGTATTTTACTTCTATGTTTGGATTATGATTGTACAATGCTTTGCACTCATATTTTTACTTGTATAATACTGATCAAAATGAATTTATATTAGAGTGTCAAACTTAATATGAGAAAGTGAAATTATCTCAAACAAATCTTAACAACTTTCTCATTCTATTTCAAATAAATACCTTTTTGATTGTTGACAAAAAGGGGAAGATGATATCATACCAATGTGAGAAAGCATGAAAAATATATGAGAAAAGGGGAGAATGTATATGAATGTGCATGATAACATGCAAATATTTCAAAATTTTAAAATCATACAAAAATGGGGAGAAAACTTGTAGAACTGAATGGCTTTAGTTCAAAACTTACAATTTGCTTTGATTGCTTCAAAAAATTAGCTCATGAATTAATTCTGATACACTACAAACTTGAGCTATAATACTTTGTGTTTGTGCTAGCCCTGATACTTTGAAACATACAAGCTCTGATACTCTGATATGTATAAAAGCACTGACACTGATACTGTATAGTCTTTCTTACACAAAAGCTCTGATACATACTTGCAAATATAGTTTGCTTCGACACATGTCAATGCTCACTTTCAAATACAATTGCACATGTAATTATAAAAAATTTTTCATGCCCAGTATTTTGTCATCATCAAAAAGGGGAAGATTATTGACCCTATAAGTGATTTTGATGATAATAAAACATTAGAGCACGCATTTATTTTACTAACAACTCTTCAAGTGTGTTACAAGCTTTTATAGGATGATTCTAATGCTCAATTACAACTCCTATATCCTTAGTTTTTGAAATGAGTTGTGTTGTAAGTGATTCATGTGAAGAAGAACCCAAAGAAAAGGTTAAGTAAAAATCATGAAAATGGGTTACTTCTGGATTGTTTCAAGCTTAAAATTTCCTAGAGAAGATTGTTAGAAGAGATGGAAAGACTCTTGAAGGTTTGAAGTCTTGCTGGATGAATTCTGGAGAAGAATTGAAATTTTATTGAAGAACTCATCCGAGCCAACTTGAAGCAAAGGAACTGACTCTGGCACATGGCATGCATGAAGATTTCTGGCACACAATTATCCGAGATGACTCTAAGGGACCCAGAGCCGACTCGTCCAGAACAAGATTTTCTAAATCAGACAATCGAGCTGAACCGAAAGAAGTTCGAGCCAACTATATTATTCTGTCAGACATCCAAGCTTACTCTTCAAAGATTCGAGCTGACTCCTGTAGAGTCCAGAAAGAAGAGTTCTGAGTGAACAGCCAATTATGCCGACTCTAATGAATCTGAGCCGACTCTTCTAGACTGTAATTCTGAAGGCCTATGAATCCTAGGTGACTTGAAGTAAGGCGAGCCGACTCTTCCAGAGTAAGGAATCAAGCTACTGAGAAATCGAGCTGACCCGATTGAAGAGAGGCGACTTGACCAGAACTACTCTATGGATTTGAACTGACTCGAGTAGATCCGAGCTGACTCGAAGGTCAATTTCAGGCCTATAATGACTAGTTCCAAAACTTGAAATTTGAATCCAAAAAATCCTCTACCGGTCAAGTGTCACATCCCAACATTCTACAATGACTAAAATCATTTAAGAAGAGTACAAGACTCTATAAAAAAAGGTTTGGGAGAACTTTTGAGAAGGTTAATGAATGTTTAATGCTTACTTGAGCTTGTGAAATAGAGAGCACTACAAGAGCATTCAAGATAGACTTCAAGTCATCACCAACTCATATCTGAAGCTTGAAGCAATTATTGTGGAAGCTGAAGAAGCCATTAAAGTGCATTGAAGTGCAATTAAGAGGTCTTCTCTCGAGCTGTATTGGTAACTATCTAACAAAATTTGTTTGTCATTCTGTTGCTTTCTCTTTACAATTCCTTTTGAATTGTTGGGTTGTTGGTGAGTACAGTCTAAAAACCAAGTGGATTGTTAGTGATCCCGTTGAAAACTAATTGTAAGGGTTCTTGGTGATCTTGGTAAAACCAAGTTGGGTTCTTGGTGATCCTGTTTAAAACCAAGTCTTGGGTTTCTTTGACTAGCCCGGTTTAAAAATCAAAGGGAGTGATGTTTGGATTGTGAGCCTGGTAAAATAACCCGACTATATTCTAATGCGGGATATAGTGGAAATCCCAAGTGATAATCTTGGATAATGGATGTAGGAGCTTATTGCTCTGAACCACTATAATTTTTGTATTTGTGTTGTGCTTTTCTGTCTACTTTCACTTCTGCTTTTAATTATCTATACCATAGCATTTAACACTTTAAAGTAGTTTTCAAAGAGCACTTAATTGCTTTAATTTTTTAAAATCCCAATTCACCCACTTCTTGGGAAAGCTACCTGGGAAACAACTAGTATAAGAATAGTATCTCTGAATACATTTAGAGTAAAGATTGATGGCTTATCCCATGAGTACATCTGATGCAGAACAAAGAACAAAGAAGCGTATGCGAAAGTAAAATTAAGATTAATTTTTTTTGTTTTTTTTTTTTATATATATACCTCAGAAATTGGCTTTGACTCAAAGTAAAGCTAAACTATGTTGAAGGAAACTAAGTAAAGATTGAAAGCACAGTTTAGAAGGAACCAAATTATCAGAGTAGTTCAGAAGTAACGGATCGCTGGGGGTTGAGAAACTCCCAGACCTAGGGTTTCGCTCTGAACTTTCAACAAAACAGAAATAGAGAGGAGGGACGGTTTACTCACCAGACAGTGATCTTCTCAGGATTCTGGTGGAAGAACTCTCTTGAGCAGATTGTGGGATCCTCGGAGTCGGCTATCTTCGCAATGGATCCTCCAATACTGGTCTCGTGGTTTGGTCGGCTTCTCCTGGACTCAAGATCTGGAAAAGAAGAGGAACAAATGATGGAATTCAGAAACTCAAGAAAAGATCTTACCAGGTTGAAGAACTTGAAAGCTGAAGTTGCTGAAATCGAATTCTCCTGGAGGCCGATCTGACTTCCTCTTAGAATTGCTGTGGATCTGCAGTAGCTGGAATGGAGTCGGATGCTGGTGGTCGGCCAGGACTTGGAGAAGGTGGCCGTGAGAAGAGGAAAAGACTAGGGCTTGGTGGAAAGAGAAGGGTGATGGCGGCTAGGGTTTGGGAATTGAGTGGCTAACATAGGGTTTAGGGTTTTGGAGATCTCTCACCTCCTCAAGGTTCCAGGGGAACCCGGATTTACTCCCTTACGGAGCTCAACACCTGGAAACAAGTGCGGACAAGAGAAAACACAAGTTTGCTCAAGAAAAAATTTCTTTCATTCATTTATGATTTCTTTCAACTTACAAGAGGGTTTAATTTATAATGCTTTACAAGGGAGAAGGGTTTCATATTTTCCCATGTGGGACTAAAGGAGGGAATCTCCAAATTAGGGCAAATCCCTTACATATGGTCGGCCAAAATACCAAAAATTAGGATTTGGGTTATAAATGGCAGGTAGATGGCGCCACCTTGCTTGGATTTTTCAAAAAAAATTTTCTTCCTTCCCTGGATGAACTCTTTTGGACTCCTCCTTTTCTTCCTCCCTAAGTCAAGGCTCTTTCCATCTTTGTTTTAGGTTTTTTTGGCAGGTAATGGGCGCCCCTTGATATGCTCTTCCAAGAGAAATTTCTTCCCTTCTTTGCTTGGATTTTCTTGGGAAAGTCTTGGCCGCCCCCTTGATTGGTGGTCTCTTGGTGGACTTCTCCTTATCTGGCGCATGAGAGAAGGAGGTTGCCATCTGTGGAGTGGGGACCAAAAGCTGCTGGATGTGGATATGGCGCCCCCTGGACTGGGAGTGTGGCTGCGAGTGTGGTGTCCACTTGCCTGGTCTTGGAAGAAAGTGTAACATCCCATTTTGAAACCCTAGTCCACTACTGAGTCAACATGACTCAACAAAATAAAATGCAGGTAATGTAGACTCAAGCTAAATTAAGTTGATCTAGTCAACTCTTATTAAAAACCAAAAAATCCTAATTCTTCGGGCAAGGTTAATCAGAGATCCAGATGGATCTCTGAAGTCTTCTTCTGAGTCTGGTGCCCGCACCAATTCTCCCAGGGTGGGAGGAACTCGACCCTGTCGAGTATGGATCAAGTTGGCTCTGGTATCTCTCCAAGAGGTCTGGGTCCAGCTCTTGTAACTCTTCTCGGGAGATCCAAGAGTCATCAGAATCTGGCCTTCCTAGCCAGTGGACCAGGTATCTTTGGTATCCTCGATTACGAGTAGAGATAACCTGATCATCCAGGATCTTTTCAATCTGGTCTTTCCTCACAGGCCAATTTGTTGGTGGACACACAGAATCAGGTTCACTCTCAAGAGCAGGATTAGGTTCAAAAGCCTCACTGGGAATCACAGCTGGCTCCCTATACTCTACTAGGTCTGTAATGTTGAAAGTGGAGCTAATGCCTAGTTCTGGAGGCAACTCGAGCACATAGGCATTGGATCCTACTCTCTTTACCACTCTAAATGGTCCAGCTCCCCTAGCATGTAACTTTCTAACGGTTCCAGGAGGAAACCGTTCAGGCCTTAACCTAATCATTACATAGTCTCCTTCGTCAAAAGTTTTGACTCGCCTTTGAGAATCAGCCAATTTCTTATAAGTTTCGTTACTTAAATTTATTTTGGCTTGAATTTCTTTATGCAAGTCTTTTATATGCTGTGCAAAAACTTTGGCAGACTCGGAGACCCGTGTGTGGACTGGTAAAGGAGCTAGGTCAAGAAGTGTGTGGGGTTTGTAACCATGCACAATTTCAAATGGACTCTTACCCGTAGACCTATTGACCGAGTCATTATATGCAAATTCAGCTCTAGGTAAGTACAAATCCCAGTTCCTAATGTTTTCACCAACAAGACACCTTAGCAGATTGCCTAAACTACGGTTCACTACTTCGGTTTGGCCGTCAGTCTGGGGATGATAGGCAGTTGAAAACTTAAGTTTCGTCCCTAACTTATGCCAAAGGATTTTCCAGAAATAGCTGGTGAACCGAACATCCCTATCTGAAACAATGGTCTTGGGTAGGCCATGGAGTCGAACTATCTCATTAAAGAATAGGGTGGCTACCTTAGACGCATCAAAAGTTTGGGAACAAGGCAAGAAATGGGCCATCTTGGAAAATCGGTCCACTACAACACAGATAGAGTCATGCCTCCTCTGGGTCTTAAGCAAACCTAACACAAAGTCCATGCTCACATCTTGCCAAGGACGATCTGGGACAGGGAGTGGGGTATAAAGGCCGGTGTTCTGTTTTCGCTGTTTGGCAACAGCGCAGGTCCGACACCTAGCCACAATGTGTGCTACATCTCTTTTTAAGCTAGGCCAGAAAAAATGGTCTTCAATAGCCAGGGTGGTCTTATCTTTTCCGAAATGGCCAGCTAAACCTCCCGCATGAGTTTCCCAAATCAAGAATTCCCTAAGAGAGGTTCTAGGGATGCAAAGCCTATTCTTAAAGAACAGAAAGCCATCTAAAAGGGAATAATCCTTATGTTCACTAGATGGTCCTTGAGTTAGATCCTGGTACATAGTCTTGAAATCCGAACACGACTCATATTCTTCTTTGATTTGCTCAAACCCTATGACTTCAGCCCTAACAGAATTCAACAACACAGATCAACGACTAAGGGCATCAGCTACCTTATTTTCAGACCCAGCCTTATGCTTCAAAACAAAAGTATAGGACTGGATATACTCTACCCACTTAGCATGCCTAGGGTTAAGCTTCTTCTGAGAATTCAAGAATCTAAGAGCCTCATGGTCCGAAAACAGCACAAATTCTTGCGGTAGTAAATAATGTCTCCAGTAACGCAAAGCTTGCACTACCGCGTAAAATTCCTTATCATAGGTAGAATACCTAAGCTTAGCATCATTAAGTTTTTCACTAAAGAATGCTACGGGATGGTTCTCTTGGCTTAGGACTCCACCTATACCTACTCCTGAAGCATCACAGGCAACCTCAAATACCTTTGAAAAGTCTGGTAGTCTCAAAATGGGTGCCTGGGTCATCCTATCCTTAAGATCTAGGAAGGCTTTATGGGCTGCTTTGGTCCACTGAAATTCTCCCATCCTGATGCAGTCTGTGATAGGAGCAACTACGGTACTAAACCCCTTGATGAATCGCCTATAGAAGGTAGCCAAGCCATGAAAACTTCTGACTTCATGCACACTGGTCGGCTCTGGCCATTCTACTATGGACCTAATCTTTTCAGGGTCGACAGCCACGCCGTCAGGGGTTACAACAAATCCAAGGAAGATAATTCTACTGGTCATAAATTCACACTTTTTGAGATTACCGTAGAGACTATCATTCCTTAAAACTTGACAGACTTGTCTAAGGTGGCCTAGGTGATCTGCAGGGGTTTTACTATAGATCAGGATGTCATCAAAATAGACCACTACAAACTTCCCTATGAAATCTCTAAGTACCTGGGTCATAATCCTCATGAAAGTACTAGGGGCATTGGACAACCCAAAAGGCATAACAACCCATTCATAGAGACCATCCTTAGTTTTGAAGGCTATTTTCCACTCATCCCCTGGTCTAATCCTAACCTGATGATAGCCGCTCTTGAGATCAATTTTAGAAAAAACCATGGCACCGGCCATCATAGCAAGCATGTCATCTAGTCTAGGGATGGAGAACCTATACTTGATTGTGATCTTATTGATGGCACGATTGTCAACACACATCCTCCACGTGCCATCCTTCTTCGGGGTTAGAAGTGCAGGGACTGCACAAGGGCTAAGACTCTCTCTAATGAACCCCTTCCTTAACAATTCGCCAACCTGCTTTTGCAGTTCTTTATGCTCAGATGGATTCATCCTATAATGGGGCAAGTTGGGAAAAGTAGCTCCTGGGACTAAATCTATGGAATGCTGAATATCCCTAAGAGGTGGAAGGTGGTCTGGCAGATCCTCGGGAAAAACATCCTCAAATTCTTTTAATAAAGGCTTAACTTCCTGAGGAGGCTCTGAGGGTGTAGGAGTCCTAAGTTCCTTAGCAGTCAACATCCAAATGGGTGAACCACTATGAATTTCTTGTTCTAGATCCTTGGCACTAATTAGGTTCACTCCAGTCTTCATCTCCCTAACCTTACTGGTTCCTTTAGCTACCTTGTCCTTAGGAGGGACTGAATGAATTATGATTTTCTTCCCATTGAAACTAAAGACACAGGTGTTGGATTTTCCTAAGAGGGTGGCATCATGATCATACAACCAAGGTCTTCCAAGAATTATACTGCTCACCCCCATGGGCAAGACATCACACCAAATCTTCTCTTGATAGGATTGCATTTGGATTTGGACCTGACATCTAGACTGGATGGGTATAGAGGTAGAGTCTACCCAAGAAACCTTATAGGGGTTGGGGTGGGGGACTGGGGTTAAGCCTAACATTTTGACAGTGCTAGTAGAAATGGCATTCACACAGCTCCCACTATCTATGATGATTTTACAAACCTTATCCCCTAGTTTAAGGAAAGTCTGTAGGATGTTAGTCCTATGCCAATCTTCCTGAACTTTAGTCTGGGACAGGATGCATCTCACAACCCCTAAGTGGTCAGATTCAGTGGATTCTTCCTCTCCTTCATACTCATCAACCAAATTCATTCCGGCCTCATAAACTTCTTCTTCAAACTCCTCATTAGGCTCGGAATTCTCTTCTCCTCCCTCTTCTATATATAGGGATCTACGAGGGCACTGGCTAGAAACATGACCTACCTTATGACACTTAAAACAAGCTATGGCTGTGCACTGAGTGGAGATATGACCGGGTTTCTGACACTTAAAGCAGATGATACCAGGGGTTCTCTGGGTGTCAGGTGCCTTACCTTTGTCCATGGGCCTAGGGGTGGGAATACCCTGATTTGGCTTGCTAGGAGTAATCTGGCTAGGTCCATTTCTTGGGATTGGGGCACTAATCCTAGAAGGCATGGGTCCTCTCTGAAATTTCTCAGTGTTCAGTACAATCTGATAGGCTTGGTCTAGGTCAGTAACCTCTCTCAGAAACAACTCTCTCTTAATATCTTCTCTAAGCCCAGCCCTAAATCTAGACAAAGTGACTTCATGGGCTTCACTCACATCACATCTCATCAGGTATTCATCAAAGGTGGTTGTGTAGTCTGAAACAGATCGGTTCCCTTGTTTCAAAGTCTGCCATTAGTCTAACAGATTTTGCTGGTATGAAATGGGTAGGTACTTGTCTCTAAGTTTCTCTTTCATACCCTGCCAAGTGGTTATGGGCTCTACATTTCGTCTTCTAGTGGTCAGCTCAATGTTCCCCCAGTATAACCTAGCTTGACGTATTAATTTCATTTTGGAAAACTTGAATTTCCTCTCCTCAGACATGGCATACCACTCAAAGTACTGGTCCATCTCACCCTCCCAATCAGAATACACCTTAGGATTTAGGCTACCATCAAAAGTGGGTGCATCTAACTTGATGTTCCGAATGAACCTATCATCTCTATACTCAGGCTCTGGGTCAGGCCTCCTATGATTAGGTTCAGGATCTCGGTATAAAGGTCTTCTAGGCTCTTGGTGTGGGCGAGGTTGAGGCACATTAAAATCTGGGTCAGGAGTCCAATCCCGATGCCTAGGTTCCTCAAGTACTTGGACTCGATCCTTAAGCTGGGCAAAATTCTCATTCATATCCTGACTTAATTTGTTCATACTCTCTGTAAGAGCTCTAACCATGGCCTCTAAATCAGGTTGGGTTTGACCAGGTTGGTAGGGCACTCCATTTCGGGTAGACATGATGCAAGCAAACACACAAAATGAGACTCAACTGAATGACTACGGGCTAACTAGACCTAGAGCCCAAACTAGATGCCCAATCAGAGTGGCAAGCTAGCCTGTAGTAACTCAGGACTCAGCCAGGCAGGTGTAAGGGGAGTGTTAGGTCCCTGAATGCCAATCCTAGACACCAATCAGAGATTGGCCAGGTAGGCGGACCAGCACACAAGCCCTTCGGGATAGAATCCCTGAACCACCGTTCTAGACACTGAGTACAAAGCACACACAGAGTAACTAGACAAACTGACTCAACACTAGCCTAGACCCGACTTGTTGATGTCCCTAGCCCACTAGGGCAAATTAGGTCTAATCAATTTTAGATTAAAGGCTTAGGTTCGAATGAGGGGTGGTGGTTTTGGGCTAAGGAGAGGTTATCAACTCCTCCCCTTATCTTAGATACTCAAATGCCCTTAAGTTGAATTAAGTGATAAACACTCAAAAATAAAAGGATTGCAGAATACAAAAATAGAGTTGCAGTAATTTAATTTTCAGAAATTGCATGGAAACCACTAAATCATGATAAAATTATGTAAATTAGTTTTAATTATACTGGTTTCAGCAAAACAAAAATCACTAAATTTGGAGTTACCTGTAGTGAGAAATAATTCCTGCAACAGGGTGATTACGGGCTGAAAACAGAGCACTTTCCCGTTTACAATTTCTGCTACGAAGTTGTAACCCAACGGATCCCCTACATGCCCTAGGAACACCCCGTGGAATGGGAGGAGGAGGTTTGCACCCCGCTTCGTTCTTAGGACCGGACGTCCTGGGGAGTCTACTTCGAGTAGACAAAGTAAAAAGAGAGGGACTCAAACAAACAATCAGACAGAAACCCTAGACAGGGCTCTGATACCAAAAATGATGCAGAACAAAGAACAAAGAAGCGTATGCGGAAGTAAAATTAAGATTATTTTTTTTTTTTTTTTTTTTTTTATATATATATTTCAGAAATTGGCTTTGACTCAAAGTAAAGCTAAACTATGTTGAAGGAAACTAAGTAAAGATTGAAAGCACAGTTTAGAAGGAACCAAATTATCAGAGTAGTTCAGAAGTAATGGATCGCTGGGGGTTGAGAAACTCCCAGACCTAGGGTTTTGCTCTGAACTTTCAATAGAACAGAAATAGAGAGGAGGGACGGTTTACTCACCAGACAGTGATCTTCTCAGGATTCTGGTGGAAGAACTCTCTCGAGCAGATTGTGGGATCCTCGGAGTCGGCTATCTTCGCAATGGATCCTCCAATACTGGTCTCATGGTTTGGTCGGCTTCTCCTGGACTCAAGATCTGGAAAAGAAGAGGAACAAATGATGGAATTCAGAAACTCAAGAAAAGATCTTACCAGGTTGAAGAACTTGAAAGCTGAAGTTGCTGAAATCGAATTCTCCTGGAGGCCGATCTGACTTCCTCTTAGAATTGCTGTGGATCTGCAGTAGCTGGACTGGAGTCGGATGCTGGTGGTCGGCCAAGACTTGGAGAAGGTGGCCGTGAGAAGAGGAAAAGACTAGGGCTTGGTGGAAAGAGAAGGGTGATGGCGGCTAGGGTTTGGGAATTGAGTGGCTAACCTAGGGTTTAGGGTTGTGGAGATCTCTCACCTCCTCAAGGTTCCAGGGGAACCCGGATTTACTCCCTCACGGAGGTCATCACCTGGAAACAAGTGCGGACAAGAGAAAACACAAGTTTGCTCAAGAAAAAAATTATTTCATTCATCTATGATTTCTTTCAACTTACAAGAGGGTTTAATTTATAATGCTTTACAAGGGAGAAGGGTTTCATATTTTCCCATGTGGGACTAAAGGAGGGAATCTCCAAATTAGGGCAAATCCCTTACATATGGTCGGCCAAAATACCAAAAATTAGGATTTGGGTTATAAATGGTAGGTAGATGGCGCCACCTTGCTTGGATTTTTCAAGAAAAATTTTCTTCCTTCCCTGGATGAACTCTTTTGGACTCCTCCTTTTCTTCCTCCCTAAGTCAAGGCTCTTCCCATCTTTGTTTTAGGTTTTTTTGGCAGGTAATGGGCGCCCCTTGATATGCTCTTCCAAGAGAAATTTCTTCCCTTCTTTGCTTGGATTTTCTTGGGAAAGTCTTGGCCGCCCCCTTGATTGGTGGTCTCTTGGTGGACTTCTCCTTATCTGGTGCATGAGAGAAGGAGGTTTCCATCTGTGGAGTGGGGACCAAAAGCTGCTGGATGTGGATATGGCACCCCCTGGACTAGGAGTGTGGCTGGGAGTGTGGTGTCCACTTGCTTGGTCTTGGAAGAAAGTGTAACATCCCATTTTGAAACCCTAGTCCACTACTGAGTCAACATGACTCAACAAAATAAAATGCAGGTAATGTAGACTCAAGCTAAATTAAGTTGATCTAGTCAACTCTTATTAAAAACCAAAAAACCCTAATTCTTCGGGCAAGGTTAATCAGAGATCCAGATGGAGCTCTGAAGTCTTCTTCTGAGTCTGGTGCCCACACCAACATCATTGGTCGAAGGCCAATCTACCAATAGACCTCCACTTTTCATGGGCACAAATTATTCCTATTGGAAAGCTAGAATGAAAATCTATATTTAAGCTATCGATTTTCAATTATGGAAGGCCATTCTAAAAGGCCCACATATTTCCATGATCAAAATTAATGGCGTGGATGTCCCAAAGCCTAACAAGGACTGGGATGAACATGACATGAAGATGGGGTAATTAAATGCCAAAGCCATGAATCTATTATACTATGCTTCAGATGCTAATGAGTTCTATCAAATTTTCACTTGCTCTTCTGCAAAGAAAATTTGAGACAAACTTGAAGTGACCCACGAAGGAACTTCCCAAGTGAAGACTTCAAAGATTAATCTTCTTGTACATAGTTATGAACTTTTCAAAATGGAACAAAATGAAACTATCTCTACCATGTTTACTCATTTTACAGATATTATTAATGGTTTGAAAAGTCTTGGCTAGGTTTATTCAAATGCTGATATAGTACAGAAGATTCTTAGATCACTTCTAGACATGTGAGACCCCAAAGTGACTGCCACCTAGGAAGCTAAAGATCTAAACACCTTACCTCTAGATGAGCTGATGGGTTCTTTCATCACACATGAGCTAGCCATGCAGCATAGGACTGATGATGATCAGAAAAAAAAGAAACCAATAGCTTTCAAAGCTGTACTGATTCAAAGAAAGATGAGGAATCTGAAAATGAATTCTCCTCCTTTGAAGATGACTTGGAAGATGAAGATATTGCTATGGTCATGAGGAGATTTAAAAGGTTTATGGGAAAGAAGAAAGAAAGATACTATAGAAAATTTCATAAACGAGGTGAGCACTCCAAGGACAAGGACAAGGATAGAGAAAAAGACAAAGAACAGATGCCCACATGCTATGAATGTAAGAAGCAAGGGCACATCCATCCAGATTGTCCTCTACTAAAAAAGATATTTAAAAAAAAGAAGAAGAAAGTAATGGTTGCTTCATAGAGCGACAGCAAGGAGTCGACTTCAACTGAAGAAGAAGAGACCACAAAGACTGCAAATCTATGTTTAATGGGTCTTGAAGATGAGGTAACATTCCCCGAACCTCAATTAGAATTTATTTTTGATGAATTGAATTATGCTTTTCATGATCTATTATCTGAATATAAAAAGGCTGAAGTAAAGATAAGAACTCTAAAGAATACAAATGATTCTTTACAAAAAGAAAAGGAAGAAATTTTAGAAAAGAATATTTATTATAAAGATATTTACATGCCTTTTCTGAAAAGAATAAAACTTTGGAAACTGACAAAAATGCATGTATTGAGAAAAACGAAGCTTGATTATTGAAAACAATGATTTAAAAAGGGAGGTTGAAAAACTCAAGCCACTAGTTGAAAAACTCACTTTATCTTCAAATAAGCTTGAGTTAATTTTAAAAGATCAAAGAATTTTTGGAAAGAAAGCTAGAATTGATTTCAATTTTTCTAGTTCAAATGGAATTTCAGTTACTAAATTCATATCTTCAAAAGCTTATGTTCCAAAATCAAAATCTCAAGAAGCTTTTGTATCTAATCCTTCTACATCCATTTCTAAAGCAACAATGTATGTACCTAAGAATTTAAATAGAAAATCTTTTTTGAGAAAAAGTTTTATATCTGCATCAATATCTAGAACTTCAATTTGTACATCTTTTCATAATTCTAGAATTGTATGTTATGCATGTCATGGGATTGGACATAAATTCTTTCAATGTAATTCATTAATGAAAAATACTTCTAAAAATAGAATAAAAAAGATTTGGGTTCTTAAAGGAACCACCTCTGCTAACGTGCAAGGACCCAAGTTAGCTTGGGTACCTAAAAGAACTTCTTAATTATCTTGCAGGAATATCTTGCAGCCCAAAAATTGAAGAAAAGATGGTATCTTGATAGTGGCTGTTCAATAAATATGACGGGTGACAAGGATCAATTTATCACCCTAGAGATGAAAGAAGGAGGTATGGTTACTTTTGGAAATAATGGCAAAGGAAAAGTAATTGGAATCGGTAAGATCAAAATAACCCCCTATACTTTTTTTGGAAATATATTGCTAGTAGACAAGTTGAAGCATAATTTATTAAGTACTAGTCAATTATGTGATAAAGGCTTCAAGGTTATTTTTGAATCATCTATGTGTATTGTAACAAACTCGCTTGATTCTAGCAGTAAGTTCATTGGACATAGACTTGAAAATATTTTTGTGGTAGACCTTAATGATCTAGCCATGTCTAGTAATCAGAAAGGGGTTGCATGGTCAGATATCTATGCTCCAGGGTTGATGTACTTGAGTCCACTAGACTTTCATCCCAGGTTGACATGCAACCCCTATCTGATACTATTAGGTAGCTACTGAAGCTATTAAAAATTCAGCTAACAAAAGTATAGAAGAGTTCATAGCTGAGTTGAAAGAAGTAAATTTCAAAATGGGTGGAGGAGGAAGGAAAAAGATTACACTAGAGGCATTGGGATACTCATATCAGAGTTTGGTAGACTGCAGGGTTTAGCTAAATCTTTTGCTAATGCCCAGGCTGGTGAATTAATTGCTTTGAATACATGGATACAAAAATTGGAAGAGGAACTTAGTTCTATATGGGTAGAGCTTATCTCACTATCTTCCACTATTGTTTCTGTGTTCTCTACTAGATCTCAGCCTGCACCTGCACCTGTACATACACCTACTCAACCCTCTGCACACCCTAGACAACCTGTACCTTATCTTAGGCCTCAGGGTTTACATCCTACTTCTGTACCTCCAAATGTACTTGATCTAGAACCTATATCATCTAGACCACCTTTTGGGCCATCCACTAGTACTAAGGTAGATATACCTAGTGATAGTGAATAGAAAGTGAGGTGTATGCAAATTTTTGTAAGTTGTATTCAAAATTTTATGAATGAAATGAATACATCTTTTAGTATTTTACTTCTGTGTTTGGGTTATGATTGTACAATGCTTTGCACTCATATTTTTACTTGTATAATACTGATCAAAATGAATTTATATTAGAGTATCAAACTTAATATGAGAAAGTGAAATTATCTCAAACAAATCTTAATAATTTTCTCATTCTATTTCAAATAAATACCTTTTTGATTATTGATAAAAAAGGCAAGATGATATCATACCAATATGAGAAAGCATGAAAAATTTATGAGAAAGGGGGAGAATGTATATCACTGTGCATGACAACATGAAAATGTTTCAAAATTTTAAAATCATACAAAAAAGGGGAGAAAACTTGTTGAACTAAATGGCTTTAGTTCAAAACTTGCAATTTGCTCCGATTGCTTCAAAAAATTAGCCCAAGAATTAGTTATGATACATTGCAAACTTAAGCTCTGATACTTTATATTTGTGCTAGCCCTAATACTTTGAAACATATAAGCTCTGATACTCTGATATGTATAAAAGCACTAACATTGATATTGTATAGTCTTTCTTACACAAAAGCTCTGATACTTACTTGCAAATACAGTTTGCTTTGACACATGCCAATGCTCACTTTCAAATACAATTGCACATGTAATTATAAAGAATTTTTCATGCCCAATGTTTTATCATCATCAAAAAGGGGAAGATTGTTGACCCCATAAGTGATTTTGATGATAACAAAATATTGGAGCATGCATTTATTTTACTAACAACTATTCAAGCATGTTACAAGTTTTTGTAGGATGATTCTAATGCTCAATTACAATACCTACATCCTTAGTTAATGTGAAATGACTTTAAGACTGCTAAACATGCATGACAAAATAGTAAAATAATGTTTTATGATTTTTATAATTTTATTTGCAGGCCAGATTTTCAAAATAAAGTAAGAACTAGCAGAAAGACTAGCAGTGCAAAGAATCATCGGATCACAGGCAAACTCATGCAAACTAATGGAATAGCCAGGACTTGAGAGTTGAAAAACTCTTGGATTAGGATAGTTTATCTTCATCAATATCAGATAATAATAGAAGGAAAGTTTTCTTACCAGTCAGAGATTAAATTTCAGCAACAGAAGGGATCTCTCACACTCTGATCGGAGCTTGGAAGAAGAAGCCTTGTTTCCCTTGAATCTGATGGTGAATCTTGGTGGTTCGGGCAACAAAGAAGGCCTCCTCAGAAGAGGGGAAGCACCTTAGGGATCTTGCAAGCATCAGAGGTTAATCAAAGCAACAAATAAAAATTAGAAAAGGAACTACGGTTTGTAGGAAATCAAAATTAGGGCTAAAAGCTGGCAGCCGGGGAAGAAGAAGTCTTGGACTTGGATGGCAGCAAGGGCTTCAATTCCTTGGGCGTGGCTGATCTCCAGGGATGCAGGAGGGTGCTAGGGTAGCAGGGATTCTATTAAGGAATACAAGGAGAGCACTCAAAGTAAGAACCAAAACTCAAACACAAGGCAATTAATCCAAATTTCAACAATGTTTATTCATAAGAAAAGATGCTTACAAGAGGGGGAGGCATAGGGAATTTATAGATTTCCCATGCCCTCACTAACCATGGTTACACTTGAGTTTTAAATCCTCTTCCAAATTAGAATACAAGTCCTTTCCTAGCTAGGTTAGAATTACAAGGTTTAAAGGGATTAGGAGTCCTAACTAGGTTAGAAAAGACTTGGTCTTCTCCCACTTTTCCTCTCCTTGGACTTGGTCAAAGCTTTGGATGCCCACTCCTTGGTCATGTGGACTTTAGGGCAGCAATGGGGGTGGTCGGCCAAGGGCTTGGAAGATTGGGCTTCGGCCCCCTGGAATCTGGGTTGCTTGGTTCCCTGGGCTGGCATATTCCCGGCATCAAAAGGAAATCTTGGTTCTCTTATTTTGGACTTGCTTTCTGGACTTGAATTCGGAGGCCTGGAGTGCTGGGATAGCCTAGTAAACATGAGATCCTGACATATGGAATAATCTAGAAGCATTTGGAGGAAATCTAGCATCTAAAATGGCACCCGGGAAAAATCAAGGCACAATCAGGGCACTTGGGTGTCGATTGAGCTTCCTTAAGCTGGTGTAACTACTTCTGGCTTCCAAAATGAGGTCTCGTAAAACTTTGAAATAGCATAGCCTCTTCTCTTGTACAAGAAGTGAACTCACACTAGACTCATACTGGTATACAGGACTCAATGTACTGAACTAGGTTGAGGGTTGAGACAAATCAACTAATCTCAACTTATTATAGGACTCAATTTTAGTTGATTACAAAATTTGAAACATGTCTAGGTAAACCAAATAGGGCCCAGTAATTTGTGTCTGATCCTAGTGCCCCCACCAATTCTCTCGAGATGTGAGGAACTTCACCCCGTCAAGTATGGGATAACTTGGCTCTTATAGTGCTCAAGTAGGTTTGGGTTGAGGCACTGCAGATCCTCATGGGTGATCTACGAGTCCTCATATTCTGGCCGACCTTGCCACCAGACCAAATACCTCTGATAGGCTCTATCTTGGGTACCGATAGCTTGATCATCCAGGATTCTCTCAATCTTTTACTCACCAAAATGCCAAATTGTTTGTGGACACTTTGGGATGGGTTCTCTCTCAAAGGGAGGCATAGTCTCAAGGTGTTCTCTAGGTATCACTGCTAGCTCCCTAGACTCTATAAGATCTGAGATGATGAAGGTGGATCTAATACCTAAATATGGTAGAATCTCACACACATAGGCATTGGGTCCACCGATATTCATTATCTTGGATGGGCCAGCTTCGCGAGTAGAAAATTCTTTACAATTACAAAATCCCTTGCAAAATTCTTTATCTCTCTTTTAGAAATTAGCCAAGTTGTTAGTTAGTTCATTAGTTATGTTCAGCTTTTGACTAATTTTTATATGCTGTGCAGACGGTAGTATAGGTGCAGACATGTAATTCAGGCTATGCATTTATTGGATTCAACTAATACCTAATAGACTCGACTAAACATCCCTATCAAAGGACGTTTTATTGGACTCTAAGGGACAAAACCTAACAGACTATAGACTCATTAGGTGTGACCCTAGCATGGCATGCACATGAGAACTTACTATGTAGTCTTACTGGGTTCCATAGGGTTCTCCTAACGTAAGATGCAAACGTGACATGAATAAGGAATGAATGCAACATGTAAACTCCTATAAAATGCAACCTAATAGTAAAGAAAATAGAAGAAGTTTCCAAAAATGATAAAAAATAAGAGATGGGTTCAGGGTTAGTCTGATTGGATGGAAAGTAAGAAAAGGGTTCGGAGTTAATTGGATAGACTAGGATATAAGAAGGGGTGTCAGGGATTAATCCTAAACTAATCAGGTTGACCTTAATGGGTTGGTGTCTATTACTGGCTTTGCTTTATGGAAGAATGGGTCACTAATTTCAGGGAAAAGATCTTCAATTGGGATCGAGGAAGTGACTTTATCTTGAGGGTACTGGGTGAGATAAGCCAAGTCCTCAATAAACTCTTTTGGCTTAAGAAATTCAGGACTAGGCTCTACAATTGGATCCACTTTTAAAGTCTTCTCTAATTGCTCTTCCATTGCAACTTGGATGTGATATGGGTTATCTAATTCTGGGTCGGCCACTAACTGATTATGGTCAAGGTTAGCTAAATCTAGATTGGCTACTACTTGGGTATGGTCAACTAATATTGGGTGGTCTTTTACCTTGGTATCTATTGATTCAACTAGCTCTCGATTGGTTTCTACCTAGATTTCTACTAGATCAACTAACATTGGATTAGTTTCTACTAGATCAACTAACATTGGGTCTTCTATAGGGTAGTCTTTTAGATCTTCAATAGACTCATTATCTTCATACTCCTCTACCAGACTTGGGTCAGCCTCATATATTTCTTCTTCTAAGTCATCTTAGTGAACCAATGGGGTGGTAAGAGGGGTTTGGCTAATGGAAAATTAACTAGGGTCTAGGGTAACAAGGGTGGGTAAACTAAGGGTTATGGTTCAAAGGTTATGGGTTTAAAGGTTATGGGTTCAAAGGTTGTGGGTTCAAATCTAGGGACTATGGGTTCCTGGGGTTTAGCTCTATGGGTCTTGCCTAGGGTTCCTATTTGGTTGAATCTATGGTTCATTTTATCAAGCTTAGTATCGAACTGGTCAAACCTATGGTCTATTTGGGTAAGCTGATTTTGAGATTGGACATTGGCTTGGTTCATTTGGGTAGTTAACTGGGCAAGCTGGGCTTGGGTTTGGGTATTGGCTTGGTTCATTTGGGTAAGCTGTGCTAGGATGGCCTCCAAAGTGGGATTCATGGTTGGGCTGGGCTGAGATTTGGACTTTTGATATTGGGTTCCTAATATAGTGGTCATGCAACAAATCAAACAATCAAAATAAAATGATGCAACCAAGCTTGCAAAAGAGAAAGAAAAGGCTAGTAAAATCTAGGATTTCCTAGACCTAGAGCCATAAACTGGGTGGGTCAGCTCAACTTACACCTAACCCAATAGCTAGTCCTTCCATTGGCCAGGTAGGGGGTGGGAGTGTGGGAGGCCCCCCCTTCTTTCGCAGGGATCCAATTAAAAACCACAACACCACTTAGGTCATTTGACTTTGGACCCCCAGTCTTAGACACTAGCTTTCAGTAATAACTAAAAGGTTAAATGCACTAGTTGGCCCATACAGCTCGGACCTGACTTGTTGATGTCTCCTAGCCCACTAAGGCAAATTAGGTCTAATTGATTTTAATTAGGCATGGGTTAGTATGATAATGGTTGTTTTGGGCCTAGGACAAGTGATGAAATCCTGCCCTGATCTGAGATAGAGAATTGCCCTTAAGATTAGGTTAAGAATGATGGCAATCAATGGCCTTATTGCAATATAAAATAATCAAAAAATAAAATATATTTTTAATGATTTATGATGTGTCAAGTTAGGTTTAAGTTAACTGGGGTTATCAAACAAAGTTTAGCTTGAGATTGGGGGTTTGGTAGTGATTAGGTTAGGTTGAGTAAAGATGCAGAATGTAGCAGAAATCAGTGAATTAGGGTTTCAGTGGTTATAGAGTTTGATAAAGATCTCAATGTAGAGAAAAATCAAAAAAAATCTGTAATATAGGATGGATGGTGTTGATAATTCCTACCAAATTTCATGCAAAACAAAAATCATATGATGATACAAACCTAGGGTTTTTTGACTGCTATCGAAATTATCAAGATTTTATTAGGATTTCTATTATGCCAAATTCTAGAGATTTTGCATTTTCATAAAATTAATTAAAAATCTTGATAATTACTAGGACTAAATAAAGGACATGAAGTGCAAGTTTCACAGAAAAATAAAATATTTATGTTGCCAAAATCAGATGGAAACTAGACACCTAATGTAGTGGAGAGAATGCAGAATTAGGATTTGTGAGTGCAAAGCAAATAAAAAAACTATCCTAAACCCGATCTGATACCAAACTGATGTGGGACAACTATAAGACTTCTAAAAATGCATGGAAAAATAGTAAAATAATGTTTTGTGATTTTTATAATTTTATTCGTAGGCTAGATTCCCAAAATAAAGTAAGAACTAGCAGAAAGACTAGCAGTGCAAAGAATCATCGGATCGCAAGCAAACTCATGCAAACAAATGGAATAGCCTGAACTCGAGAGTTGAGAAACTCCTAGTTTAGTATAGTTTATCTTCATCAAAATTAGATAATAAGTGAAGGGAAGGTTTCTTACTAGTCAGAGATTAAATTTTAGCAACAGAAGGGATCACTCACACTCTGATCGGAGCCTGAAAGAAAAAGCCTTATTTCCCTTGAATCTGATGGTGAATCTGGGTGGTCTGGGCAGCAGAGAAGGCCTCCTCAGGGTAGGGGAAGCACCTTGGGGATCCTGCAAGCATCAGAAGTTAATCAAAGTAGCAAATTAAAAATTAGAAAAGGAACTAGGGTTTGTAAGAAATCATAATTAGGGCTAAAAGCTGGCAACCGTGGAAGAAGAAGCTCTTGAACTTGGACAGCAGCAAGGGCTTCAATTCCTTGGGCTTGGATGATCTCTAGGGATGCAGGAGGGTGCTATGGTAGCAGGGACTCGATCAAGGAACACAAGGAGAGCACTCAAAGTAAGAACCAAAACTCAAACACAAGGCAATTAATCCAAATTTTAGCAAGGTTTATTCATAAGAAAAGATGCTTACAAGAGGGGGAGGGGTGGGGTATTTATAGAGTTCTCATGCCCTCGCTAACCATGGTTACACTTGGATTATAAATTCTCTTCCAAATTGGAATACAAGTCCTTTCCTAGATAGGTTAGAATTATAAGGTTTAAAGGGATTAGGATTCCTAACTAGGTTAGAAAAGACTTGGTCTTCTCCAACTTTTCCTCTCCTTGGCCTTGGTCAAAGATTTGGACACCCACTCCTTAGGCATGTGGACTTTAGGGCAGCAATGGGGGTGGTCGGCCAAGGGCTTGGAAGCTTGGGCTTGGGCCCCCTAGAATCTGGGTTGCTTGGTTCTCTGGGCTGGCATATTCCCGGCATCAAAAGGGAATCTTGGTTCTCTTGTTTTGGGCTTTCTTCCTGGACTTGAATTTGGAGGCCTGGAGTGCTAGGATAGCCTAGTAAACATGGGCTCCTGGCATATGAAATATTTTGGAAGCATCTGGAGGGAATCTGGCATCTGAAATGGCACCTAAGAAAAATTAGGGCATAATTAGGGCACCTGGGTATCGATTGAGCTCCCATAAGCTGGTGTAACTACTTCTAGCTTCAGAATGAGCTCTGGTGGAACTCTAAAATAGTGTAGCCTCCTCTCTTGTATAGGAAGTGCACTCACACTGGACTCATAGTGGTATACAGGACTCAATGTACTGGACTAGGTTAAGGGTTGAGACAAATCAACTAACCTCAACTTATTATAGGATTCAATTCTAGTTGATTACAAAATTTGACACATGGCAAGGTAAACCAAATAGGGCCTAGTAATTTGTGTCTGATCCTGGTGCCCCCACCATTAGTTTTTGAAATGAGTTGTGTTGTAAGTGATTTATATGAAGAAGAACCCAAAGAAAAGATTAAGTAAAAATCATGAAAATGGGTTACTTCTAGGTTGTTCTGAGCTTAAAATTTTCTAGAGAAGATTGTTAGAAGGGTTGGAAAGACCCTTGAATGTTTGAAGTCTTGCTTGATGAATTCTAGAGAATAATTGAAATTTTACTAAAGAACTCATTCGAGCCGACTCGATGCAAAGGAGGCACCTCTGGCACATGGCATGCATGAAGATTTCTGGCACGTAGATATCCGAGCCGACTCTAAGGGACCCGAGCTGACTCATCCAGAATAAGATTTTCTAAATCAGACAATCGAGCTAACCCGAAGGAAGTCTAAGCCGACTACATTATTCTATTAGACATCCGAGCTGACTCTTCAAAGATTCGAGCTGAGTCCTCCAAATTCTAGAAAGAAGAGTTCTGAGTGAACAGCCAATCGAGCCAACTCTAATGAATCCGAGCTGACTCTTCTAGGCTGTAATTTTGAAGGCTTGTGAATCCTAGCTGACTCAAAGTAAGGCAAGCCAACTTTTCCAGAGTAAGGAATCAAGCTACTGAGAAACCGAGCCGACCCGATTGAAGAGAGGCGACTCGATCAGAATAACTTTGTGGATCCGAGCTGACTTGAGTAGTGTTGCCCATGTAGCTTTTCCATTAGGGGGGTGAATTGGGAATTTATAAAGTTTAAACTATTATGTGCTTTTTGAAAATCCCTTGAAGTGTTAAGTGCTATGATTAAGATAATTAAAAGCAGAAGCAGAATGTAAAAAAATGTACAACACAAACACATAAATTTTATAGTGGTTCGGAGCAACTCAGCTCCTACATCCACTACCTAAGATACCACTTGGG
Source organism: Areca catechu (assembly GCA_021397845.1). NCBI lineage: Eukaryota > Viridiplantae > Streptophyta > Magnoliopsida > Arecales > Arecaceae > Areca > Areca catechu. Next base: position 176,513,639 of record CM038039.1, on the reverse strand, counting down.
ATTTCTACTGTGTCCCCCACTGGAATATAGTCAGATTGTTTTAATAGGCTCATAATCTAGACCTCTACACTTTGGTTTTTAAACCGAGCTAACCAAAGAAAACCAACACTAGGTTTTACCAGGATCACCAAGAACCTAATACTTGATTTTAATGCAGGCTAACCAAGAACCTATTTGGATTTTAAACCGGGCTCAACAATAACCCAATAATTCAAAAGAGAATTGTAAAAGGAAAGCAACAGAATGACAAACAAATCCTGTCGGATGGTTGCCGATGTAGCTTAAGAGAAGCCCAGATGATTGCACTTCAATGCACTTGGTTGGCTTCTTCAACTTCTTCAATAAATGCTTCAAGGTTTAGTTGATACTTGGTGAAGGCTTGAAGACTGTCTTGAAGGCTTGAAGACTGTCTTGAATGCTCTTGTAGTGCTCTCTTGCTCATAAGGTAGCTTGGATATTCAATTTAGCATTTACTCATCATCTCTTTCTTAAAGTAGTTCAAATCCCTCAAATATATAGTCTTGTACTCTTCTCAGATGATTTTAGTCGTTGTAGACCATTGGGATGTGACATTTGATCATTGGAGTACTTTTTGAATTAAAATTTCAAGTTCTGGAACTAGCCATTATAAGTCTGAAATCGACCTTCGAGTCAGCTCGAATTACTTGAGTCGGCTCGGATCCCTAGAGTAGTTCTGGTTGTGTCGACTCTCTTCAATTTAGTCAGCTCGATTGTATAGTATTCTGATTCTTCACTTTGTAAGAGTCAGCTCGCCTTGACTTGGATCCTCAGGCCTTCAAAAATGTATTCTGGAAGAGTCGGCTCTTTCTCTTTAAAGTCGGCTTGGTTGGCTGTAGTTCTCAGAGCTCCTTTCTGGACTCTCGAAAAGTCAGCTCGAATCTCTGAAGAGTCGGCTCGGATGTCTGACTAAATGATAGAGTCAGCTCGGAGTCCCTTTGGGTTAGCTCGCCTGTCTAATTTAGAAAGTGGTACTCTGGTCGAGTCAGCTCGGATATCTGCATGCCAGAAATCTCCATACGTGCCATGTGCCAGAGTCGGCTCTCTTCTCTTCGAGTTGGCTAGGATGAAATCTTCAATGAAATATCAATTTTTCTCCAAAGATCATCCAGCAAGTCTTCTAAATTTCAAGATGCCTTCAAACATACTCAAAGTAATTTTAAGCTTGAAATAACCTAGAAGTAACCCATTTGATTGGTTTTTATTTAAGTTTTTCTTTGGGTTTTTCTTTATAAGATTCAATTACAATACAACTCAACACAAGAAATAGAAATGTAGGAGTTGAAATTGATCAATGAATTCATCTACAAAAACTTGTAAAACACTTGAAGAGTTGTTAGAAAAACAAATGCATGCTCCAATATTTGGTTATCATCAAAATCACTTATGGGGTCAACAATCTCTCCCTTTTTGATGATGACAAAACACTGGGCATGAAAAAAAATCTTTACAACTACATTTATAACTGAATTTGAAAGTGAACATTAACATGTGTTAAAGCTAATTGTATTTGCACATAAGTATCAGAGCTTTTTGTGGAAAGAAGAATTATACAGTATTAGTGCTTTTATATGTATCAGAATATTAAGGCTAGCACTTTCACAAAGTATCAAAGCTATTAAGGTATGCAAGGTATCAAAGCTCAATATTGCAAAGTTTTAGAAATGTATCAGAGTTGAAAAGTATCAGAGTTAATGCTTTAAGATCTTCAAGAAATGTGTGCAAGTTTTTTGAGAGCATAAAGCATGAACTAAACTCATTTAGATTCAACAATTTTTCTCCCTCTTACTTATATAAGCAATATCACATTTTTTAATCACACTCTCCCCCTTTTTCTTTCATATTTATTCTGTCTTTATCTTTCTTTCTTTTCTATGCAACTTTAAACATTCTCCCCCTTTTTGTCAGCAATCCAAAAAGGTGTTTAATTGATCTTTTAAAGCTCAAATTTTATAATCGAAAGAGAAAGTTGATAAAATTTGTTTGAGATAATTTCACTTTCTCTTCTGAACTTTGATATTCTAATTAAAATTTATGTTGATTAGCATTATACAAATTACAGTATTATTGAGAGTATTGCACAAAATTTATACACAAAAGATATGCCAAAAATGTATTAATTGCATTCATAAAATTTTCATTACACATTACAAATGATTAAGATAAAAGGTCTATTCATTATCATTATCTAGCTGAGTAGTATTGGATGGCCTAAAAGGTGGTACAAAGGACGGTCCAAAAGATGGCATAGATGCTATTGGGTCCACAAATTATGGTTCAGAGGATTGGGGCCTAAGATGAGGAGCTTGCTACCTAGGATGTGTAGTAGAGGTAGTGATGGGGAATAAAGCTCTGATACCAGAAATGATGGGGGACTAACTAAATGCGAAGATGAAATGATGATGCAAGTTGTTTTTAGGGTTTTGTGATTTTTAGATTTCTATGGTTTTCTTTGGATTCCCGAAAATAAGTAAGAGATGATATAGGGTTCTACAATAACAAGAACTATCAAGAAGCAAATAGTCCCTAAGCAGGGATAAAGAGAGGATCCTGGGATTGAGAAACCCAGTAGGACTATGCTCTCCGATCAAGACCTACTTAGGAGTCAGGGGGCAAACCTCAAAGATCTGAAGCACCCGATGCAGAGATTACTCACTTTGGCGGATGCAGCCTGGATGATCGAGTCGTCAACCCTGCGGAGGTGCTGGCTGGCTGTTCGAAGATCTCGATGGCAAAGGCAACCATCTTCATACTCGTGTCACCTGGAGGACCTGCGAGCATTCAAAGAAGATAAAATGTTAAGTTTCAATCAGAAGGAAAGTAGTGGAAGAATGAAAGAAAGAGTTGTTGAAGTGATGGTGGAGTTCTGCTTGATTCGGAGTCGGATGATGGAGTTGCGGAAGTGACGGTAGTTTGAGGCCTCACACCTCTCAACGCCCGAAGGCGAAGGTGCTCCCTCATGGAGATCGACGTTCCTAGTGAACAAAGGCAACTAACAAGAGATTGGAACTCAAGAATATAATATTTTCATTCATCAAGATTAAAATTTACAAAGGAGGGGTTAGCCCCTTTAAATAGGCACCTTATGACCCTTTTGAATTTCAAATGAAAGAATACAAGTTTTCTTGAATGGGTGCCCAAAATCCTTGACTTTCTTCTCTCTTTGGCCGACCAAGAGCTGATTTGATTGGGCATGGCATGATGCAAGGCTTGGAGGAGGGATCTTGGCACCTTGAACTTGGAAAGAAGCTTCTTTGTTTTGGAAGAAAGCATGAAGTGGAGCAAGGCATGTGTTCTTCTTCCTTCCTTGGTTGGCATCCTTTTTTTTGGTACAAGGCATGACATGGGGACTGTGAGATGGAGGTGCCCATGGATCTTGTCTCTCCCTTCCAAAGAGGTTCAAACAATTTGGGAAGAAGACTTGATTGGAGGGCTTGAAGCAAGGGATTTGAATTCCCCACTTCAACTCCCATTGACCTTCTCTTTGGCCAACCACCCTTGCTTGGAAAAGAGCTTGATAGGGGGAGGGAAAAAGGGCTAGTGCCAAGTGATGTGTTCCTCCTCTTTGGGCATCCAAGGATGACAAGTGTGCTGCCCACATGGCAAGTTGTCATGGTGCCACATAGGATGAAAAGGTGGGCCTTGAGCAAACTTGGATTCTTTCTAGACTTGGTTCCAAGGATACTAAATTTTAAGACCAACTCTTGCAATGGACCCATACTTCTAATAGACTCAGACTGGACTCGATTTGTGACTGGACTCAGTACAGGACACAATTTGACCTAATTGGTCAAAGTATAGACTCAATTCAAAGCAAAAGAAAATTACAAGGTTGAGGCTTGAAGCCTTATTACAAGACCCGAAAAATTGGAACCCTAACCAGAGGTCTGGTGCCCACACCAGGTAGGTTCAGGTGTGGTACAAGTCTAGGTTTAGGAGTGGCAAATGCTATAATGACAGTGGTTTTGAGCAGATCAAGTTGAAATTGAACCACCTCCATCTCTTCATGAAGCTTCTTCACCTCAGTGTTTAATGCAATTCACTCAGCAGCTTGCGCATTTGCAAAAGCTTCAGCAAAACCTCTAAGTCCACCAAAATCAAATCTTAAGATCCTTATGCCCCTTGTATAATCTTCCTCCATCCTCTTTCCCTGTTCGAATGATCCCATTTTGAACCTTATCACCTTTAGCTCTGTTATGAATTCTTCCAAAGTTCGATCAACAATTTTCTTGATTGAATCAGAACCAGATGATATGGTATCAATGATAGGCTACAGATCAGGCTGAGATGTAGGTCTTGAGGTCCTAAGTGATTCAACTCTGCCTATCAATGTGATCCAGTGTACAGTCCACTGATTGGTGAAACTCACCAAACATAGGAGCTAAGGAAGCAGTCAAAGATTATGTCAGTGACTTCATCTGCAGTGCTATGAAGTCTTGTGTCACTGAAGGTCCAGCTGAATGAGTAGGTGGTCCTGGAACAGAAGGTGCAGGAAGAACATATATAGTATCTAGCACAGGTAGAGATGCTGGTAAGGGAGTCTCATACTCAAAGTGCACTTTCTCCACATCCTCAAATGTAGCATGCTCAATCTCAGTAGGTGCAAATCTAGGTACAGTAGTCTCAGCTGGCTCAAAAATGCTAGCAAAATCAGTAGAAGTGCCAACTGGAACATCAACAATGTGCTCAGGTGCTGAAGGCCCTGCAGTGGAGATCGCTCTAGGAAGGTCTTCATTGTCACTATCCTCAGTACTACTGCTGCTGCTGCTAGAGGTTGCTATAGCCCTCTCTTCAGTTCCCTTCTTCTTTCACATCCCTTCACTAAGGATATATCCCATTCAGAGTAGAGATTTGGAAGTATAAGTATCGGTGTGATGAAGGGGTTTACCATCTTCCCCTTCTAAACTAATCCTAGAGGCTTGAAACAATAAGGTTAAAACCATTCCATAAGGTAAACATGCCTTAACTTTTCTGAAGCCTCCTTCATTTGTATTATCATGATATAGGATAAATTTAATGCCTCCCCCTGAATGATGTGTTCCATAAAGCTGAGGTCACGTTCACTTACCCAATCAAATCTGCCAGTTCTTGAAAGAAATATTCTACTGATAAAGTTATGGAGCAGTCTCATTTCTAGTGAAGGTGTGTTTGCCATGATAGTTCCCACTCCACTAATATCTGTCCTACCCAGTATTGTTTTAAGGGTTTTCTCTCTATCCTTCAAAACTAAGTGCTTAGACCTTTCAGCAGGCATTTTCCATATTGTGCTGAGCCTTTCCTCTGTCACTATAATCCATTTTCCCTTTGCCGTGGATTCAATGTGTTGGGGTTCAATTCTTAAGTTTTCATAGAATGCTCTAACAAGGATTGGATATGTAGATAAATTCAGAGAGTAGAAGAATGTCCAACCTTGTTCATTAATTAAATCCCCTATTTTCAGCCCAATTTCTTCAAGAAACTTGAAAATAATCCTTCTACCACTAGTAACAGGCCGGTTAGACATTGAAATCACCTGTCTTGGAGAATGAGTAGAGGCCAACCATTCTGTTTCTTCTTCTTCCCTCCCAACTGCTCGAGTCGGCTCCTCTTGCCAATGCTTTGTTCTTCTTTCTACTTCCACTGAGGGTGCAGCTCTTTTTTATCTCTTCCTAACAGCCATTTTTGGTGCCATTGAAAGAATTGAGAGAAATTGGAGGAAATGAGCTCAAGGGAGATGATTTCCGAGGTTTTGGAAGAGGTTTCGAGTGGAGTTCTAAGGTTTAGAGCGAAAATAAAAGATAGAAAAATTCAAAAAAGGCTCACGGCTCTATTAAAAAATTGTTTACCCAACATCCGAGTTGGCTTTAATAATCTTAAATTGCCCAAGTTGGCTCGACCAGAGCAAAAACTAAAACAACAGAGATTCGAGTCAGCTCGATCAGAGCCAAATTGCCCGAGTTGACTCAAATAGAAACTTTCCATAAAAGTTGAAATGATTCAGAAATTGAAATTAATTTGATAAAATCTCAAGAAAAGTTGTTCAAAGAACTTGAATTGATGTAGGAGGTTTTCTAGATAATTTTTCCTTAATTTTGAAGGAATTAGGTTAGGAAAACTTAGAAAGGATCACAAAGACCTAATTCTCCTCTAATCATTTCAAATCTATCCTGATTGAGTGGCTTAGTGAAAATGTCAGCAAGTTGGCTCTCAATAGGGATAAATTCTAGTTCAATGTCACCATTCAAAACATGATCTTTAATAAAATGGTGTCTAATCTCGATATGCTTTGTCCTTGAGTGCTGAATTAGATTTTTTGTCGAATTTATAGCACTTGTGTTATCATATTTGATGAAAATTTTTTAGATTGTATAACACCAAAGTCTTTTAGTTGTTGTTTAATCCATAACATTTATGCATAATAACTTCATGCAACAACATACTCTGCCTCAGCAGTAGATAGTGCTACCGAGTTTTGTTTCTTATAGTGCCATGAGATTAAGTTCAACCGTAGAAATTGGCATGTGCCGCTAGTGCTTTTTTTATCAATTTTACAACCAGCATAATCAACATCCGAAAATCAAATTTAATTCAATGAAGAATGTTTTGTAAATCATAGACCTAGATTACTTGTACCTTTCAAATATCTGATAATCCTTTTAACAGCAAGCATATGTGATTGTTTAGAATTAGATTGGAATCTAGCACTTACATATACGCTATACAAGATATCAGGTCTACTTGTAGTTATGTATAACAAGGATCCGATCATACCTCTATAGAGCTTTTGATTAATGTTGGATCCATCTTCATTTTTATCCAATCTGCAAGTTGGGCTCATGGGTATGTTCATTTATTTGCTTGACTCCATACCAAACTTTTTGATTATTTCTTTGGTATACTTGGCTTGGTTAATGAAGATTCCTTCCTTTGTTTGTTTCACTTGAAGTCCAAGGAAGTAGTTAAGTTTACCCATTAGGCTCATTTTAAATTCTCCATGCATTAACTTAGTAAATTCTCTACAAAGAGTTTCATTAGTTGCACCAAATATAATATCATCAACATAAATCTGTGCAACTAACAGATCATTATTTTTCTTCTTGATGAAAAGAGTTATGTCAACATTTTCTCTTGAAAAATTATTTTCAATCAAGAAAGTGCTAAGTCTATCATACCAGGCTCGAGGTGCTTGCTTCAAATCATATAATGCTTTATTGAGTTTAAAAACATGATTTGGAAAAGCATGATTTTCAAAATCTGGTGCCTGTTCTACAAAAACTTGTTTAGATATAAAACCATTTAAGAATGCACTTTTCACAACCATTTAAAAAAGTTTGAAATTCATGTAGCAAGCAAATGCAAGAAGTAATTTAATGGCTTCTAGTCTTGCATAGGTGCATATGTTTCATCAAAATCTATACCTTCTTCTTGGTTATATCTCTTAGCCAATAATCTAGCTTTGTTTCTAATTATATTTCCTTGTTCATCTAACTTGTTTCTATAGACCCATTTGGTTTCAATGATGGGATGGTCTGATGGCCTTTCAACTAAAGTCCATACCTTATTTCTTTCAAACTAATTTAGTTCTTCATGCATGGCCATCATCTAGTTTGGATCAGATTTAGCTTCTTCTAAGGTATGAGGTTCTATTTGTGATACAAAGGCTAGGTAATCATGTGTATTTCTATGTAATGACCTAATTCTAATACCTTGTGAAGGATCACCAACAATTAATTCTCTTGGATGAAAAGTTACGTACCTCTATTCCCTTAGTAGATCAGCATGATCCTTACTTACTGTTTCTGCTCCTTCTTGAGTTGGTCTTTATTGTATGCTCATGTCTTCTATTTCTTTTTGAAGTGTACCTGCATCATTGTCTATGCACTCTTCTTTCTTAGAAGGTGAAGGGTTAGTTTCATCAAAAATAACATGTATAGATTCTTCTATAGTAAGAGTTCTTTTATTAAAAACTCTATATACTTTGCTATGTAATGAATAACCAAGAAAAATTGCTTCATCAGATTTAGCATCAAATTTTTCTAGATTATCTTTACCAATATTAAGGATAAAGCATTTACAACCAAATACATGAAAGTAATTAATGTTGGGTTTCTTTTCATTCCAAAACTCACATGAATTTTCTTCAAAATAGGATGAATCAAAATGCGGTTCAAAATATAATAAGCAGTGTTCACTACTTCTATCGAAAAGTACCTTGGAAGATTGCCTTCACATAACATTGTTCGAGCCATCTCTTCCAAAGTCTTATTTTTCCTCTCTACAACACCATTTTGTTGTGGTGTCCTAGGAGTGGAGAAGTTGTGATCAATGCCATTTTCTATGCAATAATCATCAAAAAATTGATTTTCAAAATCGATACCGTGAACACTCCTAATTGAAACTATTTAAAGATTTTTTTGATTAGAAACTTTTTTGTGAAATTTTCAAAAGACTTTAAAAGTTTCATCTTTATGAGCAATAAACAAAACCCAAGTAAATCTAAAAAAATCATCTACTGTCACAAGAGCATATTTCATACCACCTAGGCTTGTGGTCCTAGTTGGTCCAAATAAGTCCATGTGAAGTAATTCAAGGGGTCTAGTAGTTGAAATCATATTTTTGGGTTTAAAGTTCCTCCTAGTTTGTTTACCCATTTGGCATGCATCACAAACATGATTAAGATCTATTTTAAATTTAGGCATGCCTCTAACTAGATTCTTGGAAATTAACTTGGCAATTGTATGCGTGCTAGCATGACCTAATCATCTATGCCAAAGTAAGCAAGACTCCTTTGTCTTAGCATTCATTGCAACTAGATTGGAACTACTTGACATGGTAATATCATTAAGGTCTACCACATAAATATTTTCAAGTCTATGCCCAATGAACTTACTACTAGAATCAAGAGAGTTTGTTACAATACACATAGATGATTCAAAGATAATCTTGAAGCCTTTATCACATAATTGACTAATGCTTAAAAAATTATGCTTCAATTTATCTACTAGCAATATATTTTCAATATAAGTATAGGAGGTTATTTTGATCTTACCAATTCCAATTATTTTTTCCTTGCCATTATCTCCAAAAGTAACCATACCTCCTTCTTTCATCTCTAGGGTGATAAATTGATCATTGTCACCTGTCATATGCCTTGAATAGCCATTGTCGAGATACCATCTTTTCTTTAATTTTTGGGCTGCAAGACATTCCTGCAAGACAATCAAGAAGTTCTTTTAGGTACCCAAGCTAACTTGGGTCCTTGCAGTTTAGCAGAGGTTATTCCTTTAAGAACCCAAATTCTTTTAATTCTATTCTTAGAATATGCATTTTTTTTTAATGAATTGCATTGAAAGAATTTATGTCCAACTCCATAACATGCATAACATATAATACTAGAATTCTTAAATGATGTTGATGCTGATGCAGATATAACAGAGTTTCTATTTGTAACCTTAGGTACATACATTGAAGATCTAGTAATGGATGTAGAAGGATTAGAAACAAAAGCTTCTTGAGATATTGATTTTGAAACATAAGTTTTTGAAGGTATGAATTTAGTAGATGAAATTCTATTTGAAATTAAAGAATTGAAATCAATTCTAACTTTGTTTCCAGAAATTCTTTGATCTTTTAAAATCAACTCAAGCTTATTTGATGATAAAGTAAGTTTTTCAACTAGTGACTTGAGTTTTTCAACCTCCTTTTTCAAGTCATTATTTTCAATAATTAAAGCTTTGTTCTTGTCAAGACATGCATTGTTTTCAGTTTCCAAAGCTTTGTGTTTTTTAGAAAAGGCATGTAAATTCTTTTGCAATAGATTATTCTTTTCTGAAATCTCTTCTTTCTCCTTTTGTAAAGAATCATTGATGTTGTTGTTGAATCTCCCATACCAGGTTTTTCTGGCTGGGTTGGAGCGCTCCTCTCCCAGTTCCTGCAAAAGAAGTCCCGTAGGCCGGTGATGTTTCGGCGGGGGACACTCCGATGGCTAGGTTAGCAGGAGGCTTAGAGCAACAAGATGAAGGAATCAAAGAGGAGATAGCTCGTGGAAGAAGGAAAAGTGCCCTTACCGCTTGGAGTCCCCCATTTACCTTATATAGGCACAAAACGTTATCATAATCTGTTAGAGGCTAGGATGGAAATATCTGATCTTCGCCTAGGAGAATCAGGGTGGTGGCTAGGTGGCACCACGACGTGGCCACATCGTGGGAGTTGTTGTAATAAAATTTTGGTACAAGCTGGAAGGGGCTTCTGGAGCCTTCTAATTAGTATGGGTCTGGCTGAAGTAGGTCAGTCGAACCTTGAATGGGTTGGTAGGACTTCAGGTAGATAAGCATGACCTCTAGTAGGTCGGTCGGAACATTGATGAAGTGGGTCGGTCAGACCTCTATAGAAGTGGGTCAGTCGGACCACTGATGAAGGGGTCTGGTGGGGACATCAGGATCAGACACAGATCATAGGATCCCATATGGTTTACTGATTATGGTTTTTTTTAGAACCTTAGTCATGTATTATAATTTTGTAAGCAAGTAAGATTAAGTCCTGTAATAAGTTGAGACTAGTTGATTTGTCTCAACCAAGTCCAGTCCATTGAGTCATGTATTTAAGTATGAGTCCAGTGAGAGTCCAGTTTTTGTACAAGAGGAGAGGATACCCTAGTTTGAAGTTCCACCTAGCCTCACTCGGGAGCCAGAGGCATTTACATCAGCTTATGGGATCTTGTTTGACACCCTAGAGCCCTAGTACCCTCTAGATGCTCTCTAGATGCCCTGATTCCCTCTAGACGCCATTCCAGTTTCCAGATTCCCTCCAGATGCTCTGGAATATGCTAGATGCTAGGTGCCCCATGATTTCAGGAATATGCCAGCACCCCAGGCCAAGAGACTCCAAGCCCAGGAGTCAAGCCCATGAGTCCTAAAACCAAGATTCCAAGGAATATGCTGATACCAGGGCACCACAGCTTCTAAGGCCCAAAGCACATGCACTAATCCAAAGGAGGATGCCCCTTGCTGCCCTAAAGCCAAGCCCAACTCCATATTGGTGCCCAAGCCCAAAGAGAGATCTTGGACCAAGTCAAATGAGGAGAGAAATCCAAGTAGAATAAGGAGAACTAGTTTTATTTTCATTCAAAGTGTATTCTCCTAGTCTTAAGCAAACTTGTAATCCCTCTCCCTCTCAACTTTGTAATCCTATCCAAACTAGGAGAGGACTTGGAGAACATCTATAAATATCCCACCCTTCCCCCTCTTGTAAGCAACCTTTATCTCATAAATTAAATCTTTGCTGAAATTTTGGTTTAAGAACTTGTGTTCTTGTGTTGGTGTTGGAGTTTTTGTGTTTCTTTGGATACTTTGTGTGCCCTAATCATCCTTGCTGCCTTAGCATCCTTCCACGCCCTAGCTTGATGCCATCCAAGCCTTCACACACCCAAAGGAAGAGTGCCCTAGGCCACCCAAAGCAAAGAACAACATCCTTCTTCAAGCCACCACATACAAACCCTGATTTCAGATTTCTACTAAACCTAATCTTTTTTTATTATTTTGTTATTGCTATTTTGATTGACCCCTGATGTTTGTAGGATTCTAGAGATGTTCCACCTCCCTAGAGGAGGCCTTCCTTGACTCCAAGACTGCCCAAATCAGCCATCTAATCAAGGGAACCGAGCTTCATCATCTAGGCTCCAATCAGAGTGCTGTGTGATCTCTTCATCGGAAGTTCTTCAAATCACTGATTGGTAACATCCTTTCCTTCTCTTGATATCTGATTTGATAAAGATTAGCTATCCTAAACTGGGAGTTTCTCAATTCTCAGGTCCTAACTTTCATTATCTTGCATGAGTTATTTTGCGATCATGGTGATTCTTTACATTGCTACTTAGCCTACAAACCTAAACTATAAAAATCATAAAAAAATTAGTTTTCTATTTTTCCTACATCTTTAGCAATCTTAGAGTCATCTCACATTAGTTTGGTATCAGAGCAGGTATAGAATTGTTTTTATCTGTTTTAGGATCACAAACCCTAATTTCTACATCCCGCTAGCTGCATTAGGTTTCTATTTTTCATCTGATTTTGACCATCTATATATTTTATTTTTTTGTAAAATTTGGATGAATTACTCTCTATATTATCCTCTAATTTATCATAAATTTTAATTAATTTTATAGAAAACTAAAAGTCCTAAAATTTGGCATCATAGGAACTCTAATTGAAAACCTAAGATTTCTGTATCAGTCCGAAAACCTTTGTATTTGCATTATCATTTGATTTTTTTTTTCATAAAATTTGGTAGAGTTCATCATCAGCATCCATCCTCTGTCCTTGATTTTTTTTTGAATTTTTTATTCATCAGTAACTATGTAAAAACCTACATTATCTGAAACCCTAATTCTGATATTTCTGCACTTGACTCAACCTAACCTAATCAACATCCGCACACCCCAAGCCCAATTTGTTTGCTAACCTAATCAAGCTAAACTTAACTTGCCACTTCAAAAAACACACATAAAATAATTTAATTTTTTGATTGTTTTAGATTGCATCAGGACCATCGATTGCCATCATCTGCAATAAACTAATCTTAAGGGCACTTTCTCAATCTCAGATCAGGGCAGGAGGTCATAACCTGTTTTGGGTCCAAAACAATCTCCTTGCATTCTCTCCCAAGCTTAATTAAAATTAATTAGACTTAATTTGTCCTAGAGGGCTAGGTGACACCCAACAGGTCGGGTCCGAATTGTGTGGGCCAACTAGTGCATTTAATATTGTGACTATTACTGAAATCTGGTGTCAAGGCTGAGGGTCCAGAGTCAAATGACTTAAGTGGTGTTGTGGTTTTTAATTGGGTCCCTGCAAAAGCAGGGGGGGCCTCCCACACTCCCACCCTCTACCTGGCCAGAGGAAGGATTAGCTACTGGGTTAAGTATAAGTTGAGCTGATCCATTTAGTTTTGGCTCTAGGTTTAGGAAATCCTAGATTAATTAAGCTAACCCATTTTGCATGCTTGGATGCACCATCTTATTCTGATTGATTGTTTGATTGTATGACCACTAGATTAGGAACCCAATATCAGAAGTCTAAACCCTAATCTAACTCAGCCATGGATTCCAATTTTGAGGCCTTCATAAATGCCATGACTTATCAGTTCGCCCAAATGAACCATAGGTTTGACCAATTTGATACCTAGAGGGACCTCAAACATGATCAAACCCAAAATTAGTTAGCCCAGATAAATGCTAGGTTTGACCAATCTGATACCCAGATGAACCAAACCTAAACCCAGCTTGCCCAGTTGACCACTAAGATTAACCAAATGACCAAATCCAATCATCAGGCAACCCATAGGATTAATGGTCTAGTATTAGTGAGGAACACCTTGCTAACCCACCCTTGTCACCCCAGTCATTAGTCAATTTTTCCTTAGTCTACCCCCTCTTACCACTTTATTGGTTCACCCAAATGACCTTGAAGAAGAGATATATGAGGTTGACCCAAGCTTAGTGGACGAGTATGAGGAGGAAGAAAAGGAATTCCCCATAGAAGACTTAGAGTTAGTTGAATCGATAGATGCCCAGGTAGAAGCCACCCTAGAATCAGTTGACCCTGACCATACCTACATAGTAGTCAACCCAGAGTTAGATGACCCATATCACACCCAAACTGCAATGGAAGAATAGTTAGAGGAGACTTTAGAAGTGGATCCAATGTAGAGCCTAGTCCTGAATTTCCTGAGCTAGAAGAGTTTAATGAGAATTTGGCTTATCCCACCCGGTACCCTCAGGATGAAGTCACTTCCTTGATCCCAATTGAGGATCTTTTCCCTGAGATTAGTGACCCATTCTTCCACAAGGCAAACCCAGTAGATAGACACCAACCCCTTAAGGTCAACCTTATTAGTTTAGGATTAATCCCTGACACCCCTTCTTATATCCTACTATTTTCAAATAATCCCGAACCCTTTTCTTACTTTCTACCTTACCAGACTAACCCTGAATCCATCTCATATTTTCTACATTTTCATGAATTCTCTTATATTTTTTTAATCATTCATTTGTATTTTGTAGAAGTAAGCATACTGCATACATACATTGTGCATGTTAGGTTTGCATCTTACTTCCTGCATACCCTCTGTCATTTAGTAAGTATACATAGTAAATTTTTATGTGCATGCCATGATAGGATCAAACCTAAAGAGTTTATAGTCTGTTAGGTTTTGTTCCGTAGAGTCCAATAAAATTTCCTTTGATAGGGATGTCTAGTCGAGTCTATTAGGTATTAGTTGAGTCCAATAAATTCACAGCCTGAATTACATGTTTGCACCTACACTAGCCTCTGCACAGCATATGCATCATGAAATTAGTCATGAGTTGAACATATATAATAAACTAAATAACAACTTGGCTAATTTCCAAAGGAAAGATAAAGAGTTTTATGCAAAGAAAAATGTGATGATAAAGGAACTTTGCTCGTGAAGTTGGCCCATCCAAAATAATGAAGAGTAATGGACCCAATGCCTATGTGCCTGAGATATCACTTGATTTAGGTATTAGCTCCACCTTCATCATCTCAGATCTTATAGAGTCTAGGGAGCCAACAGTGATACCCAGCGAGCCCCTTGAGCTACTCCCTTTCTTTATGAGTGAACCCATCCCAGAGCGACCACATATAATTTGGCATTTTGGTGAAAAAAAGATTGAGAGAACCCTGGACGATCAAGCCATTAGTACCTGGGATAAAGATTATCAACGGTACTTGGTCTAGTGGCAAGGTTGACCAGAATTTAAGGACTTGGGGAATGCTGGTGCGGATCTGCAGCGCCTCAACCTAGACCCTTCATGAGCCAAATTGACCGTTACTCGATGGGGTCGAGTTCCTCCCACCCCAGGAGAATTGGTGGGGATACCAGGATCAGACACAGATCACTGGATCCTTTATGGTTTACTGATTACGATTTTTTTTAGAACCTTAGTTATGTGTCACAATTTTGTAAGCAAGTAAGATTGAGTCCTGTAATAAGTTGAGACTAGTTGATTTGTCTAAACCTAGTCCGGTCCATTGAGTCCTGTATCTAAGTATGAGTCCAGTTTTTATACAAGAGGAAAGGATACCCTAGTTTGGAGTTCCACCTGGCCTCACCCGAGATCAAGAGGCATTTACATTAGCTTATGGGATATTGTTTGACATCTTAGAGCCCTAGATACCCTCTAGATGCTCTCCAGATGCCCTGATTCCCTCCATATGCCATTGTAGATGCCAGATTTCCTCTAGATGCTCTAGATTATGTCAGATGCCAGGTGCCCCATGATTTTAGTAATGTGCCAGCACTCCAGGCCAAGAGATTCCAAGCCCATGAGCCCTAGAACCAAGATTCTAAGGAATATGCTGATACTAGGGCACCCCAGCTTCTAGGGCCCAAAGCCCATGCACCAATTCAAAGGAGGATGCCCCTTGCTACCTTAAAGCCAAGCCCAAAGAGAGCCCTTGGACCAAGTCAAATGAGGAGAGAAATCGAAGTAGAATAAGGAGAACTAGTTTTATTTTCATTTAAAGTGTATTCTCCTAGTCTTAAGCAAACTTGTAATCCCTCTTCCTAACAACTTTGTAATCCTATCCTAACTAGGAGAGGACTTGGGGAATATCTATAAATACCCTACCCCTCCCCCTCTTTTATGCAACTTTTATCTCATGAATTAAATCTTTGCTAAAATTTTGGTTTAAGAACTTGTGTTCTTGTGTTGGTGTTGGAGTTTTTGTGTTTCTTTGGCTACTTTGTGTGCCCTAATCATCCTTGCTGCCTATCATCCTTCCACGCCCTAGCTTGATGCTATCCAAGCCTTCACATGCCCAAAGGAAGAGTGCCCTAGGCCGCCCAAAGCAAAGAACTACATTTTTCTTCAAGCCACTACATACAAACCCTGATTTCATATTTCTACAAAACCTAATCTTCTTTTATTATTTTGTTGTTGCTGTTTGGATTGATCCCAAATGTTTGTAGGATCCCCGAGATATTTCACCTCCCCAGAGGAGGCCTTCCTTGCCTCCAGGACCGCCCAAATCAGCCATCTAATCAAGAGAACTGAGCTTCATCATCTAGGCTCCAATCAGAGTGCTATGTGATCTCTTCATCGAAAGTTCTTCAAATCGCTGATTGGTAACATCCTTTCCTTCTCTTGATATCTAATTTGATGAAGATTAGCTATCTTAAATTGGGAGTTTCTCAATTCCCATGTTCTGGCTTTCATTATCTTGTATGAGTTATTTAGCGATCATGGTGATCTTTGCATTGCTACTTTATCTGCTAGTTCTTTGCTTAACTTTAAAATTTAGCTTACAAACCTAAACTATAAAAATCACAAAAAACTTAATTTACTATTTCTCCTACATCTTTAGCAATCTTAGAGTCATCCCGCATCAGGGTCGGTCAGACCTTTGCTGAAGCAGGTTTTTTGGACCTCTAGTGGAGTAGGTCATTAGGACCTCTGATGGAGTGGGTCGATCGAACCTCTGATAGAGTGGATCTTTCGGACCTCTGATAGAGTGGGTCGTTCGGACCTCTACTGGATTGGGTCGGTCGGCCCTTAAGCGAGTCGGTCAGATCTTTGGTTCGGTTCAAAGAAAAGTTGATTGGGTATAACAGTCGTCCCCTTGCTCTTGACCTTCGAAATGGCCTGCAGCTTCGAAGGATGAGAGCATCATTTCTTATTTAATGCATCTATGCTTGGGAAGATCACGAATCTGATTGGGCGTACTGCAACTGGTTGTGTTCCATTCCA
Organism: Areca catechu; assembly: GCA_021397845.1. NCBI lineage: Eukaryota > Viridiplantae > Streptophyta > Magnoliopsida > Arecales > Arecaceae > Areca > Areca catechu. The sequence goes on along the minus strand of CM038039.1, from coordinate 176,496,874 downwards.
AAATCTTGTGCTTGGGATAGGTGTCAGTCGCACGTTGGAGGTGGGGGGAGGCAGTTAATGCAAATGGGGTGCAATGATGAGCGGCCAGCCTGGCTCGCTCGCCATCTAGCTTCGGATGTAACTAGTGTGACTTGGCGACATCCGAGTGCTTGGCACCATGTTGGGGATGTGCTCTCCATCGATGATCCAGCGACTACATAGATTGCAGCTTGAACGTGCTTCCATCCATCGCATCGGCTTCCACTACGTGGGGAGTCACACCACCTGATGGCTGGATCATGGCATTCGAGGGATGATGGGAAATGGTCCTTCCAGGGGCTATAAAAGGAGGTATTGAGAGCCTAGGGGGAGTTTCCTGCTACATCCATGCTCGAAGAGAGAGAAAGAGCAACTTCTTCCTTCCGCTCTCATCTTCCTAGAAACCCATTTTCCAGGTCAGTCTTCCCCCCGCCTCTTTAACCTTTATCAGAATGGCCTCCTGTAGCTATAATTCTAGCCATAGGGAGAAGGAGGCGGGCCCTAGAGAGATTCGGTCTGAGATGACATGGGAGAAGATAGAAGTCCTTAGGGTTAGATACAACATACCTTCAAACCTACATCTTACGATCCCAGATTGAGAAGGGAGGGTGACCAGATAGTTGAGGCCTAGAGCCCTCCCGATTTATGAAGACCACTTTAAGGCTGGCCTTAGATTTCCACTATGCAACTTCTTTGTCAAGATCTTTCATTTGTAAAGGATTGCCCTTACATAGCTAACCCTGAATAGCATTCGGATGATCAGCTGCTTCATGGTTCTGTGCTGTAAAGCTAGAACCAAACCTAAGACTTCTTCTTTTGCCAATTTCTTTCTTTTGAAGAGGGACTTCAAGAGCCGAGAATGGTGGATGTTCAGTCCCCATCCTGGGCGAAGAATTCTAGGGGGTCTTCCATTGGCTATCCATGGTTGGAAGTCTCGGTTTTTCTTCATGGATAGACTCCAACCTTGGGGTTTCAAAGTACTGTGGAGGGAACCAAGGCCAAAAGCCATCGATGGAAGGGCAGTGCTTATGTCCGACCATGCTGATTTCAATGAGATGGAGGGGGTCGGCTCCACTATGGTTCTAGAGCTACTTCAGGAGGACAGCCTCTAGTTGGCTAGAATTAGTCACCATAGAAGCTTAGGTAGGATAGAAACCATTATCGTCAGTCCCTTTTGCACTTTATAGATTTTATCTTCTTTTGTACCCATTTCGATTTTGTCCCTGTAATAGGAGTTAAGATGAAGCCTGATATGGCCAAAGTAGCAGAGCGGGCGGCAAAGAGGAGGGCCGCCTTGTCTATGGGGCCGACCGCGAACAAGCCAAAGAAGTAGCTGGTGGAAGAACAGCCCACGGTAGTTATGTTAGTGGACTCCAACAAGGATAACATACCTCTATCGGAGCAACTGGCGATGAGGGCATCAGGGCATTCATCCCCTATCGAGCAATCGACCACCTGATCAGAGCAAGAGTCATTAGAGCTGATTGGTGTGGTGACGGCTCTAGCCTCATCATCAACAAGGCCGATGGAAGCGACTCCCCCCATGGACAAAGGGAAGGGGGCATCCAAAGGTGAGGAGGCTGACGACATCCGCTTCGAGATATATTGGCACTAGCACGCCCTCCATAAAGAGGGGCATGCCAGAGAGCTACTCAAGGGGTGCATGTCGAAGGCCGACTGGGAGGAGTCCAGTCGGAGGAAGTTGAATGATGTGGCAAAGGAAGCCTACCACGACATGATGAGGGTAGGTCATCATTCTCATACCTTCTTCTTTCCATTCTTCCTTCTCTGTGCATGATTAACTCAAATTTTCATTTGCAGCTTGTCCATAAGATCTCGCTGATGGATGACAGACTCGGCGAGATGCTATACGCAGCACAGGCCATGGCCAAGAAGGCCAAAGAGTCAGAGGTGGCCAAAAGGGAGGCTGAGAAGAGGTTATCGGCTAGTCGGACTGAAGCCAAATCTTTGAAGAAGCAGGTATAAGACCTGCAGACCCAACTGGTCGATCGAGAGGCCAGGCTAAAGAAGAAGAAGAGGGTGAACACTCTAGTACGTCAGCTGAGCATGAAGGAGGAACGGTACACCGAGGCCAAGAGGAACTCCCAAGCTCACTAATTCATGGCAACAAAGTACATGCACTTGCTGAAGGAGGCCAAGGAGCAGGTAGCGAAGGTGATCGGCAATGCTGTGGTGGAGTACAAGGCTTTTGCCAGCTTCGATGAGGAGATAGAGGAGGTCGGGGCAGTCAGCTTCGATTATGGCTACGAAGATTGCCTGAGGGAGGTGGCCGATGACTTTCTGGAGTTTGACCTATCTGCCATACGGTTACCTCCACCAATGGGAGAAAGAGCAGGCCTGACCAATACCAGGGCTGGTGCCCAGGCTACTACCGATGCAGGAGGGGTAGGGGGCCTATCAGACACCGGAGCCGATGCCTTAGCTATTGTTGACGCGGGACTGATGGATGCCTCGGTCGGGACTTTGGGTGCGGTGCAGGAGGCCGAAGCTGAAGTTTCTCCTATGTACTTACAGGGCCAGACTTAAGATCATTTGTAAATGTCTACCTTGTTTTCGTAAAAATGCTTTGTTAAGAAATGAAAATATTTATTCTTTTGACATGTGTCTCTAGTGTTCATCTTTCTGAATGTGGAACGGTCGCCTTGGTCTGAACTCAATTTTCTTGAAAAATATTTCTAAGTATTGAATAATTGGCTCAGTCCGAACCCAAGTCCTTTGAAACATTTCTAAGTGTTGAAGGGTCGGTTTAGTCTGAATCCCTCAAGTTGGTTGTTTACAGGGTAATCCCTCAAATGCTTAAGGATTCTAAGTAGAATTCTCCGAGCAAGGTCAGATTTTTGAGTGGGCTGCTATAGAGCCTCTACCGACTAGGGTCGGACTTTCAATAAGCTACCATAGAGCCTCTGTCGATCGAGGTTGGACTTTTGATGGGCTGCCATAGAGCCTCTGCCGACCGGGGTTGGACTTTCGATTTGGGCTGCCTTAGAGCCTCTACCAAACGGGGTTAGACTTTCGATGGGCGGCCCTAGAGCCTCTACCGATCGAGGTAGGACTTTCAGTGTAGGCTGCCTTAGAGCCTCTATCAATCGGGGTCAGACTTTCGGCATGGGTTGCCTTAGAGTCTATATCAATTGGGGTCAAACTTTCGGTGGGCTGCCCTAGAGCCTCTGTCATTCGGGGTCGGAGTTTTGGTGTGGGCTACCTTAGAGCCTCTGCCGACTGGGGTCGGACATTCGGTGGGCTATCCTAGAGCCTCTGTCGATTGGGGTCAGACTTTCGATGGGCTACCTTAGAGCCTCTGTCGATCGGGTTCAGGCTTTTGGTGTGGGTTCCCTTAGAGCCTCTACCGACCAGGGTCGAACTTTTGATGGGCTACCCTAGAGCCTCTACCGACCGGGGTCAGACTTTCGGTGTGGGCTGCCTTAGAGCCTCTGCTGATCGGGGTCAAACTTTGGTGGGCTGCCCTAGAGCCTCTACTGACTGGGGTCAGACTTTCGATGGGCTACCTTAGAGCCTCTGCCGATCGGGGTCAGACTTTCAGTGTGGGCTGCCTTAGAGCCTCTACCAACTGGGGTTGGACTTTTGGTGTGGGCTGCCTTAGAGCCTCTACCGATCAGGGTTGGACTTTTTTATGGAATGAACTATTGCCTTTGTTGATAATACTTGCGAAGGTTGTCTACATTCCAAGGATGCACTAATTGACATCCATCTAGGTGCTCGAGTCAGTAAGTTCCAGCTCAGATCACATCAATTATCCTGTAGAGGCCTTCATAGTTGGGGGAGAGCTTTCCTTATTCTGTCGGCTTGGATATTTCAGTCCTTTGCAGAACCAAGTCTCCAACCTTGAAGCTTCGTGCCTTGACTTGAGTGTTGTAATATTTGGCCATCCTTTGGCGAAATGTCACCATCTTCATATCAGCTTGGAGTCGGGTTTCCTCGAGCAAGTCGAGGTCAATTCTTCTCTGTTCAGAGTTGGCTGGCTCAGTGAAATGATAAATTCGAAAGGATTGTAGGGAGATTTTCACAGGAATGACCGCCTCACTCCCTAGGTCAGATTGAATGGAATTTCTCCAGTTATCGTTCGGGAGATAATTTGATAGGCCCAGAGTACCGAATGAAGTTTTTCTACCCATAGTCCCTTGGCATCGTTTAGTCGGGTCTTCAACCCATGCAGGATCGTCCGATTGGTAATTCTGGCTTCTCCATTGGATTGGGGATGTCCGACTGAAGTTAGCCAATGGGAAATATGGTATTGCTGGCAGAACTCCCGAAATCTTGGGTTGTCGGACTATCTTCCATTATCGATGATGATTGCTTGTGGTATGCTGAACCGGAAGATAATATAGTTCTAGACAAAGTTTTCCATTTTGGTTTCTATGATTTGTGCCAGCAGCTCAGCTTCCACCCACTTGGTGAAGTAGTCGATGGCTATAACCAAGAACTTCTGTTATTCGGAGGCTGGCGGGAATGGCCCAAGGATGTCCATTCTCCATTGTACGAACGGCCAAGGGGTGGTCAGCGGAGTTAGCTGACTAGCTTGTCATCTCTGAATGTTGGAATATCTTTGGTATGCATCGCATTTTCTGACAAAGTCTGACATAACCTTCTTGATGGTTGGCCTGTAATAACCCTGCCGGATGATTTTGTAGGCCAAGGATTTTCCTCCTAGGTGGTCACCATAGATGCCCTCATGCACTTCTGTTAGCACGTAATCGGTGTCCGATGGCCCCAGGCATTTAAGCAAAGGTTGCATGAATGATCGTTTGTAAAGGGTTCCATCGAGGATGATGTACTTCAAGGTAGTCTAGTGTACATGCTTGGCTTCGATCTTATCTTTCAATAGGGTCCCTTCGATGAGGAACGCAAGGATGGGGTCCATCCAAGAGGCTTCCTGCTCTACTTGATGGATTCCAGCCATCTCTTCAGTAATGCTTGGGCATTGCAGGTATTCCATAAAGGTTCGATCGGAGGAGTTGGTGACGGTAGTAGCCAGTCAAGATAATGCATCCGTCCGAGAGTTCTGCATTCAAGGTATATAAAAAATCTCGAAGAATTTAGGTTGAGTCATGAGACTTTGTACCTTGCCCAAGTATTTGACTAGGGTCGGATCTCTCACCTCGAATTCATCCTTCACTTGGTTTACCACCAGTTGGGAATCAAAAAAGGCCCTGATCCGACTGACGCCTAGCTTGTCGGCTATTCTCAATCCAGCAAGGAGGGCTTCATATTCCACCTGGTTGTTTAATATCCAAAAGGCAAAATGCAAGGCATACTCCAGGCTCTGTCCATCGGGGTTGGCTAGGATTAAGCTCGCTCCGCATCCAAGAAGGTTAGATGCCCCGTCCACATGGAGCATACAGGCGAGCTCCGCATCCTCAATAATGTCTTCCTCAGGTGTGTCAAGATGCAGGATGACTCTAAGAATGCTAAATATGTAGGAAAAATAGTAATCTATTTTTTTTAATATTTTTTAAATATTAAATTTTTAGGCTAAATTCTCAAAGTTAAGTAATGACTTGCAGGATATTCAGCAATTCTAAGAATCATCATGATCAAAAAGAACTCATGCAAGATAATAAGTAGCTAGGATCTGAGAGTTGAGAAACTCCTGGTTAAGGATAGCTTATCTTCATCAAATCAGATAATAAGAAAAGGGTAGGTTTCTTACCAGTCAGAGATTGAAACTTTGCAGTGGAAAGGATCACTCAGACTCTGATTGGAGCCTGGAAGAAGAAGCTTCAGTTCCTTGAATCAGATGGCTAATCTAGACCCTGTCTGAAGGCAAGGAAAGCCATCTCTTGGGAGGTGAAGCATCTCAGGGATCCTGCAAGCGTTAGGGTCAATCAAAATAGCAATTAAACAATGGAATAAGAAACTAGGATTTAGAATTGAAAGAACTAGGTTTAAGTGTGGATGTCCCGGGGAAGAAGCAGTTGCTTGACTAGGGCAGCAGCTAAGGCATCTTCTTCTAGGCATGGCTGATCTCCAAGGATGCAGATGAAAGCTAGGGCAACAGGGATTCGGCTAGGGCACACAAGGAGTGTACACAAGAACAAGAGATCCAATACTAGAACACCAAACACAAGGCAATATCATAAAATTTTAGCAAGTTGTATTCATAAGAAAGAGATGATTTCAAGAGGGGGAGGGGTGAGGTATTTATAGAGTTCCCATGTCCTCTCTAACTAGGGTTATACTTAGGTTTACAAGCCTTCTCCTAGTTAGATTACATGTCCTTTTCTAGCTATGTTAGAATTACAAAGCTTAAAAGAACTAGGAATCCTAACTAGGTTAAACTAGTCTTCTCCTTCTCACATAACGACATCTCCCTTTGAGCTTTGACTTGGTGAACCCTTCAAGGATGCCTAGGAGGGCATGTTAGGCTTCTAGGGGCAGCAAGGGGCTGGCCCAAAGGGGCTTGGGCGCATGGGCTTGGGCCTTTGGAAGCTGGGGTGGCCTGGTAGCCTGGTAGCAGCAATATTCCATGGAATCTTGCTTTTTAAGGGCTTGGGCTTGGCACCTAGGCTTGATTTCATTGGACTACGATGTAGGTAGACCTCTGGAATCATGGATGTCCTAGTTTGGGAATATACTCTGGCATCTGGAAGGGAATCTGGGCATCTGGAGGGCATTTGGAAGGAATCAGGGTTTTTAGAAGAATCTTGGATCCTGGGTTGTCACACAAAATCTAATGAGCTGATGTAGTGGCCTCTGACTTCTGGATGTGGCTTGGTGGAACTCCAAAGTAGGGTGACCTCCTCTCTTGTGCAAAAATTGGACTCATGCTGGACTCATAATTGATTTACAGGACTCAAAATACTGACCAGGTTGTGGGTTGAGACAAATCAACAAACCTCAACTTATTACATGACTCAATCTTAATTAATTACAAAATTTACAAAACTTTGACACATGACTAGGTAAACCAAATGGGATCTATGATCTGTGTCTGATCCTAGTGTCCCCACCAATTCTCTCAGGGCGGGAAGAACTCGACCCCATTGAGTAAGGGTTAATTTGGCTCTCATAGTGCTCGGGTAGGTCAGGGTTGAGGCATTGCAAATCCTCATGGGTGATCCACGAGTCCTTAGATTCTGGCCGACCTTGCATTGGACCAAATACCACTGATAGTCTCTATTCTAGGTGTTGATAGCTTGATCAACCAGAGTTCTCTCAATTTTTGCCTCACTTATAGGCCAATTTGTATGTGGACACTCTGGGGTGGGTTCTCTCTCAAAGGGAGGGATAGGTTCAAGGTGCTCGCTAGGTATCACTGCTGGCTCCCTAGACTCTATAAGATCTGAGATGATGAAGGTGGAGCTAATACCTAAATCAGGTAGTATCTCATGCATATAGGCATTGGGTCCATTACTCTTCATTATTTTAGATGGGCCAGCTTCGCGAGTAGAAAATTCCTTTACAATTACAAAATCCTCTACAGAAAATTCACCTTTTCTTTGGAAATTAGCCAAGTTATTATTTAGTTCATTACCGAGGTTCAACTCTTGACTAATTTCATGATGCATATGCTGTGCAGAGGCTAGTGTAGGTGTAGACAAATGGGTTAGGACTGTGAATTTTATTAGACTCAAAACTAACACTTAATAGACTCAACTAGGCTTCCTTATTGAAGGAAACTTATTGGACTCTTTGGGTCTAAAACCTAAGAGACTATAGACTCTCTAGGTTTGATCCTATCATGGCTTGCACATGAAAATTTACTATGTACTCCTAGCAAATGCCACAAAGTATACCAAAAGTAATATGCAAAACTAACATGGATAATAAATGAATGCAACATGCAAACCTCTACATGATGCAGGTGAATGGTTAAAGAAATATAAGAAAACTCAAGAAAAGGCAAAAAATAAGAGGTGGATTCGGGGTTAGTCTGATAGGGTAGAAAGTAAGAAGAAGGTTCTGGGTTGATCGGGTAGAATAGGAGATAAGAAGGGATTTCAGGGATGTGGCCTATACTAATGATGTTAATCTTATGGGTTTAAGGTAGCCTTACAGGGTTTTCATGATGGAAGAATGGGTCACTGGTCTCAGGGAAGAGTTCTTCAATGGGAACTATAGGATTGGATTCTTCCTGAGGGTATCGATAAGCCAAATCCTTAATAAAGTCTTCTGGTTCAGGAAATTCAGGACTGGGCTCTATTTTGGGGCCTTCGTCCAGTGGCTCCTCAGGTGAAACTCTAACAGCAGTATCAGGGTTCTCTTCCTCTAACTTCTCTTCCATTACATGGTCAGCTAACTCTATGTTGGTTACTGTTTGGGTATGGCTAGGGTTAGCTAAATCTAGGTTGCTCCTATTGGGTATGGTCAGGTTCAACTAATATTGGGTGGTCTTCTACCTAGTCATCTAATGATTCAATCCTATGAATTATTCGGTTGGTTTGGGTAGTCGATTGGGTAAGCTAGGTTTGGGATTGGGTAATGGATTGGTTAAGTTGTTCAATCATGGCTTTAAGGAGGGTCTCTACTCTAGGATAAGACTCCATAGTTGAACTAGGTTGGTTGTGCTAGACTTCTGACTTATCTAATTCTGGGTTGATTTCTATCTGGGTTTCTACTAGGTCAACTAAATCTGGGTTGGCTTCTAATTCTAGTTCACTTATAGGTTTCTCTTCTTCTAAATCTTCAATGGACTCATTATCCTCATACTCCTCTACCAGACTTGGGTCAGCCTCATATATTTCTTCTTCTAAGTCATCTTGGTGAACCAATGGGGTGGTAAGAGGGGTTTGGCTAATGGAAAATTGACTAAAGTTTGGGATAACAGGGGTGGGTAAACTAAGGGCTATGGGTTCATAGGTTATAGGTTTAAAGGTTATGGTGATGGGGGACACGAAACCCATCTGGATTTTCTTTTTATTTTTCTAGTTTTTCTTATTTTTCTTATCCCTGCTATTCCACTTATTCCCTTTATTCCCATTTTATACCAAGTTTATCCCCATGTTATCCTAGCTACCACCTTCTTCAACCTTTCATCCCGTAAAATTCTTTTTTTCAAAACCTAGCTGCCACCCCCCCTTCTCCCATCCGGGCTGCTCGACCCCCGGCCGCCCCTGCCGACCCCGCCCTCATCGGAAAACCGGCATCCGCCGCCCACGCCCGTGATGAAGGGACGGCCTTGGGAAGTCCAACCGTCGCCCCCACGGCCGCCGCTGCCATCGCCGCCCGCATGCCGCCGCTCGCCGCAGATCCATCGCCCGGCCGCCGCCCCGCCGGCGTCCCTGGGCCCCACGCCTGCGGGAAGACCGAATGGCATGCTAGTGCATGCCGTGCGGCCGTGCCACCCCTGCGCCGCTGCCCGCCACCACTGTCCGCTGCCCCGCCGCCACCGCCCGCTGGCCCTCGGCCAACCGGAGATCGGGTTTTCCCCCCTGTTGCTCAATTGAGAAGAAGCTTCGGCACACTTCTCAAAGCACCCCAAGGAAGAAGTTGTTCTGCATGCTTTTTGGAGTTGCACGATTTTCAGAGTAGTACGATTTTCAGGGCAGCATGATTTCCAGAGCAGAGGGAGATTTCAAAATTCAAATAAAAGGGATTTATTTGGTATTTTTTTAATGAACGTAATTTGGAAAATTTAGGGATTTTGGTTCTTGAATTTGAATTCAAATAATCTTGAATTTGAATTCAAATCTAGGGAGGATTTTAAGGGATTTTATTTTTTTGAATTTCAAAGGGAGATGGAAATCTATAAATACCCATAATCCTCTTGTAATAAAGCAGTTGAAAAATGAAATTTTTGAGGGTTTGTAACCTTGTTTTGGTTCTGGACTGAGGCTAGTTTGCCTTCGTCCTTCGGGATGTCGAGGGGTGTGAGGTCCCAACTTGCCTTCATCCTTCAAGACGTCGAGGGGTGTGAGGCCCAAAGTATCTCCATTCTCTCTCCCACCTTCATGTCTTTCTGTGCTTCCCCTCGTGACCTTGAGATCCATCCTAGTACCTCCAATTATCGAGGAAGGCATAATGCCTTAGAGGTGGATGGTCTCTTCGTTAGGGTGAGTCCCAAGGATCATGAGTCCAGTCCCCAGTCTCCCATCCCCATCCTTCCTTCGCCACCTCTGCCAAGAAAATTTGAAAACAAAAGAGGTCAGCCATTTTATGATTTAGTTTCTGAGTCATCCTAGTCCCGGGAGGCTTCTTAGCCCTCCCACGGTCCTTAGATTGTTTAGGTCTTTCCCCTCTTTTATAATAACCATGGGTTCTTCGTTCCCGTCCCGCATCATATGGGTTCAAAGGTTATGGGTTTAAATCTAGGGGTTTTAATCCTATAGGGTTCAGGTTGACTGAGGGATAGTAGATTACTACTGGATTCATATCTAGGGACTATGGGTTCCTGGGGTTCAGCTCTATGGGTCTTGCCTAGGGTTTCTACTTGGTTGAATCTTTGGTTCATTTGATCAAGCTTAGTATCGGATTGGTCAAACCTATGGTCTAGTTGGGCAAGTTGGGCTTAGGTTTGGGTATTGGCTTGGTTCATTTGGATAAGCTGGGCTAGGATGGCCTCCAAGTTGGGATCCATGGCTGGGTTTGGTTAGGGTTCAGACTTTTGATATTGGATTCCTAGCCTAGTGGTCATGCAACAAATCAAACAATCAAAATGAAATGATGCAACCAAGCATGCAAAAGAGAGGTTAGTAAAAATCTAGGGTTTGCTATACCTAGAGTCAAAACTGAATGGGTCAGCTCAACTTACACCTAACCCAGTAGCTAATCATTCCACTGGCTAGGTAGGGGGTGGGAGTGTGGGAGGCCCCCCTGCTTTCTCAAGGACTCAATTAAAAACCACAACGCCACTTAGGTCATTTGACTCTGGACCCCCAGCCTTAGACACCAGCTTTCAGTAATAGCTACAGGATTAAATGTACTAGTTGGCCCACACAGCTTGGACCCGACTTGTTGGGTGTCACCTAGCCCACTAGGGCAAATTAAGTCTAATTAATTTTAATTAAGGCTTGGGTAGAAATGTTGGGTGGTTGTTTTGGACCCAGGATAGGTAATGACCTCCTGTCCTGATGTTTAATTGATTGCCCTTAATATTAGATTAGAAGATGATGAACATTCAATGGTCCTGATGCAATCTAAAACAATGAAAAAATAAAATAATTTTTAATTAATTTATGAGGTGTCAAGTTAAGTTTACGTTAATTAGGATTATCAAACAAAGTTTGGCTTGGGATTGGGGATCTGGAAGTTAATTAGGTTTGAGTTAGTCAAGTGCAAAATCAACAGAAATCAAAGAATTAGGGTTTCAGTTGATGCAGAATTTGATACATTTAATATTGAAGAAAAAATTCAAAAAACTTTTGGAACAGAGAATGGATGGTGGTGATGATACCTACCAAACTTTATGCAGAAAAAAATTCAAATGATGTTGCAAATCCTAGGGTTTTGGGATTGTTATAGAAATTATCAGGATTCTATTAGGATTTGTAATATGCCAAATTTTAATGATTTACATTTTTATAAAATTAATTAAAAACTTTGATAAAATAGAGGACATGAAAGAGAACAATTCATACAAATTTCATAGAAAAATAAAATTCCTAGATGGTGAAAATCAGATGCAAAACAGGTATCTAATATAGTGGACAGAATGCTAAAATTAGGGTTTATGAATGCAATGCAGATAAAAACTATCCTAAACCTGCTCTGATACCAAACTGATGTGTGATGACTCTAAGAATGCTAAATATATAGAAAAAATAGTAATCTATTTTTTTTATATTTTTTAAATATTAAATTTGTAGGCTAAATTTTCAAAGTTAAGTAAAGACTAGCAGGATATTCAGCAATTCTAAGAATCATCATGATTGCAAAGAACTCATGCAAGATAATAAGTAGCCAGGACCTGAGAGTTGAGAAACTCTAGGTTTAGGATAGCTTATCTTCATCAAATCAGATAATAAGAGAAGGGTAGGTTTCTTACCAGTCAGATTGAAATTTTGCAGTGGAAAGGATCACTCACACTCTGATTGGAGCCTGTAAAAAGAATCTTCAGTTCCTTGAATCAGATGGCTGATCTGGACCCGGTCTGAAGGCAAGGAAAGCCTCCTCTAAGGAGGTGAAGCACCTCGAGGATCCTGCAAGCATCAGGGTCAATCAAAACAGCAATTAAACAAAGGAATAAGAAACTATGGTTTAGAATAGAAAGAACTAGGTTTAGGTGTGGATGTCCTGGGGAAGAAGTAGTTACTTGATTGGGGTAGCAGCTAGGGCATCTTCCTTTGGGCATGGCTGATCTCCAAGGATGCAGATGGAAGCTAGGGCAATAGGGATTCGGCTAGGGCACACAAGGAGTGTACACAAGAATAAGAGAACCAACACTAGAACACCAAACACAAGGTAATATCACAAAATTTCAGCAAGTTGTATTCATAAGAAAGATATGATTACAAGAGGGAGAGGGGTGGGGTATTTATAGAGTTCCTATGCCCTCTATAACTAAGGTTATACTTAGGTTTACAAGCCTTTTCCTAGTTAGATTTCATGTCCTTTCCTAGCTAGGTTAGAATTACAAAGCTTAAAAGAACTAGGAATCCTATCTAGGTTAGACTAGTCTTCTCCTTCTCACTTAAGGACATCTCCCTTTGAGCTTTGACTTGGTCAACCCTTCAAGGATGCCTAGGAGGGCGTGTTGGGCTTCTAGGGGCAGTAAGGGGCTGGCCCAAAGGGGCTTGGGTGCATGGGTTTGGGCCTCTAGAAGCTGGGGTGGCCTGGTAGCCTGGTAGCAGGAATATTCCATGGAATCTTGCTTCTTAAGGACTTGGACTTGGCACCTGGGCTTGATTTCTTTTGGATAAGATATAGGTGGACCTCTAAAATCATGGATGCCCTGGTCTGGAAATATACTCTGGCATCTGGAAGGAAATCAGGGCATTTGGAGGGCATCTAGAAGGAATCAGGGTTTTTGGAAGCATCTTGGATCCTAGGTTGTCACATAAAATCCAATAGGCTGATGTAGTGGCCTCTGACTCCTTGATGTGGCTTGGTGGAACTCCAAAGTAGGGTGACCTCCTCTCTTTTACAAAAATTGGGCTTATACTAAAGTCATAATTGATGTACAAGACTCAAAATACTGACTAGGTTAAGGGTTGAGACAAATCAACTAACCTCAACTTATTACATGACTCAATCTTAATTGATTACAAAATTTTCAAAACTTTGATACATGACTAGGTAAACCAAATGGGATCTAGTGATCTATGTCTGATCCTGCTATCCCCACCATGTCGGTTGATTGTGGAGGTACTTCTTGTCTCCAGGTACACTTCGCTATGAAGTCGGCGATTAGTTGAGCCTTCATGGCCAACCGAGGTTGGAAGGAGATGTCAAATTCACTCATCTTGATAGCCCACTTGGCAAGCCGATCGGAGGTGTCGGGGATTCTGAGAATCACCTTGAGAGGCTGATCAGTCAGGACGACGATTGGATGTGCTTGAAAGAAAGGGCACAACTGCTTGGCTACTATAATCAGGGAGTAAGCAATCTTCTGCATCTTAGGGTATCTCATTTTGGCATCATGAAGAACTTTGCTAATGTAGTAGACAGGCCTTTGCTAGTTGTTCTCCCTTGTTCGAATGAGGATAGAGCTCACTACCTCGTTTGATGCTGACAGATACAAGTATAGGGGCTCTCTCTCCATAGGCTAAGCAAGAACGGGAGGGGTTTCCAAGTACTCCTTCAATGTTTCAAAAGCTGATTGACACTCATCGGTCCACTGGAAGTGATTCGACTGCCACAGGGTTTTGAAGAAAGGGAGACACTTATCGACTGACCTGGAGATAAAACGGCTGAGAGAAGCTATTCGGCTTGTAAGTTCCTGCACTTGCTTTTTGTTGCTCGGATGCTCCATTTTGATGATGGCCATGATTTTATCAGGGTTGACCTCGATTCCTCTTTGCATGATCAAAAAGCCAAGGAATTTTTTGGAGGGCACCCCAAAGGTGCACTTGGCTGGGTTCATCTTCATCTGTTGACACCTCAAGGCATCAAAGGATTCCTGTAAATCTTTGATGTGGTCGGCTCTTTGGAGGCTCTTGACTATCATATCATCAACATACACCTCCATGTTTCTTCCAAGTTGCCCTTCAAAATCCCGGTTGATCAGTCTTTGAAAAGTGTCTCCAGCATTCTTCGGATCGAAGGGCATCATTTTGTAGCAAGACAGCCCTTTATCAGTGATAAAGGCTATCCTCTCCTCATCCTCCAGGTGCATTCTGATTTGATTGTACCCAGAGAAGGCATCCATAAAGCTCAGAAGTTGGTGACCGGTAGTGGCGTCCACTAGTTGATCGATCTTTGGTAAGGAAAAGCTGTCCTTCAAACAAGCTTTGTTGAAGTCGGTGTAGTCCACACATATCCTCCATTGTTCATTGGCTTTCCTCACCATTACAACATTTGCTAGCTAGTCGAGGTAACGGGCATCTTTGATGATGCTAGCATCGGAGAGTTTCTTGTCCTCCTCATTAATCGCCCTTTGTCTTTTAGGGGTGAAGCTCCTCTTCTTTTGTCTAATAGGGTTATAAGCTATGTCCACCTTGAGCTGGTGGGTTATGACTTCTGATGGGATGCCTGGCATGTCTGATGCTGACCAGGCGAAGATGTCAGCATTATCCATAAAAAGCTGACCAACTCTAACTTGGCCTTTACCCTGAGTGTGCTTCCAATCTACAGGACTTTAGTTGGATCGTCCTCCCGAAGGGGTATGAAAAGGATCTTCTTAACTGGTCGTCTGTAGTAGTTGGCTTCAGCTTTGGGGTCAAGCTGTTCCAAGGTGGAATGGTCTTCGGATTGCTTGTTCTGGATTGTCAGACACTGCCTGGCCATTCTATGGTTCCCCCTCATTACTTCGACTCCATTTCGGGTTGGAAATTCTTCTAGCAAGTGATAGGTAGACACGATGGCCAGAAATTTGTTAAGTGCTGGCCATCCCAAGATGGCGTTGTAGGCTAAGGTCATGCGTACGACCACAAAACTGATGGGGAGAGCCTTTTGAAAAGGCTTTGACGAAATTGATGGTGTCGATGGAGTTCCCCCTGAATCTTGTCAACGGCATTAGGGATTCTTGTAGCCTGGCTCTAGGCAGGTTCATTCTGACAAAAGCATCATACAATAAAACCTTCATGGAGCTTTCATTATCTGTGAGGATCCTTCTTACATCATAGTTGGAAATCACTACCGATACAACAATTGGGTCATTCCCATGGATCTAGGCTTCTAAGAGGTCTTCGTTAGAGAAACTAATTACAATAGAACTCTAGGGCGTCTTCATAATGTCTTGGTCTTCTTCATTCCTCCAGTTGGACCGATGGTGGAGCATACCCACATTTCCATTGGTAGGGTGCTGGTTGGGTAATTTTATTTCTTCCAGGGGGTCCCTGGTAGTTGAGGTTTCAGCCCGATTCCTCTAGGGTTGGACATACTTATGCAGGTACCCCCGCTTGATCAGACTTCGATCATGTCTTTTAGCTGGAGGTAGTCTTCAGTACTGTGCCCGTGGTCATGATGGAATTGGTAGTAGTTGTCCCTGCTCTTTGATGCGGAGGGGCTCCTCATTGGGCAAGGCCTTCGTAAGAAGGTCTCGTTCTCTATCTCCATGAGATTTCTCTCCCTCGGAAGGGAGAGAGGTGTATAAGTCTTGAACTTCCTGGGAAAGTCCTTCGGCTTAGGGCTGTGGTGTCGGGCCGAGTTGATGCCATCGCTGGGAGGTCAAACTTTGGAAGCCTTGTCGCTCTGCTTCTTGGGGGCCGACCTCGCTTCAACTTGGCGTTAGCTTGTCGCTTGTTCTTCTACCAGGGTATATTTCTGTGCTCGGGCCAACAGTTTGGAGTAGCTTGTCAAGAATTTTTTATCCAAGGAAAAGGTGAGTCTGGATGATCGCAGCCCCTTCTTGAAGGCCGACCTAGCTATGTCTTCATTGAGGTCTGGGACCTCCATGGCCACTGAATTGAATTGGGCCATGTAGTCCCGGAGGGTTTCTCCTTCCTTTTGCTACATGAGGAAGAGGCAGTCCATGTTCCTCGGCATTCGGCTGCAAGTCCTGAAATGGGACAGAAAAAGTTTTTTTAGCTGGGAGAAGGAGTGAATCATACCTGGTCGGATGGCGGAGAACCACATCCGAGCTGCCTTCTTAAGTATCGGATGGAAGGCAATGCAGTGAAGGACATCGGAGGTGCCATTGTAGGCATCTACTTGAGGAGTTTTGAAGTGGCGGAGGATAGCTTCCCCCATGATTTTGGTGGAGAAAGGTGGGCGAGAGTCGTATGCCTGTGCCCCGTCGACCTTTTATCGATCAACCAGCTCAGTGATCTACTTCTCCATATGCTGGAGCTTACTGGTGTAGTCTCTCGGGTCCTAGCTGTGGTGTTGATCACCGTCAAGAATCGAGTCTGCAAACAAGAGTGAAGCAGGCCTCGCTCTCTTTCCATCAGCATGAGATTCGTGAGACTTTCGGGGCTTTAGGGCTAGGTGGGAGCGGAATTGGGGTGCTTCCTGCTGTCGGCTTCCCTTGGTAGTAGGTGGATGATTGGTTTGGGATGCCGCAAGGGCTTGCTGCCTGTCGTTGGCTGCATCTTAGAGGTTCAGGATCGTGGCGGCAAGGGTATCGATGTGGTTCATAAGGGTTTGGAACTGATGTTGTCCCAAGGTGATGGTAGGTTGGGCGGCATCATTCTCCCTGAAAGGTTCTTCTGATCAAAATGGGGAGTGACCTCTATTGATGGAGGTATTCTAGGCTCTTCCTTTCACCATTGCTTTACTTGGCCGTGGATTCCTCAATTTAAAGAAGGAAAATAAGAACGGAGGTTCAGCCATTCCTCTAGTGCCAAACTGTTGCTGCCGAATCTCCCGGATCGGGTTTTTCTAGCTTGGCTGGAGCGCTCCTCTCCTGGTTCCTGCAAAAGAAGTCCTATGGGCCGATGGTTTTTCGGCGGGGGACACTCCGATGGCTATGTTAGCGGGAGGCTTAGAGCAACAGGATGGAGGAATCAAAGAAGAGATAGCTCATGGAGAAGGACAAGTTCCCTTACCGCTCGGAGTCCTCCATTTACCTTATATAGGCACGGAACATTACCAGAATCTATTAGGGGCTAGGCTAGAAATGTTCGATCTGCCCCTAGGAGAATCAGAGTAGTGGCTAGGTGGCGCTAGGACGTGGCCACTTCATGGGAGCTATTATAACAGAATTCTGGTACAAGCTGGGAGGGGCTTCTGGAGCCTTCTGATCAGTATGGGTCTTGTTGAAGTAGGTCAGTCGGACCATGAATGGGTCGGCAGGACTTCAAGTGGATAAGCATGACCTCTAGTGGGTCGGTCGGACCACTGATGAAGTGGGTTGATCGGACCTCTGCTGAAGCGGGTCGGTCAGATCACTAATGAAGTGGGTCGGTTGGACCTCTACTGAAGCGGGTTGTTCGGACCTCTGGTGGAGTGGGTCGCTTGGACCTCTAATGGAGTGGGTCGCTCGGATCTCTGATGGAGTGGGTCATTCAGACCTCTTCGAGATTGGATCGGTCAACCTTTAAGCCGGTCGGTCGAATCTTTGGTCCGGTTCAGAGAAAAGTTGATTGGGTATAATAATTGATATTCTTTAAAGTTCTTATCTTTTCTCTTGCCTTTTTGAATTCAGATAGTAGATCATAAAAAGTAGAATTCAATTCATCAAAAGTAAATTTTAATTAAGGTTCAGGGGATGTTACCTTGTCTTCAAGACCCATTAGACATAAGTTAGCAATTTTCATGGTTCTTCTTCATTAGATGAAGTCGACTTCTCGCTGTCGCTCCATGTAGCAACCATAGCTTTCTTTTTCTTTTTCTTGAAAGATTTCTTTAACAAAGGACAGTCGGGATGAATGTGCCCTAGTTTTTTACATTCATAGCATGTGTGCACTTGTTCTTTTACTTTTTCTTTATCCCTGTCCTTGTCCTTGGAGTGCTCTCCTCGTTTATAGAATTTTCTATAGTATCATCCGTTCTTCTTTCCCATAAACCTTCTAAATCTCCTCATGACCATAGCAATATCTTTGTCTTCTAGATCATCTTCAGAGGAGGTGCAATCATCTTCGGATTCCTCATCTTTCTTTGAATCCAATGCAGCTTTGAAGGCTATTGTCTTCTTCTTCTAATCATCATCAGTTCTATGCTGCATGGCAAGTTCATGTATGATGAGTGAACCTATTAATTCATCTAAAGATAATATGTTTAGATCTTTTGCTTCCTGGATGGTAGTCACTTTGGGATCCCACTTACCTGGATATGATCTGAGGATCTTCTGTACTGAGTCAGTATTTGAATAAACCTTGCCAAGACTTTTCAAACCATTAATAATATCTGTAAAGTGAGTAAACTTGGCAGAAATAGTTTCAGTTGGTTCCATTTTGAAAAGTTTGTTGTTATGTACAAGAAGATTAATTTTTGAAGTCTTCACTTAGAAAGTTCCTTCATGGTTCACTTCGAGTTTGTCCTAAATTTCCTTTACAGAAAAGCAAGTGAAAACTCGATTGAACTTGTTAGCATCCAAAGCACAGTATAATAAATTCATTGCTTTGGCATTTAATTCCCTCAACTTTTTGTCATGTTCATCACAGTCCTCTTCAAGCTTTGGGACATCCACGCCATTAATTTTGATCATGGGAATTTGTGGCCCTTTTAGAATGACCTTCCATAATTGAAAATCGATAGCTTGAATATAGATTTTCATTATATCTTTCTAATATGAATAATTTGTGCCAGCGAATAGTGGTAGTCTATTAGTAGATTGGCCTTCAACCAAGGATGTACTCATGGGATGAGCCATCAGTCTTTACTCTAAATATATTCAGGACACTGCTCTGATACCAGTTGTTGCCCAGGTGGCTTTCCCAAAAATGGGATGAATTGGGAATTTAAAAAGTTTAAGCAATTATGTGCTTTTTGAAAATCCCTTGAAGTGTTAAGTGTTATGATTGAGATAATTAAAAGCAGAAGCAGGATGTAAAGAAAATGCACAACACAAACACAGAAATTGTATATTTTTTCGGAGCAACTCCACTCCTATATCCACTACCTAAGATTACCACTTGGGATTTCCACTATATTGTTGGGTTTCGGTGCAACGCAGCGGAAGGGTAATTTCAAAATTGAAACTAAATTCACACCAAAAACCCTAAACCAGGAACTCTTTAAATAAGACTAGAACATATGACAAGCATATCTATGCAAATTAGGATTAGGGTACCAACCTGTAATCGCTTATTCCAACAAACTTGAAGTTGAAGGGGCTAATTGAATTCACCAGGCGTCCAGGTGTCCGCCCTTCGATGGTGATCCACACAGAGCAATGATCAAGAACACTATCTTCCTGTCCAATGGTTCCTCCTATTGAGTTCTTCTTCCTAGAACTCAATTCTTTGGATTATGGCTGGAATTCTTCCACACAAGAGGTTGCCTCCCTTTCTTTGATCTCTTCTCCTCCTTCCACTAAGACCTTGACCCTCTAAGACACCCTTGTCTTGATGATAAGACCTTGTCCTAAGAGGATTTAGGCTTGTCTTAAATTGGAGGAGAAATTAAGACAATAATGTCTTAATGTAAGAAAGAAAGGAAAGAATAAAATCAGAACTCTTTCTTTCCTATACCGTCGGAGACCTTCTCTTTTATTCTTGTTCAGCAACAGAGTTTCAACAGAGGAGTCGTCTGTAAATGAAACAATGTAAAACAAGAAAAGAGGGAAGGAGTCTTTTGGAGAGGAAGAAGAAAAATAAAAGCATTACCCGGTTCTGATTTTTCCTGACCCCTTAAATAGATTTCAGATAGGCGCCCACACATCTCTCCATAAACTCCTTCTCACGCCCTTCTCATTTTCTCACGCCCTTTCCCTCCTTCTCACGGCCTTCCAGATTAAATCCCACGGCCTTTCTTAAAGGAAAAGTCACGATGTTTTTAAAAGAAAGGAGTCGCGAATTTAAATCTCTGAAGAGATATTATTTCGTGCAACCGGGAAGCAACAAGTGCTTTCTTCCTTTCTTAAAAACCCATCAACCGTTGGATTCCCATCCAAGGGGGCACATCTGAGGTGCTAAAGGAGAGAAAGAATGCCACCCCATATAAAAACATCAGAGAATTATATGGAGCACACCAGAGTACATGTGCCATGGACTCTTCCAAATGGCACCCCAAGAGTCCATTAGCGCATGGACTCTTGGCATTTTGGCATGAAAACTCAAAGGAGCAGGTGGAGGGGCTAGCCTAGATACTTGGTTAGCCAATAGGGTTAGCCATAATCCCTATAAACTCAATTAGGGTCTAATTAGATCCAATTAGAACCCAAATTGAACCAATCCGGAACCCTAATTCGAATCTAATTCGAATAGAAGCTAGGATTTGCAACACCTACTAGAGTGTCATCATGCAAAATGATTTAATTACAACATTAAACCCTTGATCAATTCTCTTAAGTGTGTGACCCATTGGGTTCCACATCTAGCCAGCAGTGGGTTCGAATACAAGTTGACCTAATTTGGTTAGAACTCTTTTTAATCGATTTAGGTCAAACCGAGCTTACCCGATTATGGTCAATTAGGACTCTTCCTAATAAGTGATCATTCAATTTAATCAACCCACAATACAAGATTGACGTCTAGCAACGTGTCATGTCTACCCAGAAGATATGGAAATTCTGGTGAAATACCAAAAATACCCTTCAGTAGAAAGTTATCGTACAATTAAATCCTTCGATCAGCCTGCACCCAGAATATAATTATGGATATGGATATATGTCAACTCCAATATTATATTCATTTCTAGCTCAATCTTATATTGATGATTCAATTATCTTGATATTAGAAATCATCTTTAATATCTTTACTTTGATCAAAGATTTCTTGAATCATCATCCGATTGATAACTAGCTGGATGCAATCTCCTCTTACTAAGAGTGATCGATTCCTTGTTGACCTACTCATTACCTTCATATCCAATTCACCATTCCCATTATCAATCCTGTGCATGACTCAGTGTCATGATTAGAATTGAACCAAAGCATGGTTTCATGTACATAAGGTACTTATGGCAGTCTTAGGTCAAAGGATTACTTGTACCACTCCCACTATGAGAACCTTCTATTGACATGTAGCTAAGACTCCATTAGATGTTCTCAAGTTGGATCATATCAGTGAACTCATTCTCTAATGAGCACCCACATCCTAGTATTAGTTTCATACACAAGTGACTGTGAGAGCAGTCACCCTATTCAGTGTGCATAGGATGTGCTAGTCTTACTGGAAAAACCCTGATCCCCTACTCAAGGTTCCTTTGACTAGGAATTTTTTAGATTAAGGTTTTAAGACTTTAGGTCCCACTAGTATGATCTCATCATAACCCTAAAATCATAGCCCTAATCTATGGGGTTCATCATATAATAATAAACACAGCGTATGATGAAAAATAATGCCTTTATTAGAATTGTCAATTACAATGGTTTGGGAGATACAACATAGATTGGCTTGTAGGGCACATCCCTTTCAATCTCCCACTTGCACTAAAGCCAATCACCTTTGAATCTTAGTCCCACACACTCGAGGTGGCGATCAAACTCTCGCTGTGGTAGAGCCTTAGTGAACGGGTCTTCTATATTGTCCTTTGTATCAACTCTATTTATGTAGACATCTTGTCTCTCTACTATTTCTCGGACGAGATGGAAGCGTCTCAGAATGTGCTTGGACTTATGATGAGCTCTTGGTTCCTTAGCTTGAGCAACAGCTCCAATGTTGTCACAGTAAAGTGGCACTGGGTTTTCAATCTCAGGAACAACACCCAACTCTGTGATGAACTTCTTCATCCAGACTGCTTCCTTGGTGGCTTCACTGATAGCTATGTATTCTGCCTCTGTGGTTGAGTCAGCTACAGTCTGCTGCTTGGTACTCTTCCAACTCACTGCTCCACTATTTAGGGTAAAAACATATCCCGAAATGGATTTGCTATCATCAGGGTCTGATTGAAAGCTAGAATCAGAATAAGCTTCTAGTTTAAGATCAGAACCACCATAAACCAGAAAAATATCCTTAGTCCTTCTCAGGTACTTAAGAATATTTTTAACTGCTTTTCAATGATCTTCTCCTGGACCAGCCTGAAACCTACTGACAATTCCTAAAGCATCTGCCACATCAGGCCTGGTACATAACATGGCATACATTATGGACCCTATTGCCGAAGCATAAGGTATAGAATTCATTCTATTTCTTTCTTCAGGTGTCTTAGGAGATATCCTTTTAGAAAGATGTATACCTTGACTCATAGGAAGATAACCTCTTTTACTTCCATCCTTGCTGAATCTTTTCAGCACTAAGTCAATGTACCTAGATTGGGATAAACCTAGCATCCTCTTAGATCTATCTCTATAGATCTTAATACCTAGTATATAGGATGCTTCTCCCAAATCTTTCATGGAAAACTGGTTTGATAGCCAAACCTTGACTGATTGCAACATTGGGATATCATTCTCAATGAGGAGTATGTCATCTACACACAGAACCAAGAAGATTATGGCACTCCCACTAGTCTTCTTATAAACACAGGGTTCATCCATATTTTTGATAAAACCAAACCTTTTAATAGTTTCATCAAAGTGGATGTTCCAACTCCTTGATGCTTGCTTTAATCCATAAATGGATTTCTTTAGCTTGCATACTTGATTAGGTTTATTCTTTGAAATAAAACCTTCTGGCTGTGACATGTAGACTTCTTCCTCAAGGAAACCATTGAGGAATGCAGTCTTCACATCCATCTGCCAGATCTCATAATCATGGTATGCTGCTATAGCAAGTAAAATCCGAATTGATTTGAGCATGGCAACATGTGAGAATGTTTCATCATAATCAATTCCCTGTTTTTGTCTAAAACCTTTTGCCACTAATCTGGCTTTATAGGTTTCAACTTGGCCATCAGCCCCAATCTTTTTCTTATAGACCTATTTGCACCCAATAGGAATAACACCCTCTGGTGCATCGACCAAAGACCATACTTGGTTTACATACATAGAGTCTATCTCGGATTCCATGGCTTCTTGCCATCTATCTGAATCAGTACTCAAGATAGCTTCCGTATAGGTCAGAGGTTCATCATTTTGAATGACTTGGGCTTCATTATTTTCAATAATAAACACATATCTCTTAGGTGCCCGTGGCACTCTATCAGACCTATGGGGAGGAGTTTTGTGTTCTGGTTCTGTCCTAACTATATGTTCTAATGGTTGAGAACTGTCTATCTGTGTTTCTTGTACTTCTCCAAGTTCAACAGTTCTACCATTGCCCTTTTCTAAAATGAACATTTTTCTAGAAAAGTGGCATGCCTGCTGACAAAAATCTTTTGTTCAGTAGGATGGTAAAACAGATATCCTCTACCCTCTTTAGAATATCCTACAAATAGACATTTATATGCTCTAGGTTCCAACTTATGTCCAAAATTTCTTTTAACATAAGCTGGACATCCCCATACCTTAAAATATTTAAGATACGGTTTCTTTCCACTCCAAATTTTATATGGAGTACTAACAACGGATTTAGAAGGTACCATGTTCAAAATGTAAACAGCAGTTTCTAGTGCATGACCCCAGAAGGAAATTGGTAAATTTGTGAAGCACATCATGGATCGTACCATATCTAATAAGGTACGATTCCTCCTTTCAGCTATTCCATTTAGCTGTGGTGTATAAGGATGGGTCCATTCAGAAAGAATTCCATTAACTTTAAGATAGTCTAAAAACTCCGTGGATAAGTATTCTCCTCCTCGATCAGAACGAAGAACTTTAATACTTTTCCCGGTTTGTTTTTCGACCATACTTTGATACTCCTTAAATTTATCAAAGGTTTCAGATTTATGTTTCATAAGATACACATATCCGAACCTAGATAAATCATCTGTAAAAGTGATCAAATATGAGTATCCACCTCTGGCCTGAGTTGTCATTGGACCACATACATCAGTATGTATAAGTCCTAATAACTCAGTTGACCTTTCTCCATGTCCAGTAAATGGAGTCTTGGTCATCTTACCCATGAGACATGATTCGCAAGTTCCTAATGATTCATACTCATAAGGATCAAGGAATTTTTCTTTGTATAACTTGCTTATCCTAGACTCATTAACATGACCAAGTCGATGATGCCAAAGTAAAGTATCATTAAAGTCTTCTCTTTTTCTTTTATTATTGACATGAAAAACACTATCATTAGAAGAAAGAGTTAAGAGCCCATTTCTAAATATGCCAGAACAAATAATTTTATTAGACAACATTATCGAGCAACCAGTGCTCGTTACATCCATTACATATCCTTGTTTTAATAACAAGGGAATAGATATAATGTTCCTAATAATCTTAGGCATATAATAACAATTTTCTAACTCCAAGATCTTCCCTGAAGGCAACTTCAGAATATAGGTCCCTACAGCTTCTGCTTGGATGATATCACCACTAGCACCATAGAGATTGAAGTCACCTTCCTTCAATACTTTAAGCTTGTGGAGGTCCTGCAAAGATTTGCATATATGGTAACCACAAGCGGTATCCAATACCCAAGTATTTGATATAGATGAATTTAATGTCAATATAGCATGTATCTGATACATACCTTTGGCGCATCTGATGCACCAGGCTTCACAGTAGCAAGGTAAGCCTTGCAATTTCTTTTCCAATGTCCCGCTTTGCCGCAAAAGAAACAGGTCGACTGTTTGGAGGCCTTCTTTCCTTTCTTATTCTTATTGATGCCACTCTTTGGGTTAAGCCTCCTATTAAAACCCTTTATGC
This sequence comes from Areca catechu, assembly GCA_021397845.1. NCBI lineage: Eukaryota > Viridiplantae > Streptophyta > Magnoliopsida > Arecales > Arecaceae > Areca > Areca catechu. The sequence goes on along the minus strand of CM038039.1, from coordinate 176,472,042 downwards.
CTGATTTCTTCTTATTGGTCTTATCAACAAGAAGAAGTGGAGCCTTTTCTTTCTTAACGTGGCTCTCCGCTGTTTTTAACATATTTAACAGCTCAGGCAAGGAAGTGTGCAGTTTGTTCATCTGATAATTCAAGACAAACTGAGAAAATGACTCCGGGAGTGATTGCAGGATTAAATCCTGATTCAACTCCCCATCCATGATAAAACCTAATTGACCCAATCTGGAGATTAAGTCAATTACCTTCAGAACATGATCCTGAACGGATGTTCCCTCTGTCATCCTAGCATGGAATAATTTCTTAGATATTTCATATCTAGCAGTTCTGCTATGTTCTCCATAAAGCTCTTTTAAATTGAGCATTATGGATTGAGTATCCATGCTTTCATGCTGTCTCTGTAACTCATTGGTCATAAAGGCTAGTATGATACACTTGACAGTGAGGGAGTCATTCTGCCACATTTTGTATATGGCCATATCTTCCTGTGTGGCATCGTCCCCTAGTGGATTAAGACTAGGGGTGTCAAGAATATAAGAATATTTTTCTGAACTCAGCACAATCTTTAAATTTCTCAACCAGTCCACATAGTTCGGACCAGTCAGTTTGTTGGTATCTAAGATACTTTGTACTGATAATGAAGATGCCATTTATCTACATTTAATAAAGAACAATGCATAAGCAAACAACCATGAAATGACTTACATAATTAAATTAGGTCTTCAATTTAATTATGTCTCCCACTATTTTATCAAAAATTATAGCCCTCACTATGATAATCGAGAAGAACCCTGATCGGTTTTTCTTAGTGAGATTGAGATCCTAATAACTTATAAAAGATCTTGCAGAAAACCCAACAAATCTTTTATAAGCTCAAAGGTAGGAAACTCTTCCAATTATATCTCATATAATTCACAAGAAGTAACTTGGCCTCTAGAACATTATTAGTCTTGTAGAAAACACAACAAACCATAATGTTCTAATTAAGTCAAGACCTTTTCATTTCTATACAGTCAATAATCAAATATAATGCCCTTGCAGATAACACAACAAAGCATTATACTGAATATACTGTAAGCATATCTATGCACTAGACTAGTATTATGTCAATCACCATATTAGGTCTTGCAGATAACACAACAAACCTAATATGGTTCATAACACAATAATGATCCAGCATGAAGGAAGGCCAATATATAGTATTTTTAACACTAAGCATTTTAGTCAAGATTTAAATATAATCAAATCGGCCAGGCAAGTGGAAGAGATGTGGGAGTCCCCCCGTTGCTTTCCTAGACACCAATAAAAATTGGCCAGGTCAGTCAACGGAACCAATTAAAAACCACAATTCTCTTTACCTTCCCAGAACCACCATTCTAGACACCGAATGATCAATTGTACATCATGACTAGTGATGCTTATTAGTTAAATATACTAAGACTTAATATAATTTTTAAGAGGGATTTATAAATTGCCAGCACATTCTTATAGAACGTATCACAATCAACATATCACTCTTATAAATAAATAAATATGTGCTAAGTGTGTCATCATACTAGGACAACTATTTACCACATAATGGATCCACCATTATGCCAGGGCAACCTTATTTCAGTATGATGACTTCAAAACTAAACATATCTCTATAATAATTAGGGTTTGAGTAAAAAACCCTAACTAGTGGCATACATCAAAACATATATGCAATCAAAGATATGCTAAGTGCAGTAGCATATTAGGATTTAAAAATCCTAATAAGTAACATACAAACTATCATAGATTATAGTCCTAATTAAGGTGGCTCTGATACCACTGTTGGGTTCCGGTGCAACGCAGCGGAAGGGTAATTTCAAAATTGAAACTAAATTCACACCAAAAATCCTAAACCAGGAACTCCTTAAATTAGACTAGAACATATGACAAGCATATCTATGCAAATTTGGATTAGGGTACCAACCTGTAATCGCTTATTCCAACAAACTTGAAGTTGAAGGGGCTAACTGAATTCACCAGGCATCCAGGTGTCCGCCCTCCGATGGTGATCCACACAGAGCAATGATCTAGAACACTATCTTCTTGTCCAATGGTTCCTCCTATTGAGTTCTTCTTCCTAGAACTTAATTCTTCGAATTATGTCTGGAATTCTTCCACACAAGAGTTTGCCTCTCTTTCTTTGATCTCTTCTCCTCCTTCCACTAAGACCTTGACCCTCTAAGACACCCTTGTCTTGATGATAAGACCTTGTCCTAAGAGGATTTAGGCTTGTCTTAAATTGGCGGAGAAATTAAGACAATAATGTCTTAATGTAAGAAAGAAAGGAAAGAATAAAATCAGAACTCTTTCTTTCCTTTACCGTCGAAGACCTTCTCTTTTATTCTTGTTCAGCAATAGAGTTTCGACAGAGGAGTCCTCTGTAAAGGAAACAATGTAAAACAAGAAAAGTGGGAAGGAGACTTTTGGAGAGGAAGAAGAAAAATAAAAGCATTACTCGGTTCTGATTTTTCCTGACCCCTTAAATAGATTTCAGATAGACGCCCACACATCTCTCCATAAACTCCTTCTCACGCCCTTCTCATTTTCTCACACCCCTTCCCTCCTTCTCATGGCCTTCCAGATTAAATCCCATGGCCTTTCTTAAAGGAAAAGTCATGATGTTTTTAAAAGAAAGGAGTCGCAAATTTAAATCTCCGAAGAGATATTATTTCGCGCAACCGGGAAGCAACAAGTGCTTTCTTCCTTTCTTAAAAACCCATCAACCGTTGGATTCCCATCCAAGGGGGCACATCTGAGGTGCTAAAGGAGAGAAAGAATGCTGCCCTATATAAACACATCGGAGAATTATATGGATCGCACCAAGAGTCAATGCGCCATGGACTCTTCCAAATGGCGCGCCAAGAGTCCATTAGCGCATGGACTCTTGGCATTTTGGCGTGAAAACTCAAAGGAGCGGGTGGAGGGGCTAGCCTAGATACTTGATTAGCCAATAGGGTTAGCCATAATCCCTATAAACTCAATTAGGGTCTAATTAGATCCAATTAGAACCTAAATTGAACCAATCCGGAACCCTAATTCAAATCTAATTCGAATAGAAGCTAGGATTTGCAACACCTGCTAGAGTGTCATCATGCAAAATGATTTAATTTCAAAATTAAACCCTTGATCAATTCTCTTAAGTGCGTGACCCATTGGGTTCCACATCTAGCCAGCAATGGGTTCGAATACAAGTTGACCTAATTTGATTAGAACTCTTTTTAATCGATTTAGGTCAAACTGGGCTTACCCGATTATGATCAATTAGGACTCTTCCTAGTAAGTGATCATTCAATTTAATCAACCCACAAGACAAGATTGACGTCTAGCAACGTGTCTTGTCTACTCGGAAGATATGGAAATTCTGGTGAAACACCAAAACTACCCTTCAGTAGAAAGTTACCATACAATTAAATCCTTCGATCAGCTTGCACCCAGAATATAATTATGGATATTGATATATGTCAATTCCAATATTACATTCGTTTCTAGCTCAATCTTATATTGATGATTCAATTATCTTGATATTAGAAATCATTTCTAATATCTTTACTTTGATCAAAGATTCCCTGAATCATCATCCGATTGATAACTAGCTGGATGCAATCTCCTCTTACTAAGAGTGATCGATTCCTTGTTGACCTACTCATTACCATCATATCTAATTAACCATTCCCAGTATCAATCCTGTGCATGACTCAGTGTCATGATTAGACTTGAACCAAAGCATGGGTTCATGTACATAAGGTACTTATGGTAGTCTCAGGTCAAAGGATTACTTGTACCACTCCCACTATAAGAACCTTCTATTGACATGTAGCTAAGACTCCATTAGATATTCTCAAGTTGGATCATATCAGTGAACTCATTCTCTAATGAGCATCCACATCCTAGTATTAGTGTCATACACAAGTGACTGTGAGAGCAGTCACCCTATTCAGTATGCATAGGATGTGCTAGTCTTACCGGAAAAACCCTGATCCCCTACTCAAGGTTCCTTTGACTAGGAATATTTTAGATTAAGGTTTTAAGACTTTAGATCCCACTGGTATGATCTCATCATAACCCTGAAATCATAGCCCTAATCTATGGGGTTCATCATATAATAATAAACACAGCGTATGATGAAAAATAATGCCTTTATTAGAATTGTCAATTACAATGGTTTGGGAGATACAACATAGATTGGCTTGTAGGGCATATCCCTTTCAATCTCCCACTTACACTAAAGCCAATCGCCTTTGAATCTTAGTCCCATACACTCGAGGTGGCGATCAAACTCTCGCTGTCGTAGAGCCTTAGTGAACGGGTCTTCTATATTGTTCTTTGTATCAACTCTATTTATGTAGACATCTTGTTTCTCTACTATTTCTCAGACGAGATGGAAGCGTCTCAGAATGTGCTTGGACTTATGATGAGCTCTTGGTTCCTTAGCTTGAGCAACAGCTCCAATGTTGTCACAGTAAAGTGGCACTGGGTTTTCAATCTCAGGAACAACACCCAACTCTGTGATGAACTTCTTCATGCAGACTGCTTCCTTGGCAGCTTCACTGACAGCTATGTATTCTGCCTCTGTGGTTGAGTCAGCTACAGTCTGCTGCTTGGTACTCTTCCAACTCACTGCTCCACTATTTAGGGTAAAAACATATCCTGAAATGGATTTGCTATCATCAGGGTCTGATTGAAAACTAGAATCAGAATAAGCTTCTAGTTTAAGATCAGAACCACCATAAACCAAAAAGATATCCTTAGTCCTTCTCAGGTACTTAAGAATATTTTTAACTGCTTTCCAATGATCTTCTCCTGGATCAATCTGAAACCTACTGACAATGCCTAAAGCATATGCCACATCAGGCCTGGTACATAACATGGCATACATTATGGACCCTATTGCCGAAGCATAAGGTATAGAATTCATTCTATTTCTTTCTTCAGGTGTCTTAGGAGATATCCTTTTAGAAAGATGTATACCTTGACTTATAGGAAGATAACCACTTTTACTTCCATCCATGCTGAATCTTTTCAGCACTAAGTCAATGTACCTAGATTGGGACAAACCTAGCATCCTCTTAGATCTATCTCTATAGATCTTAATACCTAGTATATAGGATGCTTCTCCCAAATCTTTCATGGAAAACTGGTTTGATAGCCAAACCTTGACTGATTGCAACATTGGGATATCATTCCCAATGAGGAGTATGTCATCTACATACATAACCAAGAAGACTATGGCACTCCCACTAGTCTTCTTATAAATACAGGGTTCATCCATATTTTTGATAAAACCAAAACTTTTAATAGTTTCATCAAAGCGGATGTTCCAACTCCTTGAAGCTTGCTTTAATCCATAACTGGATTTCTTTAGCTTGCATACTTGATTAGGTTTATTCTTTGAAATAAAACCTTCTGGCTGTGACATGTAGACTTCTTCCTCAAGGAAACCATTGAGGAATGTAGTCTTCACATCCATCTGCCAGATCTCATAATCTTGGTATGCTGCTATAGCAAGTAAAATCTGAATTGATTTGAGCATGGCAACAGGTGAGAATGTTTCATCATAATCAATTCCCTATTTTTGTGTAAAACCTTTTGCCACTAATCTGGCTTTATAGGTTTCAACTTAGCCATCAGCCCCAATCTTTTTCTTATAGACCCATTTGCACCCAATAGGATTAACACCCTCTGGTGCATCAACCAAAGACCATACTTGGTTTACATACATAGAGTCTATCTCGGATTCCATGGCTTCTTGCCATCTATCTGAATCAGTACTCAAGATAGCTTCCGTATAGGTCAGAGGTTCATCATTTTGAATGACTTGGGCTTCATTATTTTCAATAATAAACCCATATCTCTTAGGTGCCCGTGGCACTCTATCAGACCTACGGGGAGGAGTTTTGTGTTCTGGTTCTGTCCTAACTATATGTTCTAATGGTTGAGAACTGTCTATCTGTGTTTCTTGTACTTCTCCAAGTTCAACAGTTCTACCATTGCCCTTTTCTAAAATGAATATTTTTCTAGAAAAGTGGCATACCTGCTGACAAAAATCTTTTGTTCAGTAGGATGGTAAAACAGATATCCTCTACCCTCTCTAGGATATCCTACAAATAGACATTTATCCGCTCTAGGTTCCAACTTATGTCCAAAATTTCTTTTAACATAAGCTGGACATCCCCATACCTTAAAATATTTAAGATATGGTTTCTTTCCACTCCAAGTTTCATATGGAGTACTAACAACGGATTTAGAAGGTACCTTGTTCAGAATGTAAATAGCAGTTTCTAGTGCATGACCCCAGAAGGAAATGGATAAATTTGTGAAGTACATCATGGATCGTACCATATCTAATAAGGTACGATTCCTCCTTTCAGCTATTCCATTTAGCTGTGGTGTATAAGGAGGGGTCCATTCAGAAAGAATTCCATTAACTTTAAGATAGTCTAAAAACTCCGTGGATAAGTATTCTCCTCCTCGATCAGAACGAAGAACTTTAATACTTTTCCCGGTTTGTTTTTTGATCATACTTTGATACTCCTAAAATTTATCAAAGGTTTCAGATTTATGTTTCATAAGATACACATATCCAAACCTAGATAAATCATCTGTAAAAGTGATCAAATATGAGTATCCACCTCTGGCCTGAGTTGTCATTGGACCACATACATCAGTATGTATAAGTCCTAATAACTCAGTTGACCTTTCTCCATGTCCAGTAAATGGAGTCTTGGTCATCTTACCCATGAGACATGATTCGCAAGTTCCTAATGATTCATACTCATAAAGATCAAGGAATTTTTCCTTGTATAACTTGCTTATCCTAGACTCATTAACATGACCAAGTCGATGATGCCAAAGTAAAGTTTCATTAAAGTCTTCTCTTTTTCTTTTATTATTGACATGAAAAATACTATCATTGGAAGAAAGAGTTAAGAGCCCATTGCTAAATATGCCAGAACAAATAATTTTATTAGACAACATTATCGAGCAACCAATGCTCGTTACATCCATTACATATCCTTGTTTTAATAACAAGGGAATAGATATAATGTTCCTAATAATCTTAGGCATATAATAACAATTTTCTAACTCCAAGATCTTCCCTGAAGGCAACTTCAGAATATAGGTCCCTACAACTTCTGCTTGGATGATATCACCACTAGCACCGTAGAGATTGAAGTCACCTTCCTTCAATACTTTAAGCTTGTGGAGGTCCTGCAAAGATTTGCATATATGGTAACCACAAGCGGTATCCAATATCCAAGTATTTGATATAGATGAATTTAATGTCAATATAGCATGTATCTGATACATACCATTTGGCGCATCTGATGCACCAGGCTTCACAGTTGCAAGGTAAGCCTTTCAATTCCTTTTCCAATGTCCCGCTTTGCCGCAAAAGAAACAGGTCGACTGTTTGGAGGCCTTCTTTCCTTTTTTATTCTTATTGATGCCACTCTTAGGGTTAAGCCTCCTATTAAAACCCTTTTTGCCTGATTTCTTCTTATTGGTCTTATCAACAAGAAGAAGTGGAGCCTTTTCTTTCTTAACATGGATCTCCGCTATTTTTAACATATTTAACAGCTCAAGCAAGGAAGTGTTCAGTTTGTTCATGTGATAATTCAAGACAAACTGAGAAAATGACTCCAGGAGTGATTGCAAGATTAAATCCTGATTCAACTCCCCATCCATGATAAAACCTAATTGACCCAATCTAGTGATTAAGTCAATTACCTTCAGAACATGATCCTGAACGGATGTTCCCTCTGTCATCCTAGCACGGCTTAGATATTTCATATCTAGCAGTTCTACTATGTTCTCCATAAAGCTCTTTTAAATTGAGCATTATGGATTGAGTACCATGCTTTCATGCTGTCTCTGTAACTCATTGGTCATAGAGGCTAGTATAACACACTTGATAGTGAGGGAGTCATTCTGCCACATTTTGTATATGGCCATATCTTCCTGTGTGGCATCGTTCCCTAGTGGATTAAGACTAAGGGTGTCAAGAATATAAGAAAGTTTTTCTGAACTCAGCACAATCTTTAAATTTCTCAACTAGTCCACATAGTTTGGACCAGTCAGTTTGTTGGTATCTAAGATACTTCGCAGTGATAATGAAGATGCCATTTATCTATATTTAATAAAGAACAATGCATAAGCAAACAACCATGAAATGACTTACATAATTAAATTAGGTCTTCAATTTAATTATGTCTCCCACTATTTTATCAAAAATCATAGCCCTCACTATGATAATCGAGAAAAATCCTGATCGGTTTTTCTTAGTGAGATTGAGATCCTAATAACTTATAAAAGATCTTGCAGAAAACACAACAAATCTTTTATAAGCTCAAAGGTAGGAAACTCTTCCAATTATATCTCATATAATTCTCAAGAAGTAACTTGGCCTCTAGAACATTATTAGTCTTGCAGAAAACACAATAAACCATAATGTTCTAATTAAGTCAAGACTTTTCATTTCTATACAGTCAATAATCAAATATAATGCCCTTGCAGATAACACAACAAAGCATTATACTGAATATACTGTAAGCATATCTATGCACTAGACTAGTATTATGTCAATCACCATATTAGGTCTTGCAGATAACACAACAAACTTGAAAGATTATGCCCTGAAAGCCAATTGAAATATTATAATTTTGATCCCAAAATCAATGAATTGACATTTTATAAAGGCATTATTTTCATCATTTGCTGTGTCTTTTTGATTTTATGATGAACCCCATAGATTAGGGCTATGGTTCTAGGGTTATGATGAGATCAAACCAGTGAGACCTAAAGCCTTAAAACCCTAATCTAAAATATTCCTGGTTGATGGGACATTGAGTTGGGGATCAATGTTTCCGGCAAGACCAGCACATCCTATATATGTTTTGTAATGAGGGTGACTGATCTCACAGTCACTTATGTTCGACACTAATACTAGGATGTGAGTGTTCATTAGAGAATGAGTTCACTGAATTGATCCAGATTGAGAATATCTAATGGAACCTTATCTGTTTGTCAATAGATAATTCTCATAGTGGGAGTAGTGCATGTGGTCCTTTGACCTGAGACTTCCATAGTACCTTATATATATGAATCCATACTTTGGTTCGCAATCAATCATGACACTGAGTCATGCACGAGGTGATACTGGTTATGGTGGATTGTATATGGAGGTTGTGAGTAGGTCAACAAGGAATTGATCAGCCCTAGTAAGAGGGAATAGCATCCAGCTAATTTCAAATGATGGATTCAGGAAACCTTTGATCAAAGTATGAACATTAGAGTTATTTTCTAATGGTTCATTAATGAATCATCATTATAAAGATTTAGTTAGGGATGAATATGAAATTAGATTTGACAAGTATCCATATTCATAATCATATTCGGGATGCAAGTTGATCAAAGGACTGAATTGCCCGGTAACTCACCACTGAAGGGTATTTTGGTAATTCCATCAAAATTCCACATCTTCCGGGTAGACATGATACATTGCAAGACGTCAATATTGTCTTGTAGGTATATGATTGAGTCATGGTAATTCAAATCAGTTAATTTGAATTAGATTCTAATTGACCAAGTCGAGCTAGTTTGAGTTGACCTAAATCGGCTTAGTTGAGATCTAACCGAATTAAGTCAAATAGAACTTGGACCTACTGCTGGCTAGGTGTGGAACCCAATGGGTCACACACAAAAAAAAATTGATGAAGGATTTAATTTGAAATTAAATCATGTTTGCAGGATAAACACACTAGCATGTGTTGCAGACCAAATTTCTATTCGAATCAGATTCGAATTTGGTTCCGAATTGGGCTTAATTGGGTTCTAATTGAACCAGATTAAGGTCCAATTTAATTTTTAGGATATTGGGCTAACCCATGGCTGAACCCAAGTGAATTTAGTTCACTGAGACCCTCTCTCCAAGCCGCCCCCTCCCTTTTCTCACCCACGCATGCCAAGAAAGAGAGTCCATGTGCGTGGACTTCTCTTAAAATGCGTGAGAAAGAAAATAAACATCGGAGAAATATCTGAAAAAGGGGTGATTCAGATCCTTGTCTGGCACCCTTGGATCTGGATCTGATGGCCAGAAAAAATTAAGAAAAAGATCCGTCGCTTTTCGGTCGCAAATCCGTCTCCAAGAGTCGCGATTCTTCCTGAAGTTTTTCCGAGAGTCCTCCTCGTCGAAAAAACGAAAATTAAATCAGAGAATCATGATTTTTGGTTGAGGGGACGCGTGAGGAATGAGGGATCATGATCCCTGGGGTTTCAGAGGGTTGCGTTGTTTTGAGATGACACCCCTCTGAGATCTATAAATAGGGTTGGGTTCTCGGGGGTTTTCATGTAACATAATTCAGAGATCCAATTCCCTTCTTCCTCTCCAGAATACTCCTTCCCCTTGTTCTTGTTGGGTATTGTTTCCCTTACAGAGGTATCCTCTGTCGAAATTCTGACCCTAAACAAGAATAAGAAGAAGGTCTTGAACGGTAAAGGAAAGAAAAAGGAAAGGATCTGTTCTTCTTCTTTTCCTTCTTGAATTAAGACTTTGCCTATCTTAATTTTTCTTCCAATTTAATTCAAGAAAAGGGATTCAAGAAAGGGAATTCTTGAAGAAAATTCAAGAAGAGAAAAGAAGGAAGAAAAGAAATTTTCAAGAAAGAAAATTTCAGCCTAAAAGTCCAAGAATTGAATTCTTGAAAAAGAATTCAAGAAGAGGAGCCAAGAACTAGAAATTGTTGTCTTCATCTTTTTCTGTGTGGATCACCATTGGAGGGTGAACATTTGGGCACCTGGTGGAGATTCAGAGTTTGGATTTTGCGATACAGGTTAGTATCTTAATTTGAGATTAATCTTATATATATATTTTATATGTTTTAATTCTTTTAAGGAGATCTTGGGTTAAAGGTTTGGTGAAGATTTCAAAAGATAAAAATAAAAATTTTGAAATCTATGTTTCCGCCTTGCCATCAAACCCTACAGTGGTATCAAAGCCTCCTTATTAAGATTAAAATATATATGCTGAATTTTAGATGCATATTTATATAAGTAACATGAGATGTAATATATGTTTGTTGTAATGTCACCAATTAGGATTTTCACTCAAACCCTAATTGTTGTAGAGATATGCATAGAGATCTAGTCATCATACTGAAATAAGGTTGCCCTGGCATAATGGTGGATCCATTATGTGGTAAATGGTGTTGGGGTTTCAGGTGCACCGCAGCGGAAGTGTAATTTCAAAATGATGAAATTTGCACCGAAATCCCTTAGCCAAGATCTCCTTTTTACTAATTAAAACATATATACTAACATTCAAACATAGATTGTTAGAATTAGAGTACCAACCTGCTATCGCTAATTCCAACAAAGTTGATGTTGAAGGGGCTGATTGAATTCACCAGGCGTCCAAGTGTCCGCCCTCCGATGGTGATCCACACAGAGCAGTGATCAAGACAACTCTATCTTCTTTTCAAAGGTTCCTTCTATTGAGTTCTTCTTCCTAGAACTCAATTGCTTGGACTATGGCTTGAATTCCTCCACACAAAGGCTTGCTTTCCTTTCCTTGACTCCTTCTCCTCCTTCCACCAAGACCTTGGCCCTTTAGATACCCTTGTCTTGAAGAAAAAGACCTTGTCCTAAGAGGACATAGGCTTGTCTTAAGTTGGAGGAGAAATTAAGACAATGATGTCTTAATGTATGAAAGAAAGGAAGAAATCAGAACTTCTTTCTTTTCTTTACCGTCGGAGACTTTTACTTTTATCTTGTTCAGTAGCAGAGTTTCGACAGAGGTTTACTCTGTAGAGGAAACAATGCAAGAGCAAGAAAAAATAAAAGAGTCTTCAGGAGAGGAAGAAAGAAAAAGATTACATACATGTTCTGATTTTTCCCGACCCTTTAAATAGAAATCAGATAGGCGCCTACACACCTCTCCGTAATTTCTTTTTCACGCCCTTTCCAATTTCTCACGCCCCATCCTCCCATCTCATGGCCTTCCAGATTAAATCCCACGGCTCTTCTTAAAGGAAAAACCGCGGTGTTTTTAAAAAGAAGGAAGTCGAGACTTTTCATCTCCGAAGAGATGTTACTTCGCGTGCCCGGGAGGAGTTAGCGCTTTCTTTCTTTCTCAAAATCCCATCAGCCGTTGGATTCTCATCCAAGGGGGGAGAGAAGGTGCGCTAATCACTTAAGAAGGAGGCCGCCCAAATAAAAACATCGGAGAATTTTATTTGGGGCGCGCCAAGAGTCCATGCGCCATGGACTCTTCCTTAAGGTGCGCCAAGAGTCCATATGCGCATGGACTCTTGGTGTTTGGCGTGAAAAATAAAAGGGGCGGGTGGGGAGGCTAGCCAAGCTACATGGCTAGCCAATAGGGTTAGCCACATTCCCGTTTTTCTTAATTAGGGTCTAATTAGGTCCAATTAGAACCCAATTTGAACCAATCCGGAACCCTAATTCGAATCCGATCCGAATAGAAGCTAGGGCTTGCAACACCTGCTAGAGTGTTATCTTGCAAAGACGATTTAATTCTAAATTAAATTCTTGATCAATCCTCTTAAGTGTGTGACCCATTGGGTTCCACATCTAGCCAGCAGTGGGTTCGAATACAAGTTGACCTAATTTGATTAGAACTCTTTCTAATCGATTTAGGTCAAACCGGGCTTACCCGAATCGATCAATTAGGATTCTTCCTAACATGTGATCTTTGAACTTGATCAACCCACAAGACAAGATTGACGTCTAGCAACGTGTCATGTCTACCCGGAAGATATGGAAATTCTGGTGAAATACCAAAATTACCCTTTAGTAGAGAGTTACCGTACAATTAAATCTTTCGATCAGCCTGCACCCAAAATATAACTATGGATATGGATATATATCAAATCCAATATTATATTTGTTTCTAGCTCAATCTTATAATGATGATTCGATTATCTTGATATTAGAAACCATCTCTAATATCTTCACTTTGATCAAAGATTCCCTGAATCATCATGCGATTGTTGACTAGCTGGATGCAATCTCCTCTTACTAAGAGTGATCGATTCCTTGTTGACCTACTCATTACCTTCATATTCAATTCACCATTCCCAGTATCAATCCTGTGCATGTCTCAGTGTCATGATTAGGATTGAACCAAAGGATGGGTTCATGTACATAAGGTACTTATGGCAGTCTCAGGTCAAAAGATTACTTGTACCACTCCCACTATGAGAACCTTCTATTGACATGTAGCTAAGACTCCATTAGATGTTCTCAAGTTGGATCATATCAGTGAACTCATTCTCCAATGAGCACCCACATCCCAGTATTAGTGTCATACACAAGTGACTGTGAGAGCAGTCACCCTTTCCAGTATACCCGGGGTGTGCTAGTCTTATCGGAAAACCCTGATCCCCTACTCAGGGTTCCTTTGACTAGGAATACTTTAGATTAAGGTTTTAAGATTTTAGGTCTCACTGGTATGATCTCATCATAACCCTAAAATCATAGCCCTAATCTATGGGGTTCATCATATAATAAACACAGCGTATGATGAAAAATAATGCCTTTATTTAGAAAATTATCAATTACAATGGTTTGGGAGATACAACAGAGATTGGTTTGTAGGGCATATCCCTTTCAATCTCCCACTTGCACTAAAGCCAATCGCCTTTGAATCTTAATCCCATACATTCTAGGTGGCGATCAAAATCTCGCTGTGGTAGAGCCTTAGTGAACGGGTCTGCTACATTGTTCTTTGTATCAACTCTATCTATGTAGACATCTTGTCTCTCTACTATTTCTCGGACAAGATGGAAGCGTCTCAGAATGTGCTTGGACTTATGATGAGCTCTTGGTTCCTTAGCTTGAGCAACGGCCCCAGTGTTGTCACAGTAAAGTGGCACTGGGTTTTCAATTTGAGGAACAACACCCAACTCTGTGATGAACTTCTTCATCCAGACTGCTTCCTTGGCGGCTTCACTAACAGCTATGTATTCTGCCTCTGTGGTTGAGTCAGCTACAGTCTGCTGCTTGGTACTCTTCCAACTCACTGTTCCACCATTTAGGGTAAAAACATATCCCGAAATGGATTTGCTATCATCAGGGTCTGATTGAAAACTAGAATCAGAATAAGCTTCTAGTTTAAGATCAGAACCACCATAAACCAAAAAAATATCCTTAGTCCTTCTTAGGTACTTAAGAATATTTTTAACTGCTTTCCAATGATCCTCTCCTGGATCAGCCTGAAACCTACTGACAATGCCTAAAGCATATGCCACATCAGGCCTGGTACATAACATGGCATACATTATGGATCCTATTGCCGAAGCATAGGGTATAGAATTCATTCTATCTCTTTCTTCAGGTGTCTTAGGAGACATCCTTTTAGAAAGATGTATGCCTTGACTCATAGGAAGATAACCTCTTTTACTTCCTTCCATGCTGAATCTTTTCAGCACTAAGTCAATGTACCTAGATTGGGATAAACCTAGCATCCTCTTAGATCTATCTCTATAGATCTTAATACCTAGTATATAGGATGCTTCTCCCAAATCTTTCATGGAAAACTGGTTTGATAGCCAAACCTTGACTGATTGCAACATTGGGATATCATTCCCAATGAGGAGTATGTCATCTACATACAGAACCAAGAAGACTATGGCACTCCCACTAGTCTTCTTATAAACACAGGGTTCATCCACATTTTTGATAAAACCAAATCTTTTAATAGTTTCATCAAAGCGGATGTTCCAACTCCTGGAAGCTTGCTTTAATCCATAAATGGATTTCTTCAGCTTGCATACTTGATTAGGTTTATTCTTTGAAATAAAACCTTCTGGCTGTGACATGTAGACTTCTTCCTCAAGGAAACCATTGAGGAATGCAGTTTTCACATTCATCTGCCATATCTCATAATCGTGGTATGCTGCTATAGCAAGTAAAATCCGAATTGATTTTAGCATGGCAACAGGTGAAAAAGTTTCATCATAATCAATTCCCTGTTTTTGTCTAAAACCTTTAGCCACTAATCTGGCTTTCTAGGTTTCAACTTGGCCATCAGCCCCAATCTTTTTCTTATAGACCCATTTACACCCAATAGGATTAACACCCTCTGGTGCATCAACCAAAGACCATACTTGGTTTACATACATAGAGTCTACTTCGGATTCCATGGCTTCTTGCCATTTATCTGAGTCAGTACTCAAGATAGCTTCCGTATAGGTCAGAGGTTCATCATTTTGAATGACTTGAGCTTCATTATTTTCAATAATAAACCCATACCTCTCAGGTGCCCGTGGCACTCTGTCAGACCTACGAGGAGGAGTTTTGTGTTCTGGTTCTGTCCTAACTATATGTTCTAATGGTTGAGAATTGTCTATCTGTATTTCTTGCACTTCTCCAAGTTCAATTGTTCTACCATTGCCCTTTTCCAAAATGAACTCTTTTTCTAGAAAAGTGGCATGCCTGCTAACAAAAATCTTTTGTTCAGTAGGATGGTAGAATAGATATCCTCTACCTTCTTTAGGATATCCTACAAATAGACATTTATCCGCTCTAGGTTCCAACTTATGTCCAAAATTTCTTTTAACATAAGCTGGACATCCCCATACCTTAAAATATTTAAGATATGGTTTCTTTCCACTCCAAATTTCATATGGAGTACTAACAACGGATTTAGAAGGTACCTTGTTCAGAATATAAACAGCAGTTTCTAGGGCATGACCCCAGAAAGAAATGGGCAAATTTGTGAAGCACATCATGGATCGTACCATATCTAATAAGGTACGATTCCTCCTTTCAGCTATACCATTTAGCTGTGGTGTATAAGGAGGGGTCCATTCAGAAAGGATTCCATTAACTTTAAGATAGTCTAAAAACTCCGTGGATAAGTATTCTCCTCCTCGATCAGAACGAAGAACTTTAATACTTTTCCCGGTTTGTTTTTCGACCATACTTTGATACTCCTTAAATTTATCAAAGGCTTCAGATTTGTGTTTCATAAGATACACATATCCGAACCTAGATAAATCATCTGTAAAAGTGATAAAATATGAGTATCCTCCTCTGGCCTGAGTTGTCATTGGGCCACATACATCAGTATGTATAAGTCCTAACAACTCAGTTGACCTTTCCCCATGTCCAGTGAATGGAGTTTTTGTCATCTTACCCATGAGACATGATTCGCAAGTTCCTAATGATTCATACTCATAAGGATCAAGGAATTTTTCCTTGTATAACTTGCTAATCCTAGACTCATTAACATGACCAAGTCTATGATGCCAAAGTAAAGTATCATTAAAGTCTTTTCTTTTCCTTTTAGTATTGACATGAAAAATACTATCATTGGAAGAAAGAGTTAAGAGCCCATTGCTAAATATGCCAGAACAAATAATTTTATTAGATAACATTATTGAGCAACCAGTGCTCGTTACATCCATTACATATCCTTGTTTAATAACAAAGGAATAGATATAATGTTCCTAATAATCTTTGGCATATAGTAACAATTCTCTAGCTCCAAGATCTTCCCTGAAGGCAACTTCAGAATATAGGTCCCTACAGCTTCTGCTTGGATGATATCACCACCAGCACCGTAGAGATTGAAGTCGCCTTCCTTCAATACTTTAAGCTTGTGGAGGTCCTGCAAAGATTTGCATATATGGTAACCACAAGCGGTATCCAATACCCAAGTATTTGATATAGACGAATTTAATGTCAATATAGTATGTATCTCATACATACCTTTTGGTGTGTCTGCCGCACCAGGCTTCACAGTTGCAAGGTAAGCCTTGCAATTCCTTTTCCAATGTCCCGCTTTGCCGCAAAAGAAACAGGTTGACTGTTTTGAGACCTTCTTTCCTTTCTTGTTCTTATTGATGCCACCCTTAGGGTTTAGTCTCCTGCTAAAACCCTTTTTGCCTGATTTCTTCTTATTGGTCTTATCAACAAGAAGAAGTGGAGCCTTTTCTTTCTTAACATGGCTCTCTGCTGTTTTTAACATATTTAACAGCTCAGGCAAGGAAGTGTTCAGTTTGTTCATGTGATAATTCAAGACAAACTGAGAAAATGACTCTGGGAGTGATTGCAGGATTAAATCCTGATTCAGCTCCCCATCCATAATAAACCCTAATTGACCTAATCTGGTGATTAAGTCAATTACCTTCAGGACATGATCCTGAACGGATGTACCCTCTGTCATCCTAGCATGGAATAACTGCTTAGATATTTCGTATCTAGCAGTTCTGCTTTGTTCTCCATAAAGCTCCTTTAAATTGAGCATTATGGATTGAGTATCCATGCTTTCATGCTGCCTCTGTAACTCATTGGTCATAGAGGCCAGTATGATACACTTGGCAGTGAGGGAGTCATTCTGCCACATTTTGTATGTGGCCATATCTTCCTGTGTGGCATCATCCCCTAGTGGATTAAGATTAGGGGTATCAAGAATATAAGAAAGTTTTTCTGAACTCAGTACAATCTTTAAGTTTCTCAACCAGTCCACATAGTTTGGACCAGTCAATTTGTTGGTATCTAAGATGCTTCTCAGTGATAATGAAGATGCCATTTATCTACATTTAATTAAGAACAATACATAAGCAAACAACCATGAAATGACTTACATAATTAAATTAGGTCTTCAATTTAATTATGTCTCCCACTATTTTATCAAAAATCATAGCCCTCACTATGATAATCGAGAAGAACCCTGATCGGTTTTCTTAGTGAGATCGAGATCCTTATAATTTATAAAAGATCTTGCAGACAACACAACAAATCTTTTATAAGTTCTAAGGTAGGAAACTCTTCCAATTATATCTCATATAATTCTCAAAAATAACTTGGCCTCTAGAACATTATAAGTCTTGCAGAAAATACAACAAACCATAATGTTCTAGTTAAGTCAAGACCCTTTCATTTCTATACAGTCAATATTCAAATATAATGCCCTTGTAGATAACACAACAAGGCATTATACTGAATATACTGTAAGCATATTTTGCACTAGACCAATATTATGTCAATCACCCTATTAGGTCTTGCAGACAACACAACAAACCTAATGTGGTTCATAACACAGTAATGATCCAGCATGAAGGAAGGCCAACATATAGCATTTTTTAACACTAAGCATATAAGTCAAGATTTAAATATAATCAAATCGGCCAGGCAAGTGGAAGAGATGTGGGAGTCCCCCCGTTGCTTTCCTAGACACCAATAAAAATTGGCCAGGTCAGTCAACGGAACCAATTAAAAACCACGATTCTCTTTACCTTCCCAGAACCACCTTTCTAGACACCGAATGATCAATTGTTCATCATGACTAGTGATGCTTATTAGTTAAATATGCTATGACTTAATATGATTTTAAGAAGAGGGCTTTATAAAATTGCCAGCACATTCTTACATAAAAACATATCATAATGATATCACTCTGATAAACATATATGTGCTAAGTGTGTCATCATACTAGGACAACCATTTACCACATAATGGATCCACCATTATGCCAGGGCAACCTTATTTCAGTATGATGACTTCAAAACTAATCATATCTCTATAATAATTAGGGTTTGAGTGAAAAACCCTAATTAGTGGCATACATCAAAACATTAATTATCATATATGCATTCCTTAAATTATGCTAAGTGTATCAGCATTCAAGGGTTTAAAACCCTAATTTCGATACTACAACAAAAATGCATATCATATGTTTTAACTGTAATAAGGATGGCTCTGATACCACTGTTGGGGTTTCAGGTGCACCGCAGCGGAAGTGTAATTTCAAAATGATGAAATTTGCACCGAAATCCCTTAGCCAAGATCTCCTTTTTACTAATTAAAACATATATACTAACATTCAAACATAGATTGTTAGAATTAGAGTACCAACCTGCTATCGCTAATTCCAACAAAGTTGATGTTGAAGGGGCTGATTGAATTCACCAGGCGTCCAAGTGTCCGCCCTCCGATGGTGATCCACACAGAGCAGTGATCAAGACAACTCTATCTTCTTTTCAAAGGTTCCTTCTATTGAGTTCTTCTTCCTAGAACTCAATTGCTTGGACTATGGCTTGAATTCCTCCACACAAAGGCTTGCTTTCCTTTCCTTGACTCCTTCTCCTCCTTCCACCAAGACCTTGGCCCTTTAGATACCCTTGTCTTGAAGAAAAAGACCTTGTCCTAAGAGGACATAGGCTTGTCTTAAGTTGGAGGAGAAATTAAGACAATGATGTCTTAATGTATGAAAGAAAGGAAGAAATCAGAACTTCTTTCTTTTCTTTACCGTCGGAGACTTTTACTTTTATCTTGTTCAGTAGCAGAGTTTCGACAGAGGTTTACTCTGTAGAGGAAACAATGCAAGAGCAAGAAAAAATAAAAGAGTCTTCAGGAGAGGAAGAAAGAAAAAGATTACATACATGTTCTGATTTTTCCCGACCCTTTAAATAGAAATCAGATAGGCGCCTACACACCTCTCCGTAATTTCTTTCTCACGCCCTTTCCAATTTCTCACGCCCCATCCTCCCATCTCATGGCCTTCCAGATTAAATCCCACGGCTCTTCTTAAAGGAAAAACCGCGGTGTTTTTAAAAAGAAGGAAGTCGCGACTTTTCATCTCCGAAGAGATGTTACTTCGCGTGCCCGGGAGGAGTTAGCGCTTTCTTTCTTTCTCAAAATCCCATCAGCCGTTGGATTCTCATCCAAGGGGGGAGAGAAGGTGCGCTAATCACTTAAGAAGGAGGCCGCCCAAATAAAAACATCGGAGAATTTTATTTGGGGCGCGCCAAGAGTCCATGCGCCATGGACTCTTCCTTAAGGTGCGCCAAGAGTCCATATGCGCATGGACTCTTGGTGTTTGGCGTGAAAAATAAAAGGGGCGGGTGGGGAGGCTAGCCAAGCTACATGGCTAGCCAATAGGGTTAGCCACATTCCCGTTTTTCTTAATTAGGGTCTAATTAGGTCCAATTAGAACCCAATTTGAACCAATCCGGAACCCTAATTCGAATCCGATCCGAATAGAAGCTAGGGCTTGCAACACCTGCTAGAGTGTTATCTTGCAAAGATGATTTAATTCTAAATTAAATTCTTGATCAATCCTCTTAAGTGTGTGACCCATTGGGTTCCACATCTAGCCAGCAGTGGGTTCGAATACAAGTTGACCTAATTTGATTAGAACTCTTTCTAATCGATTTAGGTCAAACCGGGCTTACCCGAATCGATCAATTAGGATTCTTCCTAACATGTGATCTTTGAACTTGATCAACCCACAAGACAAGATTGACGTCTAGCAACGTGTCATGTCTACCCGGAAGATATGGAAATTCTGGTGAAATACCAAAATTACCCTTTAGTAGAGAGTTACCGTACAATTAAATCTTTCGATCAGCCTGCACCCAAAATATAACTATGGATATGGATATATGTCAAATCCAATATTATATTTGTTTCTAGCTCAATCTTATAATGATGATTCGATTATCTTGATATTAGAAACCATCTCTAATATCTTCACTTTGATCAAAGATTCCCTGAATCATCATGCGATTGTTGACTAGCTGGATGCAATCTCCTCTTACTAAGAGTGATCGATTCCTTGTTGACCTACTCATTACCTTTATATTCAATTCACCATTCCCAGTATCAATCCTGTGCATGTCTCAGTGTCATGATTAGGATTGAACCAAAGGATGGGTTCATGTACATAAGGTACTTATGGCAGTCTCAGGTCAAAAGATTACTTGTACCACTCCCACTATGAGAACCTTCTATTGACATGTAGCTAAGACTCCATTAGATGTTCTCAAGTTGGATCATATCAGTGAACTCATTCTCCAATGAGCACCCACATCCCAGTATTAGTGTCATACACAAGTGACTGTGAGAGCAGTCACCCTTTCCAGTATACCCCGGGTGTGCTAGTCTTATCGGAAAACCCTGATCCCCTACTCAGGGTTCCTTTGACTAGGAATACTTTAGATTAAGGTTTTAAGATTTTAGGTCTCACTGGTATGATCTCATCATAACCCTAAAATCATAGCCCTAATCTATGGGGTTCATCATATAATAAACACAGCGTATGATGAAAAATAATGCCTTTATTTAGAAAATTATCAATTACAATGGTTTGGGAGATACAACAGAGATTAGTTTGTAGGGCATATCCCTTTCAAATGGTTGTCCTAATATGATGATACACTAATCACATATTTGTGTTAATTATGCATATATGTTTGATGTATGCCACTAATTAAGGTTTTCACTTAAACCTTAATTTGCATAGAGATATGTTTAGCCTTCTAGTCATCATACTGAAATAAGGTTGCCCTGGCATAATGGTGGATCCATTATGTGGTAAATGGTTGTCCTAGTATGATGGCATACTATGGCACATATTTGCTAAAATGTGCTTTGTTTTAATAAAGCCCTCTTTAAAAACATATTAAGTTGTAGTGTCATATACCAAAAGCAAAAATAATCAATATGATTAGTTTATCATTCGGTGTCTAGGAAAAGTGGTTCATGATCGGTAAAGAGGACGTGGTTTTTAATTGGTTCCGTTGACTGACCTGGCCAATTCTTATTGGTGTCTAAGGAAAGCAACGGGGGGACTCCCACCACTCTCCCACTTACCTGGCCGGTATGATTAACTTAATTATTGATTGATATGCTTAGTGTAATATTCACTACATATGGCCTTCCTTCATGCCAAGTCATTATTATGTTATGATCCATATTAGGTTTGTTGTGTACACACAAGGCCATTTTCTTTATGGTGACTAACATAATTTTTGCTTGGTACATTTGATGCTTATGGAATGATTTAATATAATACTTTGTTGTGTACACACAAGGATATTATAATTAATATCATGACTATATAGTAATGAAGGGTCTAACTTAACTAAAATATTATAGTTTATTGTGTACACACAAAGCTATTAATATTTTAGAGGCCAAGATAAGTTGAGAATTGTATGAATTACAATTGGAAAGAGTTTTCCTACCTTTGAACTTATATAAGATTTGTTGTGTACACACAAGGTCTTTTATGAGGAATTAGGATCTCAACCCCACTAAGAGAACCAATTAGGGTTTTCTCGATCATCACATTGAGGGTTATGATGCTTGATAAAATAGTGGGAGACATAATTAAGTTAAAGTTCTAATTTAATTATGTTTTGTCAACATTGATTGTTTGCTTATGTAATGTTGTTTGTTAATGTAGATTAAATGGCATCTTCACTCTCACTCTGTAGCATTCTTGATGCAAATAAATTGACTGGACCAAACTATGTTGATTGGTTGAGAAACCTGAAGATAGTACTCAACCAAGAAAGAATTTCTTATATTCTTGATACCCCAACCTTGGAACCATTAGGGGAAGATGCCTCGCAAGAGGATAAGACCACATATAACACATGGCAAAATGACTCACTTACTAACAAGTGTATAATGCCTGCCTCTATGACCAATGAGTTACAGAGGCAACATGAAAGCATGGACACAAACTCCATATTGCTCAATTTAAAAGAACTTTATGGAGAACATAGTCGAACTGCAAGATATGAAATATCTAAGCAGTTATTCCGTGCAAGGATGACAGAAGGTACATCCGTACAAGACCATGTATTAAAGGTTATTGACCTAATCACCCGATTGGGTCAATTGGGTTTTGTTATGGATGGGGAGTTGAATCAGGATTTAATCCTGCAGTCACTCCCAGAGTTATTTTCACAGTTTGTTCTTAATTATCATATGAACAAACTTAACACTTCCTTGCCTGAGCTGTTGAATATGTTAAAAATAGCAGAGAGCCATTTAAAGAAAAATAAGGCTCCACTTCTTCTTGTAGATGGTGTAAACAAGAAGAAAATAGGCAAAAAGGGTTCCAAGAGGAGGTTAAACCCAAAAGGGGGCATCAAGAAAAAGAAAGGAAAGAAGGCCTCCGGACAAATGACCTGCTTTTATTGTGGCAAGCCGGGTCACTGGAAAAGAAACTGCAAGGTTTACCTTGCAAGTGTGAAGCCTGGTGCTAGTGATGCACCAAAAGGTATGTATGAGATACATGCAATTTTGTCATTAGACTCTTCTAATTCAAACTCTTGGGTATTGGATACTGCTTGTGGTCATCATATCTACAAATCATTGCAAGGACTACAGAACATTAGAGTTTTGAAGGAAGGCGACTTCGAGCTCTACGGTGCTGGAGGAGATTCCATCCAAGCAGAAGCTGTAGGGACTTATATGTTGAAGCTGCCTTCTGAGAATATTTTAGAGTTAAAAAATTGTTATTTTATGCCTAGAATCATTAGAAACATCATATCTGTACCCTTGTTACTTAAACAAGGATATATTATGAATGTAATGAGTAGTGGCTGCTCAATCAATTTTTCTAATGAAATAATATTTAATGGCATATTTTGCAATGGTCTCTTAACTTTATCTTCTGATGACAATATACTATATGTTAGTAATAAAAAAAAAAGAGATGAAGTAAACAATACTTTACTTTGGCACTGTCGTCTTGGACATATTAGTGAGCAGAGGATTAACAAGTTATACAAGGAAAAATTCCTTAATCCTTATGACTATGAATCATTAGGAACTTGTGAATCATGTCTCATGGGTAAAATGACCAAGACTCCATTTAGTGGACATAATGAAAGGACAACAGAGTTATTAGGACTCATACACACTGATGTATGTGGACCTATGACAACTCAGGCCAAGGGTGGATACTCATATTTCATCACATTCACTGATGATTTTTCAAGGTAAGATTTGTGTATCTAATGAAACATAAGTCCGAAGCTTTTGAAAAATTTTTAGAGTATCAAAGTATGGTAGAGAAACAAACGGGGAAAAGTATTAAGATCCTTCGATCAGATAGAGGAGGTGAATACTTATCCACCGAGTTTCTTGATCACCTTAAACAAAAGGGAATCATCTCTGAATGGACTCCTCCTTACACACCATAATTAAATGGTGTTGCTGAAAGGAGAAATCGTACTTTATTAGATATGGTACGGTCCATGATGTGCTTCACAGACTTACCTGTTTCTTTCTGGGGATATGCCTTGGAAACAGTGGCTAATATTTTGAATAGAGTACCATCCAAATCTGTATCTAGCATTCCATATGAGTTATGGAGGGGAAAGAAACCCAATCTTAAGCACCTTAAGATATGGGGATGTCCAGCTTATGTCAAAAGAAATTTTGGACAAAAGCTTGATGTTAGAGCAGAAAAATATCTATTTGTTGGATATCCCAAAGATAGTATAGGATATCTATTCTACCACCCTACTAAACAAAAGGTTTTAGTCAGTAGGCATGCCATTTTTATGGAAAAAGAATTCATCCTACAAAAGGGCAGTGGGAGAAATATTGAACTTGAAGAAGTTCAACAAGTAGATACATCTCAACAAAATCATAACACAGTTAGTATAGAACCTGAACACACCACTCCTATCCGTAAGTCTGATAGAGTGCGACATGCACCTGAAAGGTATGGGTTCATTATTGAAAATAATGAAGCCCGAATCATTGATAATGATGAGCCTCTAACATATACGGATGCTGTCATAAGTAGTGACTCAGACAAATGGCTGGAAGCCATGAGATCCGAAATGGACTCCATGTATGTCAACCAAGTCTGGACTTTGGTTGATGCACCAGAGAGTGTTATCCCTATTGGATGCAAATGGGTCTATAAGAAAAAGATTGGGGCAGATGGCCAAGTTGAAACTTATAAAGCCAGATTAGTGGCTAAGGGTTTCAGACAAAAACAGGGAATAGATTATGATGAAACATTTTCTCCTGTTGCCATGCTCAAATCTATTCGGATCATGCTTGCTATAGCAGCATATCATGATTATGAAATATGGCAGATAGATGTGAAAACTGCATTCCTCAATGGTTTCCTTGAGGAAGAGGTTTATATGTCATAGCCAGAAGGTTTTGTCTTGGAGACTAAACCTAATCAGGTATGTAGGCTAAAGAAATCTATTTATGGATTAAAGCAAGCATCTAGGAGTTGGAACATCCGATTTGATAAGACAGTCAAAGAATTTGACTTTATCAAAAATGAGGATGAACCTTGTGTGTACAAGAAGACTAGTGGGAGTGCCATAGTTTTCTTGGTTCTGTATGTAGATGACATACTCCTCATTGGGAATGATATCCCAATGTTACAATCGGTCAAGGTATGGTTATCTAAACAGTTTTCCATGAAAGACTTGGGAGAAGCATCTTATATACTAGGCATCAAGATCTATAGAGATAGATCTAGGAGGATGCTAGGTTTATCCCAGTCTAGGTACATTGACCAAGTGCTAAAAAGATTTAGCATGGAAGAAAGTAAAAGAGGTTACTTACCTATTGGTCATGGCATACATCTTTCTAAGAAGATGTCTCCTAAGACACCTGAAGAAAGAAATAGAATGAATTCGGTACCTTATGCTTCGGCAGTAGGGTCTATTATGTATGCTATGTTATGTACTAGGCCTGATGTGGCATATGCCTTAGGTATAGCCAGCAGGTTTCAGGCTGATCCAGGAGAGGATCATTGGAAGGCTGTGAAAAATATTCTTAAGTACTTAAGAAGAACTAAGGATATTTTTCTGATATATGGAGGATCTGATCTTAAACTAGAAGCTTATTCAGATTCTAGTTTTCAATCAGATCCAGATGACAGCAAATCTATATCTGGGTATGTTTTTACCCTTAATGGAGGAGCTGTAAGCTGGAAAAGTTCTAAACAGCAAACTGTAGCTAACTCAACAACTGAGGCAGAGTACATTGCTGTTAGTGAAGCTGCCAAGGAAGCAGTCTGGATGAAGAAGTTCATATCAGAGTTGGGCGTAGTTCCTGAGATTGAAGGTCCAGTATCACTTTACTGTGATAATACGGGGGCTGTTGCTCAAGCAAAGGAACCAAGAGCTCATCACAAATCAAAGCACATTCTGAGACGCTTCCATCTCGTTCGAGAGATTGTCGAAAGACAAGAAGTCTACATTAAAAGGGTAGAAACGAAGAACAACGTAGCAAACCCGTTCACTAAGGCTCTATCACAGCGAGAGTGTGATCGCCACCTTGATTGTATGGGGTTAAGATTTAAAGGCGATTGGCTTTAGTGCAAGTGGGAGATTGAAAGATTGTGCCCTGAAAGCCAATTGAAATATTGTAATTTTGATCCCAAAATCAATGAATTGACATTTTATAAAGGCATTATTTTCATCATTTGCTGTGTCTTTTTGATTTTATGATGAACCCCATAGATTAGGGCTATGGTTTTAGGGTTATGATGAGATCATACTAGTGAGACCTAAAGCCTTAAAACCCTAATCTAAAATATTCCTGGTCGATGGGACATTGAGTTGGGGATCAATGTTTCCGGCAAGACCAACACATCCTATATATGTTTTGTAATGAGGGTGACTGATCTCACAGTCACTTGTGTTTGACACTAATACTAGGATGTGAGTGTTCATTAGAGAATGAGTTCACTGAATTGATCCAGATTGAGAATATCTAATGGAACCTTATCTGTTTGTCAATAGATAATTCTCATAGTGGGAGTAGTGCATGTGGTCCTTTGACCTGAGACTACCATAGTACCTTATATATATGAATCCATACTTTGGTTCGCAATCAATCATGACACTGAGTCATGCACGAGGTGATACTGGTTATGGTGGATTGTATATGGAGGTTGTGAGTAGGTCAACATGGAATTGATCAGCCCTAGTAAGAGGGAATAGCATCCAGCTAATTTCAAATGATAGATTCAGGAAACCTTTGATCAAAGTATGAACATTAGAGTTATTTTCTAATGGTTCATTAATGAATCATCATTATAAAGATTGAGCTAGGGATGAATATGAAATTGGATTTGATAAGTATCCATATTCATAATCATATTCGGGATGCAAGTTGATCAAAGGATTGAATTGCCCGGTAACTCACCACTGAAGGGTATTTTGGTAATTTCACCAAAATTCCACATCTTCCGGGTAGACATGATATGTTGCTAGACGTCAATCTTGTCTTGTAGGTATATGATTGAGTCATGGTAATTCAAATCAGTTAATTTGAATTAGATTCTAATTGACCAAGTCGAGCTAGTTTGAGTTGACCTAAATCGGCTTAGTTGAGATCTAACCGAATTAAGTCAAATAGAACTTGGACCTACTGCTGGCTAGGTGTGGAACCCAATGGGTCACACACAAAAAAAAATTGATGAAGGATTTAATTTGAAATTAAATCATGTTTGCAGGATAAACACACTAGCATGTGTTGCAGACCAAATTTCTATTCGAATCAGATTCGAATTTGGTTCCGAATTGGGCTTAATTGGGTTCTAATTGAACCAGATTAAGGTCCAATTTAATTTTTAGGATATTGGGCTAACCCATGGCTGAACCCAAGTGAATTTAGTTCACTGAGACCCTCTCTCCAAGCCGCCCCCTCCCTTTTCTCACCCACGCATGCCAAGAAAGAGAGTCCATGTGCGTGGACTTCTCTTAAAATGCGTGAGAAAGAAAATAAACATCGGAGAAATATCTGAAAAAGGGGTGATTCAGATCCTTGTCTGGCACCCTTGGATCTGGATCTGATGGCCAGAAAAAATTAAGAAAAAGATCCATCACTTTTCGGTCGCAAATCCGTCTCCAAGAGTCGCGATTCTTCCTGAAGTTTTTCCGAGAGTCCTCCTCGTCGGAAAAAAGAAAATTAAATCGAAGAATTGTGATTTTTGGTTGAGGGGACACGTGAGGAATGAGGGATCATGATCCCTGGGGTTTCAGAGGGTTGCGTTGTTTTGAGATGACACCCCTCTGAGATCTATAAATAGGGTTGGGTTCTCGGGGGTTTTCATGTAACATAATTCAGAGATCCAATTCCCTTTCTTCCTCTCCAGAATACTCCTTCTCCTTGTTCTTGTTGGGTATTGTTTCCCTTACAGAGGTATCCTCTGTCGAAACTCTGACCCTAAACAAGAATAAGAAGAAGGTCTTGAACGGTAAAGGAAAGAAAAAGGAAAGGATCTGTTCTTCTTCTTTTCCTTCTTGAATTAAGACTTTGCCTGTCTTAATTTTTCTTCCAATTCAATTCAAGAAAAGGGATTCAAGAAAGGGAATTCTTGAAGAAAATTCAAGAAGAGGAAAGAAGGAAGAAAAGAAATTTTCAAGAAAGAAAATTTCAACCTAAAAGTCCAAGAATTGAATTCTTGAAAAAGAATTCAAGAAGTGGAGCCAAGAACTAGAAATTATTGTCTTCATCTTTTTCTGTGTGGATCACCATTGGAGGGTGAACATTTGGGCACCTGGTGGAGATTCAGAGTTTGGATTTTGCGATACAGGTTAGTATCTTAATTTGAGATTAAATCTTATATATACATTTTATATGTTTTAATTCTTTTAAGGAGATCTTGGGTTAAAGGTTTGGTGAAGATTTCAAAAGATAAAAATAAAAATTTTGAAATCTATGTTTCCGCCTTGCCATCAACCCCTACAAAACCTAATGTGGTTCATAACACAATATTGATCCAGCATGAAGGAAGGCCAATATATAGTATTTTAAAACTAAGCATTTTAGACAAGATTTAAATTTAATCAAATCGGCCAGGCAAGTGGAAGAGATGTGGGAGTCCCCCCGTTGCTTTCCTAGACACCAATAAAAATTGGCGAGGTTAGTCAACGGAACCAATTAAAAACCATAATTCTCTTTACCTTCCCAGAACCACCTTTTTAGACACCGAATGATCAATTGTACATCATGACTAGTGATGCTTATTAGTTAAATATACTAAGACTTAATATAATTTTTAAGAGGAGGGATTTATAAATTGCCAGCACATTCTTATAGAACGTATCACAATCAACATATCACTCTTATAAATAAACAAATATGTGCTAAGTGTGTCATCATACTAGGACAACCATTTACCACATAATGGATCAACCATTATGCCAGGGCAACCTTATTTCAGTATGATGACTTCAAAACTAAACATATCTCTATAATAATTAGGGTTTGAGTAAAAAATCCTAACTAGTGGCATACATCAAAACATATATGCAATCAAAGATATGCTAAGTGTAGTAGCATATTAGGATTTAAAAATCCTAATATGTAACATACAAACTATCATAGATTATAGTCCTAATTAAGGTGGCTTTGATACCACTGTTGGGTTCCGGTGCAACACAGCGGAAGGGTAATTTCAAAATTGAAACTAAATTCACATCAAAAACCCTAAACCAGGAACTCCTTAAATAAGACTAGAACAAATGACAAGCATATCTATGCAAATTAGGATTAGGGTACCAACCTGTAATCGCTTATTCAAACAAACTTGAAGTTGAAGGGGCTAACTGAATTCACCAGGCGTCCAGGTGTCCGCCCTCCGATGGTGATCCACACAGAGCAATGATCAAGAACACTATCTTCTTGTCCAATGGTTCCTCCTATTGAGTTCTTCTTCCTAGAACTTAATTCTTCGAATTATGGCTGGAATTCTTCCACACAAGAGTTTGCCTCCCTTTCTTTGATCTCTTCTCCTCCTTCCACTAAGACCTTGACCCTCTAAGACACCCTTGTCTTGATGATAAGACCTTGTCCTAAGAGGATTTAGGCTTGTCTTAAATTGGCGGAGAAATTAAGATAAGAATGTCTTAATGTAAGAAAGAAATGAAAGAATAAAATCAGAACTCTTTCTTTCCTTTACCGTCGAAGACCTTCTCTTTTATTCTTGTTCAGCAATAGAGTTTCGACAGAGGAGTCCTCTGTAAAGGAAACAATGTAAAACAAGAAAAGAGGGAAGGAGTCTTTTGGAGAGGATGAAGAAAAATAAAAGCATTACTCGGTTCTGATTTTTCCTGACCCCTTGAATAGATTTCAGATAGGCGCCCACACATCTCTTCATAAACTCCTTCTCACACCCTTCTCATTTTCTCACGCCCCTTCCCTCCTTCTCACGGCCTTCCAGATTAAATCCCATGGCCTTTCTTAAAGGAAAAGTCACGATGCTTTTAAAAGAAAGGAGTCGCGAATTTAAATCTTCGAAGATATGTTATTTCACGCAACCGGGAAGCAACAAGTGCTTTCTTCCTTTCTTAAAAACCCATCAACCGTTGGATTCCCATCCAAGGGGGCACGTCTGAGGCGCTAAAGGAGAGAAAAAATGCCGCCCTATATAAAAACATCGGAGAATTATATGGAGCGCACCAAGAGTCCATGCGCCATGGACTCTTCCAAATGGCGCGCCAAGAGTCCATTAGCGCATGGACTCTTGGCATTTTGGCATGAAAACTCAAAGGAGCGGGTGGAGGGGCTAGCCTAGATACTTGGTTTGCCAATAGGGTTAGCCATAATCCCTATAAACTCAATCAGGGTCTAATTAGATCCAATTAGAACCCAAATTGAACCAATCCGGAATCCTAATTCGAATCTAATTCGAATAGAAGCTTGGATTTGCAACACCTGCTAGAGTGTCATCATGCAAAATGATTTAATTACAAAATTAAACCCTTGATCAATTCTCTTAAGTGTGTGACCCATTGGGTTCCACATCTAGCCAGCAGTGGGTTCGAATACAAGTTGACCTAATTTGATTAGAACTCCTTTTAATCGATTTAGGTCAAACCGGGCTTACCCGATTATGATCAATTAGGACTCTTCCTAATAAGTGATCATTCAATTTAATCAACCCACAAGACAAGATTGACGTCTAGCAACATGTCATGTCTACCCGGAAGATATGAAAATTCTAGTGAAATACCAAAAATAACCTTCAGTAGAAAGTTACCGTACAATTAAATCCTTCGATCAGCCTGCACCCAGAATTTAATTATGGATATGGATATATGTCAACTCCAATATTATATTCATTTCTAGCTCAATCTTATATTGATGATTCAATTATCTTGATATTAGAAATCATCTCTAATATCTTTACTTTGATCAAAGATTCCCTGAATCATCATCCGATTGATAACTAGCTGGATGCAATCTCCTCTTACTAAGAGTGATCGATTCCTTGTTGACCTACTCATTACCTTCATATCCATTTCACCATTCCCAGTATCAATCCTGTGCATGACTTAGTGTCATGATTAGAATTGAACCAAAGCAAGGTTTCATGTACATAAGGTACTTATGGCAGTCTTAGGTCAAAGGATTACTTGTACCACTCCCACTATAAGAACCTTCTATTGGCATGTAGCTAAGACTCCATTAGATGTTCTCAAGTTGGATCATATCAGTGAACTCATTTTTTCTAATGAGCACCCACATCCTAGTATTAGTGTCATACAAAAGTGACTGTGAGAGCAGTCACCCTATTCAGTATACATAGGATGTGCTAGTCTTACCGGAAAAACCCTAATCCCCTATTTAAGGTTCCTTTGACTTGGAATATTTTAGATTAAGGTTTTAAGACTTTAGGTCCCACTGGTATGATCTCATCATAACCCTAAAATCATAGCCCTAATCTATGGGGTTCATCATATAATAATAAACATAGCGTATGATGAAAAATAATGCCTTTATTAGAATATTGTCAATTACAATGGTTTGGGAGATACAACATAGATTGGCTTGTAGGGCATATTCCTTTCATATATCCATCACTAGAATACAGTCAGATTGTTTTAACAGGCTCACAATCCAAATCTCTACACTTTGGTTTTTAAAACGGGCTCACCAAAGAAATCCAACACTTGATTTTACCAGGATCACCAAGAACCTAACACTTGGTTTTAACATAGGCTAACCAAGAACCTATTTGATTTTTAAACGGGGCTCACAAATAACCCAATAATTCAAAAGAGAATTGTAAAAGGAAAGCAACAGAATGATAAACAAATTTTATCGGATGGTTGCCGATGCAGCTCAAGAGAAGCCCAGATGATTACACTTCAATGCACTTGGTTGGCTTCTTCAACTTCTTCAATAAATACTTCAAGCTTTAGTTGGTAGTTGGTGAAGGCTTGAAGATTGTCTTGAATGCTTTTGCAGTGCTCTCTTGCTCACAAGGTAGCTTGGATATTCAATTTAGCATTTACTCATCATCTCTTTCTTAAAGTAGTTTAAATCCCTCAAATATATAATCTTGTACTCTTCTCAGATAATCTTAGTCATTGTAGACCATTGGGATGTGACATTTGACCATTGGAGCACTTTTTAAATTCAAATTTCAAGTTTTGGAACTAGCCATTATAAGTCTGAAATCAACCTTTGAGTCGACTCAGATTACACGAGTCTGATGAGGGATGGACTCAATGTACCCTGGATTATTGGGAGAAGGGAAACACCTAAATAAACTAAGACCGTGGGAGGGCTAAGAAGCCTCCTGGGACTAGGATGAAACTGAAACTAAAATCCTAAAACAATTGATCTCTTTTGTTTTCAATTTTCTTGGTGGAGGTGGTGAAGGAAGGATGGGGATGGGAGATTAGGAACTGGAACTCATGACTCTAGGGATCACTCTAATGGGGAGATGCACACAGAAAGTTAGGGGTCAAAGCACACAGCTATCTTGAACTCTCATCGAATCCCATAAAGCACACAGCAGGGCTCTCATAGATGTCCCGAGGGATCAAAGCACATAGCTACCCTCAATAACACATAGCAAAAGCATCCTGCTAGGATGACACTCAAAGGACATGAGGGGATAAAAAGATGAGATAGTGGATAACTAGGGCCTCACACCCCTCGACACTCGCATGGAGCGAAGGCAAAACAGGCCTCAGCCCAAAACCAGAACCAGTGGCTAAACCAAAAATTTCTATTAATCAATCAATACATGAGGGGAGGAGGCCTTTTTATAGGCAAACTAAAACCCCTCAATTACTTAACCTACAAACAAACCAAAAATGAAAAACAAATTACATCAAAATCCATGCTAAGGGACTCAAGCCGACTCGTCCAGTTCATGATTTTCTAAATCAGACAACCAAGCCGACACAAAGGGAATCCGAGCCGACTACTTTATACTATCAGACATCCAAGCCAACTTTTCAGAGATTTGAGCCGACTCCTCCAGAGTCTAGAAAAAGGGCTATGAGAACTACAGCCAACCGAGCTGACTCTAAAGAGGAAGAGCCAACTATTCTAGACTATATTTTTGAAGGCCTGAGGATCCGAGTCGACTAGAATCAAGGCGAGCCGACTCTTACTGAGTGAGGAATCAGAATACTATGCAACCAAGCTGACTAGAATGAAATAAGTCGACTCAACCAGAACTACTCTAAAGATCCGAGCCGACTCGAGTAATCCGAGCCGACTCATAGGTCAATTTCAGGCTTATAATGGCTAGTTCTAGAATTTGGATTTTGAATCTAAAAGATGCTACAACAGTCAAATGTCACATCCCAATGGTCTACAATAACTAAATCAACCTGAGAAGAGTACAAGAATATATATTTGAGGGATTTGAACTTTAAAACAAAGGAGGAATGAATGTTTAATGATTACTTAAGATTGTGAGCTAGAGAGCACTACAAGATCATTCAAGATAGACTTCAAGTCTTCACCAACTCACATCTAAAGTTTGAAGCATTTAATGAAAAAGTTGAAGAAGCCAACCATGACATTGAAGTGCTATCAATTGGGCTTCTCTTGAGCTGCATCTACAACCATTCGATAAAATTTGTTTGTCATTCTGTTTCTTTCTCTTTGTAATTCCTTTTGAATTATTGGGTAATTGGTGAGCCCTGTTTAAAACCTAAATAGGTTCTTGGTTTGCTTTTGTTAAAATTAAGTATTGGGTTCTTGGTGATCCTATTAAAATCAAGTGTTGGGTTTCTTTGGTGAGCCCGGTTTAAAAACCAAAGTGTAGAGGTTTGGATTGTGAGCTTGTTAAAACAATCTAACTATATTCCAGTGGGGGATATAGTAGAAATCCCAAGTGGTAATCTTGGATAGTGGATGTAAGAGCTGGGTTACTCTGAACCACTATAAAATTTCTTGTGTTTGTATTGTGCATTCTTTTTATATCTTGCTTCTGCTTTCAATTATTTCAATCACAGCACTCAACACTTCAAGGGATTTTCAAAGAGCACATAATTGCTTAAACCTTTTAAATTCATACTTCACTCCCCTCTTGAGAAAGCCACCTAGGCAACAACTGGTATCAGAGTAGTATCTCTAAATACATTTAGAGTAAAGATTGATAGCTTATCCCATGAGTAAATCCTTGGTCGAAGGCCAATCTACCAATAGACCTCCACTCTTCACTGGCACAAATTATTCATATTGGAAAGCTAGAATGAAAATCTATATTCAAGCTATCAATTTTTAATTATGGAAGGTCATTCTAAAAGGGCCAAATATTTCCATGATAAAAATTAATGGCGTGGATGTCCCAAAGCCCGAAGAGGACTGGGATGAACATGACATGAAGATGTCGGAATTAAATGCCAAAGCAATGAATTTATTATGCTGTGCATGGATGCCAATGAGTTCAATCAAATTTTCACTTGCTCTTCTGCAAAGGAAATTTGGGACAAACTAGAAGTGACCCACAAAGGAACTTCCCAAGTGAAGACTTCAAAAATTAATCTTCTTGTACATAGTTATAAACTTTTCAAAATGGAACCAACTAAAACTATCTCTACCATGTTTACTCGCTTTATAGATATTATTAATGATTTGAAAAGTCTTAGCAGGGTTTATTCAAATACTGACTTAGTACAGAAGATCCTTGATGCGGGATGGAAATGAAGAACCCATGGTTATTATGAAAGAGGGGAAAGACCTAAAGCAAATCAAGGACCGTGGGAGGGCTAAGAAGCCTCCCGGAACTAGGATAGAAAGATGACTGAAAATCCCTAAAATGGCTTGACTCTTTTGGTTTACACTTTTCTTGATGGGGATGATGAAGGAAGGATGGAAATATGGAGGGGGGAACGTGAATGAAACTCGAACCTAGGATCTTGATCCGACGGGAAACAGAGAGATGGAGGGGAATGGAGATACCTGGGGCCTCACACCCCTCGATGTCCTGAAGGACGAAGGCAAGATGGGGCCTCACACCCCTCGATGTCCCGAAAGACGAAGGTAAGATGGGGCCTCATACCCCTCGACATCCCGAAGGACGAAGGCAAGATGGGGCCTTGACTTCCCGAAGGATGAAGGCAAGACGGGGCCTCACACCCCTCGACATCCTTAAGGACGAAGGCAAGACGGGGCCTCACACCCCTCGACATCCCAAAAAATGAAGACAAGACAGGGCCTCACACCCCTCGACATCCCTAAGGATGAAGGCAAGATGGGGCCTCACACCCCTCGACGTCCCTAAGGACGAAGGCAAGATGGGGCCTCACACCTCTCGACGTCCCGAAGGACGAAGGCAAACGGGCCTCAGCCCAGAACCACAACAAGGTTGCAAATCTCAAATATTCATTTTCAACTAACGTTATTACAAGAGGAGTATGGGTATTTATAGATTTCCATATTCCTTTTGAAATTCAAAATAAAATCCCTTGAAATCCTCCCTTGATTTTGAATTCAAATTCAAAATCAAAAAATCCCAAATTTCCTCTTTTATACCCAACTTACATTCATGAAAATATTTACCAAATAAATCCTTTTTATTTGAATTTTGAAATCCCCTTCTCTTTGAAATTCGTGCTGCTCCAAAAATCATGCATAACAACTCCTCTTCCAACTACTTTGAGAAGCATGCAGAAGTTCTTTGGGTTGCTTTGAGAAGCATGCAGAAACTCTTCACGGCCGAGCAACTGGGGGGTCTTCACGGTCGTGCAACAGGGGGGGCCGGATCTTCGACGGTCGACCTGGCGGGCGGCGATGGGGCGGCACAGTGGCATGCCGGCGGACGGGCGGCAGCGACGGGGTGGCACGGTGGCATGGTGGATTGACGGCACGGATAGGCATCACGGGGCATCATGGTGCCCGGTCGCCTTCCACGACCGTAGGCAGTGGCTGGGCACCAACGAGGTCTCCGACGGCTGGGCGGGGGCCAGGGGGTGGCGGGCGGCACCGGCGGGACGGCACGCCCGCACGTGGGTGGATGGACGCCTCCCGCGTCCATTCGTCTTCAAACGGGCATGGGCGGCGACGTCCGATTTTTCCAGTTAGTGCGGGGCCGGCGAGCACCGGCAACGTGTCTGCGGGGGTGGCCAGGGGTCGGGCAGCCCGGATCTGGTGGAAGGGGGGGCTAGGTTTAAAAAAAAAAACATAAAAGAAACTTTACGGGATCATAAGGTTGAAGATGGAAAAAGCCGGGATAACACTGGGATAAACCTGGAATAACAATGGGATATAGGAATAGGCGGAATAGCAGGGATAAAAAACATAAACTGAAAAAAATCTAGAAAATTAAAAGAAAACCCAGATGGGTTTCGGGTAACCCATCATTCTCCTACAGTGTGAAGAACTCGACTCCGTCGAGTTTGTCGATGAAGCAAATCCTAGTCCAAACCTGGCTCTGATACCAAGTTGATGTGGGATGGAAACGAAGAACCCGTGGTTATTGTGAAAGAGGAGAAAGACCTAAAGCAAATCAAGGACCGTGGGAGGGCTAAGAAGCCTCCCGAGACTAGGATAGAAAGATGACTGAAAACCCCTAAAATGGCTGGACTCTTTTGGTTTTCCCTTTTCTAGATGGGGATGACGAAGGAAGGATGGAAATATGGAGGGGTAGAATGGGAATGAAACTCAAACCTAGGATCTTGATCCGACGGGAAACAGAGAGATGGAGGGGAATGGAGATACCTGGGGCCTCACACCCCTCGACATCCCGAAGTACGAAGGCAAGACGGGGCCTCACATCCCTCGACGTCTTGAAAGATGAAGGCAAGACGTGGCCTCACATCCCTCGACGTCCCGAAGGATGAAGGCAAGACGGGGCCTCACACCCCTCGACGTCCCGAAGGACGAAGGCAAGACGGGGCCTCACACCCCTCGACGTCCCGAAGAACGAAGGCAAGATGGGGCCTCACACCCCTCGACATCCCGAAGGACGAAGGCAAGACAGGGCCTCACACCCCTCGATGTCCCTAAGGATGAAGGCAAGATGGGGCTTCACACCCCTCGACGTCCCTAAGGACGAAGGCAAGATGGAGCCTCACACCCCTCGACGTCTCGAAGGACGAAGGCAAACAGGCCTCAGCCCAGAACCACAACAAGGTTACAAATCTCAAAAATTTATTTTCAAATAACTTTATTACAAGAGGAGTATGGGTATTTGTAGATTCCCATATCACTTTTGAAATCCAAAATAAAATTTGTTGAAATCCTTCCTTGATTTTGAATTCAAATTCAAAATCAAAAAATCCTAAATTTCTCCTTCTAAACCCAACTTACATTCATGAAAACATTTACCAAATAAATACCTTTTATTTGAATTTTGAAATCCCCTTCACCTTGAAATTTGTGCTACTCCAAAAATCATGCAGAACAACTTCTCTTCTAGCTACTTTGAGAAGCGTGCACAACTTCTTTGGGTTGCTTTAAGAAGCATGCAGAAACTCTTCACAGCTGAGCAACGGGGAGGTCTTCTTGGCCATGCAACACGGGGGGCCGGATCTCCAGCGGTCGACCCGGCTGGCGGCGGTGGGTTGGCACGGTGGCGCGCCGGCGGGCAGGCGATGGTGGCGGGGTGGCACGGTGGCCCGGATGGGTGTCATGGGGTGTCATGGGTGCCCATTCGCCTTCCGTGGCCATGGGTGGCGGCTAGGCACCAGCGAGGTCTCCAGCGATCGAGCGGGGGCTAGGGGGCGGCGGGCGGCAGGCGGGCGGCGGGACGGCACGGCAGCACATGGGCGGACGGATGCCTCCCATGTCCGTTCGTCTTCCCACGGGCGTGGGCTGTGGCGACTGACTTTTCCGGCAAGGGCTGGGTCGGCGAGCACCGGCGGCGGGTCGGCAAGGGCGGCCGGGGGTCGGGCATCCCGGATCTGGTGGAAGGGGGGGCTAGGTTTATTGAGAAAAAAAAATAGAAAAGAAACTTTACGGGATGATAAGGTTGAAGATGGAATAAGTCAGGATAACATGAGGATAAAGCTGGAATAATACTGGGATAATAGGAATAGGCATAATAGCAAGGAAAAAAATTTAAACTGAAAAAAATCTAGAAAATTAAAAGAAAACCCAGATGGGTTTCGAGTCCCCCATCATTTTTCTGTAGCTCGAAGAACTCGACTTCGTCGAGTTTGTCGACGAAGCAAATCCTAGTCTGAACCTGGCTCTAATACCAAGTTGATGCTGGACGGAAACGAAGAACCCATGGTTATTGTGAAGGTGGGGAAAGACCTAAAGTAGATCAAGGACCATGGGAGGGCTAAGAAGCCTCCCGGGACTAGGATAGAAAGATGATTGAAAATCCCTAAAATGGCTGGACTCTTTTGCTTATCACTTTTCTTGATGGGGATGATGAAGGAAGGATGGAAATTTGGAGGGGGGGAACGGGAATGAAACTAGAACCTAGGATCTAGATCCGACGGGAAACAGAGAGATGGAGGGGAATGGAGATACCTGGGGCCTCATACCCCTCGAC
The DNA here is from genome assembly GCA_021397845.1 of Areca catechu. Taxonomy (NCBI): domain Eukaryota; kingdom Viridiplantae; phylum Streptophyta; class Magnoliopsida; order Arecales; family Arecaceae; genus Areca; species Areca catechu. The sequence goes on along the minus strand of CM038039.1, from coordinate 176,433,510 downwards.
ATCTCGAAGGACGAAGGCAAGACGGGGCCTCACACCCCTCGAAGTCCAGAAAGACGAAGGCAAGACGGGGCCTCACACCCCTTGACGTCCCGATGGACGAAGGCAAGACTAGGCCTCACACCCCTCGACGTCCCTAAGGACGAAGGCAAGACGGGGCCTCACACCCCTCGACGTCCCGAAAGACGAAGGCAAGATGGGGTCTCACACCCCTAGATGTCCCTAAGGATGAAGGCAAGACAGGACCTCACACCCCTCAATGTCCCTAAGGACGAAGGCAAGATGGGGCCTCACACCCCTCGACATCCCGAAGGACGAAGGCAAATGGGACTCAGCCCAGAACCCAACAAGGTTACAAATCTCAAAAATTAATTTTCAACTAACTTTATTACAAGAGGAGTATGGGTATTTATAGATTCCCATATCCCTTTTGAAATTCAAAATAAAATCCCTTGAAATCATTCCTTGATTTTGAATTCAAATTCAAAATCAAAAAATCCTAAATTTTCCCTTTTAAACCCAACTTAAATTCATGAAAAAGTTTACCAAATAAATCCCTTTTATTTGAATTTTGAAATCCCCTCCACTTTGAAATTCGTGCTACTCCAAAAATCATGTAGAACAACTCCTCCTCCAGCTACTTTGAGAAGCATGCAAAACTTCTTTGGGTTGCTTTGAGAAGTGTGCAGAAACTCTTCACGGCCGAGCAATAGGTGGGGTCTTCATGGCCGTGCAACAAGGGGTGCCGGATCTCCGATGGCCGGCCCGGCGGGTGGCGGTCGGGCGGTGCGTCGGCAGGCGGGCGGCAATGGCGAGGCGGCACGACGGCACGGACGGGTGTCACGAGGTGTCATGGGCGCCCGTTCGCCTTTCGCAGTCGTGGGTGGTGGCTGGGCACCGGCGAGGTCTCTAGTGGCCGGGCGGGGGCCAGGGGGTGGCTGGCGGCAGGCGGGCGGCGACGGCGGGATGGCACGGCCGCACGTGGGCGGATGGATGCCTCCCACATCCATTCGTCTTCCCACGGGTGTGGGTAGCGATGGCTGGATTTTCCGGTGAGGGCAGGGCCAGCGAGCACCTGCGGTGGGTCGGCGGGGGCGACCGGGGGTCGCGCAGCCCGGATCGGGTGGAATGGGGGGCTAGGTTAAAAAAAAAGAAAATAGAAAAGAAACTTTATAGGATCATAAGGTTGAAGATGGAATAAGCCGGGATAACACGAGGATAAACCTGGAATAACACTGGGATAATAGGAATTGGCGGAATAGCAGGGATAAAAAACTTAAACTGAAAAAAATCTAGAAAATTAAAAGAAAACCCAGATGGGTTTCGGGTCCCCCATCATTCTCCTGTAGCGTGAAGAACTTGACTCCGTCGACTTTGTCGACAAAGCAAATCCTAGTCCGAACCTGGCTCTAATACCAAGTTGATGCGAGACGGAAACGAAGAACCTATGGTTATTGTGAAAGAGGGGAAAGACCAAAAGCAAACAAGGACCATGGGAGGGCTAAGAAGCCTCCCGGGACTAGGATAGAAAGACGACTGAAAATCCCTAAAATGGTTGGACTCTTTTGGTTTTCACTTTTCTTGATGGGGATAACGAAGGGAGGATGGAAATATGAAAGGGGGGAATAGGAATGAAACTCGAACCTAGGATCTAGATCCAATGGAAAATAGAGAGATGGAGGGGAATGGAGATACTTGGGGCCTCACACCCCTCGACGTCCCGAAGGACGAAGGCAAGATGGGGCCTCACACCCCTCCATGTCTCGAAAGATGAAGGAAAGACGGGGCCTCACACTCCTCGACGTCCCGAAGGACGAAGGCAATTCGGGGCCTCACACCCTTCGACATCCCGAAGGACGAAGGCAAGACGGGGCCTCACACACCTCGACGTCCCTAAGGTCGAAGGCAAGACGGGGGATCACACCCCTCGACATCCCGAAGGACGAAGGCAAGACGGGGCCTCACATCCCTCGATGTCCCTAAGGATGAAGGCAAGACGGGACCTCACACCCCTCGACGTCCCTAAGGACGAGGGTAAGATGGGGCCTCACACCCCTCGGCGTCCCGAAGGACGAAGGCAAATGAACCTCTGCCCAGAACCACAATAAGGTTACAGATCTTAAAAATTCATTTTCAACTAACTTTATTACAAGAGGAGTATGGGTATTTATAGATTCCCATATCCCTTTTGAAATTCAAAAAAAAATTCCTTGAAACCTTCCCTTGATTATGAATTCAAATTCAAAGTCAAAATATCCCAAATTTCCCCTTTTAAACCCAACTTACATTCATGAAAAAATTTACCAAATAAATCCCTTTTATTTGAATTTTGAAATCCCATCCACTTTGAAATTCGTGCTACTCCAAAAATCGTGCAGAACAACTCCTCTTCTAGCTGCTTTGAGAAATGTGCAAAACTTTTTTGGGTTGCTTTGAGAAGCATGCAGAAACTCTTCATGATCGAGCAACAGGTGGGGTCTTCATGGCCCTGCAACACTGGGAGCCGGATCTCCGGTAGCTGGCCCGGCAGGCGAAGTTGGGGCGGCGCGGTGGCATAGACGGGCTTCACGGGGTGTCATGGGTGCCCGTTCTCCTTACGTGACCATGGGCGGCTGCTGGGCACCGACGAGGTCTTCGGCAACCGGGCGGCTGGAGGCAAGGCGGTAGGAGGGCGGCGGCAGCGGGACGGCACTGCCACACGTTGGCGTACGAATGCCTTCCGCGTTTGTTCGTCTTCCCACGGGCGTGGGCGGTGGCGGCTGGCTTTTTCGATGAGGGCTGTGCTGGCGAGCTCCGGCGGCGGGTCGACAGGGGCGGCCCGGGGTCGGGCAGCCCATATTTGGTGGAAGGGGGGGCTAGGTTTAAAAAAAAAAACAGAAAAGAAACTTTACGGAATCATAAGGTTGAAGATGGAATAAGCCAGGATAACATCGGGAAAAACCTGGAATAACACTGGGATAATAGGAATAGGCAGAATAGCAGGGACCCAAAACCCATCTATCCTCAGATCACTTTCGGACAAGTGGGATCCCAAAGTGATGCCATCCAAGAAATGGAAGATCTAAACACCTTATCTCTGGATGAATTAATGGCTTCACTCATCACACATGAATTTGCCATGCAGCATAGGACTGATGATGATCAAAAGAAAAAGAAAATAATAGCTTTTAAAGCTGCATTAGATTCTAAGAAAGATGAGGAATCGGAAGATGACTGTACCTCCTCCGAAGATGATCTAGAAGACGAAGATAATGCTATGGTCGTGAGGTGATTTAGAAGGTTTTTGGGAAAGAAGATAGGAAGATACTATATAAAATTCCATAAACAAGATGAGCACTCCAAGGACAAGAACAAGGATAGAGAAAAGAAAAAGAACAAGTGCTCACATGCTATGAATGTAAGAAACCAGGGAACATTCATCCCGACTATCTTTTATTAAAGAAATCTTTCAAGAAGAAGAAAAAGAAAGCTATGGTTGCTACATGGAGCGACATCAAGGAGTCAACTTTTTCTGATAAAGAAGAGACCACAAAAACTACTAACTTATTTTTAATTGATCTCGAAGACAAGGTAACATCCCCTAAAGCTCAATTAGAATTTAGTTTTGATGAATTGAATTCTGCTTTTCATGATCTACTATCTGAATTCAAAAAGGATGGAGTAAAGATAAGAACTTTAAAGAATATCAATGATTCTTTACAAAAGGAGAAAGAAGAGATGTCAGAAAAGAATAATCTATTACAAAAGAATTTACATGTCTTTTCTGAAAAATACAAAGCTTTAGAAACTAAAAACAATGCATGTCTTGACAAGAACAAAGCTTTAACTGTTGAAAATAATGACTAGAAAATGGAGGTTGAAAAACTAAAGCCACTGGTTGAAAAACTAAGCTTATCTTTAAATAAGCTTGAGTTAATTTTAAAATATCAAAGAATTTCTAGAAACAAAGCTGGAATTGGTTTCATTTTTTCAATTTCAAATAGAATTTCAGCTACTACTTTTGTGACACCAATAGCTTATGTTCCTAAATCAATATCTCAAGAAGCTTTTATATCTAATCCTTCTTGCATCCATTTCTAAAGCTACAATTTATGTACCTAAGAGTTTAAATAGAAAATCTTTTATAAGAAAAAGTTTTACATCTGCATTAACATCTAGAACTTCAATTCGTACATCTTTTCAGAATTCTAGAATTATATGTTATGCATGTCATGGAGTTGGACAAAAATTCTTTCAATGTAAATCATTAAAGAAAAATGCATATTCTAAGAATAAAATTAAAAGAATTTGGGTTCCTAAAGGAACTACCTATGCAAACCTACAAGGACCCAAGTTAGATTGGATACCTAAAAGAACTTCTTGATTATCTTGCAGGAATGTCTTGCAGCCCAAAAATTGAAGAAAAGATGGTATCTCGACAGTGGCTGTTCAAGGCATATGATGGATGATAAGGATCAATTTATCACCCTAGAGATGAAAGAAGGAGGTATGGTTTCTTTTGGAGACAATGGGAAGGGAAAAATAATCGAAATCGATAAGATCAAAATAACTCCTTGTACTTTTATTGAAAATGTATTGTTAGTAGACAAATTGAAGCACAATTTGTTAAGTATTAGTCAATTTATGTTAAAGGCTTCAAGGTTGTCTTTGAATCATCTATGTGTATTGTAACAAACAATCTTGTTTCTAGCAGTAAGTTCATTGGACATAGACTTGAAAATATTTATGTGGTAGACCTTAATGATCTTGTCATGTTTAGTAGTTCCAGACTAGTTGCAATGAATGCTAAGACCAAGGAGTCTTGCTTATTTTGGCATAGACGATCAGGTCATGCTAGCATGCCTACTATTGCCAAGCTAATTTCCAAGAATCTAGTAAGAGGCATGTGATGCGGGATGGTTATGATGTGATGTAGGATGATTCAATTTTATACTAGATGATTTAGAGAGCAATGAGCATAGTAAAGCAACTAACATAATAGATGAAAAAAGTAAAGAAGGTAATTAACCACTTACCCGCAATCCGCTCTGTAAGCTATGAAGAATAAGGACCCGATGGCTAGAAAACCATCTTAGATCAGGCTATTCCATGCTTCAATTACCAAATCTAATGAGAAAAGGATTGGTTACTTATCCCAATGGAGATTCTCTTCGACTCGAGATGGATCTGCTACTTGGTCGCTTAGATTTCTTAGTAGGATGAAGATCGGGACTCCATATTTCAGATCTATCGATAGATCTTGGTTTGGAAGCAAAGGACCCATCCTTTAAAGTCTTTGAACACCTGGGATTTGTAGAGAAGGCAGCAAATAAGATTTTAGGAACAAAGTAAGCAGGCTCCAAAATGAAAAAAAATAAATATTGGATGTGTAGGGCTTGTAGTAGATCGGTAGCAGCTTGATGAATCTGGCAGAACCTCCACTCAAGGATCTCACCGCCTTGAGCTCTCAAGGACCTCCCCGCCTTGAGCTTTTAAGGACCTCCCAACCCTTGGAGAAAATCACTAAGCCTACCCAGCTTTGAGGAAGAAGAAAGACAGCATTTCATTTCATAAATCAATAATCATTCCATTTACAAGGGGGTATGGGGTCCTATTTATAGGGTTCTTCGCACATGAAGATTTCTTTGGAGTCTTTTGAATTTAAATTACATTTAAATTTGAATTCTAAAACACTCCTTGGCTTCTTGACTCCTTCCTTGAATTTTGAATTTTAAATTCCTTCTCTCCATGGCTTGGGCGACAACATGAGAAAAAGTATTCGGGAAAATGAAGATGGGGCACTAATCTCCTTCTTATTTAGTGCTAAACCTTTTTTAATATAATTTTTATTCCACTTGATCAGCAACATGGGATAAGAAGGCCTTTTCAAATGTGTAGGTTTGAATTTAAAGTCTCCTCCTTTGAATTTAAGATGATCCTCCTTTTATCTTGGACTTTTTCCTTTGAATTTTGGATGAGCTTCCACTTATCTTGGACTTTCTCCCATTTAAAATTTGAATGGACCATGGGTGGGCGTCATCTTGGAGTGGGCATCAAGAGGGAATGAGGGGGCACCAAATAAGAAGCAGAGTCTTTATGTTTCACTCCTCTCAATTGGCGCCTCCTCGAAATGGGCGATGAAAATGGATGGATGCTTCTCTTGGATAAGGATGAATTTAAAGTTGTCCAAATATCCAGTTGTTTGGTTGTCCTAATGTCAGGATGTTCCAATGTCCGAATGTCTGGTGAAAAATTTGGACAACCCCTTTTTGGCTTAGAATTGATCCACCAAGGTGATGATGACTTGGGTCTTGGATAATTATGACTCCCCTTGACTTATTCAAGCACTAATTACAGGACTCAAATTGAACAATTCACCAACAAAGCAAATTAATGCTATTTACAAGACTCTTAAATTAATTGATGGACTCAATGGACTCAATTGGTAACTCAACAACCCTAATTGACAAAATTACACTCAATTTGATCATATTATAACTCAATTTGACCTAATTACAAACTCAAAACAACTGGGACTCGAGTGCTCTTTGTGAAGAACACATGGACTTACTCATTGGTGATCCAAATTGAATTGGAAAAGGTTTGCTTCCTCTTCCTGGCTCTTGTGTCCTCACCAATTCTCCCAAGATGGAAGGAACTCGACCCCGTCGAGTATGGGTCAATTCGGCTCTGGTAATGTTCTAGCAAGTCAGGTTTCAACTTCTGAAGATCCTCTCTGGTGATCCAAGAATCCTTAGACTCAGGTCTCCCTTACCAACGAACCAAATATCTTTGGTAGTTCTTATTTCTAGTAGTTATGATCTTATCATCCATGATCTGCTCAATCTTTTCTCTCCTCTCTGGTAATTTGGCTGGTAGACATTCTAGGATAGGGTCACTCTCAAAGGTGGGATCAGGCTCAAATGGCTCACAAGGTATCACCATTGGTTCCTTAAACTTGACTAGATCAGATATATTGAAGGTCAGACTAATACCTAACTCAGATGGTAATTCTAGCATATAAGCGTTAGGTCCAATCTTTTTTATAATCCTATACGGTCCAGCACTATGGACATGTAGTTTCTTCATGGTTTCGACTGGAAACCATTCAGGTCATAACCTGATCATGATGAAGTCCCCCTCGTTAAACTCTTTAAATCTCCTATGTAAGTTAGCCTCGTGCTCATATGATTCATTGCTCTCTTTAATTTTGTTACTAATTTCTTTATGCAATGCTTTGACATGCTGTGCAAATGACTTTGTGGACTTTGGGACTCAGACTAACACTTGATAAATAATAGACTCAACTATGTAATTCTATTGAGAGAAATTTTATTGGACTCTTAGGGTCTAAACCTAAGAGATGATTGATTCTCTAGGTTTGATCCTGGTCTGGTATGCACATGAAAAGTTACCATGGATCTCTAGCAAATGCCATAAGGTCTTCCTAAAGTAGGTAGCAAAAGGGATGGGCTTTAAGGGCTCTGCAACCTGGTAATCTCTTTAAAATGAAACCTAATGGCTATAGAAGCATGATAAGGAAAGGGTAGGAAATAGGAATCGGAGTCTTGGGGTAACTTAGGGGAAGCATGAAACAGACCTTGGTTACTCACGATGACCTTAAGATTTGAATATTGATCTATTGGTGTAAGATCTATGGCAGGCGGGATGCTTTTAGGTAGTGGAAGGTCATCTAGAAGGTCTTCAGGAAGTTCATCTTGAAAGTCTTCTAAAATAATGTCGACCTCCTAGGGTTGTTCCTCAGGGACTTGAAGGAGGTCTTGTGTTGAAGCTAAAAGATTGGGTTCTTCCTGAGGGCATTGAGTTACGGGAACCAAGTCCTCACTAATTTTTTGTTGTTCTAATGTTCAGGACTAGGCTCAACAATCTTTTCTTTTCCAAGGGTTTCCTCAGGTAAGGTACTAAAGTTATCCTTCTCGAAGTCTTCTCCTTCGTGTTCATCCATTAGGTTTTCTCCAGCTTCATATATTTCCACTACGGTTTCAGCTTGAGTAACCTTCTGGTCAATTAACTCTGAGTCTGTAATAAATATTTCTTCTTTAGGGTCATTCTTAGGAACAAACGGGGTCACAGGAGTGGGTCGGCTCGGATTAGGGTTTAGTCGGCTCTGATGAAAATTGGGTTGACTCTATTCTAGAATGGGTCGACTCTGGTGGACTAGGCTAGATCCTAATTTTTGATAAGGGGCACTAATCCAAATGGGTTCTGGCCAATAAATTCTGGGTATAGGGAAAGTCGGTTTAGGTGAACCAGGGTTAGTTCGGGCCCTACGAGTTCTTTCAATGTTGTCGAGTCGCTTATCTAGTCGGCCATACCTATTGTCCATCAAGGCATATTGTTCATTGAAGGTCCTCAATAAAATTTCTATAGTGGACTCCATGATCAGACTGGGTTGGGTTTGGCATGCTTTAGTGGTCATGTAGTGCAAACATTACAAAACAACCTATGTCTAGGGTTCCTAGACCTAAGGGCTAATATAGTGCTTAGTCAAGGTAATAACAAAGACTGTAGTAACTCCTTGATTGGCTAGGTAAGAGATGAAGTGGTGGGAGGCTCCCCTCACTTTCGTGAGATCTTAATTAAAGAACCACCAGTCTGCTTAGGGCGTTTGCCTCTAAACCTCTAGCCTTAGAAACCAATTCTCAGAAGCACACACATAAGTGACTACTACAATGGGTTAACATGTATATAAAACCCAACCTATTGCTATCCCTAGCTTTAAGTGCTACTTGATTTTAATTAAGGCTTAGGACTATGCAAATGGGGTTGGTTGTTTTGGGATAAGGAAAGGGTCTTAATCCTTCCCTTATGTTATATTGCTTGCCCTTAAGTGTTTTCAAATGAATGCACAATCAAGATAAGATAAGATAACACTGACAATTTAAAATTCAAACATTAAATTTCAAATTTTAAGATTAGATTTCAGATTTAGATCTTAAATTTTAATTTTTTTTAAAATTTTAAATTTTAAATTACAAAAATTAAACTTTTTTGGAATTTAAACTATATGAAATTCTGAAATAGAAATATTTTTGGGCAGTAATTAGGCTTTCAGAAATTCTATAGATCGAATTAAATCCTAAGAAAATAATAAAAAATAAAACAAAATGTAGAGAATCTAATGCAATAAAATCAGAATTTTATGATATTCTTACATACAGAAATAATTAAAAGAATGGACTATATATTGGAATAAACGGGAAGCAGAAAATTGACCCTAATGATGCATTTCTCTTCATTTTCTTCTTCAGGGGTCAATTCATAGTGGCACCCCTACATGCCATAGGAAATCTCCTTTGAATGGGAAGTAAGGGTTTTGCATCCCTACTTTTTTCTATGACCGGACGGCCATGGTGAAGCACCTGATTCAAGTACTTAAAGAGACTTCAACAAGCATGAAACCCTAATCTAACCTAATGCTCTGATAGCAATATGATGGGGCACATAGCTCTGATACCAATAAGATGATGCGGAACGATGCAATACGGTCTTAGATGATCTAATTTTAGTCTAAGATGTTTTAAAGAGCAATGATCATAGTAAAGCAACTAACATAATAGATTGAAGAAAGTAAAGAAGGAAATTAACCACTTACCCTCAATCCGATCCGCAAGCTATGAAGAATAAGGACTCGACGACTAGGAAACCATCTTAGATCAGTCTATTCCATGCTTCAATTACCAAATCTAATGAGAAAAGGATTGGTTACTTTTCTTAATGGAGATTCTCTTCGACTCGAGATGGATCTGCTGCTTGGTCGCTTAGATTTCACAGTAGTATGAAGATCAGGACTCCAAATTTTAGATCTACCATCAGATCTTGGTTTGGAAGCAAAGGATCAATCCTTTAAAGTCCTTGAACACCTGGGATTTGCAAAGAAGGTTGCAAATAAGATTTTAAGAATAAAGTAAGTAGGCTGCAAAATGAAAAAAAAGAAATGTTGGATGTGTAGGGCTTGTAGCAGATCGGTAGTGGCTTAATGAATCTGGCAGAACCTCCACTCAAGGACCTCACCACCTTGAGCTCTCAAGGACCTCCCCGCCTTGAGCTCTTAAGGACCTCCCCGCCCTTAGAGAAAATCACTAAGCCTACCCAGCTTTGTGGAAGAAGAAAGACAGCATTTCATTTCATAAATCAATAATCATTCCATTTACAAGGAGGTATGGGGTCCTATTTATATGGTTCTTCACACATGAAGATTTCATAGGACTCTTTTGAATTTAAATTATATTTAAATTTGAATTCTAAAACACTTCTTGGCTTCTTGACTGCTTCCTTGAATTTTGAATTTTAAATTCCTTCTCTCCATGGCTTGGGCGACAACATGAAAAGAAGTATTCGGGAAAATGAAGATGGGGCGCTAATCCCCTTCTTATTTAGCACTAAACCTTTCTTAATCTAATTTTTATTCTACTTGATCGGCAACATGGGATAAGAAGGCCTCTTCAAATGTGTAGGTTTGAATAAAAAGTCTCCTCCTTTGAATTTAAGAAGATCCTCTTTTTATCTTGGACTTTGTCCTTTGAATTCTGGATGAGCCTCCACTTATCTTGGACTTTTTCCTTTGAATTTTGGATGAGCCTCCACTTATCTTGGACTTTCTCCCATTTAAAATTTGAATGGACCATGGGTGGGCGTCATCTTGGAGTGGGCAACAAGAGGGAATGAGGGGGCACCAGATAAGAAGCAGAGTCTTTCTATTTTACTCCTCTCAATTGGCACCTCCCTGAAATGGGCGATGAAAATGGATGGACGCTTCTCTTGGATAAGGATGAATTTAAAGTTGTCCAAATATCTAGTTGTCCGGTTGTCCCAATGTCAGGATGTTCCAATGTCCGAATGTCTGGTGAAAAATTTGGACAACCCCGTTTTGGCTTAGAATTGATCCACCAAGGTGATGATGACTTGGGTCTTGGATAATTATGACTCCCCTTGACTTATTCAAGCACTAATTATAGGACCCAAATTGAACGATTCACCAACAATGCAAATTAATGCTATTTACAAGACTCTTAAACTAATTGATGAACTCAATGGTCTCAATTGGTAACTCAACAATCCTAATTGATCAAATTACACTCAATTTGATCAAATTACAACTCAATTTGACCTAATTACAAACTCAAATCAACTGGGATTCAAGTGCTCTTTGTTAAGAATAATTGGACTTACTCATTGGTGATCTAAATTGAATTGAAAAAGGTTTGCTTCTTCTTCCTGGCTCTTGTGTCCTCACCAGCATGCCTAAATTTAAAATAGATCTTAATAATGTTTGTGATGAATTCCAAATGGATAAAAAAACTAGGGAGAGTTTTAAATCCAAAAATATGATTTCAACTACTTGACCCCTTGAGCTCTTTCACATGGACTTATTTGGACAAACTAGGACCACAAGTCTAGGTGGTATGAAATATGCTCTTGTGATAGTAGATTTTTTTAGATATACTTGGATTTTGTTTATCACTCATAAAGATGAAACCTTTAAAGTCTTTCAAAAATTTTACAAAGAAGTTTCTAATCAGAAAAATCTTTCAGTAGTTTCAATTAGGAGTGATCACGGTACCAAATTTGAAAATCAGCTTTTTGATGATTATTGTACATAAAATGGCGTTGATCACAACTTCTCTACTCCTAGGACACCACAACAAAATGGTATCGTAGAGAAAAATAATAGGACTTTGGAAGAGATGGCCCAAATAATGTTATGTGAAGATAATCTTCCAAGATACTTCTAGACAGAAGTGGTGAACACTATTTGTTATATCTTGAATCGCGTTTTGATTCGTCCTATTTTGAATAAAACCCCCTATGAGCTTTGGAATGAAAAGAAACCCAATATTAATTACTTTTATGTATTTGGTTGTAAATGCCTTGTGCTTAACAATGATAAAGATAATCTAAGAAAATTTGATGCTAAATTTGATGAAGTAATTTTCCTTGGTTATTCATTACATAGCAAAGCATATAGAGTATTTAACAAAAGAACTCTTACTATAGAAGAATCTATGCATGTTATTTTTAATTAAACTAACCCCTCATCTTCTAAGAAAGAAGAGTGCATGACAATGATGCAGGTATAATTCAAAAAGAAATATAAGACATGAGCATACAAGAAAGACCAACTCAAGAAGGAGAAGAAACAATATGTAAGGATCATGCTGATCTACCAAGGGAATGGAGATATGTATGTTCTCATCCAAGAGAATTAATTATTGGCTATCCTTTACAAGGTATTAGGACTAGGTCATCACATAGAGATACACATGATTATCTAGCCTTTGTATCATAAATAAAACCTTATACCTTAGAAGAAGTTGAATCTGACCCAAACTGGATGATGGCCGTGCATGAAAAACTAAATCAATTTGAAAGAAATAAGGTATGGACTTTAGTTGAAAGACCATCAAACCATCCCATCATTGGAACCAAATAGGTCTATAGAAATAAGTTAGATGAATAAGGAAAATATAATTAGAAATAAAGCTAGATTGGTGGCTAAGGGATATAACCAAGAAGAAGGTATATATTTTGATGAAACATATGCACCTGTAGCAAGACTAGAAGCCATTAGATTACTTCTTGCATTTGCTTGCTACATGAATTTCAAACTTTTTCAAATGGATATGAAAAGTGCATTCTTGAATGATTTTATATCCGAACAAGTTTTTGTAGAACGGGCACCAAGTTTTGAAAATCATGCTTTTCCAAATCATGTTTTTAAACTCAATAAAGCATTATATAGTTTAAAACAAGCACCTAGAGCCTAGTTTGATAGACTTAGCACTTTCTTGGTTGAAAATGATTTTTTAATCAAAAATGTTGATAAAACTCTTTTCACCAAGAAGAAGGATAATGACTTATTAGTTGTACAAATTTATGTTGATGATATTATATTTGGTGTAACTAATGAAATTCTTTATAGATAATTTGCTAAGTTAATGCAGGGAGAATTTGAAATGAGCATAATGGATGAACTTAACTACTTCCTTGGACTCCAAGTGAAACAAACAAAGGAAGAAATCTTCATTAACCAAGCCAAGTACACCAAAGAAATAATCAAAAAGTTTGGTATGGAGTCAAGCAAACAAATGAACACACCTATGAGCCCAACCTACAGATTGGATAAAGATGAAGATTGTTGACTCCATTATTGATTTTGATGATAAGAAAAATGGTTAAGTATAAGTTGAGTACTAAAAATTTCTTTGAAGTATGTTTTTATAGAAAAAGGTTCTTATCAATTTGAAAAATGTTGGTTGATTGAAGAAGTCCAAATTTAGATAAAAGATTTACTCAAAGAAGACTTGGATAGTTGAACATTGCTTGAATGGATACTTGAGTTCAACACAGACTTGATTTAGCACAAGTTCAGCTGTTTATGTGAAGATCTTAGTGAAGTGTCGACTCAAAGTGTCGACACATGACATTAAGTGTCAACACAAGACAATGAAGTGTCGACTCAAGCCGGTATGCAAAGAAAGTTTCAGATGACATGGTTGAAGTGTTAGCACATGTACTTGAAGTGTCGATTCAAAGTGTCGACACATGGATCAGCTCATTGCCTGAGATTTTTTGGTCACAGAACTTGCTGAAGTTGAAGATCTGGTTGAAGTGTCGACACATGGATGCTAAGTGTTGACTCACCTCAAGATGTGTCGACACATCTAAGATTTCCAGAAAGCTACATTGAAGACTTTTGAACTAGGTGTCGATTCAAGGAGTTCAAGTGTCGACCTGAAGTATCAACTCATAGCTTGAAGTGTCGACACATGGAGTTCAAGGAACAGTAACGACTAGTTGTTTAAATACAAAACTCATCCTTCTTTGCTCCTAATGGCTAGTTTTCATGTCTAACGGCTAGAAACTAGATTTGAGACCTTGGAAAGGTATATATATGGTTCAAATCAAATCAAAATAAAAGAGATTGGAAAAAGAAGAACAAAAGAGAAAGAAAAGGGAGCATTCACTCCTATTCATTAAGTTCAACCACTTCCAAGCAAGAAGAAGCCTTCAAGCATTCGAGAGCCTTCAAGAGCATTAAAGATCAATCATTCTTGAGCAACAAAAAAGGCTTCATCAAGTTGAAAGCATCATAACAACGTGCTTCAAAGAGATACCCACTTTTTATTAGAAAGCTCTTATTGTTTCTTTACTTCAAAACTATATTTGTTGTAAGGGTTCTTGGTCAGCCTATTACAAAACCAAGGAAGGTTATTGGTGAGCCTTTGAAAACCAATTAGATTCTTGGTAGCCCGCAAAACCAAGGAAGGTTGGTGGTGAGCCTTAAAACCATTTAGGTTCTTGGTTAGCCCGTAAAACCAAGTGAGGTTTTGACTTGTGAGCCTTGTAAAAACAAGTTGGGTTTTGATTAGTGATCCCGTAAAACTAATCGGCTATAATCAGTTAAGATTATAGTGAATTCCCAAGGGGATCTTGGAGAGTGGATGTAGGTGCATTGGATAGCACCAAACTACTATACTTCTTTGTGTTTGTGATTGCTTGTCTTTTCTATTTGCTCTTACTTTTATTGCTTTATATTTTCACTGCACATTTACTTTAGAGCACTTCATTTGCATTCATAGTACTTGATTTAATTATTGGATTGGATCACACACTCTTGCATTCCATCAAGTAATTTTTAAAGACCCAATTCACCCCCCCTCTAGGGTTGCTTATTGGGCAACAAGTGGTATCAGAGCACTATTCTCAGTTTATAGGTCTAACCCCTCTAGGGTTTTTTATTGGGCAGCCCCTATAGGTACTAGTGTAGTTGAGGGACAAGCCTCAAATTGACCTCTATTTTTTAATGGATCAAATTATACTTATTGAAAAACTAGAATGAAAATATACATGCATTCTATTGATTATAACTTGTGGAAAGTAGTTGATAAAGGTCCACATATTCCTTCGATTATGGTTAATGGTGTTTCCATCCCAAAGCTTGAAGAGGATTGGGATGAAAATGACATTAAACAATTTGAGATTAATGCAAAAGCAATGAATCTCCTCTATTATGCATTAGATCCTAGTGAATTCAATAGGTTATCTACTTGCACCTCTGTCAAGGAAATATGGGACACACTTGAAGTTACCCATGAGGGTACCAATCTAGTAAAAAATACTAAAGTGAACATGTTAGTGCACACATATGAAATGTTCTGAATGGAACCTAATGAATCTATCACTGATATGTATACTAGATTTACAAAAGTTGTAAATGGAATGAAAAGTTTAGGAAAAATAATGTCTAATACTGATCTTTTCAACAAAATCCTCATGTCACTTCCAACATCATAGGATCCGAAGGTGACCGCCATCCAAGAAGCTAAAGATGTTGACAAGCTATCTTTGGAGTAGTTGGTAGGATCGCCCATGACTCATGAGCTGAATTTGAAGCAAAATTCTATGGATATGGATAAGATAAAAAAGGGGATTGCATTCAAATCTACCATACAAGAAGAATCCTTAATTGATGAATCCAAAGAAGAAGAAGAAGAAGAAAGTAAAGAAGCACTTATTGCAAGAAAATTTAGAAGGTTCATGAAGAGAAAAAAGTTCTCTTACAAGAAGAAGTTCCAATCAACTAAGGAGAAGGGAAAAAAGAAAGAAAAAGAAAAGAAAAAGGAAAAGGAGAAGGATATACCTACTTGCTTCGAGTGTAAGAAGCCGGGACACTATAAATTCGACTGCCCTCTCCTAAAGAAGTCAAGGAAGAAGCTAAGGAAGAAGGCAATGATGGTTATCTGGAGTGATAGTGAGGACTCCATCTTAGAAGAAGAACAAGCTAAAATTGCAAACCTTTGTCTCATGGCACATCAAGAGCAAGAAGAGGTAACTTCTGATACAGAAATAGATTTTACTTTTGATGAATTAAGAAATGCTTTTGATTAACTAATGCATGATTATAAATTAATTTTATCTGAAAATATAAAATTAAAAAAGCATGCAAATAGTTTTTCACACAAAAATAATTCTTTATTAAATGAAGTTAGTGATTTGAAAACTAAGCTAGATATTTTATAAAAGAAAAACAATATTCTAATAATTGGAAATGAAGTTTTGAAAAGACCCAAAACTATTATTTTCAATGATGATCTTTTGAAAAAAAATAAGGATTTAGAATTGAAAAATGAAAAGTATAAAAATGAGCTTGACAAAATGAAACCTTTTGTTGAAAAGTTAATCTATAGCTCAGAAAAATTAAATATTCTTTAAAATAGCCAAAGAGTAGTCTTTAACAAAGCAGGATTAGGTTATAGACCCCAAAGACAACAAAAGTATTTCAAAAACTTTTTTGTCCCTGCATCATCTAGTATTACATATTTTTCATGCAAAAAACAAGGTCATAAATCTTTTTAATGTAATATAAGAAAAATCAATACTTATTGAAAAGTTTGTGTTTCAAAAGGAACCAATTTAAATGCTAACCCTAAAGGACCCAAGTTGGCTTGGGTACCTAAAAACAAAGCTTGATTTGTATTGCAGGTGTGTCTTGTAACCAAGGAGAACAAAAGACTTTGGTATCTTGATAGTGGTTGCTCAAGGCACATGACGGGAGATGTGAAGTAATTCACCTCTCTTGAAGCAATGAATGGAGGGAGTGTGACCTTCGGGGATAGTGGTAAAGAAAAAATCATTAGTATTGGTAAGGTTCATATTACTCCATCTACTTGTATTAGCAATGTACTTTTAGTTGAAGGTTTGAAGCAAAATCTTTTAAGTATTAGTCAATTTTGTGATAGGTTTTCAAGTTATTTTTAAATCATCTTATTGCATGATTGCTAGTCCGGATAAAAGTGGAGTATAACTCATTGGAAAAGGCATGGTAATATTAATTTTATAGATTTAGATGATCTATCTCTTCCTAATGGAGAATGCCTAGTTGTAATGAATTCTACAAAAGATAAGGCAAGTTGGCTTTGGCATCGAATAATAAGTCATGCTAGTATGTATTTACTTTCAAAACTTTGCAAAAAGAATTTAGTAAGAGATTTACTAGAACTTAGTTTTGAAAAAGATAAAGTTTGCCAAGCATGTCAATTTGGAAAACAAGTTAAAACTTCTTTCAAACTTAAAGATTTCGTTACTACTAGTAGGCTACTAGAACTACTTCATATGGATCTCTTTAGACCAACTAGAACATCCAGTCTAGGAGGCAAGAGATATGGATTGGTTATTGATGGGGGACTAACTAGATGCTAGGATGATGCAGGTAATTTTTAGGGTTTTAAATTAGGTTGAGGATTCCTGAAGATAAGAGAGAGTAATTCTAGGGATTCAAAAATAATAAGAACTATCAAGCAAGCAAGTAGTCCCTAAGCAATGATAAAAAGAGGACCACGGGATTGAGAAACCCCGTAGGACTTAGCTTTCAAATCAATACCTACTTAGGAGTCAGGGGGCAAATCTCAAAGATCTGAAGCGCCCGATGGCGATGTCACTCACACTGGCGGATACGGCCTGGATGATCGAGCCGTCAACCCTGTGGATGCACCAGCTTGTTGTCCGAAGATCTTGATGGCAAGGGCAACCGACTCCGTACTCGTGTCACCTGGAGGACCTACGAGCATTGAAAGAAGGGTTAGGTTTCAATCAGAAGAAAGCAATAGAAGAAGGAAAGAGAGTTGTTGTGGTGATGGCAGAGTTCTTCTTGACTCAAAGTTGGAGGATGGAGCTGCGGAAGTGATGGTAACTTGAGGCCTCACACCTCTCGATGCCCGAAGGCGAAGGCGCTCCCCCACGGAGATCGACATTCCTAATAAACGAAGGCAACTAAAAAGAAACTGGATCTCAAGAAACTTGGTTTTTCATTCATCAAAGATTAACCTTACAAGGGAGGGGGTAAGGTCCTTTATATAGGCACCTTAGACCCTTTCAAAATTTGAATGAAAAAATATATTTCTTCATTTGCTAAGGCACCAAAAAGTATTCAAAAATCTGAAATTCAAACTCCTTGGCTGAGCAAAGCTTCTTGGATTTGGGCATGACATGATAATGGGCTTGGAAGAAGGAATTTGGCTCCCTTGGACTTGGAAAGTTAACCTTCAATTTTTGGAAGAAAGCTTGATGCAAGGCTTGTGTCTCCCTCTTTCCTTGGTTGCTCACCCTTCTTTGGAAAGAAGTTTGATATGAGGCTTGGAGCAAGGCCTTTGTCTTCAATTCCTTGGTTGCTCACCCTTCTTTGGAAAGAAGCTTGATATGAGGCTTGGAACAAGGCCTTTATCTTCAACCTTTCCTTGGTTGCCCATGACTCCTTTAGTAAGTGGCTTGATGGAGGGAGGGAAAGGAGGAGAGAATATTTGATGTGTCTCCATTTGGCATCCAAGAAAATCTCACTTGTGCCACCCACATGGCTGGATGAGGTAGCATCACATGGGATGATGAAGTGGCACCACATGGGGTAGTTAAGTGGTTCCCTAGGGTTGACGTGTTGAACTTCAAGGCTCGGCCCAAAGTAGTTGAGCTGGACTCAAAGACCACTCCGGCTTTGACCCAGACTTGGATTAGACTCAATACAGGACTGGACTCAATACAGGACACAACTTGATCCAATTGGTCAAAGTATAGGACTAAACAAAAATAATTGAAACTAAATTCATGACTAAAAATACAATGCATAGGCTTGAATCCTTATTACAGGACCTAAAAAATTGGAACCCTAATTGGACATCCATAGAGGGTTGAGGAGCCTCTGTTGGATTCTGGTGCCCACACTAGTTCTTCCGGGGTGGGAGGAACTCGACCCTATCGAGTAAGAGTTGAGTTGGCTTAGGTACTCCTCCAGAAGGTCGGGATCGAGGCGCTGCAAGTCCTCCCGGGTAATCCATGAGTCATCGGACTCAGGTCAGTCTTGCCATCGGACTAAGAAACGTTGACAACCTTTGCCCCAGGTAGTGATAGCTCGGTCATCCAGGACATGCTCGATCTACTCTCCTCTCTTAGGTATAATTGGAGGTGGACACTCAGGTTCGGGTTCACTCTTAAAAGAAAGGTCAGGCCTAAATGGCTCGCTAGGTATGTTTGCTGGTTCCCTGTACTTGACTAAGTCTGAGATATTGAAAGTCGAGCTAATAACATAATTCGGGGGAAGCTCAAGAACGTAGGCATTAGGGCCAACTCTCTTTATCACTTTAAAGGGGCCAGCTCCACGAGCATGAAGTTTCTTAATGGTCCCAGGTAGAAACCGTTCAGGCCTAAGCCTAACCATTATAGAATCCCTAATTTCAAACTCTTTGGCTCGTTTCCGAGAATCAACCAAATTATTTTAAAATTTATATTTAATGCAAAATTCTATCATGATGCAAAATGTAGACTTAACTATGCATTCCTATTGAGAGGAATTTTATTGGACTCTCTAGGGTCTAAACCTGATAGACTTCTGACTCTCTAGGTTTGATCCTAGTCTGGTATGCACAAGAAAAAATATCATGAATCCCTACCAAATGACATAAGGTATACCAGAAGTATGTGACAAAAGGGATGTGTTCTAAGGAGTCCTGCATTCTGGTAATCTCAACAAAAAGTAACCCCATAGCTCTAGAAATGTGAGAAGGCTCAGGGAAAGGTAGGAAAAAGGAATCTGAGTCTTGGGGCAATCTATGGGAAGCATGAAACAGACCTTAGTTACTCATGATAACCTCAAAATTTGGACATTGTTTTATGTGTGCACTCATCCTAACCTCATGATTAGTACTAGGAGGGTCTATAGGTTCAAGTTCTAGAGTAGGCTGGGTGCTCCTAGAAGGTGGAAGGTTATCAGGAAGGTCTTTGGAAAGTTTTTCTAGAAAGTCCTCTAAACTACTATCTTCTTCTTGTTCTTGGACCTTCTCTATGGGCGATACTTGAGAACCTTCACTATCATCGAATTTGTCTGATCCTGACTTGGTCATTTCTTCTTAAAATTCTTTAGTGGGTTCAGGATCTTATTCCTTTGATTCCTTAATGATTTCAACCTTGGGCCAATCTTCACCATACTCATCTATTAAACTTGGCTCATAGATGTTTTCTTTGGATTCTTTGATGGGCTCTAGAGTTTCTTTCTCTAGATTATCAATGGGTTCAACCTTTTCATACTTAAAGACTTCAATGGGCTCAGGAGTTTTCTCATTTAAATTCTCAGAAAGTTTAACCTTTTCTCCCTGAAACTCATTAAAGGGTTCCTCTCTCTGGGTTGGTTCATGAGTCTTTCTTGTGGCAGGGGTTCCCTCAGCCATCACATTCTCTGACTCTTTGGCCTTGATCAGGTTAACTTCTGGCTCCTTTTCCTTTAAGCTAGTCGATTCTCTTTTAGCCTGGTCCATAGGCTGAACTGGATTGATTGTAAATTTCTTCCCATGGTGGTTGAAGGTACAACTATTGGTCCGACCATAAAGAGTAGCATCGTGATCGTAAAGCCAAGGTCGTCCTAAGATAATACTACTAACACCCGTGGGAAGGACATCACACCAAATCTTCTCTTCATAAGACTGCAACTTGATCAAGACTTGGCACCTAGACTTTATGGGTATGGAGGTTGAATCAATCCATGAGACCATATAAGGGTTAGGGTGAGGAACTGGGGTCAATCCTAGGGATTTGGCAATACTTGAGGAAATGGCATTGACACAGCTCCCACTATCAACTATGATCTTGCATACATTATTCCCTAGTTTGGCAAAGGTTTGTAGGATGTTAGTCCTATGCCAATCTTCTTGCACTATGTCCTGGGAAAGGATGCACCTAATTACTCCTAACAGGTCATCAGACTCCTGCAGTTCTTCCTGGTCCAGGAACTGATTAGGTCTCCTAGGGTGAATCTCTTGGGCTGGGTTAAAATGGAGAATTCTCGTGGGTTCAGCCTCTATGGATGGTTCATGATGAGGGTAATCCCTAGGGGGAAAGGGTGACTTAGACTCAGGTTCAATAGATGGCCTAGGACTATTCTTCTCTATGGCTCCAACTCTATCATCAAGCTTGTCTAGCCTACTATTTATCCTAGCCAATTTCTCAAGAATAACCTTGAGTTGATCTTCTCTTCCATTCTCCATAGGTTCACTTGATTGGGAATGGTGGGGATGATAAAGGACTCCTGATATAGTCGGCATGAGTCAAGCACGCAAAAATCGTCTATGATCTACTAGACCTAGAATCTCAACCGGTTGCCTAAGTCAGGGTGGCAAACCAGTCTATAGTAACTCTGTGCTTGGCCAGGTAGGTGTAGGAGAGTGGAGGTCCCTGAACGCCAACCTTAGACACCAATCTGGGATTGGCCAGGTAGGTGGACTAAACTCACAAGCCCTGAATCACCATGCCTAGACTCCAAGAGCAGCAGCATACACAGAATGGGCTGACACCAAGAATAGACGCTTAGTCTTGACTCGACCAGTTGGTGTCCCTAAGCTCTCTAGAGAAAATTAGTATCTACTCAATTTTTAATTAGATCTTGGGTTTGATATGCCGGGTGGTGATTTTTGGGCTAGGGACAGGTAATGAAATCCTGACCCTATGTCAATTTGCTGCCCTTAAGATGACTTATGAGAATGATGGCAAACAAATGATCTAATAAAATGTTACTAAGTTATATTTTTTGGATTTTGATGTTTGATAACAGAATTAAGGTGATGGAAATGAAAATAAATATGACCCTAAATGCAAAGTTAAACTATATGAAAAGATTGAAGATGAGATGAGATGCTTGCTGAATTTCAGAGCAGAATGTGCTCTCAGTTAGTATTATAGCTCGTAGAAATTCTACAAGCTGCAATAAAATCTGAGAAAATTCTGAAAAATACTACTAATTATGTAAAGTCCAGAAAAACAAAAATCATTAAATCTTGACACTCATACAAGTAGAAATAATCAAAATAGCAGACTATATTTGGACAGGAAAAAATGCAGAACTTGAAAGACAAAGAGATCTAATGATGCAATATTTTTTCTTATTAAATCTATTCTTCTTGTATTCCTCTTCCAAGGTCAATCATAGTGGCACCCCTACACGCCTTAGGAGATCTGTGTGGAATGGGAGGAGAGGGTCTTGAAACCCTACTTTTTTTCTAAGACCGGACGGCCTGGTGAAGCACCTAATCCAGGTACTTAAGAAGAGCTAAAGTCCTAACCATGCTCTGATACCAAAAATGATGGGGGACTAACTAGATGCAAGGATGATGTAGGTAATTTTTAGGGTTTTAAATTAGGTTGAGGATTCTCGAAGACAAGAGAGAGTAATTCTAGGGATTCAATAATAATAAGAACTATCAAGCAAGCAAGTAATCCCTAAGCAATGATAAAGAGAGGACCCTGGGATTGAGAAACCCCGTAGGACTTAGCTCTCAAATCAATACCTACTTATGAGTCAGGGGGCAAACCTCAAAGATCTGAAGTGCCCGATGGCGAGGTCACTCACTCTGGTAGATGCGGCCTGGATGATTGAGCCGTCAACCCTGTGGATATGCCAGCTTGCTGTCTAAAGATCTCGATGGCAAGGGCAACCGACTCCGTACTCGTGTCACCTGGAGGACCTGTGAGCATTCAAAGAAGGGTTAGGTTTCAATCAGAAGAAAGCAATAGAAGAAGGAAAGAGAGTTGTTGTGGTGATGGCGGAGTTCTTCTTGACTTAAAGTTGGAGGATGGAATTGCGGAAGTGATGGTAACTTGAGGCCTTACACCTCTTAACGCCCGAAGGTGAAGGCGCTCCCTCACGGAGATCGATGTTCCTAATGAACGAAGGCAACTAAAGAGAAATTGGATCTCAAGAAACTTGGTTTTTCATTCATCAAAGATTAACCTTACAAGGGAGGGGGTAAGGTCCTTTATATAGGCGCCTTAGACCCTTTCAAAATTTGAATGAAAAAATATATTTCTTCTCTTGCTAAGGCACCAAGAAATATTCAAAAATCTGAAATTCAAACTCCATGGCCGACCAAATCTTCTTGGATTTGGGCATGGCATGATAATGGGCTTGGAAGAAGGAATTTGGCTCCCTTGGACTTGGAAAGTTGACCTTCAATTTTGGGAAGAAAGCATGATGCAAGGCTTGTGTCTCCCTCTTTCCTTGGTTGCTCACCCTTCTTTGGAAAGAAGCTTGATATGAGGCTTGGAGCAAGGCCTTTGTCTTCAACCTTTCCTTGGTTGCTCACCCTTCTTTGGAAAGAAGCTTGATATGAGGCTTGGAACAAGGCCTTTGTCTTCAACCTTTCCTTGGTTACCCATGACTCCTTTAGTAAGTGGCATGATGGAGGGAGGGAATGTAAGGGTTTTGGTGACCAGGATGAAAGCATGGATTTCAAAAATTTATTATGAAACCACTACCAAACCCTTAACCCAAGACCTCCTTACTAGGAATTAAAACATACAAACATGCATATATAATATAAACTAGAGTTTAGGCACCAACCTGAATCGCTAGTATCCAATCCGATGAAGAAAACCCTGATTCAGCCTTCTTACACTAGGCGCCCAAATGTTTGGCCTCCAACGATGATCCACACAAAACTCAGACCAAGGAAGAACTCCTTTAATTTGCTTGGAGAAGTGGAACTCTTTCGGCAGCCTTTGGTCTATTGACCACTGTAGGACACCCTGTCCTACTGTAGGGCACTAAAGACACTCTCCTAAACCACTCTTGGTTTTAGGACAACCCTCCTCTAGGACCCCTTAGGCATATGTCCTAAAACAAAGCCTTGTCCTAGTAGAAAAAATCTTGTCTAAACAAGACAAGTCTTGTCTTAAAGAAAGAAGGAGGGAGAGAGAGACACTCAGAATAGTACTTCGGTGGAATTCTTAATTATCAGACTCATTTCACCGCCCCTTATTTATAGATACAAGAGGGGCGTGTGATATGTCCTCCCATCAACTTATCAGATATGATTTTTCAAGATCGAAGAGAAGTTATCTGGCTTGAAAAATCATATCTAATAAGCCCATTCATGCACCGAAGGCCTTATTCACATCCCTTCTTTTATCTGGATGAATTCTCACTTGCCACATGTCAATTACCGGTCCCTAGGAAGCAAAGAGGCTCCTCTTCAATCTCCAAATATTGAAGATTATGAAGAGTCCTAATAGCAGAAGGACTCTCCATCAGAATCGCGTGCCACATGAAGAGTTGCGACTCTTCATGGACCGCGCGCGCCATCCTTCTTCCTTGCAAATTTCAAATAATGTTGACTAGTTAAAACTAGGATATATGGGTTTCATTGGAAAAAGTATAAAATTTTCTTTCTAACCATAAAAATTATATTCAAATCAGAGATCTATAGCTCATTCTGTGCCCTTTTGAAGTTAAGGTATCATTTAGGTTCCAAGAGTCCCATGCCATTGGGACTCTTCATGTATGGCACCTAAAATGCCCTTAAATCTAAATTAAAATCAGATTTAGCTCTAATTAGGCTAGCCCCACTTAGGGATCAACCTAATTTAGGTTTCCCATAATTAGGTTAGCCTAATTAGCAAGCAACCGGACCCAATCCAATTGGGTTAGGAATTTGGTTAGCCTACATATGCTAGTATGTAATCCGACTAACCAATTAGGATCCTATGACCCTAATTAAATCATGAATGACTTCCTTGGCCAAGTCTCTACTGTGTGTGACCCATTGGGTTCCACATCTAGCTAGCAGTAGGTTTAGGTTTCAGCCGATTTGATCCGATCGAACCCGATTGACCTAATTAGGTCAAATTGGCTCACCTAATTGTCCAATTCAAATCACACATCGAATTGACTCATGAAACCAAATCAAATGGTTCATGAAGACCTACAAGACAAGATTGACGTCTAGCAACATGTCATGCCTACCTGGAAGATGAGAAATTTTGGTGGATTTACCAAAATAACCTTCAATGGTGAGTTACCGGGCAATTCAGTCCTTCGATCTACTTGCACCCTGAATATGACTATGGATATGGATACTTGTCAAATCCAATTTCATATTCATTTTTTGCTCAATCTAATAATGATGATTCATTAATGAACCATTAGAAACTATTTCTAAAATTCATACTTTGATCAAAGATTTTCCGAATCTTCATTTGATTGAAATCATCTGGATGCGCTTCCCTCTTACTAGGGTTGATCGATTCCTTTTTGACCTACTCACAACCTCCATATGCAATCCACCATACCCAGTATCACCCCATGCATGACTCAGTGTCATGATTGAGTGTGAACCAAAGTATGGATTCATGCATACAAGGTACCATGGCAGTCTCAGGTCAAAGGACCACATGCACTATTCCCACCATGAGAACTATCTATTGACAAACAGATAAGGTTTTATTAGATGTTCTCAAGCTAGATCCATTCAGTGTACTCATTCTCTATTGAGCACCCACATCCTAGTATTAGTGTCAAACACAAGTGACTGTGAGATCAGTCACCCTCTTCACCAAGCATACATAGGATGTGCTGGTCTTACCAGAAACATTGATCCCCTACTCAATATCCTATCGATCAAGAATATTCTAGATTAGGGTTTTAAGGCTTTAGGTCTCACTGGTATGATCTCATCATAACCCTAGAACCATAGCCCTAATCTATGGGATTCATCATATCTTAATAAAATTAATAAGACACAGCGTATGATGAAAATAAAATGCCTTTATTAATTGATAATGTCAATACACTGGTTTGGGATACAAAAGAAAATCCCATCGAAATACAACATTTCGATTGGCCTTTAGGGCATAATCCTTGCAAGGAAAGGAGGAGAGAATATTTGATATGTCTCCATTTGGCATCCAAGAAAATCTCACTTGTGCAGTCCACATGGCTGGATGAGGTGGCGCCACATGGGATGATGAAGTGGCGCCACATGGGGTGGTGAAGTGGCGCCCTAGGGTTGACATGTTGACCTTCAAGGCTCGACCCAAAGTAGTTGAGCTGGACTCAAAGACCACTCCGACTTGGACCCAGAGTTGGATTAGACTCAATACAAGACTGGACTCAATACAGGACACAACTTGACCCAATTGGTCAAAGTACAGGACTAAACAAAAATAATTAAAACTAAATTCATGACTAAAAATACAATGCTTAGGCTTGAAACCTTATTATAGGACCTAAAAAATTGGAACCCTAATTGTACATCCACAAAGGGTTGAGAAGCCTCTGTCGGATTCTGGTGCCCACACTAGTTATAGTGGATTATTTTTCAAGATTTACTTGGATTTTCTTTCTTACACATAAAGACGAATCATTTTCTGCATTTATAAAGTTTTACTGAAAAGTTTTAAATAAAAAAGATGTTTCAGTTATTTGCATACATAGTAATCATGGTTCTGAATTTGAAAATCAAGATTTTGAAAGTTTTTGTAATGAGAAAGGAATTGAACACAATTTTTTTGCACCTAGGACACCTCCACAGAATGGGATAGTAGGAAAAAAATCATACTTTGGAAGAAATGGCATGCACTAGCTTTGTGAAAAAGATTTACCACGACATTTTTGGACTGAAGCTATTAATACTGCATGTTATATTTTGAATCGAGTTTCAATCCACCCTATTTTGAAGAAAACTCCTTACAAACTTTGGAATCAAAGAAAACTAACTTTAAAATATTTTTGAGTTTTTGGTTGTCAATATTTTATCTTAAATAATGGGAAAGACAATCTTGGAAAATTTGATGCCAAGTCTGATGAAGGTATCTTTCTAGGATACTCTACATTAAGCAGGGCATATAGAGTTTTTAAAAAAAGAACCCTAGTTGTAGAGGAGTCTGTACATGATATTTTTGAAGAATCTACTAACAAATCCTCTAGAAAAGAGGATACTTCTGATGCATATGCAGGTACTGATAAGCTTCAAATGTTGACATTGAATGATCAACCCTTTTAGCAAAGCGAAGAAAATCAAGGTAAAGATGAAAAAGGTGAAGACACTCCAAAGCACCGAGATCTACTTAAGGAGTGGAGGTATGCTCATGGACATCCTAAGAAATTAATCCTAGATGATCCATCTAAAGGGGTAAGAACTCGAGCTTTAATTAGAAATGAATGTGATTATATAGCTTTTGTTTCTCAAGTAGAGCCTAAATATTTTGAAGATGTTGAAAAAGAACCTAACTGGATAAATGCTATGCAAGATGAATTAATTCAGTTTGATAGAAATAATGTTTGGACATTAATAGAAAGACCATCTAATATTTCTATTATTGGCACTAAATGGGTGTTTAGGAATAAGTTAGATAAAAATGGAATTGTTGTTAGAAATAAAGCTAGGCTAGTTGCCAAAGGGTAAATCAAGAGGAAGGAATTGATTTTGATAAAATTTTTGCTCCTGTTGCTAGACTTGAGGCAATTAGATTACTATTAGCATTTGCTTGTTTCATGAATTTCAAACTCTTTCAAATGGATGTTAAAAGTATTTTTCTAAATGGTTTCATAACAAAAAAGTTTTGTTGAACAACCACCTGGATTTGAAAATCACGCACATCCTGATTATGTTTTTAAATTGCACAAGGCTCTTTATGGTTTAAAGGAAGCACCCCGAGCATGGTATGAAAGACTCAGCAAATTTTTAATTAAAAATTAATTTTTTAGAGGCCATGTTAACAAAACTTTGTTTTTAAAGAAGAAAATTGATGATTTATTAGTAGTGCAAATCTATGTTGATGATATTATTTTCGGTGCTACTAATGAAGTTCTTTATCAAGAGTTTGCTAAGCTAATGTAGGGTGAGTTCGAGATGAGCATGATGGGAGAACTCAATTTCTTTCTCGGACTCCAAATCAAGCAAACTAAAGATGGAATCTTCATCAACGAAGCTAAGTATATAAGAGAAATTCTAAAGAAGGTTGGGATGGAGACTACTAAGTCAATAGGTACACCTATGAGCCCCTCTTGTAAACTTGATAAAGATGAGCATGGTAAATCTATAGATCAAAAATATACAGAGGTATGATTGGCTCTTTATTGTATTTAACTGCTAGTAGACTAGATATAATGTTCAGTGTATGCATGTGTGCTAGATATCAGTCTGAACCTAAGAAATCATATCTATTTGCTGTTAAGCGTATTATTAGATATCTGTCTAGTATAATTAATATTGGCTTATAGTATTCTAGAGATTCATCTGTTGAATTAATTGGATATTTTGATATTGATTTTATTGGATGTAAATTAGATAGAAAAAGTAATAGTAGAACTTGCCAATTTCTTGAAGTTAACTTAATCTCCTAGTTTAGCAAGAAACAAACTTTAGTTGCACTATCCACAACTGAAGCTGAGTATATTGCAGCAGGAAGTTGTTGTGCTCAAATCTTATGGATTAAGCAACAACTTGAAGATTTTGGAATCAAGTTAACCATTACACCTATAAAATATGATAATACCAGTGCTATTTGCTTGATTAAAAATCCTGTTCAATATTCTAGAAGTAAACACATTAAAATTAGACATCATTTTATTAGAGATCATGTTGAAAATAATGATGTTATGCTTGAATTTATTTGTACCGAATTGCAATTAGCTGATATTTTAATTAAACCTCTCCAAGAAGATGGTTCAATCTGATTAGAAGAGAACTCGGGATCATCAAACCTTTTGATTGAGAATTATCCTCTCTTTGACCAATAAAAAATCAAATTTGACATCAATCATATTCAATTATCTTTAATTTCATTGAATTTCCAGTGATTTTGATTTGCCTATCATTTTCTGGATTTTTGGTTTTAAGTCGTTGTGTCGACACCTTCATGTGTCAACACATGGACCTGTGTCGTGAGTCGACACATGTGAGGCAGAAGACTGAGAATAAAGACCATCTCAGTCATTTTCTTTGGCATTTTCCTCTTAAATTATTGCCAACACTTGCCCTAGAATAGTTCCAACCACTGTTTCCCTCCAAGTCACCAAAAACCCCCTCAAATTCCCCTTCTGGACAATTTTTGGTTTGATTTTGCTACTTTTCTCCCTTGGATTTTCTGTTTTGGGCCATTGAAACCCTATTTCCCTCCTTTTAGTGTTCAATCCATGATTTAGAGGAATGGGCCCCAGAAAGCAGGTTGTCCGTCACCCTCAGCCATCCAATTAGGAAGAAAAGTGAAGAACCAAAGCAAGACATAAAGCTAGAGCTCCAGATCCACCTGTTTGACCACTATTCACTGCTTCTAGTTAGATGAACTCGAAGACGGTTGTCGGAGGACACCGTGTGGATTTTGATTTTGTCGACCAGTAGCATTTCAAGATAGGTCAGTGGATTAAAGATGCTGGTCTGATGTCTTTCAGTTCTTTGAGTGAGAGATACTATCTAGGGCTCATACGAGAGTTCTATGGATCTTTTGCCCGTGGGAGTGATGGTTGGCTAGCTCAAGTCAGAGGCAGGGATATCCCCGTGACTTCAGAGATATTGAGCAGGGTATGGGATATTCCTATGACTGGTTCAGTAGTTGATAGTTTGATTGACAGAGTGAGTGGACTCCAATGCATATTTGAGTCAGATATTTTGCCTGAGGGAGCCACTGCTCCTGTATCCTGACTCTTTGCTGAGATGAGACTTCAACATCACATTATTGCCCAGATTCTTTTATCGAAGACTAGGCATTTTGATTATATCACATGGAGAGAGAGCTACTCGTCATGGTCTCTTTGTTACAGCACACCTATCTACTTTCCGGTGCTCATGATACATCAGATGATGGAGGCTTCGACTAGTCAGAGACTTTGTTTGCCCTATGGATGGGGTTGACACTGCTATTCAGAGAGTATGGTGTAAGCTTTGATGATAAGCCGTTCCGAATGCTTCTACATATTGATGTCCATGACATCAGGTTATTACACTAGATGGGATATCAGCTGTTCAGAGGCCAGTGGAGATGTAGAGTATCTGGACAGGCCAATGACAGAGATGAGGATGTTGCTGAGGAGGAGCGTATATTCTCCGGTGAGGCACCTCTTTCAGAGATTCAGCCTGAGCCTGCAGCGCAGCTAGAGTTTGCTTCTAAGTCTGAGCCTATGCCTCAACCTCAGCCAGCTCAATCAGATGCTCCAGGAGCTTCAGAGAGTCTATTAGACAGAGTCAGTCACATAGAGACAGATATCATGATTGTTCAACAGTGACTTGATAGCTTTATTATGGAGACGAGAGACAGCCACAGAGGAATGAGTGATGGCATCTCCAAGATTTTATCTGCACTATCAAGACTCTCTTCTTAGAGTGTTCCAGTTTCTACTCCAGCTCCACCTACCCTAGCACCAATGATGGATGATAGTGATGATGATGATGAGGAGGAGATTGACTCTGATGGTTTCGACTTTCCAGACTTGATGTCAGAACCAGGGGTAGAGGTGATAGCAGACTTGCCTAGGAGTCCTGTTGTACCATGATGGCTCACCCTCAGCTAGAACCGGCCCAGTCCTATGGTCCAACCCGACCGCCCCTTTCAAGGCTCCACCTAAAAGTGGTCTGACCCACCGGAACTGAGGTCCGAACGACCCTCTCCTGCTGGGGTCCAGCCCGTCACTCTCCTTCAGCGGTCTGACCCACCGGAGCTGAGGTAAGAATGACCCCTCTCCTGCTAGGGTCCAGCCCGTCGCTCTCCTTCAGAGGTCCGACCTATCGGAGCTGAGGTTCGAACGACCCTCTCCTGCTGGGGTCCGGCTGTCGCTCTCTTTCAGAGGTTCGGCCTTTAGTCCGATCGACCAGCTGTCCTATGGCCGACATCCGATAAGCGAGCCTTAGCATCCAGGGAATTTTAGAAGCACCTTTATGTTACTGCGGGATCCAGCTATCCCAATGG
The DNA here is from genome assembly GCA_021397845.1 of Areca catechu. Taxonomy (NCBI): domain Eukaryota; kingdom Viridiplantae; phylum Streptophyta; class Magnoliopsida; order Arecales; family Arecaceae; genus Areca; species Areca catechu. Next base: position 176,402,799 of record CM038039.1, on the reverse strand, counting down.
CCATGCTCCACTACTTCCATGATGCTGCCGCATCTATGCACCACGTGGCCACTCTCCAGATTCTCCTAGGACAGATCAGTCTTTCTCGGCCTCTCCCCTAAGAGATTTTGGACTGTTCCGTGCCTATATAAGGTAACCGGGGGACCCCATTCGAAGGTAGAAAAACTCTTCCCTCTCCATACGCTGTTCATCCTTTGATTCCTCCATTCTGTTGCCTTTAATCTCCTGCTAACTTAAGCATTGGAGGGTCCCCCGTTGGAACACCACCGGCGCCCTTGGGGACTTTGTTGTAGGTTTGTCCAGGAGAAGAGCGCTCCAGCACATCCAGCCACCCGGGTCCCCAGTCCAGGAGTTGACGTCGCAACAGATTGGTGCTAGAGGAAGGGCATCCAGGTTTTCTTCTAAAAGGAGGAATCCATCATCCCAGCAATAAAATGGCTAAGGGAAGAGCTCCAAATGCCACTACCAAAAGGGGTATCTCTTTTTCTAGGTCCGAGGAGACTCTTAGGGAGAATGATATCACTACTACCACTCCTTCCACCACAAAACCCACCATCATGTTGGGGTTGTAGCAGTTCCAAACATTGGTGAATCGCATTGAAACACTTACTGCTACAGTCCAGCATTTCCAGGAAGCAGCCGATAACTATCAGCAGCCGCCAGCTGTTTCCTGCACCAATCCTCTAACTACTGCTGAGGGAAGCCGACGACCAGAGGTCCCTTAACACTATTCTCACGCCACTGTAGAGCCCCGGAGGTCCTTGGGCGACTACACCAATGGAAAGAGGGCAAGTCTGCATCACCTTCCTAAGCTGAATCTATCCCGGTCGGCGGTTGGCCTGCTATTGAGCCTCCGAAGGACTATGCCAGCAAGTTCATGCGCATGGAGGAGCGCATTGCCAAAAATGCCCTTCGATAGAAGGTCGAAGGGGGACAGGTATACGACTCCCATCCCCCATTCTCTGATGAGATTCTAGTGGAGATGATTCCCTGCCACTTCAAGATCCCACAAGTAGACCCCTACAACGGTACCACTGATCCCTTGGACCATCTGGGCACGTACAAAGCCCATATGATGGTCCAAGGCATCTCCGCCACTCTCCACTGCATCGCCTTCCCTACTACCCTTAAGAAGACAGCCCGGATGTGGTTTTTCGCCATCCGGCCAGGTACGATCCGCTCCTTTTCTCAACTCGAATTACTTTTCCTTTCCCATTTCAGGACTTGTAGTCAGACCCCGAGGAATACCGATTGCCTCTTCCTCGTGCTGCAAAAGGAGGGAGAGACCCTCCGAGATTCCATGGCCCGTTTTAACTCAGCGGCCATGGAAGTCCTGGATTTGAATGAGGCTATAGCATTGTCATTCTTCAAGCGACGGCTTCGCTCGTCCTGGCTGACCTTCTTCCTGGATAAGAAACATCCAACAAGCTACAGTGAACACCTGGCTAGGGTGTAGAAGTATGCCCTGGCAGAAGAACAAGTGGCAAATCGACGTCAAGCTAAAGGACGGCCGACCTTGAAGAAGCGGAGCGATAAAGCTCCAGAAGTCTGACCTCCGAGTGATAATCGGCGATCGGCCCAACGTCGAAGTCCGAAGTCGAGGGACTTCCCCCCGAAGGTTTGAGACTTATGCACCCCTATCCCTGCCAAGAGAGAAGATCCTGATGTAGATCGAGAACGAGACCTTTTTGCAAAGGCATCGACCGATGAGGGGCCCTCCTACCCTGAGAAATAAAGACAAATTCTGTCGGTTCCATAGGAATCATGGGCACAGTACTGAAGAGTGCCTATAGCTGAAAGATGCCATTGAAGACCTTATCCAGAGGGGATACCTGTGCAAGTACATCCGACCCCATCGGGACCGGGCTGAAGCATCAAATGTCCAAAACCCTCCGGAGGAGACGGAGCTCCCTAATCAAAGACCGACTGGCGGGGATGTCGGCATGCTGCATCGACAATCTGGAAGAAGTTATGAGGATAGGATTGATATTGCTAAAAGGTCCCGGGGCTCCAATGCCATCACTTTCTCTGATGAAGATCTTCTGGAGACTCATGTTTTTGAAAACGATCCTGTAGTCATGTCGGTAGTGATTGCTAATTACGATGTAAAAAGGATACTCATAGATAATGGAAGGTCAATGGAGGTATTGCTGTACGATGCTTTTATGAAAATGAATCTATCCAGGTCCATGCTGCAGGAATCCCCCGCATCGCTGACAGGCTTCGGGGGCAACTCCGTCGGAGTGGAATGAGAGATAGTTCTCCCTATGACTATCGAAATGGAGCCTTTCCAGAAATCTCTCCCCATCAATTTTATGGTAGTTCGGATGGCCTCACCTTATAATGCTATTCTGGGCAGACCGGCCCTCAACAAATTCAGAGCCATCGTGTCCACTTACCATATGTTGGCAAAATTTCAGACCCAGAGTGCGGTCGGAGTGATGAGGGGAGTCCGTCGGATGGCCAGGCAGTGTCTGACCATTATGAACCAATAGTTAGAAGGCCGTCCCACTCTGGAGCAACTTGACCTGAGAGCTGAGGCCGATGGCCTTGGCCAGCTAGGGGAAAAAATTCTGTTTGTTCCCCTTTGAGAGGATGATCCCACCAAAGTCCTTCAGATTGGAGGTTCCTTCAGTGAAGACTTTAAGTCAGAACTGATCGACTTCCTTAGGAGTAACGCCGACATCTTTGCTTGGTCGGTGTCGGACATGCCTGGAATACCATCAGAGGTCATCACTCACCAGCTCAAGGCTAATCTGACCTACCGACCTGTCCGACAGAAGAAGAGAAGCTTTATTGCCGAAAGATAGAAAGCCATTGATGAAGAAGTGAAGAAGCTCCGTGATGCCGGCTTCATCAAGGATGTCCACTACCCTGAGTGGCTGGCGAATGTGGTGATGGTAAAGAAGGCCAATGGGAAGTGGAGGATTTGTGTACATTACATAGACCTCAACAAAGCCTGTCCGAAGGAAAGCTTCCCAGTACCCAAAATTGATCAGCTGGTGGATGCCACGGCCGGCCACCAGCTTCTTAGCTTTATGGATGCCTTCTTCGGCTACAACTAGATAAAGTTGCATCCGAAAGATGAGGAGAAGACCGCCTTTGTCACTTACAAGGGTCTGTACTGCAATCGGAAGATGCCCTTTGGCTTGAAGAATGCCGGTGCGACTTTTTAGAGGCTGATCAACCGAGTGTTTGAAGGTCAGCTGGGCAGGAACATGGAGGCTTATATGGACGACATGATAGTGAAGAGTCTCCATAAAGCTGACCACATCAGGGACTTGCAGAAATCCTTTGATGCACTCAAGCACCATCGGATGAAGCTGAATCCCATGAAATGCACTTTTGGGATAACCTCTGGCAAGTTCCTTCGTTTTCTGGTCACATAGAGGGGAATTGAGGTGAATCCCAACAAGATAAAGACCGTCACGGAGATGGCACACCCGACCAATAAAAAGCAAGTGTGATGGGGAACTAAGAGATGAATGCTCTGATACCAGAAATGATAGGGGACTAACTAGATGCTAGGATGATATGCAGGTGATTTGTTGTTTTGTGACTTTTAGGGTTTTTAAATTAGGTTAAGGATTCCCGAAGACAAGAGAGAATAAAACCAGGGTTCTATACTAACAAGAACTTTAGGCAAGCAAGTAGTCCCTAAGCAATGATAAAGAGAGGACCCCGTGATTGAGAAACCCCATAGGACTTAGCTCTTAGATCAATACCTACTTAGGAGTCAGGGGGCAAACTTCAAAGATCTGAAGTGCTTGATGCCGAGGTCACTCAATCTGGCGGATACGGCCTGGATGATCGAGCCGTCAACCCTACGGATGCACCGGTTGGCTGTCCGAAGATCTCGATGGCAAGGGCAACCGACTCCATACACGTGTCACCTGGAGGACCTGCGAGCATTCAAAGAAGGGTTTGGTTTCAATCGGAGGAGAGCAATAGAAGAAGGAAAGAGTGTTGTTGTGGTGATGGCATTTTTCTTCTTGACTCGAAGTTGGAGGATGGAGTTGTGGAAGTGATGGTAACTTGAGGCCTCACACCTCTCGATGCCCGAAGGCGAAGGTGCTCCCTCATAGAGATCAACGTTCCTATTGAACGAAGGCAACTAAAGAGAAATTGGATCTCAAAAAACTTGGTTTTTCATTCATCAAAGATTAACCTTACAAGGGAGGGGATAAGGTCCTTTAAATAGGCACCTTAGACCCTTTCAAAATTTGAATGAAAAAATATATTTCTTCTCTTGCTAAGGCACCAAAAAATATTCAAAAATCTGAAATTCAAACTCCTTGGCCGACCTAAGCTTCTTGGATTTAGGCATGGCATGATAATGGGCTTTGAAGAAGGAATTTGGCTCCCTTGGACTTGGAAAGTTGACCTTCAATTTTGGGAAGAAGGCATGATGCAAGGCTTGTGTCTCCCTCTTTCCTTGGTTGCTCACCCTTCTTTGGAAAGAAGTTTGATATGAGGCTTGGAGCAAGGCCTTTGTCTTCAACCTTTCCTTGGTTGCTCACCCTTCTTTGGAAAGAAGCTTGATATGAGGCTTGGAACAAGGCCTTTGTCTTCAACCTTTCCTTGGTTGCCCATGACTCCTTTAGTAAGTGGCTTGATGGAGGGAGGGAAAGGAGGAGAGAATATTTGATGTATCAAGATGAGGTGGCACCACATGGGATGGTGAAGTGGTGCCACATGGGATGGTGAAGTGGCACCCAAGGGTTGAAATGCTAACCTTCAATGCTTGGCCCAATAGTAGTTGAGCTGGACTAAAAGACCTCTCCAGCTTGGACCCAGACTCGGACTGGACTCAATACAGGACACAACTTGACCAAATTGGTCAATGTACAGGACTAAACAAAAATAATTTAGACTAAATCATGACTAAAAATTACATTGCTTAGGCTTGAAGCCTTATTACAGGACCTGAAAAACTGGAACCCTAATTGGACATCCATAGATGGTTGAGGAGCCTCTGTCAGATTCTGGTGCCCACACCAGTTCTCCCGGGGTGGGAGGAACTCGACCCTATCGAGTAAGAGTTGAGTTGGCTTAGGTACGCCTCCAGAAGGTCGGGATCGAGGCACTGCAAGTCCTCCCGGGTAATCCACGAGTCATCGGACTCAGGTCAACGTTGCCATCGAACTAAGAAATGTTGATAACCTTTGCCCCGGGTAGTGATGGCTTGGTCATCCAAGACATGACCGATCTACTCTCCTCTCTCAGGTATAATTGGAGGTGGACACTCAGGTTCGGGTTCACTCTCAAAAGAAAGGTCAGGCCCAAATGGCTCGTTAGGTATGTTTGCTGGTTCCCTGTACTCGACTAAGTTTGAGATATTGAAAGTCGAGATAATGCCATAATTCGGGGGTAGCTCAAGAACGTAGACATTAGGGCCAACTCTCCTTATCACTCTAAAGGGGCCATCTCCACAAGCATGAAGTTTCTTAACGGTTCTAGGTGGAAACTGTTCAGGCCTAAGCCTAATCATTACAGAATCCCTTTGATGAAACTCTTTATCTCATTTTCGAGAATCAGCCAAATTATTTTAAAAATTGTATGTAATGCATAATCCTAACATGTTGCAAAATGCAGACTCAACTATGCATTCCTATTAAAAAAATTTTTATTGAACTCCTAGACCCTTAACCTAACAGACTTTTGACTCTCTAAGTTTGACCCTAGTCTGGTATGCACAAGAAAAATTACCATAAATCCCTACCAAATGCCATAAAGTATACCAAAAGTAGGTGGCGAAAGAAATGGGCTCTAAGAATACATGCAATCTAGTGATCTCAACAAAGAGTAACCTCATGTTTTTAGAGATTTGAGAAGGCTCAGGGAAAGGTAGGGAATAGAAAGGAGACTCAGGGACTCGTTCAAAGTTTAAGAGACTGACCTTAATGTGTGGATGTTGGTTTATAGGTGTGCTCATCCTAACCTCATGATTAGTATTAGGAGGATCGATAGGTGCAAGTTCTAGGTTAGGCTGGGTGCTCCTAGAAGATGGAAGGTCATCGGGAAGGTCTTTGGAAGGTTTATCTTAAAAGTCCTCTAAACTAATATCTACCTCTTTTTCTTGGACCTTTTCTATGGGCAATACTTGAGAAACTTCACTTTCATCTACTTTGTTTGATTCTGACTTGGTCAGTTCTTCTTCAAGTTTTGTAGCGGGTTCAGGATCATTATCCTTAGATTCCTCTGATACCTCCATCTTGGGCCCATCTTCATCACACTTTGCCACTATGCTTGATTCATGGATATTTTCATGGGATTCCTTAATAGGCTCAGTGGTTTCTTCACTTACACTCCTAATGGGCTCGGACTTATCCTCTTCCTTCCCTAGCTCTTTAATCTAGGGATACCCTAAGTCTTGAATATCAGTGCACTCAATTTGTACTATAAGGTTCTTATTCCTATCATTCATATGAACCAATGGGATAGTAGAAGTTGGTTGGTCTAAGGGAAGTTGACTAGGGTTGGGTTTGGGTCCAAAGGTACAAACCCTGCTGGTCTTAACTTGGTAGTTCATGAATTTTCTCTGATTTGACTCAAATTCCCTAGCAGTGTCATAGGCTTCTTCCAGGCTATAAATCTTCCAATGGAGAAGTTCTTGCTGGATATCCCTACGTAGACCATCTCAAAACCTAGCTATGGTCTCAGACTTGGATTCAATGGTGTTACATTTCTTGACAAACTCCTAGAGGTTCTTAATATACTCAGACATTGGCTTATCATCCTGTCTCAGTCGGTACCATCGATCTAAAAGTCTTTCCTCATAGGATCTACCTATGTACTTATCTCTCAACTTACTTCTCATGTCTCTCTAAGTACTTATTTCCTATTCTTTGTGATAACATTCATGCTCAATAACATACCAATGCGACCAGCATGTTGGGTGAACTTGGTTTTGGCCAACCTAACCTATCCTAATTGCGATATGTTAGTGCACTCAAAATACTGATCCATTCGTTCTTCCCACTTGATATATGCCTCTTGTTTTCCATCAAAAGTGGGTGCATAAGGTTCGGTGCTCCTAATGGGTCCCTCCTCAGAGTCAACCAAGTATGGATTTGGGATCCTAGGGCTAGACTCAGACTCAGGTTCAACAGATGGTCTAGGACTATTCTTTTCTAAGGATCCAACTCCTTCATCAAGCTTATCAAGCTTACTGTTCATCTTAGCTAATTGTTCCATGATGACCTTTAAAGGATCTTCTCGGGTGTTGTCCATGTGTTCACTTGGTTGGGAAAGATGGGGATGATAAGGGACTCCTGATATAGTCGACATGAGCTAAGCATGCAAAATCGTCTATGATCTACTAGACATAGAATCTCAACCAGTTGCCTAAGTCAGGGTGGCAAACTAGTCTATAGTAACTATGTTCTTGGCCAGGTAGGTGTAGGAGACTGGAGGTCCCTGAATGCCATCCTTAGACACCAATCTGGGATTGGCCAGGTAGGCGGATCAACTCACAAGCCCTGAATCACCAAGCCTAGACACCAAGAGCAGCAGCACACACAGAATGGGCTGACGCCAAGAATAGACACTTAGTCTTGACTCAACCAGTTGGTGTCCCTAAGCTTTCTAGAGCAAATTAAGTGTCTATTTGATTTTAGTTAGAGCTTGGGTTCGATATGCCGGGTGGTGATTTTTGAGCTAGGGATAGGTAATGAAATCCTGACCCTATGTCAAATTGCCGTCCTTAAAGTAATTTATGAAAATGATTGCAAGCAAATGATCTAATGAGATGTCTCTAAATTATATTTTTGAGTTTTTTGATGTATGATAATAGAGATAAGATGATGGAAATAAAATGATATGACCCTAAATGCAAGATTAAATTATATGACAAATGAAAATGAAAGAAAATGCAATTACTAAAATTCTCAGAACAAAACTTCTTCTCAGGTAATATTTTGACTTGCAGAAATTCTACAAATTGTAATAAACTCTAAGAAAATTCAAAAATATACTTTGAATTATATGTGATCTAACAAAATAAAAATCACAAGATTTGGAGGTCCCTACAAATAGTAACACCTAAAACAACAGACTATGTACGGAAAGAAAAAATTGCAAAAATTAAAAGTAGATGAGATCTAAAGATGCATTTTTTTTTTTTTTTTTGATTTGGGTTTTGAAATCTTTTTCTTCTTGTGTTCACTTTCAAAGTCCTTTCACAATGGAACCCCTACATGCCTTAGGAGATCTCCATGGAATGGGAGGAGAGGGTCTTGAAACCCTACTTTTCTCCTAAGACCGGACGGCCTGGTGAAGCACCTAATCCAGGTACATAAGAAGCACTAAGTCCTAACCATGCTCTGATACCAGAAATGATAGGGAACTAAGAGATGCGTGCTCTAATACCAGAAATGATGGGGGACTAACTAGATGCTAGGATGATATGCAGGTGATTTGTTGTTTTGTGACTTTTAGGGTTTTTAAATTAGGTTGAGGATTCCCGAAGACAAGAGAGAATGACACTAGGGTTATATACTAACAAGAACTTCAGGCAAGCAAGTAGTCCCTAAGCAATGATAAAGAGAGAACCGTAGGATTGAGAAACCCCGTAGGACATAGCTCTCAGATCCTAGGTTCGAGTTTTATTCCTGTTCCCCCTCCATATTTCCATCCATCCTTCATCATCCCCATCAAGAAAAGTGAAAACCAAAAGAGTCCAGCCATTTTAGGGATTTTCAGGCATCATTCTATCCTAGTCCCGGGAGGCTTCTTAGCCCTCCCAGGATCCTTAGTTTGCTTAATGTTTTCCCCTTTCACAATAACTATGGGTTCTTCATTTCCATCCCACACTAGAATGCAAGGGGTGTGGTTTTGTGCTAAGGAGAGGTTATTAACTACTTCCCTTATCTGGCATATAGAAAGTATCCTTAAAGTAATTTATGCAATGATGGCAGGCAGATAAAGATGCAAATTAGGGTTTAGATGTTTTGGTATTTTTGAATATATGTAATTTTTTTTGGGATATTTTTCTTAAACAAAAGATAATTGCAGATTATGATCTAATATGTAGAAAATATGCTAAAATTAAAAATATGCAAAGATCATACTAAAAAAGAAAACTAAACTTTCCGAAATTGGTTTTGCTGCTAAAATAAAGCAGAACTGTTCTCAAACATTGTTTCGGCTAGGAGAAAATCCACAGACCGAAATAATTCCTAAAAAAAATTTAAAAATTAATTTGAATTATGAAAAATCTATAAAAATATATTATTCATATTTTTGAGTTTTTTATGGGCAGAAACAATTAAAACAACAGGGTATATTTGAAAAGGCCAAAAATGAAAAAAAACCCTAAAGGAACTCTTTGTGTTCTTCTTCAGGGGTCAATTCATAATGGTACCATTACTGCCATAGGAGATCTCATCAATTGGGAAAGAGGGTTTTGCAACCCTACTAGTCTCCTATGATCGGACAGCCATGGTGAAGCACTCGATCCGAATATCTAAAGAGAACTAAGCCTAAAATAGGCTCTGATATCGAATGATGCAGAAATATATATGCATGCAATTATTTTTTTTATGTTTTTAATATTAAGTTATAAGTTTTAATCTCGAAGATCAGACCAAGTATCGATGTAAAAAGTTTTATATGAAAATAAGAAGCTAAGAGCATGCACAACAGAACCTAATAAGCGATAGAAAAAGGGACCGTCGAGGCTGAGAAGCCTCGGTTAGGTTAGTTTGCCTACAATAGGGCTACTGGCGGCAGAGGGGGTGTACCTAGCAAGGGCTGAAGTGCTTGGTGTAGATCATATATGAAGAGGTCGCTATCACTCCTGGATGCGGCCTGGAAAATCAAACCAGAGATCGTGGATACCCAGCTTTTTGCTCGGTGATCCGATTGCGGCCCAGCTAGAGTCGTTGGATTGTCAGAGTCGAGGGACCTGCAAACAACCATTCTAGGGTTTGGAAACAAAGCACAAGTGGAAAGTAAATTGAAAAAAACCAGTGAAGGGAAGATGGGATTTGAGGTGTGTGGCTAGGGCTTGGAGATGCAGGTGGAGGTTGGAAGCAGTCGCAGGACACTAGGAAGAGGAAGGGCTCACACAAAATCCCTTCTAGCACATAGCAGGTAGCGTACAGCAATTGGAGAATTTCAGTATTATTTCATGAAAAAATTATCTTGATACAAGAGACTAGAGCCCTTTAAATAGACTCTTAGACTTGGCCCCCAAGTAAGGCTAAAAGAGATATTACATAGGAATTTTAATCCCCATTAAACTCTTTCTAGAAAACAAGGAAAGCTAAGAAGAAAAAAATCCCTAAAATTTTTCTCCTCTTCTTTCCTTAGTCAGCCAAGGGAGGTGACCCTAGTGGCCGACCAAGGGTGGTGAGCATAAGGCCTTGGCGCCGCTTAGCTCCTCTCCTGGGCCTTGGCTAGCCTAGTTTGCTTCAAGCTGCAGTTCAGGGCTTCAGGGCTTCGGGCTTGTTTCTCGGGCTTCTGATTTCTCCTTCTAGGCTTTTGATTTCTCCTCAGGCCTTCTATGATCCTTATAGCTTCAGTTGGGTTGGCTTTCACTTGTGCTAGCTTGGTCTTCACTTGTATGAGTCATTACTGGATATGTACCGAACTCCAAAAAATGACTTGCGCAACATGAGCTGACTAGTACAGGACTTAAGTAAAAAAATAAGTTAGATAGACTAAACCTTCATTACAAATGGACTCAGATGTTGCTAATTGATCCACAGAGGGTTGAAAAGCCTGTGTCTTATTCTGGTGCCTCTGGTGTCCGCACCACTATAGATAAAACAATATGTCCATTTTGTATTCTGTCCAAGTCGACTCCTCCCTCTATGAGTCGACTTGGATCTGAGAACAAACAAAAGTCTTCTGGATGAGTCGACTCACCTCCTGCATGAGCCGACTCGGCCAGAAAACTTGAAAATAGTAAATTTAAAGTTCATGATTTTTGGTGAAATTGTTTCATTCCCTTTTGAAATTGTTTCAAAACTTGGAGTAATTGAAAATGTTTCAAATGGCATGACACACTTAATTGAGAATTAAGTTGTATTTTTTAAAACTTTTAAGATTTAGGATGTGATTCTAATCTTAAGTCATGATTGATAAACCATGGGTTGATTGGGTTAGCTAGAATTGGGTTCTTTAATGTGTTAGACCTAGGTTTAGATGAATGGACTAAAAAGAGAAAAGACTAATCAAAAGTTGAATTAGGTCTCTCCTCTATAGATCTCTTTAATTGTTAGTTAGATCAGTCCATACATCTAAATAGACTTAATTGGTGGCTTTGTGGTGAGCCTGAGTCTTTAGGTTAGTCTGATTGAGTCTGGTAAATCACTTGGTGTCTAAGGTAACTTTGACATTAGTGATCAAGGTTCTTTGGGGCTAACTCTTACCTGGCCAACTCAAGGTTGGTGTCTAAGGCAAGAGGCTTACCTGGCTTAACCCATCCCTTAATATTACTTACCTAGCTAATGTGGTGAATCAGATGAGATTAGATTATCTATTGATTCGAGTTGACCCATGTCAACAAAGGTTAATCAGTCTAGCTGATTTAAGGTGCCCATGGACCAATTTGATCTTGAAACCCTCTAAGAGTTTGATGGGAGTATTCTTGATCAAGGTCCATGCTTTCTTTTCATGTTTCACAAAATTTAAATCCTCTATATTATTAGGTCCATAAAAAGACTAAGTTATGTGATTGCCTAAGTCTTAGTGATGCGGGATGAAAGGCCTCACTAAGGTTTTGATGATTACAATAATGAATCAGATTTTTAATTTTTTTTTAAAATTTTTTCATAAAAAAGAAAAGAAGCTATTTAAAGAAAACTACAAAGAGAGAAGCAAAGACATACTTATAACTAGTCTTTTAAGTGTAAAGAACCAAGGACCTAGAAGGATTAAGAAATCCCTCAATAATAGGGCTAAGGCTACTTTCAATAGATAGAGCAAGAGTAAGGGGGGTGATACAAAGTAGCGATTCAATCTACTCCTAGAAGAAGGTACTATCCCCTTCGGATCCGGAACCTAGGATGAAGAAATCAACACTTCCCAGATAGTAGACTCCATTGTAGGGATTCTTTGGCAAGATAAGCTTCCTCCTCAGACTGGCACTCTTGAGAACCCTGCAAGCAAGAAGAGAACTTAGCAAAGATGAAGAAATTCAGCAAACAACTTAAGAAAATAAAAAAGGATGGAGAGTGATGGCTTTAAGAATGCTTGGCACCTTGATGAAGACTAGACTGGTTGCTCCATGGATAGGGGCATCCACTCCATGGGTTAGGGGGGACCATCAACACCAGGGTATGGTAGATGGGAGATAGATGAACTATGGGAACTAGATGGTAGATTCGGTCACACACCCTTTCCCTCTTGAAGGATGATGCATCTCACACCGAAAATGAAAACTCACAATAATGAGAGCTCAAAAAAAAATTTGTCTTTTATTCAAAAATATTCTCCCCCTTACAAAGAGATTAGAGGCCTATTTATAGCCTTCTAAGCCCCATTTAAAATTCAAATTTACATGAAAAAGAGGGAGAAAGGTAGTTATAAATTTGAATTTAAAATTTCATGAAAAGGGGGCACCATCTTTGATGGGGACACCGCTAGCACGGATCCTGAAGCAGTACAAATCTAGAGCAAGCACGGATCCTGGAGTAGCACAAATTTTGATGCATACCCAGTACCAGAATAATTTAGTTTAGGATTTATCTTTATCAATTATTTTGAAATTTGACATAGGATTAGTTTAGTTAGGATTAAGTTATCTAGTATGGATAGACCATATATTGTATTTGAATTTGAACCATCCTTATCTTTCTATCTTGTATTCAAATTCAAACAATGGTTAGGAAAGGTCTATAAATACCACCCTCCATCCTTTGTAAAATATAGGTTAATGAAGATGAGTTTTTAGGGAAGAGTGATTCTTTGTTCTGCCTCCATAAATGAGTGGGCGTGAGGCCCGTCTTGCCTTCGCCTTTGGGCATCGAGGGGTGTGAGACCCTATGCCTTTGCTTTCGAGCATCGAGGAGCGTGAGGCCCTAGTTATCCCCTTCCCTGTCAAGTCCTCTCTATGGTCTTAAAGGTTTTCCTTCATGGCCCCAGGTAGTGATTTGGGTGGGATGCCTTAGGCTTCACATGTAGTGAGATGGGTGGGATGCCCTAGGCTACATGTAGTGGGGTGGATGAGATGCCCTAGAGGTAAGAGGTCTCTCCGTGAATCTGAGTCCCAAGCCCTAGAGAGTCTAATTTTCATGCCTTCCATCTCCATTGTTCCTCCACCAACTCCTTACAATAAAAAACAAATCAAAAAGAATAGTACCATAATCTTTGGTGACTTCTCAGCTCATCGACAATCCTACCCTCGATCCCATGCCCCATCAATTTGGTATTACAGCAGGTTAAATACGGTATGCTTCAACCAGTTCGTCCAAATGATTCCACGTCGTTGATCCATCCACCCCGTGCACCTCAGATCGCTGCCTCTCTGCTTCCCAATCCCACCAAAAGCCCTCTGTTCTCCATCATCGATCATCACCATCCGAACCTCTCTGCCCACTAACCGGTGAAGTCATCTACCATCCCTTTCGCCCACCACTGCGATCAACAGGACCACCGAATGCCATTCACTCCATGGAGCAGAACCCTCTGTCCTATCTTCCCTAATCCCAGCCACCGGCTAGGGAAGAAGAAGCTCCCACATCCTCTTCCGATGCCCCATCCTCCTATTGGGAATTGTATCCCAAAGCTAATCGTCTAGGCTATAGATGGTTATGCTAAGTTTGTAATTGTATATGAATTTCTTAACGAATAAAGGTTATTCTTTTGGCTGTTCATCACATGTGCATTTTTCTAAAAATAACTCTTGTGTGATGGAGTCCTTAGAACTATATTATTTTTGATATGGAAAGGATATATCAAGTAGTTCTTAAACTGGTTCATAACCAAATGACACATTATTATAGGACGACAATGTATCAAGTGTAGCTTGTTGTATGTCACATTTGTTGGTTGTCCTCTTAACCAAAGAGTGTGGAGACACTAGTGTGACAAGCAAGTGAAATGTGTGACATCTCACTGAACGTGACCATTTGCGAAGCTCCCTTCTGCCAAAGGGTTGCTCACAAAGGGATATGGATATATGTGTCCCTCAAACCTGAGGTCACCATGGCTGCTTGCAAGCAACTCACTGTACTTTGGTACCGGACCACCTGGATTTCTAATCCAATGATGGAAGGTTTCTAGGTGCAATCACTTGTGGAGCGGTGGTGGATCAAGATGGAATTGACCCCTCCAAATAGTTTGGAGTGAATGACTCGCTGTGTCTCAATTTAGCAAAAGCTTGGCTTGGGTATTCTTGTGAGGAGTCACAGAACTTGTAAAGTTGAGACATGATCTGGATGAACCAAATTAAGGTTGGCAATTAAATCCTAGGACATCCTGAGCATTATGAGGTCAAAGGGATGAATTATGTGGTAACCATATGCCAGAGGTTCATGTAAGTTTCTCTGCAATCTTTGACCTATCCAGACATCGGGTATCATTGCTAGATGAGGACTTTGACTGGTTCTATAAATATTTCAGTGCTACCGGCTTAGTGTTCAAACCTATGGGGTCACTGGTGTAGACACCAAGGACAGAAAATATCGACAAGTTAAAGACAAATCCCTACGGATCACCTGTGAATAAAGCCCTGAACCAAACCCCTTTAACCATGTAAATATTTTATTTTAAATTCTATTATTTTTGCTTAGTCAGGGTTAGCCCTTTTTACTAACTATAATTAGGGTTTTGTTATTTAGCCTTTTGGGCTAAATCCTTTTTACCATATTGAGTCAAAACCCCATTTATCGGTTATGTCAAACCCTTTTAGGCCAAACCATGTTTATCAAATTTATTCTTTTTGTTGCATGAGGTTATGCCTTTTGATCAATTGATCAAGTGGGGCTTAGTTATTTGGTTGGTTTAATTTTGAGTCTTGTAATAATTAATATCGAGTCTTGTAATACAAGAGGGGACCCAAGTCAACATCCCATGTGCACCCAATTGAAGATCCATGTGCTAGCTCAAGACCAGCCATATGACTCCATGTGCTAGCCCAAGTCAGTTTGTTTTTGGCGCCACCTTTTTTCAAGAAATTGGACAACACCTGCCACATTATCAGGGGGCATCAACACATGTTATGTTTGGACATGTCATGTCATTTCATTTTGGGACAAGAACACATGCCATGTCACTTTTGTTTGGACATCCCACATGTCATGTTTTTTTTTTGGTCGGCCAAATGAAAGCAAAGTTAGCACCAACTTCTTTTAAGATAAGTAAATGTGAAGGAATCTCCCAATTTGAAGCCTCCACTTAACAATTTCGTGCCAAAAAATTCCAAGAGTCGGCCAAGCATTTTTTTCACGCCAACTTCCAAGGAGTTCTAAAATATTTGATCATCCAAATGGAGGAAGTTCAATGGTTCCCTACCGCAAATGTTTGGGTCAAACATGTTCAGAGCTGCTTAGGTTTTCAGAACTCAAAAGTCTCACCAAAACTCTTGAGTTCTCTTCTATCTAGAGACAAGAGTCTAGGATGCCCAGAGCCAGAATTCTAGGAGTTCTAGTCAAAGGGAGAAAGAGTCTAGTCTTTGAAACCCTTACACCACTGGTTTAGGGTCTAAAAATATCCCATCAACCCCCCTTGTAATTATTATTATTATTCATCAATGAAGAGATTGTCAAAATTTCTTCCTTTGCTGTGTGCATCATGGGGTGTGAGGCCCTTTTCCTTTATTCTTTGGAATATCGCAGGATGGCCCTAGTTATCCTACCTATCCAGTCGATAAAAAAAAACCTAGCCACCACTTCTAACCCTTTTCCTTCCATTCTTTTCCCTTCCTTTTTTGCTTCCTAATTTGTGTTTTTTGTTGTTGAGTTTTGCAGGTGATCAGGAATCGAAGTTCGGTATTCTTGCCTTGAAACCATCATCGCATGGAAGATTGGAGCTCGAGATCAAGTTCTTGAAACCCTGCTACGACAATCTTGAGAGTCTTGCCAAATCTATTTCAAAGAAGTGATTTTCATTGGTAAAACTGAAAACTTATTCCCTTCTCTTTAATTTTTGATTAGTTGAAAGTAAATCCTAGCTTTGGTGGTTTCTTAACCACCAAGTCCTATTTTTGGTTACTTTGTAGGTTTACTTGTGCGGGTAGTTAACTAGAACTAGTTTCCTTTACTGTCTCCTTTGAGTCTTCATTAAAAATCTAAAAAAATTATTCTTTGATATTCCTTAATAATTAGGCTTTTATTATTTGTCTTGCATCTGTTTTGGTATTAGAGCAGGTTAAACTAAGATTTAATCACTCTTGTGCTGAAATTTCTGCATACCAGGTTTGGACTTAGTTTCTCTTTAAGTATTCGGATCGGGTGCTTCACCATGGCCATTCGGTCATAGAAAAAAGTAGGGCTGTAAGACCCTCACATCCCATTCAAAAGGAATTTCTTATGGCATGTAAGGGTGCCACTGTGATTGACCCTTGAAGAAGAAAACAAAGAGATGGCATCTTTAGGGTTAATTTTCTGCATCACGTCCATCCCAGTACATGATCTGTTATTTTAATTATTTTTTTATGTAAGAAGATCAAAAAATTTTGATTCTTAATTTTCTAGATTCCTAATAATTGATAGTATTTATTAGAATTTTCTCATAATTTAATTCAGATTTTAGGTCATCTGAATCTCTAATTTACTGCCTGAGAATAGTTCCATCTTGAGTTTTTAGAAATTCTAGTTTAGGGTTATTTTTGCATAAATTTTGTATATTTTAATTTTCTGCATATTTCTTGCATATTAGATACTTTTTTGCAAAATATATCTTTGCTAAAAAAAAAAAAAGCTTGGAAACCCTAATTTCATCTTCATATGCTTGCTATCTTCATTCAAATCTAATCTTAAGGACACTCAATATCTGCATAAGGGAGGGATTTCATCATCCTTCCTTGTCCCACAACCACCACCTTTTCATCAAGCCTAATCCTAATTAAAATTAATTAGACTTAATTGCTCTAGTGAGCTAGGGACACCAACAAGTCGGGTTTCAAGTATTGTGTGAAAGCTAGTGCACCTAATCCTTTGATTATCACTTGAATCTGGTGTCTAAGGCTATAGGTCTAGAGGCAAATGCCCTAATCATTTTTGTGGTTTTTAATTAGGACCCTACGAGAGCAGGGAGAGCCTCCCGTGACCCCACCTCTTACCTTGCCAGTGGATAGGATAATTTTTAAATTGGATATAATTTGAGCTGACCCATTCTACTTGAGCTCTAGGTCTAGAAAACCTTAGTTTGGATTTTTGTGTGTTTGCGTTGCATGGCTACTAGATTAGGAACTCCATACCAATAAATCGAATCCAAACCTAACCTAGTTTGACCATGGAGTCCAGCTTTGAGACCTTCCTTAGGACCTTCACTAAACAATGTACCCAAATGAACCATAAGTTTGATTGACTGGATCAAAGATTAGGGAACCTAGAGAAAACTCGTTTGACCCATCCTAAACCTAAATTTGAAACACACCCTGACCCATTCCTAGTGATGCAGGATGGAACTCTAACATGATGCATGCAGATGAATGACATGAGAAGTATAAGAAAATTAGATTAAAATAAACAACAATTTCATATTATGTTATTGGTTTATTTCCAAAAAAAGACTAGACTAAGTTGGGGTTTCATGCAACAATTAGAATTCCTACCCACATGCTAGAACTATCAAAGAAATAAAAAACCTAAAGGATCCTAGGTCTAAGAAGGCCTATTAGGTGCATGTCCAATCTTCAATAAAATAGAAAAAGGGAGGTGTGATGGAGTCTACATACCTAGCAATGATTTCCTTGATGTTGTAGTAGAGATCTCTTAACTCAGATTGGTGCCTGGATGATTCGGTCATTATCCCGCGAATCTGTTAACTTTTTATCAGTTGCGTTCAGAGGCAAGGAAGACGTCATCTAAGGGTGTGGCACTGGAGAGATCCTGCAAACATCAGGGGTTATCTAGAAAGCAAATAAAAAAATAATAAGATGGAATTAGGTTTTGAAAGATGGAAGAAGTAGGATATGCTGGAGCTAGTTGCTAGAAGATGGAAGAAAGCTTCTTGCTTGAGGTTGGCTAGGGCTTCTTCTTGTTGGGTGTCTTAGGGTTTTGATGAAGGAAGCTTGGTCGTCTAGGGCTTGGAAGAACTAGGGCTCATAAGTACACTCACACCTCAACAAAGAACACAAGAACACAAGAACAACCTTGAACAAAATTTACCAGAGTTTTAATTTCATGAATAAAGATTATTCTTATAAGAGAGGGAGGGGTGGGATTTTTATAGATGTTCCCACGCCCTCTCCTTGTTAGGATAGGAATACATAGTTTGCTTAGGATTAGGAGTACATAATTTGAGTAGGAATAAACATAAGCTCCTAGTTAGAATAGGTTTCCTTCTCCTCCTTTGACTTGGTCAAAGGGCCTTGGACTTGGTCAAATCTCCTTCTCTTGGGCTTGGATGCCACTTGGCTTGGACTTGGGCATGTGGGCAGCAATAGGGGCATCCTCCATTGGGCTTTTGGCATGGTTTTCGAAGCATGGGCCCATGGGCCTCCAGGTGGGTTGGAAACCCTAGGCTGGGGCGCCTAAAATATTCCCTGGTATCAAGTAATGCTTGGAGTCTTCATATATGGAGCTTTATGGGCTTGGGCTTGCTTCACTCTAGGAGGACCTGGTGAAGACTTTGGTTGGCTTGGTGAAGACTTTGGCTGGTACTCCTCTTGTATAACTTGACTTGTACAGGACACAACTTACAATGACTAGTAACATACTTACAAGACTCAAAAGGGTGAGACAAGGGACTCACTGGACTCAATTGGACTTCTTGCCTCAACTTATAACAAGACTCAAAATTAAATTCTCTTACAAGACTAAAAATTGACCAATACATAACTTAGAGAATAAAATGAAGCTTGAAGTCTATGTCGATCTGATGTCCCCATCAATTCTCCCATAGTGGGAGGAACTCGACCCTGTCGAGTAAAGGGCGATCTGGCTCGGGTTTTGCTATGATGGGTTTGGGTTGAGGCATTCCAGATCCTCTCAAGTGATCCACGAATTCTCAGATCTCATTCGACCTTGCTAACAAATCAAGTGATGTGTTTCCTTTGATTCGGATACTAATGGCTTGGTCATCCAGGATACACTCAATCATTCCTCTCACAGACTAATTTGATGTTGGATACTCAGGGCTGGCTTCGCTCTCAAAGAAAGGGTTAGGCTCAAAACTCATTGGGTATCATTGTTGGCTCCCTAAACTCAACTAAGTCTAAAATATTGAAGGTTGAGCTTAATGCCTAATTAGATAACTCAGGCACTAGGTCCAGTCTTTTTTGTCACTTTGATGGATCCAACTCATAGGTATGTAGCCTAATCGTTACAAGATTTTTCTAGCAAACTCTTAGACTCTTTTCGAGAATAAACCATATTTTATAAAAAACATTGCTTACATTAATCTTATGATTAATTCCTCATGCAAATCTCTAATCATGCAGTGCAAAAACTCATGACAACACCTAATGACATGCAGATAAAATACCTAATGTGAGCAAATAGCTCATGCCAACACTTATTGATATGCAAATTTTTTTAAACCCTATACCACAACTATGGGTTTAACCTTTTATCAGGTGGGTGACATGAAGATGAGAATGGTGCGTGGACTCCTACTAGGTGCCTTAGAGTATGCCAGAAATATGATGCAAATCTAACCGGTGCAATGAATGAATGCAATATGATTACCCCTCTAAAATGCAATCTAAGGGTTAGAAAATCATGAAAAACTTTAAAAAAGGATAAGAAATAAGAAGTAGATTCAGGGTTAGTCTGATATGATAGAAAGTACGAAAAGGGTTCGTGGTTAATTGGGTAGAGTAGGATGTAAGAAGGGGCATCAGGAATTAGTCCTAAACTAATGAGGTTTACCTTATGGGTTTGAGGTCCTCCTATAGGGTCTGCATTATGGAAGAATGGGTCATTAATTTCAAGGAAGAGATCAATTGGAGTCAAAGGAGTGACTTCATCCCGAGGGTACTGATTTAAAGAGATCAGGTCCTTAATAAATTCTTCTAGCTCTTGAATCTCAGTACTAGACTCTATAGTTGGGTTTTCTTCTAGTGTCTCCTCAGGTAAAACTCTAGTAGCAGTATCGGGGTTCTCTTCCTCTAACTGGTCTTCTACTACAGGTTCAGTTTCGGTAGGGTCAGGGTCAACTAACCTTGGGATTGCTTCTACCTAGGTATCTACTGGGTCAACTAATTCTAAGTTGGCTTCTACCTGGGTATCTACCTGGTCAACTAATTCTAGGTCTTCTATAGGTAACTCTTCTTCTTCTTCCTCATACTCTTCCACTAAGCTCACATCAGCTTCATATATCTCCTTTTTAAGATCATTCTGGTGAACCAATGGAGTGGTAAGAGGGGGTTGGCTAAGGAAAAATTGACTAATGACTGGGATGGCAGGGATGGGTTGGCTAAGGGGTTCCTGACTAGTACTAGGCTCAAATCTAGGGATATTAAACCTATGGGGTTTAGGTTGACTATGGAAAACTGGGCTATACCTAGAGGTACTAATCCTATCGGGTTGGGATCGACTCTGGTTGGATTGGCTCGGACATACCTGACTAGGTCCTAGGGTCTGGCTAGGTATAGTGGGAATGGGCTGGTCTAACATAGTCGGCTAGGTCTGGACTTAGATTTAAAGGGTTTACTCTTGTTGGACTTAGATTGACTGATCATGAGTTCCCTTTGATATGACTCGAATTCCCTAGCTATGTGATAGGCTTCCTTTAGGCCCTGAATTTGCCATTGAGACAGTTCCCACCGAATGTCTTCACGAAGGCCAGCCCTAAACCTGGATAGGGTCACTGATTAGGGTTCATCTATGAAACACTTTAAGGCACTCTCATCAAACTTGGCTCTTACTCTGACACAAACCTACTTTTTTGACTTAACCTTTTCAATTGATCTAGAAGGCACTGTCGGTAGTATGGGGGAACATATTTCTCTCTAAGTTTTAGCTTCATGGCCATCCAGGTATCTATGGGAGCTTTGTATTGTTGCCTGATGAGGCTCTCTATGCCTCTCCAGTATAACCTAGCATGGTCAATTAACCCAAGTATAGCAAATTCACACTTTCTTTTATCACTCAAGTCATACCATTCAAAATATTGTTCCATATCTTCTTCCCAATCTATGTAGACCTTGAGATCCGAGGTGCCATTGAAGGTGGGTATTTTTGGCCTGAAGTTCCTAGTGGTTCTCTCATCCTCGTCTATGAACTCATAATTGGGCTTCTGATAGTTGGACTTCTGATATGGGTCAGAGTATTGGGTTCTCCTAGGGTTGGGCTTCAAGTAGGGATCATGGTATGGGGTTCTCCTAGGGTTGGGTTTCCAGTATGGGTTAGAGTATTGGGTTCTCCTAAAGTTGGGCTCCCAGTATGGGTCTGAGTATTCGGCCCTCCTAGGGTTGGGCTCCATGGTCACACTAGGTTGGGTTGGGTTGGGGCTATTTGTATTGGGCTTCTAATCTAACGGTCATGCAATCAAACACACAAGGGTTATGATGCAACCAAACACATAAAGGTTAACACATACTAGGGTTTGCTAGACCTAGAGCCAAAACCTAATGAGTTAACTCAACTTACACTCAACACAGCACCTAATCCTTCTACTAGCCAGGTAAGAGATGGGGTGGTGGGAGGCTCCCCCTGTTTGTCACAGGGTCCTAATTAAAAACCACCAGTCCACTTAGGGCATTTGCCTCTGGACCTCTAGCCTTAGACACCAGCTTTCAGTAATAGATGATGGGTTGGGTGCACTAGTTCCCTCACTAGACTCGGAGCAGACCTATTGGTGTCCCTAAATTAGGTTCGTACTCAGTTTTAATTAAGTCAAGGGTTTGTATAAGGATGGTTGTTTTGGGCCTAGGGCAGGTGGTGAAACCCTGCCCTGATCTGAGATAGAGAGAGTGCCCTTACGATTAGGTCAGATGCGATGATGCACAATCAATGAACCTGATGCAATCTAATAACAAAATAAAAAATAAAATTTTTTTGTCTCTTTTTATGAGGTGACAGATTAAATTTAATTTGATTAAGTTATCAAACAAAATAGGCTTGGGTTGGGAGGGATTTGGTAGTAGATTAGGTTGGATTAAGTCAAGTATGCAAAGTTAGCATAAATTTAAATTTTTTTGTTCAGGTTTGATGCAAAAATTAGTATAGATTTAAACGAAAAAAAATTAGAAAAAATTTATATAATATAGAACAACGTGTGAGGATGCTTCCTACTAAACTTCATGCCAAAAAAAAATGGTATGATGATTCAAAATCTAAGGTTTCTAGCTGGGTGCAAGAAAACAAAGATTTTTGGTTAGGGTTTCTAGGATGCCAATTTTGTCAGAGTTTATGGTTCTTTAAAATCTGATAAAAATCACAGTAAAATAGAGAACTCAACAGATATGACTAGATGCAAATTTCAAAGAAAAATAAAATACCTAAGATGGTGAATCGGACCTAAACTTGGACTCCTATTGCAGAAACAATATGCAGAAATTTGTCAGGGTTTTATTTTGATGCATATTTTCCCTATTTTTCAGATCAGAAAAATTCCAAGAAATTTGTAGAAAAACAGAGGACAAAACAACAGAGGTTAATCACCATGAAAATCAAATAAAAACAAAAACTTTAAGATGGGGAAATAGTCCTAAATTTTGATGCATATGCAGATTTTAGTAGGTAGAAAACCTAAACTAGGATGCAAGAACATGACCTAATCCCACTCTAATACCAAAATTGATGCAGGACAGAACTCTAACATGATGCATGCAGATGAATGACATGAGAAGTATAAGAAAATCAGATTAAAATAAACAACGATTTTATATTATGTTATTGGTTTATTTACGAAAAATGACTAGACTAAGTTTAGGTTTCATGCAACAATTAGAATTCCTATCCACATGCTAGAACTATCAAAGAAATAAAAAAACTAAAGGATCCTAGGTTTAAGAAGGCCTATTAGGTATATGTTCAATCTTCAACAAAATATAAAACGTGAGGTGGGATGGGGTCTACATACCTAGCAATGATTACCTTGATGTTGTAGAAGAGATCTCTCAACTCAGATCGGTGCCTGGATGATCTAGTCATTGTCCCGCGAATCTGCCAGCTTTTTATCAATTGTGTTCAGAGGCAAGGAAGACTTCATCCAAGGGTGTGGCACTGGAGAGATCCTGCGAACATCAGGGGTTAGCTAGAAAGCAAATAAAAAATAATAATAAGATGGAATTAGGTTTTGAAAGATGGAAGAAGCAAGATGTGCTGGAATTGGTGGCTAGAAGATGGAAGAAAGCTTCTTGCTTGAGGTCAGCTAGGGCTTCTTCTCCTTGGGTGTCTTAGGGTTTGGATGAAGGAAGCTTGGTCGGCTAGGCCTTGGAAGAACTAGGGCTCACCTGTACACTCACACCACAACACAAGAACACAAGAACACAAGAACAACCTTGAACAAAATTTACCAGAGTTTTGATTTCATGAATAAAGATTATTCTTACAAGAGGGGGAGGGGTGGGGTTTTTATAGATGTTCCCAAACCCTCTCCTTGTTAGGATAGGAATGCATACTTTGATTAGGATTAAGAGTACATAATTTGAGTAGGAATAAACATAAGCTCCTAGTTAGAATAGGTTTCCTTCTCCTCCATTGAATTGGTCAAAGGGCCTTGGACTTGGTCAAATCTCCTTCTCATGGGCTTGGACGCCACTTGGCTTGGACCTAGGCATGTGGGCAGCAATTGGTGCATCTTCCATTGGGCTTTGGACATGGTTTTCATAGCATGGGTCCATTGGCTTCCATGTGGGCTGGAAATCCTGGGTTGGGGTGCTTAGAATATTCCCTGGTATCAAGTAATGCTTGGAATCTTCATATGTGGAGCTTTATGGACTTGGGCTTGCTTCGCTCTGGGAGGGCCTGGTGAAGACTTTGGTTGGCTTGGTGAAGACTTTGGCTGGTACTCCTCTTGTATAACTGGACTTGTACTAAACACAACTTACATTGACTAGTAACATACTTACAAGACTCATAAGGGTGAGACAAGAGATTCACTGGACACAATTAGACTTCTTGCCTCAACTTTTTACAAGACTCAAAATTAAATTCTCTTACAGGACTGAAAATTGACCAACACATGACTTAGAGAATTAAATAAAGCTTGTAGTCTATGTCTGATCTGATGTCCCCATCACCTAGAGCCCAACCCTAGGAGAGCCCCGCACTAGGACCAAATCTGGGAGGCAAACCATAGGAGACTCAACTATGATTTTATAGATCAGGATGAGAGAACCACTAGGAATTTTAGGGTAGAAGCACCTACATTTGGTGATGATCTTGATGTTGAGGACTATATTGATTGAGATGAAGGTATGGATCTATATTTTGAGAGAGAACTTTGTCTGAAGGAAGTCAGTTTAAGTTTGCTAAGCTTAAGTTAGTACGCTAGGCTAGAATTTATTGGGATGATGTTGAAAGAATGATCAGACAAAGAAGAGACATACCCATAACTACCTGGGATGACATGAAACTTAAACTTAGGAAAGAGTACCTACCCAGATCATATGAACCTAGTTCCTATGCACCCAGATCCTTTGAACCCAGCACCTACGAACCCAAATCCATGACCCATAGCTCTGAGCCCATATCCTATGCACCTAAGGAACCCATAACCCCTAGGTATCAATCTAGTGCTAGTCAGGTTTAACTTAGTTGGCTAAAACCCATTAGGATTAGTGCTCCTTATTAAAAATGAGGATCTAGTCAAATCCAACCGAGTCGACCCATTCCTCAGCAGAGTCAACCCAATTCTCACCCGAGC
Organism: Areca catechu; assembly: GCA_021397845.1. Classification (NCBI taxonomy): domain Eukaryota; kingdom Viridiplantae; phylum Streptophyta; class Magnoliopsida; order Arecales; family Arecaceae; genus Areca; species Areca catechu. Next base: position 176,377,869 of record CM038039.1, on the reverse strand, counting down.
TGACTCAATACTAATCCGAGTCAACCTACCCCTACTAGCCCAGATCCTAGCCATTTTTTTCTTAATCGACCTACTCCTATTACCCTATTGGTTCCCCAAGATGCTATTAAAGAAGAAGTTTATGATGCTGATATGAGCTTAGTGGTTGAGTATGTAGATGAGGAGGCTGACCCAAAGTTAGATAATCCTAACCATACCCAAATTAAAGCCAACCTATAATTAGCTAACCCGGTAGGCCCCTAGATTGAAGCCAACTCAGAGTTAGTTGACCATGACCATACCCTGACTGAAACTATACTAGTAGGACCCTTAGAAAAAGGGACCCATGAGGAACCTAACCATGCTACTGAGACCTTACCTAGGGAAACCTTAGAAAAGAGTCAAGATTTAGAGCTTAGTCCTGAAGTAATCAGTGAGGACTTGATTTTTCCAAACCAGCAACCTCAAGAAGAATTCACTCCATCAGTCCCCATTCAAGACCTTATTCCTGAAATTCTTGACTCATCCTTTCTTCAAGCTGACCCTTTAGGTATGAATCAGTGTCTAAACCTTAAGGTCAACCCCATTAGTCTTTGACAAATCTTTGAACCCTTTTCTTATTTCCTACACTACTGATGTGGAACAATATGCATGTGATTTTTTTTGTGCATTTTATTTGTGGAGTTAAGTGGTTAAATCCCAAAAATTGGATCAAAATAAGTTGTAGGGAATTCTATATGAATTTTAGAAGTCAAGCATGCATATTAGGACCTAGAAAAGCAAAAAAGAAGGATCCCTGGGGCTGAGAAGCCTCGGTTAGGTCAAGTTATCCTACAATAAAATTACTGGTGGCATAGGGAGTGTACCTGACAATGTCTGAAGCACTCGATGAAGATTGCAGTGAAGGGATCTCCCATTCCTCGATGGATGCGGCCTGAAAAATCGAGCCAAAGACATGCGGATACCCGGCTTTCTGTTCAGTGGTCCGATTGAGGCTTGGCTGGAGTCGTTGGATTCGTAGGAACTCGGGGACCTGCAAACAACCCGTCAAGGGTTTGAAAACTCACTATGGAACAAGGAACTAAGGGAAAACAGCAAAGGGGAATAGAGTTTTGGAGGTGGTGGCCAGGGCTCTAGAAGGATAGAACTAAAGAGAAGGGAAGGGTTATGTACCAGGTAGTGATCTTCATAGAGTTTGGTGGAAGGACTCTCTCGAGCAGATTGTTGGATCCTCGAATTCGGATATCTTCGCAATGGATCCTCCAATACTGGTCCTTTGGCAGAGTTGGCTTCTCCTGAACTCAGGATCTGGGAAAGAAGAAGAACAAGTTAAGGAACCAGATACTCAAAGAAAGGATTTACCAGATAAGAAGAACTTGAAAAATTGATGTTGCTGAAATCCTGATTCTCCTGGATGCTGATCTGACTTCCTCTGGGATTTGCTCTGTATTCGAAGTAACCGATCTGGACCTAGATGCTGGTGGTCGGCCTCTACTTGGAAGAGAGGGGCCATGAGATGATGATGTAGATTAGGGTTTGGATGATTGGTGGAATGAAGAAGATGATGGCGGCTAGGGTTTGGAATTGAAGTGACTAACCTAGGATTTTGGTAGGGTTTTGGGGTTGGAGATCTCACACCTCCTCTGAAAGGGATATGCCCTACAAGCCAATCTATGTTGTATTTCCCAAACCATTGTAATTGACAATTTTCTAAATAAAGGCATTATTTTTCATCATACGCTGTTTTTTATATTATATGATGAACCCCATAGATTAGGGCTATGATTTTAGGGTTATGATGAGATCATACCAGTGAGACCTAAAATCTTAAAACCTTAATCTAAAGAAATCCTAGTCAAAGGAACCCTGAGTAGGGGATCAGGGTTTTTTCGATAAGACTAGCACATCCCGGGTATACTGGAAAGGGTGACTGCTCTCACAGTCACTTGTGTATGACACTAATACTGGGATATGGGTGCTCATTGGAGAATGAGTTCACTGATATGATCCAACTTGAGAACATCTAATGGAGTCTTAGCTACATGTCAATAGAAGGTTCTCATAGTGGGAGTGGTACAAGTAATCTTTTGACCTGAGACTGCCATAAGTACCTTATGTACATGAACCCATTCTTTGGTTCAATCCTAATCATGACACTGAGACATGCACAGGATTGATACTTGGAATGGTGAATTGGATATGAAGGTAATGAGTAGGTCAACAAGGAATCGATCACTCTTAGTAAGAGGAGATTGCATCCAGCTAGTCAACAATCGCATGATGATTCAGGGAATCTTTGATCAAAGTGAAGATATTAGAGATGGTTTCTAATATCAAGATAATCGAATCACCATTATAAGATTGAGCTAGAAATAAATATAATATTGGATTTGACATATATCCATATCCATATTTATATTTTTGGGTGCAGGCTGATCGAAAGATTTAATTGTACGGTAACTCTCTACTGAAGGGTAATTTTGGTATTTCATCAGAATTTCCATATCTTCCGGGTAGACATGACACGTTGCTAGACGTCAATCTTGTCTTGTGGGTTGATCAAGTTCAAAGATCACATGTTAGGAAGAATCCTAATTGATCGAATCGGGTAAGCCCAGTTTGACCTAAATCGATTAGAAAGAGTTCTAATCGATTAGGTCAACTTGTATTCGAACCCACTGCTGGCTAGATGTGGAACCCAATGGGTCACACACTTAAGAGGATTGATCAAGAGTTTAATTTGGAATTAAATCATCTTTGCAAGATAACACTCTAGCAGGTGTTGCAAATCCTAGCTTCTATTCGGATTAGATTCGAATTAGGGTTCCGGATTGGTTCAAATTGGGTTCTAATTGGACCTAATTAGACCCTAATTGAGAAAACAGGAATATGGCTAACCCTATTGGCTAGCCATGTAGCTTGGCTAGCCTCCCCACCCGCCCCCTTTATTTTTCCACTCCAAATGCCAAGAGTCCATGCGCATATGGACTCTTGGAGCGCCATTTGAAAGAGTCCATGGCGCATGGACTCTTGGCGTGCCCCAAATATTTCTCCGATGATTTTATTTGGGGTGGCCTCCTTCTTAAGCAATTAGCGCACCATCTCTCCCCCCTTGGATGAGAATCCAATGGCTGATCGGATTTTGAGAAAGAAGGAATGCGCTAACTCCTCCCGGGCGCACGAAATAACATCTCTTCGGAGATGAAAAGTCACAACTTCCTTCCTTTTAAAACACCGCAATTTTTCCTTTAAGAAAAGCCATGGGATTTAATCTGGAAGGCCGTGAGATGGGAGGATTGGGTGTGAGAAATAGGGAAGGGGCGTGAGACAAAGTGGAATGGGGTTTACGGAGAGTTGTGTTCTTTTGAGAAGACATCTCTCTGTAATCTATTTAAACAACAGAGGTCTCGGGTGTTTGAACTAATGAACGACAGTTTATTTATTGTCTTTTCTTTCCAGGAAACTGATTCCTCCTTAGCTTGCTTAGGACAAAGAGAGTTTCCCTCTTACAGAGTTCTCTTCTCTGTTGAAACTCAAGTCCAAAACAAGAGATAGGAAGAATCTCTTGATCGGTAAAAGAAAGGAACTCCTACTCTGTTTCTATTTCCTTTACTTTAAGACATTAGTGTCTTAAATCCATCTCCTCCTTCAAAACAAGAGATAGGAAGAATCTCTTGATCAGTAAAAGAAAGGAACTCCTACTCTGTTTCTATTTCCTTTACTTTAAGACATTAGTGTCTTAAATCCATCTCCTCCTTCAAGACAAGAGTTTTATTCTTAGGACAAGGTCTTAAGAAAGGGAGAGGAAGAAGGAAGAAAGGAAGTAAGGAGCCCCTACCCTGAAGTTTTAGAGCCATAGTCCTCTTGAGTTCTAGGATAAGAATTCAAGTGAAGGAATTTTGAAGAAGCTTGCATCTTGATCAATCATCTTGTGGATCACCATTGGAGGGTGGACATTTGGATGCCTGGTGAAATCAAAAGAAGCATTCAACACCAAGTTCTGATTCTACATCAAAATTGGACTTAGCGTTAAAAGGTTGGTGCCCTAATTCTAACAATGTTAGTTTGTATGTTTTAATTCTGAATAAGGAGATCTTGGCTAAGGGATTTTGGTGCCAATTTCATCATTTTTGAAATTACACTTCCGCTGCGCTGCACCGGAATCCCCAACAGTGGTATCAGAGCAATCCTTATTACAGTTAAAACATATGAAAATTATTTATATGCATTTTTGTTGTAGTATCGCAATTAGGGTTTTAAACCCTTGAATGCTGATACACTTAGAATAATTTAAGGGATGCATATATGATAATTAATGTTTTGATGTATGCCACTAGTTAGGGTTTTTCACTCAAACCCTAATTATTATAGAGATCTGATTAGTTTTGAAGTCATCATACTGAAATAAGGTTGCCCTGGTATAATGGTGGATCCATTATGTGGTAAATGGTTGTTCTAGTATGATGACACACTTAGCACATATATGTTTATCAGAGTGATATCATTGTGATATGTTTTTATAAGAATGTTATGGCAATTTTAATAAAGCCCTCTTCTTAAAATTATATTAAGTCATAGTATATTTAACTAATGAGCATCACTAGTCATGATGAACAATTGATCATTCGGTGTCTAGAAAGGTGGTTCTGGGAAGGTAAAGAGAATCGTGGTTTTTAATTGGTTCCGTTGACTGACCTGGCCAATTTTTATTGATGTCTAGGAAAGTAACGGGGGGACTCCCACATCTCTTCCACTTGCCTGGCCAATTTGATTATATTTAAATCTTGACTTATATGCTTAGTGTTAAAAAAATGCTATATGTTGGCCTTCCTTCATGCTGGATCATTACTGTGTTATGAACCACATTAGGTTTGTTGTGTTATCTGCAAGACCTAATTGGGTGATTGACATAATATTGGTCTAAGTGCAACAAATATGCTTACAGTGTATTCAGTATAATGCCTTGTTGTGTTATCTGCAAGGGCATTATATTTGAGTACTGACTGTATAGAAATGAAAGGGTCTTGACTTAACTAGAATATTATGGTTTGTTGTGTTTTCTGCAAGACTTATAATGTTCTAGAGGCCAAGTTATTTTTGAGAATTATATGAGATATAATTGGAAGAGTTTCCTACCTTTGAACTTATAAAAGATTTGTTGTGTTATCTGCAAGATCTTTTATAAATTATAAGGATCTCGATCTCACTAAGAAAACCGATCAGGGTTCTTCTCGATTATCATAATGAGGGCTATGATTTTTGATAAAATAATGGGAGACATAATTAAATTGAAGACCTAATTTAATTATGTAAGTCATTTCATGGTTGTTTGCTTATGTATTGTTCTTAATTAAATGTAGATAAATGGCATCTTCATTATCACTGAGAAGCATCTTAGATACCAACAAATTGACTGGTCCAAACTATATGGACTGGTTGAGAAACTTAAAGATTGTACTGAGTTCAGAAAAACTTTCTTATATTCTTGATACCCCTAGTCTTAATCCACTAGGGGATGATGCCATACAGGAAGATATGGCCACATACAAAATGTGGCAGAATGACTCCCTCACTGTCAAGTGTATCATACTGGCCTCTATGACCAATGAGTTACAGAGGCAGCATGAAAGCATGGATACTCAATCCATAATGCTCAATTTAAAGGAGCTTTATGGAGAACAAAGCAGAACTGCTAGATATGAAATATCTAAGCAGTTATTCCATGCTAGGATGACAGAGGGTACATCCGTTCAGGATCATGTCCTGAAGGTAATTGACTTAATCACCAGATTGGGTCAATTAGGGTTTATTATGGATGGGGAGCTGAATCAGGATTTAATCCTGCAATCACTCCCGGAGTCATTTTCTCAGTTTGTCTTGAATTATCACATGAACAAACTGAACACTTCCTTGCCTGAGCTGTTAAATATGTTAAAAACAGCAGAGAGCCATGTTAAGAGAGAAAAGGCTCCACTTCTTCTTGTTGATAAGACCAATAAGAAGAAATCGGGCAAAAAGGATTTTAGTAGGAGGCTAAACCCTAAGGGTGGCATCAATAAGAATAAGAAAGGAAAGAAGGCCTCAAAACAGTCAACCTGTTTCTTTTGCGGCAAAGCGGGACATTGGAAAAGGAATTGCAAGGCTTACCTTGCAACTGTGAAGCCTGGTGCGGCAGACGCACCAAAAGGTATGTATGAGATACATACTATATTGACATTAAATTCGTCTATATCAAATACTTGGGTATTGGATACCGCTTGTGGTTACCATATATGCAAATCTTTGCAGGACCTCCACAAGCTTAAAGTATTGAAGGAAGGCGACTTCAATCTCTACGGTGCTGGTGGTGATATCATCCAAGCAGAAGCTGTAGGGACCTATATTCTGAAGTTGCCTTCAGGGAAGATCTTGGAGCTAGAGAATTGTTACTATATGCCAAAGATTATTAGGAACATTATATCTATTCCTTTGTTATCAAAACAAGGATATGTAATGGATGTAACGAGCACTGGTTGCTCGATAATGTTATCTAATAAAATTATTTGTTCTGGCATATTTAGCAATGGACTCTTAACTCTTTCTTCCAATGATAGTATTTTTCATGTCAATACTAAAAGGAAAAGAAAAGACTTTAATGATACTTTACTTTGGCATCATAGACTTGGTCATGTTAATGAGTATAGGATTAGCAAGTTATACAAGGAAAAATTCCTTGATCCTTATAAGTATGAATCATTAGGAACTTCCGAATCATGTCTCATGGGTAAGATGACAAAAACTCCATTCACTGGACATGGGGAAAGGTCAACTGAGTTATTAGGACTTATACATACTGATGTATGTGGTCCAATGACAACTCAGGCCAGAGGAGGATACTCATATTTTATCACTTTTACAGATGATTTATCTAGGTTCGGATATGTGTATCTTATGAAACACAAATCTGAAGCCTTTGATAAATTTAAGGAGTATCAAAGTATGGTCGAAAAACAAACCGGGAAAAGTATTAAAGTTCTTTGTTCTGATCGAGGAGGAGAATAATTATCCACGGAGTTTTTAGACTATCTTAAAGTTAATGGAATCCTTTCTGAATGGACCCCTCCTTATACACCACAGCTAAATAATATAGCTGAAAGGAGGAATCGTACCTTATTAGATATGGTACGATCCATGATGTGCTTCACAAATTTGCCCATTTCCTTCTAGGGTCATGCCCTAGAAACTGCTGTTTACATTCTGAACAAGGTACCTTCTAAATCCGTTGTTAGTACTCCATATGAAATTTGGAGTGGAAAGAAACCATATCTTCAATATTTTAAGGTATGGGAATGTCCAGCTTATGTTAAAAGAAATTTTGGACATAAGTTGGAACCTAGAGTGGATAAATGTCTATTTGTAGGATATCCTAAAGAAGGTAGAGGATATCTATTCTACCATCCTACTGAACAAAAGATTTTTGTCAGCAGGCATGCCACTTTTCTAGAAAAAGAGTTCATTTTAGAAAAGGGCAATGGTAGAACTATTGAACTTGGAGAAGTACAAGAAATACAGATAGACAATTCTCAACCATTAGAACATATAGTTAGGACAGAACCAGAACACAAAACTCCTCCTCGTAGGTCTGATAGAGTGCCATGGGCACCTGAGAGGTATGGGTTTATTATTGAAAATAATGAAGCCCAAGTCATTCAAAATGATGAACCTCTGACCTATACGGAAGCTATCTTGAGTACTGATTCAGAAAAATGGCAAGAAGCCATGGAATCCGAAGTAGACTCTATGTATGTAAACCAAGTATGGTCTTTGGTTGATGCACCAGAGGGTGTTAATCCTATTGGGTGTAAATGGGTCTATAAGAAAAAGATTGGGGCTGATGGCCAAGTTGAAACCTATAAAGCCAGATTAGTGGCTAAAGGTTTTAGACAAAAATAGGGAATTGATTATGATGAAACATTTTCACCTGTTGCCATGCTGAAATCAATTCGGATTTTACTTGCTATAGCAGCATACCACGATTATGAGATATGGCAGATGGATGTAAAGACTGCATTCCTCAATGGTTTCCTTGAGGAAGAAGTCTACATGTCATAGCTAGAAGGTTTTATTTCAAAGAATAAACCTAATCAAGTATGCAAGCTAAAGAAATCCATTTATGGATTAAAGCAAGCTTCCAGGAGTTGGAACATCCGCTTTGATGAAACTATTAAAAGGTTTGGTTTTATCAAAAATGTGGATGAACCCTGTGTTTATAAGAAGACTAGTGGGAGTGCCATAGTCTTCTTGGTTCTGTATGTAGATGACATACTTCTCATTGGGAATGATATCCCAATGTTGCAATTAGTCAAGGTTTGGCTATCAAACCAGTTTTCCATGAAAGATTTGGGAGAAGCATCCTATATACTAGGTATTAAGATCTATAAAGATAGATCTAAGAGGATGCTAGGTTTATCCCAATCTAGGTACATTGACTTAATGCTGAAAAGATTCAGCACGGAAGGAAGTAAAAGAGGTTATCTTCCTATGAGTCAAGGCATACATCTTTCTAAAAGGATGTCTCCTAAGACACCTGAAGAAAGAAATAGAATGAATTCTATACCCTATGCTTCGGCAATAGGGTCCATAATGTATGCCATGTTATGTACCAGGCCTGATGTGGCATATGCTTTAGGCATTGTCAGTAGGTTTCAGGCTGATCCAGGAGAGGATCATTGGAAAGCAGTTAAAAATATTCTTAAGTACCTAAGAAGGACTAAGGATATTTTTCTGGTTTATGGTGGTTCTGATCTTAAACTAGAAGCTTATTCTGATTCTAGTTTTCAATCAGACCCTGATGATAGCAAATCCATTTTGGGATATGTTTTTACCCTAAATGGTGGAGCAGTGAGTTGGAAGAGTACCAAGCAGCAGACTGTAGCTGACTCAACTACAGAGGCAGAATACATAGCTGTTAGTGAAGCCGCCAAGGAAGCAGTCTGGATGAAGAAGTTCATCACAGAGTTGGGTGTTGTTCCTCAAATTGAAAACCCAGTGCCACTTTACTATGACAACACTGGGGCTGTTGCTCAAGCTAAGGAACCAAGAGCTCATCATAAGTCCAAGCACATTTTGAGACACTTCCATCTTGTCCGAGAAATAGTTGAGAGACAAGATGTCTACATAGATAGAGTTGATACAAAGAACAATGTAGAAGACCCGTTCACTAAGGCTCTACCACAGTGAGATTTTGATCGCCACCTCGAATATATGGGATTAAGATTCAAAGGCGATTGGCTTTAGTGCAAGTGGGAGATTGAAAGGGATATGCCCTACAAGCCAATCTATGTTGTATTTCCCAAACCATTGTAATTGACAATTTTCTAAATAAAGGCATTATTTTTCATCATACGCTGTTTTTTATATTATATGATGAACCCCATAGATTAGGGCTATGACTTTAGGGTTATGATGAGATCATACCATTGAGACCTAAAATCTTAAAATCTTAATCTAAAGAAATCCTAGTCAAAGGAACCATAAGTAGGGGATCATGGTTTTTCCGATAAGACTAGCACATCCTGGGTATACTGGAAAGGGTGACTGCTCTCACAGTCACTTGTGTATGACACTAATACTAGGATGTGGGTGCTCATTGGAGAATGAGTTCACTGATATGATCCAACTTAAGAACATCTAATGGAGTCTTAGCTACATGTCAATAGAAGGTTCTCATAGTGGGAGTGGTACAAGTAATCTTTTGACCTGAGACTGCCATAAGTACCTTATGTACATGAACCCATTCTTTGGTTCAATCCTAATCATGACACTGAGACATGCATAGGATTGATACTGGGAATGGTGAATTGGATATGAAGGTAATGAGTAGGTCAACAAGGAATCGATCACTCTTAGTAAGAGGAGATTGCATCCAGCTAGTCAACAATCGCATGATGATTCAGGGAATCTTTGATCAAAGTGAAGATATTAGAGATGGTTTCTAATATCAAGATAATCGAATCATCATTATAAGATTGAGCTAGAAATAAATATAGTATTGGATTTGACATATATCCATATCCATAGTTATATTTTTGGGTGCAGGTTGATCGAAAGATTTAATTGTACGGTAACTCTCTACTGAAGGGTAGTTTTGGTATTTCACCAGAATTTTCATATCTTCCGGGTAGACATGACACGTTGCTAGACATCAATCTTGTCTTGTGGGTTGATCAAGTTCAAAGATCACATGTTAGGAAGAATCCTAATTGATCGAATCGGGTAAGCCCGGTTTGACCTAAATCAATTAGAAAGAGTTCTAATCGATTAGGTCAACTTGTATTCGAACCCACTGCTGGCAAGATGTGGAACCCAATGGGTCACACACTTAAGAGGATTGATCAAGAGTTTAATTTGGAATTAAATCATCTTTGCAAGATAACACTCTAGCAGGTGTTGCAAATCCTAGCTTCTATTCGGATCAGATTCGAATTAGGGTTCCGGATTGGTTCAAATTGGGTTCTAATTGGACCTAATTAGACCCTAATTGAGAAAACAAGAATATGGCTAACCCTATTGGCTAGCCATGTAGCTTGGCTAGCCTCCCCACCCGCCCCCTTTATTTTTCCACGCTAAATGCCAAGAGTCCATGCGCATATGGACTCTTGGCGCGCCATTTGAAAGAGTCCATGGCGCATGGACTCTTGGCGCGCCCCAAATATTTCTCCGATGATTTTATTTGGGGCGGCCTCCTTCTTAAGCAATTAGCGCACCATCTCTCCCCCCTTGGATGAGAATCCAATGGCTGATGGGATTTTGAGAAAGAATGAATGCGCTAACTCCTCCCGGGCGCGCGAAATAACATCTCTTCGAAGATGAAAAGTCGCGACTTCCTTCCTTTTAAAACACCGCGGTTTTTCCTTTAAGAAAAGCCATGGGATTTAATCTGGAAGGCCGTGAGATGGGAGGATTGGGCATGAGAAATAGGGAAGGGGCGTGAGACAAAGTGGAATGGGGTTTACGGAGAGTTGTGTTCTTTTGAGAAGACATCTCTCTGTAATCTATTTAAACAACAGAGGTCTCGGGTGTTTGAACTAATGAACGACAGAGTTTATTTATTGTCTTTTCTTTCCAGGAAACTGATTCCTCCTTAGCTTGTTTAGGACAAAGAGAGTTTCCCTCTTACAGAGTTCTCTTCTCTGTTGAAACTCAAGTCCAAAACAAGAGATAGGAAGAATCTCTTGATCGGTAAAAGAAAGGAACTCCTACTCTGTTTCTATTTCCTTTACTTTAAGACATTAGTGTCTTAAATCCATCTCCTCCTTCAAAACAAGAGATAGGAAGAATCTCTTGATCGGTAAAAGAAAGGAACTCCTACTCTGTTTCTATTTCCTTTACTTTAAGACATTAGTGTCTTAAATCCATCTCCTCCTTCAAGACAAGAGTTTTATTCTTAGGACAAGGTCTTAAGAAAGGGAGAGGAAGAAGGAAGAAAGGAAGTAAGGAGCCCCCACCCTGAAGTTTTAGAGCCATAGTCCTCTTGAGTTCTAGGATAAGAATTCAAGTGAAGGAATTTTGAAGAAGCTTGCATCTTGATCAATCATCTGGTGGATCACCATTGGAGGGTGGACATTTGGATGCCTGGTGAAATCAAAAGAAGCATTCAACACCAAGTTCTGATTCTACATCAAAATTGGACTTAGCGTTAAAAGGTTGGTGCCCTAATTCTAACAATGTTAGTTTGTATGTTTTAATTCTGAATAAGGAGATCTTGGCTAAGGGATTTTGGTGCCAATTTCATCATTTTTGAAATTACACTTCCGCTGCGCTGCACCGGAATCCCCAACATCCTCAAGGTTCCTAGGGAACCTAGATTTACTCCCTCACGGAGCTCAACACCTGAATACAAGTACGGAAGAGAGAAACACAAAGTTGCTCACATAGAAATTGATTTCATTCATCATTAAATTCAAGAGTTACATAGAGTTGAATATATAGACATAACAAAGAAATAAAATTTTATACATTTCCCATGTGGGACTAATAGGACTAACCCACACTTTAGGCATCAAATTCTCTTCCCAAGACTCCTTTCATGAGTGGGCAGCCCAAAAACTCCATGAAAACTTGAAAATCAGCTCCAAATGGCAGGTTATGGGGGTGTCTCCTAGTATCTCTTCATGAATCAAGGATTTTCCCTTCATGGTTTGGCTCATTTGGACACCTCCTAGTCTTGCTCCACAAGTTTAGGCTTCTTCCTTTCATGGCTTTGGCACTTTTGGAAACTTTTGGGAACCTCCTTGAATTCCTCCCCAAGACATGCTCTCTTCCCTTTTATAACTTGGATTTTTATGGAACATTGTGGGGCACCTCCTTGATCCTCTCTTCAATAAAAATTCTTGCCATCCTGGCTTGGGTTTATTTGGAAAGAAATTGGCTCCTCCTTGGATTGAGGTATCTTGATGGATTTCTCTCTCAAGTGGTGCAAGAAAAAAAATGAACTTACTTCTTGTGGTGTAGGGACCAAAGACATTGGATGGATATGTGGCGCCTCCTGGACTCTGGCGTGTGGCTGGGAGTGTGGCGCCCACTTGCTTCGGCCTGGGAGAAAAAATATGGCACCTTGGACCTTGACTTGACTGAAAAAAAGGTGGCACCAACCTGGAGAAGACCTAGACCACTACTAGGACTTGTACTGAGTCAACATGACTCAACAAAATTTAAATTGCAGGGAAATACAGACTCAAGACTAAAATTGAGTTGACCAAGTCAACCCTTATTACAAAACTAGAAAACCCTAATTCTTCGGGCAAGGTCAATCAGAGATCCAGATGGAGCCCTGAAGTCATCTTTTGAGTCTGGTGCCCGCACCAATTCTCCCGGGGTGGGAGGAGCTCGACCCTGTCGAGTATGGATCAAGTTGGCTATGGTATCTCTCCAAGTGGTCTGGTTCCAATTCTTGTAATTCTTCTCCGGAGATCCAAGAGTCATCAGAATCTGGCCTTCCTTGCCAGCGGACCAGGTATCTTTGGTATCCTCAATTACGAGTAGAGATAACCTGATCATCCAGGATCTTTTAAATCTGCTCTTTCCTCACAGGCCAGTTTGTTGGTGGACACACAGGGTTGGGTTCACTCTCAAGAGTAGGATTAGGCTCAAAAGGCTCACTGGGAATCACAGCTGGCTCTCTAAACTCTACTAGGTCTGTAATGTTGAAAGTGGAGCTAATGCCTAGTTCTGAAGGCAACTCGAGCACATAGGCATTGGATCCTACTCTCTTCACCACTCTAAATGGTTCAGCTCCTCTAGCATGTAACTTTCTAATGGTTCTAGGAGGAAATCGTTCAGGCCTTAACCTAATCATTACATAGTCTCCCTCAACAAAAGTTTTGACTCGCCTTTGAGAATCAGCTAACTTCTTATAAGTTTCGTTACTTAAATTTATTTTGGCATGAATTTCTTTAAGCAAGTCCTTTACATGCTATTTAAGTGCATCAAGAGACTTGTGTGTGTGGGCTAATAGTGAAATCAGATCAAGTGGTGTGTGAGGCTTGTATCCATGAACAATTTCAAAGGGACTCTAGCCTATAGACCTATTAATCGACACATTGAATGCAATTTCAGCCCTGGACAAAATACAAATCCCAATTCTTGGTGCTCTCAATCAAACCAAAATCTGAGCCAAAGCCTAGTAAAGGGTCAAGAATAACTAAACTAGACTGACGACGCACTCCTAAAGAATGGACTTTATTCCAAAGGAACCCTAGGTCTAAACCTAACAAACTAAGGCTCTCTAGGTTTGACCTTGGGTCGGAGGATGGCATGCAGAGCATGAAAACTTATCATGGGTGCCTAGTAGGTGCCATAAGGTCTTCCAAAAGTAGGTGGCAAACCTAATAGGTTCTGACACGTGGTTCACTCTAAAGACTTCGACAAAGTATACTTGGATGGTGTAAGAAGCATTGGAAGTCCTAGAGAAAGGGAGGAAATATGAGGTGGAGTCTCGAATTACCTGCTGACTAAAGGTGGTGACCTGAAGGATTGAATGGTGATCTATGAGTGTTAACTGGTTATCCTTATGAAAGGAAAAGTTTGCTACTCCCAGGAATGGATCAAGAGATGGTTTGGGGAGTAGCCTAGGACATGTGATAGCAACAGTTAAGGTTTGTTCTCTAAGGAAATAATGATCCACTTTCTCAAGAAATGGATTAGAGAATGATTCGTGGAAGGGCCTATGGATGATGACCTCAAGACTTGAAATTTGACCTATGGGTGCGGAAAGGTATACTCTATAGAAGGGTAGGTCAGTCATGCGAAGGAAGGGGTCTGGGGCCATAAGGAGGACTTCTACAGAACTGGGTGAATCAATCCGCTCAAGACATGGATGTTCAATTGAGATTACGGGAGAGACCTTAGTGGCTGGGCATGGGACAAGGTCCAATTGTAAGAGGCTTGATTCAGTCATCCTAAGGAGAGGATCTACCATAGGGTGGGCAAACTTAAACAGTTCAGTGCAAAGATCTTCAATTGTTACTTGGGGAATGACTGTCATTAGAGGGTATGAACTGATAGCTCGAGCTAACACTATGAGTTCTTCCTGGGGGTATCTGACTAAAGGAACATGGTTCTCACAAATCTCTTGAATTTCTGAACTAGGTCCTACCACTTGGTTGCTTTCCAAGGTCTCCTCAGGTAAGGAACCAATAGTATCGATGTCACATTCTTCAAGTTCTTCCCCCTCATATTCATCAACTAGACTCAAGCCAGCATCATATACTTCCTCGATGCCATCTTTAATGGGTTTTGGGTCAGTGGTAATCGGGTCAACTGATTCTGGGCTTGTCATACCTAACCTTTCTTCCTCATTGGTAGGCTTGGGTTCTCCCTCATTAATGTCATCCTTAGGATTCTTACCACTTAGTTGTGCACAAGCCAGTCCTATGCATGGGCACTGACTAGATTTATGGCCTCTTTCTCCACAAAACCAACATTCTTGCGATATAGGAACCTGGGTCACACAGGGTTTCAAGCTAGTAGAGACCTTACTTGGGCATGGGTGTGGATCTAAATGGTTTGATCTAGAAGACTTGGGTTGTTGATTGACTGGTCTAGAATATTGTAAGGACCTCTCATAGACATGATCCACACTATAGATATCATGGTTAGGCTTCCTAAGGTTATGCTCGGGATCACGGTATAAGGTCCTCCTAGGCTCCTGGTGTGGGTGAGGTTGAGGCACATTAAAATCTAGGTCAGGAGTCCAATTATGATGTCTAGGTTCCTCAAGTACTTTGACTCGATCCCTAAGCTAGGTAAGATCCTCATGGACTGGATTCCTATACTGGGCAACAGTATCAGTCATATCCTGACTCAATTTGGTCATACTTTCGGTAAGAGTTCTAATCATGGCCTCTAAATCAGGTTGGGATTGACCAGGTTGGGAGGGTACTCTGTTCCGGGTGGACATGATGATGCGAGCAAGCACACAGAATGTGAATAGACTAAAGCGACTACTGGCTCACTAGACCTAGAGTCCAAACTAGATGCCCAATCAGAGTGGCAAGCTAGCCTGTAATAACTCGAGACTCAGCCAGGCAGGTGTAAGGAGAGTGTTAGGTCCCTAATTGCCAATCCTAGACACCAATCAGTGATTGGCCAGGTAGGCGGACCAGCACACAAGCCCTTCGGGACGTAGTCCCTGAATCACCATTCTAGACACTGAGTACAAAGCACACACAGAGTAACCAGACAAACTGACTAAACCCTAGGCTGGACCTGACCAGTTGGTGTTCCTAGCCCACTAGGGCAAATTAAGTCTAATAAATTTTAAAATTAGGCTTAGGATCGAATGAATGGGTGGTGATTTTGGGCTAAGGAGAGGTTATCAACTCCTCCCCTTATCTTAGATGCTTAATTGCCCTTAAGATGAATTAGGAGATGATCACTCAAAAAAAAAAAAAAATTGAATTGCAGAAATACAGAAACAGAATTGCTGTAATTTAACTCTCAGAAATTTCACAGAAACCAATAAATTACAGCAAAATTATGTAAAATAGTTTCAATTATACTAGTTCCAGCAAAATATAAATCACACAATATGGAGTTACCTGCAATGAGAATCAATTCTTGCAACAGGGCAGTTACAGACTGAAAAAAGAATGCTTCCCCCGTTTACAATTCCTGCTACGAAGTTGTAACCTAGCGGATCCCCTACATGCCCTAGGGACACCCCATGGAATGGGAAGAGGAGGCTTGCACCTCGCTTCGTTCCTAGGACCGGATGTCTTGGGGAGTCTACTTCGAGCAGACAAAGTAAAAGAGACAGACACTCAAAACATGCAAACAAGTCAGAAACCCTAGACAGGGCTCTGATACCAAAATTGATGCAGAACAAAAGAGATGATGTGATGCGGAGTAAATTAAGACTAATTCCTTTTGTTTTTTTTTTTTATATTTTCAGAAGTCGGCTTTGACTCAAATAAAAGTTAAACTAAATTGAAAGAAACTATAAAATAATTGAAAGCACAATTCAAAGAAACTAGATTATCAGAGTAGTTCAGAAGTAAAGGATCGATGGGGGTTGAAAAACTCCCAGACCTAGGGTTTCGCTATGAACTTTCAATAGGACAGAACTAAAGAGAAGGGAAGGGTTATGTACCAGGCAATGATCTTCACAGAGTTTGGTGGAAGGACTCTCTCGAGTAGATTGTTGGATCCTCGGATTCGGATATCTTCGCAATGGATCCTCCAATACTGGTCGTTTGGCAGAGTTGGCTTCTCTTGAACTCAGGATCTGGGAAAGAAGAAGAACAAGTTAAGGAACCAGATACTCAAAGAAAGGATTTACCAGATAAGAAGAACTTAAAAAATTGATGTTACTGAAATCCTGATTCCCCTGGATGCTGATCTGACTTCCTCTGGGATTTGCTCTGTATTCGAAATAGCCGATCTGGACCTAGATGCTGGTGGTCGGCCTCTACTTGGAAGAAAGGGGCCGTGAGATGATGAGGTAGATTAGGGTTTGGATGATTGGTGGAATGAAGAAGATGATGGCGGCTAGGGTTTGGAATTGAAGTGACTAACCTAGGGTTTTGGTAGGATTTTGGGGTTGGAGATCTCACACCTCCTCAAGGTTCCTAGGGAACCCGGATTTACTCCCTCATGGAGCTCAACACTTGAATACAAGTGCGGAAGAGAGAAACACAAAGTTGCTCACACAGAAATTGATTTCATTCATCATTAAATTCAAGAGTTACATAGAGTTGAATATATAGACATAACAAAGAAATAAAATTTTATACATTTTCCATGTGGGACTAATTGGACTAACCCATACTTTAGGCATCAAATTCTCTTCCCAAGACTCCTTCCATGAGTGGGCAGCCCAAGAACTCCAAGAAAACATGAAAATCAGCTCCAAATGGCAGGTTATGGGGGTGTCTCCTAGTATCTCTCCATGAATCAAGGATTTTCCCTTCATGGTTTGGCTCATTTGGACACCTCCTAGTCTTGCTCCAAAAGTTTAGGCTTCTTCCTTTCATGGCTTTGGCACTTTTGGAAACTTTTGGGAATCTCCTTGAATTCCTACCCAAGACATGCTCTCTTCCCTTTTATAACTTGGATTTTTATGGAATATTGTGGGGCACCTCCTTGATCCTCTCTTCAAGAAGAATTCTTGCCATCCTGGGTTGGGTTTATCTGGAAAGAAATTGGCTCCTCCTTGGATTGAGGTATCTTAATGGATTTCTCTCCCAATTGGTGCAAGAAAAAAAAGGAACTTACTTCTTGTGGTGTAGGGACCAAAGACACTGGATGGAGATGTGGCTCCTCCTGGACTCTGGCATCTGACTGGGAGTGTGGCGCCCACTTGCTTGGGCCTGGGAGAAAAAATGTGGCACCCTGGACCTTGACTTGACTGAAAAAAAAGTGGCACCAACATGGAGAAGACCTAGACCACTACTAGGACTTGTACTTAGTCAACATGACTCAACAAAATTTAAATTGCAGGGAAATACAGACTCAAGACTAAAATTGAGTTGACCAAGTCAACCCTAATTACAAAACCAGAAAATCCTAATTCTTCAGGCAAGGTCAATCAGAGATCCAGATGGAGCCCTGAAGTCATTTTATGAGTCTGGTGCCCGCACCACTAGGGTCCTTTAAATAGATCCTTAGTCTTAGGCTCCAAGTAAGGGTACATTAGACATTACATAAGAATCCTTTTCCCTCTCAAACCCGAGCTAGAAAATAAAGAAACATTAGGTAGAAAAAATCCCTAAAAATTTTCTTGACTTGATCAACACTCCAAGGATGTCTAGGGGGTGTGTTGGGCTTCTAGGAGTAGCAAGGGGCCGGCCCAAAGGGGCTCGGGTGCATGGGCTTGGGCCTTTGAAAGCTGGGGTGGACTGGTAGCCAGGTAGTAGGAATATTCCCTAGTATCTTGCTTCTTAAGGGCTTGGGCTTGGCACTTGGGCTTGGCGCCTGGGCTTGATTTCTTTGGGCTAGGATGCAGATGGACCTCTGGAATCATGGATGCCCTAGTCTATGAATATACTTTGGTATAAATCAGGGCATCTGGATGGCATCTACAAGGAATCAGGGTTTCTGATTTTCCTCCTGGGGTCTTCAAATATTCAAGCTAGGTTGGACATGGGCTATACTTCTATGTCTTCAATCTGGTAGGACTTGGTCTTCACTTGTATAATGTAGTCTTGAGTATTTAGTGTACTTGGACATGACTCAAAAAAAAATAAAATTAGCTCAACATGAGCTGACTAGATTGGGCTGAACTAGTTCAACATGAGCTGACTAGTACAGAACTGAAATAACATCTCAAAAGACTCAAATAACAACTAAAATGGACTCAAATGGGCTAAGTAATCCACAGGGGGCTGTGAAGCATCTGTCTTATTCCGGTGCCTCTGGTGTCCCCACCAATTCTCCCGAGGTGGGAGGAAACTCGACCTTGTCGAGTGAAGATCAGGCTGGGTCATATATCTCTCGAGGAGGTCTGGGTTGAGGCACTGCAAGTCCTCTCAAGAAATCCACGAATCGTCTAACTCTGGCCGGCCTTGCCATCGGACTAGTAAGCATTGATAGCCATGGCCCCGGGTCATGATGGCTTGATCGTCCAGGATATGCTCGATCCGTTCTCCTCTCTCAGGCCAAATTTGTTAGTGGACACTCTGGGTTAGGATCACTCATAACAGGAGGGGATAGGTCCAAAGGCCTCACTAGGTATCGCTGTCGGTTCCCTGTACTCAACCAGGTCTGTAATATTGAAGATAGAACTAATGACCATATCCGAAGGCAAGTCTAACACATAGGCATTTGATCTAACCTTTTATAATACTTTAAAAGGTCTGGCTCCACGAGCATGAAGCTTCTTAATGGTTCCGGGTGAGAACTGCTCAAGCCTAAGCCTAATCATGACAGAATCTGCTACATCAAATTCTTTGATCCATCTTCGGGAATTAGCCAGTTATTTCAAAATTATTGTAGGTGGTGAACATGCTGGGCACATGCAGACTCCTAACAAGATGATGCAAAGGACTCAAACCTACACATAACAGACTCGACTATGCATTCCTATGGAAGGAAATTTTATTGAACTCTTTAGACCTAAACCTAAGAGATTATAGGTTCTGTAGGTTTGATCCTAGCTTGACATGCACATGAAAACTTACAATGGTCTCCTAACAAATTCCAAAGGATATGCCAGAAGTATAATGAAATCCAAACATGCATAATAAATGCATGCAGTACGCTAACCTCAACTAAATGCAATCTAGTGATCCTAGAACTACTGGAGGTGTCTGGAAAGGGCAAACTATAGGAAGTGGGTTCAGAATTAGTCTGGTAGGGTAAGGAAAAAGGTTCAGGATTAGTTGGATACAGTAGGATAAAAGATGGGATGTCAGTAACTAACCCTAAACTAATTAGGCTAAACTTACGAGGTTGAGGTATCTCTACAGGGTTTGCGTAATGGAAGGTTGGCTTATTAATCTCAGGAAAGAGGTCCTTAATGGAAACTATAGGAGGGGGCTCATCATTGGGATGCTAATTCAAAGAGATCAGGTCCTTAATAAATTCTTCTGGTTCCTGTATTTTAGGACTAGACTCTATAATTTGGCTCTCCTTTATGGTTTCCTCAGGTAAGGCTCAAGTGGTGCGGGCACCAGACTCAGAAGAAGACTTCAGAGCTCCATCTGGATCTCTGATTAACCTTGCCCGAAGAATTAGGGTTTTTTTTGGCTTGTAATAAGGGTTGACTGGATCAACTCAACTTTAGCTTGAGTCTATATTACCTGCATTTTATTTTATTGAGTCATGTTGACTCAGTAGTGGACTAGGGTTTCAACCTGGGGTGTTACATTTTCTCCCAAGGCCAAGCAAGTGGGTGCCACACTCCCAGCCACACTCCCAGCCATACGCCTGAGTCCAGGGGGTGCCACATCTCCATCCAGCAGGCTTTGGTCCCCACACCACAGATAGCAGCTCCCCTCTTTCATGCGCCAATTGAGGAGAAATCCACCAGGGGTCCACAAATCAAGGGGGCGGCCCAAGACTTCCCAAAAGAACCAAACTATAAAAGGGAAGAAATTCTCTTGGAGAGGAATTCAAGGAGGCACCCATTACCTGCCAGAAATACTCAAAACAAAGTTAGAAGGAGCCATAACTTGGGGAGAAAGAAAAGGAGGTATCCAAAAAGGGTTGAGCCATGGAAGGAAGGAGATTTCTCTTGAAAAGCAAGGATAGGAGGCGCCCTAATCATTCCAACTAAAGCCAGATATAAAAGGCAACAAATTTTCTCTTGGAGGGCAAGGTTAAGAGGCACCCAAACACTTCCCGATAAGGCCTTGCATAGAAGAAAAAAAATATTTTCTTGGAGGTCAAGACAAGGAGGCGCCACCCACTTTCCTTTTTGAAGCTTCAATCAACTTTGGAATTAATTGGCCGGCCATATGAGTAGGGATTGATATCCTAATTTGAAGATCCCCTCCTTTAGTCCCACATGGGAAGATGTAAAACCCTACTCTCTTGTAATGGCCTATAAATTAAACCCCCATGTAAGTTTGAAAAGGATCTGATGAATGAAACCAATTTTTTTGTGAGCAAACTTTGTGTTTTCTCTCTTCCGCACTTGCATCCAGGTGTTGAGCTCCGTGAGGGAGTAAATCCGGGTTCCCCAGGAACCTTGAGGAGGTGTGAGATCTCCAAAACCCAAACCCTAGGTTAGCCACTCCACTCCTAAACCCTAGCCGCCATCACCCTTCTCTTTCCACCAAGCCCTAGTCTATTCCACTTCTCACGGCCACCCTCTCCAAGTCCAGGCTGGCCACCAGCATCCAGCTCCAGTCCAGATACTTCAGATCTACAGCAGTTCTAAGAGGAAGTCAGAACGACCTCCAGGAGAATCCTGATTTCAGCAACTTCAGCTTTCAAGTTCTTCAACCTGGTAAATCTTTTCTTGAGTATCTGAAATCCATCACTTGTTCCTCTTCTTTCCCAGATCTTGAGTCCAGGAGAAGCCGACCAAACCACAAGATCAGTATTGGTGGATCCATTGTGAAGATAGCCGATTCCGAGGATCCCACAATCTGCTCGAGAGAGTTCTTCCACCAAAATCCTGAGAAGATCACTGTCTGGTTAGTAAACCATCTCTCCTCTCTATTTCTGTTCTGTTGAAAGTTTAGAGCGAAACCCTAGGTCTAGGAGTTTCTCAACCCCCAGCGATCCGTTACTTCTAAACTACTCTGATAATTCAGTTTCATCTAAATTGTGCTTTCAATCCTTACCTAGTTTCCTTCAACTTAGTTTAGCTTTACTTTGAGTCAAAGCCAATTTCTGAAATATAAAAAAAAAGAAAAAAGAAAAAAAGAATTAATCTTAAATTTACTTCCGCATACGCTTCCTTGTTCTTTGTTCTGCATCATCTAGTAGCAGTATCTAGATTCTCTTCCTCTAATTGTTCATCCAATACAGGTTCCTCTACTAGACAAAATGATGGGGGACCCGAAACCCATTTGGGTTTCTGTTTTTATTTTTTTTTTAGAATTTTTTTAGTTATTCCCACTATTCTACCTATCCTTTTTATTCTCATTTTATTCTAGGTTTATTCCCAAGTTATCCCTTTGCTATTCCTGTCTTCTTCTTCCACAAAACCATCGCCCAGAACACTGATTTTTCCGTTGTCGGTCCCATATCTGCCGTGCCCGATCCCCGGCCGTCTCCGCCGGCCCACACGCCGACCAGCCCTTGCCGGAAACCCTGGTGTCTGCCTCCCCGCCCGCGGAAGATGAAGGGTCGGCCGTGGGAAGACCAACCGTCGCCCACGGCCCTCCGCCGCTGCTGCCCGCCTGCCGTCGCCTGGCCGCCCGCCTGCCTTCGCCTGGCCGCCCGCCTGCAGATGCCCTGTCGCCCCTGGCCCTTGCCCGGCCAGCTAGAGGCCTCGCTGGTGCCAGCCACCGCCCACGGCCACGGAAGGTGAACGAGCACTCGTGACGCCCCGCCGCCGCCGCCCGCCCCGCCGCCGCCGCCCGCCCACTGGCGCACCACCGTGCAGCCCCGCCGCCGCCCGCTGGGCCTGCAGCCGGAGATTCGACCCCCCCTGTTGCTCGACCGTGAAGGAGTTTTCTGCACGCTTCTCAAAGTAGCTAGAAGGGGACTGTTCTGCATGAATTTTGGAGTGACACGAATTTCAAAGCAGAAGGGGATTTCAAAACTCAAATAAACGGGATTTATTTGATATTTTTTTAATAAATGTAATTTGGGAAATTTGGGATTTTGATTTTGAATTTGAATTCAAAATCAAGGGAGGATTTCAGGGGTTTTTATTTTTGAATTTTAAAAGGGATTTGGGCATCTATAAATACACATACTCCTCTTGTAATAAAATAGTTGATGAAAAATGAATTTTTGAAAGTGTTTTTCCACTTGTGTGTGGTTATGGGCTGAGGCCCATTTGCCTTCGTCCTTCGAGATGTCGAGGGGTATGAGGTCCCAACTTGCCTTCATCCCTCGGGACGTCGAGGGTTGTGAGGCCCCAGGTATCTCCATTCTTTTCTCCCATCTTCATGTCTATCCCTGTTTCCCCTCGTGACCTTGAGATTCATCCTAGTGCCTCCAAGTATCGAGGAGGGCATGATGCCTTAGAGGTGAGAGGTCTCTTTGTTAGGATGAGTCCCAAGGTCCATGAGTTCCAGTCCCTTGTCTCCCATCCCCGTCCTTCCTTCGCCACCTCCGCCAAGAAAATTGAAAATCAAAAGAGTCTGGCTGTTTTAGGATTTTCGGGATCGTCCTATCCTAGTCCTGGGTGGCTTCTTATCCCTCCCATGATCCTTGATTTGCTTTAGGTTTTTTTTTTTCATTTCCGAATAACCCCAGGTTTCTTCATGCCCGCCATCACCACATCACTAAACTCATAGGTGGCCTATTTAGATGTCTTAGTGGGCTCAGGAGTTTCTTTCTCTAAATTTTCAAGGGTTCATCCTCTTCAAAGCCTTCTCCTTCATATTTGTCTACTAAACTAGGATCAGCCTTATACACTTCTACCTTAGGCTCATTAATGGGTTCTAGGGTCTTTTCCTTGCAACCTAATGGGATAGGAGTCGTAGGCTGGTCTAAAGGAAGTCAGCTAGGTTTGGACTTAGGCTCAAGGGAATTATCCTTATTGAACTTAGATTGATTGATCCTGAATTCTCTCTGATATAACTCGAATTCCCTAGCTAGGTGATAGGCTTCCTCTAGGTCCTTAATTTGACAATGATACAGCTCCCACTGGATATCCCTACGTAGGCCATCCTGAAATCTAGCCATGATCTTAGACTTAGGTTCGATTGTGTTACATTTCCTACTAAACTCAATAAATTGGTCAATGTACTCAGACACAGTCATGTTCCCTTGTTTCAATTTGTACCATTGGTCTAAAAGTTTGTATTCATAAGATTCACCTTGGTACTCTTCTCTTAATTTACTTCTCATGGCTTTCCAGGTATGTATTCCATTCCCCCATCGATAACATTCATCCTCAGTACGTTTCCAATGTTGCTTGGCATATCTGATTAACCCATGTGCAGCCAAACTAATATTATCTAACTCTAACATCCTAGTATACTCAAAGTGCCGATCCATCATATCCTCCCATTCAGTATACACCTTAGGATCTGGTCTTCCATCAAACAAGGGTACATAAGGTTGGGTGCTCCTAATGGGTCGTTCATCTTGGCTCAGGTAATCATAATTGGGTCTCCTATCGTTAGGTTCTAAGGTTGGATCATGGTATGGGGTTCTCTTAGGGTTGGGCTCTCTATATGGGTCAGAGTATTGGGTTCTCCTAGGATTGGACTCCCTATATGGGTCAGAGTATTGGGTTCTCCTAGGATTAGACTCCCTATATGGGTCAGAGTATTGGGTTCTCCTAGGTTCAGTATCATAATAAGGGTCATGGTAAGGGGTTCTTCTAGGTTAAGTTAATAAGGGTCATGGTAAGGGGTTCTTCTAGGTTCAGTATCTTAATAAGGGTCATGGTGAGGGGTTCTCCTAGGATTGGACTCGATGGTCACATTAGTTGAATTGGATTAAGTCTACTGTCATTGGGTTCCTAAACTAATGGTCATGCAATCAAACACACACATTGACTCCTAAGCTAGTGCACATGCAAGACTCGATCAAACCATCTACAGCTCCCTAGACCTAGAGTCCAAAACTAGGTGCTCAATCAGAGTGGCAAACTAGCCTATAGTAACCCTGTACTCAGCCAAGCAGGTGTAAGGGAAGTGTTAGGTCACTGATTGCCAATCCTAGACACGAATCAGAGATTGGGCAGGTAGGCGGACCAGCACACAAGCCCTTCATGATTGAATCCCTGAACCACTATTCTAGACACTAAGCACAAGGCACACACAGGTTAGCTTGACACAGTGATCTAACACTAGCCCGGACCCGACCAGTTGTTGTCCCAAGCCCACTAGGGCAAATTAAGTCTAATAGATTTTAGATTAGGCTTGGGACCGAATGCAAGGGGTGGTGGTTTTGGGCTAGGAAATGTTAATGACCTCCTTCCCTTATCTGGCATAAAGAGAGTGCCCTTAAAGTAAATTATGCAATGATGGCAGGCGGATGAAGATGCAAATTAGGGTTTAGATGTTTTGGTATTTTTGGAGAATATGCAATTTTTTTCTTATATTTTGGTTTATTCTTAAATAGAAGGAAACTTGCAAATTATTGCCTAATATGCAAAAAATATACTAAAATTAAAAGATATGCAAAGAGATGCTAAACAAAACCCTAAAACTTCTAAACTTGTCTTGCTAAAAAAAATAGAGTCAAAAATTTACAGGCAGTATTTTGGCTTGCAGAAACTGCACAAACCAAAATAAAATTTTCAAAAATTCTAGAAAACGCAATGAATTATGATGAATGCAGAAAAATAAATTTCAAAATTTTTGAAATTCTGAATAAGGAGAAATAACTAAGAAAATAGAGTATATACAGACTGAAAAAATGCAAAAAATAAGCACTAATCTAAGCTCTGATACCAAATGATGCGAAACTAATATGCATGCAATTATTTTTGTATATTTTATTTGTGGAGTTAAGTGGTTAAATCCCAAAAATTGGATCAAAATAAGTTGTAGAGAATTCTATATGAATTTTAGAAGTCAAGCATGCAGATTAGGACCTAGAAAAGCAATAAAGAAGGATCGCCGGGGCTGAGAAGCCTCGGTTAGGGCAAGTTCTCCTACAATAAAATTACTAGTGGTAGAGGGGGTATACCTGACAACGTCTGAAGTGCCTGATGAAGATCTCAGTGATGGGGTCTCTCATTTCTTGATGGATGCTGCCTGAAAAACCGAGCCAAAGACCCGCGGATACCCGGCTTTCTGCTCGGTGGTCCTATTGAGGCTTGGCTGGAGTCGTTGGATTCGTAGGAACTCGGGGACCTGCAAATGACCCATCAAGGATTAGAAAACTCACTATGAAACAAGAAAACATGGGAAAATAGCAAAGGGAAATATAGTTTTGGAGGTGGCGGCCAGGGCTCTGAAAGGATGGTTGGCGGCAGGAATTCTGTTGCAACACCGAGAAGATGAAAGCACCAATAAAACCCCTTAAGCACAAAGCAGGGTAGCACAAAGCAATAGAAGAGAACTCAAGTTTAATTCATATATCAAAATCAATCATCATACAAGAGACTAGGGTCCTTTAAAAAGACCCTTAGTCTTGGGCTCCAAGTAAGGGTACATTAGACATTACATAAGAATCCTTTTCCCCTCAAACCTTAGCTAGAAAATAAGGAAACATTAGGTAGAAAAAATTTCTAAAAATTTTCTTGAGTTGGTCAACACTCCAAGGATGCCTAGGAAGGCATGTTGGGCTTCTAGGAGAAGCAAGGGGCTGGCCCAAAGGGGCTCAGGCGCCAGGGCTTGGGCCTTTGGAAGCTGGGGTGGCCTGGTAGCCAAGTAGCAGGAATATTCCCTGGTATCTTGCTTTTTAAGGGCTTGGGCTTGGCGCTTGGGCTTGATTTCTTTGGGTTAGGATGCAGATGGACCTCTGAAATCAGGGATGCCCTGGTCTATGAATATACTTTGGTATCTGGAAGGGAATCTGGGCATCTGCAAGGAATCAGGGTTTCTGATTTTCCTCCTAGGGTCTTCAAATCTTCAAGCTGGGTTGGACTTGGGCTATACTTCCATATTTTCAATCTGGTTGGACTTGGTCTTTACTTGTATGATGTAGTCTTGAGTTTTTAGTGTACTTAGACAGGACTCAAAAAAAATAAAATTAGCTTAACATGAGCTGACTAGCATTGGACTGAACTAGCACAACATGAGCTGACTAGTACAGAACTGAAGTAACAACTCAAAAGACTCAAATAACAACTAAAATGGACTCGGATGGGCTAAGTAATCCACAGAGGGCTATGAAGCCTTTGTCTTATTTCGGTGCCTCTGGTGTCCCCATCACCTACCAAGTCACCCCAGAATCCACTTCTTATTTCCTACCCTAGCTTGAACCTTCCAAAATTTCTAGGACCATTAGGTTACAATTTATTGAAGTTAGCATGTTTCATCAATCCCTTGATCTTGTTAGATTTGCCACTTATTTCTGGAGAACCTTATAGCATTTATTAGGAGTGCTTGTCAAATTTTCATCTGCATGTCACCCACTAAACAAGGGTCAAACTCAGTTGTAGTTTAGGATTTACATGCATGTCAATAATAAAAAAAAATAATTAATGAAAGCATTGAATATTTTCAAGAGAAAAGAAGACTCAAGGAATACAATGAAGGAGATTTTGTTATGGTTAAACTAGGACCTGAATGGTTCCCACCTGGAATAATGAAAAAGTTACATGCCCATAGTAGTGGACCATATAAAGTGATTAGGAAAATTGTATCTAATGCCTATGTGGTCAAGTTACCACATGAACTAGGTATTAGTCCAAGTTTCAACATTTCAGACCTTATTGAGTATAGGGAGCCAACATTGATTCCTAGTGAGCCTTTTGGACCTAATCCAGTCCTTGAGAGTGAACCAACCCAAGTTTGTCCACCTGCCATACCACTAGCCCGGACAGACAAGATTGAGTGGATCTTGGATGACAAGATCATTGCTACCCGGAGCAAAGATTACCAACGATATTTGGTTCGTTGGCAAGGATGACTTGAAACTGATGATTCTTGGATCGCCAGAGAGGACTTGCAGAGAGTTGACCCACACTTGCTAGAGGGCTATCATAGTGACATTGATGCATACTCACAGGTTCGAGTTTCTCCCACCCGAGGAGAATTGGTGTGGACACCAGGGCCAGAAAATATCGACAAGTTGAACCCACATCCTTGTGGATCACCTGTGAATAAAGCCCAGAATCCAACACCTTTTACCATGTAAATATTTTATTTTAAATTTTATTATTTTACATAGTTAGGGTTAGCCCTTTTTACCAACTATAATTAGCATTTTTCTATTTAGCCTTTTGGGCTAAATGATGTAGAATGAAAGAGATGATGCGATGCGGAAGTAAATTAAGACTAATTCTTTCTTTTTTTTTATTTATTTTTTTATATTTTTAGAAGTCGGCTTTGACTCAAAGGAAAGTTAAACTAAATTTAAAGAAACTATGTAATAATTGAAAGCACAATTTAAAGAAACTAGGTTATCAGAGTAGTTCAGAAGTAAAGGATCGCTGGGGGTTGAGAAACTCCCAGACCTAGGGTTTCGCTCTGAACTTTCAACAGGACAGAAGTAAAGAGAAGAGAAGGGTTACAGACCAGGCAGTGATCTTCACAGAGTTTAGTGGAAGGACTCTCTTGAGCAGATAGTTGGATCCCCGGATTCAGATATCTTCGTAATGGATCCTCCAATACTGGCCCTTTGGCAGAGTTGGCTTCTTCTGAACTCAAGATCTGGGAAAGAAGATGAACAGTTATGGAACCAGATACTCAAGGAAGGATTTACCAGATAGAAGAACTTGAAAGCTGATGTTGCTGAAATCCTGATTCTCCTGGATGCTGATCTGACTTTCTCTGGGGTTTGCTCTGTCTTCAAAGTAGCCGAACTGGACCTGGATGCTGGGGGTCGGCCTCTACTTGGAGAGAGGGGCCGTGAGAGATGGGGTAGGCTAGGGTTTGGTGGAATGAAGAGGATGAAGGGTGGCTAGGGTTTGGATTGGAAGTGGCTAACCTAGGGTTTGGGGGTTGGAGATCTCACACCTCCTCAAGGTTCCTGGGGAACCCGGATTTACTCCCTCACGGAGCTCAACACCTGAATACAAGTGCGGAAGAGAGAAACACAAAGTTTGCTCACACATAAATTGAATTCATTCATTAGTTAAATTCAGGAGTTACATAGAGTTGAATATATAGACATAACAAAGAAATAAAATTTTATACATTTCCCATGTGGGACTAATAGGACTAACCCACACTTTAGGCATCAAATTCTCTTCCCAAGACTCCTTCCATGAGTGGGCAGCCCAAAAACTCCAAGAAAACTTGATAATCAGCTCCAAATGGCAGGTTATGGGGGTGTCTCCTAGTATCTCTCCATGAATCAAGGATTTTTCCTTCATGGTTGGGCTTTTTTGGACACCTCCTAGTCTTGCTCCACAAGTTTAGGCTTCTTCCTTTCATGGCTTTGGTACTTTTGGAAACTTTTGGGTGCCTCCTTGATTTTCTCCCCAAGACATGCTCTCTTCCCTTTTATAACTTGGAATTTTATGGAACATTGTGGGGCACCTCCTTGATCCTCTCTTCAAGAAAAATTCTTGCCATCCTGGCTTGGGTTTATCTGGAAAGAAGTTGGCTCCTCCTTGGATTGAGGTATCTTGATGGATTTCTTCCCTAAGTGGTGCAAGAAAAAAGAACCTGCTTACTTGAGGCGTGGGGACCAAGGTTCACTGGATGGAGATGTGGCAGGGAGTGTGGCACCCACTTGTAGCTAGAAAATGTGGTGCCCTATGGCAAAGGGAATGACACCTACCTTGGCCTTGGACTTGGACTGAGTCAACATGACTCAACAAAAATTGAAATGACAAAATTACAAACTCAAAATTGAGTTGATCAGGTCAACCCTTATTACAAAACCAAAAAACCCTAATTCTTCGGGTAAGGTCAATCAGAGATCCAGATGGAGCCCTGAAGTCTTCTTCTGAGTCTGGTGCCCGCACCAATTCTCCCGGGATGGGAGGAACTCGACCTTGTCGAGTAAGGCTCAAGTTGGCTCTGGTATCTCTCCAAGAGGTCTGGATCCAAATCTTGTAGTTCTTCTCGGGAGATCCAAGAGTCATCAGAGTCTGTCCTTCCTTGCCAATGGACCAAGTATCTTTGGTATCCTCGATTACGAGTAGAGATAACCTGATCATCCATGATCTTTTCAATCTGCTCTTCCTCACAGGCCAGTTTGTTGGTGGACACACAGGGTCGGGATCACTCTCAATAATAGGATTAGGTTCAAAAGGCTCACTGGGAATCACAGCTGGCTCCCTGTACTCTACTAGGTCTGTAATGTTGAAAGTAGAGCTATTACCTAGTTCTGGAGGCAACTCGAGCACATAGGCATTGGATCCTACTCTCTTCACTACTCTAAATGGTCCAGCTCCTCTAGCATGTAAATTTCTAATGGTTCCAGGAGAAAACCACTCAGGCCTTATCCTAATCATTACATAGTCTCTCTCAACAAAAGTTTTGACTCGTCTTTGAGAATCAGCCAACTTCTTATAAGTTTCATTACTTAAAGTTATTTTGGCATGAATTTCTTTATGCAAGTCCTTTACATGCTATGCAAGTGCATCAAGAGACTTGTGTGTGTGGGCTAATAGTGAAATCAGATCAAGTGGTGTGTGAGGCTTGTATCCATGAACAATTTCAAAGGGTCTCTAGCCTATAGACCTATTGATTGAAACATTGAATGCAATTTCAGCCCTGGACAAAATACAAATCCCAATTCGTGGTGCTCTCAATCAAACCAAAATCTAAGCCAAAGCCTAGTAAAGGGTCAAGAAAACTAAACTAGACTGACGACGCATTCCTAAAGAATGGACTTTATTACAAAGGAACCCTGGTCTAAACCTAACAAACTAAGGCTCTCTAGGTTTGACCTTGGGTCGGAGGAGGGCATGCAGAGCATGAAAACTTCTTATGGATGCCTTGTAGGTGCCATAAGGTCTTCCAGAAGTAGGTGGCAAACCTAATAGGTTTTGACACGTGGTTCACTCTAAAGGCTTCGACAAAGTATACTTGGATGGTGTAAGAAGCATTGGAAGTCCTAGAGAAAGGGAGGAGATATGAGGTGGAGTCTCGAATTACCTGTTGACTAAAGGTGGTGACCTGAAGGTTTGAATGGTGATCTATGAGTGTCAACTGGTCATCCTTACGAAAGGAAAAGTTTGCTACTCCCAGGAATGGATCAAGAGATGGTTCGGGAAGTAGCCTAGGACATGTGATTGCAATAGTTAAGGTTTGTTCTCTAAGCAAATAATGATCCACCTTCTCAAGAACTGGATTAGAGAATGATTCATGGGAGGGCCTATGGATGATGACCTCAAGACTTGAAATTTGACCTATGGGTGCGGAAAGGTATACTCTATAGAAGGGTAGGTAAGTCATGCGAAGGAAGGGGTCTGGGGTCATAAGGAGGACTTCTACAGGACTAGGTGAATCAATCCGCTCAAGACAAGGATGTTCAACTGAGACTACGGAAGAGACCTTAGTTGCTGGGCATGGGACAAGGTCCAATTGTAAGAGGCTTGATTCAGTCATCCTAAGGAGAGGATCTACCATAGGGTGGTCAAACTTAAATAGTTCAGTGCAAAGATATTCAATTGGTACTTGGGAAATGATTGTCATTAGAGGGTACGAACTGATAGCTCGGGCTAACACTATGAGTTCTTCCTGGGGGTATTTGACTAAAGAAACCTAATTCTCACAAATCTCTTGAATTTCTGAACTAGGTCCTACCACTTGGTTGCTCTCCAATGTCTCCTCAGGTAAGGAACCAATAGTATCGATGTCACATTCTTCAAGTTCTTCCCCCTCATATTCATCAACTAGACTCAAGCCATCATCATATACTTCCTCGATGCCATCTTCAATGGGTTTCGGGTCAGTGGTAATCGGGTCAACAGATTCTGGGCTTGTCATACCTAACCTTTCTTCCTCATTGGTAGGCTTGGGTTCTCCCTCATTAATGTCATTCTTAGGATTCTTACCACTTAGCTGTGCACAAGCCAGTCCTATGCATGGGCACTGACTAGATTTATGGCCTCTTTCTCCATAAAACAAACATTCTTGCGATATAGAAACCTGGGTCACACTGGGTTTCAAGCTAGTAGAGACCTTACTTGGGCATGGGTGTGGATCTAAATGGTTTGATCTAGAAGACATGGGTTGTTGAGTGACTGGTCTAGAATATTGTAAGGACCTCTTATAGACACGATCCACACTATAGATATCATGGTTAGGCTTCCTAAGGTTATGCTCGGGATCACGGTATAAGGTCCTCCTAGGCTCCTGGCATGGATGAGGTTGGGGCCTATTAAATTTTGAATCAGGGGTCCAATTTTGATGTCTACGTTTCTCAAGTACTTGGACTCGATCCCTAAGCTGGGTAAATTTCTCATGGACTTGTTCATTACACTGGGTAACAGTAGCAGTCATATCTTGACTCAATTTGTTCATACTTTCAGTAAGAGCTCTAACCATGGCCTCTAAATCAGGTTGGGTTTAACCAGGTTGGTAGGGTACTCCATTCTGAGTAGTCATGATGATGCAAGCAAACACACAGAATGTGACTAGACTAAAGCAACTACTGTCTCACTAGACCTAGAGTCCAAACTAGATGCCCAATCAGAGTGGCAAGCTAGCCTGTAGCAACTCGAGACTCAGCCATGCTGGTGTAAGGGGAGTGTTTGGTCCCTAAATCCCAATCCTAGACACCAATCATTGATTGGCCAGGTAGGCGGACCAGCACACAAGCCCTTCAGGATAGAATCCCTGAACCACCATTCTAGACACTGAGTACAAAGCACACACAGAGTAACTAGATAAACTGACTCAACACTAGCCTAGACCTGACTTGTTGATGTCCCTAGCCCACTAGGGAAAATTAAGTCTAATAAATTTTAAAATTAGGCTTAGGATCGAATGAGTGGGTGGTGATTTTGGGCTAAGGAGAGGTTATCAACTCCTCCCCTTATCTTAGATGCTCAATTGCCCTTAAGATGAATTAGGAGATGATCACTCAAAAAAAATTGAAATGTAGAAACACAGAAACAGAGTTGCTGTAATTTAACTCTCAGAAATTTCACGGAAACCAATAAATCACAGTAAAATTATGTAAAATAGGTTCAATTATCTGGTTCCAGCAAAACAAAAGTCATGCAATTTGGAGTTAGTTGCAATAAGAAACAATTCCTGCAACAGAGTAGTTACAGACTAAAAACAAAACGCTTCCCCCGTTTACAATTCCTGCTACGAAGTTGTAACCTAGCGGATCCCCTACACGCCCTAGGAACACCCCGTGGAATGGGAAGAGGAGGCTTGCACCTCGCTTCGTTCCTAGGACCGGACGTCCTGGGGAGTCTACTTCGAGCAGACAAAGTAAAAAAAGAGAAACACTCAAAACATGCAAGCAAGTCAAAAACCCTAGACAGGGCTCTGATACCAAAATTGATGTAGAATGAAAGAGATGATGTGATGCGGAAGTAAATTAAGACTAATTCTTTCTTTTTTTTTATTTTTTTTTATATTTTCAGAAGTCGGCTTTGACTCAAAGGAAAGTTAAACTAAATTTAAAGAAACTATGTAATAATTGAAAGCACAATTTAAAGAAACTAGGTTATCAGAGTAGTTCAGAAGTAAAGGATCGCTGGGGGTTGAGAAACTCCCAGACCTACGGTTTCGCACTGAACTTTCAACAGGACAGAAGTAAAGAAAAGAGAAGGGTTACAGACCAGGCAGTGATCTTCACAGAGTTTAGTGGAATGACTCTCTTGAGCAGATTGTTGGATCCCCGGATTTAGATATCTTCGTAATGGATCCTCCAATACTGGCCCTTTGGCAGAGTTGGCTTCTTCTGAACTCAAGATCAGGGAAAGAAGACAAACAAGTTATGGAACCAGATACTCAAGGAAGGATTTACCAGATAGAAGAACTTGAAAGCTGATGTTGCTGAAATCCTGATTCTCCTGGATGCTGATCTAACTTCCTCTGGGATTTTCTCTTTCTTCGAAGTAGCCGAACTAGACCTGGATGCTGGGGGTCGGCCTCTACTTGGAGAGAGGGGCCGTGAGAGATGGGGTAGGCTAGGGTTTGGTGGAATGAAGAGGATGAAGGGCGGCTAGGGTTTGGATTGGAAGTGGCTAACCTAGGGTTTGGGGGTTGGAGATCTCACACCTCCTCAAGGTTCCTGGGGAACCCGGATTTACTCCCTCATGGAGCTCAACACCTTAATACAAGTGCGGAAGAGAGAAACACAAAATTTGCTCACACATAAATTGAATTCATTCATCAGTTAAATTCAAGAGTTACATAGAGTTGAATATATAGACATAACAAAGAAATAAAATTTTATACATTTCCCATGTGGGACTAATAGGACTAACCCACACTTTAGGCATCAAATTCTCTTTCCAAGACTCCTTCCATGATTGGGCAGCCCAAAAACTCCAAGAAAACTTGAAAATCAGCTCCAAATGGCAGGTTATGGGGGTGTCTCCTAGTATCTCTCCATGAATCAAGGATTTTCCCTTCATGGTTTGGCTTTTTTGGACACCTCCTAGTCTTGCTCCACAAGTTTAGGCTTCTTCCTTTCATGGCTTTGGCACTTTTGGAAACTTTTGGGTGCCTCCTTGATTTTCTCCCCAAGACATGCTCTCTTCCCTTTTATAACTTGGATTTTTATGGAACATTATGGGGCACCTCCTTGATCCTCTCTTCAAGAAAAATTCTTGCCATCCTGGCTTGGGTTTATTTGGAAAGAAGTTGGCTCCTCCTTGGATTGAGGTATCTTGATGGATTTCTCCCCCAAGTGGTGCAAGAAAAAAGAACCTGCTTACTTGAGGCGTGGGGACCAAGGTACACTGGATGGAGATGTGGCAGGGAGTGTGGCACCTACTTGTAGCTGGAAAATGTGGTGCCCTATGGCAAAGGGAATGACACCTACCTTGGCCTTGGACTTGGACTGAGTCAACATGACCCAACAAAAATTGAAATGACAAAATTACAGACTCAAAATTGAGTTGATCAGGTTAACCCTTATTACAAAACCAGAAAACCCTAATTCTTCGGGCAAGGTCAATCAGAGATCCAGATGGAGCCCTGAAGTCTTCTTCTGAGTCTATTGCCCGCACCACTAAACCCTTTTTACCACATTGAGTCAAAACCCTATTTATCGATTATGTCAAACCCTATTGGGCCAAGCCCTATTTACCAAATTTATTCTTTTTGTTGCTTGAGGTTATGCCTTTGGATCAATTGATCAAGTGGGGCTTAGTTATTTGGTTGGTTTAATTTTGAGTCTTATAATAATTAGTACTGAGTCCTATAATACAAGAGGAGACCCAAGTCAGCATCCCATGTGCACCCAATTGAAGATCCATGTGCTAGCCCAAGACAAGTGATGAGGGACATGATTCTAATATGATGCAGGATGATATGCAAGGGATGAAGACGAAGAAAATCAGATTAAAGCAAGAAAATATTTTTTTGGTTTTTTTTATGGTTTTGATTCCTGAAACTAGCCTAGATTAGGTTAGGATTATCCTGTATCAATTAGCATCCTACCCACATGCTAGATTAATCAAAGAAAAAAGAAAATCAGGATCCTAGGTCTAAGAAGGCCTATTAGGAGCATGTTCAACTTCAATAAATCAGACAAAAAAAGATGGGAATTTGGTTTAACATACTAGGCAATGATTTCTAGTTGCCATGGAAGAGATCGCTCTGCTTAGATCGGCACCTGGATGATCCGGTCACTTTCCCGCGGATCCATTGGCTTTTTTATCAGCTTCGTTCCAGGGAAAAAATGAATTCATCCAGAGGGCATGGTACCGGAGGGATCCTACAAACGTCAAAGGTTAGAGATGTAGAATATGAGAAAAATACTAAATAGGATGGAAAGAAAAGATCGTGCAGAAGAGAGGCTACAGGGATTGGCGGCCTTGGATGATGCTTGGGCATCTGGATCTTGGAGGGATGATGGTGGGCATCTTGGGCTCTTGCTTGGATGGGCAATGTCTAGGTGATGTGGGAGTAACTAGATGATGAGATGGATGATGCAAGTGATTGTTCTTTTTTGATTTTTAGGTTTTTTTTCTTAATGGGGTTAATGATTCTCGAAGACAAGCAAGAGCAGATCTAGGGCTTCAATAATATTAAGAACTTCTAGCAAGCAAATAAGTCCCTAAACAAGGATAAGAAGAGGATCCCGAGATTGAGAAACCCCATAGGACTTAGCTCTTGGATCAATATCAACTTAAGAGTTTAGGGTTGCAAACCTTGTAAAGCTCTGATGCACCCGATGCCGAGTTCACTCGCGCTCGTGGATGTAGCCTGGAGAATCAAGCCTTTAACCCTGCGGATGCGGTAGCTTTCTGTCCGAAGGTTGCGATGGCAAGGGAGACTGATTTCGTGTCTGTGGTACCTGGAGGACCTGCGAGCAATCAAGAGAAAGGTTAGGAGTCGGTAAGAGTCAAAAAGAAATAAGTGAACGAGGTTGGAGATGGTGATGATGGGGGGGATCTTCTTGCTGGGCACCCAGTTGGATCATCCAAATGGCCTTTGAACTTGAAGATGGAAGATGGCTTGTACAGAAGAGATGGTAGCTTGGGTTCTCACATCCCTCGATGCTCGAAGGCGAAAGCGCTCCCTTACGGAGATCGACATTCTTAAGGAATGAAGGTAAACTAGAAGAATAGCACTCAAACTTTTCTTTTTCATTCATTCAAAATTGGCCATATAAGGGAGGGGTAAGGCCCTTTATATAGGCTCCTTAGGATCCATTCAAATTCAAAAAAAATGTTACAAGTCTTCATTTTAGAAGGTGCCAAAAATTTTGAAATTTTTCTCCTTGGCTGACCATAGCTTTGCTTGTGTTTAGGCATGGATTGATTTGGGGCTTGGAAGGTGGATCTCGGCGCCCTTGGTCTTTGATGGCTGATCACACATTTTGGGAAGATGGCATGAAATGGGGATTGTAGCAAGGCTTATGTCCTCACAAATCTTCAACTCCCATTGACTTTCTTTGGCCACCCACCCATCTTTGGAGAGAAGCATGATATGGGGCTTGTAGCAAGGCTTATGTCCTCACAAATATTTAACTCCCATTGACTTTCCTTGGCCGCCCACCCATCTTTGGAGAGAAACATGATAAGGGGAGGAAAGGGAGGAATGTGTTCTCCCATTTGAATCTTCTACCTTGGCTGCCCATGGTCCTTTTGGAAGGGAGGCTTGTATCAAGTGATGTTGTCCCCTTTCACTTGATGGCATCCAAGAAGTCATCACTTCTTCTTGATTTGTGCCACCCACTTGGCAAGTTGAAGTGGTGCCACATGGGATGATGAGGTGGCACCCTAGGGCTGAATTGGCATCCTTCAAGGTGTAGGAGATGGCTTAGCCCAATAGTAAGTGGGCTAGACTCAATGTCCACTTCTTCTTCAAATAGGCTTGGACCCAATCTTCCAGTAGACTCAGACTAGCACCAATTTAGCTAAATACAAGACCCAACTTGACCAAATTGTTCAAGGTACATGACTAAAACAAAATTGAGACTAGATACATGACACAAAAAAAAATGCTTAGGCTTGAAGCCTTATTACAGGACCCAATCAATAGAAAACCCTAATTTGAGATCCACTGAGGGCTGAGGAGCCTCTGTCTGATCCTGGTGCCCACACCACTAGGGTTTAGTGGAAGAGAGAAGGATGGTTAGCGGTTAGGGTTTACTCACAAGAGAAGAACATAAGTCTCTCACACACTTCCAAAGAACATAAATTGTCACAAGAAAAATTCACCAGAGTTTATTTCATGAATATGAGATTATTTTATAAGAGGTTGTGGGGTGGGGTATTTATAGATTCACCCACACCCTTTCCTTGTCAAAATTGGATTACAAGTTTGTATGGGACAAGGAGTATAAGGTTTAACTAGAATTAGGAGTACAAAGTTTGATTGAAATTAGGAGGCCAAAATTCTAGTAGGACTTGGTCAATGGACTCTTTGTAGAACTTGGAAGCTTTGACTTTTCTTCATGGGCTTAGGCTGGGATGAAATCCTCTTGGGCTACTTTGACTTTTCTACTCCCTACTGGGCTTGGACTTGGGCTAGATAGGGTGCCACTCATGATGGGGCTTGGGAGGGGGTGCCAGCTTTAGTGGGCTAGGGCAAGGCTGTAGGCTTGGATGGTGATACTGGGTAGGGCACCAATCTGGAATGGTGCTCCACCTGGGCTTTGTGGCAAGAAGGCCCACCTCTTGGGCGGTATAGCTAGGAGGGGCCTGGCAAAGATCCAGGTACTTGAACTCAGTTTTGGTGGAGTGGCACGGTAAATGTTCTTGTTTGGTAATCCTCCTCTTGTACAAAACATGACTAGAAGCAAACTTACAGGACTCGAATATACTTAAGGACTCATGAGGTTGAGACAACTCAATTGAACTTCTCACCTCAACTTATTACAGGACACAATTATTGGACTAACTATATTACAGGACTCAAAATTAAATTCCATTACAGGAATCAAAATTGACCAACACATGACTTAGAGAACAAAATGAAGCTTGAAGTCTATATCTGATCTGATGTTCCCATCAATTCTCTCGGGGTGGGAGGAACTCAACCTTGTCAAGTAAGAAGGTCGATCTGGCTCAAGTACCGCTCTAATGGGTCTGGGTTGAGGCATTGCAATCCTCTCAAGTGATCCATGAATTCTCAGATCTCAATCGACCTTGCCAACGAACCAAGTGACATGGCAGCCTTTGATCTGGGTATTAGTGGCTGGGTCGTCCATGATACACTCAATCATTCTTCTCACAAGCTAATTTGATGTGGACACTCAGGGTTGGGTTTGCTCTCAAAGAAAAGGGTTAGGCTCAAAACTTACTAGATATCATTGCTGGCTCCTTATACTCTACTAAGTTTGAGATATTGAAGCTTGAGCTTAATGCCTAATTAGGTAGTAACTTAGGCACTAGGTCCAACTTTTTTTATCACTTTGATGGATCTAGCTTACGGGTATGTAGCCTAATCATCACAATATTTTCCTAGCAAATTCTTAGACTCTTTTCGTAAATTAACCATATTTTTCATAAAAACATTGCTTACATTAATTTTATGATTAATTCCTCATGTAAATCTCTAATCATGTTGTGCAAAACTCATAACAACACCTAATGACATGTAGGTGAATGACTCATGCCAACACTTATTGATATGCAGATTTGACTAAATCCTAAGCTACAACTGTGGGTTTGACCCTTTGTCAGGAGGGTGACATATAAATGAAAATGGTGCATGGACTCCTACTAGGTGCCATAGTGTCCTCCAAAAGTAAGATGCAAACATGACATCTACAAAATGCAATCTAGTGGTTAGAGAAACATGAGAAGCTTCAAAAAATGATAGAAAATAAGAGGTAGTTTTAGTGTTAGCTTGGTAGGGTAGAAAGTAAGAAAAGGGTTTGGGGTTGATTGGATATAATAGGATACAAGGAGTGTCAGGGATTAGTCCTAGACTGATGAGGTTGACCTTATGGGGTTGAGGTTTACCTACAGGTTTTGCATAATGGAAGAATGGATCACTAATTTCAGGGAAGAGATCTTCAATAGGAACTACAGAAGGGGATTCATCCTAAGGGTACTGGTTTAAAGAGATCAGGTCCTTAATAAATTCTTCTGGATCCTGAATTTTAGGACTAGACTCTTTAATTGGGCTCTCTTCTAATATCTCCTCAGGTATAATTCTAACAGTAGGGTTGGGTTCCTCAAAGTCCTCTTCCTTTAACTGATCTTCCACTACAAGTTCAGTTTGGGTGTGGTCAGGGTCAACTAACTTTGGGTTGGCTTTTATCTGGGTATGGTCATGGTTAACTAACTCTAGGTTGGCATCTACCTGGGTATCTACTGGGTTAACTAATTCTAGATCTTCTATGGTGTGGGCACCGGGATCTGACTGACGCTCCTCAACCCTTTGAGGATCTTGGATTAGGGTTTCATCTTTTAGGTCATGTAATAAGGCTTCAAGCCTAAGCATTTTATTTTCTTGAGTCATGAATTTAGTCTCAAGTACATCTATTTTAGTCATGTACCTTGACCAATTTGATCAAGTTGTGTCTATGGGTCCTATAATGATTCCAGTCCGAGTCTGTTTGAAGATTGGGCCCAAGCCGGACTAGCCTTCAAGTCTAGTCTAATTTGTAATGGATCAAGCCATCTCCTAAGCCATGAAAGATGCCACTTGGCACCACCTCTTCCATCCCATGTAGCGCCACATCACCTTGACATGTGGGTGGCCAAGGCAAGAAGGGAATGCTAGAATTTTTGGGCACCATTCCTTGATTCTTTCCTTCCTTCCCTCTCCCTATCAAGCCTCTTTCCAAAGGAGCTATGGGCAGCCAAGGAAGGTCAATGGGCAATGAAGG
Organism: Areca catechu; assembly: GCA_021397845.1. Lineage (NCBI taxonomy): Eukaryota > Viridiplantae > Streptophyta > Magnoliopsida > Arecales > Arecaceae > Areca > Areca catechu. The sequence continues at coordinate 176,337,783 of CM038039.1, read as the reverse complement.
CATGATCCTTGTTTCAAGCCCCATATCAAGACTTCTTCCTAAAGTGCTTGGTTGGCTATGGAAGAAAAACATTGACCCTCAAATCAAGAAGACAACTCCCTTGTTTCAAGCCTCATATCAAGCCATCTTCCAAAAGTGCTTGGTTGGCTATGGAAGAAAAGCATTGACCCTCAAATCAAGAAGACAACTCCCTTCTTTCAAGCCCCAAATCAAGCCACAAGACCAGGGTCAGCCAAAGGAAGAAGAAATTTGAATTTGGGCACCCTCTTCATGAAGCTTTGTATTTTTTTGAAATTTGAATGGGTTTTAAGGTGCCAATATAAAGGGCCTTACCCCTCCCTTGTAAATTTGAGTCTTAACGAATGAAAGAAAATCTTTTGAGTGCTACTCTTCTAGTTATTGCCTTCGTTCCTTAAGAACGTTGATCTTTGTGAGGGAGCGCCTTCACCTCAAGCATCGAGAGGTGTGAGGCCTCAAGTTACCTTCTCTTCCATGCAAGCCATCCTCCATCTTCGAGTCAGAGTCCATCAGGATGATCTATCTTGGCGCCTAGCAAGACAATCCCCCATTCATCACCATCTTCAACTTTTCTTCCCTTATTATTTCTTGTCTCTTGCTAACTTCCAACATTTTTCTTGATTGCTTGTAGGACCTCCAGGTGCCATGAATACGGAGTCAGTCTCCCTTGCCTTCGAGACCTTCAGACGGAAAGCCTGTGCACCTGCGGGGTTGAAGGCTCAATCATCCAGGCCGCATCCTCTAGATCGAGTGAACTCAGCATCGAGCGCTTCAAAACATTTAAGGTTTGTCACCCTAACTCCTAAGTTGGTATTAATCCGAGAGCTAAGTCCTACAAGGTTTCTCAATCCTAGGGTCCTCTTTTTATCCTATTTTGGGGCTTACTTGCTAGTTTGAAGTTCTTAGTTTTATAGAACCCTAGATCTACTCTTGCTTGTCTTCGAGAATCCTTAACCTCATTTTAAAAGACCTAAAAAAATCACAAAGAAAAAAATCACCTGCATCATCCTAGCATTTAGTTAGTCTCGCATGATCTGGTATCAAAGCATGGTTAGGACTTATCATCTTTTTAAGTACTTGAATTAGGTACTTCACCATGGCTATCCGGTCATAGAAAAAAGAAGGGCTACAGGACCCTCACATCCCTTTCCACGGTGATTTCCTATTTCATGTAGGGGTGCCGATGTGATTGACCTTTGAAGGGGAACACAAAGAATTAGTTTCTTTTTAAAAAAAAATCCTAAAGAAAAATCTTGCATCATTAGATCTCATCTTCTTTGAATTTTTGCATATTTTTATCTCAGTACATGGACTGTTATTTTAGGTGTTTCTATTTGTAAGAACCTCCAAACTTTCTGATTTTTGTTTTGCAAGATTTTCATAATTGAAAGTAATTTTGAGAATTTTCTCAAATTTTATTGCAGCCTATAGAATTTCTACATGCTGGAATACTACCTGAGAACAAAATCTATTCTGAGATTTTCAGCAAGTGCATCTTTTCATATTTTCATTTCTCAAATAGTTTAATTTTGCATTTAGGATCATATCTTGTTATTTATAGCATCTTATTTCTGCTATCATACATCAAAAATCCAAAAACAAAGTTTAGTTACATTCCATTAGATCATGTGTATGCCATCATTCTCATAAATAACTTAAGGGCGTCAATATCAAAAGATAAGGGAAGAAAGTCATTACCTTTCCTTAGCACAAAAATAACCACACTTGCATTTCAAACCCATAACTAATCTAAAATCAAGTAGCAACCTAATAGATTAGGGATATCAACAAGTTGGGTTTGACCATTTTGGGGAAATTGGTTGCACATAACCATTCAATTGGTACCGGGAAGCCAGTGTCTAAGGCAAGAGGTCTAGCGTCAAACGACCTAAGCTGTGTTGTGGTTCCTTAATTGGATCCTTTTGAAAGCAAGGGGGCCCTCCCACACTCCCACCTCTTACCTGGCTGGTGAAAGGGCTAGTTGATTGTGCTGTGTGTCTTCTATGTGGACTCATTGTGATTGAACTCCTCGATCTAGCAAACTCGTAGCACCTTTCATTGTGTGTTGCATGTTGACTAGGTCAGGAGTCCCATATCACCTCCATCATTCCCAATCAAGTGAACCCATGGAGAACGATCACGAGGATCAATTAAAGGTCATCATTGAACATCTAGTTAGGTTGAACAAAAGGTTTGATGAGTTTGAAATCAGAATTGAAGCAAGGCTAAAAACTCTTGAGAGAACACGGGAGCCTTTCACTGAACTTGAGTCTGAGTCACCTCCTGCACCAAGTTTGGTAGAAGATCAACTGTTAGAAGAGTATGAGGGAGAGGAAGAACAATTTGAGTCTAAAGACCTTTTAGGAGTAGTCAGATACATCCTTATCCAAAACATAGTGTAAGAAGATTGGCATAGGACAAACATCCTATAAACCTTTGTCAGACTAGGGGATAAGGTGTGCAAAATCGTAGTTGATAGTGGGAGCTGGGTCAATGCCATTTCTTTAAGTACTGTTAAATCCCTAAGATTGATCCCAGTTCCTCACCCCAACCCTTATAAGGTCTCATGGATAGATTCAACTTTCATACCCATAAAGTCTAGATGCCAAGTCATGATCAAATTACAGTCATATGAAGAGAAGATTTGGTATGATGTCCTTCCCATGGGCTTCAGTAGCATTATCTTAGGTCGACCTTGGCTTTACGATCACGATGCCACCCTTTATGGTCAGACCAATACCTGTACCTTAAACCACCATGGGAAAAAATTTACAATCAATCCAATTCAGCCTAAGGACCAGGTTCAAAGAGGATTGAGTATTCTTAAGGAAAAGAAACCTAGAGTCAACTTGATCAAGTCCAAGGAATTAGAAAAAGAGATTATTGAGGAAGAGCCCTTTAAAAAATTTTAGGAAGAAAAAGTTGAACATTCTGAGAATTTAAATGAGAAAACCCTTGAGTCCATTGAAGACTTTAAGTATGAAAATGTTGAACCCACAAAAAATCTAGAGAAGGAAACTCTTGAGCCCATTAAACAATCCTAAGAAATCATCTATGAGTCAAGTTTAGTAGAGGAGTATGGTCAAGATGGGCCCAAGGTAGAAATCATTGAGAAATCAAAGGAAAAAGATCCTGAACCTACTACAGAATTTAAAGAAGAAATGATCGAGCTAGGATCACATTTAGTAAATGAACATGAGGGTTTGCCAGTTTTGTCTACGGAAGGAGTTCAGGAACAAACCCTTGATGAACCAATCTCGAGAAAAGACCCTCAGGAAGTATTTCAGGCTCTGAAAGAGTTTGAGGATGTTTTACTCGATGAATCACCTGACCAATTACCACCCCTGAGGGACATCCAGCATGCTATAGACTTGGTCCCAGGATCCTCTTTGACAGACCTTCCTCACTGTGGGATTAACCCTATCGAGCCCCAAGGTCTGTTTCCTGCTTTGCAGAGATTGCCCCAAGACTCTGATTCCTATTTCCTACCCTTCCCTGAGTCTTCTCATATTTCTAGAGACATGGGGCTACATTTTGTTGAGATTACTAGATTGCATGAATCCTTGGTATCCATCCCATTTGCTACCTACTTCTAGTATACCTTATGGCATTTGCTAGGGATCCATGGTAATTTTTCATGTGCATACCAGACTAGGGTCAAACATCGAGAGTCAATAATCTATTAGGTTTAGGTCCTAGAGAATCCAATATAATTCCTCTCAATAGGAATACATAATTGATTCTGCATTTTGCATCATACTAAAATTTTGCATTAAGTACAAATTTTAAAATAATTTGGTTGATTCCCAAAAGCAAGCCAAAAAATATGAAATAAGGGATTCTGTAATGATTAGGCTTAGGCCTGAATGGTTCCTACCAGAAACTGTTAAGAAACTTCATGCTTGTGGAGCTGGCTCCTTTAGAGTGATAAGGAGAGTTGGCCCTAATGCCTTTTGCTTGAGCTACCCCCAGATTATGGTAATAGCTCGACCTTCTATATCCCAGACTTAGTCGAGTATAGGGAACCAGCAAACATACCCAGTGAGCCATTTGGGCCTAACCTTTCTTTTAAAAGTGAACCCGAGCTAGAGTGTCCACCTCCAATTTTACCAGAGAGAGGAGAGTGGATCGAGTGTGTCCTAGATGATCAAGCTATGACCACCCGGGATAAAGGTTATCAGCGTTACTTGGTCCGATGGTAAGGCCGACCAAAGTTTGATGATTCATGGATTACCCAAGAGGACTAGCAATGCCTCGACCCCAACATTCTGGAGAAGTACTAAAGCCAAATCAACCCTTAATCGACATGGTCGAGTTCCTCCCACTCCGGTAGAACTGGTGTGGGCACCAGGATCTGACTGAGGCTCCTCAACCCTCTGAGGATCTCGAATTAGGGTTTCATCTTTTTGGTCATATAATAAGGCTTCAAGCCCGAGCATTTTATTTTCTTGAGTCATGAATTTAGTCTAAAGTGCTTTTGTTTTAGTCATGTACCTTATCCAATTTCGTCAAGTTATGTCTATGGGTCCTGTAATGATTCCATTCCGAGTATGTTTGAAGATTGGGCCTAAGCCGGAGTGGCCTTCGAGTCTAGTGCAATTTGTAATGGGTCAAGCCATCTCCCAAGCCATGAAAGATGCCACTTCACACCACCACATCCATCCCATGTGGTGCCACATCACCATGACATGTGTGCGGCCAAGGCAAGAAGGGAATGCTAGAATTTTTGGGCACCATTCCTTGATTCTTTCCTCCGTTCCCTCTCCCAATCAAGCCTCTTTCCAAAGGAGCTATGGGCAGCCAAGGAAGGTCAATGGGCAATGAAGGCATGATCCTTGTTTCAAGCAACATATCAAGACTTCTTCCCAAAGTGCTTGGTCGGCTATGGAAGAAAAGCATTGACCCTCAAATCAAGAAGACAACTCCCTTGTTTCAAGCCCCATATCAAGCCATCTTCCCAAAGTGCTTCATCATCTATGGAAGAAATGCATTAACCCTCAAATCAAGAAGACAACTCCCTTCTTTCATGCCCCAAATCAAGCCACAAGACCTGGGTCGGCCAAAGGAAGAAGAAATTTGAATTTGGGCATCCTCATCATGAAGCTTTATATTTTTTTGGAATTTGAAAGGGTTTTAAGATGCCTATATAAAGGGCCTTACCCCTCCCTTGTAAAGTTGAATCTTGATGAATGAAAGAAAATATTTTGAATACTACACTTCTAGTTATTTCCTTCGTTCCTTAAGAACGTTGATCTCCATGAGGGAGCACCTTCGCCTTCGAGTGTCGAGAGGTGTGAGGCCTCAAGTTACCTTCTCTTCCGTGCAATCCATCTTCCATGTTCGAGTTTGGAGTCCATCCAGATGATCCATCTTGGTGCCTAGCAAGAAGATCCCCTATTCACCACCATCTTCAACTTTTCTTTCCTTATTGTTTCTTTTCACTTGCTAACTCCAAACATTTCTCTTGATTGCTCGTAGGTCCTTCAGGTGCTACGAATACAGAGTTGGTCTCCCTTGCCTTCAACACCTCTGGATGGAAAGCCAGTGCATCCGTGGGGTTGAGGCTCGATCATCCAGGCTGCATCCATGAGTACGAGTGAACTCGGCATCGGGTGCTTAAGTACTTTTATGGTTTGCCACCCTAACTCCTAAGTTGGTATTGATCCAAGAGCTAAGTCCTACGGGGTTTCTCAATCCTGGGGTCTTCTTCTTATCCTGTTTAGGGGCTTACTTGCTAGTTTGAAGTTCTTATTTTTATAGAACCCTAGATCTACTCTTGCTTGTCTTCGAGAATCCTTAACCTCATTTTAAAAGATCTAAAAAATTTCAAAGAAAAAATCACCTGCATCATCTTAGCATCTAGTTAGTCTCGCATAATTCTATAGGTATCTCTTCTTCTTCTTCCTTATACTCCTCCACTAAGCTCACATCAACTTTATGTATCTTTTCTTCATGGTCATTTGTTGAACCAATGGGGTGGTAAGAGGGGGTTGGCTAAGGAAAAATTGACTAGTGGCTTGGGTAGGGATGGGTTGACTTAGAGGAAGTGGACTAATATTGGTCTCATATCTAAGGGTACTAATCCTATAGGATTCAGGTTGACTAGGGTTGACTTGGCTCAAGCTGGATTGGCTCGGACATACTTGACTAGGTGCTAGGGTCTAGCTAGGGGTAATGGGACTGGGCTGGTCAAAAAAAAGTTAGCTAGGTTTGGGCTTGGGTTCAGGAGGGTTACTCTTGTTGGACTTAGATTGACTAGTCATGAGTTTCTTCTTATTTGACTTGAATTCCCTAACTATGTGATAGGCTTCCACTAGGTCCTGAATTTGCCATTGAAACAGTTTCCACTGGATGTCCCTATGTAGGCTAGCTTGAAACCTCGATATGATCTTAGACTCAGGTTCAAATATGTTACATCTCCTAATAAACTCATTAAATTGGTCAATGTATTTAGACACAATTTTATTACCCTATCTTAATTCATACCATTGTTCTAAAAGTTTATGCTCATAGGACAAGGGTTCAGCTCTATGGGTCATGGGTTTACTGGGCTTGTAGGATGTGGATGCATAGGATCTGGGTGTGTAGGAGATAGGTTCATGAGATCTAGGTAGGTACTTTTCTCTAAGTTCAAGTTTCATGGCGCTCCAAGTAGTTATGGGCATTTCTCCTTTTAGTCTAGACATTTCCTCAAACATATCCCAATCTACCTTAGCCTGGAGAACTAACTTATGTTTAGCAAATTCGAACTGACATCTCCCATACATTTTCTCCTACTCAAAATACAGATTCATGTCACCTTCCTAAGCAAGATAATCCTCAAAATCAAGACCACCACCAAAGTTAAGTGTATATATCCCAATGTACTTAATGGCTCTCTCATTCGGGTCTATGAAATCATAATTGGGTCTCCTATGATTTGACTTCTAGTATGGGTAAGAGTATTGAGTTCTCCTAGGGTTGGGCTCCAAGTATGGATCATGGTATGGGGTTCTTGGTGCGGGCACCAGACTCAGAAGAAGACTTCAGAGCTCCATCTGGATCTCTGATTAACCTTGCCCGAAGAATTAGGGTTTTTTGGCTTGTAATAAGGGTTGACTTGATCAACTCAATTTTAGCTTGAGTCTATATTACTTGCATTTTTATTTTGTTGAGTCATGTTGACTCAGTAATGGACTAGGGCTTCAACCTGGGGTGTTACATTTTCTCCCAAGGCCAAGCAAGTGGGCGCCACACTCACAGCCACACTCCCAGCCATACGCCTGAGTCCAGGGGGTGCCACATCTCCATCCAGCAGGCTTTGGTCCCCGCACCACAGATAGCAGCTCCCTTCTCTCATGCGCCAATTGAGGAGAAATCCACCAGGGGTCCACAAATCAAGGGGGCGGCCCAAGACATTCCCAAAAGAACCAAACTATGAAAGGGAAGAAATTCTCTTGGAGAGAACTTCAAGGAGGCGCCCATTACCTGCCAAAAATACTCAAAACAAAGTTAGAAAGAGCCATAACTTGGGGAGAAAGAAAAGGAGGTATCCAAAAAGGGTTGAGCCATGGAAGGAAGGAGATTTCTCTTGAAGAGCAAGGTTAGGAGGCGCCCTAGTCATTCCAACTAAAGCCAGATATAAAAGGAAACAAATTTTCTCTTGGAGGGCAAGGTTAAGAGGTGCCCAAACACTTCCAGATAAGGCCAAGCATAGAAGGAAAAAAATAATTTTCTTAGAGGTCAAGACAAGGAGGCGCCACCCACTTTCCTTTTTTGAAGCCTCAATCATCTTTGGAATTATTTGGCCGGCCATATGAGTAGGGATTGATCCTACAATCCTAATTTGAAGATCCCCTCCTTTAGTCCCACATGGGAAGATGTAAAACCCTACTCCTTTGTAATGTCCTATAAATTAAAACCCCTTTGTAAGTTCTAATAAATCAGATGAATGAAACCAAATTTTTTTTGTGAGCAAACTTTGTGTTTTCTCTCTTCCGCACTTGCATCTAGGTGTTGAGCTCCGTGAGGGAGTAAATCCGGGTTCCCCAAGAACCTTGAGGAGGTGTGAGATCTCCAAAACCCAAACCCTAGGTTAGCCACTCCACTCCCAAACCCTAGTCGCCATCACCCTTCTCTTTCCACCAAACCCTAGCATATTCCACCTCCCACGGCCCCTCTCTCCAAGTCCAGGCCGATCACCAGCATCCAGCTACAGTCCGGATACTTCAGATCCAAAGTTCTTTCCAGAGGGAGTCGAATCAGCCTTCAAGAGAATCCGGATCTCAGCGACATCAGCCTTCAAGTTCTTCGAACTGGTAAATCCTTTCCTGAGTCTCTGAATCCCTCACTTGTTTTTCTTCTTCCCAGATCTTGAGACCAGGAGAAGCCGACCAAACCACAGACCAGTATTGGAGGATCCATTGCGAAGATAGCCGAATCCGAGGATCCAACAATCTGCTCGAGAGAGTTCTTCCACCCAAATTCTGAGAAGATCACTGTCTGGTTAGTAAACCATCTCTCCTCTCTATTTCTGTCCTGTTGAATGTTCAGAACGAAACCCTAGGTCTGGGAGTTTCTCAACCCCCAGCGATCCGTTACTTCTGAACTACTCTGATAATTTAGTTTCTTCTAAATTGTGCTTTCAATCCTTACTTAGTTTCCTTCAACTTAGTTTTGCTTTACTTTGAGTCAAAGCCAATTTCTGAAATAAAAAAAAAAAAAAATTAATCCTAAATTTACTTCCGCATACGCTTCTTTGTTCTTTGTTCTGCATCATTTTTGGTATCAGAGCATTCATTCTGCATCATTTTTGGTATCAGAGCCCTGTCTAGGGTTTCTATTTTGCTTGCATGTTTTGAGTCTCTCTCTTTTTACTTTGTCTGCTCGAAGTAGACTCCCCAGGACGTCCGGTCCTAGGAATGAAGTGAGGTGCAAACCTCCTCTTCCCATTCCATGGGGTGTTCCTAGGGCGTGTAGGGGATCCGTTGGGTTACAACTTCGTAGCAGGAATTGTAAACGGGGAAGCACTCTGTTTTCAGTCTGTAACTGCTCTATTAAAAGAATTGTTTCTCATTGAAGGTAACTTCAAATTGTATGATTTTTGTTTTGCTGGAACCAGTATAATTGAAAATATTTTATATAATCTTCTTGTGATTTATTGGTTTCCATAAAATTTTTGAGAGTTAAATTACTGTAACTCTGTTTCTGTGTTTCTGCAATTCAATTATTTTGAGTGATCATCTCCTAATTCATCTTAAGGGCATTTGAGCATCTAAGATAAGGGGAGGAGTTGATAACCTCTCCTTAGCCCAAAACCATCACCCACTCATTCGATCCTAAGCCTAATTTTAAAATTTATTAGACTTAATTTGCCCTAGTGGGCTAGGGACATCAACAAGTTGGGTCAAGGCTAGTGTTGAGTCAGTTTGTCTAGTTACTCTGTGTGTGCTTTGTACTCAGTGTCTGGAATGGTGGTTCAGGGATTCTATCCCGAAGGGCTTGTGTGCTGGTCCGCCTACCTGGCCAATCTCTGATTGGTGTCTAGGATTGGCATTTAGGGACCTAACACTCCCCTTACACCTGCCTGGCTGAGTCCTGAGTTACTACAGGCTAGCTTGCCACTCTGATTCGGCATCTAGTTTGGGCTCTAGGTCTAGTGAGCCATTAGTCGCTTTAGTCTAGTCACATTCTGTGTGTTTGTTTGCATCATCATGTTGACCCGGAATGGAGTGCCCTACCAACCTGGTCAAACCCAACCTGATTTAGAGGCCATGGTTAGAGCTCTTACTGAATGTATGAACAAATTGAGCCAGGATTTGACTGCTACTATTACCCAGTGTAAAGAACAAGTCCATGAGAATTTTACACAGCTTAGGGATCAAGTCCAAGTACTAGAAACGTAGACATCAAAATTGGATCCCTGATCCAAAATTTAATAGGCCCCAATCTCATCCATGCCAGGAGCCTAGGAGGACCTTATACCGTGAACCCGAGCATAACCTTAGGAAGCCTAACCATGATATCTATAGTGTGGATCGTGTCTATGAGAGGTCCTTACAATATTCTAGACCAGTCACTCAACAACCCAAGTCTTCTAGATCAAACCATTTAGATCCACACCCATGCCCAAGTAAGGTCTCTACTAGCTTGAAACCCAGTGTGACCCAGGTTCCTATATCGCAAGAATGTTTGTTTTGTGGAGAAAGAGGCCATAAATCTAGTCAATGCCAATGCATAGGACTGGCTTGTGCACAACTAAGTGGTAAGAATCCTAAGGATGACATTAATGAGGGAGAACCCAAGCCTACCAATGAGGAAGAAGGGTTAGGTATGACAAGCCCAGAATCAGTTGACCCGATTACCACTGACCCGAAACCCATTGAAGATGGCATCGAGGAAGTATATGATGCTGGCTTGAGTCTAGTTGATGAATATGAGGGGGAAGAACTTGAAGAATGTGACATCGATACTATTGGTTCCTTACCTGAGGAGACCTTGGAGAGCAACCCAGTGGTAGGACCTAGTTCAGAAAATCAAGAGATTTGTGAGAATCAGGTTCCTTTAGTCAAATACCCCCAGGAAGAACTCATAGTGTTAGCCCAAGCTATCAGTTCGTACCCTCTAATGACAGTCATTCCCCAAGTATCAATTAAAGATCTTTGCACTGAACTGTTTAAGTTTGCCCACCTTATGGTAGATCCTCTCCTTAGGATGACTGAATCAAGCCTCTTACAATTGGACCTTGTCCCATGCCCAGCCACTAAGGTCTCTCCCGTAATCTCAGTTTAACATCCTTGTCTAGTGCGGATTGATTCACCCAGTCCTGTAGGAGTCCTCCTTATGACCCCAGACCCCTTCCATCGCATGACTGACCTACCCTTCTATAGAGTATACCTTTCCGCACCCATATGTCAAATTTCAAGTCTTGAGGTCATCATCCATAGGCCCTTCCATGAATCATTCTTCAATCCAGCTCTTGAGAAAATGAATCATTATTTGCTTAGAGAACAAACTTTAACTGTTGCAATCACGTGTCCTAGGCTGCTTCCCGAACCATCTCTTGATCCATTCTTGGGAGTAGCAAACTTTTCCTTTCGTAAGGATGACCATTTGACATTCATAGATCACCATTCAAACCTTCAGGTCACCACCTTTAGCCAGCAGGTAATTCGAAACTCCATCTCAAATTTCATCCCTTTCTCTAGGACTTCCAATGCTTCTTACACCATCCAAGTATACTTTGTCGAAGTCTTTAGAGTGAACCACATGACAGAACCTATTAGGTTTGCCACCTACTTCTGGAAGACCTTATGGCACCTGCTAGGCATCCATGATAAGTTTTCATGCTCTGCATGCCATCCTCCGACCCAAGGTCAAACCTAGAGAGCCGTAGTTTGTTAGGTTTAGACCTAGGGTTCCTTTGGAAAAAAGTCCACTCTTTAGGAATGCGTTGTCAATCTAGTTTAGTTTTTCTTGACCCTTAACTAGGCTTTGACTCAGATTTTGGTTTGATTAAGAGCACCAGGAATTGGGATTTGTATTTTGTCCAGGGCTGAATTTGCATATAATGACTCGGTCGATAGGTCTACGGGTAAGAGTCCATTTGAAATTGTGCATGGTTACAAACCTCACACACCTCTTGACCTAGCTCCTTTACCAGTCCACACACGAGTCTCCGAGTCTGCCGAAGTTTTTGCACAGCATATAAAAGACTTGCATAAAGAAATTCAAGCCAAACTAAATTTAAGTAATGAAACTTATAAGAAGTTGGCTGATTCTCAAAGGCGAGTCAAAACTTTTGATGAAGGAGACTATGTAATGATTAGTTTAAGGCCTGAACGGTTTCCTCCTGGAACCGTTAGAAAGTTACATGCTAGAGGAGCTGGACCATTTAGAGTGGTGAAGAGAGTAGGATCCAATGCCTATGTGCTCGAGTTGCCTCCAGAACTAGGCATTAGCTCCACTTTCAACATTACAGACCTAGTAGAGTATAGAGAGCTAGCTGTGATTCCTAGTGAGGCTTTTGAACCTAATCCTACTCTTGAGAGTGAACCCAACCCTGTGTGTCCACCAACAAACTGGCCTGTGAGGAAAGAGCAGATTCAAAAGATCCTGGATGATCAGGTTATCTCTACTCGTAATCGAGGATACCAAAGATACCTGGTCCGCTGACAAGGAAGGCCAGATTCTGATGACTCTTGGATCTCCCGAGAAGAATTACAAGAATTGGACCCAGACCTCTTGGAGAGATACCAGAACCAACTTGATCCATACTCGATAGGGTCGAGTTCCTCCCACCTTGGGAGAATTGGTGCGGGCACCAGACTCAGAAGAAGACTTCAGAGCTCCATCTGGATCTCTGATTAACCTTGCCTGAAGATTTAGGGTTTTTTGGCTTGTAATAAGGGTTGACTTGATCAACTCAATTTTAGCTTGAGTCTATATTACCTGCATTTTTATTTTTTTGAGTCATGTTGACTCAGTAGTGGACTAGGGCTTCAACCTGAGGTGTTACATTTTCTCCCAAGGCCAAGCAAGTGGGTGCCACACTCCCAGCCACACTCCCAACCATACGCCTGAGTCCAGGGGGCACCACATCTCCATCCAGCAGGCTTTGGTCCCCACACCACAGATAGCAGCTCCCTCCTCTCATGCGCCAATTGAGGAGAAATCCACCAGGGGTCCACAAATCAAGGGGGCGGCCCAAGACATTCCCAAAAGAACCAAACTATGAAAGGGAAGAAATTCTCTTGCAGAGAACTTCAAGGAGGCGCCCATTACCTGCCAAAAATACTCAAAACAAAGTTAGAAAGAGCCATAACTTGGGGAGAAAGAAAAGGAGGTATCCAAAAAGGGTTGAGCCATGGAAGGAAGGAGATTTCTCTTGAAGAGCAAGGTTAGGAGGTGCCCTAGTCATTCCAACTAAAGCCAGATATAAAAGGAAACAAATTTTCTCTTGGAGGGCAAGGTTAAGAGGTGCCCAAACACTTCCAGATAAGGCCAAGCATAGAAGGAAAAAAATAATTTTCTTAGAGGTCAAGACAAGGAGGCGCCACCCACTTTTCTTTTTTGAAGCCTCAATCATCTTTTGAATTATTTGGCCGGCCATATGAGTAGGGATTGATCCTACAATCCTAATTTGAAGATCACCTCCTTTAGTCCCACATGGGAAGATGTAAAACCCTACTCCTTTGTAATGTCCTATAAATTAAAACCCCTTTGTAAGTTCTAATAAATCAGATGAATGAAACCAAATTTTTTTTGTGAGCAAACTTTGTGTTTTCTCTCTTCCGCACTTGCATCCAGGTGTTGAGCTCCGTGAGGGAGTAAATCCGGGTTCCCCAAGAACCTTGAGGAGGTGTGAGATCTCCAAAATCCAAACCCTAGGTTAGCCACTCCACTCCCAAACCCTAGCCGCCATCACCCTTCTCTTTCCACCAAACCCTAGCATATTCCACCTTCCACGGCCCCTCTCTCCAAGTCCAGGCCGATCACCAGCATCCAGCTACAGTCCGGATACTTCAGATCCAAAGTTCTTTCCAGAGGGAGTCGAATCAGCCTTCAAGAGAATCCGGATCTCAGCGACATCAGCCTTCAAGTTCTTCGAACTGGAAAATCCTTCCCTGAGTCTCTGAATCCCTCACTTGCTTTTCTTCTTCCCATATCTTGAGTCCAGGAGAAGCCGACCAAACCACAGACTAGTATTGGAGGATCCATTGCGAAGATAGCCGAATCCGAGGATCCAACAATCTGCTCGAGAGAGTTCTTTCACCCAAATTCTGAGAAGATCACTATCTGGTTAGTAAACCATCTCTCCTCTCTATTTCTGTCCTGTTGAATGTTCAGAGCGAAACCCTAGGTCTGGGAGTTTCTCAACCCCCAGCGATCCGTTACTTCTGAACTACTATGATAATTTAGTTTCTTCTAAATTGTGCTTTCAATCCTTACCTAGTTTCCTTCAACTTAGTTTAGCTTTACTTTGAGTCAAAGCCAATTTCTGAAATATATAAAAAAAAAAAAAGAAATTAATCCTAAATTTACTTCCGCATATGCTTCTTTGTTCTTTGTTCTGCATCATTTTTGGTATCAGAGCATTCATTCTGCATCAGTTCTCCTAGGGTTGGGCTCCCAGTATTGGTCAGAGTATTGGGCTCTCATAGGATTGGACTCCAAATATTGGTCATGGTATGATGTTCTCCAAGGGTTGGACACAGCATGGGTCCTAAGGTTAGGCTTAGGTTTAGGTCTAGTATGGGGCTTAGGGGTTTTCCCTATATCTTCTAATTGGTTCCCTACCTGGTCAAAACTATTGGTTAAGGGGTCAAGCCTCTCGTGGGTTTGGGTATAGGATTGGGTTAATTGGCAAAATCCATGATTCATTTAAGTAGTCCATTGGTTCATCTGGGTGGTCAATTGGGCATTTATCTGGTTCATCTGGGTGGTCAACTGAGCAATCACCCAGTCACTCATGGTCTTCATAAGAGTTTCAAGATTGGGCTCCATGGTTGAACTGGGTTGGGGTTTAGACTAGTGGTGGTGTTAGACTCCTAATATAGAGGTTATGCAATCAAGAATACAAGGGTTATGATGCAATCAAGCACACAATGGTTAACACATACTAGGGTTCGCTAGACCTAGAGCCAAAGTTGAATGGATCAACTCAACTTACATACAACTCAACAACTAATCCTTCCACTGGCCAGGTAAGAGGTGGGGTGGTGGGAGGCTCCCCCTGCTTGTGACAGGGTCCTAATTAAAAACCACCAGTCCACTTAGGGCATTTGCCTCTGGACCTCTAGCATTAGACACCAGCTTCCAGTAATACATGATGGGTTGGGTGCACTAGTTTTCTCACTAGACTTGAACCCGACCTGTTAGTATCCCTAGATCACTAGAGCAAATTAAATTGCTAATTGATTTTAATTAAGGTTTGGGTATGAATACAAGGTTGTTGTTTTGGGCCCAAGACAAGTAATGACTGCTTACCCTGATCTAAGATATTGAGATTGCCCTTAAGATTAGTTTAGATGAGATGATGCACAATCAATGATCCTAATGCAATCTAATAACAAATAGAAAATAAAAATGTTTTCTGGTCTTTTTATGAGGTGGTAAATTAACTTTATGTTGGTTAGGTTATCAAACAAAATTGTCTTGGGTTGGGTGGGGTTTGGTAGTTGATTAGGTTTGGTTTAGTTAGATATGCAGAAACTGAAATTAGGGTCTATTTGATGCAGATGTTAGCATAGATTTCAATGCAGAAAAATTATAAAAAAATTACAAGAAAGAGAATGATGTGTAAGGATTCTTCATACTAAATTTAATACAAAAAAAAAAAATGTAATGATGATGCAAAACTTAGGGTTTCTAACTGGGTGCAGGAAAGCATAGAATTCTGGTTAGGATTTCTAGGATGCCAAATTTTTTATAATTTTAGGTTCTGTAAAATCTTAGAAAATTATTATTAAAATAGAGGACTCAAAATATATGACATGATGCAAATTTTAAAGAAAAATAAAATTCCTAAGTTCATGAAACAGGTCTAAACATGAACCCCTAATGCAGATGATAGGATACAGATTTTTGTTAGGGTTTTAGTTTTGCTATTTTTTGTTGATTTTAGGGTCTGAGAAAAATCCTAAGAAATATCAGAAAAATAGAGGAAAAAATAGAGGATATTCACCATGACAATCAATAAATGAATCAAAGAACTTGATGGGAAAATAGTGCTATGTTTTGAGGGGTTATGCAGATTTCAGGATGCAGAAATCTAAACTAAGATGCAAGAACATGCCCTAATCCCACTCTGATACCAAAATTGATGAGGGACGGGATTCTAATTTGATGTAGGATGATATGCAAGGGATGAAGATGAAGGAAATTAGATTAAAGAAAGCAAATCTTTTTGGTTTTTTTTATGGTTTTGATTCTCGAAACTAGCCTAGATTAGGTTAGGGTTATCCTGTATCAATTAGCAGCCTACTCACAAGCTAGATTAATCAATGAGAAAAGAAAATCAGGATCCTAGGTCTAAGAAGGCCTATTAGGAGCATGTTCAACTTCAAGAAATCAGACAAAAAGAGATGAGAATTAGGTTTAACATACCAGACAATGATTTCTAGTTGTTGTGGAAGAGATCGGTCTGCTTAGATTGGCGCTTAGATGATCCGGTCACTTTTCCATTGATCCGTCAGCTTTTTTATTAGCTTTGTTGGGATATCCTGGTTCAGTTACAAACCAAACTCTAGTTTGACTTATCGAAGCCCGTCTCTCCAGTCTACGGACTTCGAACCAAGCGAAGGACAGGCCAACTACAAGCAAACCAAGGCTTCACATCGGACTACAACATCCGGAGGCCAGTCCTTCAGGTAGCACCTTCGGCCCCGGCCAAAGTCTGAACTACTTATCGACTTCCGAAGACACGTACTTCGGTTCCCTCCATAGACACGATCTCCGGCCTCGAAAAAATACCAAGTCTTCAGCCCACGCAAGGGGAAACCCAAAGCTTAAACCACAATCTGTTCCAAAAGGAAACTGTAACCAACAGTTACAATCGACACTCATCATGCCATGATCATGGCGCGCAACTCCTGTAGCCACGCCTCCGATCTGGCCAGAACCGCTCATTGATAATCCATGATCGCCAATCAAGGAAGAGATTGGCTCCCCATGATCACCGTAAAAAGAGCGGGCCACAGACTGGAGGCCATCTTTTAAATATGGGTAAGAAGGGTAGCTCGAGAGGTACGCGATCAATCTCGCACACATAGACTTTCAATCCCCAAGAGCTTTTTCTCTTCTACTCTTTCTCGACACCTTCCCCATTATGCGGTTGGAATCCACAACTGACTTAGGCATCAGAGTGTCCTCCACCAGAACAACTCCGGCAAGGAAACTGTTTTGCAGGTGAACTAGGGAGTGGTCCTGCGATGCAGTGGCTTCAACCGACCGATCCAGGGACTCCACACCAATAGATTGGCATGCCAGGAAGAGGTGATCATTAACATTCCATAAGCTCCCTCCCAGACAAGGGGAAGAAAAAAGTTCTTTGATGGCAAGAGGAAAAGACCCAATCGCTTCTACATGCCGGAGTCGTGCTCCATCTTAGGGGCGTGTACCCCCAGATGAGAACGATGCTCCACCTCCCATGGTTGTTGTGGGAGCACAGTAGTTTGAAGCTCTTATGAACCAGGTCACCAACCTAAAGGCCATGGTTCAAGAGTTCCAAGACAAAGCCTTTTCGGTGGCAAACCCACCGGTAATTTCTAGACATAGCTCTCGATCCCGAAGAAGGAGAGCACCACGGAAGGATTCTGCGCATCCTTCCCCCCGTTCTCAGCCCTTTCCCGAAGGCCGAACTTCAAGACTACCTAGGTCTGCTGATTCCTCGCAAAAAGGGAAAATGCCTAGGCAAACCTCCTCCTCCTCCTCCAAAGACTCCAGTCTGATGGAACGAGCACCGAAGCAGACTCCTGATTATGATGGAAGGTTCAGAGCCATCGAATCAGAGATGGCAAAGGCACGAGAACACAGAATGCGAGATCAGAGAGATCTCGATGACTTGATTATGGGTGATCTATGCCCACCCTACACTGACCGCATCATGGCTGAGGACATTCCTCGACACTTCAGGGTTCCCAGATGGAACCCTAGGATGGCACCTTCGACCCCCTCGACCATTTGGGCAGCTTCAAAGCCCATATAATGATCCAAGGAGCTTCAGTCGCAATGTACTGTTTGGCATTCCTGGCTACCTTGAAGAAGTCCACTCGGATGGGGTACTTGAGCCTACGCCCAGGTACCATCGATTCCTTTTTTGAGTTAGAAAAACTATTTATCTTGCATTTCAGGACATGCCACAAGACTCCTCGGAATACGGACACACTCTTCCTCCTTCACCAGAACGAAGGAGAAAGCCTGTGGGATTATATCTCCAGGTTTAATACGACCACGCTTGAGATCCCAGATCTCAACGAACACGTGGCCATGTCAGCACTGAAGAAGGGACTTCAAACCTCTAGGCTTACTTTTTTCCTGGATAAGAAATTTCCTAAAAGCTATGTTAAGCTCCTATCGAGGGCTTGGAAATAGGACGATGTCGAAGAGCAGGTGGATGACTGGCTGAAAGGAAGCCCCCTTCAAAAAAGAAGAATAATAGGGAACAAGGTCCCCAAACCTCCAATAATAACAACGGTGGCAGATATATAGACCGTCGAAGAAGTCCTCCCAAACCCAGAGTGCTGGGAGGAAGATTCGACTCATACACCCCTCTCAACCTCCCCCGAGAGAAGATCCTCATGGAGATAGAGAAAGAAAACTGTCTCTAACGGTCCCATCCCATGAAGGCCTCCTCTTCCATAAAGAACAGGAACAAATTTTATCGATTCCACCGGGACCATGGCCACAACACAAAAGAGTGCATCCAATTGAGGGATGCAATTAAGGATCTCATCAAGAGAGGATACCTAGGGTGGTACATCGATCGCCAGGGACCCCGGTCAGAAGCAACTGTTCCCCAGCCACCTCCCGAAGAGGCCAAATTGCCAAATCAAAGGCCCACCAACGGAGGTGTAGGGATGATACACCGGCCCACCAATTAGAGAAGGGATGAAGATGAAGCTTCAAAGTGACTGAAAGATAACAATTCCATCCTCTTCTCTGACGATGACCTTGCAGGAGTTCGGCTCCAACATGACGACCCTCTTGTAATTTTGGTCGTAGTGGCCAATTATGATGTACAACAAGTTCTCATTGATAATGGAAATTCGACTGATGTCTTAATGTACGATGCATTCTCCAAAATGTATTTGCCTAGACATCAACTGCAAAGATCTCCCATACAACTCTCCGATTTCGGGGGCAACCAAGTTTATGCTAAGGGGGGAATAGTGTTGCCCGTAACCCTCGGCACCGAGCCTCGACAAAAGACATTACTGATCAACTTCATGGTAGTCCAGATCCCCTCAGCATACAACATTATTCTGGGGAGGCCTGTCTTGAACAGGTTCCGGACTGTGATCTCCTCTCACTACGTCTTGGTATGCTTCCCCACCAGGAATGGTGTTGGAGAAGTTAGAGGGAACCAGAGGATGGCATAGCAATGTCTGATGATTGAAGATAGTCATTTCAAGGATTCGACTACTCCGGATCAATTGGATCGAAGGGATGCAACCATAAATGTTGCTGAACCCATGAAAAGGACCATCCCGGTGCCTTTGAAAGAGGAGGATCCCTCCAGAGTTGTGCAGATCAGGATCATCCTTGATAAGGAAATCAGAACGGAGCTGATCTATTTTCTCAGGGGCAACACCGATGTCTTCGCTTGGTCTACTTTGGACATGCCTGGGATTCCCACCGAAGTAATCACTCATCGGCTGGAAGTAACCCCTGGGTACAAGCCGGTGCGGTAGAAGAAGAGGAGCTTTGTCCTAGAAAGACAGCAAGCTATAGACAAAGAAGTTGGCAAGCTCCTCAAGGTAGGGTTCATCAGAGAGGCCCGCTACCCCGAGTGGCTGGCCAATATGGTAATGGTGAAGAAAGCTAGTGGCAAGTATAGGATCTGCATCGACTACACAGACCTCAATAAGGTTTGCCCAAAGGATAGCTTCCCTCTCCCAAAGATTGATCAACTGGTCAATGCTACTGTCGGCCACCAATTGCTAAGCTTCATGGACGCCTTCTCCGGCTACAATCAAATTAGAATGGATCCACAAGATGAGAAGAAGACAGTATTCATCACTGATAAAGGTCTCTACTGCTACAAGATGATGCCGTTCGGCCTCAAGAACACCGGAGCGACATTTCAGAGACTGATCAACAAGGTGTCCGAAAAGCAACTAGAAAGAAATATGAGGGCCTATGTTGACGACATGATCGTCAAGAGCCTCCACTGGAGAGATCACATCCATGACTTGGAGGAGTCATTTAGCACCCTCCGGCGCTACCATATAAAGCTAAACCTGGCAAAGTGTGCCTTCGAGGTCACGTCAGGTAAATTCCTGGGCTTTTATGTCACCAAACGAGGAATTGAGGCGAACCCTGAGAAGATTCAAGTCTTGAAAGATATGAGACATCCTTCTAGCAAAAAGGAAGTCCAACAGTTGATAGGGAGGATTGCCTCCCTAAGCAGATTTATCGCTCGGTCAGCCAAGAAATGTCTTCTGTTCTTTAAGGTACTTTTGCAATCAAAGGGTTTCGAATGGTCCGAAGACTGCCGCGTTGTCTTTGAGGAATTGAAGAAGTATTTGGAGACCCCGCCATTGCTCTCCAAGCCAAAAGAAGGCGAGGTCCTCTACTTGTACCTCTCTGCTTCAGACAAAGTAGTGAGTTTGGTTCTTGTTCGGAAGGAAGAAGATGGGTCCCACAAGCTGATTTACTACATCAGGAAGGTCCTGCTTGATGGAGAAACGTGATATGCAAGGATCCAAAAGCTGATCTACTCTTTAGTGATTGCGGCAAAGCGACTACGGCCATACTTCTAGGCCCACGCTATTATGGTGTTAACTAATCAACCTCTCAAGGCCGTTCTCCGATCCCCGAACACTTCTGGAAGGATAGCTAAGTGGGCTATGAAGCTAAGTGAATTTGACATCAGCTTGCAACCCTGAGCGACTAAGAAGGCCCAAGTGCTCTCCAATTTTTTAGCTGAGTGCATCTGGAAGTCCGAAGATGAAGCCTCTTCAGAAGAAGAAGAAGACCCGAAGGAGACGAAATCCATTTGGGTGCTTCATGTGGACGGAGCTTCCAATGCTACCAGGTGCGGGGTTGGACTCATGTTTGCTGAACCTGATAGCCATACCATAGAGTTTGCACTCCGTTTCTCCTTCCACGCCTCCAATAATCAGGCCAAATATGAGGCCCTACTCGTCGGACTTCGGATCGCCAAAGACCTGGGAGTCTGGCAGCTCCGAGCCTTCTCCAATTCTCAACTGGTTGTGAATCAAGTCAACGGAGAATACGCAGCCAAAGATCCAACCATGGTGCAATACCTGGAGAAGGTTCAGGCTTTATCCTTCCAAATTGAACATTTTGAAATTATCCATGTTCCCCGATTAGAGAACTCCCGGGTGGATGCACTGTCTTGACTGGCAACTACAGCACCGGAGTCTCTCGGGCGCACCTTTGTTGAACATCTTGAAACTCCAAGCATTGTCGAAGAGGCTATAGAGGTGCGCCAGATTGATACTGAGCCAAGCTGGATGGATCCCATCATCAGATTCCTGAATGAAGGAAAACTACTGGAAGATAAGGCAGAGGCTAGGAAGATCCACTGGATGGCATCTCAATACGTCATCTTAGATGGAACCCTCTACAAGAGATCGTTCTCCCAACCACTGCTAAAATGCTTAAGGCCCACCGATGCAGACTATGCTTTGAGAGAGGTCCATGAGGGCATATACAGGGATCATTTGGGTGGTAGGTCTCTAGCATACAAGATTATTCGACAGGGGTATTACTGGCCCTCCATCCAGAAGGACTTAGCTGATTTTGTGCGGAAGTGCGACCAATGCCAGAGGTATGCCAATGTGCAGAGACAACCTGCGAGTCACCTGAATCAGTTGGCAGCCCCATGGCCTTTTGCCTAGTGGGGGATGGACATTCTTGGCCCATTCCCACCAGCATCAGGGCAAAGGAAGTTTCTCCTAGTGGCCATCGACTATTTCACAAAGTGGGTGGAAGCCGAACCATTGGCCCAGATCACAGAAGGCAAAGTGGAAAATTTGTAAAAAATTCCATCATCTTCAGGTTTGGCATCCCACATGTCATTATCATGGACAACGGGAGACAATTCGACAATCTGAAGTTCAAGGACTTCTGTGCTCGGTACCATATCCAGCATCGGCTGACATCCGTAGCTCATTCGCAGTCCAACGGAGAAGCCGAAGTCACCAACCGGACCATCCTTCATGGTCTGAAGACGAGGTTGAACGCCGCCAAGGAACTTTGGACCGAAGAGCTGACCTCCATTCTCTAGGCATACCGAACTACCCCGAGAACGGCCACCAGCGAATCTCCGTTCAAACTGGCCTACAGTACCGAAGCCGTACTACCCATTGAAGTCTCCCTACAGTCTCTGAGAATTGACAACTTTGAAGAGCCTAAGAATTCTGATCACAGAAGGATTGATCTGGATTTGCTATCAAGCACTAGGCTATAGGCCTAGATAAGAATGGTAGCATACCAGCAAAAAGTCACCAAGTACTATAACTCAAGGATGAAGGAGCAAACCTTCCGCACAGGGGATATGGTATTGCGAAGAGCAAAAGTGTCAAGGACAACAGAACAGGGTAAACTCTCCCTCAACTGGGAAGGCCCATATCAAGTCGAAGAAGTCATTCGACCAGGGACATATCGACACAGGACCCTGGAGGGGAAGACCCTATCCCAGCCATGGAATGTACAAAACCATCGCAAATACTATCAATAAAAAAGTTACAAATAACTCCAGTGCAAAGCTTCTTAACTCTACTCAACTCAGAATGGCTAGTTGCATCGACTGAATGACAACAGCCTGAATGACCCGATCTAAAAAATTAGTCAACTGTGCAAAGGAGAGTCTGATCCACTCACCTTATCGGTATGCCCGACGAGCGCAATGGATGGTCTAACTAGGCCACCAAAAAGATCAAAGGCGCAGGGATGATTTTCGTAACCTACCCTATGGTGAATCCGAACATGCGCCGAGATGGGCCTAAACAGCCTACCTTAATCATGACAAAAAGTGCACAGGGATGGTGTAAACGCCTTACCTTACGAAAAATCCGAACATGTGCTTAAAAGGACAACTGTTGTCCTCTCTGTCAATAACAAACATTCTCAAAATGGTCCAATTGACCTTGCTTCTCCCCTGTAGACCAAAAGTGGTCTACGGAGTCTACATTATAGACAAATTATGATGCAACACATCGCAAAAAGTACACGGGAAGAGGTAACAAAAAGATCTTTCATTTCTTTCAATTTTTTTTTACAAAAAAAAAAAAAATAGATAAAAGAAAGAAAGAAACTCTCCTAAAAAGCGAGTAAAAAAAAAGAAAAGAAACTCTCCTAAAGAGAGACAAAAAAAAAGAAAAAAGCAGCAGCAACAGCAGAATCTGGGAAATTTTCATTAACTCCCCGATGGGTTTTTCTCATACCGTCGGGGAGAGACCAGATGGGACGACGAAGGGCCCCCGGGGTTCCCATCCGAACTCGAGTCCAACCCTTCATCGGAGTCAGAATCGAATTCATGGCCGGGGAAGGGAACGGAGGGTTTGATATTATCAAAGCCCTTCAAGTTATAAAACTTGGAGGCTTTCCTCCGACACTCCCAAAATCCCTTATGGAAGGAGTCCAGGGCCACCCCAGTGAGCTCATCCTTGAAGGCAGCAGAAGCCCTGAAGTTTGCGACAGCATCCACCGCCTCCTTCTTCGCCTCCTCCACCACCGAGGTCACCTCCATGACTTGAGCCCAGGCCTCCCTCAATTGAGCCTCCAGAAGGAGGACCTTCCTCTCGAGATGGTCCATCAGAGGCTCCTCCTCTTCGCCTCCAGGTCTAGGTGACTCCGGACTTCGCTTCCTCTTGGGGTCAATAGCCCTCCTTTTCACCACTCGGCGGAGCTCAGAAGTGCTGAACCTCATGGCTAATGGAGGGAAGAAGCCTACGGAAATGATGGCCTTTGATAGCGGAGGGCAGGGTCCTATTTATAAAAACCCTGCGCCCATGACCGACTACAGGAAGGCATGTCCCACGTCCTTCCCAGCTGCATGAGAAGGTGCCACGTGTCCGGGCGACGCTTCGAGAATCAGAAAAGTCACTCAGAGCCATCTCTGGGACAACAACCGCCGTCGCTTCAAATTCAGAGAAATCCTCATCATGCGACGGCATCATTAATGGTTTTTTTTGGAAAAAAGAGGCCCGACAACTTGTAAGATGCAAGAAATTATGACTGTGCAAATTTCGACATGCCACGTGGACAACGGTGATCCTAATCAAATCTCCCTAATCATTGATTGGTGGGGAAATGGCTCTTGCCTGCCCCAATGGACAAATTTGGCATCCGAAGTATTACGACGGTCTTCAGCAATGGAGTTCAGGTCCATTTTGAAGTTCATCCCTGCAGATTAAATGGCCTTCAGCCACGACTACTCAACCAAGTAGAAAAGAGAATGGTAAAACCGGTTCTTATTGACTGAACGGCCTTCGGAGGCTATCGTTCGACTAGGCAAAAGGAGAAACGGTAGAACCGTTTCAAGCTACACATGAGGCACAACAATGCATATGCAAAGGAAGGAAAATTCATTCCAAAATTAAGAAAAATTATCAGACAAAGTTCGTTGATTAAGCAAAAAAGAAAGGTGAAAAATACATCTAGAATGACCCAAGTTACTCAACATCAGCAGAAGAAGGCTCCACACCACAAGACTGGAGTACCTTATCGATTTGCTCTAAGAGGACCTCGTCAATCTGAGCTTGGACAGGAAAACCTTCAGCTTGGACTTCTCCATCCTGAGTTACCTCCTGGGCTAGGATCGGAGCTAGGATCACCCCCAGATCTTTGACTGGGGTAGCAGCCTCCACCTCCAGAAATGCTGACTCCTCGACCTCCCCTGCGGCTTCGGCCTCCTCCACTTCTTCTCCTTCCTCTCCAATTATGTTGTAGGAGGGAATGCTCGAAAGGTCGAGGTGAGGGAGGGTCTCCTTTACCTTGTTGAGTCCATCGTTGAAGCCGTGCTGGTAGGCATACAATGATGCTTCATCAATCTTTGTCTGAAATTGCAAAGACATCTTGAAGTCAGCCACGACATTGTCTATCCGCTTCCTCAAAGCTTCGGCCTCCCTCTTAGCAGCTTCGGATTCCAGGATCGCCTCTTCAGCCCTCTTAGAAGCCTCATCTGCCTCCTAGGATAAATTTTCCATCTTCTCCTGATCCTCCCTGGTGGCCTACTCCAGGGACTCGACTTGCCTCCTGCTCCTCTTCCACCCTGCCTCTTGTCCCGCTATCCTCAAGTGGGCACCTTTCAGTTCGCTTTTCAGTTCGCGAACTTCATCAGTTACCCGAACAAGATAGTCCTCCATGGATTGCTTTAGCTCTTCGGCTACTTCCCTGGTAGCCCTAGCAGTCTGAAGCTCCTCCTTGAGGCCGTGGATGAGGCTGTCTACGTTCCCCAGGCCTTCCTCCATGAAGGTGAAATCATAGACCAACTACATAAAAAAAGAAGAATTGAGGATCAAATAACTCTCAAGACAAAGGAGGCGGTGATAGTCATACCTATTGCAGGGCGGCGAAGTTGGAATCAAATACTTTGAGAAAGCTCCGGTTCCGGAGAATTGCCAGGTTATGGGGCAGTATCGTACCCTTCAACACCTGCCTAGCTTCAGCCGGGACCAGCAGTCCTCCCATAGGCGGGAGCTCCGAGGAGCTCATCGAACGGCCTCTGGCTGAAGAAGCCCCATAGACGGACTCTCCTTCGACTTGCCGTGCTTTTCCCCTTTCAATGGCAGGGGGACAAACTAGAGGCACATCCACTCCTTGAGGCGGGCTCTCCATTGTGTCGACTTGGGAAGTGACCGCCGGAAAAGTTTCGATTGGGCATGGTCTCGCCGGAGCTCCTCTCATAGCCGCTACATCTTCCCTCGAGGTGCCTTGGGAGGATGAAGTGCTTTGGTCCCCTTCGGGACCATCCCTTCGAGCTTTCTTCTGAACTGCAGACCTGGTGGAAGGGGCCTGTGCAACCCTCTTCTCCGAAGTTTGGCAAAGCCAGCTCAAATCACGCTTCATCCCGCCACCTGCAGGAAAAGGTGCTCACATCAGTTAAATAAGCTACGATAAAACCTGAAGTAGAGGGGCAGAAATTCCCATCGCTATACCTAATGATTGAAATTTACTAATTCCTGCCCGATCGAGATTCCTCTCCTCCAACAGTTCCCAGATGGAAAAAACTTGGAGTTAACCAGAAGATCATAATCCGACTGATCGGTTGCTAAGACTTTCTTTCTGTTATTGGTGGTCAGGCGAGGCTTCTTCCATATAGTGTCGAAGCCCCATGGATCAAAAGATAACATGAATATGAAGATGGGTTTCCACCCATGGATGGCGCTGAGCATGTCCTTGATCACCCTATGTCCTGATCTAGGGTTGATCACCCACCATCCGTTGCTGTGGAAGTCCCTCTTGAGAACGAAAAGGGCCATGAACAAGTTGGTCCTAGGCTTCACATTAGCAATGTTGCACATAACCAGGAACTCGCAGATGTTCCTGATGCTGTTTGGGGTCAACTATGCTAGCACAACTTGGTACAAGCAAAAAATCTTATCAAAGAAGGGGTGCAGGGAAAACCGAAGACCAGCTTTCAGGTGATCTTCGTATACAGCTAGGCACCTAGTGGGAGCTTCGTTCACCCGCTCCTCGGGCATGGGGAGGACAAAAGGAAACTCCTCAAGAATGCGGTAGCGTTCCCAAAGAAGGGCTGCCTTACCCTGAGAAATCGAGCTGGGGACCGACTCCGGACCTACTATATCTCCGGCCACCGAGGGCCCAACCTCTTCCCCCTGACTCTCAACGGTCTCTTCCATGACAAAGGAATGAAGCAAAGGAGCAGAAAGAAGTTTCTACCTGGGGAATAGACTGGTAGTCTATAACAGTTCAAGCAGGGGATGAGACGAGGCTGAAAAAGCTTCATCAGCCGGACCTTCACCCTTCCCCAAAAGAAAAGTAGGGGTCTCTGGACCCCCACCAAGGATTATTTTGACTCAAAGTTACCCTGGGAGGTAATCCACTTGCGATTAACCGCCAGGATAAGATCTGCCCTTCATCCAACGGGCAGAGGACAGCCACCACAACTATCCAAATCCCAACCAAAAGATTGCCTCAACCACCATGCAATGGGACAAGAAGAGATAGCCCCAGGGCCACCTACTTTTTCCAAATCTGGGAATGCCACCTGTCCACCATCTGATTCTCAGATCATGATGGACAGTCCAATAAGGGTCCCATAATCATTCACTGCACCATCTCTCAGGAGGAAAATGACAAGGCCTTAATACTCTCACTTCTCAAGGCAAATCTTCACTTCGACAATTGAGAGTAGGGGGCAACTATTGGGATATCCTAGTTCAGTTACAAACCAAACTCCGGTTTGACTTATCGAAGCCCGTCTCTCCGAATTATGGACTTCGGACCAAGTGAAGGATAGGCCAATTGCAAGCAACCCAAGGCTTCACAGCAGACTATAACATCCGGAGGCCAGTCCTTTAGGTAGCACCTTTGACCCTAGCCAAAGTCTGAACTACTTATTGACTTCCGAAGACACATACTTCGGTCCCCACCATAGACACAATCTCCGACCTCGAGGAAATACCAAGTCTTTGGCCCATGCTAGGGAAATCCCGAAGCTTGAACTACAATCTATTTTAGAAAGGAAACTGTAACCAACGGTTACAATCGACACTCCTCATGCCATGATCTTGGCGCGCAACTCCGGTAGCCAAACCTCCGATCTGGCTGGAACCACTCATTGACAACCCACGATCACCAATCATGGTAGAGATTGGCTTTCCATGATCACCGAAAGAAGAGCGGGCCACAGACCGGAGGCCATCTTTTAAATATGGGTAAGAAGGATAGCTCGAGAGGTACGCGATCAATCTTGTACACAAACACTTTCAATCCCCAAGAGCTTTTTCTCTTCTACTCTTTCTCGACACCTTTTCCATTTTATGGATGAAATCCACCACTGACTTAGGCATCGGAGTGTCCTCCACCGAAACAACTCCGACAAGGAACCTGTTTTGCTGGTGAACTAGGGAGCTGTCCTGCGATAAAGTGGCTCCGATCGGCCGATCCTGGGACTCCACACCAACAAGCTTCATTTGAGGGCAAAGAAGAATTCATCCAGAGTGCATGGTACTAGAGGGATCCTACAAACATCAAAGGTTAGAGATGTAGAATATGAGAAAAATACTAAATAGGATGGAAAGAGAAGATCGGGCAGAAGAGAGGCTGCAAGGGCTGGCGGCCTTGGATGATGCTTGGGCATCTGGATCTTGGAGGGCTGATGGTGGGCATCTTGGGATCTTGCTTGGATGGGCAATGGCTAGGGTTTAGTGGAAGAGGGAAGGATGGTTGGTGGTTGGGGTTTGCTCACAAGAAAAGAACACAAGTCTCTCACATACTTCCAAAGAACACAAATTGTCACAAGAAAAATTCACCAGAGTTTATTTCATGAATAAGAGTTTATTTTATAAGAGGGGGAGGGGTGTGGTATTTACAGATTCATCCAAGACCCTTTCCCTGTCAAAATTGGATTACAAGTTTGTGTGGGACAAGGAGTACAAGGTTTAACTAGAATCAGGAGTACAAAGTTTGATTGAAATTAAGAGGCCTAAATTCTAGTAGGACTTGGTCATTGGACTCCTTGTAGAACTTGGAAGCTTTGACTTTTCTCCATGAGCTTGGGTTGGGATGAAATTGATGCGGGACTAACTTGATGCCAGGATGAGATGATGCAGGTGATTTTTGTTATTTGTGATTTTTTGTTTTTTTTATATGGATTTTGGATTCTCGAAGATAGACAAAGAGAAGATCTAGGGTTCTATAATGAAAATAAATCCAGGAAAGTAAGTCCCTAAACAGGATAGGAAGAGGATTCCGGGATTGAGAAACCCTGTAGGACTTAGCTCTCAGATCAATAACCCCTTAGGAGTCTAGGGTTGCATACCTAATGTTCTGAAGTGCCTGATGCCGAGTTCGCTCGCTCTCGTGGATGCCGCCTGGATGATCGAGCCTTCAACCCCAGTGAATGCGCCGGCTTTCCATCCAAGGTCTAGAAGGCAAGGGAAACCGACTCTGTATTCATGGTAAATGGAGGACTTGCGAACAATCAATAGAAGGATTAGGAATCAACAAGTATCAGAAAAAAATAAGGGAAGAGAGGGTGGAGATGATGTTGATTGGGGGGTCTTCTTGCTGGGTGCCTAGATGGATCATCCAGTGGCCTTCGAACTCGAAGATGGAAGACGGATTTGCGGAAGAGAAAGTAACTCGAGGCCTCACATCTATCGACGCCCGAAGTCGAAGGTGCTCTCTTATAGAGATCGATGTTCTTAAGGAACGAAGGCAACTAACAAAGAGAATGGCTCTCAAATATTTTCTTTTCATTCATCATCATTAACATTACAAAGGAGGGGGTAAGGTCCTTTATATAGGCACCTTAAGATCCTTTCAAAATTTGAAAGAAAAAATACATTCCTTCTCTTGATGAGGCACCAAAAAATTTTGAAATTCAAAAAAAATCTGAAATCCTCCTCCTTGGCGGACCAATGCTTGAATCTAATTTGGGCATGGCATGATAATGGTCTTGGAAGAAGGAATTTAGCTCCATTGGACTTGGAAAGTTGACCTTCAATTCGGGAAGAAGGCAAGATTCATGGCTTGTGTCTTCCCTCTTTCCTTGGTTTCTCACCCTTCTTTGGAGAGAAGCTTGAAATGAGGCTTGGAGCAAGGCCTTTGTCTTCAACCTTTCCTTGGTTGCCCTCCCTACTTTGGTAAGTGGTTTGATGGAGGGAGGGAGAGGAGGAAAGAATATTTGATGTGTCTCCATTTGGCGCCCAAGAAACTCCTACTTGTGCCACCTACTTGGCAAGATGAGGTGGCACCACATGGGATGGTGAATTGGTGCCACATGGGGTGGTGAAGTGACACCCTAGGGTTGACATGTTGACCTTCAAGGCTTGGCTCAATAATAGTTAAGCTGGACTCAAAGACTACTCCGGCTTTGACCCAGACTTGGACTGGACTCAATACAGGACTAGACTCAATACAGGACATAACTTAACCAAATTGGTCAAAGTACAGGTCTAAACACAAACACTTGAGACTCAATTCATGGTTAAAAAAAATACAATGCTTAGGCTTGAAGCCTTATTACAAGATCCAAAAAAATTGGAACCCTAATTAGACATCCACAAAGGTTTGAGAAGCCTCTGTCGGATTCTGGTGCCCACACCAGTTCTCCCGGGGTGGGAGGAACTCGGCCTTATCGAGTAAGAGTTGATTTGGCTTAGGTACTCTTCCAGAAGGTCAGGGTCGAGTTGCTGCAAGTCCTCCTAGGTAATCCACGAGTTATCAGACTCAGGTCGGCCTTGCCATCAGACCAAGAAATGTTGATAAACTTTGCCCTGGGTGGTGATAGCTTGGTCATCCATGACATGCTTGATCCGCTCTCCTCTCTTAGGTAAAATTGGAGGTGGACACTCTGGGTTGGGTTCACTCTTAAATGAAAGGTCAGGCCCAAATGGCTCGCTAGGTGTGTTTGCTGGTTCCCTGTACTCAACTAAGTCTGAGATATTGAAAGTTGAGCTATTGCCATAATCCGGGGGTAGCTCAAGAATGTACGCATTAGGGCCAACTCTCCTAATCACTTTAAAGGGGCCAGCTTCACGAGCATGATGTTTCTTAACAGTTCCTGGTGGAAACCATTCAGGCCTAAGCCTAATCATTATAGAATCCCTAATTTTAAACTCTTTGGCTTATTTTCGAGAATCAGCCATTCTTTTACATGCATTATTACTTAGATTAATTTTTTTGCTAATTTCCAGATGCATATCCCTAATATGCTGTGCAAAGGATTCGACGGACTCAGAGACACGAGCATGGATAGGTAGGGGAATTAGATCAAGAGGTCAGTTATGTTTGTAACCACTTACAATCTTGAAAGAACTTTTCCCGGTGGTCCTATTCACTAAACTGTTGTAGGCAAACTCAACAAAGATTCCAATTTCTTGTATGTTTGCCTATCAAACACCTCAAGAGGTTCCCTAGGCTACTGTTGACTACCTCAGTTTGGCCATCGATCTGTGGGTGGTAGGCAATCGAAAACTTTAGCTTGGTGCCTAGAAAGTGCCAAAGGGTTTTCCAGAAGTAACTAGTGAATCGAACATACCTATCAGACACTATGGTTTTTGGAAGGCCATGTAACTTAACCCCATGCTTGAGAAAGAGCTTGGGAACTTTGGAAGCATCTAGGGTATGGGAGCAGGGTATGAAATGGGCCATTTTAAAGAACCTATCAACCACTACACAGACTAAATCATTCTTCCTTGCGATCTTGGGCAATCCTACAACAAAGTCCATGCTAAGGTCTTGCCAAGGGTGACTAGGCATAGGCAGAGGGGTGTACATGCCAATATTCTGCTTCTGTTATTTGCCAATAGCACAAGTTCGATACTTGAAAACAATGTTGGCTACATCCTTCTTCAAGCTTTGCCCAAAGAACCGGTCTTCTACTGCTAAGATGGTCTTTTCTCTACCGAGGTGACCAGCTAGGCCTCCTGCATGGGTTTTCCAAACTAAGAATTCTCGAAGAGAGGTCTTGGGAATGCACAATATATTAGCTTTGAAAAGGTAACCATCCTGGAGGGTGTACTCATAATGGGTGCTAGATGATTCTTATTTCTTGGATTGGAAGATCTCACCGAAGTCAGGACAGGTCTCGTATTGCTCTTTTAATCGATCAAATCCTACAACCTTAGTCCTAATGATATTCAGCAATAGGGCACGATGGCTAAGGGCATCAGCTATCTTATTCTCAATACCAGCATGATGTTTAAGCATAAAGGTATAGGCCTGGATGTATTCTACTCACTTAGCATGCCTAGGGTTTAATCTTTTCTGGGAGTTTAGGTACCGAAGGGCTTCATGGTCAGAGAAAAGAATGAATTCTTGGGGTAACAGGTAATGCCTCAAGTACCTAAGAGCCTGAACGATTGCATAGAACTCTTTATCGTAAGTTGAGTACTTAACTTTGGCCTCATTGAGTTTCTCGCTAAAGAAGGTCACGGAGTGATTTTCTTGACTAGGTATTCATCCAATGCCAACTCCCGAAGCATCATAAGCTACCTCAAAATCCTTAGAAAAATCATGTAATCTTAGGACATGTGCTTGTATCATTTTATCTTTGATTTCTTGGAAGGCTATATCTATAGCTTTGGTCCATTGGAATCCTCCCTTCCTGATGAATTCGGTGATGGGTGCTACGATAGAACTAAATCCCCGAATAAATCTCTTATAAAAAGTGGCTAGGCCATGGAAACTATGCACATCGTGGACACTAGTAGGGACCGGCCACTCAACTATGGCTTTAACTTTCTCGGGATCAGCGGAGACTCCTTCTGGGATTTCTACAAAACCTAGGAAGATAACCCTTGTTATCATGAACTCGCATTTCTTTGGATTGGCATAAAGGCTATTCTCCCTAAGGGTCTGGCAGACTAACCTAAGATGGTTAAGGTGGTCCTCTTTAGTCCTGCTGTATATCAAAATGTCATCGAATTGTAACACCAAAAATTTTCTAGTAAACTCTTTCAGGACTTGGGTCATGACCCTCATAAAGGTGCTAGGTGCATTAGAAAGTTCAAAAGGCATCACTACCCATTCAAAAAGGCCATCCTTAGTCTTAAAAGCCATCTTCCATTCATCCCCGGGTATAATCTTAATCTGGTGGTAGCCACTCTTAAGGTCTATCTTGGAAAAGATAGTGGCTCTGGCCATCATATCAAGCATATCGTCCAAACGGGAGATGGGAAACCTATATTTTACCGTGATTTTATTTATGGCTCTGCTATCTACACACATTCTCCAGGTTCCATCTTTCTTAGGGGATAGCAATGTAGGGATGGCACAGGGACTTAAACTCTCCCTAAGAAAACCCTTCCTAAGCAACTCTCCCACTTGTTTCTGCAATTCCTGGTGTTCGGTGGGGTTCATTCTATAATGAGGAAGGTTGGGTATGGTGGCTCCTGGGACCAAGTCTATGGCATGTTGGATGTCTTTAAGAGGTGGCAAATGATTAGGTAATTCATCGGGGAAAACATCCTTAAATTCTTCCAGAGCCTTAACTACTTCTCGGGGGTGCTCTATTTGGGTCAGCTCATGACTCTCTTTGGTGGCCAAAATCCAAATATGGGCTCCCTCAACAATCTTTCTCCAATTCCTTGGACTTGATTAGGTTGACTCCAGGCTTCTTTTCTTTAAGGCTACTTGATCCTCTTTTAGCCTGGTCCAAAGGCTGAATTGGATTGATAGTAAATTTCTTTCCATGGTGGTTGAAGGTACAGCTATTGGTCCGACCATAAAGGGTGGCATCGTGATCATAAAACCAAGGTCATCCTAAGATAATACTACTGACGCCCATGGGAAGGACATCACACCCAATCTTCTCTTCATAAGACTGTAACTTGATCAAGACTTGGCACCTAGACTTTATGGGTATTGATGTTGAATCTATCCAAGAGACCTTGTAAGAGTTGGGGTGAGGAACTGGGATCAATCCTAAGGCTTTGACAGTACTTGAAGAGATAGCATTGACACAGCTCCCATTATCAACTATGATTTTGCACAGCTTATCCCCTAGTTTGATAAAGGTCTGTAGGATGTTTGTCCTACGCCTACCTTCTTGCACTACGTTTTAGGTAAGGATGCACCTAACTACTCCTAGAAGGTCTTCAGATTAAAACTGTTCTTCCTCTCCCTAATATTCTTCCAACAACTATTCTTCTGGCTCATAGACTTCTCCTTTTGGTTCAACAATGGGTTCTATCTCATTCTCAGCTGGCTCTTCTATGACTAGGGTTGTAGAGGTGCACTAGCTAGCATAATGCCCTGGTTTATGACATCTAAAGCATTTGTTATGGGGTGTAGGGATCCTTTGGATTCCAATAGCTTTACCCTTTTCCTCTACTAAAATGGGGTCGGTTCAGGTCTGGTCAGCTCGGACTAGGTCAGCTGGGGTTGGGTTGGCTCAGGTCGGGTCTGTTTGGACTAGATTGACTCGGGTAGGCCTGACTATACCCTTGGTTAGGTCCTGGGATTCGACTAGGGTTCTTAAAAGGTTCAGGTCTACGATAGGTGGGAGCCCTCTGGAAATGCTCACAGTTCCTTGCAACTTGGTAAGCATACTGATGGGGGACGAATTTAAAATGATGAATGGAGAGTTTTAGCAAGCTAACCAACAAGAAAATTTGAGTAATTAATTATCAAATAAATGGTTTAAATTTATCCAAGAAAAGAATCTTCATAAGGAGGCTAGCTGATCTAAATTACAATACCCGAAATGTAGATCTAGTTCAAAATAGAGATTAGGATCTTTATGACAAGGAAACCATCACTACTAGAGCAAGTTATCCTTCAAATGATCAGATCTAATGAAGCTTTGGAAGAGTTTTCCTACCAACAATGATGACTAATTATTTGGTGGAAGAAGGAGCTCTCTTCACTCAAGGATTGAGGTCTAAACAGTAAGACTAGCACTCCATTCATTTAGGACTCACCTTGGCCATGATCCTTTGCTTGGAGTCATGCATCTTGGACTTGAAAAATCAGAGAAAACCTGCATCAAATCAAATATTAGGTATGGAAGGAGAATTCAAAATTGGAATGGAAACAAGAAGAAGAAGAAAGGAAAAACAAGGACGTAGAAACCGGCGCCTTCAAGGAATGATGCTTGGATCTTGGATCAAGCAAGGAGCACTCCACCTTTCAAGAACTCACGGGTATTCTACCCTTCAAACACTCACTCAAGAACCTCATACTTTCTTCTCAAACATATCTTCTACCTCTCAAACTCAACAACTTTTCACTCCAAATAGGAGAACATAGGGGAACTAGAACAAGAAAGATAGCTTTATTCATTTAATCCAAAATAGAATGAATCATAGAATGAATATAAGAGAGGGCCTAGGGCCCTATTTATAAGCTTATAATCCAAGGGAACTTCGTCCAAGGGGAGGGGATAAGGATGAGCTAAGGGGATAAGGATGAGCTAGCTAATTCTAGTTGGATCCAACAACTCTTGGTAAGGTGGTTTAACTAGAATTAGTTTTTTTACAACCATTTATAGGCAGAAGGTTACAGCCAATTGACAAGTGGCTCCTAGGTGGCAATGATGTGTCCTCCATTTGCTAACGTAGATCATGTGATGTGGCATCCCACATGGCAAGTTAGTTACAGGGTTGTTGGGGTAATAGAACATGGCTTCAGTCTCCTCATAAAATTCTTGATGTGGTATCCTTTCTCCTCCTCAAAAGGTGCTTGATGTGCTGTACACCAATTAAGGGAAATGGGCTTCAAGTAGATGGCATCCAAGTGAGGGAAGTGGGCTTCAAATGGATGGTGCCAAATGGGAAAATTGGGAATTGAAGAAGTGGCCTCATACCCTGCTTGAATCTAGGTTGAGTCGACTCATGAATCGACTCAAGTATTTGCTGAAAGAGAAGATGGACTCAAACCCTTTATTAGATTTGTCTATTTTAATTGCAAAACAAAGTAAGTTAGTCCAAAAAACTTCTTTCTTGTTGATGTCCCCATCACATACTCTAAATCAGTGACCTTTCTAAAGTAAAGCTCTCTCTGGATGTCTGGGTGTAGGCCAGCCCTAAACCTAGACAGGGTCATAGAAGCTGATTCATTGACATTACATCGCATGACATGCTCATCGAACTTTGTGATGTATTCAGCCACACTCTTGTTCCCTTGACTTAGATTCTACCACTGGTCCAATAAATTCTGGGTATATGATAGTGGTCGATACTTCTCTCTAAGTCTGGCTTTCATGTCTCTCCAAGTTGATATGGGTTGTTGTTCTCTCTGCTCTACCAGCCTTTAAACACTATTCCAAAATAACATAGCCTGGTGAACCAACCTAAGTTTGGCAAACTTAAACTTCATTCTTTTCGTCATTGTGTACCAGTCGAAATACTGTTCCATGTCCTCCTCCCAATCTACATATACCTTGGGATCAAGACTAAAATCGAAGGTTGGGGCTTCTAGCTTGATGTTTCTAATGGACCTTTCTTCCTGGTCTATGATATCTGGATTGGGTCTCCTAGGTTTAAACTCTTGGGCTGGGTTAAAATGGGAAATTCTCCTAGGTTCAGCCTCTACGAATGGTTCATGATGAGGGTAATCCTTAGGGTGGAAAGGTGACTCAGACTTAGGCTCAACAGATGGTCTAATATTATTCTTCTCTAAGGCTCCAATTCTATCGTCAAACTTATCAAGCCTATTGTTCATTCTGGTTAACTATTCAATGATGACCTTCAATTGCTCTTCTCGATCGTTCTCCATTGATTCACTTGATTGGGAATGATGGGGGTGATAGGGGACTCCTGTTCTAGTCAACATGCAACACACAATGAAGGATGTTATAGATTTACTAGACCTAGGAGATCAAACCAAATGTTAGGTCAAGAAGAAAATCTTGGTGGTAGTAACTTGGCACCTGGCAAGGTAAGTGTACGGTTGGTGGAGGTTCCTCTTTGCTTGCCTTAGACACCAATTTGAAATTGGCTAGGTAAGCGAACCAACCCACCTCCCTTCGGGCTCTTGTCCCTGACCCCTAAATTGGCTTGACACTTGGCTCGACCCAACTTCGTGGGTGTCCCTAGCTCACTAGAGCTAGTTAAGTGTCTACTCAGTTTTACTTAGGGGTTGGGTTCGTTATGCAGGTTGATGATTTTTGGGCTAGGGACAGTAATGAAATCCTGACCCTATGTCAAATTGATGCCCTTAAGATGATTTATGAAAATGATGGCATACAAATGATCTGATGAGATGGATCTAATTTATGTTTTTTTGGATTTTTGATGGATGATAGCAGAAATAAGATGATGGAAATGACAAGAGATGAAACTAAATGCAAAATTAAACTATTTAAGGAAAGAAAACATAAAAAGATGCACTTGCTGAAAAATCACAGAATAGATTTTGCTCTTAGGTAGTATTCTGGCTTGTAGAAATTCTATAGGCTGCAATAAAATTTTAAAAATTATCAAAAATACTTTCAATTATGTGTGATCTTACAAAATAAAAATTAGAGAGTTTGGAATCTCTTACAGAGAGCAACACTTAAAACAACAGACAATGTACTGAAAAAAAAATATGTAGAAATTTAAAGAAGATGAGATCTAATGATGCAAAAAATTTTTTTCTTTTGGGTTTTTAAAACTTTTCTTCTTGTGTTCTTCTTCAAAGGTCTGTCACAGTGGCACCCCTACACACCTTAGGAGATCCCTGAGGAATGGGAGGAGAGGGTCTTGAAACCCTACTTTTCTCCTAAGACCGGATGGACGGTGAAGCACCTAATCCAAATACTTTAAGAAGTGATAAGTCCTAACCATGCTTTGATACCAAATATGATGTGGGAATAACTAGATGCCAGGATGAGATGATGCAGGTGATTTTTGTTCTTTGTGATTTTTAATTTTTCTAATATGGATTTTGAATTCCCGAAGACAGATAAAAAGAAGATCTAGGGTTCTATAATGAAAAGAAATCCAAGTAAGTAAGTAAGTCCCTAAACAGGATAGGAAGAGGACCTCGGGATTGAGAAACCTCATAGGACTTAGCTCTCAGATCAATAACCTCTTAGGAGTCTAGGGTTGCAAACCTTAAAGTTCTAAAGCACCCGATGCCGAGTTCGCTCGCTCTCGCGGATGCGGCCTGGATGATCGAGCCTTCAACCCCCGTGGATGCGTTGGCTTTCTATCCAAGGTCTCGAAGGTAAGGAAAACTGACTCCATATTCGTGGTACTTGGAGGACCTACGAATAATCAATAGAAGGATTAGGAATCAATAAGTATCAAGAAGAAATAAGGGAAGAGAGGGTGGAGATGATGTTGATTGGCGGGTCTTCTTGCTGGCCACCTAGAAGGATCATCCGGTGGCCTCTGAACTCGAAGATGGAAGACGGATTTGTGGAAGAGAAAGTAACTCGAGTCCTCACACCTCTCGACGCCCGAAGGTGAAGGCACTCCCTCACGAAGATCGACATTCTTAAGGAATGAAGGCAACTAATAAAGAGAATTGCTCTGAAATATTTTCTTTTCATTCATCATCATTAACATTACAATGGAAGGGGTAAGGTCTTTTATATAGGCACCTTTAGACCATTTCAAAATTTGAATGAAAAAATACATTCCTTCTCTAGATGAGGTGCCAAAAAATTCTGAAAATAAAAAAAAAATCTGAAATCCTCATCCTTGGCCGACCAAGGCTTGAATTTAATTTGGGCATGGCATGATATTGGGCTTGGAAGAAGGAAATTGGCTCCCTTGGACTTGGAAAGTTGACCTTCAATTCGGGAAGAAGGCAAGATTCATGGCTTGTGTCTTTCCTCTTTCCATGGTTACTCACCCTTCTTTGGAGAGAAGCTTGAAATGAGGCTTAGATCAAGGCCTTTGTCTTCAACCTTTCCTTGGTTGCCCTCCCTTCTTTGGTATGTGGCTTAATGGAGGGAGGGAGAGGAGGAAAGAATATTTGATGTGTCTCCATCTGGCACCCAAGAAACTCCTACTTGTTCCGCACACTTTGAAAGATGAGGTGGCGCCACATGGGATGGTGAATTGGTGCCACATGGGGTGGCGAAGTGGTGCCCTAGGGTTGACATGTTGACCTTCAAGGCTTGGCCTAATAGTAGTTGAGCTGGACTCAAAGGCCACTCTAGCTTGGACTTAGACTCGAACTGGAATCAATACAGGACTAGACTCAATACAGGACATAACTTGACTAAATTAGTCAAAGTACAGGACTAAACACAAACACTTGAGACTCAATTCATGGCTAAAAAAAATTACAATGCTAAGGCTTGAAGTCTTATTACAAGACCCGAAAAAATTGGAACCCTAATTAGACATCCACAGAGGGTTGAGGAGCCTCTGTCGAATTCTGGTGCCCACACCAGATATTCTCTTAGACTGCTTTGACTTTTCCACTCCCTACTAGGCTTGGACTTGGGAGGGGGTGCCAGCTTTAGAGGACCAAGGTAAGGCACCAAGGCCTGGGTGCTGATATTGTGTAGGGTGCCAATCTGGAAGGGTGCTCCACCTGGGCTTGGCGGCATGAAGCCCCTCCTCTTGGGCTGCATAGCTAGGAGGGGCTTGGCAAAAATCTAGGTACTTGAACTCAGTTCTGGTGGAGTGGCCTGGTAAATGTTCTGGTTTGGTAATCCTCTCCTTGTATAAAACTTGACTAAAAGCAAACTTACAGGACTCAAATACACTTAAGGACTCACGAGGTTGGGACAACTCAACTGGACTTCTCATCTTAACTTATTACAAGACTCAATTATTGGACTAACATTATTCCAGGACTCAAAATTAAATTCTATTACAGAACTCAAAATTGACCAACACATGACTTAGAGAACAAAATGAAGCTTGAGGTATAGTCTGATCTGATGTCCTGATCAACAATCCATGTGCTTTCCCAAGACCAACCATGTGACTCCATGTGCTATCCCAAGTTAGTTTATTTTTGGCACCACCTATTTTCAAGAAATTGGACAACACCTACCACATCATTAGGACACATCAACACATGTCATGTTTGGACATGTCATGCCATTTCATTTTGGGACAAGAACACATGCCATGTCACTTTTGTTTGGACATCCCACATGTCATTTTTTTTATTTTGGTTGGCCAAATGAAAGCAAAGTTAGTGCCAACTCCTTTTAGGATAAGTAAATGTGAAGGACTCTCCTAAATTGGCACCTCCACTCAAGAATTTCATGCCAAAAAATTCCAAGAGTCGGCCAAGCATTTTTTTTCATGCCAACTTCCAAGGAGTTCTAAAATATTTGATCACCCAAATGGAGGAGGTTCAATGGTTCTTTACAGCAAATGTTTGGATCAAATAGGTCTAGAGCTGCTTACATTTCTGGAACTCCAGAGTCTCACCAAAACTCTTGAGTCCTCTTCTATCCAAAGACAAGAGTCCAGGATGCCTAGAGCCAGAATTCTAGCAGTTGTAATCCAAGGGAGAAAGAGTCTAGTCTTTAAATCCCTTACACCACTGGATGAGGGTCTATAAATACCCCATAACCCCCCATTGTAATTATTATTATTATTCATCAATAAAGAGACTCTGTCAAAATTTCTTCCTTTGCTGTGTGCATCGCGGGGTGTGAGGCCCTTTTCCTTTGTTCTTCGAAACATAACGGGGTGCGAGGCCCTAGTTATCCTACCTATCTAGCCTACAAAATAAAACCTAGCCACCACTTCTAACCCTTTCCCTTCCATTCTTTTTCCTTCCTTTGTTGCTTCCTAATTTATGTTTTTCATTATTGAGTGTTTGCAGGTGATTAGGAATCAAGGTTAGGTATTCTTGCCTCGAAACTAGCATAATGCGGAAGATTAGAGCCCGGGATTAAGTTCTTGAAATCCTGCTGTGATAATCTTGAGAGTCCTGCTAGATCTATTTCAAATTAGTGATTTTCATTAGTAAAACAGAAAACTTATTCCCTTCTCCTTAATTTCTAATTAGTTGAAAGTAAATCCTAGTTTCGGTGATTTCTTAACCACCAAGTCCTACTTTGTTTACTTGTCCATGTAGTTAATTAGAACTAGTTTCCTTTATTGTCACCTTTGAGTCTTTGGTGGGGGACTAACTAAATACAAGATGAAATGATGCAGGTGATTTGTTCCTTCATGATTTTTAGGATTTTTTTTTTTTATAAGTTATGGATTCCCGAAGACAAACCAAGAGTAGATCTAGGGATTCAAAAATAATAAGAACTACTAGCAGGTGAATTAGCCCCTAAACAAGGATAAAAGAGGACCCCGGGATTGAGAAACCCCGTAAGACTTAGCTCTCAGAACAATACCTACATAGGAGTCTAGGGTTGCAAACCATAAAGATCCGAAGTGCTCAATGCCGAGATCACTCACTCTGGCGGATGCACCCAGGATGATCGAGCCTTCAACCCCATGAATGCGCTAGCTTGCCATCTAAAGATCTCGATGGTAAGGGAAATCGACTCTGTACTCGTGTCACCTGGAGGACCTGCGAATATTCAAGGGGAGTTAGAGTTTGGAAATCCAATCCCTTGCTTCAAGCCCTCTAATCAAGCTTT
Organism: Areca catechu; assembly: GCA_021397845.1. Lineage (NCBI taxonomy): Eukaryota > Viridiplantae > Streptophyta > Magnoliopsida > Arecales > Arecaceae > Areca > Areca catechu. The sequence goes on along the minus strand of CM038039.1, from coordinate 176,296,898 downwards.
CTTCCCAAACTACTTGATCCTCTTTGGAAGGAATGGCAAGATCCATGGGCGCCTCCACTTCCCACTCCCTATATCTTGCTTTGTACCAAAGATGGATGCACAACCAAGGAAAGGAGGAGGACACAAGCCTTGCTCCAAGCCTCACTTCATGTCTTCTTCCAAAATGAAGGACCAACATTCCAAGTTCAAGGGTGCCAAGATCCCTCTTCTAAGCCTCACATCAAGCCACGCCCAATCAAGTCCAACTTCATGGTTGGCCAAGAAGAGAAAAATTCTGAAATTTTTGGCGCACCTTCAAGAAGACTTGTATCTTTTATTTGAATTTCAAATGAGGTCCTAAGGTGCCTATTTAAAGGACCTTACCCCTCCTTTGTAAAGCTAAGTTTTGATGAATGAAAAACCAAGTCTTTTTGAGAGCCAGTTTTCTTTAGTTGCCTTCACTCACTAGGAACGTCGATCTCCGTGAGGGAGCGCCTTCGCCTTCGGGCATTGAGTGGTGTGAGGCCTCAAGTTACCGTCTCTTCCGCAACTCCATCCTCGTACTTCGAGTCAGGGTCCAATGGGATCATCCAACTGGGCGCTTAGCCAAAAGAACTCTACCATCACCACTTCATCTTTCATCCCTTTCTCTATTTTCTTTCTTTTTGATCAAATCCTAACTCCCCTTGAATATTCGCAGGTCCTCCAGGTGACACGAGTATGGAGTCGGTTGCCCTTACCATCGAGATCTTCGGACGGCAAGCCAGCGCATTCACGAGGTTGAAGGCACGATCATCTAGGCTGCATCCACCATAGTGAACGATCTCAGCATTGGGCACTTCGGATCTTTGAGGTTTGCAACCCTAGACTCCTAAGTAGGTATTGTTCTAAAAGCTAAGTCCTACCAGGATTCTCAATCTTGGGGTCCTCTTTTATCCTTGTTTAGGGGCTAGTTCACCTGCTAGTAGTTCTTATTATTATTGAATCCCTAGATCTACTCTTGGTTTGTCTTCGGGAATCCTTAACTTATAAAAAAAAAAAACCTAAAAATTACAAAGGAACAAATCACCTGCATCATTTCATTTTGCATTTAGTTAGTCCCCCATCATTTTTGATATCAGAGCAAGGTTAGGACTTAGCGCTTCTTAAGTACCTGGATTAGGTGCTTCACCACACCGTCCGGTCTTAGGAGAAAAGTAGGGTTTCAAGACCCTCTGCCCCCATTCCACGGGAATCTCCTAAGGCGTGTAGGGGTGCCACTGTGATAGGCCTTTGAAGAGGAACACAGGAAGAAAAGTTTTAAAAATCCATAAAAAATATTGCATCATTAGATCTCATCGTCTTTAAATTTCTGCATTTTTTTCTTTTCGAATATGTTCTATTATTTTTAGTATTTCTGTTTGTAGGAATCTCCAAATTTTTTGAGTTTTATTTTGTTAGATCACACATAATTGATAATATTTTTGGTAATTTTATTAGATTTTATTGCATCTTGTAGAATTTCTACAAGCCAGAATATTATCTAAGAACAAATTCTATTCTGAGAATTTCAGCAAGTGCATTTTCTGGCATTTTCTTTGTCGTATAGTTTAATTTTGCATTTAGGGTCATATAATTTTATTTACATCATCTTATCTCTGTTATCATATATCAAAAACCCAAAAATATAATTTAGACCCATCTCATTAGAACATTTGTTTGCCTTCATTTTTCATAAATCACTTTAAGGGCAGCAATTTGACATAGGGTCAAGATTTCATTACCTGTCCCTAGCCCAAAAATCACCACCTGGCATATCGAACCCAAGCTCTAATTAAAATCAAATAGACACTTAATTGCTCTAGTAAGCTTGGGGCATCCACGAAGTCAGTTCGAACAAAGTGTCAAGCCAAGTTCGATAACTTGATTGTGTGTGCTTGAGTAGCTGGTGTCTAGGCAAGTAGTTCAGGGACAAGAGCCTGAAGGAAGGTGGGTTGGTTGGTGTGATATGCATGATGAGGATGCAAACATGTGACTCTAAAGGAGATTAACCAAAATTTAACTAGCAATTCCTACTTGCATATGAGTGATTCAACATATAAGATCAAGGAAATCTAAATAAGAAACCCTAAATGCTTATACTTAAACCCAGCTAGGAGGACTATCAAAATCTTAAAGAAATAGGACAAGATTAGAATTCGCACACAAGTCAAGCTAGCCCTATTTAATGATCCCGATCTTAAAATACTAGGAGTTCAAGCATTGAAATCTCAAGCACAAGGGATTCACTTTTAAGGTTCTCAAATGAAAGATCATACCACATAAAATGGGCCTTCTAACTTTCTGGTTTGTAGCAAGTAATCCTTCCTCTTGGATCTGCAGCCTAGAGAACCCTGCAACAAAGAAACCAAGATGATTAGAAACTTAATTAAAAGTGAGAAGATTGATGGAACTCAAAAGGAGAGTTGGTTGGAAATGATCCTTGGCGCCATGGTGGAAGCTTGTGTTGGTGTTGATCTTCTTCTTGAGAGGATGTCCTTAATTCGCTTTGAAGGAAGAGGATTGCTGGGAAGATGAAGAGTAAAAGAGAAGGATTAGGGAGAAGAAATGGTGGAGGAGAGGAAGAGGTTCACTTAGGCACAAAGATCCACATAGGCACATAGAAACACATAGAAAAGTGCTGGAAATTTGTATTCACTCATCAATCCTTTACAAGGGGCATCCAAGGCTTTAAATAAAGCCTTACAAATTTTGAAAATTCAAATCCCTAAACAAGTGGAGTAATATAAGGGGAGAGGGCTGATTTTCTTGCTTGAAATCCTCCTTGGCCAACTTCCTTGAATTTGAACTTGGGATGGCACCCTCTTGTGGTGAGGTGGCGTGTGAGGTGGCATGTGGTCCCCTCTTGACGTGGCATGTGGTCCCAAGTTGAGGTGGCGCAAGTGATGTGGCATGTGGTCCCCAATTGAGTTGGCTTTGGTCTTGATTTGGGGTATACATTGTGAGTCTTCTTTAGGCTTGATGCTAGTTGACCCATTTGGATTGGACTAAGACTAAACCCGACATGGACTCGACTTACATGATTATTTTGGACTCAAAAGAAAGATTACAGGACCCAACATGGACTCGACTTACATGATTCTTTTGGACTCAAAATAAAGAAAGGTTACCGGACTCTCTAGTCCAACCATAAAGATTCGGAATGGGCTTGAATTGGTTGGAGTCTCTTTTTGATTCTGGTGCCCGCACCAATTCTCCCCTGGTGGGAGGAACTCGACCCTGTCGAGTGATAAGTTTCTAATATATCCGGGTCGATTTGTTGTAGGTCCTCTTTAGTGATCCAGGAATCTTCAGATTCAGGACGTCCTTGCCATCGAACCAGATAGCGTTGGTAGCCCTTATTTCTAGTAGTGATGATCTGGTCATCCAAGATCCTTTCAATTCTTTCCTTTCGCTCAGGAATATTTGGTGGTGGACACTCAATTGGCATTTCACTCTCAAGAGAAGTGTTAGGACCAAAAGGTTCATCAGGTATTAATGCAGGTTCCTTGTATTCTTTCAGATCGGAAACATTAAATGTAGAACTAATGCCATAACTAGGTGGTAAGTCTACTACATAAGCATTAGGTCCAATTTTCTTTATTATTTTGAAGGGTCCGACTCCCCGGGCATGGAGTTTCTTCATAGTTCCCGGAGGAAACCTTTCTGGTTTAAGCCTAATCATTACAGAGTCTCCTTCATTAAATTCCTTTAACCGTTTATGTGAGTTAGCCATATGCCTATAGAGTTCATTGCTTGTTTGAATCTTCTGATTAATGTCCTTGTGCAAATCCTTAACATGCTGTGCATATGACTCAGCAGACTCAGATATTCGTGTATGTACTGGTAATGGAATTAGGTTTAAAGGTTTCCTAGGTTTGTATCCATGGACCACTTCGAATGGACTTTTCCCAATAGACCTATTGATCGAACTGTTGTAGGCAAATTCAGCACGAGGAAGTAGTAAGTCCCAGTTTCCTAGGTTGTCACCGACTAAACATCTTAAGAGATTTCCTAAGCTTCAGTTTACTACTTCAGTTTGGCCATCGGTTTGAGGATGATAGGCCGTAGAGAATTTCAGCTTAGTACCTAACATGTGCCAGAGGGTTTTCCAGAAGTAGCTAGTGAACTTGACATCTCTATCTGACACAATGGTCTTCGGTAAACCATGAAGCTTAACCACCTGATCTAAGAAAAGCTTGGCCACTTTCGAAGCGTCTAAAGTTTGAGAACACGGGATGAAGTGCGCCATTTTGGAGAAACGATCGACAACCACGAAAACAGAGTCATGTTTCCTAGAAGTTTTAGGTAGACCTACCATAAAATCCATACTGATATCTTGCCATGGACCATCAGGGACAGGTAAGGGCGTGTACAGACCGGTATTCTGTCTTTGCTGTTTTGCAACAGCACAGGTCCGACACTGAGCTACGATCTGGGCAACGCTCTTTTTAAGACCAGGCCAAAAAAATTGTTCTTCCATTGCTAGGATGGTTTTGTTCCTGCCAAAATGTCCTGCTAAACCTCCAGCATGGACTTCCCAGATCAGAAATTCCCTAACAGAGGTCTTGGGAATACACAACTGATTTCCTTTGAAAAGGTATCCATCTAACAGTGTATAATCACTAGGTTCACTAGATGATCTTTGTTGCAGGGATTGATAGATGTGACCAAAATCAGGACATGTGGGATATTCATCTTTCAATCTATCGAACCCTACTACTTCAGTGCTCACAGAGGTTAACAACATAGAACGGTGGCTCAACGCATCAGCAACCCTATTTTCAGTACCGGCACGATGTTTTAAAACGAACGTGTAAGCTTGTATGAATTCTACCCATTTCCCGTGCCTAGGGTTTAATTTCTTTTGAGAACTAAGGAACCTAAGAGCTTCGTGATCAGAGAATAGGACAAACTCGTGGGGTAGAAGATAATGCCTCCAATATCGTAGAGCTTGAACTATAGCATACAGTTCCTTATCATACGTGGAATACCTTAGTCTCGTCTCATTTAACTTTTCACTAAAGTATGCTACTGGGTGATTCTCTTGACTCAAGACACCTCCAATTCCGACCCCAGAAGCATCACAAGCAACCTCAAACACCTTGGTAAAATCGGGTAACCTTAAGACAGGTGCTTGTGTCATTTTCTCCTTAATTGTTAGGAAGGCCTTACCTGCTGCTTTAGTCCACTCGAAATTTCCCTTCCTAATACAATCAGTGATTGGTGCCACTATCGTACTGAATCCTTTGATAAACCTTCTATAGAAGGTGGATAACCCATGGAAACTACGGACGTCGTGGATAGTCTTAGGCGTAGGCCACTCTACTATGGATTTAATTTTCTCAGGATCAGCGGACACCCCTTCAGATGTGACTACGAATCCTAGAAAGATAACTCTATTTGTCAGGAAATCACACTTCTTGATATTGGCATAGAGACTATCTTTTCTCAGGACTTGACAAACTTGTTTCAGGTGGGTTAAGTGGTCTGCCTTTGTTTTGCTATATATAAGTATATCATCAAAATAGACCACTACAAATCTTCCGATAAAAACCTTTAACACCTGATTCATTATTCTCATAAAAGTGCTGGGTGCATTGGACAGACCGAACGGCATGACTAACCACTCATATAATCCATCTTTAGTCTTAAAAGCGGTCTTCCATTCATCTCCAGGCCTAACCCTAACCTGGTGATAGCCACTCTTTAGGTCTATCTTGGAAAAAATTGTCGATCCGGCTATCATATCTAACATGTTGTCTAGTCTTGGGATTGGGAATCTATACTTTACAGTGATCTTATTAATGGCATGGCTATCTATACACATCCTCCAAGTGCCATCTTTCTTAGGGGTCAGCAGAGCAGGGACTGCACATGGACTTAAGCTTTCCTTAATAAACCCCTTCCTAAGAAGTTCACCCACTTGCCTTTGCAATTCCTGGTGTTCAATTGGGTTCATCCTATAGTGAGGCAAATTAGGTAAAGTCGCTCCAGGGACTAAATCTATTGCGTGTTGTATGTCTCTTAAAGGTGGAAGGTTATCGGGGAGATCTTCTGGAAACACATCCTCAAATTCTTTCAATAATTGGACCACCTCTTGAGGGTGTTCTACAGGGCTGTGGTCCTTAATTTCCTTAGCAGCTACTACCCAAATAGGTGCTCCCTCCATGATATCTTGATCTAATTCTTTTGCACCTATTAAATTTAATCCAGTCTTCTTATCTTTCAAGCTGCTAGCTCCTCTCTTGACATTATCCTTAGGCTGGGTTGGATGAATGACAATTTTCTTGCCATTGAAATTGAAAGCACAGGAGTTTGATCGACCAAAGATGGTCACATCATAATCAAACAGCCATGGCCTGCCTAAGATGATGCTGCTTACCCCCATAGGAAGCACATCACACCAGATCTTTCCCTGATAGGATTGAAGCTGGACTTGAACCTGACATCTTGACTTGATTGGTATAGAAGTGGAATCGATCCAGGACACCTTATATGGATTGGGATGTGGTACAATGGGTAATCCTAGACTTTTGGCTGCGTTAGTGGAAATAGCGTTGACACAGCTTCCACTATCGATGACGATTTTACAGACCTTTTCTCCTATCCTAACAAATGTGTGTAGGATGCTAGTTCTACGCCAGTCTTCTTGCTCCTTGGTCTGTGTCATGATACGTCTCACAACTCCTAGAAAATCTGATGAGTCTATGTTCTCTTCATCTCCTTCATATTCATCAGCCAAACAATCCCCTGCTTCATAAACCTCCTCTTCATCATTCTCCAGGGGTTCTGATTCACCTTCTTCTGCCTCCCCTATATGTAAAGCTCTAGAGGGACATTGGCTCACGAAATGACCTGGTTTACGACACTTATAGCAGACTCGCTCCCTCTCACCTCGAACTTCAGGGCTCTTTCCTTTGTCTTCTCTAGGAATTAAGGGGGTGGTCGGATTGGGTCTAAGGGTTGGATTCGGGCTGGACCTTGTTCTATTGGTGGGACTAGGGACTGAGCTAGGCCTGCTGATAGGAGGGTTAAACCTACTAGATTCAGGTCGTCTAAATGTAACTCTCCTTTGAAACCTCTCATAGTCCGTGGCAACTTGGTATGCCTGATCTAAATCATGGACTTCCCTTAAAAATAGTTCCCCTTTTATATCATCATTCAACCCTGATCTAAACCTTGATAAAGTGGCTGCTTTAGACTCGACTACGTTGCATCGCATCACAAACTCATCAAACTTAGCAACATATTCAGAAACGGTCTTGTTACCTTGTGTCAATCGTTGCCACTGATCTAATAACCTTTGCTGATAAGACATAGGCAGATATTTCTCTCTAAGTTTCCTCTTCATATCTCTCCATGTTGCTATAGGTAAATCTCCCCTTTGCCTTGATATGCGTTCCATGTTTCCCCAATATAACCGAGCCTGACGAACTAGTCTGATTCTGGCAAACTTAAATCTTCTCTCTTCAGACATATCATACCAGTCAAAATACTGGTCCATGTCAGCCTCCCAGTCTATGTACACCTTAGGATCTAAGCTTCCCTCAAAGGTTGGTGCATCTAGACGGATGTTCCTTAGGGCCCGATCATCCTGATCAAAAGTATCATAGTGAGGCCTTCTAGGAGGTGGCTCTGGAGTATGATCAACATAATCCTGATGCGGTCTTCTTTGAATTGGATCAGGTGTGTGTTCCTGTCGTTGGGCTCTAGGATGAACTGAAGGTAATCTGGGTGAAGGTGGTTCAGTTGGGGTCAACCTAGCTTCTTCTAGGGCTCCTACCCTTTCCTCGAACTGACCAAATTTAGCATCCAAACGGTCCATCTTCTCGATCATAGATCTCATAAGGCTTTCCATACTAGTATCCATGGATGAACTAGGTTGGGCTTGTGAAGGGTGGTAAGGTGTGCCTGACCTAGTTGTCATGCAAACAATTAGACTCAGACCCGAACTATGAGTTTTCTAAACCAGTTAGTCCAAATAAACTGAGTTGACTAGATACAATCAAATCAACAGCTACTCTCTTCCACTGGCCAGTCAGGAGGTGGGTCTGTGGGAGGTTCCCCCAGCTTTCACTGGGTCCTAATTAAAAACCACAAGAACCGCTTAGGCTTGAGCCACTTAACCTCTATCCTTGACACCAGCTTCCAATAATAGATGAAGAAATGGGTTGCACAAGCTTTCCCAATTGAATTGAACTGGACCTAGAGTTCCAAGCTAGTTGCCTAATCAAGGTGGCAAGCTAGATTGTAGTAACTCTATACTTGGCCAGGTTTTAGAACAAGGGGAGTGTGAGATCCTGTCTCTGGCCTACCTAGGCCTGGTGGAATTGGCCCGATAGACGGATCAGCACCCAAGCCCTTAGTCCCAATTCTAGACACCAAGTAATAGGGCACACACAAGACTAGTTGACACAATGAGTTGACAATAACCTGGACTCCACCAAATTGATGTTCCTAACCCACTAGGGCAATTAATGTCTAATCAATTTTAGTTAGGGATTAGGTCGATATGCAATTTGGTGATTTTTGGGCTAGGGACAGGTGATGAAATCCTGACCCTATGTCAATTTCATGCCCTTAATTTGATTTGCCATGAGATGCATGCAAATTTCAAATTTCAGGTGCAGAAGTAGTGTGTTGCAGTTTAAATGTGGTGTTGATAAGTATAGAAATAAATGTCAAAAGAATTTAAAAAAATCACAGAAAACTCCTAACTTATAGATGACATACCAGATGAAACGAAATTTCAAAATAAAATCTGTACTATTCTAGGCAGATTTTGAAATGAAGATAATGAAAAGGAACGGAACAGAAACTTTAATAACACTAATGGACTGCAGGAATCTTCATTTTTTTTGTGATTTTTTTCTTAGATTGAAATTTAAAACGGTGATAAAAAACTTAAAATGGAATAGGAAAAAAAATATTCCAACGAGGAATGTGATACTTGCCTTTGGAGTTGCAGGCGGATTACAGTCAGCCTACAGAAAATACAGCAAGCAGAAAAACAGAACGTGACCAATACAAAATTCACAAATGAAATCTAAAAAGTCCTTTGGCTTTCTTTTTCATGGGTCAATCACAATGGCACCCCGACACGCCTTAGGAGATCCCCGTGGAATGGGAAGAGAGGGTGTTTAAACCCTACTTTCTCCTAAGACCGGACGGCCTGGTAACGCCCCCGATCCAAGTACTTCAAGGACTTAATGCTATGCAATCAGGAACTTATTCTACCATGCTCTGATACCAAGATTGGTGTGATATGCATGATGAGGATGCAAACATGTGACTCTAAAGGAGATTAACCAAAATTTAACTAGCAATTCCTACTTGCATATGAGTGATTCAACATATAAGATCAAGGAAATCTAAATAAGAAACCCTAAATGCTTATACTTAAACCCAGCTAGGAGGACTATCAAAATCTTAAAGAAATAGGACAAGATTAGAATTCGCACACAAGTCAAGCTAGCCCTATTTAATGATCCCGATCTTAAAATACTAGGAGTTCAAGCATTGAAATCTCAAGCACAATGGATTCACTCTTAAGGTTCTCAAATGAAAGATCATACCACATAAAATGGGCCTTCTAACTTTCTGGTTTGTAGCAAGTAATCCTTCCTCTTGGATCTGGAGCCTAGAGAACCCTGCAACAAAGAAACCAAGATGATTAGAAACTTAATTAAAAGTGAGAAGATTGATGGAACTCAAAAGGAGAGTTTGTTGGAAATGATCCTTGGCGCCATGGTGGAAGCTTGTGTTGGTGTTGATCTTCTTCTTGAGAGGATGTCCTTAATTCGCTTTGAAGGAAGAGGATTGCTGGGAAGATGAAGAGTAAAAGAGAAGGATTAGGGAGAAGAAATGGTGGAGGAGAGGAAGAGGTTCACTTAGGCACAAAGATCCACATAGGCACATAGAAACACATAGAAAAGTGCTGGAAATTTGTATTCACTCATCAATCCTTTACAAGGGGCATCCAAGGCTTTAAATAAAGCCTTACAAATTTTGAAAATTCAAATCCCTAAACAAGTGGAGTAATATAAGGGGAGAGGGCTGATTTTCTTGCTTGAAATCCTCCTTGGCCAACTTCCTTGAATTTGAACTTGGGATGGCACCCTCTTGTGGTGAGGTGGCGTGTGAGGTGGCATGTGGTCCCCTCTTGACATGGCATGTGGTCCCAAGTTGAGGTGGCGCAAGTGATGTGGCATGTGGTCCCCAATTGAGTTGGCTTTGGTCTTGATTTGGGGTATACATTGTGAGTCTTCTTTAGGCTTGATGCTAGTTGACCCATTTGGATTGGACTAAGACTAAACCCGACATGGACTCGACTTACATGATTATTTTGGACTCAAAAGAAAGATTACAGGACCCAACATGGACTCGACTTACATGATTCTTTTGGACTCAAAATAAAGAAAGGTTACCAGACTCTCTAGTCCAACCATAAAGATTCGGAATGGGCTTGAATTGGTTGGAGTCTCTTTTTGATTCTGGTGCCCGCACCATTGGTTCGCTTACCTTGCCAATTTCAAATTGGTGTCTAAGGCAAGCAAAGAGGAACCTCCACCAACCTTATACTTACCTGGCCAGGTGCCAAGTTACTGCTACCAGGTTTGTCTTCTTGAGTTAACTTTTGGTTTGATCTTTTAAGTCTAGCAAACCCTAACATCTTTCATTGGGTGATGCACGTCAACCAGATCAGGAGTCCCCTATCATTCCCATCTTTCCCATTCAAGTGAACCTATGGAGAATGAACGAGAAGATCAATTTAAGGTCATCCTTGAACAATTGGCTAGGATGAACAGTAGGCTTGACAAGCTTGATGATAGAATTGGAGCCTTAGAGAAGAATAGTCCTAGACCATCTGTCGAGCCTGAGTCTGAATCACCTTTCCCCCCTAGGGATTACCCTCATCATGAACCATCCATAGAGGCTGAACCAAGAAGAATTTCCCATTTTAACCCAGCCCAAGAGATTCACCATAGGAGACCTAATCAGGAGTTCTTGAACCAGGAAGAACTGCATTAGTCTGATGACCTGTTAGGAGTAATTAGGTGCATCCTTACCCAGGACATAGTGCAAGAAGATTGGCATAGGACTAACATCCTACAAATCGTTGCCAGACTAGGGAATAAGGTATGCAAGATCATAGTTAATAGTGGGAGCTGTATCAATGCCATTTCTTCATGTACTACCAAATCCCTAGGATTGACCCCAGTTCATCACCCTAACTGTTATAAGGTCTTGTGGATTGATTCAACCTCCATACCCATAAAGTCTAGGTGCCAAGTCTTGATCAAGTTGCAGCCTTATGAAGAAAAGATTTGGTGTGATATCCTTTCCATGGGCGTCAGTAGTATTATCTTAGGATGACCTTGGCTGTACGATCATGATGCCACCCTTCATGGCCGGACCAATACCTGTACCTTTAATCACCATGGAAAGAAATTTACAATCAACATAGTTCAACCTAAGGATCAGGTTATGAGAGGATCAAGTAGTTTAAAGGAAAAGATGCCAAAAGTTAACCTGATCAAGGACAATAAGTTAGAAGAAGAGATTACCAGGAAAGGACCATTTAAAGAATTTCAGGGAGAGAAGGATGAACAATCTGAGAATTTGAATACAAAAATCCTTAAGCCCATTGAAGACTTTAAGGTTGAACCCATTGAAAATCTAGGGAAAGAAACTCTTGAGCCCATTAAAGAAATGAAAGAAAACATCTATGAAAAAAGTTTAGTAGAGGAGTGTGGTGAAGATGGGCCCAAGGTTGAAATCATTGAGGAATCAAAGGAAAATGAACCTGAACCCACTAGAAAATTTGAAGAGGAAATGACCGAGCTAGAATCACAGGTAAATGAACATGAGGATTCACCAGTCTTTTCCACAGAAGTTCAGGAACCAACCCTTAATGAACTGATTCAAAGAGAACATCCTCAAGAGATGGTTGAAGCTTAGAAAGAAATTGAGGATGTTGTTCCTAATGAGTTACCTGATCAGTTACCATCCCTGAGGAACAACCAGCCTGACCTAGAACTTGCACCCATCTATCAATGTCCAAATTTTAAAATCATCCTGATTAACCAAGGTCTATCTCATGCTTCCCATAGATTGCCCCAAGACTCCGATTCCTGTTTCCTACCCTTCCCTGAGCCTTCTCACATTTCTAGAGCCATGGGGTTACTTTTTGTTGAGATTACCAAAATGCATGACTCCATGGAGCACATCCCTTTTTACATCTACTTCTGGCATACCTTATGGAATTTGCTAGGGATCCTTGATAATTTTTCTTGTACATACTAGACCATGGTCAAACCTAGAGAGTCAGTATATGTTAGGTTTAGGCCCTAGAGAGTCCAATAAAATTTCGCTCTACAGGAATGCATCGTTGAGTCTGCATTTTGTATCATGCATTAAGTACAAATTTTAAAATAATTTGACTGATTCCCAAAAGTGAATCAAAGAGTTTGATCAAAGGGATTCTATAATGATTAGGCTTAGACCTGAACGGTTTCCACCTAGGACAGTTAAGAAAATTCATGCTCATGGAGATGGCCTCTTTAAAGTGATAAAGAGAGTTGGCCCTAATGCCTACATTCTTGAGCTACCCCCGGACTATGGCATTAGCTCAACTTTCAATATCTCAGACTTAGTCGAGTACAGGGAACCAGCAAACATACCTAGCAAGCCTTTTGGTCCTGACCTTTCTTTTGAAAGTGAACCCGAACCTGAGTGTCCACCTCCAATTTTGCCTAAGAGAGGAGAGCGGATCGAGCGTGTCCTGGATGACCAAGCTATCACTACTCGGGGCATAGGTTATCAACATTTCTTAGTCCGATGGCAAGGCCGACCTGAGTTCAATGAGTTGCGGATTACCCGGGAGGACTTGTAGCACCTCGATCCCGACCTTCTGGAAGAGTACCTAAGCCATCTCTACTCTTACTCAACAGGGTCGAGTTCCTCCCACCCCGGGAGAACTGGTGTGGGCACCAGAATCTGACGGAGGCTCCTCAACCCTCTGTGGATGTCTAATTAGGGTTCCAATTTTTCAGTTCTTGAAATAAGGCTTCAAGCCTAAACCTTGTAATTTTCCTTAGCTTTGAATTGAGTCTCATGTGTCCATATCTAGTCCTGTACTTTGACCAATTAGGTCAAATTATGTCCTGTACCTAGTCCAGTCCTGTATCGATTCAATTGTGTCATGTACAGAGTCCAGTTAGAGTCGGTTTGAAGTATGGGCCCAAGCAAGATTGGTCATAAAAATCTAGTCACTTTGGAGCCAAGCCTGGAAGGAAGGCAACTCAACTTAGGGGCCCACCTCTTCATCCTATGTGGCACCATGTCAACATGCCATGTGGGCGGCACATAATTCAGCTTTTGGATGCCCAAAGGGGGGGACACATCACTTGATACACTCCCTTTTCCCTCCCCCCTATCAAGCTTGTTTCTACATATGGGTGGCTGGCCAAGAGAAGGTCAAAGGGGAGTTAAAGTTTGGAAATCTAATCCCTTGCTTCAAGCCCTCCAATCAAGCTTTCTTCCCAAACTAGTTGATCCTCTTTGGAAGGAATGGCAAGATCCAATGGTGCCTCCACTCCCCATATCTTGCTTTGTACCAAAGATGGATGCACAACCAAGGAATGGCGGAGGACACAAGCCTTGCTCCAAGCCTCACTTCATGTCTTCTTCCAAAATGAAGGACCAACATTCCAAGTTCAAGGGCACCAAGATCCCTGTTTCAAGCCTCACATCAATCCACGCCCAATCAAGTCCAACTTCATGGTCGGCTAAGGAGAAAAAAATTCTGAGATTTTGGGCGCCCCTTCAAGAAGACTTGTATCTTTTATTTGAATTTCAAATGAGATCCTAAGGTGCCTATTTAAAGGACCTTACCCCTCCTTTGTAAAGCTAATTTTTGATGAATAAAAAACCAAGTCTTTTTGAGAGCCAATTTTCTTTAGTTGCCTTCGTTCACTACGAACGTCGATCTCCATGAGGGAGCACCTTCGCCTTCGAGCATCGAGAGGTGTGAGGCCTCAAGTTACTATCTCTTCCGCAACTCCATCCTCGTACTTCGAGTCAGGGTCCAATGGGATCATCCAACTAGGTGCTTAGCCAGAAGAACTCCACCATCACCACTTCAACTTTCATCCCTTTCTCGATTTGCTTTCTCTTTGATCAAATTCTAACTCCCCTTGAATATTCTCAGGTCCTCCAGGTGACACGAGTACGGAGTCGGTTGCCCTTACCATTAAGATCTTCGGATGGCAAGTCGACGCATCAATGGGGTAGAAGGCTCGATCATCCAGGAAGCATCTACCAGAGTGAGTGATCTCGGCATCAGGCGCTTCGGATCTTTGAGGTTTGCAACCCTAGACTCCTAAGTAGGTATTGTTCTAAGAGCTAAGTGCTATTGGGTTTCTCAATTTCGGGGTCCTCTTTTATCCTTGTTTAGGGGCTAATTCACCTACTAGTAGTTTTTATTATTATTGAATCCCTAGATCTACTCTTGGTTTGTCTTCGAGAATCCATAACTTATAAACAAAAAAAATCCTAAAAATCACAAAGGAACAAATCACCTGAATCATTTCATCTTGCATTTAGTTAGTCCCCCATCAGTCTTCCTTAAAAACCTAAAAAAACCAAAAAAAATTATTCTATGCTATTCTCTAATAATTAGGCTTTTAATTATTTATCCCGCATCAATCACACACCATAGGGGTCTCTATCTATTCTTAAGGCTGATCGATGATTAAGAATCATTTGCTTTCACTGGCGGTCAATATGATTGACCATATGTCAACACTTGAGGGGGTCGACACTTAAGGGGGTCGACACTTGGCTGTGACAAGAAGTACTTTTGGAAGTCTTTTCTTGATGAACCGACTCAACCCCTGCTCAAGTTGACTCGTTCTGTGTTCTGGATGAGTCGACTCGACCCCTGCTCGAGCTGACTCATTCCTACTGAAAGAACAGTCCAACTGTTCTATGTTTTGGATGAGCCAAATCAACCCTTGCTTGAGTCGACTCATCTCTGCTCGACCAGAAAACCCTGAACGGTATTTCTGGGAAGCTTTTTAAGAAGGTTTTGACCTGGTTTGAATTTTGAATTCAAGTTATTTTGGCTCCTTACTTTCATGGAATGATTGTCATTCCTTCCTAATGTGGTTAGAGTCAAATTGGTATGCTCCTTGACCTTCTCCCCCAATCACTCCTCCTTTCTCTTTCTTCCTCTCTTGGCTACCTCTATAAATAAAGGTTATTTTAGGGGCTGCTGGTTGGTTGAAGAACTAGAAGAGAAAAGGGATTTTGTGAGGACTTCGGATTGGGTGTGAGAATGCCTAGCATTCAAGCTAGGTCTTCGGAAGAGAGATAGTTAGGAAGGGTTCCACCTCTCCTCCTTGTCTTTCGAGAAGAAGATCAGCCCAAAGGATCCCCAAAAGCTAGCACTTTGAGGGAGTTGATCAGCATCAAGTCCCGGTGTAGATTACCTATAGAGGCTAGACACGTATGTGGCTCGAGCGCTTTACCCTTTTCCATAGTATTTTTAAAGGTATAATGGTAAAGTACTTTTATATCTTTGATTATTTTTCTTGCTCTTGATGTATATTGCATGCTGCATTATCTTACTAGATCCTATTGCTAGTAGATTGGTAGATCATTTTGATTGATCTACTAAGCCTTCTGCTATTTATTTTAAAATACTTTCTTTCTGTCTAGCATGTTTTTCCTTCAAATGGTATCAGAACACAGGTTTTCTTCATAGTATAATAATGCTAGCATGCTTTGACATCATTGTTTTCTCTTAAGTACTTGGATTGAGTGCTTCACCATGGCCATCCAGTCATATGAGAGAAGTAGGGCTGCAAGACCATCTCTTCCTATTTAATGGGGTCTCATATGGCATGTAGGGGTGCCGCTTATGATTAACTCATGCAAAAAAAAAAAAATGTAGATTAAAAAAATATTTTAATATAATGTTATGATCATAAAATGAATTTAGATAAGATCTAAGAGTTTTATTTTGATCGTGTTTAATCTCGAATCTTGAATAGTTCAAGTAAGATGCATGATATTGAAATCACTATTTTCTGCCCTCGTAGACGAGCCGACTCGACTCTTGCTCAAGCCAACTCATTTATACAAGCAGAACAGTCTGCCTATTATGTTTCTGGATGAGCTGACTCAACCTCTACTCGAGCTGACTCATCTCTGCTAATAGATGAATCTATCAGTTTTTGGTTTTGGATGAGCCAACTCACATTTTACATGAGTCGACTCGACCAGAAAGCCCTGAAACAGTGATTTCAAATTTTCTTGTAAAATTGTTTTATATTCTTAACTGAAACTATTTTGATTAATTTAGGATATTGGACTTAATTGAGACTTAAGTTATATTGAATGACAAAAACTCCAGGAATTTGATTCAAAGATTTTAATTCTTTTCAATAAGCCTTAAAGGTCATGGGTTTGTTTCTTTTGGATACTTAATTAGGTTCGACCTATGTTTAGATGCATTGTACTAAATAGAGAACTAATATAATCAAATGTTGAGTTAGGATTTCTTCTCTATAGATAACTATAATAGTTAGATTGATTAGTCCATTGATTTAAATGGACCTAATTTTGTGGCTCAGTGGTTAGCCCGAGTCTTTAGGCTAGTTTAATTAACTTTG
This sequence comes from Areca catechu, assembly GCA_021397845.1. Taxonomy (NCBI): domain Eukaryota; kingdom Viridiplantae; phylum Streptophyta; class Magnoliopsida; order Arecales; family Arecaceae; genus Areca; species Areca catechu. The sequence continues at coordinate 176,280,219 of CM038039.1, read as the reverse complement.
ATGAACCAATTGGTGTCTAAGTAAGTTTGATAGTTTGATCAAGGTTCTTTGGGGCTACCTCTTACCTGGCCAACTAGGTTGGTGTCTAAGGCAAGATGTTTAATGATGAAACCCAACCCATGATCTCACTTACCTGGCTAATATGGTCGATCAGAATTGATTAGCTAGCTCACTGACTCGTGTTAACCCATGTCACCCAAGGTTAATCAATCTTGACTGATTTTAGGTGCCCATGGATCATTAGTTAAGTGTAACCCTCCTTGATTGCTGATGTGGTCAGTGGGAGGTTGATCCATGTATTTTCATATCTTCTGTCACATTAAATTTAAATCCTCTAAATTATTAGGTCTATAAAAAGATGAAGTTATGAGGATAACCAAGTACTATGATGGGAAACTAATATGCATGCCATTTTTTTTGTATGTTTTATATTTTGAGTTAGGTGATTAATTCCCGAATTTTAGATCAAAATTATTTGTAGGGAATTTTGTATGAATTTTTGAAGATCAGCATGCAGATTAGGACCTAGAAAAGTAGCAAAGAAGGACCGCCGGGGCTGAGAAGCCTCGGTTAGGGCAAGTTCTCCTGCAATAAAACTACTGGAGGTAGAGGGGTGTACCTGACAATGTCTGTGAAGATCGCAGTGAAGGGGTCTCTAATGCAGAACAAAAAAGAGACGATGCGATGCGGAAATAAATTAAGACTAATTTTTTTTTCTTTTTTTTTTTTATATTTTCAGAAGTCGGCTTTGACTCAAAGGAAAGTTAAACTAATGTTGAAAGAAACTAAGAAATGACAGAAAGCACAATTAAAAGGAGTGGATTATCAGAGTAACTCAGAAGTAGGATCGCTGGGGATTGAGAAACCCCCAGACCTTGGGTTTACTCCTCTTTCAAGAAACAGACGAAGAGAGAAGAGAAGGTTTTATACCTGACTGTGATATCTCTCGTTGCTTCAATTGAAGGACACTCTCGAGCAGATTGTAGGATCCTTGGAGACGGGATATCTTCGCAATGGATCCTCGGATTGTAGTCCTACGGCAAGGTTGGCATTCTTCTCGAACTCAGGATCTGGAAGAAGAAGAACAAAAAAAAAAAAAGAACCAGAAACTCAAAGAAAGACACTGACCTGAGGACTTAATGAAGATTGTTGGATGTAGAAGTTCCGGAGATCTTGATACTGATCTGACTCTTCTTTGAACTTGCTCTGTAGTTGAAACAGTTGATCTGAACCTGGATGCTGGTGGCTGGCCTCTATGTGGAAGAGAGGGGCCGTGGGATGTAGATGGAAAATTAGGGTTTGGTGGTGGTGGAGTAGAGATGGGTGGACTAAGCTAGGGTTTTGGGGTTGGAGATCTCACACCTCCTCAAGGTTCCTACGGAACCCGGATTTACTCCCTCACGGAGCTCAACACTTGAATACAAGTGCGGAAGAGAGAAACACAAAGTTGCTCACAAAAAAATTGATTTCATTCATCAGATTTTTTTAAACTTACAAGAGGGTTTTAATTTATAAAGCTTTACAAGGGAGGAGGGTTTCACATCTTCCCATGTGGGACTAAAGGAGGGGATCTACAAATTAGGGCAAATCCTTCACATATGGTCGGCAAAAGTACCAAAAAAACTGGATTTGGGTTATAAAAGGCAGGTAGATGGTGCCACCTTGCTTGGATCTTCAAGAAAAATTTTCTTCCCTTCCATGGATCAGCTCTTTTGGACTCCTCCTTTTCTTCCTCCCTAAGTCAAGTGATGCAGAACAAATAAAGGAATGCGATGCAGAAGTAAATTAAGATTAACTAATTTTTTTGTTGTTTTTATATGTTTGTAGAAGTTGGCTTCAAATCAAAGAAAAGTTAACCTAACATTGAAAGATACTAATATGATAATTGAAAGCACAATTTTAAGGAAACTAAATTATCAGAGTAGTTCAGAAGCAACGGATCGCTGGGGGTTGAGAAACTCCCAGACCTAGGGTTTCGCTCCGAACTTTCAGCAGAGCAGAAATAAAGAGAAGAGATGGTTTACCTAACCAGACAATGATCTTCACAGATTTTGGTGGAAGAACTCTCCCGAGCAGATTGTTGGATCCTCGGATTCAGATTTCTTCGCAATGGATCCTCCAGTACTGGTCCTTTGGCGGGTTGGCTTCTCCTGAACTCAAGATCTGGAAGAGAAGAAAAACAATTGATGGAATCAGAGAGTCAAGGGAAGAATTTACCAGGTTGATGAACTTGAAGATTGAAATTGCTGAAAACTGGATTCTCCTGGAAGCTGATGTGATTTTCCTTGGAACTTGCTCTGGATCTGAAGTAGCCGGACTTGATCTGGATGAAGGTGGACGGCCTGGACTTGTAGAGAGAGAGAGGCCATGGGAGATGGATGGATCTAGGGTTTGATGGATTGAAAATAATGAAGGGTGGCTAGGGTTTTGGGATTTCAAGTGGCTAACCTAGGGTTTTGGATAAAGATGGAGATCTCTCACCTCCTCAAGGCTCCAATGGAACCCGGATTACCCCCTCACGGAGCTCAACACTTAGAATAGTGCGGAAGAAGAGAAACCTAGGTCACTCAACACAAGAGAGTAGCAAAAAAAAAAAAATAATTTTCTTCATTGATTTTCAAAGTTACAAAGAGAGGTCTATTATATAGACCTAAAATTTTCTCCTAGCTTGTACAAATTCCCATGTGGGACTAAACTCTTCCAACCTCTAGATTAGGTAGAAAACCCCCTCTCTTGGTTGACCAAGACTTCAAAAAAAATTGGGACGGCCATAAAGGAATTTTTTTTGGAATTTTTTTGGCGCCTCCTTTGGAGTTGGATTTGGATTTGGAGTCCTCCTCTTCTTATGGCATTTCTTCTTTTCTTCCACTCCAAGTTAAGCTCTTTGATTTTGATTTGAACTTCAATTGGATGTCCTTCTTTGATTTCTTCTCCAAGAGAAGTTTTCTTCCTTCTTTGCTTAGGTAAAATAGGTAGGTATGGGCGCCTCCTTTAAATTAGCTTCCAATTTGATTTTTTCTTCTTTGGGTGTGGGGACCATGACACTGGGATGCCTCTGTGGCACCTCCTGGACTCTGGCATGTGCTCGGAGTGTGGCTGGGCATGTGGCTTGGAGTGTGGCCTCCACTTGCTTGAACCTTGATTTGATTGGAAGACAAATGTGGCACCATTTTGGATTTGGAGTCCTCCTCTTCTTATGGCATTTCTTCTTTTCTTCCACTCCAAGTTAAGCTCTTTGATTTTGATTTGAACTTCAATTGGATGTCCTTCTTTGATTTCTTCTCCAAGAGAAGTTTTCTTCCTTCTTTGCTTAGGTAAAATAGGCAGGTATGGGCGCCTCCTTTAAATTAGCTTCCAATTTGATTTTTTCTTCTTTGAGTGTGGGGACCATGACACTGGGATGCCTCTGTGGTGCCTCCTGGACTCTGGCGTGTGCTCGGAGTGTGGCTGGGCATGTGGCTTGGAGTGTGGTCTCCACTTGCTTGAACCTTGATTTGATTGGAAGACAAATGTGGCACCATTTTGGACCAAATTGAAACCACATCGGGACTTGCACCGAGTCAACATGACTCAACAAAATTTAAATGGTGACTCAAGAAATAAATAAAAATAAATAAACTGGTTGACCAGGTCAACCTTTATTACAAACCCTAATTTCTCGGGCAATGTCAATCAGAGATCCAGATGGAGCTCTGAAGTCTTCTTCTGAGTCTGGTGCCCGCACCAATTCTCCCGGGGTGGGAGGAACTCGACCCTGTCGAGTAAGGCTCAAGTTGGCTCTGGTATCTCTCCAAGAGGTCTGGGTCCAATTCTTGTAATTCTTCTTGGGAGATCCAAGAGTCATCAGAATCTGGCCTTCCTTGCCAGCGGACCAGGTACCTTTGGTATCCTCAATTACAAGTAGAGATAACCTGATCATCCAGGATCTTTTCAATCTGCTCTTTCCTCACAGGCCAGTTTGTTGGTGGACACACAGGGTCGGGATCACTCTCAATGATTGGGTTAGGCTCAAAAGGCTCACTAGGAATCACAGCTGGCTCCCTGTACCCTACTAAGTCTGTAATGTTGAAAGTAGAGCTAATGCCTAGTTCTGGAGGCAACTTGAACACATAGGCATTGGATCCTACTCTCTTTACCACTCTAAATGGTCCAGCTCCCCTAGCATGTAACTTTCTAACGGTTCCAGGAGGAAACCATTCAGGCCTTAACCTAATCATCACATAGTCTCCCTCAACAAAAGATTTGACTCGCCTTTGAGTATCAGCCAACTTCTTATAAGTTTCATTACTTAAATTTATTTTGGCATGAATTTCTTTATGCAAGTCTTTTACATGCTGTGAAAAATTCTCAGCAGATTCGGAGACTCGAGTGTGGACAGGTAAAGGGACTAGGTCAAGAGGTGTGTGAGATTTGTACCCATGTACAATTTCAAATGGACTCTTACCCGTAGACCTATTGACCGAGTCATTGTACGCAAATTCTGCCCTTGGTAGGTATAAATCCCAATTTCTGGTGTTTTCACCAACAAGACATCTCAACAGATTTCCTAGGCTACGGTTCACTACTTCAGTTTGGCCATCAGTTTGGGGATGATAGGCAGTTGAAAACTTAAGTTTTGTCCCTAACTTATGCCAAAGGGTCTTCCAAAAGTAACTGGTGAACCGGACATCCCTATCTGAAACGATTGTCTTAGGTAGGCCATGGAGTCTAACTATCTCATTGAAGAAAAGTGTGGCTACCTTAGACGCATCAAAGGTTTGGGAACAAGGCAAGAAGTAGGCCATTTTAGAGAATCGGTCGACTACGACACAGATAGAATCATGTCTCCTCTGGGTCTTAGGTAAACCTAACACAAAATCCATACTCACATCTTGCCAAGGATGATCTGGGACGGGGAGTGGGGTATAAAGGCTAGTGTTTTGTTTTCGCTGTTTGGCAATAGCACAGGTTCGACATCTAGCTACAATATTAGCTACATCCCTTTTCAAGCTAGGCCAGAAAAAGTGGTCTTCAATAGCTAGAATGGTCTTGTCTTTTCCAAAATGGCCGGCTAAACCTCTAGCATGGATTTCCCAAATCAAAAATTCCCTAAGAGAAGTTCTAGGGATGCAAAGCCCATTTTTGAAGAACAAAATACCATCTACAAGGGTATAATCCTGGTGATTACTAGATGGTCCTTGAACTAGATCCTGATACACAGTTGTGAAATCCGGACAAGACTCATATTCCTCTTTGATTTGCTCAAACCCTATGACCTCAGTTCTAACAGAAGTTAATAATAGGGATCGGCGACTAAGGGCATCAGCTACCTTATTCTCAACTCCAGCCTTATGTTTCAGGACAAAAGTATAGGACTGGATATATTCTACCCACTTAGCATGCCTAGGGTTAAGCTTCTTTTGGGAGTTCAGAAATCTAAGAGCCTCATGGTCCGAAAATAGTACAAATTCCTGCGGTAGCAAATAATGTCTCCAGTAATGCAAAGCTTGCACCACCGCATAAAATTCCTTATCATAGGTAGAATACCTAAGCTTAGCATCATTAAGTTTTTCACTAAAGAATGCTATGGGATGATTCTCTTGGCTTAGGACTCCACCTATTCCTACACCTGAAGCATCACAGGCAACCTCAAATACTTTAGAAAAATCGGGTAATCTCAGAATGGGTGCCTGGGTCATTTTCTCCTTAAGATCTAGGAAGGCTTTATGGGCTGACTTAGTCCAATGAAATTCTCCCTTCCTAATACAATCAGTGATAGGAGCAGCTAAAGTACTAAACCCCTTGATGAATCGCCTATAGAAGGTAGCCAAGCCGTGGAAACTTCTAACTTCATGCACATTGGTTGGCTCTAGCCAGTCTACTATGGACCTAATCTTCTCAGGATCGGCTGCCACGCCGTCAGGGGTTACTACAAAACCAAGAAAGATAACTCTACTAGTCATGAATTCACACTTCTTAAGATTACCATAGAGTCTCTCATTCCTCAAAACTTGGCAGACTGCTCTAAGGTGGCCTAGGTGATCTGCTGGGGTCTTACTATAGATCAGGATGTCATCAAAATAGACCACCACAAATTTTCCTATGAAAGCTCTAAGTACCTGGGTCATAATTCTCATGAAGGTACTAGGAGCATTGGACAACCCAAAAGGCATAACAACCCATTCATAAAGACCATCCTTAGTTTTGAAAGCAGTTTTCCATTCATCCCCGGGTCTAATCCTAACCTGATGATAGCCGCTTTTGAGATCAATCTTAGAAAAAACCATTACACCAGCCATCATATCAAGCATGTCATCTAATCTAGGGATGGGAAACCGATATTTGATTGTAATTTTATTGATGGCACGACTGTCAACACACATCCTCCATGTGCCATCTTTCTTTGGGGTCAGTAAGGCTGGGACTGCACAAGGGCTAAGACTTTCTCTAATAAACCCCTTCCTCAATAATTCTCCAACCTGCTTTTGCAGTTCTTCATGCTCAGATGGATTCATCCTGTAATGGGGCAAGTTGGGCAAAGTCGCTCCTGGGATTAGATCTATGGCATGCTGGATATCCCTAAGAGGTGGAAGGTGGTCTGGCAAATCCTCGGGAAAGACATCCTCAAATTCTTTTAACACAGGTTTAACTTCTTGAGGAGGCTCTGAGGGTTCTGAAGTTCTAAGTTCCTTAGCAGTCAACATCCAGATGGGTGAACCACTATGAATTTCTTGTTCTAGATCCTTAGCACTGATTAGGTTCACTCCAGTTTTCATCTCCTTAACCTTACTGGCTCCTTTAGTTACCTTGTCCTTAGGGGGAACTGAATGGATCGTAATCTTCTTCCCATTGAAACTAAAGACACAGGTATTGGATTTTCCTAAGAGGGTGGCATCATGATCATACAACCAAGGTCTTCCGAGAATTATACTGCTCACCCCCATGGGTAAGACATCGCACCAAATCTTTTCATGATAAGATTGCATTTGGATTTGGACTTGACATCTAGACTGGATGGGTATGGAGGTAGAATCTACCCAAGAAACCTTATAGGGGTTGGGATGGGGAACTGGGATTAAGCCTAACATCTTGACAGTGCTAGTAGAGATGGCATTTACACAGCTCCCACTATCTATGATGATCTTACATACCTTATCCCCTAATTTAAGAAAAGTCTGTAGGATGTTAGTCCTATGCCAATCCTCTTGAACTAGATTCTGGGATAGGATGCATCTTACAACTCCTAATTGGTCAGATTCATTGGGTTCCTCCTCTCCTTCATACTCCTCAACCAAATTCATTCCGGCCTCATAAACTTCTTCTTCAAATTCCTCACTGGGCTCGGAATTATCATTCTCTCCCTCTTCTATGTAAAGGGATCTCCGAGGGCACTGGCTAGCAACATGACCTACCTTATGACACTTGAAACAGGCTATGGCAGTACACTAACTGGAAATGTGACATGGTTTCTGACACTTAAAACAGGTGATATTTGAACTAGGGGTTCTCTGGGTGTCAGGTGCCTTACCTTTGTCCATGGGCCTAGGGGTAGAAGTACCCTGAAAAGGTTTACTAGGGATAACTTGGCTAGGTCCATTCCTTGGGATTGGGGCACTAACCCTAGAAGGTATAGGTCCTCTCTGAAATTTCTCAGTGTTCAGTGCAATCTGGTAGGCTTGGTCTAGATCAGTAACCTCTCTTAGAAATAGTTCTCTCTTGATATCTTCCCTCAGTCCAGCCCTAAATCTAGACAAAGTGACTTCGTGGGCTTCACTCACATCACATCTCATTAGGTATTCATCAAAAGTAGCTATGTAGTCTGAGACAGATCGGTTTCCTTGTTTCAGGTTTTGCCATTGGTCTAACAGGTTTTGCTGGTATGAAATGGGTAGGTATTTATCTCTCAGTTTTTCTTTCATACCCTGCCAAGTGGTTATGGGCTCAACATTCCGTCTCCTAGTGGTTAGCTCAATGTTCCCCCAGTATAACCTAGCTTGATGCACTAATTTCATCTTGGCAAACTTGTATTTCCTCTCCTCAGACATAGCATACCACTCAAAGTATTGGTCCATCTCACCCTCCCAATCAGAATACACCTTAGGGTTCACACTACCATCAAAAGTGGGTGCATCTAATTTGATGTTCCTGATGAACCTATCATCTCTATCTTCAGGCTCTGGGTCAGGCCTCCTATGATTAGGTTCAGGATCTCTATATAAAGGCCTTCTAGGCTCCTGATGTGGGTAAGGTTGAGGCACATTAAAATCGGGGTCAGGAGTCCAATTCCGATGTCTAGGTTCTTCAAGTACTTGGACTCGGTCCCTAAGTTGGGAAAGATCCTCATGAATTTGTGCGCTAAACTGGGCCACAGTGTTTGTCATATCCTGATTCATTTTAGCCATACTTTCAGTAAGAGTTTTGATCATGGCCTCTAAATCAGGTTGGGTTTGACCAGGTTGATATGGCACTCCGTTTCTGGTAGACATGATGATTCAAGCAAGCACACAAAATGAGACTAGACTAAATCGACTACTGGATCACTAGACCTAGAGTCCAAACTAGATGCCCAATCAGAGTGGCAAGCTAGCCTGTAGTAACTCAGGACTCAGCCAGGCAGGTGTAAGGGGAGTGTTAGGTCCCTGATTGCCAATCCTAGACACCAATCAGTGATTGGCCAGGTAGGCGGACCAGCACATAAGCCCTTCGGGAATGGATCCCTGAACCACCGTTCTAGACAATGAGTGCTAAGCACACACAGAATAACTCAGCAAACTGACTCAACACTAGCCTAGACCCGACCAATTGGTGTCCCTAGCCCACTAGGGCAAATTAGGTCTAACCGATTTTGAATTAGGTCTAGGTTCGAATGATTGGATGATGGTTTTGGGCTAAGGAAAGGTAATCAACTCCTCCCCTTATCTTAGATGCTCAATTGCCCTTAAGTAAATTATGAGATGATCACTCCAAAAAGAATTGAGTTGCAGAACACAAAAAACAGAGTTGCTGTATTTTAATGCTCAGAATTTTTACCGAAACCAATAAATCACATAAGAATTATGGAAAATAGGTTCAATTATACTGGTTCCAACGAAGTAAAAATCATGCAATTCGGAGTTTTATACAGGGAGAAATAATTCAGACAACAGGATAATTACAAGCTGCAACTAGATTGTCTTCCCCGTTTATAATCCCTGCTACGAAGTTATAACCCAATGGATCCCCTACACGCCCTAGGAACACCCCGTGGAATGGGAGGAGGAGGCTTGCGCCTCGCTTAGTTCCTAGGACCGGACGTCCTGGGGAGTCTACTTCGAGCAGACAAAATAAAAAGAGAACAATCAAAGCAAGCAAGCAAATCAGAAACCCTAGACTGGGCTCTGATACCAAAAATGATGCAGAACAAATAAAGGAATGCGATGCAGAAGTAAATTAAGATTAACTAATTTTTTTGTTGTTTTTATATGTTTGTAGAAGTTGGCTTCAAATCAAAGAAAAGTTAACCTAACATTGAAAGATACTAATATGATAATTGAAAGCACAATTTTAAGGAAACTAAATTATCAGAGTAGTTCAGAAGCAACGGATCGCTGGGGGTTGAGAAACTCCCAGACCTAGGGTTTCGCTCCGAACTTTCAGCAGAGCAGAAATAAAGAGAAGAGATGGTTTACCTAACCAGACAATGATCTTCACAGATTTTGGTGGAAGAACTCTCCCGAGCAGATTGTTGGATCCTCGGATTCAGATTTCTTCGCAATGGATCCTCCAGTACTGGTCCTTTGGCGGGTTGGCTTCTCCTGAACTCAAGATCTGGAAGAGAAGAAAAACAATTGATGGAATCAGAGAGTCAAGGGAAGAATTTACCAGGTTGATGAACTTGAAGATTGAAATTGCTGAAAACTGGATTCTCCTGGAAGCTGATGTGATTTTCCTTGGAACTTGCTCTGGATCTGAAGTAGCCAGACTGGATCTGGATGAAGGTGGATGGCCTGGACTTGTAGAGAGAGAGAGGCCGTGGGAGATGGATGGATCTAGGGTTTGATGGATTGAAAATAATGAAGGGTGGCTAGGGTTTTGGGATTTCAAGTGGCTAACCTAGGGTTTTGGATAAAGATGGAGATCTCTCACCTCCTCAAGGCTCCAATGGAACCCGGATTACCCCCTCACGGAGCTCAACACTTAGAATAGTGCGGAAGAAGAGAAACCTAGGTCACTCAACACAAGAGAGTAGCAAAAAAAAAAAATTAATTTTCTTCATTGATTTTCAAAGTTACAAAGAGAGGTCTATTATATAGACCTAAAATTTTCTCCTAGCTTGTACAAATTCCCATGTGGGACTAAACTCTTCCAACCTCTAGATTAGGTAGAAAACCCCCTCTCTTGGTCGACCAAGACTTCAAAAAAATTGGGACGGCCATAAAGGAATTTTTTTTGGAATTTTTTTGGCGCCTCCTTTGGAGTTGGATTTGGATTTGGAGTCCTCCTCTTCTTATGGCATTTCTTCTTTTCTTCCACTCCAAGTTAAGCTCTTTGATTTTGATTTGAACTTCAATTGGATGTCCTTCTTTGATTTCTTCTCCAAGAGAAGTTTTCTTCCTTCTTTGCTTAGGTAAAATAGGCAGGTATGGGCGCCTCCTTTAAATTAGCTTCCAATTTGATTTTTTCTTCTTTGGGTGTGGGGACCATGACACTGGGATGCCTCTGTGGCGCCTCCTGGACTCTGGCGTGTGCTCGGAGTGTGGCTGGGCGTGTGGCTTGGAGTGTGGCCTCCACTTGCTTGAACCTTGATTTGATTGGAAGACAAATGTGGCACCATTTTGGACCAAATTGAAACCACATCGGGACTTGCACCGAGTCAACATGACTCAACAAAATTTAAATGGTGACTCAAGAAATAAATAAAAATAAATAAACTGGTTGACCAGGTCAACCTTTATTACAAACCCTAATTTCTCGGGCAATTTCAATCAGAGATCCAGATGGAGCTCTGAAGTCTTCTTCTGAGTCTGGTGCCCGCACCATCAAGGTCCTTCCCATCTTTGTTTTGGTTGTCTTTGGCAGGTAGTGGGCGCCCCTTTGAAATTCTCTTCCAAGAGAATTTCTTCCCTTCTTTGCTTTGGGTTTCTTGGGAAAGTCTTGGCCGCCCCCCTTGATTTGTGGTCTTTTGGTGGACTTCTCTTTATCTGGCGCATGAGAGAAGGAAGTTGCCATCTATGGAGTGGGGACCAAAGGCTGCTGGATGTGGATATGGCACCCCTTGGACTGGGAGTGTGGCTGGGAGTGTGGTGTCCACTTGCCTGGTCTTGGGAGAAAATGTAACATCCCAGGTTGAAACCCTAGTCCACTACTGAGTCAACATGACTCAACAAAATAAAATGCAGGTAATGTAGACTCAAGCTAAATTGAGTTGATCTAGTCAACTCTTATTACAAACCAAAAACCCTAATTCTTCCGGCAAGGTTAATCAGAGATCCAGATGGAGCTCTGAAGTCTTCTTCTGAGTCTGGTACCCGCACCAATTCTCCCAGGGTGGGAGGAACTCGACCCTGTCGAGTATGGATCAAGTTGGCTCTGGTTTCTCTCCAAGAGGTCTGGATCCAGCACTTGTAACTCTTCTCGAGAGATCCAAGAGTCATCAGAATCTGGCCTTCCTAGCCAGCGGACCAGGTATCTTTGGTATCCTCGATTACGAGTAGAGATAACCTGATCATCCAGGATCTTTTCAATCTGCTCTTTCCTTACAAGCCAATTTGTTGGTGGACACACAGGGTCAGGTTCACTCTCAAGAGCAGGATTAGGTTCAAAAGCCTCACTAGGAATCACAGCTGGCTCCCTATACTCTACTAGGTCTGTAATGTTGAAAGTGGAGCTAATGCCTAGTTTTGGAGGCAACTCGAGCACATAGGCATTGGATCCTACTCTCTTTACCACTCTAAATGGTCCAGCTCCCCTAGCATGTAACTTTCTAACGGTTCCAGGAGGAAACCGTTCAGGCCTTAACCTAATCATTACATAGTCTCCTTCGTCAAAAGTTTTGACTCACCTTTGAGAATCAGCCAATTTCTTATAAGTTTCGTTACTTAAATTTATTTTGGCTTGAATTTCTTTATGCAAGTCTTTTATATGCTGTGCAAAAACTTCGGCAGACTCGGAGACCCGTGTGTGGACTGGTAAAGGAGCTAGGTCAAGAGGTGTGTGGGGTTTGTAACCATGCACAATTTCAAATGGACTCTTACCCGTAGGCCTATTGACCGAGTCATTATATGCAAATTCAGCTCTAGGTAAGTACAAATCCCAGTTCCTAATGTTTTCACCAACAAGATACCTTAGCAGATTGCCTAAACTACGGTTCACTACTTTAGTTTGGCCGTCAGTCTGGGGATGATAGGCAGTTGAAAACTTAAGTTTCATCCCTAACTTATGCCAAAGGGTTTTTCAGAAATAGCTGGTGAACTGAACATCCCTATCAGAAACAATGGTCTTGGGTAGGCCATGGAGTCGAACTATCTCATTAAAGAACAGGGTGGCTACCTTAGACGCATCAAATGTTTAGGAACAAGACAAGAAATGGGCCATCTTGGAAAATCGGTCTACTACAACACAGATAGAGTCATGCCTCCTCTGGGTCTTAGGCAAACCTAACACAAAGTCAATGCTCACATCTTGCCAAGGATGATCTGGGACAGGGAGTGGGGTATAAAGGCCGGTGTTCTGTTTTCGCTGTTTGGCAACAGCGCAGGTCCGACACCTAGCCACAATGTGTGCTACATCTCTTTTTAAGCTAGGCCAGAAAAAATGGTCTTCAATAGCCAGGGTGGTCTTATCTTTTCCGAAATGGCCAGCTAAACCTCCTGCATGAGTTTCCCAAATCAAGAATTCCCTAAGAGAGGTTCTAGGGATGCAAAGCCTATTCTTAAATAACAGAAAGCCATCTAAAAGGGAATAATCCTTATGTTTACTAGATGGTCCTTGAGTTAGATCCTGGTACACAGTCTTGAAATCCGGACACGACTCATATTCTTCTTTGATTTGCTCAAACCCTATGACTTCAGCCCTAACAGAATTCAACAACAAAGATCGACGACTAAGGGCATCAGCTACCTTATTTTCAGACCCAGCCTTATGCTTCAAAACAAAAGTATAGGACTGGATATACTCTACCCACTTAGCATGCCTAGGGTTAAGCTTCTTCTGAGAATTCAAGAATCTAAGAGCCTCATGGTCCGAAAACAGCACAAATTCTTGCGGTAGTAAATAATTTCTCCAGTAATGCAAAGCTTGCACTATCGCATAAAATTCCTTATCATAGGTAGAATACCTAAGCTTAGCATCATTAAGTTTTTGACTAAAGAATGCTATGGGATGGTTCTCTTGGCTTAGGACTCCACCTATACCTACTCCTGAAGCATCACAGGCAACCTCAAATACCTTTGAAAAGTCTGGTAGTCTCAAAATGGGTGCCTGGGTCATCCTATCCTTAAGATCTAGGAAGGCTTTATGGGCTGCTTTGGTCCACTGAAATTCTCCCTTCCTGATGCAGTCTGTGATAGGAGCAACTAAGGTACTAAACCCCTTGATGAATCGTCTATAGAAGGTAGCCAAGCCATGGAAACTTCTGACTTCATGCACACTGGTCGGCTCTGGCCATTCTACTATGGACCTAATCTTTTCAAGGTCGGCAGCCACGCCGTCAGGGGTTACTACAAAACCAAGAAAGCTCTAAGGTGATCTGCTGGGGTCTTACTATAGATCAGGATGTCATCAAAATAGACCACCACAAATTTTCCTATGAAAGCTCTAAGTACCTGGGTCATAATCCTCATGAAAGTACTAGGGGCATTGGACAACCCAAAAGGCATAACAACCCATTCATAGAGACCATCTTTAGTTTTGAAGGCTATTTTCCACTCATCCCCTGGTCTAATCCTAACCTGATGATAGCCACTCTTGAGATCAATTTTAGAAAAAACCATGGCACCGACCATCATATCAAGCATGTCATCTAGTCTATGGATGGGGAACCTATATTTGATTGTGATTTTATTGATGGCACGACTGTCAACACACATCCTCCACGTGCCATCCTTCTTCGGGGTTAGAAGTGCAGGGACTGCACAAGGGCTAAGACTCTCTCTAATGAACCCCTTCCTCAACAATTTGCCAACCTGCTTCTGCAGTTCTTTATGCTCCGATGGATTCATCCTATAATGGGGCAAGTTGGGTAAAGTAGCTCCTGTGACTAAATCTATGGAATGCTGAATATCCCTAAGAGGTGGAAGGTGGTCTGGCAGATCCTTGGGAAAAACATCCTCAAATTCTTCTAATAAAGGCTTAACTTCCTGAGGAGGCTCTGAGGGTGTAGGAGTCCTAAGTTCCTTAGCAGTCAACATCCAAATGGGTGAACCACTATGAATTTCTTGTTCTAGATCCTTGGCATTAATTAGGTTCACTCCAGTCTTCATTTCTCTGACCTTACTAGTTCCTTTAGCTACCTTGTCCTTAGGAGGGACTGAATGGATTGGGATTTTCTTCCCATTGAAACTAAAGACACAGGTGTTGGATTTTCCTATGAGGGTGGCATCATGATCATACAACCAAGGTCTTCCAAGAATTATACTGCTCACCCCCATGGGCAAGACATCACACCAAATCTTTTCTTGATAGGATTGCATTTGGATTTGGACCTGACATCTAGACTGGATGGGTATAGAGGTAGAGTCTACCCAAGAAACCTTATAGGGGTTGGGGTGGGGGACTGGGGTTAAGCCTAACATTTTGACAGTGCTAGTAGAAATGGCATTCACACAGCTCCCACTATCTATGATGATTTTACATACCTTATCCCCTAGTTTAAGGGAAGTCTGTAGGATGTTAGTCCTACGCCAATCTTCTTGAACTTTAGTCTGGGACAGGATGCATCTCACAACCCCTAAGTGGTCAGATTCAGTGGATTCTTCATCTCCTTCATACTCATCAACCAAATTCATTCCGGCCTCATAAACTTCTTCTTCAAATTCCTCATTAGGCTCGGAACTCTCTTCTCCTCCCTCTTCTATATATAGGGATCTACGAGGGCACTGGCTAGAAACATGACCTACCTTATGACACTTAAAGCAAGCTATGGCTGTGCACTGAGTGGAGATATGACCGGGCTTCTGGCACTTAAAACAGACGATACCAGGGGTTCTCTGGGTGTCAGGTGCCTTACCTTTGTCCATGGGCCTAGGGGTGGGGATACCCTGATTAGGCTTGCTAGGGGTAACCTGGCTAGGTCCATTTCTTGGGATTGGGGTACTAACCCTAGATGGCATGGGTCCTCTCTGAAACTTCTCAGTGTTCAGTGCAATCTGATAGGCTTGGTCTAGGTCAGTATCCTCTCTCAGAAATAACTCTCTCTTAATATCTTCCCTAAGCCCAGCCCTAAATCTAGACAAAGTGACTTCATGGGCTTCACTCACATCACATCTCATCAGGTATTCATCAAAGGTGGTTATGTAGTCTGAAACAGATCGGTTCCCTTGTTTCAAAGTCTGCCATTGGTCTAACAGATTTTGCTGGTATGAAATGGGTAGGTACTTGTCTCTAAGTTTCTCTTTCATACCCTGCTAAGTGGTTATGGGATCTACATTTCGTCTTCTAGTAGTCAGCTCAATGTTCCCCCAGTATAACCTAGCTTGATGTATTAATTTCATCTTGGCAAACTTGAATTTCCTCTCCTCAGACATGGCATACCACTTAAAGTACTGGTCCATCTCACCCTCCCAATCAGAATACACCTTAGGATTTAGGCTACCATCAAAAGTGGGTGCATCTAACTTGATGTTTCGAATGAACCTATCATCTCTATCCTCAGGTTCTGGGTCAGGCCTCCTATGATTAGGTTCAGGATCTCCGTATAAAGGTCTCCTAGGCTCTTGGTGTGGGTGAGGTTGAGGCACATTAAAATCTGGGTCAGGAGTCCAATTCCGATGCCTAGGTTCCTCAAGTACTTGGACTCGATCCCTAAGCTGGGCAAAATTCTCATTCATATCCTGACTTAATTTGTTCATACTCTCTGTAAGAGCTCTAACCATGGTCTCTAAATCAGGTTGGGTTTGACCAGGTTGGTAGGGTACTCCATTCCGGGTAGACATGATGCAAGCAAACACACAAAATGAGACTCAACTGAACGACTATGGGCTAACTAGACCTAGAGCCCAAACTAGATGCCCAATCAGAGTGGCAAGCTAGCCTGTAGTAACTCAGGACTCAGCCAGGCAGGTGTAAGGGGAGTGTTAGGTCCCTGAATGCCAATCCTAGACACCAATCAGAGATTGGCCAGGTAGGCGGACCAACACACAAGCCCTTCGGGATGGAATCCCTGAACCACCATTCTAGACACTGAGTACAAAGCACACACAGAGTAACCAGACAAACTGACTCAACACTAACCTTGACCCGACTTGTTGATGTCCCTAGCCCACTAGGGCAAATTAGGTCTAATCAATTTTAGATTAAAGGCTTAGGTTCGAATGAAGGGGTGGTGGTTTTGGACTAAGGAGAGGTTATCAACTCCTCCCCTTATCTTAGATGCTCAAATGCCCTTAAGTTGAATAAAGAGATGAACACTCAAAAATAAATGGATTGCAGAACATAAAAATAGAGTTGCAGTAATTTAATTCTAAGAAATTGTACGGAAATTAATAAATTATGAGAAAATTATGTAAATTAGCTTCAATTATACTGGTTTTATCAAAAGAAAAATCACTAAATTTGGAGTTACCTGTAGTGAGAAATAATTCCTGCAATAGGATAATTACAGACTAAAAACAGAGCACTTCCCCGTTTATAATTTCTGCTACGAAGTTGTAACCCAACGGATCCCCTACACGCCCTAGGAACACTCCGTGGAATGGGAAGAGGAGGTTTGCACCTCACTTCATTCCTAGGACCGGACGTCCTGGGGAGTCTACTTCGAGCAGACAAAGTAAAAAGAGAGGGACTCAAATAGGCAATCAAACAGAAACCCTAGACAGGGCTCTGATACCAAAAATGATGCAGAACAAAAAAGAGACGATGCGATGCGGAAGTAAATTAAGACTATTTTTTTTTTTTTTTCTTTTTTTTATATTTTCAGAAGTCGGCTTTGACTCAAAGGAAAGTTAAACTAATGTTGAAAGAAACTAAGAAATGACAGAAAGCACAATTAAAAGGAGTGGATTATCAGAGTAACTCAGAAGTAGGATCGCTGGGGATTGAGAAACCCCAGACCTAGGGTTTATTCCTCTTTCAAGAAACAGACGAAGAGAGAAGAGAAGGTTTTATACCTGACTGTGATATCTCTCGTTGCTTCAATTGAAGGACACTCTCGAGCAGATTGTAGGATCCTTGGAGACGGGGTATCTTCGCAATGGATCCTCGGATTGTAGTCCTATGGCAAGGTTGGCCTTCTTCTCGAACTCAGGATCTGGAAGAAGAAGAACAAAAAAAAAAAAGAACCAGAAACTCAAAGAAAGACACTGACCTGAGGACTTAATGAAGATTGTTGGATGTAGAAGTTCCGGAGATCTTGATACTAATCTGACTCTTCTTTGAACTTGCTCTGTAGTTGAAATAGTTGATCTGAACCTGGATGCTGGTGGCTGGCCTCTATGTGGAAGAGAGGGGCCGTGGGATGTAGATGGAAAATTAGGGTTTGGTGGTGGTGGAGTAGAGATGGGTGGACTAAGCTAGGGTTTTGGGGTTGGAGATCTCACACCTCCTCAAGGTTCCTACGGAACCCGGATTTACTCCCTCACGGAGCTCAACACTTGAATACAAGTGCGGAAGAGAGAAACACAAAGTTGCTCACAAAGAAATTGATTTCATTCATCAAATTTTTTTAAACTTACAAGAGGGGTTTAATTTATAAAGCTTTACAAGGGAGGAGGGTTTCACATCTTCCCATGTGGGACAAAAGGAGGGGATCTAAAAATTAGGGCAAATCCTTCACATATGGTCGGCCAAAGTACCAAAAAAACTGGATTTGGGTTATAAAAGGCAGGTAGATGGCGCCACCTTGCTTGGATCTTCAAGAAAAATTTTCTTCCCTTCCATGGATCAGCTCTTTTGGACTCCTCCTTTTCTTCCTCCCTAACTCAATGTCCTTCCCATCTTTGTTTTGGTTGTCTTTGGCAGGTAGTGGGCGCCCCCTTGAAATTCTCTTCCAAGAGAATTTCTTCCCTTCTTTGCTTTGGGTTTCTTGGGAAAGTCTTGGCCACCCACCTTGATTTGTGGTCTCTTGGTGGACTTCTCTTTATCTGGCGCATGAGAGAAGGAAGTTGCCATCTGTGGAGTGGGGACCAAAGGCTGCTGGATGTGGATATGGCACCCCTTGGACTTGGAGTGTGGCTGGGAGTGTGGTGTCCACTTGCCTGGTCTTGGGAGAAAATGTAACATCCCAGGTTGAAACCCTAGTCCACTACTGAGTCAACATGACTCAACAAAATAAAATGCAGGTAATGTAGACTCAAGCTAAATTGAGTTGATCTAGTCAACTCTTATTACAAACCAAAAACCCTAATTCTTCGGGCAAGGTTAATCAGAGATCCAGATGGAGCTCTGAAGTCTTCTTCTGAGTCTGGTGCCCGCACCAGTCTCTCGTTCCTCGATGGATGCGGCCTGGAAAACCGAGCCAAAGACCTGCGGATACCTGGCTTTCTGCTTGGTGATCCGATTGAGGCTTGGCTGGAGTCATTGGAATCGTAGGAACTCGGGGACCTACAAACGACCTGTCAAGGGCTAGAAAACTCACAAAGGAACAAGAAAACAAAGAGAAAACAGCAAGGGAAGGCTTCTTTTAGAGTGGGCATCCAGGGATCTGAGATGCTTGTTGGCAGTAGGAAGATGATTGCAGCACTGGGAAGAAAAAACTCTTGCAAACCCCTTTATGCACATAGCAGGGTATCACACAACTCAATAGAAGAACTCAAGGTTTTCATTCATCAAAAATTCTTCCTTCATACAAGAGGCTAGGGTCCCTTAAATAGACCATTAACCTTGGGCTCCAAGTAAGGGCAAATTAGTCTTTACATGAGAATCCTTTTCCCTCTCAAACCCTAGCTAGAAAATAAAGAAATATTAGGTAGAAAAATCCCTAAAAATTCTCTTAACTTGGTCAACACTCCAAGGATGCCTAGGGGGCGTGTTGGGCTTCTAGGAGCAGCAAGGGGCCAGCCCAAAGGCGCCCGAGTGCATGGGTTTGGGCCTCTGGAAGCTGGGGTGGCCTGGTAGCCAAGTAGCAGGAATATTCCCTGGTATCTTGCTTCTTAGGGACTTGGACTTGGCGCCTGGGCTTGATTTCTTTGGGCTAGGATGCAGATGGACCTCTAAAATCATGGATGCCTTGGTATATGAATATATTTTGGCATCTGGAAGGGAATCTGGGCATCTGGAGGGCATCTGCAAGAAATTAGGGTTTTCTGAATTTTCCTCCTGGGGTCTTCAAATCTTCAAGCTGGGTTGGATTTGGGCTATACTTCCATGTCTTCAATCTAGTTGGACTTGGTCTTCACTTATATGATATAGTCTTGAGTCTTCAGTATGCTTGGACAAGACTCAGAAAAATAAAATTAGCTCAATATGAGCTGACTAGCATTGGACTGAACTAGCTCAACATGAGTTGACTAGTATAGAACTGAAATAACAACTAAAAATACTCAAATAACAACTAAAACAGACTCAGATGAGCTAAGCCCTTATTTCAGATGGACTCATAAATTATTGATCAATTTACAGAGGGTTGAAAAAGCCTCTGTCTTATTATGTTGCCTCAGGTGTCCCCACCAATTCTCCCGGGGTGGGAGGAACTCGACCCTGTCAAGTGAAGGTCAGCTGGCTCACATATCTCTCAAGAAGGTCAGGGTTGAGGCATTGCAAGTCCTCTCGAGAAATTCGTGAATCGTCTGACTCTGGCCGGCCTTGCCATCGGACCAGGAAGCGTTGATAGTCATGGCCCTAGGTCATGATGGCTTGATTGTCCAGGATACGCTCGATCCATTCTCCTCTCTCAGGCCAAATTTGTTTGTGGACACTCTAGGTTAGGGTCACTCATAATGTAAAGGAATAGGTCCAAAGGCCTCACTAGGTAGCGCTGCCGGTTCCCTATACTCAACCAGGTCTGTAATATTGAAGGTAGAACTAATTCCCAAATCCGAAGGCAAGTCTAACACCTAGGCATATGATCCAACCTTCTTTATCACTTTAAAAGGTCCGGCTCTGCGAGCATGAAGCTTCTTATAAGCCTAAGCCTAACCAAGATAGAATCCACTACATCAAATTCTTTGATCCATCTTCGGGAATTAGCCAGTTTGTTTAACATTAGTGCGGGTGGTGAACATGCTAGGCACATGCAGACTCCTAACAAGATGATGCAAAGGTTCAAACTAACACCTAATACACTCGACTTTGCATTCCTATCAAAGGAAATTTATTTGACTTTTATGGGCCTAAACCTAAGAGACTATAGACTCTCTAGGTCTGACTGATGAAGAACAAAGAACAAAGAAGCGTATGCGGAAGTAAAATTAAGATTAATTTTTTTTTTTTTTTTTATATATTTCAGAAATTGGCTTCGACTCAAAGTAAAGTTAAACTAAGTTGATGGAAACTAGGTAAGGATTGAAAAGACAATTTAGAAGAAGCTAAGTTATCAGAGTAGTTCAGAAGTAACGGATCGCTGAGGGTTGAGAAACTCCAAGACCTAGGGTTTCGCTCTGAACTTTCAACAGGACAGAAATAAAGAGAAGAGATGGTTTACCAACCAAACAATGATCTCACAGAATTTGGGTGGAAGAACTCTCTCGAGCAGATTGTTGGATCCTCGGATTCGGCTATCTTCGCAATGGATCCTCCAATACTGGTCTCTTGGCTGGGTCGGCTTCTCCTGGACTCAAGATCTGGGAAGAAGAAAAACAATGATGGATTTAGAGACTCAGGGAAGGATTTACCAGTTCGAAGAACTTGAAGGATGATGTCGCTGAGATCCGGATTCTCTTGAAGGCTGATTCGACTCCCTCTGGAAAGAGCTTTGGATCTGAAGTATCCGGACTGTAGCTGGATGCTGGTGGTCGGCCTGGACTTGGAGAGAGAGGCCGTGGGAGGTGGGATATGCTAGGGCTTGGTGGAAAGAGAAGGGTGATGGGCGGCTAGGGTTTGGGAGTGAAGTGGCTAACCTAGGGTTGGGGTTTTGGAGATCTCACACCTCCTCAAGGTTCCTGGGGAACCCGGATTTACTCCCTCACGGAGCTCAACACCTGGATGCAAGTGCGGAAGAGAGAAAACACAGAGTTTGCTCACAAAAAAAAATTGGTTTCATTCATCTGATTCCTTAGAACTTACAAAGGGGTTTTAATTTATAGGACATTACAAGAAAGTAGGGTTTTACATCTTCCCATGTGAGACTAAAGGAGGGGATCTTCAAATTAGGATTGTAGGATCAATCCCTACTTATATGGCCGGCCAAATAATTCCAAAGGTGATTGAGGCTTCAAAAAAGGAAAGTGGGTGGCGCCTCCTTGTCTTGACCTCCAAGAAAATATTTTTTTCCTTCTATGCTTGGCCTTAACTGGAAGTGTTTGGGCGCCTCTTAACCTTGCCCTCCAAGAGAAAATTTGTTTCCTTTTATATCTGGCTTTAGTTGGAATGATCAGGGCACCTCCTAACCTTGCTCTTCAAGAGAAATCTCCTTCCTTCCATGGCTCAACCCTTTTTGGATACCTCCTTTTCTTTCTCCCCAAGTTATGGCTCTTTCTAACTTTGTTTTGAATATTTCTGGCAGGTAATGGGCGCCTCCTTGAAGTTCTCTCCAAGAGAATTTCTTCCCTTTCATAGTTTGGTTCTTTTGGAAATGTCTTGGGCCGCCCCCTTGATTTGTGGACCCCTGGTGGATTTCTCCTCAATTGGCGCATGAGAGAAGGGAGCTGCTATCTGTGTTGTGGGGACCAAAGCCTGCTGGATGGAGATGTGGCACCCCGTGGTCTCAGGCGTATGGCTGGGAGTGTGGCTGGGAGTGTGGCGCCCACTTGCTTGGCCTTGGGAGAAAATATAACACCCCAGGTTGAAGCCCTAGTCCACTACTGAGTCAGCATGACTCAACAAAATAAAAATGCAGGTAATATAGACTCAAGCTAAAATTGAGTTGATCAAGTCAACCCTTATTACAAGCCAAAAAAACCCTAATTCTTCGGGCAAGGTTAATCAGAGGTCCAGATGGAGCTCTGAAGTCTTCTTCTGGGTCTGGTGCCCGCACCACTGACCCTAGTGTGGTGTGCACAAGAGTATTTACAATGGACTCCAAGCAAATGCTAGAGGTTATGCCAGAAGTATAATGCAAACCTAACATGCGTAATGAATGCATGCAGTATGCTAATCTCTATTAAATGCAATCTAAAAATCCTAGAAATGCTGGAGGTGTCAGGAAAGGGCAGAAAATAGAAAGTGGGTTCAGAATTAGTTTGGTAGGGTAGGGAAAAAGGTTCAAGATTAGTTGGGTAAAGTTCGATATAAGAAGGCATGTCAGGGACTAATCCTAGACTAATGAGGTTAACCTTACGGGGTTGCGATATATCTACGGGGTTTGTATAATGGAAGGATGGGTTATTAATCTCAGGGAAGAGATCCTTAATAGGAACTATAGGAGGAGGCTCATCCTGAGGGTACTGATTCAAAGAGATCAGGTCCTTAATAAATTCTTCAGGTTCTTATATTTTAGGACTAGACTCTATAATTTGGCTCTCCTCTATGGTTTCCTCAGGTAAGGCTCTAACAGCAGTACCTAGGTTTTCTTTCTCTATTTGTTCTTCCACTATAGCTTTAGGTTGGATGTGGTCAAGGTCAACTACCTCTAGGTTGGCTTCTACCTGGGTATCTATTGGGTCAGCTAATTCTAGGTCATCTAAAGGTGTCTCCTCTTCTCCCTCATACTCATCCACTAAGTTTGCATCAGCTTCATACACTTCCGCGTTAATGTAAGCCTTGTCAATCTCAGGAATGGTTGGAGAAGGTTGGCTAGGAAAAAATTGGCTAGGTCCTGGTTTCTGATTATGGACACTAATCCTAGTAGGTTCAGGTTGCCTAAGGGGTAGTGGCTCACTACTGGGCTCATATTTAGGGGTGCTAATCCTATGGGGTTCAAGTTGACTAAGGGAAACCTGACTAGTACTAGATTGATATCTAGGGGTTATGGGCTCCCTAGACTCATTGGATAAGGGTGCAGATCTGGGGTCATAGGATTTGGGTTCAGCTCTATGGGTCTTGGGTCTACTGGACTCATGGGATATGGGTTCATAGATTCTAGAGTCAGAGGATTTGAAGTCATAAGATCTATAGGTTGTGGGTATACTAGGCTTATAGGATGTGGGTAAATAGGATCTAGAGTCATAGGATCTAGGTTCAGTATCATAGTATGGGTCAGGCTGAGTGGCTCTCCTAGTTTCAACCTCATGATATGGTTCAGGGTTTGGGGTCCTCCTAGGTTCAGGATTATAGTATGGGTCAGGCTGAGGGGCTCTCCTAGGTTCAACCTCTCGGTATGGATCAGGGTTTGGGGTCCTCCTAGGTTGAGGATTGTAGTACGGGTTAGGATAAGGGGCTCTCCTAGGTTCAACCTCATGGTATAGATCAGGGTTTGGGGTCCTCCTAGGTTGAGGATTGTAGTACGGGTCAGGATAAGGGGCTCTCCTAGGTTCGACCTCATGGTATGGATCAGGGTTTGGGGTCCTCCTGGGCTCAGTATTATAGTATGGGTCATGACGATGGGCTCTCCTAGGTTCGACCTCTTGGTATGGGTCAGGGTCTGGGGTCCTCCTAGGCTGAGGGTTATAGTATGGGTCAGGATGAGGGGCTCTCCTAGGTTTGATCTCAAGGTATGGATTAGGGTTTGGGGTCCTCCTAGGTTGAGGGGAATTAGGATCTGGCTCAGACTGTGACCCATGGGTTTTTCCTGGGGTCCATACCCGGACTTCTAACTGCTCAAACCTATTGGTAAGATGGTCAATTCTATCATTGGTTTGAATACCAGACTGAGTTAACTGGGTTGCCATCTGGGCCATTTGATCAGCTAGGGCTTTTATTTGGGCTTGTAAATTTTCCATGGGTTCAGACATTTGTGAAGGAGGTGGGTGATATGAAACTCCTGATCTAGTGCTCATGCAAGACTTGATCAGACCGACTACAGCTAACTAGACCTAGAGTCTAAACTAGATGCTCAATCAGGGTGGCAAACTAGCCTATAGTAATCCTATACTCAGCCAGGCAGGTGTAAGGGGAGTGTTAGGTCCCTGATTGCCAATCCTAGACACCAATCAGAGATTGGCCAGGTAGGTGGATCAGCACACAAGCCCTTTGGGATTGAATCCGTAAACCACCATTCTAGACACCAAGCACATGGCACACACAGGTTAGCTTGACATAGTGATCTAACACGCAGCACGGACCTGACCAGTTGGTGTCCCTAGCCCACTAGGGCAAATTAAGTCTAGTTAATTTTAGGTTAAGGCTTGGGACCGAATGCAAGGGATGTGGTTTTGGGCTAAGGAGAGGTGATCAAATCCTCCCCCCATCCGATATAACAAGAGTGCCCTTAAAAGTAAATTATGCAATGATGGCAAGCAGATGAGGATGCAAATTAGGGTTTAGATATTTTTGATATTTTTTTGGAGAATATGTAAATTTTTTTTTTTTTTGGTATTTTTTTTAAACAGAAGAAAACTTGCAAATTATGGCCTAATATGCAAGAAATATACTAAAATTTAAATATATGCAAAAAATACAAAACAAAACCCTAAAACTTCCAAACTTGTCTTGCTGAAAAAAAACAGAGCCGAAAATCTGTAGGCTGTATTTCGGCTTGCAGAAAATTCACAGTCTGAAATAAAATATGAACAAATTCTGAAAATTACTGTGAATTATAATAAATCCACAAAAATAAATTTCAAAATCTTTGGAGTTTCAAACAGAGAGAAATTATTAAAATAACAGAGTATATACGGACTGAAAAATTGTAGAAAACAAGCCCTAATCTAAGCTCTGATACCAAATGATGGGGGACTAATATGCATGCCATTTTTTTTGTATGTTTTACATTTTGAGTTAGGTGATTAATTCCCAAATTTTAGATCAAAATAATTTGTAGGGAATTTTGTATGAACTTTTGAAGATCAGCATGCAGATTAGGACCTAGAAAAGTAGCAAAGAAGGACCGCCGGGGCTGAGAAGCCTCGGTTAGGGCAAGTTCTCTTGCAATAAAACTACTGGAGGTAGAGGGGTGTACCTGATAATGTTTGTGAAGATCGCAGTGAAGGGGTCTCTCATTCCTCGATGGATGCGGCCTGGAAAATCGAGCCAAAGACCCGCGGATACCCGGCTTTCTGCTTGGTGATCCGATTGAGGCTTGGCTGGAGTCGTTGGATTCGTAGGAACTCGGGAACCTACAAACGACCTGTCAGGGGCTAGAAAACTCACAAAGGAACAAGAAAACAAAGAGAAAACAGCAAGGGAATGGTTCTTTTGGAGTGGGCATCCAGGGATCTGAGATGCTTATTGGCAGCAGGAAGATGATTGCAGCACTGGGAAGAAAAAACTCTCGCAAACCCCTTTATGCACACAGCAAGGTATCACACAACTCAATGGAAGAACTCAAGGTTTTCATTCATCAAAAATTCTCCCTTCATACAAGAGGCTAGGGTCCCTTAAATAGACCCTTAACCTTGGGCTCCAAGTAAGGGCATATTAGTCTTTACATGAGAATCCTTTTCCTTCTCAAACCCTAGCTAGAAAATAAGTAAATATTAGGTAGAAAAATCCCTAAAAATTCTCTTGACTTGGTCAACACTCCAAGGAAGCCTAGGGGGCATGTTGGGCTTCTAGGAGCAGCAAGGGGCCGCCCCAATGGGGCCCGGGTGCATGGGTTTGGGCCTTTGGAAGCTGGGGTGGCCTGGTAGCCAGGTAGCAGGAATATTCCCTGGTATCTTGCTTCTTAGGGGCTTGGACATGGCGCCTGGGCTTGATTTCTTTGGGCTAGGATGCAGATAGACCTCTAAAATCATGGATGCCTTGGTATATGAATATATTTTGGCATCTGGAAGGGAATCCGGGCATCTGGAGGGCATCTGCAAGAAATCAGGGTTTTCTGAATTTTCCTCCTAGGGTCTTCAAATCTTCAAGTTGGGTTGGACTTGGGCTATACTTCCATGTCATCAATCTAGTTGGACTTGGTCTTCACTTGTATGATATAGTCTTGAGTCTTCAATATGCTTAGGCAAGACTCAAAAAAATAAAATTAGCTCAATATGAGCTGACTAGTACAGAACTGAAATAACAACTAAAAATACTCAAATAACAACTAAAATGGACTCAGATGAGCTAAGCCCTTATTACAGATGGATTCATAAATTATTGATCAATTTATAGAGGGTTGAAAAAGCCTCTGTCTTATTCTGGTGCCTCAGGTTTCCCCACCATCCTAGCCTTGCATTAAGTGGGATGGTAATTGATCTAATAGTTGGGTGTTCATCGCTCGATCCAATGATCGATTGTTCTTCGAGCTATTGGAATTGTTGTTCCTAATATGATGGCTCAGTGCGACTCTCTTAATAGTGGTTAGGTGGGTCGACCAAAGTTAGGCTTGACTATTCGTTAGCTAGAAGAATTGAATTTTATCATGTTAATGGTTGGACCTAATCAGGACCTTCAATAGGAGGCCCAAAGTTCGATTGAAGTGTACCTTGGAACAAAAACCTAAATACTAGAGGTTACATGGAGAAGTAATCGGTTGATGAACCTACCTTTAGATGCACATGAGTAGGCCGGCCAAAGTCGGGCTCATGTATTGTCTATTGGACTCTAGTACCCTATTTGGTGTGGACACCAGAAACCGAAAGAAACTTCACTCCAACAAGGTTAGCCTTATCCCGATTTGGATCGAAGATAATTAGGTTACCTTGTATCCTTTAGATCAAAAAATATTTTGTTTCCTTTTCAGGAGTCATTTCCTTTTTAAGAGTCCTGTAATTAATTTTGAGTTTCAAATTAAGAGTGTTTATTGAGTCCTATAATTACTTTTAAAATTTCATTTCCTGTAAGTCCATTTCAAGTTTTAAAGTCTAGGTCAGTTGAGTTTAATTCAGTTGAGTTAAGTCTAATTCAGTTGAGTTAAGTCTATTCAAGTCTTAAATCCATGAAAGCCAGCAACAAGACTCAAATTCTGGACCCCAGAATTTGACCCCATGAAGAAGAGAAGACACACCACCAAGCAAGAGAAAAGGACCATCAACTAGGACCACTTGGCACCACATGTCATCTTGAAATTAGAAGACCACCTCACCATGCCACATCATTAGCCAGAGGTGCCACCTCACCAGCCACTTCATCACCCATTGGGCGCCAACAAGGAAGACTCAAATTCAAGGAGGTCGGCCACATCCCTCCAAGCCCTCCACCAAATCCTCCAACTCCCCCCACATCCCTACAAACCCTCCATCAAATCCTCCAACCCCCCTTATAATCCTCGTCAATTTGGGGAGTTTTTAAATTTCAAAAGCTAGCTTTGTGAGGCTATTAAAAGCCTTGGATGCCTATTGTAAAAGGGATTGATTTGTGGAGATTAATGAAAGTTGAAGTTGAATTGAAGTTTTATGTTTTGAGTGATTGTCTCTAAGCCCCTCTTCCACACCAAACTATTCTCTCTTCCAAGCATCCAATGCCCAAGTCAAGAAGAAGGCCTTGGAGTCTGCCAAGCCATCTCAAATCTCTTTCTTTGCTCACAAATTCTCCATCCCTTCCATATGCATGCCTTTCTTCTTCCTTAACTCTTATTCTTTATATGTAGGGTCCTTCGAGGTTTTTGAGTTGCAAGCAGGGTCTTCCTTGACAAGGATCCAACAAGCTGAAGCTCAAGTCCAGGGTTTTGATCTCTGTTATCCAGGTTCTTCAGTTCTGAGCATTGGTAGTTTCAAAGTATGAATCAAAAGAAGGTTGAAAAGTTCATCACGATAAGTCCACAATCATTAGTCCCTATTATCTAGACCTTCTTTCTTCTTAGTTTAGGATTGTGTCTAATCATGTAATAGTCCCTTTTCATGTAATCCTTAAATCTTATTAAGATAAGTACAATGCTAAGTGTAGTTAGGTTTCATTGCTCTACAAACTATATTCAAGACATTAATCATATGCTTACCGCATAAAATTGGTATCAGAGCATGGTTGCATTAGGGTAGAATAGTTTTCTTTAAATCAAAGCAAGATCTAAAATTCATGCCTCCTGAGCAGGTGTACTCTAGTATACTATCACGACCCATGGGAATAATGAGCCCCAGGCCGGACGTGAATTTTTTAGATTGAAGTTTGGGTAAGCCATTGCACTTGTTTGATTAGGTTCTGTTTTCTGAAAATTTGCATCTGTTTACTGTAATCCGTCTGCAGCTCCCAAGGCAAGTCACTAATTTTTTTATTGAAATAGTTTTTTTCTTGTTCCTTTTTAAGTCAGTTATCACCATATTAAATTTCATCATCAGAAAAAAAATTATAAAAAAAATGAAAATTTTTGCAGTTCGACACTATCATTAGGGTTCTGTTCTATCCTATTTTATTTATCTTCATTTGTAGGATCTGCTTAGAGTAGTACAGATTTTAGTTTTAAAATTCCTTTCATTTTCATTGAAATATATAAGTTAGGAATCCTCTGTGAATTTTTTAGAATTTTTGGACATTTCTTTCATCATGTTTCCCACACCACTTTCAAACTGCAACACACTTCTGCAGCAACTTTGCATTTCATTCATCTCATGAGAAATCAAATTAAGGGCATCAATTTGACATAGGGTCAGGGTTTCATCACCTGTCCCTAGCCCAAAAATCACCAACCAGCATATCAATCCCAGTCCGTTAATTAAAATTGAGTAGAACGTTAATTGCCCTAGTGGGTTAGGGACACCAACAAGTTGGGTTCAGGTTAGGGTCAAGTTAACTGTGTCAGCTAATTGGTGTGTGCTTACTGGCTTGGTGTCTAGGATTGGTGCATCAGGGCTTGTGATTTGGTCCGCCTACCTGGCCAATCTCAGATTGGTGTCTAAGGTTGGCAATCAGGGACATTCACTCCCCACCACCTACCTGGCTAAGTCCCATAAGTACTACTAGCTAGTTTGTTCAATTAATTAGACCTCTAATTTGTGCTCTAGGTCTAGGAAACCTTAGCTCGAGCTTGAGTCTACTTGCATGCATGAAAACTAGATCAGGAGCCTCATATTCACCAGTCCAGACCCAGTCCAGTGTAGCCATGGACCCGAATCTTGAAACAATGCTGAAAGGCCTAAATGATCTAATGGCCCAATTGAACCAAATGCTGGCTAAACAATTTTCCTTAGACCAACCAACTCCGACTTTCCCATTAGCTCATATGAATGATAGGAGTAAGAACCCTGAAGTACAAGTTGAGTTCATGAATACTCAAGACTTAGGGTATCCTCAAACTGAAGGGCTAGGGAAGGAAGAAGGCAAATTTGAACAACCTAGTAAATATGTGTATGAGACTGACATAAGTTTAATAGATGAATATGAAGGGGAAGACTGTGAAGAGAACAACTTTAGTACCTTACCTGAGGAAACCTTTGGTAAAGAAAAGATTATTGAGCCTAGTCCTGAAACATCAGAACAACCAAAATTTAGTGAGGACTTGGTTCCCGTAAGACAATGCCCTCAGGAAGAACCCAATACTTTAGCTTCGACACAAGAACTCCTTCAGGTACCTGAGAAGAAACCAATCATTATTTTAGAAGACTTTCTTGATGACCTTCAACTACCTAGAAGCATCCCGCCTGTAGATCAAAATTCTAATCTTAAGGTCATCATAAGTAGCCAAGGTCTGTTTCAAGATTCTCCTAAATTACCCCAAGTCTCGGATTCTTATTTCCTACCTTTCCCTGAGTCTTATCATAATTTTAGAGACATTAAGTTTCATTTGGATGAGATTACTAGGATGCATGAGCTTTTAAAGCCTATTCCTTTTGCTACCTACTTTTGGAAAACCTTATGGCATTTGCTAGGAACCCATGGTAAATCCTCATGTGCATACCAGACTAGGGTCAAACCTAGAGAGTCAATAATCTGTTAGGTTTAGGTCCTAGAAAGTCCAATAAAATTTCTCTCAATAAGGATGCCTAGTTCACTCTGCATTTTGTAAGTGCATGTGTAAATTTCTAAGTTTGCTGAATCTTTCGCACAGCATGTCACAAATTTGCATAAATAAATCAGTAATAAGATCAAACTGAGCAATGAAACTTACAAACACATAGCTGATTCACATAAGAGGGCTAAAGAATTCTGTGAAGGGGATTATGCGATGATTAGGCTCAACCCTGAACGGTTCCCCTCTGGAACCATAAAGAAGCTACATGCCCGCGGAGCGGGACCTTTCAAGATCTTAAAGAAAATAGGGCCTAATGCATATGTTTTGGAACTTCCACCTGATATGGGTATCAGTACAACCTTTAATGTTTCAGACCTAGTAGAATACAAAGAACCAGTACTAATACCTAGTGAGCCTTTTGGGCCAGAAACTTTTATTGAGAGTGAACATATTTCTGAGTATCCACCACCAACCCTACCTGAGCGGAGAGAGAGGATTGAGAGAATCCTGGATGACAAGACCATTACTACCAGGAATAAGGACTATCAGAGATACCTGGTTCAATGGCAAGGTCGACCTGAGTCCGACAACTCTTGGATTACTCGAGAGGACCTGCAAAGACTTTACCCAGACTTGTTCGAGCATTACCAGGGCAAAACTGAACCATACTCAACTGAGTCGAGTTCTGCCCACCCCAGGAGAATTGGTGTGGACACTAGAAACCAAAAGAAACTTCACTCCAACAAGGTTAGCCTTATCCCGATTTGGATCGAAGATAATTAGGTTACCTTGTATCCTTTAGATCAAAAAATGTTTTATTTCCTTTTCAGGAGTCATTTCCTTTTTAAGAGTCCTGTAATTAATTTTGAGTTTCAAATCAAGAGTGTTTATTGAGTCCTGTAATTACTTTTAAAATTTCATTTCCTGTAAGTCCAATTCAAGTTTTAAAGTCCAGGTCAGTTGAGTTTAATTCAGTTGAGTTAAGTCTAATTCAGTTGAGTTAAGTCTATTCAAGTCTTAAAGCCATGAAAGCCAGCAACAAGACTCAAATTCTGGACCCCAGAATTTGACCCCATGAAGAAGAGAAGACACACCACCAAGCAAGAGAAAAGGACCATCAACTAGGACCACTTGGCGCCACATGTCATCTTGAAATTAGAAGACCACCTCACCATGCCACGTCACCAGCCAGAGGTGCCACCTCACCAGCCACTTCATCACCCTTTGGGTGCCAACAAGGGAGATTCAAATTCAAGGAGGTCGGCCACATCCCTCCACCAAATCCTCCAACTCCCCCCATATCTCTACAAACCCTCCATCAAATCCTCCAACCCCCCTTGTAATCCTCCTCAATTTGGGGAGTTTTTAAATTTCAAAAGCTAGCTTTGTGAGGCTATTAAAAGCCTTGAATGCCTATTGTAAAAGGGATTGATTTTTGGAGATTAATGAAAGTTGAAGTTGAATTGAAGTTTTATGTTTTGAGTGATTATCTCTAAGCCCCTCTTCCACACCAAACTATTCTCTCTTCCAAGCATCCAATGCCCAAGTCAAGAAGAAGGCCTTGGAGTCGGCCAAGCCATCTCAAATCTCTTTCTTTGCTCACAAATTCTCCATCCCTTCCATATGCATGCCTTTCTTCTTCCTTAACTCTTATTCTTTATATGTAGGGTCCTTCGAGGTTTTTGAGTTGCAAGCAGGGTCTTCCTTGACAAGGATCCAACAAGCTGAAGCCCAAGTCCAGGGTTCTGATCTCTGTTATCCAGGTTCTTCAGTTCTGAGCGTTGGTAGTTTCAAAGTATGAATCAAAAGAAGGTTGAAAAGCTCATCACGATAAGTCTACAATCATTAGTCCCTATTATCTAGATCTTCTTTCTTCTTAGTTTAGGATTGTGTCTAATCATGTAATAGTCCCTTTTCATGTAATCCTTAAATCTTATTAAGATGAGTACAATGCTAAGTGTAATTAGGTTTCAGTGCTCTATAAACCATATTCAAAATATTAATCATATGCTTGCTGCATCACTATTAGGAATCAAAGTGATTCCTCGAATTGGAGGTAGAGGCTACTGGTCTAAACAAAATAATGGGAGGTCCTTTGGACAAAAGTCCATGTCAATAGGATAATAATTCATATACACTAATTAGCTTTGGTTTTTTTTTCAAATGTCTTCCAACCTATCACTCCGGTCTCTTCTTGATAACAAAATGCTTAAGGGTGCTAACTTTGATAGCTGGTATCGAAGGCTCAGGATTGTCCAAGAGCATGAACGTATCTTGTATGTGATATCGGATCCGACACCTGAAACCCTTGCTCCCAATACTCGACGTTCGGTCAGAAACACTTATCAGAAGTGGCTCTCTGACAGGACCACAGTCCGATGCATCATGTTAGTAGTGATAAACATTTAGTTCAATCGCAAGTTCGAGGAAGCCCAGCTGGTGAAAATCCTTCAAAGGTTGAAGGAGTCTTTTGGCACACCAGGTGATGTTAAGAGGTACAGGGTCTCCTGTGCTATCTACAACACACAGATGTGTGATGGGGCCTCAGTCACTTATCATGTACTGTATATGATTAAGATGATTGAGTGCCTGGGCAAGCTCGAATGTGCCTTGCATGAACAGCTTGGAAAAGATGCAATTCTAAATTCCCTGCCCTCTTTCTATTTAGATTTTCTCGATTATTATATAATGAATAAGCCTGCAGTTAACTACCATGGTCTATTGGGGTTATTGCAGGCTTATGAGAAAGACTACCAACTAAACAAAGGGATGGTAAATCTAGTGGAAGGGTCTTCGACAGGTGTTGTCCCTTTAAGAAAGGGAAAAGAAAAAATAAAACAAAAAAGATGCATAATGCTTCTAGGCCCAGTCAGGCCTAGAGGGTGAAGGATGATAAGAGCCATGCGAAGTTCTTCTTCTACAAGAAGCAGGGTCATTGGAAGAGGAACTATCCTTTTTATATTGCATCCCTTAACTTGAATAGGTCCAAGAAGAAAAAGCAGTAGGATGGTGCTGGATAAGGTATTTATATGATAATACCTTATAGTTTCTCTATCTGTGATACTACTAATTGGGTATTGGATACAGGAAGTCCAATTCACATTTGCAATTCTTTGTAGGGACTTCAAGTTAGTATAAGATTTGAGGACGATGAGAGATTCTTGAACGTGGGAAGTGGAAGCCATGTTCCAGTCCTGGCATTCATAGTCCTCAAATTTATTTTCGAGTCTTGTACCATTATTTTGAATGAGTGTCATTACTATCCATCTTTTATCTTGAATGTCATTTTTATAGGCCGATTGGCCATGTATGGTTTTGAACTATCAATAAAGAATGACATTTACAAAATCATTTGGAATGATTCTGTTATGATAAATGGATTCATGAATAATGGCATTTATATACTGTCATGACCTGTTAGTGTAATGTACACGTCTAGCAAACACCCTAGGTTAGATGATGTCACTGATGCATACCTATGGCAGTGTAGGCTAGGTCATATTAACAAGAATAGGATAAATAGGTTGAAGTGCGAGGATCTCCTCAACTTTAGTGAAAGTGGTTCACTTCCAACCTGTGAGTCCTGTCTTCTTAGAAAGATAACAAAATCATCTTTTAATGGAAAAGGTGAACAAGCCAAAAAATTCTAAGTCTGGTATATACTGATGTATGCGGACCCATGAATATTAGTGCCAGAGGTGGGTATATTTATTTCATTACATTTATAGATGACCTTTCGAGGTATGGTTATATCTTCTTGATGAGACATAAATCTAGGTCAATTGAAATGTTCAAACGATATCATAATGAAGTAGAAAAGAAAACTGGAAGATGTATCAAAATCCTTCGATCAGATCGAGGTGGTAAATATCTTTTCGAGGAGTTTTTGACATATCTCGAGGAGAATGGGATTCTCTCTCAGTGGACACCTCTATGGACACCTCATTTAAATGGAGTATCTGAAAGGAGGAATCGAACACTATTAGACATGGTTCGGTCTATGATGGGCTTTGCTTCTCTGCAG
This sequence comes from Areca catechu, assembly GCA_021397845.1. Lineage (NCBI taxonomy): Eukaryota > Viridiplantae > Streptophyta > Magnoliopsida > Arecales > Arecaceae > Areca > Areca catechu. Next base: position 176,246,080 of record CM038039.1, on the reverse strand, counting down.
CTATCCTTTTGGGGATATGCTCTGGAATCAGCCGTTACCTTTTGAATAGGGCTCCGAGTAAATCCGTTAACAAAATCCCATATGAGATATGGACTGGAAGTAAGCCGACATTCTCATACCTTCGGGTCTGGGGTTGCCTGGCTTATATAAAATGTTTAGAAACGGACAAACTTGGACCTAAGTCTGATCGGTTCCTATTTGTTGGGTATCCAAAATAGTCTAAGGGGTACCACTTCTACTTGGCCGAGTAACAAAAGTTGTTCGTTAGTCTTAGGACTATCTTTTTGGAAAAGGAGTTCCTTGGTGAAGGAACTGTAGCCGCTAAACTTGAACTTAGTGAAGCTCAACAAGTAGAAGAACTGGCATACTTAAGGGACCATATAGAACCGGTTGTGATTAGATCACACCCAGAGCCCATACAAGAACCATTCAGGAGATCCGATAGGGTACCGAGTCGACCGGATATATACTACAGTTTCTTGGTCTATGACGGTGATTCCATTGAACTCGATAAGAACAATGAAAATATGATCACCTATATGGATGCGATGTAGAAGTCTAACTCTAAGAAATGGCTAGGAGCCATGCAATCCGAAATGGAATCCATGGAAATCAACCATGTATGAACATTGGTTGATCTGCCTGAAAGGATAAAACCCATTGGGTGTAAATGGATTTTCAAGAGGAAATGGGTCGTAGACGGGCAGGTGGAGACCTATAAAGCCTGTCTGGTTTTCAAAGGGTATTGTCAACATTATAGTATTGATTATGATGAGACGTTTTCTCCTATGGCAATGCTCAAATCTATTCAGATCATGCTTGCTTTAGCGGCACACTCTAACTATGAAATCTGGCAAATGGATGTTCCAACAGCTTTCTTGAATTGTGAGCTAGAAGAGGAGGTGTATATGATACAACCTGAAGCGTTCACATCCACAGACGAGTCAAAGGTGTGCAAGCTTCAAAAGTCCATCTATGGACTGAAACAAGCATCACAGAGTTGGAACATGCAATTTGATAAGTGTATCAAATCATATGGCTTTGTTAGGACCGAAGAAGAACCTTGCATTTACAAATGGGCTAATGGTTCTGTGATTGTGTACCTTGTGTTGTATGTGGATGACATTCTCTTAATCAGGAATGACATCCCAGCACTACAAGCAATAAAGGTCTGGTTGTCATCTCAGTTCTCTGTGAAGGACTTGGGTGAAGCCTCTTAAGTACTGGGTATGAAAATCTATAAAGATAGATCTAAGAGGCTTCTGGGACTGTCCCAGTCTATGTACATTGACATTGTGTTGAAGCAATTCAGCATGGAAAATTCCAAGAAAGGGTATCTTCCGATAGGTATTGGAATTGCTCCCTCCAAGAAGGATTGTGCAACAACTCCAAAGGAGAGAGAGCGTATGAGTAAAATCTCGTATGCTTCGACAATGGATTCTATCATGTATGCTATGACATGTACTAGACCAGACATGGCATACTCACTAGGAATAGTGAGTAGATACCAGTCTGACCCAATTGAAGCTCATTGGAAAGTGGTAAAAACCATCATTAAGTATTTGCAAAATACTAAGGACCAATGGCTGATTTATGGAGAACTTGACTTGAAACTTGTGTTGTATACTGTCTCCAGTTTCCAGTTGGATAAGTATAACAGCAAGAGTGTGTCAAGTTTTATCTTTACCCTAAATAAGGAGCGATCTGCTGGAAAATTTCTAAGTAGCCTACTGTGCGGACTCACTATGCGAAGCAGAATACCTTGCAACATCAGATGCAGCAAAGGAAGCAATGTGGTTGCGAAAGTTTCTTGGAGAGCTGTGAGTGTTACCTTCCATGGATGGTCATATTCTGGTGTATTGTGACAACACTAGAGCCATTACTTATGTCAAAGAGCCAAAGTCTCATCAGTGCACAAAGCACATTCCGCGGTGCTATCACCTTGTACAAGAGATCATGGAACAAGGTGGCATTGACCTTCAGAAGATAGATGGAAAAGAGAAACTAGCTGACCCCTTCACTAAAATCGTCGGATTTCGAGAGTTCGACAGTTATAAATGGAAAATTGGAATAAGATTCTGTACATATTGGCTTTAGTCCAAGTGGGAGTTGTTATGCATTGTGTCCCAAAGCTAATCATCTAGGCTATAGATGGTTATGCTAATTTTGTAATTGCATATGAATTTCTTAATGAATAAAAGTTATTCTTTTGGATGTTCATCACATGTGCATTTTTCTGAAAAGAACTCTTGCATGATGGAGTCCTTAGAACTATATTATTTTTGATTTAGCAAGGTATATCAAGTAGTTCTTAAACTGGTTCACAACTAAATGACACATTACTATATGATGATAATGTATCAAGTGTAGGTTGTTGTATGTCACATTTGTTGGTTGTCATCTTAACCAAGGAGTGTGGAGACACTGGTGTGACATGCAAATGAAATGTATGACATCTCATTGAACGTTACCATCCGTGGATCTCCCTTCTGCCAAAGGGTTGCTCACGAAGGGATATGGGTATATGTGTCCCTCAGACTTGAGGTCACCATGGCAGCTTGCAAGCAACTCAGTATACCTTGGTACTGGACCACCTAGATTTCTAATCCAGTGATAGAAAGTTTTTGGGTGCAGTCAAGTACTTATGGAGTGGTGGTGGATCAAGGTGGAATTGGCCTATCCAAATAGTTCAGTGTGAATGACTCGTTGTGTCTCAATTTAGCAAAACCATGGCCAGGGTAGTTCTTGTGAGGAGTCACAGAACTTGTAAAGTTGAGACATGATCTAGATGAGCCAAATTAGTGTTGGCAATCAAATCCTAGGTCATCTTGAACATTATAAGGTCAAAGAAATGAATTATGCAGTAACCATATGCCAGAGGTTCTTCTAAGTTGCTCTGCAATCTTTGACCTATCCTAATGTCAAGTATCATTGCTAGATGAGGACTTTGACTTGTATTGAAAATGTTCTAGTGCTATCAGCTTAGTGTTCGAACCTATGGGGTCACACACCATAGCGGTCTTATATGATCTTAAGGCTGATCGACGATTAAGAATCGTTTGCTGTCACTGGTGATCAATATGATTGACCAAGTGTTGACACTTGAGGGGGTCGACACTTGGCTATGACAAGAAGTATTTTTGGAAGTCTTTTTTGGATAAGCCGACTCGAACCCTACTCAAGTTGACTTATTCTGTGTTCTAGATGAGATGACTTGACCCCTGCTTAAGTCGACTCGTTCCTACTGAAAGAACAGTCTGACTATTCTATGTTCTGGATGAGCCGACTTAATCCTTGCTCGAGTCGACTCGTCTCTGCTCGACCAGAAGACCATAAATGGTATTTCTGGGAAGCTTTTTGAGAAGATTTTGACATGGTTTGAGTTTCAAATTTAAGCTATTTTGGCTCCAAACTTTAATGAAAAGATTGTCATTCCTTCCTCATATGGTTAGAGTGAGATTTGTATGCTCCTTGACCTTCTCCCCCAATCACTCCTCCTTTCTCTTTCTCCCACTCTTGGCTACCTCTAAAAATAAAGGTTGATTTAGGGGCTGTTGGTTGGTTGAAGAAATAGAAGAGAAAAGGGGTTTTGTGAGGACTTGAGATTGGGTGTGAGAATACCTAGCATTCAAGCTAGGTCTTGGAAAGAGAGATAGTTAGGAAGGGGTCCACCTCTCCTCCTTGTCTTTCAAGAAGAAGAACATCGGCTTGAAGGATCCCAAGGAGCTATCACTTCGAGGGAGTTGATCAGTGTCGAGCCCCGGTATGAATTACCTATAGAGGCCAGACACGTGTGTAGCTCAAGCGCTTTACCCTTTTCCACGATATTTTCAAATGAATATGATGGGGACCCGAAAACCTATTTTATTTTATTTTATTTGAATCCATTAGTCCTGTGTCATTTGAGTCAAAGTGACCCACTTGAGTCCTTTAATAAAGTGGGACAACCAAGTTAGTTGAGTCCACTTAGTCAGGTCCAGTCATTTTAGTTCAGTCAAGAGTCCAGTTAGGTTGTTCAAGTAAAGAGGAGAGTCATCAGCTGCTAGGAGATTCACTAGATCCCTCCAACTAGAGCCGGCCTTCATGCACCTGGGCCCTTTCATGCTGCCAAGCCCGCAAGAGAGAGCTTCAGTCCAAGACAGGCCCATTGTTGACCAGGTCCACCTGGGTTTCTTTGCCCACAAGTCAGGGTTTCTTAGCCCTCAAATAATGTACCTTGGGGTAAATCTATAAATACTACACCTCTTCTCTTGTATTAAACATCTTCTTCTCATGAATACAACTTAAAAAGTTATTTTGTCTGAGTTTTGAGTTTTCTCCAGATTGGAGTCGGTGTGATTCCCGGGTTCCTGGTTCTTGAGTACAAGCCCTAATCTTTTGGTGACTTCTACACTCACCAGCGATCCTTCCCTACTCTGTCCCGCATTAACTTGGTATCAGAGCTCAGCAGATTAGGGCTTTCTCTTGTCCAGATCTTCGTGTGCAAGACTTCTAAAACCTCGATCTGCACCTGAGCACCATATCTCCTCTCTGCCGCCCATGAAGCTCGTCTCCAGCACATCCACAGCATCCCGAATCCTTCTTCCACCTCGATCCCATGACCCTCCCCTTCCCCGACGATTCCCGCGCCAAGGCCCAGGCCACCGCCGCCGCCCTTGCCAACCTCGGCCTTGGCCGCGCGGCCGGTCGTGATGTCCCATCCGCCCCTCCCGTCAAATCCCCTATGGCCGTGACTCCCGTGACCAGCACCTCCAGAGCCTCCGACACTGGCCGACACACCCTCTAGCATGACCGATCCTCACACCACGCAGCCAGCCATAGCTTCCTGTCCAGCCCCCTCGTTTAGCTCCAGCTCTCCGCCTCACCAGTAACCTACCTGCAGGGGCCTAGATTTCCCCCAGCTTCCACGGGCGCCAGCCCTCCTGTGGCCCCCGTGCGAGTCGTCGCTAGGCCTAGGGCACCGTCCGTACCCGTCCCCATGCCGCCACCCCTCAGATCCTCCTTGCGGCCGATGGATGGCAGAGATCCGGGTGACGGAAGCCCGATCCAATGGGCGAGCCATCATTCTCTTCGATGAGTTTGGCTTCTCCCACTGTCGACGATGCCGCCGAATGCCGTCGCCCCCGTGCCATCCACCGGAGTCATCACCTCGAGCCGCCGTCTCCGCCCTGACACCACCGCCTGCCAGCACCCGCCGGACTGCCCTCTACAAACCTCCCCTATTTCGACTTTGGTCTGTGGATAGGAAGTCCATCCATAGCATGATCATGAATGCAAGATCGTTCACTACTACCGATTTCATCTACACGGACTTCAGGGCTGCACGGATTTTAGAGTGATAGATTTTTGAGGCTTCCCAGATCTCAGAGCATCCAATATAAAAAAGAAAGAAAAAAATAGAAAAAAAAAGAAACTAGCCTTTTTGCATTGATTTGGTTAGTTCTGGTTCCGTCAAACCCCGCTGAGCTTGACTCAACGGAGTCGAGTTCTCCCCATCGTAGGGGAATGACGGGGACTCGAAAACCAATTTTATTTTATTTTATTTGAATACATTAGTCCTGAGCCACTTGAGTCAAAGTGAGCCACTTGAGTCCTATAATAAAGTGGGACAACTATGTCAGTTAAGTCCACTAAGTCAGGTCCAGTCATTTTAGTTCAGTCAAGAGTCCAGTTAAGTTGTTCAAGTCAAGAGGAGAGTCATCAGCAGCCAGGAGATTCACCAGATCCCTCCAACTAGAGCCAGCCTTCATGCACCTGGGCCCTTTCATACTGCCAAGCCCACAAGAGAGAGCTTCAGTCCAAGACAGGTCCACTATTGACCAGGTCCATCAGGGTTTCTTGGCCCATAAGTCAGGATTTCTTAGCCCTCAAGTAATGTACCCTGAGATGAATCAATAAATACTACCCCTCCCCTCTTGTATTAAACATCTTCTTCTCATGAATACAACTTAAAAAGTTATTTTTTTTGAGTTTTGAGTTTTCTCTGGATTGGAGTGGGTGTGACGTCCGAGTTCCTTGTTCTTGAGTACAAGCCCTAATATTCTGGTGACTTCTACGCTCGCCAGCGATCCTTCCCTACTCTGTCTCGCATCACCAGTCACACCATGGATTTCACGACCTAGGATTACTTGGAGGATCATGATGTAAGCCCATGCATGAGGAGTTGATGACCACATGGCAGCACGCCCCTTCCGCATCAATTTGGTATCAGAGCGGGTTTAGGATAGTTTTCTATTTGCTTTGCATTCACAAACCCTAATTCAGCATTCTATCCACTGCATTAGGTGTCCAGGTTTCATTTGATTTTGGTATCCTATATATTTTATTCTTCTGTGAAATTTAGACTGAATGTCCTATTTTATGTCTTAGTAATTATCATAATTTTTAATTATTTTTACGGAAAACCTAATGTCCTAAAAGTCAGAATCATAAGATCCTTAACAAAATCCTAAAAATTTCTGCAGCAGTCCAAAACCCCTAAGATTTGCATTATCATTTGTTTTTTTTTCTACATAAAATTTGGTTGGTAGAATCATCTCCGTCTGTCCTCTGTTATAGAATTTCTTTGATTTTTTATTGCATCAAAATCTATGTCAAAGTTTGCATTGGTTGAAACCCTAATATCCTGAATTTTGCTATTTCTGCATTTTGACTCAACCTAACCTAATCAACTTCCAAACCTCCCAATCCTAAGCCAAATTTTGTTTACTAACCCTAGTAAACTTAAACTTAACTTGACATTGCATAAATTAATTAAAAATCATTTTATTTTTTGATTGTTTTAGATTGCATCAGGATCATTGAATGTTCATCATCTTTTAATCTAATCTTAAGGGCAATCAGTATAACATCAGGGTAGGAGGTCATAACCTGTCCTGGGCCCAAAACAACCATCCAGCATTTCCATCCAAGCCTAATTAAAATCAATTAGACCTAATTTTCCCTAGTGGGCTAGGAGACATCAACATGTCAGGTCTGAGCTGTGTGGGCCAACTAGTGCATTTAACCTTTTAGCTATTACTGAAAGCTGGTGTCTAAGCCTGGGGGTCCAGAGTCAAACGACCTAAGTGGTGTTGTGGTTTTTAATTGGGTCCCTGCGAAAGACGGGGGGGCCTCCCACACTCCCACCCCCTACCTAGCTAGTGGAAGGATTAGCTATTGGGTTAGGTGTAAGTTGAGCTGACTCACCCAGTTTCTGGCTCTAGGTCTAGGAAACCCTAGATTATACTAGCCTTTTCTTTTTCTTTTGCATGCTTGGCTGCACCATCTCATTTTGACTAATTGCTTGATTGTATGACCACTAGACTAGGAACCCAATATCAAAAGTCTAAACCCCAACCAAACCCAACCATGGATCCCAATTTTGAGGCTTTCATAAAAGCCATGAATGACTAGATGGTTACCCAATTAACTATCCAAATAAACCAATCCAATACCCAAATTAATAACAAGCTTGACCAAACCAATGACCAGATAACCCAAATGAACTACAGGTTTAACCAAGTAGACCAACAATTTGACCAGGCAACCACTAGGATTGACCAATTAACCACTAGATTAAACCAAGTAGAGAATCGACTAGAGACTATAGAGAAAACCTAAGACTTCAATGTTGAACCTAATCCTGACCATCCTGTTCCACCTCTCAAAACCCTAGGGGAACTTTAAATCTAGATCAAGTTATGGAACTCAACCCTAGGAGGACCCAAACCCAGGTTCAATTCATGGAACCCAGCCCTAGTAGAACCCAAACTCAGGAACCATACCAAGAGCCTAACCATAGGAGAGTTCAACCTCAGGAAACATACCAAGAGCCCAACCATAGGGAAGTTCACAACCCTGACCCTATCCAAGACCCAAACCATCGAAGGCCCCAACATGAAGTCCACGATCGAGATGAAAGGGCCATGAGAAATATTAGGATAGAAGCACCAACCTTTGATGGAAGTCTTGAACCAAAGGTCTATGTAGATTGGGTAGGTGATATGGATTATTATTTTGAATGGTATGAAATGAGTGAAGGGATGAAATATAAATTTTCCAAGATGAAGTTGATTCATTAAGCTAGATTACATTTGGCTAATCTTGAGTGTACTAGGAGACAACGAGCCCTTCCACCTATAACTACTTGTCAAGAGATGAAATTGCAACTTAAAGAGAAATACCTATCGAAATCCTACAACCAGCAGCTCTTAGACCAATGGAACAAAATTTATCAAGGGAATAAATCAGTGACATATTATATTGCTAAATTTGATGAGTTTGCTGTAAGGTGTAGTGTAACCGAGTCCTTATACCAAACCCTATCCAGGTTTAGAATTGGATTGCATGAGGACATTAAAAGGGAACTATACATGAGAGAGGTCCATGATTTGGAACAAGCCTATCAAATAGCTAGACATTATGAACAATTCCAAAGAGGACCTACCTATCAGAAATCTGAACCTGTTATGAACAATACCCAATTCCCAAGATCAAACCCAAACTAGGTATACCAGGGTAGAGCAAATCCTAACCCCAACCCAGGTCGATTTAACTCCAACCTAGTTAGGCCAAACCCTAACCCAGTCCGACCCAACCCTAAACCAACCCGATTCAATCCTAACCCAAACCATCCCAACACTAACCCATCTCGACCTAACTCGAGTCTGAGTCCCTCTAGTTCAAGTAATTCTACACCTACTAGGATGGACAAGGGTAAGGCACCCATGTCTCAGAAAGCCCCAAGCCCCAGCCCCAATGCCTGCTTTAGGTGTAATAATGTAGGTCACTATGCTAGTCAGTGTCCCACCAAGTCATTACACATAGGGGAACTTGAAGAACAAGGGACTGAACCCAATGTTGATAACCTAGAAGAAGAAGTTTATGAGGCTAAACCAGACTTGATAGAGGAATATGAACGAGATGAGGAGAAATTTGATCAAGTAGGGGTAGTTAGATGTAATTTAACCCAAACCCAACCTGAGGAAGATTGGCGTAGGACTAGCATCCTACAGACTTTTGTTAAGTTTAGGAATAAAGTATGTAAGATTATTATTGATAGTGGTAGTTGTGTCAATGCCATTGCTATTGAGACAGTTAAACTTTAGGCTTGACCCTAGTTCCACATCCCGATTCCTATAAAGTATCATGGGTAGATTCCACCTCTATGCCAATCAAGTCTAGGTGCCAAATCTTAATTAAATTGCAATCATATGAAGAAGAGATTTGGTGTGATGTCTTTCCCATGAAGATTAGTAGTGTCATTCTAGGTCGACCATGGCTATATGATCATGATGATGTCCTATCTGGTCGAACCAACATCTGTACCTTTCATTATCATGGGAAGAAGTTTGTGATTTACCCCACTCAGCTTAGGAATCCAAGAAATTCTAGTAGCCTTAGAGCAAAACCAAGAGTAAATCTAATTAAGGCTAAAGAATTAGATGTAGACCCTTCTAAATCCACTAAGGAATTCATGAGAATTGATCCTGAACCCACTTTAATAATTAAAAAAGTAATTAAGCCAGGATCAAACTTAATGGGTGAAACTAATAATTTCCTAGAGTTGTTCATAGAGGAAGCCCAGGATCAAATCCCTGAAGAACAACCAAAAGAAATATTTGTATCTGAATGTGAGTCCACATAATCAATTTGTATGCCTACACCTACACTAGCCTCTGCACAGCATATGCATCATGAAATTAGTCAAGAGCTAAACATAATTAATGAACTAAATAACAACTTGGCTAATTTCCAAAAGAAAGATGAAGAATTTTCTGCAGAGGAATATGTGACTGTCAAAGAATTTTCTGCTCGTGAAGCTGGCCCATCCAAAATAATAAATAGTAGTGGACCCAATGCCTATATTCCTGAGATATCACCTGATTTAGGTATTAGCTCCACCTTCATCTTCTCAGACTTTGTGAAGTCTAGGGAGTTAGAAGTGATACCCAGTGAGCCCCTTGAGCCACTCACGTTCTTTGAGTGAGAAGCAACCCCAGAGCGACCACATATAATTTGGCCTTACGGTGAGGTAAAGATTGAAAGAGCTCTGGATGATCAAGCTATCGGTACGTAGGATAGAGACTATCAGTGGTATTTTATTCGGTGGCAAGGTCAGCTAGAATCTGAGAACTTGTGGAATGCTGGTGCAGATCTGCAATGCCTCAACCCAAACTTCGTTGAGCGAAATTGACCGATACTCGATGAGGTCGAGATCCTCCTGCCCAAGGAGAATTGGTGGGGACACCAGGATCAGACATAGATCCCTGGATCCCATATGGTTTACTTAGTCATGTGTCAAAGTTTTGAAAATTTGTAATCAATTCAAATTGAGTCCTGTAATAAATTGAGGTTAGTTGATTTGTCTCAACCCTCAACCTAGTCATTATTTTAAGTCCTGTATATCAGTTATGAGTCCAATATGAGCTCAATTTTTGTACAAGAGAGGAGGTTACCATATTTTGGAGTTCCACTAGGCCACATCTAGGAGTCAGAGGCCACTACATCAGCCCATTGGATTTTGTGTAACAACCTAGGATCCAAGATGCTTCCGGAAACCCTGATTCCTTCCAGATACCCTCCAGATGCCCAGATTCCCTTCTAGATGCTAGATCATATTCTTAGAACAGGGCACCCATGATTCCAGAGGTCCGCCTTCATCCAAGCCCAAACAAATCAAGCCCAGGTACCAAGCCCAAGCCCTTAAGAAGCAAGATTCCAGGGAATATTCGTGCTACCAGGCTACCAGGCCACCCCAGCTTCCAGAGGCCCAAACCCATGCAACCAAGCCCCTTTGGGCTAGCCCCTTTCTACCCCTAAAAGCCCAACACGCCCTCCTAGGCATCCTTGAAGTGTTTACCAAGTCCAAGAGGTGTCCTTGAGTGGAATAGTCAAAGCATGAAGGGAAAAGGAGAAGACTAGGTCAATTCCTAACCTAAGGGGGATTTGTTTTTCTAACCTAGCTAGGAAAGGACTTGTATTCCAATTTGAAAGAGGACTTGTAACCCAAGTGTAACCATGGTTAGTGAGGAAATGGGAACTCTATAAATACAGCACCCCTCCTCCTCTTGTAATCAACTTTTATTCATGATATCAAAACCCTTGTGAATTTATTTTGAGCTTGCGAGCTTGTGTTACTTTATTTTTTTGGTTCTTTGGTTTGTGTTTGTGTGTCCTTGCTGCCCTAGTATCCTTCCACACCCTATCTCACTACCATCCAAGCCTTCACATGTCCAGGAAGGAGTGCCCTAGGCCACCAAGCAAGGATATCTTCATCAAGCTTCAAGCCGCCCCGCTTCTAAATCCTAACCTGATTCTTTCTAAACCTAGTCCCCTTTCTTTTTCTTACTTGCTATTTTGATTGACCCTTGATATTTTCCAGGATCCCCGAGGTGTTTCACCTCCCCAGAGGAGGCTTTCCTTGCATCTGGATCCATCCAAATCAGCCATCTAATCAAGGGAACCGAACTTCATCATCCAGACTCTAATCAGAGTGCTGTGTGATCTCTTCATCGAAAATCCTTCAAATCACTGATTGGTAACATCCTTCCCATATTTTAATTTTGGATTTGATGAAGATAAGCTATCCTAATCCAGGAGTTTCTCAATTCTCAGGTCCTAGAATTTATTATTTTGCATGAGTTTGCCTGCGATACAATGATTCTATGAGTTGCTCTTCTTCTTTCTAGTTCATACTTTTATTTGGGAATTTAGCATACAAACTAAATTATAAAAATCATGAAAAAGTTATTTTATAATTTTTCTTGCATGTTTAGCAATCTTAGAGTCATCCCGCATTAGTATAATAGTAAGGTACCTTTTTATATTTGATTATTTTTCTTGCTCTTGATGTATATTGCATGATGCATATCTTACTAGATCCTATTGCTAGCAGATGGTAGATCACTTTGATTAATCTACCAAGCCTTCCGCTGTTCATTTTAAAATTGTTTTAAAATACTTTCTTTTTGCCTAGCATGTTTTTCCTTCACCTCCATCCATGAAGCGTCCCACCGATCGGACACCCGAGAAGACTCAACGACGACGCCTCTCACCGGACCTCCATACCTCCGACAAACAGCCAACGACCATCCCTAAGCCATTGCCATTCTCAGCCCTAGATCATGTCCGCCCCTCCCTTCCATCTAGAGTCACCCACAGCTGAGTCAACCTCCATTGCCCCACCCAACTCCCTGCTACCACAACACCGACGCCTCTCTTATGTACGTGATGCCTCACCGACGTCCGACACCATCTTCTTGCTCTCTGCTAGTAGTCATCATTTTCCTTTGTGGCCAAAGTCCCTCAGATCAGCGCCTCCACCGAATCTCCTCCCATCTGGAAGACCCATGGCCAGGCTGCTACCGACACCGGACTCCCCCAGATTCAGTCTCGATTTCTCCTTCCCATCATCGAATCCAAGGGAGAAGACCGATGTCAGCCGAACCCCATCCTCCTCTCTGTGCATCTGTGCCGCCCCGTCCGTGCTGACACCCCATGCCACTAGCTATCGATCGTGCCACACTTCCCCGCCGATGAATCTTCCAGGGATGCCAGTGAAGTCCATCGGATTTCCTCACCTAAAGTCGATCCCTGTTCCACCTAGCATCGGACTGGGAGAAGAGAGTCCCCGTATGAACGTGAATGCATCGCACATTCATCAAAGCAATTGCCCTCCCCATTGCCGACTTCAATGCCGCACAATCCTCAAAGCTACATGGATTTCAGAGTTGCATAATTTTGAGTCTCTTGGGGTGATCTGAGGCATGACTTCCTAGGCTCACTACTGACTGCAGGGACATCACACCTGTTGATGTTCGATGGCTGAGACTACCGATCAGAATCCACATCCGTAGATGTTACTGGCTGATCCTCACCAGCTCCAATAGAAGCATTTGCTAGCAGTGAAGTTTCCTCTACCACAGAACCTTCTATTAATTGGATCCCAAATAACCTATAGCCAGTGCCAGTATCCTGCTTCTTTTCACATGGTTGCTTATTGATGCTTGCTGAGAAGGACCCAGTTTGTGTATCTACCCTCATTGGCTAGTATTCAGACCTGTAGGTAATTACTAATGGCCCCGTGTTTCAATTAAAAATGATGGACCCAGTCTTTGATGTTGGTGAGAATAGGCTAGATGATGGATAAAGTCCTCGTCCTCCTTGTAACCTAGAAAATGAGAAAGATTGGGTAGGCTCAACTAGGGATTTCCACAAACCAAACATTAAAGAAATGTCAGGCATAATAGTAGTTGAAGCTAATGGCCATGGATGTTTTATCCTCTATGCTGGTTGAGATGTTGGAGGTGGAGCTAAAACTGGGGATTTTCAATGCTGCACGATTCTTAGAGCTACACAGATCTCAGAGTAGAGCCCGATTCGATTTTACCAAAGTCCTCGCTGACCATGACTCAACGGAGTCAAGTTCTCCCCACCTCAAGGGAATGATGGGGACATCACCAGCATGGATCCCAGAGTAGCATGGATCTCAGAGCAAGCATGGATCCTGGAGCAGTATGAATTTTGATGGATACCCTATACCAGAATAAATTAGTTTAGGATTTGTCTTTATCAATTATTTTAAAAACTGATTTAGGATTAGTTTGGTTAGGATTGAGTTATCTAGTATGGATAGACCTTATCTAGTATTTGAATTTGATCCATCGTTATCTTTGTATTTTGTATTCAAATTCAAATGAGGGTTAGGAAAGGTCTATAATTACTACCCTCGGTCCTTTGTAAAAAATTGATTAATGAAGACGAGTTTTTTGGAAAGAGTGATTCTTCGTTCTTCCTCCGTAAATGAGTGGGCATGAGGCCCATCTTGCCTTCGTCTTTCGGCATTGAGGGGTGTGAGACCCTATGCCTTCGCTTTTGAACATCGAGGGGCATGAGACCCTAGTTATCTACTTCTCCATCGAGTCCTCTCTATGGTCATAAAGATATTTCTACATGATCCAAGATAGCAATTTGGATGGGATGCCCTAAGCTCTGCATGTAGTGAGATGGGTGGGATGCACAAGGCTACATGTAGTGGGATGGGTGAGATGCCCTAAGGGTGAATGTAAGTCCCAAGTCCATGAGAGTCCAATTTTCCTACCTTCCATCTCTATTGTTCATTCACCACCCCATAGAAAAATGAAAAAAAAAAATAGTACCCTAATCTTTGGTGAATTCTCAGCTCACCGATGATCCTACCCCCGATCCCGTGCCCCATCAATCTCTAGAACCTTCTTGAATTCAAACTCCATGAAAAAGGGATGCCAAGTGTCGCCATGGTTTCAAAATGGGGTGCCTATTGGGTTTCTTGGATTTTGATGGTACAGCTTAAGCATGGATTTCAAAAAATTTCTTTCTTGAAACTCCAATCATCTTGAAACTCTAAGACCAAGATCCCTTATTCATTACAATTAACAAGTCATGCGATTAAGGTTTGGAAAAATACCTGGAATTCTAATTCCTTCTTCTTTCAACTAGGCACACATGTGCATGCCCTCCAGAGATCATCCACATAGGAATCAAACTAGGAAGCTCTCCTTAATAGGTTGCTTAAGCCACTAGGACTCTTCTGATGGCCCTTCTTCCTTCGACAGCCTCTCCTTCCTTGCTCAGACCTTTGCCCTCTAGTAGAGAACTCTAAGCCCTCTCCAAATTCTCTCTTCACTCCCTTTTCCACTTATTAAATATCTTCCTAAACCCTTATCTTAAAATGATGGACTTGTCTTAAGACAAGACCTAAACTCTAACAAAGGAAGGGGGAGACAAGGAGAGTGAGTGGCAGAATGTGAGTGAACGCAGGAAAGAAAGGATGGAATCAAATACCATCAACCTAAACAATGATGACTATTTATAAGAGAGGAGAGGGTGCCAGATATGGCCTCTCATCAGCCTTTGGTTTGTCAATCAACAGATCAAATAAGACCCTTCAATGAGAAGGAGTCTTATCTTGAAGAGTCATGACATTTCCTGCACCAATTGCGATATATCTGTCTCTTCAAGTTTGCTACCAACTTTTACACATGCCACATGATAGTGGCCAGTCATAAGAAGGCCAAGGGACATGGGTTTTGATTTAGAAGAATCAGTGATTTGAAATTTGTTAAAGTTGAAGGACTCTGCTTCATGGAATTAGAACCAAACATGAAGAGTCGCAACTCTTCATGTGCACCAACTTCTTTCCACCGCATTCTTCCTTTTGTTGACCAAACAAAGCCCATATGAGAGGGTGTGGAGATGAGGATAAAGTCCAGGACTTTATCTGGCTTTGGTGAATGACAAGCAGAAGGACTCTTGTCCTTTCTGTGCACCAAAAATCTGTGCGCCAACAGTGAAGAGTCGTGACACTTCACTTTGCGCACAACCTTTCTGTCGAGTTTCAAGGAGATCATTATGCAACTTAGTAAGACTGAATTATAAAATTTCATGCATAAAGATAAAACATTATCAGTAAGAAACCCTAATTCCCAAGATCCCTTATTCGATTACAACTAATATGTCATGAAAGAAGGTTAACGAAATATACTTGGAGCACTATATTCCACTTCTTCCACTAGACTCACAAGTGTAAGTCCTCCAACGGTGATCTACACAAGATTTGAAACAAGGAAGAACTCCTTCTTGAAGTTGCTTGCCCGGGTAGGACTCTTTCGACAGCCTTTTAGACTTTGGACTTTGTAGGACTCACTATACCACTATAGGACTCTTTGGACACTCTTCTAAACCACTCTTGTTTTAGGACAACCCTCCTTTAGGACCCCTTAGGCTTATGTCCTAAAACAAAGCGTTGTCCTAATAGAAAAGACCTTGTCTTAACAAGATAAGTCTTGTCTTAAAGAAAGGAAGAGGGAGAGAGAAAAAACTCAGATGGATAATACGGTAGAATCTAGACTCCTATTTCAGATGACTGAATGAATAATCATCTAATTCCACCATACACCCTTTAAATAGTTTTTTAAGGGGCGAGAAACACATCCTAAAATCTCTTATCAGATATGTTTCTTTATATCTGATAAGACTCTTTAGGATTCAAGAGTCTTATCTGACATCTCTTCATGTCCAAATGAAACCTTCTCACACCACATAACATGTACTGGTCTCTGGAAGAGCCAAGAGGCATCTTCTCATTTCCCAAAAGTCAGAGAAAACTGAAGAGATCTGAAAGCAGAAGGACTCTGCTTCAAACCGTGAGCCCTCTCATGAAAAGTCGCAACCTTTCATGTGCGCCATTCATCCTTTCCTTCTTCATGCCAATTCAAAAAATCATTGACCAGTCAAATCCTTCATGAAATGGCTTGGAGATAAAGATAAATATTAGAAGAATTCTAATCAATAGAAGAAACTCATTTGCAGAAGGACTCTTGGTCCTTTCTATGCGCCAAATGAAGAGTCGCTTTTCTTCACAATTCGGTCAACCATTTTCCACGACATATGCTACCTTTGAAAAAGTCAAAGTATATACAATATGGATGTTAAATGAAAGGGCATTAAATAAGCTTTCCGACCATATAAAAATTTTTCTGATCAGAGAACTATAGACCCTTCTAGGCCCTTTTGAATGCCAACATGTCATTTAGGTACCAAGAGTCCTATGCCTTAGGGACTCTTCATAATTCTGAGATAAAACCTCCAAAAAATATTAGATAAAATCTGATAAAGTCATCCAACTTAGAACATAAGCCAATTTAGGTCTCCCACAAATTGGTTAGTCCATTTAGCAAGCAATCGGACCCAATCCAATTGGGTTTAGGAATTAGGTTAGCCTACACATGCTAGTGTGTCACCTAGCTAACCAATTAGGATCCTATGACCCTAATTGAATCATGAATGTCTTCCTTGTCCAATTTTCTAGTGTGTGTGACCCATTGGGTTCCACATCTAGCTAGCAGTAGGTTTAGGTTTGAGCCGATTCGATCCAATCGAACCCGATTTATCTAATTAGATCAAACTAGCTCATCTAATTGTCCAATTCAAACCATCCATCGAATTGACTCATGAAACCAATCTAATTAGGTCATGAGTACCTACAAGACAATATTGACATCTAGCAATGTGTCATGCCTACCCGAAAGATGAGGAATTTGGTAGAAATTACCAAAATACCCTTCAGTAGTATGTTACTGTGCAATTCAATCTTTCGATCTCCTATTATCCTGATTAAGTGACAGGTATGGATAGACGTCAAACCTGAACACTTAATCATATCGAATCTCAACTCGATAGTGAGGACTTAGTTGATGACTGATTAGATTCCACTAATCTCATCTTGCTTTGATCAAAGGCTCCTTAAGTCACTCATCGAAGAGATTGCATAGGATAACAATTCCTCTTACTAGGAATGATCGATTCATTGTTGGTCCACTCATATCCTCCATACACCTTCCACCATATCCAGAACACCCCGTACATATCGTAATGGCATGAATGAGTATGAACCAAAATATGGCTTAGTGTGCACAAGGAACCATGGTAACCTCAAATCTAAAGATCACATACACAACTCCTACTCAGGGATCTATCTTTTGACAAGTAGTAAGACTTCCATAAGGTAGTCCCGGTACGGATCAGTTCAGTGTACTCATACCCTAATGAGCACCATTATCCTTGTATTAGTGTCTCTACACAAGTGGTTTTGAGACCAACCACTCTCATCATCTGAGCATACATAGGATAAGCTAGTCTTACCGGATTTATTGATCCCCGAATCAATGGTCCAATGACTAGGAACATTTTAGATTAGGGTTTATAGAAAATTAGGTCTCACTGTTATGAACTTCATCATAACGCTAATTTCATTGCTCTAATCTTTGGGGATCTTCATAATCATAAATAAGACACAACAGTATATGATGAAAAATAGATGCCTTTATTTATATATAATGTCATACAAGAGTTGGAAGAATACAAAAAAAAGGCCCTTACAATGATTGGCTCTTAGGGCACTTTTCTATCAAACTTTCACTTGCACTAAAGCCAATAGCCCTTGTACTTTATACCCATACCATCCAAGTGGCGATCTAACTGTTGCTTAGGTAATGCTTTAGTTAATGGGTCTGCTATATTGTTCTTTGTATCTACTCGATTGATGACAACATCTTGTCTTTCTATTATCTCTCGAACGAGATGGAACCGTCTTAGAATGTGCTTGGACTTGTGATGAGACCTTGGTTCCTTGGCTTGTGCAACAGCTCCAGTGTAATCATAGTACAATGGCACTGGCTATTATATATCAGGAACCACACCCACTTCCATGATGAATTTCCTCAACCAGACAGCTTCCTTTGCAGCTTCACTTGCAACTATATATTCTGCCTCAGTGATTGAGTCAGCTACTATTGGCTATTTTGTACTTTTCCAACTCACTGCACCACCATTCACGGTGAAGACATACCCCGACATGGATTTGCTATCATCTGGATCTGATTGAAAACTAGAATCTGTATAGCCTTCTAATTTCAACTCGGATCCTCCATATACTAGAAAAATATCTTTAATCATTCTAAGGTACTTAAAAATATTTTTTATAGCTTTCCAATGATCTTTTACTGGATCTGCCTGAAATCTGCTCACTATGCCTAAGGCGTAAGCAACATCAGGTCTGGTACATAACATAGCATACATAATTGATCCTACAGCTGAAGCATAAGGAATCTTAGTCATCCTCTATCTTTCTTTCGATGTCTTAGGAGACATATTCTTAGAGAGATGTATGCCTTGACTCGTTGGCAAGTAACCTTTCTTACTTTCATCCATGTTGAATTTCTTCAATACTAAGTCAATGTACCTGGATTGGGATAAGCCTAGCATCCTCTTGGATCTATCTCTATAGATCCTTATACCCAGTATATTGGATGTTTCTCCCAAATCCTTCATGGAAAACTTTGATGATAGCCAAGTCTTAACCGATTGCAACATTGGGATATCATTCCCAATGATCAGCATGTCATCCACATACAAAACCAAGAAAACAAGTGCACTCCCACTTGTCTTCTTATACACACATGGTTCATCCACATTTTTGATAAAACCAAATCCTTTAATTATTTCATCAAAATGAATGTTCCAACTCCTCGATGCTTGCTTAAGTCCATAAATAGACTTCTTTAATTTGCATACCTGATTTGGTCTCCCACTTGAGACAAAACCCTCTGGCTATGACATATAGACTTCTTCCTTAAAGTTTTCATTGAGGAAAGTAGTCTTTACATCCATCTGCCAGATCTCATAGTCATGGTATGATGCTATGGCAAGCATTATCCGAATGTACTTGAGTATGGCTATTGGAGAAAAAGTTTCATCATAGCCTATACCATGTTTTTGTCTGAAACCTTTTGGTACCAATTTAGCCTTGTAGGTCTCAATTTGACCATCTGCTCCAATTTTTCTCTTGAAGATCCATTTACACCCTATTGGATTAATTCCTTCAGGTAGATCTACCAAAGTCCAAACCTAATTGGAATACATGGACTCCATTTCTGATTTCATGGCACTTAGCCATTTGTCAGAGTCTCTACTCTCGATAGCTTTCGAATAGGTCATAGGATCATCATTCTGTATGATACTGGCTTCATTGTCATCTTCGATGACAAAGCCATATCTAAGAGGTGCTCCCCGTACCCTCTCTGACCTTCGAAGAGGAGGTGTGTATTGTCGCTGTTCTTGATCCTCAAGAACTTTTGGTTGAGGAATATCTCTTGAAGGCTCATCAGTTTGTTGGTTCAGTTCTTCACATAACATAAGTGAAGAATTACTACTTCTTTCTTGGATAAATTCTTGCTCCAAGAATGTTGCATTCCTACTGACAATTATCTTTTGCTCAATAGTATTATAAAAGAGGTATCCAACACCCTCTTTTGGATAACCAACAAACCTGTATTTGTCAGCCCTAGCACTTAACTTATATCCAAAATTGTTCTTGATATAAGCATGGCAACCACAAATCTTTAAGTATTTAATATTTGGTCTCTTGCCATTCCATAACTCATATGGAGTTCTAGTTACTGACTTAGACGTAAACCTGTTTAATATATATGTAGCAGTTTCCAGGGCATGTCCCACAAAGGAAATGGGAAGATCTGTGAATCTCGTCATGGACCTCACCATATCTAATAAGGTGCGATTTCTCCTTTCTACCACTCCATTTAACTGGGGTGTATAAGGAGGAGTCCATACAGAAATAATGCCTTTGTCTTTGAGATGGTTCAAAAACTCACTAAACAAGTATTCACCTCCTCGATCAGAATGAAGAGTTTTAATACTAAAGTCCAGTTTGTTTTTCAACCATACTTTGATATTCTTTAAACTTATCAAAAGCTTCAGACTTGTGTTTTATAAGATACACATAACCGAACCTTGATAAATCAACAATAAAAGTGATGAAATAAGAATATCCTCCTCTGGCCTGAGTTGACATAGATCCACACACATCTGTATCTATAAGACCTAACAATTCAGTTGCTCTTTCTCCATGTCCAGTGAATGGAGACTTAATCATTTTTTCTTTGAGACAAGATTCACAAGTTCCTAATGTTTGGAAATCATTATAGTCAAAGTAATTATCTTTGACTAACTTGTTTATTCTTGACTCACTGATATGACCTAATCGGCAGTGCCAGAGATATGTGACATTGTCATTATCTCTTTTTCTCTTCTTATCATCAACAAGAAAAATATTATCATTGAGTTTCAAAGTTAGAAGACCATTTATAAAGGATCCATATCCAAATATTTTATTATTATAAAGAATAAAGCAGTCACAGCTCTTTATAGTTATTTCATATACCTGTTGTAATAACAAGGGGATAGAAATAATATTTCTAATAATATCTGGTACATAAAAGCATTCTTCTAGCTTTATTACATCACCCGAAGGTAATAAAAGAAGATAGGTACCCACAGCTTCAGCATATATGGCTTCACCACAGGCCCCATGCATCTTAAAGTCATCCCTCTTCAATCTTCTAATTTTGTGGAGTCCCTGTAATGAATTGCATATATGAGATCCACATGCGGTATCTAATACCCATGAATTAGAAATAGAAGCACTCAATGATAAATTAGTTTGTATCAAGTACAAACCTTTAGATGCACCACTTGCATCTTGCTTCAAACTTGCAAGGTAAACCTTGCTATTCTTCTTCCAATGCCCAGTCTTGCCGTAATGGAAACAGGCTCCATCATCCTTCTTAGCTTTCTTATTTTTCTTCTGGATGCTCTTCTTAAAGTTAAACTTTCTTTTCATACCCTTTTTCCTTGCCTGTTTCTTTCTTCCATTAACAAGAAGAACATGAGCCTTATCTCTTTTAGAGTGGCTCTCAGCTGTCTTAAGCATGTTAAGCAGCTCTGGCATAGTGGTATTCAATTTGTTCATATGGTAGTTAAGAACAAACTGAGAGAAAGAATCTAGGAGTGATTGCAGGATCAAGTCCTCATTAAGTTCACTATCCATCACAAACCCTAATTGACCCAATTAAGTGATTAAGTCAATCATTTTCAGCACATGGGTTTGCACAGGTGAACCTTCACTCATCCATGCTTGGAACAACTGCTTCGATATCTCATATCGGGCAGCCCTACTTTGCTCTCCATAAAGCTCTTTTAAATTGAGCAATATGGACTGAGGTTCCAGACCTTCATGTTTCCTCTATAGCTCGTTGCTCATGGAAGCCAACATGATGCACCTGATAGTCATACTGTCATTTAGCCATATTTGATATGTGGCCCTTTCCTCCTCTGAAGCATCCTCTCCAATCACCTCAGGATCCGGAGAATCAAGTATATAGGAAAGCTTCTCCTGAGTTAATATGATTCTCAGGTTCCTCAACCAATCCACATAATTTGGACCGGTTAACTTATTGGCATCCAAGATGCCCCTCAGTGATAAGTTTGAAGCCATAAATATAAATATCCTATATTTAATTAAAGAACAATATCTGCAGACCACTTAAGAATGTCATTCATAACTAGATAAGGACTTACTATCTAATTATGTCTCTCACTATTTTCTTCAAATACCATAACCCTCATTTTATGGTAAACGAGAAACCTTCCCGGTTTTCTTAGTGGGGTTGAGATCCTAATTCCTTATTAGTGCCTTGTGTTACACAACAAACACTAATAAGTTCAAAGGTAGGACTTACTTTCCAATTGCAACCCGTGCAATTCTCAACAATTATCTTTGCCTCTAAGACATTTATAGTCTTGTGTTGCACAACAAACTATAATGTCTTAGTTTAGTCAAACCCTTCATTTCTATATAGCTATAATTGAAGATTGTTTTCCTTATGTTACATAACAAAGCAACAATTTCAACCATGCCATAAAGCACTAAGTAAACCAATACAAATTTCATATCAAGCCCTAGAGTAGATCTTGTGTTATACAACAAACCTACTATAGTTTTGATATTAATTTGGCTTAGCATGAAGGAAGGCAAATTATAGTATACATAATCAATTAGCATTCTCAAGTTAAGGTTTAGATATGACCAAATTGGCCAGGTAAGTGGAAGGGGTGAGGGGATCCCCCTGTTGCTTTCCTTAGACACAAATTAAATTGGCCAAGTTAGACAACGGAACCAATTAATAAACCTCAATCCCTTTACCTTCCCAGAACCACTTGCCTAGACACCAATTGGCCGATTAAACCCTAATTGGTTCTGCATCATGATTAATTTGATACTAAGTCTAAATATGATTTTTAATGAGGGCTTTGATGGTCTCAAACATATTCTAATATTGTTTAACATATCATAATGTACTTATAACAGAAAACCATACATATATGACATGATGGAAAATATATGCTAGGTGTGTCATCATTCTAGGACAACCTTACAACATAACAGACATCCATCATTATGTTATGACAACTTTATTTCAGAATGTGACTAAAAAAAATATCTTGACATATTTTAAAGATTAGGGTTTAAGTGTTAAAAAACCCTAACTAGTGACTAGCATAAGGCATATCAATCTAGCATATGAATAACATTGCACGATGTACATAGCAATCATATCATCGCATTTTATTTCAAATACCGTGCTGACTAATCCAATCCTAAATAGCTATTAGGATAAAACTTGTTATAACAATGCATTTGATCTAAAACATGCATAAAATAATAACATGCTATTTTTCATAATAAAGTAGAGACCAAACATATGATCCCTAATATGCATAGAATCATAATCCTGGGAGGATCATTTTTATTACAAATGACAAATAGTTGAAATAAACTAAGGGTGGCTCTGATACCACTACTGGGTTTCAAGAAGATCATTATGCAACTTAGTAAGACTGAATTATAAAATTTCATGCATAAAGATAACACTTTATCCGATAGAAACCTTAATTCCCAAGATCCCTTATTTGATTACAACTAATATGTTATAAAAGAAGGTTAATGAAACATACTTGGAACGCTATATTCCACTTCTTCCACTAGACTCACAAGTGTAAGTCCTCCAACGGTGATCCACACAAGATTTGAAATAAGGAAGAACTCTTTCTTGAAGTTGCTTGTTCGGGTAGGACTCTTTCGGCAGCCTTTTAAACTTTGGCCTTTGTAAGACTCACTATCCCACTATAGGACTCTTTGGACACTCTTCTAAACCACTCTTGGTTTTAGGACAACCCTCCTTTAGGACCCCTTAGGCTTATGTCCTAAAATAAAGCCTTGTCCTAATAGAAAAGACCTTGTCTTTACAAGACAAGTCTTGTCTTAAAGAAAGGAAGAGGGAGAGAGAAAAAACTCAGATGGACAATACGGTAGAATCTAGACTCCTATTTTAGATGACTGAATGAATAATCATCTCATTCCACCATACACCCTTTAAATAGTTTTTTAAGGGGCATGAAACACATCCCAAAATCTCTTATTAGATATGTTTCTTCATATCTGATAAGACTCTTTAGGATTCATGAGTATTATCTGACATCTCTTCATGTCCAAATGAAACCTTCTCATGCCACATGGCATGTACCGGTCTCTAAAAGAATGAAGAGGCACCTTCTCATTTCCTAAATGTTGGAGAAAATTGAAGAGATCTGAAAGCAGAAGGACTCTGCTTCAAACCGTGCACCCTCTCATGAAAAGTCGCAACCTTTCATGTAAGCCATTCATTCTTTCCTTTTTCATGCCAATTGAAAAAATCATTAACTAGTAAGGTCCTTCATGAAAGGGCATGGAGATAAAGATAAAGATTAGAAGAATTCCAATCAATAGAAGAAACTAATTTGCAGAATGACTCTTGGACCTTTCTGCACGCCAAATGAAGAGTCGCTTCTCTTCACAATTTGGTCAACCTTTTTCCATGCCATATGCTACCTTTGTCAAAGTCAAAGTATATACAACATGGGTGTCAGATGAAAGGGTATTAAATAAGCTTTCCGACCATATAAAAACTTTTCTGATCAAAGAACAATAGACCCTTCTAGGCCCTTTTGAATGCCAATATGTCATTTAGGTACCAAGAGTGCTATGCCTTAGGGACTCTTCATAATTCCGAGATAAAACCTACAAAAAATATTAGATAAAATCTGATAAAGCCATCCTACTTAGAACATAACCCAATTTAGGTCTCCCATAAATTGGTTAGTCCATTTAGCAAGCAACCGGACCCAATCCAATTGGGTTTAGGAATTATGTTAGCCTACACATGCTAGTATGTCACCTAGCTAACCAATTAGGATCCTATGACCGTAATAAAATCATGAATGACTTCCTTGTCCAATTTTCTAGTGTGTGTGACCCATTGAGTTCCACATCTAGCCAACAGTAGGTTTAGGTTTGAGCCGATTCGATCCAATCGAACCCAATTTACCTAATTAGGGCAAACTATCTCATCTAATTGTCCAATTCGAACCATCCATCGAATTGACTCATAAAACCAATGTAATTGGTTCATGAGTACCTACAAGACAAGATTGACGTCTAGCAATGTATCATGCCTACCCAGAAGATGAGAAATTTGGTTGAAATTACCAAAATACCCTTCAGTAGTATGTTACCGTGCAATTCAATCTTTCGATCTCCTATTATCCCTATTAAGTGATAGGTATAGATAGATGTCAAACCCTAACACTTAATCATATCGAATCTCAACTCGATAATTAGGACTCAGCTAATGACTGATTAGATTTCATTAATCCCATCTTGCTTTGATCAAAGGCTACTTAAGTCACTCATCGAAGAGATTGCATAGGATAACAATTCCTCTTACTAGGAATGATCTGAAAGTGAAAATGGTGCGTTAGCAGGTGCCTACGCTAAGCATGCAACACCAGGGAGCAGGTTTGTATTTTATAACGATTTTATATTTGCATAGCGGAAAAATGCTCCAACCAGGATCTAACATAATCAGGAAGCATGTAAAGAGTATAAACATGTTGTAACATGGGCATGTAATGTTTATAAAATATTATAAATGCATATCTAGATCTACTCATGCATGAAAAACAAAACCCAAAAACATACCTTATTCCAGGCTGGAATAAGCCTGGGATAAACCTGGAATAGACTGGAATAACTGGAATAAAGTTATTCCAGTCATCTTCCACCTTGGGCTGAAAACAGGGTCTCCGAAAAGTCCCCGGAATGCCGCCTTCCGGACCTCCGATCGCTCCCAAATTTGAGCTGTAGATTCTTGAGGAAGTCTTCTTCGATTTGGCACTGGTTTCTGCAAGAAAAACCAAACCCAAAAATCAAGAAAAATCGCCGAAGTCTGCTGCACGAAAATGGCAGCAGATCTGAGTAGCTGTCTTCGTCGATGGGTTTCGGGCAACCGGAGCGATCCCGGTTCGCGTGGTTTGCTCCGAGGAGTAGATGGACACTCCCTCTAGAGGGGAGACACGCCCAGGGCTCTCCGATCTCTCTCCACGCGCGGTGCTAGCCGCCGGAAGATGCTTCACGATCACAGATTGCTGCAGCAAAACAAAATTTGCTGCAGCGGGGAAAGAGCACTCAAACAATGGGAAGAAAACCTTGGACTCTCCCTTACTCCCTTCCAAAAACAGCTCTACAAGTACCCAATGAGGAGATCTCACAACCCCTCAAAAATTCTCCTTGAAAAATTTCTTCTCTCGGTGTTTTCTTTTCTCACGGTGGAGTAACATAAGCTAATATTCCAACACTTCAAACACAAGGGGGGCCGATGGAGTTTGTTGCTGTTGGTTTAAATAAGCTGCAGAGGGGATGAGGGAGATGGAGAGACGGGAGTGGAAGAGAGAGCCGGTTACATAATTCCCATTAACAAATAATTTAACGGGATTAAAAGCCATTAACAAAAGTTAATTCCAGCGGTGGAGGGAGGAGAAAAGTCCAGCGTTTGTTTCTTTTGGCCTTCCATCGATAGAAATTCTAGCAAATAACCATGTAAACGGTTGATGGGGTAAATGCTGGTTCAATAAACCGGTTCAAACCAAATATTTAATTCTTGGTTCAATCCTATTAAACCAATTTGGTTCAAACCTATTAATTCAAATTAACCAACGGTGGTTCAATCCAATTGAAACTGGTCCAAGCCCAATTAAAATTGGGTCAATTGGTTCGCAACCAATTGGAGGCCGAAACGAACTCCGAATCAGTTCAAAACTGATTCAGAAAAATCCTGGCGCAGTCCTGATCAACCCGGAACAATTTTTGGTTGACTCAGACACGGACAAGAAGGGAAAAATGAGTGCTCAAAAATACTACTGTGACCATAAAACCGAGACGATTCTCAATCGTAATCGGTATCCGGATCGGAGAGTTTTCCTCTGTGGCGTGTGACCTCATAGGTTCGAACCTAAACGGTAGCACTAGAACAATTCTAATACCAGCACAGGAAACCATCTAGCAATGGGTCCCGGCATCCGGATAGGTCGAAGATGCGGGAGCAAACTATCGAACCTCTGGCATATGGTTACCATATAATTCATCCCTTTGACCTCTAATGTTCAGGACGACTGATATTGGGTTGCCAACCCAGACTAAGTCAGTCGACCACGTGTCTCAATCTTGCAAGCCTAGTGACTCTTCACTAGGACTACCCCGGCCGAGGATTTGCTAAATTGAGATACAACGAGACATTCAATCCAAACTATTTGGACAGGTCAATTCCATCTTGGTCCATCACTGTTCCACAAGTACTTGTCTGTACCCAGAAATCTTTCATCACCGGATTAAAAAATTCGGGTAGTCCGGTACCAAAGCATAGGGAGTTGCTTGCAAGCTACCGTGATGACCTCAGGTCAGAGGGACACTTATACCCATATCCAATCGTGAATATCCCTTTGGCAGAAAGGGACTTCACGGAGTCACGTTCAATGAAATATCATATATCCCACTTGCAGGTCACATCAGTGTCACCACACTCATTTGGTCAAGAGGACAACCAAATGATGTGAACCGCAACAACCTATACTTGATATATTTCCGCCCAGTGAAATATATCCTTTGGCTGTGAACAAGGTTTAAGGACCAGTCGATACATCCTCTCTGTATCGAAGTCAGTGTAGCCCTAAGGACTTCATCACATGGAAAGAGTTCATTTCAGAGAAATTCAATATGTGATGAGCTGCCAAAAAAAAAATATTTTATTAATTCATTGAAAAAGTACAATACTTAGCACAACCGCATACAACTCAGGCGATTGGCTTTGGGTCACAATTCCCAACAACTCCCACTTGTACTAAAGCCAATCAGAAGAGTATCTAATACCCATTTCCCATTTACAATAGTCGAACTCTTTTATTCCGAGGACTTTAGTGAAGGGGTCGGCCAGATTTTCTTTTCCATCGATCTTCAGAAGATTGATGTCGCCTCGCTCCACGATTTCTCGTACGAGGTGGTAGCGCCGCAAAATGTGCTTAGTGCGGTGATGAGCTTTAGGCTCCTTAGCTTGAGCAATGGCTCCAGTGCTGTCACAGTACACCGGAACAGGACCATCTAGGGAAGGTGCCACCCCTAGCTCTCCAAGGAACTTCCGCAACCAGACAGCTTCCTTTGCTGCATCTGATGCTGCAATGTATTCTGCTTCGCATACCGAGACTGCAACAGTTGCCTGCTTGGAACTTTTCCAACAAATCGCTCCTCCATTCAGGGTAAATACAAACCCTGACACACTCTTGCTATCATCTCTATCTGACTGGAAACTGGAGTCAGTGTACCCCACAAGTTTCAAGTCAGGTTCTCCATAAATCAGCCATTGATCTTTAGTATTTCTTAAATACTTAAGGATGGTTTTAACCACCTTCCAATGCGCCTCACCTGGGTTAGACTGGTATCTACTCACTACTCCTAGTGAGTATGCCACGTCTGGTCTAGTACAAGTCATAGCATACATGATAGAGCCTACTGCAGAAGCATAAGGTACTCTACTCATGCGCTCTCTTTCCTCAGGAGTTGTCGCACAATCCTTTTTGGAAAGAGTAATTCCAGAACCTATCGGGAGATAGCCTTTTTTGGAATTTTCCATGCTGAACCGTTTCAACACGGTGTTAATGTACGTAGACTGGGACAGTCCCAAAAGCTTCTTAGATCTATCTCTATAGATTTTCATACCTAGTATGTAAGAAGCTTCACCCAAGTCTTTCATGGAGAATTGAGATGATAACCAGACCTTTATTCCTTGTAATGCTGCGACATCATTCCCGATTAAGAGAATGTCGTCAACATACAGTACTAGGAATACATTCACAGAACCATTAATCCATTTATAGATGCACGGTTCTTCTCCGTTCTTAACGAAGCCATACGATTTGATACATCTATCAAAGCGTAAGTTCCAACTTCGAGATGCTTGCTTGAGTCCATAGATGGACCTCTGCAACTTGCATACTTTTGATTCATCTATGGATGTGAACCCTTCAGGCTGTATCATATACACTTCTTCTTCCAGCTCCCCATTTAGGAAAGCGGTACGGACATCCATCTGCCAGATCTCGTAATCAAAATATGCTGCCAAAGCAAGCATGATCCGAATGGACTTGAGCATTGCCACAGGGGAGAAAGTCTTGTCATAATCGATACCATATCGTTGACGATATCCCTTGGCAACCAGACGGGCTTTATAGGTTTCTACCTTCCCATCTGCGCCCCTTTTTCTCTTGAAGATCCATTTACACCCGATGGATTTTATTCCTTCAGGCGGATCAACCAATGTCCAAACATTGTTGATTTCCATGGACTCCATTTCGGATCGCATGGCTCCAAGCCATGCCTCAGAGTCAGATCTCTGAAGTGCATCCATATAAGTGATCGGATCCTCATTGTTCTCATCGAGCTCAATGGGATCGCCGTCCCGGATCAAGAAATCATAGTATCTGTCCGGGTGACGCGGTATTCTACCAGATCTCCTAATGGATTCTGGGTGTGATTCAATCACAACTGGTTCTACGATGTCCTTAGAGTGTGCAGGTTTTTCTATTGGCTGAACTTCATCAAGTTCAATCTTAGAGGCTATAGTTCCTTCTCCAAGGAACTCCTTTTCCAAAAAGATAGCTCTAAGAGCAACGAACACCTTTTGTTCATTCTCCAAGTAGAAAAAATACCCTTTGGTTTCCTTAGGATAACCAACAAATAAACACTTGTCAGACTTAGGACTAAGTTTGTCTGCGTCTAAATGTTTTACGTAAGCCGGACAACCCCAGACCCGAAGGTGTGAGATTGAAGGTTTACGTCCATTCCACATTTCATATGGAGTGGAGACAACAGACTTACTTGGAACATTATTTAACAAGTAACAGGCTGTCTGAAGTGCATATCCCCAAAAGGATAGCGGCAGAGTTGCAAAGCCCATCATTGATCGAACCATGTCCAACAAGGTTCGATTCCTCCTTTCGGACACACCATTCAACTGTGGTGTTCCTGGAGGAGTCCACTGAGAGAGAATTCCATTCTCCTCAAGATATGTCAAAAATTCACCAGATAAGTATTCACCACCTCGATCAGATCGAAGGGTTTTAATACTTTTTCCAGTTTGCTTTTCTACTTCATTACGGTATCGTTTGAACATTTCGAACGACTCAGACTTATGTCTCATTAGAAAGACATAACCGAACCTTGAAAAGTCGTCTGTAAATGTAATGAAATATTTGTATCCTTCTTTGGCACTTATTGTCATTGGTCCACATACATCAGTATGTATTAAACTTAGGAGTTCTGTAGATCGTTCACCTTTTCCAGAAAAAGGTGACTTGGTCATTTTACCAAGTAAACAAGATTCACAAGTGGGCAGTGATTCAGAATCACTGACCTCGAGAAGTCCATCTCCTCGCATCTTGTTTATCCTATTTTGGTTAATATGACCTAGTCTACAGTGCCAAAGATACAAATTATTGACATTTTCTAACCTTGGGCGTTTGCTAGAGGTGTACATTACACTAACAGGCTTTGATAGTACAAATATGCCATTATTTAATCTAACTTTCATTATTATAGCATTATTCAAAATAACATTGCAAAAATCTCCTTTTATTGATAGTTCAAAACCACAATTGGCCAAAAGGCCTACAGAGATAATGCACATAATGAAACTAGGACAATAGTGACAGTCGACTAGTTCGACAGTACAAGACTCAAAGACAAGATGCAGGACTCCGACCGCCAGTACTGGAACACGATTTCCATTCCCAACGCTCAGAAACTGTTCTCCATCTTCAAATCTTCTGCTAAGTTGAAGTCCCTGTAACGAATTACAAACATGAATTGGACTACCAGTATCCAATACCCAGTTAGCAGTATCAAAAATTGAGTAATTACAAGGTTTTATCATATAAATACCTTGTCCAGCAGACTTCTGTTTTCTCGGCCTGTTCGGATCAAGGGATGCAATGTAAAGAGGACAGTTCCTCTTCCAGTGTCCCTTCTTCTTGCAGTAGAAGCACTCTGCAGAAGACTGATCAGCCTTAAACTTCCTGATCTGACTCGGGCCAGGAGCATTCTGTACCTTCTTTCCCTTTTTATTTATTTTTTTCTTCCCTTTCTTAAAGGGACGATGACCTCTATTTCCTCCCACTAAATTCACCACCCCTTTATCAAGTTGGTGGTCTTTCTCGAAAGTCTGCAGCAACCCCAAAAGACCATGGTAGTTGACTGCAGGCTTGTTCATTCTGTAATGATCAAGAAAGTCAAGATAGGAGGAGGGAAAGGAATTCAGTATCGCATCCTTGCCGAGCTGCTCGTGCAAGGGGCATCCGAGTTTGCTCAATTTTTCAATCAGCTCGATCATGTACAATACATGATCAGTGACTAAACCACCATTCGGCATCTTGGAGTTGTAGATGGCACAAGACACTTTGTACCGCTCTACATCATCCGGGGTGCCGAAGGATTCCTTCAATTTTTGAAGGATTTCATCAGGTTGGGCCTCCTCGAATTTGCGAGTGAACTCGTCGTTCATCGCCGCTAGCATAATGCAACGGACAGTAGTCCGATCAGAGACCCACTTCAAATAAGCATCTCTGACCGCAGTCTGTGCATTAGCGGGAGGGATTTCAGGTGCCGGATCCGTTATCACATACAGGATCCGTTCGTGCTCCAGAACTATTTTCATCTTTCGATACCAACTATCGAAGTTGTGACCCTTTAACTTCTCGCTATCGAGAAGTGACCGAAGCGACAAGTTTGAAGACATCTGAAAAGAAAACAAGACCAAATTAGTGTATGAATTAATAAATTAACCAAAAGACTTGGACTTTAGTCTAAAGGTTTCTCCCACTAATTTTTCAGATTGGTAGCCTCTAACTCCAATCAATGAAAACATTTTTTCAAGTGGGTACTGAAATCCAATAGGCCACGCATGAGCCCGACTAAGGCCGGCTCACCCATACGAGCCTAAAGGTAGGTTCGTAAATCAATTGTTTCTCTAAACAATTTTCAGTATTTATTTTGCCCCAAAGGACACCCCAATCGGCCTAGGGGCCTCCTATTGCGGGTCTCTGGTTAGGTCCAACCATTAAAATGATAAACCCAATGCTTCCAGCTAACTAAAAACCAAGCCCGACTATGGCCGGCCCACTTGGTCCCGTTAAGGAGGTTGCACTGAACCATCATCGATCAGATAGAAATTCCAGTCGTCGGATGTACACCCGTTCTATGGAACTGCCGATGCACACCAAGCTAGTCGACACATTTCTATCTGATTTAATGGGAGGCTAAGGCACTGTCAACTCCTTGACTCAGTCTTTTTAAGGACCTAATAATTTTAGAGGATTTTTAATTATTTGTGACAGAAGAATAAAGGTAAGGACATGGATCATCCTCCCACTGAATCAATCAGATTCCAGGAGGGTTGATATAAATCAACATTTGATCCATGGGCACCTATTTGATCAATCAGACCGATCAACCTGGGTGACATGGGTTAACTCGAGTCGTTGAGCTTTTCCAATCAGTTCTGGTTAACTCGACTAGCCAGGTAGGTGAGATCATGGGTGAGTATCCGCCATTAACCATCTTTCCTAGACACCAACCAAGTTGGCCAGGAAAGAGGTAGTCTCATACAACCATGATCACTATTGCCAAACCTACCTCGACACCAATCGGTTTACCAGACCCGATCAGATTTGCCTAAAGACTCGGGCGTCCACAGAGCCACTAATTGGATCCATTTTAGATGAATGGATCAACTATTCTAACTATTAGATAGTTCTAAAGAAGGACCTTGATCAACTTTGATTAATCTTCTTTTATCCGGTTCAACTAAACCTAGGTCTAACCCAGTTAAGGACCAAATTAGATAACTAACCCAATTAACCCAAAATGACTTATTCATGTCAACTTAGATTTCATAAACCAAATGATTTATTTTAATAAGCCATACATTTAATCAAAACATTTTTAATTAAGTGTCAATGTAAAATATTTTTCACATTACATCATGCATCATTTCTAGATTTTATTTTATAAACATTTCATGGCCCAATACATGTCAAAATTGTATCTAAGCTAAAACAATTTTAATTCCGAGATTTCCTTAAAGGATCCTTCTAAAAAGGCCAACACAGATGATCTGTTTCGTGTCAAAGACACACGGTCATGGTGAAGGTCTCAACTAGGTTCCTAAAAGTACTATCAGGATACAAAAATAGATTAAACTATTTTTAATCTAACATGCATCAAGATTATGTTACAAAGGCAACCTGGCTCTGATACCACTGAAAGTGAAAATGGTGCGTTAGCAGGTGCCTACGCTAAGCATGCAACACCAGGGAGCAGGTTTGTATTTTAAAACGATTTTATATTTGCATAGCGGAAAAATGCTCCAACCAGGATCTAACATAATCAGGAAGCATGTAAAGAGTAAAAACATGTTGTAACATGGGCATGTAATGTTTATAAAATATTATAAATGCATATCTAGATCTACTCATGCATGAAAAACAAAACCCAAAAACATACCTTATTCCAGGCTGGAATAAGCCTGGGATAAACCTGGAATAGACTGGAATAACTGGAATAAAGTTATTCCAGTCATCTTCCACCTTGGGCTGAAAACAGGGTCTCCGAAAAGTCCCCGGAACGCCGCCTTCCGGACCTCCGATCGCTCCCAAATTTGATCTGTAGATTCTTGAGGAAGTCTTCTTCGATTTGGCACTGGTTTCTGCAAGAAAAACCAAACCCAAAAATCGAGAAAAATCGCCGAATTCTGCTGCACGAAAATGGTAGCAGATCTGAGTAGCTGTCTTCGTCGATGGGTTTCGGGCAACCGGAGCGATCCCGGTTCGCGTGGTTTGCTCCGAGGAGTAGATGGACACTCCCTCTAGAGGGGAGACATGCCCGGGGCTCTCCGATCTCTCTCCACGCGCGGTGCTAGCCGCCGGAAGAAGCTTCACGATCACAGATTGCTGCAGCAAAACAAAATTTGCTGCAGCGAGGAAAGAGCACTCAAACAATGGGAAGAAAACCTTGGACTCTCCCTTACTCCCTTCCAAAAACAGCTCTACAAGTACCCAATGAGGTGATCTCACAACCCTCAAAAATTTTCCTTGAAAAATTTCTTCTCTCGGTGTTTTCTTTTCTCATGGTGGAGTAACATAAGCTAATATTCCAACACTTCAAACACAAGGGGGGCCGATGGAGTTTGTTGCTGTTGGTTTAAATAAGCTGCAGAGGGGATGAGGGAGATGCAGAGACGGGAGTGGAAGAGAGAGCCGGTTACATAATTCCCATTAACAAATAATTAAACGGGATTAAAATCCATTAACAAAAGTTAATTCCAGCGGTGGAGGGAGGAGAAAAGTCCAGCGTTTGTTTCTTTTGGCCTTCCATCGATAGAAATTCCAGCAAATAACCATGTAAACGGTTGATGGGGTAAATGCTGGTTCAATAAACCGGTTCAAACCAAATATTTAATTCTTGGTTCAATCCTATTAAACCAATTTGGTTCAAACCTATTGGTTCAAATTAACCAACGGTGGTTCAATCCAATTGAACCTGGTCCAAGCCCAATTAAAATTGGGTCAATTGGTTCGCAACCAATTGGAGGCCGAAACGAACTCCGAATCAGTTCAAAACTGATTCAGAAAAATCCTGGCGCAGTCCTGATCAACCCGGAACAATTTTTGGTTGACTCAGACATGGACAAGAAGGGAAAAATGAGTGCTCAAAAATACTACTGTGACCATAAAACCGAGACGATTCTCAATCGTAATCGGTATCCGGATCGGAGAGTTTTCCTTAGTGGCGTGTGACCTCATAGGTTCGAACCTAAATGGTAGCACTAGAACAATTCTAGTACCAGCACAGGAAACCATCTAGCAATGGGTCCCGGCGTCCGGATAGGTCGAAGATGCGGGAGCAAACTATCGAACCTCTGGCATATGGTTACCATATAATTCATCCCTTTGACCTCTAATGTTCAAGACGACTGATATTGGGTTGCCAACCCAGACTAAGTCAGTCGACCACGTGTCTCAATCTTGCAAGCCTAGTGACTCTTCACTAGGACTACCCCGGCCGAGGATTTGCTAAGATGAGATACAACGAGACATTCAATCCAAACTGTTTGGACAGGTCAATTCCATCTTGGTCCATCACTGTTCCACAAGTACTTGCCTGTACCCAGAAATCATTCATCACCGGATTAAAAAATCCGGGTAGTCCGGTACCAAAGCATAGGGAGTTGCTTGCAAGCTACCGTGATGACCTCAGGTCAGAGGGACACTTATACCCATATCCAATCGTGAATATCCCTTTGGCAGAAAGGGACTTCACGGAGTCACGTTCAATGAAATATCATATATCCCACTTGCAGGTCACATCAGTGTCACCACACTCATTTGGTCAAGAGGACAACCAAATGATGTGAACCGCAACAACCTATACTTGATATATTTCCGCCCAGTGAAATATATCCTTTGGCTGTGAACAAGGTTTAAGGACCAGTCGATACATCCTCTCTGTATCGAAGTCAGTGTAGCCCTAAGGACTTCATCACATGGAAAGAGTTCATTTAAGAGAAATTCAATATGTGATGAGCTGCCAAAAAAAAATATTTTATTAATTCATTGAAAAAGTATAATACTTAGCACAACCGCCTACAACTCAGGCGATTGGCTTTGGGACACAATTCCCAACATGATCGATTCCTTGTTGGTCCACTCATATCCTCCATACACCTTCCACCATACCCAGAACACCCCGTACAAGTCATAATGGCATGAATGAGTATGAACCAAAATATGGCTTAGATGCACAAAGAACCATGGTGACCTCAATTCTAAAGATCACATGCACAACTCCTACTCAGGGATCTATCTTTTGACAAGTAGTAAGACTTCCATAAGATAGTCCCGGTACGATCAGTTTAGTGTACTCATACCCTGATGAGCATCCTTATCCTTATATTAGTGTCTTTACACAAGTGGTTGTGAGACTAACCACTCTCATCATCTGAGCATACATAGGATAAGCTAGTCTTACCAGATTCATTGATCCCCGAATCAATGGTCCAATGACTAGGAACATTTTAGATTAGGGTTTATAGGAAATTATGTCTCACTGTTATGAACTTCATCATAACCCTAATTCCATTGCTCTAATCTATGCGGTTCATCATAATCATAAATAAGACACAATAGTATTTGATGAAAAATAGATGCCTTTATTAATATATAATGTCATACAAGAGTTGGAAGAATACAAAAAAAAGGCCCTTACAATGATTGGCTCTTAGGACACTTTTCTATCACTTTCTCCATGCCTTTGACATATTTGACCCGGTCAAAAGATATGCAAAATGGGTGTCAAATGAAAGGGAATTTAATTTACTATATCATTGTATCAGTGATTATCAGGCTGAAGGACTCTTGGTCCTTCTTCACCCTTTTATTTGTCGAGCACCCATTTTGCACCAAGAGTCCCATGCCATTTGGACTCTTCATATATAGCGCATAACATATCCAAAAAATATCAGATAAAATTTAAAAAATTCATCCCACTTAAGAACAACCCAATTTAGATCACCCATAAATTTGTTAGTCCATTTATTAACCTTTTAGACCCAATTCGATTGGGTTAAAAGATTAGGTCAGCCTACACATGCTAGTGTGCAATCTAGCTAACCAATTAGGATCTCATGACCCTAATTAAAATGCAATTGACTTCCTAGGTCAATTCTTTAATGTGTGTGACCCTTTGGGTTCCACATCTAGTCAGCAGTAGGTCTAGGTCTGAGCTAATTCGATCCAATCCAATCTGATTGACCTAATTAGGTCAAATTGAGCTGATCTAAGTTGCCAATTCTAACCAGCTTTTGAATTGACTCATGAATTCAATCCAATTGATTCATGAAAACTCACAATATATGATTAACATCTAGCAATGTATCATGCCTTCCTGGAAGATGAGGAATTTGGTGAAAAGTACCAAAATACTCTTCAGTGGAAAGTTACCGTGTAATCAATCCTTCGATCTCCCTGTATCCTGATTAATTGATGGGCATGGATAAATGTCAGACCCTAGCACTTAATCATTTTGAATCTCAATTCGATAATAAAGATTCAACCGATGAATGATTACAAACCCAATCTAATCTTATCCTACTTTAGGCAAAGACTTCCCGAGTCATCATTCCTTGTTGATCTACTCGTTACCTTCATACATAATCCACCATATCTAGAAACACCCCGTACATAACTTAATTGCCATGAGTGAGTATGCACTAAAACATGGGTTCATGTGTACAAGATACTAAAGTAGTCTCAGGTCTAAGAATCATATGCATAACTCCCACTAAGAGAACATTCTTTTAACAAGACTTTGATGTTCCCTTGTCAGATCAGTTCAGTGGACTTATAACCTAATAAGCACCCATATCCTTGTATTAGTGTCTCTACACAAGTAGTTATGAGACCAACCACCTTCTCCATCGAGCATACATAGGATGTGTTAGTCTTTTCGTATTCATCGATTCTTGAATCGATTATCTAATGACTAGAAATATTTTAGATTATGGTTTATAGGAATTTAGGTCTCACCATTATGATCTCTATCATAATCCTAATTTCATTGACCTAATATATGGGGTTCATCATAATCTTTATAAGATGCAATAGTATGATGAATCAAAAGATGCATTTTATTAATAAATAATATGATACATGAGTTGGAAGATCATAGAAATGCCCTTACAATGATTAGGTTTTAGGGTACCATTCTTTCAATCTCCTACTTGCACTAAAGCCTATCACCTTTGTATTTTACACCCATACTATTTAAGTGGCAATCAAGCTACTGCTTTGATAGTACTTTAGTGAATGGGTCTGTTATATTTTTCTTTGTATCTACTTGTTCGATGACAACATCTTGTCCTTGAATGAGGTGGAAGCATCTTAGGATGTGCTTGGACTTATTATAAGACCTTGGTTCCTTAACTTGAACAACTCCATCGGTTGTTCTACAGTAGAAACCATGCCTAATTTCGTGATGAATTTATTCATTCACATAGCTTCCCTTATGGCTTCACGTGTAGCTATGTACTCTGCCTACTCACTGCACCACCATATATGGATTTGCTATCATCCGGATCTGATTGAAAACTAGAATCTGTATATCCTTTTAGTTTCAACTCTGATCCACCATTTATTAGAAAAACCTCTTTTGTCCTTATCTAGTACTTAAGAATGTTTTTCACAGCTTTCCAATGATCCTCCCCTGGATCAGTCCAAAACCTGCTTACAATGCCCAAGGCATAAGCAACATCAGGTTCGGTACGTAACATGGCATACATAATTGATCCAATAGCTGAAGCATAAGGGATCAAACTCATTCTTTCTCTCTCCTCCGATGTCTTAGTGATGCGGGACTAATATGCATGCGATTATTTTTGTATATTTTATATATGGGGTGAGGTGATTAAATTATGAATATCAGATCAAAATAAGATTTAAAGAGTTTTATATGAATTTTAGAAACTAAGCATGCAGATTAGGACCAAAGAAAGCAGTAAAGAGGGATCATCGGGGCTAAGAAGCAACGGTTAAGGCTAGTATACCTACAATAAAACTACTGGTGGCAGAGGTGGTGTACCTGGCAATGTCAGATGCGCTTGATGAAGATCGCAGTGAAGAGATCACTTATTCCTCGATGGATGTGGCCTGGAAAATCGAGCCAGAGATCCACGGTTCCCGGCTTTCTGCTCGGTGGTCCGATTAAGGCCTAGCTAGAGTCGTTGGATTTGTAGGAACTTGGGGACCTACAAACAACCATCATGGGTGAGAAAACAAGGCTGGAAATAATAAAAATTCAGAAAAAGGAAGCAAGGGCATGGGAAGAAGAAGCTTGGAGGAAGGTTGGTCGGCTAGGGTTTCTTCAAGCAGCACATCAACAGGACTCCAAACTCACAAGAGATCCCTTGATGCACACAGCAGGGAGGCACATAGCAGGGAGGCACACAGTAGTTGTAGAAAACTCAATTGTATTTTTTTTCAAAAATCAGTTCTCATACAAGAGACTAGGGTCTATTAAATAGACTCATAGTCTTGGGCCCCAAGTAAGGATACAAGAGTAATTACATAGGAATTCTACTCCAACCTAAACCCTAGCTTGAAAATAAGAAAACCAAGGATAGAAAAAATCCCTACAATCTCTCCCTCTCTCCTTGCCTTGGTCAGCCAAGAGGGTGACTCTAAGTGGCCAACCAAGATGAGGGTCACCCTAAGCAAGGGTCGCCCTTGCTTTCTCCTGGGCCTAGACTGGCCTAATTTGCTTCCAGCTGGTCCAAGGCTTCAAGGTGTCTGATTTCTCCTCTTGAGGTCTTCAAATCTTTAAGCTGGGTTGGACTTGGGCTACACTTCCATGTCTTCAATCTAGTTGGACTTGGTCTTCACTTGTATGATGTGTTCTTGAGTCTTCAGTGTACTTGGATAGGACTGAAAAAATTAGAATTAGCTCAACATGAGCTGACTAACATTGGACTGGACTAGCTCAACATGAGCTGACTAATACAGGACTTAAATAAAGACAACTTAGATGAACTAAGCTTTATTACCATGGACTTGAATGTAGCTAAGTGATCCATAGAGGGTTGAGAAGCTTCTGTCTTATTCTGGTGCCTCTGGTGTCTGCACCAATTCTCCCGGGGTGGAAGGAACTCGATCCTATCGAGTGCAGATCAGGCTGGCTCACTTATATCTCGAGGAGATCTAGGTTGAGGCATTGCAAGTCCTCTCAAGAAATCCATGAATCATCTGACTCTGGCCATCCTCGCCATCAGACCAGGAAGCGTTGATAGCCACGGCCCCGGGTTGTAATGGCTTGATCATCCAGGATATGCTCGATCCGTTCTCCTCTCTCAAGCCAATTAATTGGTAGACACTCTGGGTAAGGGTCACTCTTAATAGAAGGGATAGGTCCAAAGGCCTCACTGTGTATCGCTGCCGATTCCCTGTACTTAACCAGGTCTATAATATTGAAGGTAGAACTAATGCCCATATCCGACGGCAAGTCTAACACATAGGCATTTGATCCATCCTTCTTTAACACTTTAAAAGGTCTGGCTCCATGAGCATGAAGTTTCTTAACGGTCCCGGGTGGGAACCGCTCAGCCCTAAGCCTAATCATGACAAAATCTCCTACATCATATTCTTTGATCCTTCTTCGGAAATTAACCAATTTTTTATAAGTTTCATTGCTTAGGTTAATCTTTTGGCTAATATCCTTGTACAAGTCTCTAATATGCTGTGCAAATGACTCTGCAGACTCTAAGACTCTTGCATGAACAGGTAAGGGAATCAGATCAATGGGGTGATTAGGCTTGTACCCATGGACTATCTCAAAAGGACTCTTACCCATTATCCTATTTACAGAGCTATTGTAGGCAAACTCTGCTTTAGGTAATAATAGATCCCAAGTTCCAATATGCTCACCTACCAGGCATCTAAGGAGGCTTCTTAAACTATAGTTCACCACTTCGGTTTGGCCATCTATTTGGAAGTGGTAGGCTGTAGAAAACTTAATCTTGGTCTCTAACAGGTGTCATAGGATCTTCCAAAAATAACTGGTGAACCTAACATCCCTATCAGATATGATGGTCTTGGGTAGGCCATGGAGTCTAACCACATGATCTAAGAAAAGCTTGGCTACTCTAGATAAATCAAAGGTCTGGGAACAGGAGATGAAGTGAGCCATCTTAGAGAACCTATCACCACTACAATGATAGAATCATGTCTCTTCTGGGTCTTAGGTAATGCTAACACGAAGTCCATACTTAGGTCCTGCCAAGGGCAATCAGGCACTGGTAAAGATGTGTAAAGACCAGTGTTTTGCTTCTGCTGTTTTGCAACAGCACAAGTTCTACACCTGGCTACAATATGTGCAACATGCCTTTTCAATCCTGGCCAAAAGAACGGGTCCTCTATCACTAAGATTGTCTTATTTCTACCAAAGTGACCAGCTAAACCTCCAGCATGGGTCTCCCAAATTAGGAATTCTCTAAGGGAAGTTTTAGGTATACAGAGTCGATAGTTTTGGAAAAGGTAGCCATCCTGATTGGTATACTCACATGGGTACTAGATGGTCCTAGCTTGAGGGTCTGGTAAATGTCTTCAAAGTCTAGGTAGGTTTCATATTCATCATTTATCCTATCAAATCCTATGACTTGGGTGCTAACTGATCCTAACACCAAAGACCTACGGCACAGGGCATCTGCTACCTTATTTTCTGTGCCGGCACGGTGCTTCAGGATAAAGGTGTAGGCCTGAAAGTACTCGATCCATTTACCATGCCGTGGGTTAAGTTTCTTTTGAGAGTTTAGGAATCAAAGTGCCTCATGGTCAGAGAATAAGACAAACTCCTGTGGTAGTAAGTAATGTCTCCAATATCTAATGGCTTGGAATACCGCATAAAATTCCTTGTCATAGGTAGAGTACTTAAGTATAGTCTCATTCAGCTTCTCACTGAAGAAGGCTACAGATTGATTCTCTTGACTTAGTACCCCACCTATTCCTACTCCCGAGGTGTCGCAAGAGACCTCGAACACCTTAGTGAAGTCAGGTAATTTAAGGATGGGTGCATGGGTCATCTTATCCTTAAGCCCTAAGAAGGCCTTATCAGCTGCTTTGGTCCACTCAAATGTATCCTTTCTAATGCAATCAGTTATAGGTGCAACGATTGTGATAAAACCCCTAATGAATCTCTTGTAAAAGGTTGCTAGGCCATGGAAGCTATGCACATCGTGGACACTAGTGGTTATAGGCCACTCAACAATTGCCCTAACCTTTTCAGGATCTATAGAAACTCCCTCAAGGGCGACAACAAAACCAAGGAAGATAACCCTATGTGTCATGAATTCACACTTCTTAAGATTGGCAAAGAGGCTATTCTCCCTAAGAGTCTGGCACACAAGCCTAAGGTGGCTAAGGTGGTCCTTTTTAGTCCTGCTGTAGATCAAGATAACATCAAAGTAGACTACAACAAATTTTGCCATGTACTCTCTCAGGACCTGGGTCATAATCCTCATAAATGTACTTGGTGCATTGGAGAGTCCGTAAGGCATCACAACTGGTGCGAACACCAACAATGGTCTTCACTCACTATGGATCGACTCCTGATATAGCACATCTAACCCCGACTTGTAGAACAATCTTATCTTGTTTTGGTTGGTTAGAATGATACAAGCAAGACAACTACCAAGGCAACTACCAATCAACTACCAGGGCAACTAACAGTCAACTACCATCAAATAACTACAAAGCAACTACCTCTCAACTTCTCATGGGATTGCCACATCATCATGCCACTTCACCAAGCTTAGTGGATGCCACATCATCATCCACATCATCAAGCAACGCCACCTAATGGGATTGCCACCTCATGTGCCACCCCAACGCCACCTAATGGGATTGCCACCACATGTGCCACCTCACTCATTGAAGTGGGTGACCAAGAAGAAGTCAAATTCAAAATTGGGCGGCCAAACTAAACCTCCACCTCATGTAACCACTCCCCCTCCTATCTCTCCAACCATCCCATGTATCTTTCCTCTCTTTTAAATTTTACACAAAGGGCTTGGTAGCTTATAAAAGGAGGTCCAACGCCCCATTGTTGGGAGGCTAATTTTTTTGATGAAATGAAATGAAGAAGAAGGTCTTTGTCTTGACATTACTTGAGTGTTTGTGATGTTCTCTTATAGCTTTAGATAAAGTTCTAGTTTGAAGTTTAAGAAGCATTTCTTCTTTGGGCGTACAACTTCCATCTAGTTTCAAGTGTCAATTCCATTTCCAAGAAGAAGACATCAAGGAGACATCCTTCCATGGATCCCATCTTCCCCAACAAGAGTTTCTCGAGCCTCCATAAGAAGAACAATTCTTATGACCTCCTCTCTTCCTTTGTGTTTTGATCCTTTCAAATATTCCATTCCTAATTCTTTCCTTACAGGGTTCTCTTTAATCCAGAGTTCAAAAGCTCGTCGTCTTGCCAGAGGATCACGGATGGATGGAGCGTATTTCCTCGGAATGATCATCTTCTCATCCAGGATTGATTTATTCAGATGCTACTACGGGTCTATCACATCAAAAAAAGAGAGCTCATCATTGGTAACAAACCTTTCTCATCTCTTAATTTCTGATTTATTGAAGGTTAACTTCTAGGTTCTTAATCCTTTAGCCTTAGATTTAATCTTCTTTAGGACAATCTGGCTATTATTGCGGCATATGTTTAAGAATTACCAGATCTTTCTCTATGTCTTGCTTGAGTCTCTTAAGATTGAAAGCTAGTTCTAATGTTTAGGTTTTCATTACTCAACTTTTAACTCATCCTCAATAGAAATCATTTTAATGCCGCATCAACAACCCACTCAAACAGGCCATCCTTAGTCTTGAATGCAGTTTTCCACTCATCTCTAGGTCTAATCTTAACCTGATGATAGCCACTCTTAAGGTCTATCTTTGAGAAAACTTTGGCTCCGGCCATCATGTCTAACATATCGTCCAATCGGGGGATGGGAAACCTATGCTTCACAGTTATCTTGTTGATAGCTCTACTATCTACACACATCCTCCAGGTACCATCTTTGTTAGGGGTCAGTAGAGCAGGGACTACACATGTACTCAAGCTCTCCCTAATGAAACCCTTCCTAAGCAATTCTCCCACTTGTTTCTATAATTCTTGATACTCTCTAGGGTTCATTCTATAGTGAGGAAGGTTAGGTAAAGTGACTCCTGGGACTAAGTCTATTGCATGTTGGATGTCTCTAAGGGGTGGTATTTTGTCAGGTAAATCATCAGGGAAGACATCCTCAAATTCTTTCAGAGCCTCAACAATTTCTATAGGGTGTCCCTTTTGGGTCGGCTCATGTATTTCTTTCATGGTCAAGATCCAAATAGGGTTACCCTCAGCAATCTCTCTTTCTAAATCCTTAGCCTTAATCAGATTAACTCCAGGTTTCTTGTCCTTAAGGCTACTAGAACCCTTCTTAACTGGGTCTCTAGGTGGAGTTGGGTGGATAACAAACTTATTCCCATGGTAGTTAAAAGCACAAACATTGGTTCGACCATACAGGGTTGCATTATGATCAAAAAGCCAAGGTCGACCTAGAATGATACTACTCACTTCCATGGGGATGACATCACACCAAATCTTCTCCTTATAGGTTCGTAATCTATCTAAAATTTGGCACCTAGCTTTAATCTGGATGGAGGTGGAATCTACCCAAGAATCTTTGTAAGGGCTAGGATGGGGAATTGTGGTCAATCCTAAAGATTTAACTGTGTTGGCAGAGATGGCATTGACACAACTCCCACTATCTATGATGATCTTAAGTACCTTATCCCCTACCTTAACAAAAGTCTATAGGATGTTAGTCCTACGCCAATCTTCCTTAACTGGGTTTGGGTTAAGATGCAACTAACCACTCCTAATTTGTTCTCAAACTAAGGTTCCTCCTCCTCACCTTCATACTCATCTATCAACTGATCATCAGCCTCAAAAATCTCTCCCTCAAGTTCAGCTACTGGTTCAGGC
Organism: Areca catechu; assembly: GCA_021397845.1. Classification (NCBI taxonomy): domain Eukaryota; kingdom Viridiplantae; phylum Streptophyta; class Magnoliopsida; order Arecales; family Arecaceae; genus Areca; species Areca catechu. The sequence goes on along the minus strand of CM038039.1, from coordinate 176,201,658 downwards.
TCTTCTTCCACTTGCTCACCTAAGTATAGGGCACTAACTGGGCATTGGCTCATAAAGTGGCCTGGTTTCTTGCATCTAAAATAGGTCTTCTGGGGAGTGTAACTCCTATTGGCCTCTATGGGTTTACCTCGATCATCTCCACGGGCGACAGAAGTGCTAGGTTGAGGTCGACTCGGGCCTGGCAGACTAGGACTAGGTCGACTCGGACTAGGTCGGCTGGGCATGGGTCGGCTCTGGTGGGACTGGCTAGTTCATGGATACTGACTAGGGTATCTAGTGGGCTCAGGTTTACGATAGATGGGCCCTCTCTGGAAATGCTCATGATCCCTAGCAATCTGATAGGAATGGTCCAGGTCTTTAACCTCTCTCATATAGAGCTCCTTCTTGATATCATCTCTCAATCCAGCCCTAAACCTAGACAGAACAACATCCTCATATTCATTTAAGTCATATCGCATGGAATACTCATCAAATTTTGAGATGTACTCATCTACACTCCTGCTACCCTGATTCAATCGCTACCACTGATCCAGTAAACCATAATGATATGATGATGGAACATACTTTTTGCTAAGCTTACCCTTCATGGCCCACTAGGTGACTATGGGATCATGCCCTCCTATTCTAAGGGTTCTCTCAACACTAGCCCAATATAACCTGGCTTCCCGGACCAGCTTAAGCTTAGCAAACCTAAACTTACGCTGCTCCGACATATCGTACCTCTCAAAATATTGATCAATCTCTCCCTCCCAATCTATATAGAACTTAGGATCAAGACAACCATCAAAAGTGGGGGCATCAAGCTTAATGTGTCTATAGGACCTGTCTTCCTGGTCTACAAATTCCTGATTGGGTCTTCTAGGATGAACCTCAAGGATTGGGTCATGACGTCGGGCTCTCCTAGGTTCAGCTTCTAGGTATTGACTAGGGTTTGGGGTCCTCCTATGTTCAGTATCATAATAAGGGTCATGGCGAGGGGTCCTCCTATGGTGGGGAGGTGACTCAGGATCTGGCTCAGTTTGCGACCCATGGATTCTCTCTATGGTCCCTACACCATGCTATAACTGATCAAACCTATTGGTGAGATGGTCAAGTCTATTATTGGTTCAGGTACCGGACTAGGTCAACTAAGTCATCTAGGTAGTTAACTGGGTTGACATCTTGGCCATTTCGTCAGCAAGGGCTTTAATCTGGGCTTCAAGATTGTCCATGGATTCAAACAAAAGTGGAGATGGTGGATGAAATGGAAACCCCTGATCTAGTGCTCATGCAAGACTCAATCAAACCAACTACAGCTCCTTAGACCTAGAGTCCAAAACTAGGTGCTCAATCAGGGTGGCAGACTAGCCTATAGTAACCCTGTACTCAGCCAGGCAGGTGTAAAGGGAGTGTTAGGTCCTTGATTGCCAATCCTAGACACCAATCAGAGATTGGCAAGGTAGGCAGACCAGCACACAAGCCCTTCGGGATTGAATCCCTGAACCACCGTTCTAGACACTAAGCACAAGGCATACACAAGTTAGCTTGACAAAGTGATCTGACACTTAGCCCGGACCTGACCAGTTGGTGCCCCTAGCCCACTAGGGCAAATTAAGTCTAACAGATTTTAAGTTAGGCTTGGGACCGAATGCAGGGGATGTGGTTTTGGGCTAAGGAGAGGTGATCAAATCCTCCCCCCATTTGACATAGCAAGAGTGCCCTTAAAGGTAGCTTATGCAATGATGGCAGGCAGATGATTCAAAACTAGGGTTTAAGTATTTTTTTGGAGTTTTTTTGTATATATATAATTTTTTTTTATTTTGGTATTTTTCTAAATAGAAGAAAACATGCAAATTATGGCCTAATATGAAGGAAATATACTAAAATTAAAAGATATGCAAAAGAGATGCTAAACAAAACCCTGAACGTTCCAAAGTTGTCTTGCTAAAAAAATAGAGCCAAAAATTTATAGGCTGTATTTTGGCTTGCAGAGACTGCGCAGACCGAAATAAAATATGCAAAAACTTTATAAAATACTTTGAATTAAGATTAATCCAGAAAAACAAAAATCAAAATCTTTGAAGTTCTTAGTAGGGAGAAACCATTAAAAGAATAGTACATATACGGACTATGAAGGGTGCACAAAATGAGCCCTAATCTATGCTCTGATACCAGATGATGCGGGACTAATATACATGCGATTATTTTTGTATACTTTATAAATGGGGTGAGGTGATTAAATCCTAAATATCAGATTAAAATAAGATATAAAGAGTTCTATATGAATTTTAGAATCTAAGCATGCAGATCAGGACCTAAGAAAGCAGTAAAGAGGGATCGCCGGGGTTGAGAAGCCTCTGTTAGGGCTAGTTTACCTACAATAAAACTACTGGTGGTAGAGGGGATGTACCTGGCAACATCAGATGCACTTAGTGAAGATCGCGGTGAAGAGATCATTCGTTCCTTGATGGATGTGGCCTGGAAAATCGAGCTAGAGACCCGCGGATTCCAAGCTTTCTGCTCAGTGGTCCGATTGCGGCCCGACTGGAGTTGTTGGATTCGTAGGAACTCGGGGACCTGCAGACAACCATCAAGGGTAAGAAAACAAGGCTAGAAAAAATAAGAATTCACAAAAATGTAGAAAGGGTGTGGGAAGAAGAAGCTTGGAGGAAGGTTGGTTGGCTAGGGTTTCTTCGAGCATCACTTCCACAAGACTTCAGACTGACAAGAGATCCCTTGATGCACACGGTAGGGAGGTACACAGTAGTTGAAGAAAACTCAATTGTATTTCTTATCAAAAATTAGTTCTCATAAAAGAGACTAGGGTCCTTTAAATAGACTCATAGTCTTGGGCCCCAAGTAACGATACAAAAGTAATTACATAGGAATTCTACTCCCACCCAAACCCTAGCTAGAAAATAAAGAAATCCAGGATAGAGAAAATCCCTACAATCTCTCCCTCTTTTTTTGCCTTTGTCGGCCAAGAGGGTGACTCTAAGTGGTCGACCAAGAGAAGGGTCACCCTAAGCAAGGGGTGCCCTAGCTCTCTCTTGGGCCTGGACTGGCCCAATTTCCTTCCAGCTGGAATAGGGCTTCAAGGTGTCTGATTTCTCCTCCTGAGATCTTCGAATCTTCAAGCTGGGTTGGACTTGGGCTACACTTCCATGTCTTCAAACTGGTTAGACTTGGTCTTCACTTGTATGATGTGGTCATGAGTCTTTAGTGTAATTGGACAGGACTCAAAAATTAAAATTAGCTCAACATGAGCTTACTAACATTGGACTGGACTAGCTCAACATGAGCTGACTAATATAGGAATCAAATAAAGACAACTTAGATGAACTAAGCTTTATTACAATGGACTTGAATGTAGCTAAGTGATCCACAGAGGGTTGAGAAGCCTCTGTCTTATTCTGGTGCCTCTAGTGTCCGCACCACTTAGGAGACATCTGTTTGGAAAAATGTATGCCTTGACTCATGGGCATATAATCTTTCTTAGTTCCCTCCATGTTGAATCTCTTCAATACTAAGTCAATGTACCTAGATTGGGATAAGCCCAGCATTCTCTTAGATCTAACTTTATAGATCTTTATTCCTAGTTATAGGATACCTTTCCCAAATCCTTCATGGAAAACTGCTTTGATAGCCAAGACTTGACTGATTGTAATATTGGGATATAATTCCCAATGATGAGTATGTCATGGACATATAAAACCAAGAAAATAAGGGCACTCATACTTGTCTTCTTGTACACACATGGTTCATCCACATTCTTGATAAAACTAAATTCTTTGATTATTTTAACAAAGCGGATGTTCCAACTCCTGGATGTTTGCTTTAGTCCATAAATGGGCTTCCTTAGCTTGCACACTTGGTTTGGTCTCCAACTTAAGACAAAACCCTCTAGCTATGTCATATAGACTTCTTCCTCAAGATTTCTATTAAGGAAAGCAGTCTTTACGTCCATCTGCCAGATTTCATAATCAAGATATGCTGCTATAGCAAGCAATATCCGAATGGACATGAGCATGGCTAATGGTAAAAAGGTTTCATCATAGTCAATACTATGTTTTTGTCTAAAACCTTTTGCCACCAGCCTGGCCTTGTAGGTCTTTACTTGACCATCTGGTCCTATCTTCTTCTTGAAGAACCATTTCACCCTATTAGGTTAATTCTTTCAGGTGGACTACCAAGGTCCAAACCTGATTGGAATACATGGAGTCCATTGATGCGAGACAGGGATTGGACTGGATCACTGGCGAGCATGAAAGTCACCAGAGATTAGGATTTGCAAAGAAGGAGGAAAGAAGAGGGTGCAGGGTTAAGAAAAATACTGGGGTTCACATAGATTCCCCTAGAAGAACAAGCATATAGCAAAGGGGCTGACACAGATGCCCTAGAAGAACAAGCACTTAGCAAAGGGGCTCACATAGATGCCCTGGGCTCACACAGATGCCCAAAATCAGGGATCACACAGAAACCCTGGGAAGATAGAGAAGGGATCATACAGATACCCTAGGATCACACAGATCCTTCACACAGAATAATAGAAATTTTATTCATCCATCCTCCGCATTACAAAAGGCTGAGGGTGGTATTTATAGATTTTCTAACCCTCATTTGAATTTGAATACAAGATAAAAGATAAGAACGAATCAAATTCAAATATAAGATAGGATAAGATAAGCCTATCCATATATCAATCCTAACCAACCAAATCCTAATTCAAATTTTAAACAAAAGATAAATCCTAAATAAATTTATTCCAAAAAATGCTTCAAGATCTGTGCCACTCCAAGAATTATGCTTGCTCCAAGATCCGTGCTTGAGATGTCCCCATCATTCTCCTACGGTGGGGAAAAAACTCGACTCTGTCGAGTTTGGGTCAGGCTCCAGCTTTAGCTTACTTCAGCTCCGGGAACTCCAAACTTTTAGCTTGACATAACCATGATTTTTTTTTTTTAATCAACATTGCTTTGAAAATGGTGCAGCTTTGAGATCGGTGTGCTTTGAAATCTGCGCTTTGAAAATGGGCTGTAGGCAGTTCTTGGAGAGCTTGGCATAGACGAAGTAGAAAACAGGGGTGAGGGCTGGAAGGGAGGAATGGTGGTGGGTGACCGGCTGGGGGGAGGGTGGTCCGACGTCGATGTTGGGGAAGGATCCGTGGACGAGATTTGAAATATGGAAGAAAGAGAACAGTGGGCCGGTGATGAAACAGAAAAATCCTAATCCTTTAGCTCTGATACCACTTGATGCGGGACATGGATTGGACTGGATCGCTGGCGAGCATGAAAGTCACCAGAGATTAGGATTTGCAAAGAAGGAGGAAAGAAGAGGGTGCAGGGTCAAGAAAAATATTGGAGTTCATATAGATTCCCCAAGAAGAACAAGCACATAGCAAAGGGGCTCACACAGATGCCCTAGAAGAACAAGCACATAGCAAAGGGGCTCACATAGATGCCCTGGGCTCACACAGATGCCCAAAATCAGGGATCACACAGAAACCCTGGGAAGATGGAGAAGGGATCATACAGATACCCTAGGATCACATAGATCCTTCACACAGAACAATAGAAATTTTATTCATCCATCCTCCGCATTACAAAAGGCTGAGGGTGGTATTTATAGATTTTCCAACCCTCATTTGAATTTGAATACAAGATAAAAAGATAAGAACGAATCAAATTCAAATATAAGATAGGATAAGATAAGCCTATCCATATATCAATCCTAACCAACCAAATTCTAATTCAAATTTTAAACAAAAGATAAATCCTAAATAAATTTATTCCAAAAAATGCTTCAAGATCTGTGCTACTCCAAGAATTATGCTTGCTCCAAGATCCGTGCTTGAGATGTCCCCATCATCCATCTTAGATTTCATGGCTTCCAGCCATTTATCAGAGTCTCCACTCATGACAGCTTTCGTATAGGTCACAGGATCATCATCCTGTATGATACTAGTTTCATTTTCATTCCCAATGACAAAGCCATATCTGAGAGGTGCACTTCGCACTCTCTCCGACCTAGGAGAGAAGGTTTGTGTTGTAGTTGTTTCTAAATCTTAGGAACATCTAGTTGAGAACTTATTTCAGGTATAGGTTAAACTTCTTCAAGTTCAAATATCTTCTCATTGTCCTTTTATTGGATAAACTCATTTTCCAAGAATGTGGCATGCCTACTAACAAAGACCTTTTTCTCAGTAGGATGGTAGAAAAGGTAACCCATACCTTCTTTAGGATATCCTACAAACCTACACTTGTTAGCCCTACCACTTAGCTTTTATCCAAAAACATTCTTGACATAAGCAAGGCAACCCTATATCTTAAAATATTTAAGACCTAGCCTTTTCCCATTCCATAATTCATATGGAGTGCTCTTAATTGCCTTTAATGGTACCCTATTTAGTATGTGGGTAGCAGTCTTTAGGGCATAACCCCATAAAGATACTGGAAGATCTGTGAAGCACATCATGGACCATACCTTGTCCAACAAGGTTCGGTTCCTTTTTTCCACTACACCGTTTAACTATGGTGTATATGGAGGGGTCCATTCAGAGAGAATTCCTTTGTCTTTAAGATGATTGAGAAATTCACTAGACAAGTATTCTCCTCCTCTATCAGATCAAAGGGTTTTAATACTATGCCCAGTTTGTTTCTCAACCATACTTTGATACTCTTTGAGTTTTTCAAAGGCTTCAGACTTGTGTTTCATAAGATACACATATCTGAACCTTGATAAATCATCAATAAAACTGTTGAAATAAGAGTATCCTCCTCTAGCTTGGGTTGTCCTAGGACCACACACATGTGTACTAGGCCTAACAACTCAGTTGCCCTATCTCCATGTCCAGTGAATGGAGATTTGGTCATTTTATCTATGAGGCAGTGGTGCGGGCACCAGACTCAGAAGAAGACTTCAGAGCTCCATCTGGATCTCTGATTAACCTTGACTGAAGAATTAGGGTTTTTGGTTTGTAATAAGAGTTGACTAGATCAACTCAATTTAGCTTGAGTCTACATTACCTGCATTTTTATTTTGTTGAGTCATGTTGACTCAGTAGTGGACTAGAGTTTCAACCGGGGATGTTACATTTTCTCCCAAGACCTGGCAAGTGGACACCACACTCCCAGCCACACTCCCAGTCCAGGGGGCGCCATATCCACATCCAGCAGCCTTTGGTCCCCACTCCACAGATGGCAACCTCCTTCTTTCATGCACCAGATAAAAAGAAGAGCACAAATCAAGGGGGCGGCCAAGACTTTCCCAAGTGACTCCAAGCAAAGAAGGGAAGAAGTTTTTCTTGGAAGAGAATATCAAGGGGCGCCCATTACCTGCCAAAAACACCTAAAATAAAGATGGGAAGAGCCTTGACTTAGGGAGGAAGAAAAGGAGGAGTCCAAAAGAGTTCATCCAGGGAAGGAAGAAAATTTTCTTGAAAAAAATCAAGCAAGGTGGCGCCATCTACCTGCCATTTATAACCCAAATCCTAATTTTTTGTATTTTGGCCAACCATATGTAAGGGATTTGCCCTAATTTGGAGATCCCCTCCTTTAGTCCCACATGGGAAAATATGAAACCCTTCTCCCTTGTAAAGCATTATAAATTACATCCCTCTTGTAAGTTGAAAAAAATCTATGAATGAAGAAAAATTATTTTTGCTATTCTCTTGTGTTGAGTAACCTAGGTTTCTCTTCTTCCGCACTATTCTAAGTGTTGAGCTCCGTGAGGGGGTAATCCGGGTTCCATTGGAGCCTTGAGGAGGTGAGAGATCTCCATCTTTATCCAAAACCCTAGGTTAGCCACTTAAAAATCCAAAACCCTAGCCGCCCTTCATTATTTTCAATCCATCGACCCTAGCTCCTTCCATCTCCCATGGCCTCTCTCTCTCTACAAGTCCAGGCCGTCCACCTTCATCCAGATCCAGTCCGGCTACTTCAGATCTAGAGCAAGTTCCAAGGAAAATCACATCAGCTTCCAGGAGAATCCAGTTTTCAGCAATTTCAATCTTCAAGTTCATCAACCTGGTAAATTCTTCCCTTGACTCTCTGATTCCATCAATTGTTTTTCTTCTCTTCCAGATCTTGAGTTCAGGAGAAGCCAACCCGCCAAAGGACCAGTACTGGAGGATCCATTGCGAAGAAATCTGAATCCGAGGATCCAACAATCTGCTCGGGAGAGTTCTTCCACCAAAATCTGTGAAGATCATTGTCTGGTTAGGTAAACCATCTCTTCTCTTTATTTCTGTTCTGTTGAAAGTTCGGAGCGAAACCCTAGGTCTGGGAGTTTTTCAACCCCCAGCGATCCGTTGCTTCTGAACTACTCTGATAATTTAGTTTCCTTAAAATTGTGCTTTCAATTATCATATTAGTATCTTTCAATGTTAGGTTAACTTTTCTTTGATTTGAAGCCAACTTCTACAAACATATAAAAACAACAAAAAAATTAGTTAATCTTAATTCACTTCCGCATCGCATCCCTTTATTTGTTCTGCATCATTTTTGGTATCAGAGCTTTCGTTCTGCATCATTTTTGGTATCAGAGCCCAGTCTAGGGTTTCTGATTTGCTTGCTTGCTTGTTTTGATTGTTTTCTCTTTTTATTTTGTCTGCTCGAAGTAGACTCCCCAGGACGTCCGGTCCTAGGAACTAAGCGAGGTGCAAGACTCCTCCTCCCATTCCACGGGGTGTTCTTAGGGCGTGTAGGGGATCCATTGGGTTATAACTTCGTAGCAGGGATTATAAACGGGGAAGACAATCTAGTTGCAGCCCGTAATTATCCTATTTTCTGAATTATTTCTCCCTGCATAAAACTCCAAATTGCATAATTTTTGCTTCGTTGAAACCAGTATAATTGAACCTATTTTCCATAATTTCTCTGCGATTTATTGGTTTCGGTAAATATTCTGAGCATTAAAATACAACAACTCTATTTTTTGTGTTCTGCAATTCAATTCTTTTTGGAGTGATCATCTCATAATTTACATAAGGGCAATTGAGCATCTAAGATAAGGGGAGGAGTTGATTACCTCTCCTTAGCCCAAAACCACCATCCAATCATTCGAACCTAGACCTAATTTAAAATCAGTTAGACCTAATTTGCCCTAGTGGGCTAGGGACACCAATTGGTCGGGTCTAGGCTAGTGTTGAGTCAGTTTGTCGAGTTATTCTGTGTGTGCTTAGCACTCAGTGTCTAGAACGGTGGTTCAGGGATCCATTCTCGAAGGGCTTGTGTGCTGGTCCGCCTACCTGGCCAATCACTGATTGGTGTCTAGGATTGGCAATCAGGGACCTAACACTCCCCTTACACCTGCCTGGCTGAGTCCTGAGTTACTATAGGCTAGCTTGCCACTCTGATTGGGCATCTAGTTTGGACTCTAGGTCTAGTGATCCAGTAGTCGATTTAGTCTAGTCTCATTTTGTGTGCTTGCTTGAATCATCATGTCTACCAGAAACGGAGTGCCATATCAACCTGGTCAAACCCAACCTGATTTAGAGGCCATGGTTAGAGCTCTTACTGAGAGCATGAACAAGTTAAGCCAGGATTTGACTGCTACTGTTACCCAGTGTAAAGAACAAGTCCATGAGAATTTTACCCAGCTTAGGGATCAAGTCCAAGTCCTTGAGAAACGTAGACATCAAAATTGGATCCCTGATCCAAAATTTAATAGGCCCCAACCTCATCCATACCAGGAGCCTAGGAGGACCTTATACCGTGATCCCGAGCATAACCTTAGGAAGCCTAACCATGATATCTATAGTGTGGATCGTGTCTATGAGAGGTCCTTACAATATTCTAGACCAGTCACTCAACAACCCAAGTCTTCTAGATCAAACCATTTAGATCCACACCCATGCCCAAGTAAGGTCTCTACTAGCTTGAAACCCAGTGTGACCCAGGTTCCTATATCGCAAGAATGTTTGTTTTGTGGAGAAAGAGGCCATAAATCTAGTCAGTGCCCATGCATAGGACTGGCTTGTGCACAGCTAAGTGGTAAGAATCCTAAGGATGACATTAATGAGGGAGAACCCAAGCCTACCAATGAGGAAGAAAGGTTAGGTATGACAAGCCTAGAATCAGTTGACCCGATTACCACTGACCCGAAACCCATTGAAGATGGCATCGAGGAAGTATATGATGCTGGCTTGAGTCTAGTTGATGAATATGAGGGGGAAGAACTTGAAGAATATGACATCGATACTATTGGTTCCTTACCTGAGGAGACCTTGGAGAGCAACCAAGTGGTGGGACCTAGTTCAGAAATTCAAGAGATTTGTGAGAATCAGGTTCCTTTAGTCAAATACCCCCAGGAAGAACTCATAGTGTTAGCCCGAGCTATCAGTTCGTACCCTCTAATGATAGTCATTCCCCAAGTACCAATTGAAGATCTTTGCACTGAACAGTTTAAGTTTGCCCACCCTATGGTAGATCCTCTCCTTAGGATGACTGAATCAAGCCTCTTACAATTGGACCTTGTCCCATGCCCAGCCACTAAGGTCTCTCCCGTAATCTCAGTTGAACATCCTTGTCTTGAGCGGATTGATTCTCCCAGTCCTGTAGAAGTCCTCCTTATGACCCCAGACCCCTTCCTTCGCATGACTGACCTACCCTTCTATAGAGTATACCTTTCCTCACCCATAGGTCAAATTTCAAGTCTTGAGGTCATCATCCATAGGTCCTTCAATGAATCATTCTTTAATCCATTTCTTGAGAAAGTGGATCATTGTTTGCTTAGAGAACAAACCTTAACTATTGTAATCACATCTCCTAGGCTACTTCCCGAACCATCTCTTGATCCATTCCTAGGAATAGCAAACTTTTCCTTTCGTAAGGATGACCAGTTGACACTCATAGATCACCATTCAAACCTTCAGGTCACCACCTTTAATCAGCAGGTAATTCAAGACTCCACCTCATATTTCCTCCCTTTCTCTAGGACTTCCAATGCTTCTTACACCATCCAAGTATACTTTGTCGAAGTCTTTAGAGTGAACCACGTGTCAGAACCTATTAGGTTTGCCACCTACTTCTGGAAGACCTTATGGCACCTACTAGGTACCCATGATAAGTTTTCATGCTCTGCATGCCATCCTCCGACCCAAGGTCAAACCTAGAGAGCCGTAGTTTGTTAGGTTTAGACCTAGGGTTCCTTTGAATAAAGTCCATTCTTTAGGAATGCATCGTCGGTCGAGTTTAGGTCATTGTCTCAGATTTTGGTTAAGTGAGAATACCAGGAGTTGGGATTTATACCTACCAAGGGCAGAATTTGCGTACAATGACTCGGTCAATAGGTCTACGGGTAAGAGTCCATTTGAAATTGTACATGGGTACAAACCTCACACACCTCTTGACCTAGTCCCTTTACCTATCCACACTCGAGTCTCCGAGTCTGCTGAGAATTTTGCACAGCATGTAAAAGACTTGCATAAAGAAATTCATGCCAAAATAAATTTAAGTAATGAAACTTATAAGAAGTTGGCTGATACTCAAAGGCGAGTCAAATCTTTTGTTGAGGGAGACTATGTGATGATTAGGTTAAGGCCTGAACGGTTTCCTCCTGGAACCGTTAGAAAGTTACATGCTAGGGGAGCTGGACCATTTAGAGTGGTAAAGAGAGTAGGATCCAATGCCTATGTGCTCGAGTTGCCTCCAGAACTAGGCATTAGCTCTACTTTCAACATTACAGACTTAGTAGAGTACAGGGAGCCAGCTGTGATTCCTAGTGAACCTTTTGAGCCTAACCCTATCATTGAGAGTGATCCCGACCCTGTGTGTCCACCAACAAACTGGCCTGTGAGGAAAGAGCAGATTGAAAAGATCCTGGATGATCAGGTTATCTCTACTCGTAATCGAGGATACCAAAGGTACCTGGTCCGCTGGCAAGGAAGGCCAGATTCTGATGACTCTTGGATCTCCCGAGAAGAATTACAAGAATTGGACCCAGACCTCTTGGAGAGATACCAGAGCCAACTTGAGCCTTACTCGACAGGGTCGAGTTCCTCCCACCCCGGGAGAATTGGTGCGGGCACCAGACTCAGAAGAAGACTTCAGAGCTCCATCTGGATCTCTGATTAACCTTGACCGAAGAATTAGGGTTTTTGGTTTGTAATAAGAGTTGACTAGATCAACTCAATTTAGCTTGAGTCTACATTACCTGCATTTTTATTTTGTTGAGTCATGTTGACTCAGTAGTGGACTAGAGTTTCAACCGGGGATGTTACATTTTCTCCCAAGACCTGGCAAGTGGACACCACACTCCCAGCCACACTCCCAGTCCAGGGGGCGCCATATCCACATCCAGCAGCCTTTGGTCCCCACTCCATAGATGGCAACCTCCTTCTTTCATGCACCAGATAAAAAGAAGAGCACAAATCAAGGGGGCGGCCAAGACTTTCCCAAGTGACTCCAAGCAAAGAAGGGAAGAAGTTTTTCTTGGAAGAGAATATCAAGGGGCGCCCATTACCTGCCAAAAACACCTAAAACAAAGATGGGAAGAGCCTTGACTTAGGGAGGAAGAAAAGGAGGAGTCCAAAAGAGTTCATCCAGGGAAGGAAGAAAATTTTCTTGAAAAAAATCAAGCAAGGTGGCGCCATCTACCTGCCATTTATAACCCAAATCCTAATTTTTTGTATTTTGGCCAACCATATGTAAGGGATTTGCCCTAATTTGGAGATCCCCTCCTTTAGTCCCACATGGGAAAATATGAAACCCTTCTCCCTTGTAAAGCATTATAAATTACATCCCTCTTGTAAGTTGAAAAAAATCTATGAATGAAGAAAAATTATTTTTGCTATTCTCTTGTGTTGAGTAACCTAGGTTTCTCTTCTTCCGCACTATTCTAAGTGTTGAGCTCCGTGAGGGGGTAATCCGGGTTCCATTGGAGCCTTGAGGAGGTGAGAGATCTCCATCTTTATCCAAAACCCTAGGTTAGCCACTTAAAAATCCAAAACCCTAGCCGCCCTTCATTATTTTCAATCCATCGACCCTAGCTCCTTCCATCTCCCATGGCCTCTCTCTCTCTACAAGTCCAGGCCGTCCACCTTCATCCAGATCCAGTCCGGCTACTTCAGATCCAGAGCAAGTTCCAAGGAAAATCACATCAGCTTCCAGGAGAATCCGGTTTTCAGCAATTTCAATCTTCAAGTTCATCAACCTGGTAAATTCTTCCCTTGACTCTCTGATTCCATCAATTGTTTTTCTTCTCTTCCAGATCCTGAGTTCAGGAGAAGCCAACCCGCCAAAGGACCAGTACTGGAGGATCCATTGCGAAGAAATCTGAATCCGAGGATCCAACAATCTGCTCGGGAGAGTTCTTCCACCAAAATCTGTGAAGATCATTGTCTGGTTAGGTAAACCATCTCTTCTCTTTATTTCTGTTCTGTTGAAAGTTCGGAGTGAAACCCTAGGTCTGGGAGTTTCTCAACCCCCAGCGATCCGTTGCTTCTGAACTACTCTGATAATTTAGTTTCCTTAAAATTGTGCTTTCAATTATCATATTAGTATCTTTCAATGTTAGGTTAACTTTTCTTTGATTTGAAGCCAACTTCTACAAACATATAAAAACAACAAAAAAATTAGTTAATCTTAATTCACTTCCGCATCGCATCCCTTTATTTGTTCTGCATCATTTTTGGTATCAGAGCTTTCGTTCTGCATCAGGCAGGACTCAAAGTTACTAATAATTCATGATCAAAAGGTTCAAAAAAATTTTCTTTGTAGAACTTGTTTATCCTAGACTCACTAATATGACCCAAATGATAATGCCAAAGATATGTGACATTTATATCATCTCTCTTTCTCTTCTTGTTTTCAACAAGCATAACTTGATCATTAAGTGATAGAATCAAAAGACCATTAACAAATATACCACAACCAAAAAACTTCTTTGAAAAGAAGATCGAGCATCCATGGCTCAAAATATTTATTTTATAACATTGTTTTAATAAAAAAGGTATAGAAATAATATTCTTTATAATGTTTGGTACATAATAACAATCATTTAAATCTAGAATATTACATGATGGCAATAACATCAGATAGGTGCCAACAGCTTCAGCATGAATGGGATCACCACTCATTCTAAACAGCTCGAAGTTACCCTTCTTCAAGCTTCTGGATCTTTGTAACCCCTGCAATGACTTGTAGATATGAGACCCACATGCAGTATCCAATACCCAAGTATTAGAAGCTGAAGAACTTAAAGATAAGTTTGTTTATATCATGTACAAACTTTTTGTTGTGTCACTAGCATCCTACTTCTGACTTACAAGACAACTTGCAATTATTCTTCCAATGCCCTTGCTTTCCATAGTGATAGCAGGTTCCACCAGCATGGGGCTTCCTTGCCTTTTTCCTTTTCAGGAAGCTACTTTTAGGGTTCGTTTTTCTCTTTGAAGCATTCTTAGTAGCATCCTCTCCTACCAGATCTAGATTAGGTGTATCAAGGATATAGGCAATTTTATCCTGAGCTAATATAATTTTCAAGTTCCTCAACCAATCCACATAATTCAGGTCGATCAACTTATTGGCATCCAAGATGCTCCGCAGTGAAAGAGTAGAAGCCATAATGCAATAATCTATAGTAAGTAAAGAATAACTATAACATACCACTCATGATGATATTCACAACTAGACAAGGACTTTTGCATCTAATTGTGTCTCCCACTATTTTCTATAAAATATCATAACTGTTAACTATGGTAAGCGGGAAAACCTCCCAGGGCTTCCTTAGTATGGTTGAGATCCCAATTCCTTATAAATGCCTTGTGTGTACACAACAAACACTTAAAAGTTCAAGGGTAGGAAATGACCTTTCAAATTGCATCCCTTGCAATTCTCAACTTAACTTTTGCCTCTAAGACACTTATAGCCTTGTGTGTACACAATAAACCATAATGTCTTAGTTTAGTCAGACCCTTCATTTCCATAGAGCCATGATTGTATAATATTGCCCTTGTGTGTACACAACAAAGCAACATTATTAGTCATACTACAAAGCACTAAGTGCACCAAGACAAATTTTATACTATACACTAGAGCAGGCCTTGTCTGTACACAACAAACCTACCATAGTTTTTGATATAAATTTTGCTTAGCATGAAGG
The DNA here is from genome assembly GCA_021397845.1 of Areca catechu. NCBI lineage: Eukaryota > Viridiplantae > Streptophyta > Magnoliopsida > Arecales > Arecaceae > Areca > Areca catechu. The sequence goes on along the minus strand of CM038039.1, from coordinate 176,186,577 downwards.
AAGGCAAATTGTAGTGTGCTTAATCAATTAGCAATTCCAATTTAAGGTCTAGATATGACCAAATTTGCCAGGTAAGTACAAGGGGTGAGGGTGATATGGGACTAAGATGATGCGAAACTATACTAATGATAAGATGGATATGCAAATAAATTTTTTTATTTTGTGATTTAGGTTTTTAGAGATTTTTTGATTCCCGAAGTTAAGGGAAGATTAGATCTAAAGGTTCTATAAGCATAATAAACTTCTAGCATGCAAGCTTAGCCCCTAAACAAAGATGAAGAGAGGATCCCGAGATTTAGAAACCTCGTAGGACTTAGCTCTAAATCAATACCTACTTAAAATACTAGGGAGTGCAAACCTTGAAGATTCTGATTTGCCCGATGCCGAGTTCGCTCACACTCATGGATGTGGCCTAGAGGATCAAGCCTTCGATCCTGCGGATTTGCTGGCTTTTGTCCGATGCTCCCGAAGGCAAAGGAGATCGAATCCTTTGTCCATGGCACCTGGATGACCTGCAAGCAACAAATTAAAGGATTAGAAAATAGCAAGTAAGGGTATAAGAAAGGAGGAAGTGTTAGGAAAGGAGTCGAAGATGGTGGTCGAGGAGGGCTTTTCACATTGGGCTTCTAGGTGGATCTTCCAGGTGGCATCCCAGCTTGAAGATGGAATGGTGGCTTGCAAAGGAGGATGGTAACTCATGGCCTCTCACCCCTCGATGTCATGAAGGATAAAGGCACTCTCTCACAAAGTTCCTAGTCTAAGAATACAAGGGCTAATGGAAGAAGAACTTTTCACTTTTTCATTCATTAAAAATTAGTTTTGTACCAGAGGAGTAGGGCCCTTTATATAGGCTCCTAAGTCATATTTAAAATTCAAATAAAATGGCTACAAGTCTTCATCAAGGGTGCCCAAAAATTTGTATTTTGACTTTTGAAATCCTCCTTTGGTTGGCCTTGATTTGGTGGAAAACTTGATTCAGGGAGGGAAGAGAGGAGGTTGTCCCCATTCAAAATTTGAACTCCTTTCATGAGTTTTGGCCGACCATGGCTCTTTGGGAAGAAGGCTTGATGTGGGAGAGGTTGTCTTCAAGGATCAAGGGATGCTCCATTCTTTCCTTGGCCGGTCAAGCTTCTTTGGAGAAAGGCTTGGTGTAGGAGAATGAAGAAAGGATATTATCTTCAAGAATCATGGGATGCTTCATTTACTTGAAGAACCTTCCTTGGCTGACCATGCTTCTTTGAAAAAGAGCTTGATGTGGGGAGTGGGATGGGGAGGTTGTTGGCTTGGACCAATGGGAGAATAAATGGGGCATCCAACATGCATTGACTTTGAAGTCCTCCATTTTTTCTTGGCTGCCCAAGTGTCTTGGTGATGTGGCACATCCTTCTGCCAAGTTGCCTCGGTGAGGTGGTGTTCCAAGAGCTGAGGTGGCATTCTTTCATGGCATGGAGAAGATGGCTTGATCAATTAAAAATTGGGCTTGATTCAAATGTCCACTCCATCTTCAGACAAGCTTGAGCCCAATCTTCAAGTAGACTTAGGCTAGGACCAATATCGTTAAATACAGGACCCAATGACCTAACTTGACCAAATTGGCCAAGGTACATGACCAAAACAATAATTAAGACTAAATACATGACTCCAATGTAAAATGCTCAGGCTTGAAGCCTTATTATAGGACCCAACAAATTAGAAACCCTAATCCGAGATCCATAGAGGATTAAAGAGCCTCTGTCTGATCCTGGTGCGCACACCAATTCTCCTAGGGTGGGAGGAACTCAACCCTATTGAGTGAGGATTGATTTGGCTTTGATATTTCTCTAGAAGGTCAGGGTCGAGGCACTACAAGTCCTTCTGGGTAATCCATGAATTGCCGAGCTTTGGTCAGCCTTGCCATTAGACCAAGTAATGCGATAGCATTTGCCTAGGGTGGTGATAGCTTGATCATCCAGGACATGCTCGATCCTCTCTCCTCTCTCAGGTAAAATTGGAGGTGAACAATCTAGGTCGGGTTTGTTCTTAAATGAAAGGTCAGGCCCAAATGACTTAATGGGTATGTTTGCTGGTTCTCTATACTCGACTAAGTTTGAGATATTGAAAGTCGAGCTAATGCCATAATCCGGGGGTAGCTCAAGCACATAGGCATTAGGGCCAACTCTCCTTATCACTCTAAAGGGGCCAACTCCACGAGCATGAAGTTTCTTAACGGTCCCTGGTAAAAACCATTCAGGTCTAAGCCTAATCATTATAGAATCCCCTATTTCAAATTCTTTGGCTCACTTTCAAGAATAAGCCAATTTCTTATATGTATTATTACTTAGATTAAATTTTTTGCTAATCTCTTTATACATGCTGTGCGAATGACTCTGCAGACTCTGAGACTCGTATTGACACCACATAAATGAAGACTCAACTATGCATTCCTATTGAGAAGAATTTTATTGCACTCTTTGGGCCTAAACCTAACAGACTATAGACTCTCTAGGTTTATCCTTGGTCTGGCATGCACATGAAAATTTATAATGGATCCCTAGCAAATGCCATAAGGTCTTTCAAAAGTATGTCGCAAACCTAACATACTCAAAGCACTAGTAAAACCGAACGACCTCAACACAGTGTGATTTGAATGTTTGGGGAACATTGGAAGCCTTAGGGTATGACAGGAAATAGGAATCGGAGTCTTGGGACAATCTCATGGAAGCGTGAAACAAACCTTGGTTACTCAGGATGATCTTAAGATTTGAACATTGATCTATGGGTGTCATATGGTCAACTTGTTTCTGTAGTTCTTAGGGCACGGTGGGGTTCATCCCATAGTGAGGAAGGTTTGGTAATTAGGATTCTAGGACCAAGCTCAAAGCATGTTGGATGTCCCTAAGGGGTGGTAGTTGATCAAGTAACTTATCGAGAAACACGTCCTCAAATTGTTTCAAGGCCTCAACTACTTCTTGAGGGTGTTCTCTTTGGGTCAACTCTTTAACCTCTTTAGTGGCAGGGATTCTCTCAGTAATCTCTTTCTCTAACTCCTTGGCCTTGATTAGGTTAACTCCTGGCTCCCTTTCATTTAAGCTACTAGATCCTCTTTTAACCTGGTCCATGAACTCCTGATTGGGTCTCCTAGGATGAACCTCTTAGGCTGGGTTAGGGTGTGGGAATCTATAGGGCTCAGCCTCTAAGGAGGGATCATGTTGAGGGAATCTCTTAGGGTGGGGAGGTGATTTAAACTCAGGTTTAGTATGAGGCTCCCCGGTCCACTCCAGAGTTCCTAGCCTTGTTTCAAATCTATCAGCTCTTTAGGTCAACTTGGCAAGCTGCTCAGTGATGAGCCTAAGTTGATTCTTAAGGTTTTTCTCTATGGGTTCACCTGACTGAGAGTAGTGTGGGTGATACGGGACTCCTGACCTAGTCAACATACAACACAAAAAGAACGGTGCTATGATTTTGCTAGACCAAGGAGTTCAAATAGAATGGGTTAACATAGATAACACACAGCACAACAACTAGCCCTTGCACTGGCCAGGTAAGAGGTGGAGTGTGGGAGGCCCCTTTTAGTTTTGCAAGGACCCAATTAAGGAACCACAATATCGCTTAGGTCGTTTGATGCTAAACCTCTTACCTTAGACACCAGCTTCCTGGTACTATTTGAAGGGTTGCATGCACTAGCTTCCCCACAATGGTTAAATCCGACTCATTGATGTCCCTGAGCTATTAGGTTGCTACTAGATTTTAAGTTAGGCTTAGGTTCAAAATGCAAGTTGGTGGTTTTCGGGCCAAGAAAAGGTAATGACCTCCTTCCCTTATCTTATGATATTGATGCCCTTAAGTCAATTATGCATGATGGCATACTCATGATGTCTAATGAAGTGAACTAAAGTTTTTTTTTTATATTTTGATGTGTATTAGCAAAAATATAAGATGCAGAAATTAAATAATATGAACCTAAAGTGCAAAATTAAACTATATTGAAATGAAAGTATGAAGAAATGCACTTGCTGGAATTTCAGAGCAGATTTGTTCTCAGAGAGTATTCAGGCATGTAAAAAATTTACAGACTGGAATAAAATTTGAGAAAGTTCTAAAAAATAATATTAGTTATGTGGAATCTATCAAAATAAAAATCAGCAAAATCATAGATTCTTTCAAGCAGAAACAACTAAAATAGAAGACCATATACTGGGTTAAAAAAATACAGAAATTTTAAAGATGTTGAAATCTAATGATGCAAAACTTTTCTTTAGGATCTAAAATCAATCTCCTTGTTTTCCCCTTCAAGGGTCAATCATATTGGTACCCCTACATGCCATAGAAAAGCTCCTTTGAATGGGATGTAAGGGTCTTGCAGCCCTACTTTTTTCTATGACCGGACGGCCATGTTGAAGCACCCGATCTTAGTCCTTAAAGAGAACTAAGTCCTAACCATGCTTTGATACCAGAAAATTGACATGGGACTAGGATGATGCGGGACTATACTAATCATGAGATGGATATGCAAATGAGTTTTTTTACTTTATGATTTAGGTTTTAAGAGATTTTTTGATTCCCAAAGTCAAGCAAAGATTAGATCTAGAGGTTCTATAAGCACAAAAAACTTCTAGCATGCAAGCTTAGCCCCAAAATAATAATGAAAAGAGAACCCCAGGATTGAGAAATCCGGTAGGACTTAGCACTAAATTAATACCTATTTATGAGACTAGGGAGTGCAAACCTTGAAGATTCTGATGCACCCAATGCCAACTTCGCTCACACTAGCAGATACGGCCTGGAGGATCAAGCCTTCGACCCTACGGATTTATTGGCTTTTCATCCGATGGTCCTGAAGGCAAGGGAGACTGAATGCTTTATCTGTGGCATGTGGGGGACCTGCGAGCAACCAAGTAAAGGATTAGAAAATAGCAAGTAGGGGTATAAGAAAGTAGGAAGTATTGGGAAAGGAGTTAAAGATTGATGCGGGACAACTCTAAGATTGCTAATCATGTAGAAAAAATAGTAAACTAATTATTTTATTATTTTTATAATTTAAGTTTGTAGGCTAAATTTCAAAGTTAAGCAAAGAACTAACATATAGAGTAGCAATGCAAAGAATCATCATATTGCAGGCAAACCCATGCAAAATAATAAATAACTAGAACTCAAAAATTAAGAAACTCCCAGATTAGGATCACTTATCTTCATCAAATCAAAAATGAAAAGAAGGGAAGGATGTTACCAATCAGTGATTTGAAGAACTTCCGATGGAGAGATCACACAGCACTCTAATTGGAGTTTGATGATGAAGCTCGGTTCCCTTAATTAGATGGTTGATTTGGGTAGTCCTGGAGGCAAGGAAAGCCTCCTCTAGGGAGGTGAAACACCTTGAGGATCCTACAAGCATCCAGGGTCAATCAAAATAGCAAATAAAATTAGAATGGAAATTAGGGTTTAAGAGAAATCTGAATTAGGGTAAGGAGTGGATGGCTTGGGAAGAAGAAGCTCTTTATCTTGGACGGCAGCTATGGCTTCACTTCTTGGGGCATGGCTAATCTTCTGGGATGTTGATCGAAGCTAGGGTAGTAGAGATTTGGCCAAGGTACACAAGGAGAGCACACAAAATTAAGAACCAACACAAGAACAAGGCAATGACTAAAAATTTTGACAAATTATATTCATAAGAGAAAAGTTAATTACAAGAGGGGGAGAGGTGGGGTTTTTATAGAGTTTCCATGCCCTCTCTAACTAGGGTTGCACTTAGGTTAACAAGCCTTTTCCTAGTTAGATTACATGTCCTTTCTTAGCTAGGTTAGAATTACAAAGCTTAAAAGAACTAGGAATACTAACTAGGTTAGAATAGTATTAGTCTTCTCCTTCTTCACATAGGCTTGGACCAAGTCAACAAGTGGGGACACCTCATCCTTTGGGAGTGTGGGCTTTGGGGTAGCAAGGGGAGGTTGGCCATGGGCCAAGGGCCTCCTAAAAGCTGGGGTGCCTGGTTTCCTAGGCTGGTATATTCTCGGTATTAAATGAAAATCTTGGTTTTTCATGCTTGGGCTTGCTTCCTGGGCTTGAATTTTAAGGCCTGGAGTACTGGAATAACCTGAAAAATATGGGCTCCTAGCATATGGAAAATTCTGGAAGTATCTGGAGGAAATCTGTTATCTGAAATGGTATTTGGATGGAATCAGGGTACCTGGGTGTCAATTGAGATCCCATAAGCTGATGTAACTACCTTTGGCTCCTGAATGAGACATGGTAGAACTCCTAAATAGTGTAACCTCCTCTCTGGTATAAAAAGTAGACTCATACTAGACTCATACTGATGTACAGGACTCAATATATTGGACTAGGTTGAGGGTTGAGACAAATCAACTAACCTCAACCTATTACCAGACTCAATTACAAAACTTCCAAAACTTCGACGCATGACTAAGTAAACCATATGGGATCCAGTGATTTTTGTCTGATCCTGGTGTCCCCACTAATTCTCCCATGGTAGGAGGAACTCGACCCCATCGAGTAAGGGTCAATTTGGCTCAAGCAGGGTCTGGGTTGAGGCGCTGCAGATCTGCACTAGCATTCCATAAATTCTTAGATTCTGGCCAACCTTGCCACCAGACCAAGTACCGCTGACAGTCTCTATCCCAGGTACCGATAGCTTAATCATCCAGAGCTCTTTCAATCTTTACCTCACTTATAGGATGATTTGTATATGTACACTCTAGGGTGGGTTCTCTATCAAAGGGAGGGATAGGCTCAAGGTGCCCGCTAGGTATCACTGCTGGCTCCCTAGACTCTATAAGATCTAAGATGATGAAGGTAGAGCTGATACCTAAATCAGGTAGCATCTTATGCACATAGGGATCGGGTCCACCGCTATTCATTATCTTGGATGGGCCAGCTTCACGAGCAAAAAATTCTTTTACAATTATAAAATCCTCTGCAAAAAAACTTTATCTCTCTTTTGAGAATTAGCCATGTTTTTATTTAATTCATTACTTATGTTCAGCTTTTGACTAATTTCCAGATACTAATGTTGTGCAGAGATTAGTGTAGGTGTAAACAAATGAGTTAGGACTGTGAATTTTATTGGACTCAAAACTAACACCTAATAGACTCAACTAGGCTTCCTTATCGAAAAAAGCTTATTAGACTCTTCGGGTTAAGACCTAACAGACTATAAACTCTCTAGGTTTGACCCTAGCATGGCATGCATATGAAAACTTACTATGGACTCCTACTAGGTGCTGTAGGGTTTTTCAGAAGTAAAATGCAAACATGATATGCTTAATGAATGAATGCAACATGCAAACTCCTATAAAATGCAACCTAATAGTGAAAGAAATAGAAGAAGTTTTAGGAAAGGGTAGAAAATAAGATGTAGGTTCTGGGTTAGTCTGGTAGGTTAAGAAATAAAAAAAAGGTTCAAGGTTAATCGATTGGAAGAGGATGCAAGAAGGGGCATCAGGAATTAGTCCAGGATGAATAAGGTTGACCTTATGGGGTTGATGGGTACCTACAGGGTTTATAGTATAGAAGAATGGATCAGTAAGGATGAGATCATCAATGGAAACTACAGGATGGGATTCTTCCTAAGGGTACTAATAAGCCAAATCTTTAATAAAGTCATCTGGTTCAAGAAATTTAGGATTGGGCTCTATACTTGGTCTTTCATCTAGTGGCTCCTCAGGGAAGAGTCTAATAGTAGAGTTGGGTCCTTCATCCTTTAGCTACTCTTCCTCTTCAGTCTGGATGTGGTCAAGGTCTACTGGGTCAACTGGTCTTGGATTGGCTTCTACCTGGGCACCAACTGGGTCAACTAATTCTATGTCTTCTACAGGAAACTCCTCTTCTTCTTCCTTATACTGTTCCACTAGGCTAGGGTCGGCCTCATATATCTCCTCTTCAATATCATTTTAGTCAACCAATGAGGTGGTAAGAGGGGGTTAACTAAAGAAAAATTGACTAATACTTAGTTTATCTTTAGGGATACTAATCCTATGGGATTCAGGGTGACTAGGGAAAAACTGATTAGCACTAGGCAGATTCCTATGGATTATGGGTTACTAGGGTTCAGCTCTTTGGGTCTTGCCTGGGGTTCCTTCTTGGTCATCTAATGGATCAATCCTATGGGTTAATTGGTTAAGTCTATCAGTTGTTTGGGTGTTCATTTGGGTCATTTGGTTGAATCTATGGTTCATTTGATTTTGGGATTGGGTCAATTGGGTTATTTGGTCATTGGTTTGGTCAAGTTTAGCATTAATTTGGGCATTGCATTGGTTATTGGATTGGTTTAGTTGGGTAAACTGGTTTTGGGATTAGGTATTGGCTTGGTTCATTTAGGTAGTTAACTGGGCAAGCTGCTTCATGATGGCTTCAAAATTGGGATCCATGGCTGAGTCGGTTTGGGGTTTAGACTTATGGTATTGGGTTTCTAATCTAGTGGTCATACACTCAATCAAGCAATTAGAATGGAATGGTGCAGCCAAGCATGCAAAATAGGTTAGCTTATTCTAGGGTTTCCTAGACCTAAAGCCAAAACTGGGTGGGTCATCTTAACTTACACTTAACCCAGTAGCTAATCCTTCCTCTAACCAGGTAGAGGGTGGGAGTGTGGGAGGCCCTCCTACTTTTGTAGGGACCTAATTAAAAATTGGTGGGGACACGAGGATCAGACACAGATCACTGGATCCCATATATTTACTTAGTCATGTGTCAAAGTTTTGGAAGTTTTGTAATTAAGTCCTGTAATAAGTTGAGGTTAGTTGATTTGTCTCAACCCTCAACCTAGTCCAATATATTGAGTCTTGTACATCAGTATGAGTCTAGTATAAGTCCACTTTTTGTACCAGAGAGAAGGTTATACTATTTTGGAGTTCCACCAGGCCGCATTCAGGAGCCAGAGATAGTCACATCAGCTTTTGGGAGCTCGATTGACACCTAAGTGCCCTGATTCTCTTTAAATACCATTTCACATGCCAGATTCCCTCTAGATGCTTCTGGAATATTTTATATGCTAGGAGCCCATGTTTTCCAAGTTATTTCAGCACTCTAGGCCTTAAAATTCAAGCACAGGAAGCAAGCCTAAGCATGAAGAACCAAGATTCCCTTTTGATATCGGGAATATGCAAGACCAGGGAACCAGGCGCCCCAACTTCCAGGAGGCCCAAGCCCATGCGCCCTTGGCCCATGGCCAACCTCTCCTTGCTGCCCCAAAGCCCACACACCCAAAGGATGAGGTGTCCCCACTTGTTGACTTTGTCCAAGCCTAAGTGAAGAAGGAGAAGACTAATACTATTCTAACCTAGTTTGGATTCCTAGTTCTTTTAAGCTTTGAATTTCTAACCTAGCTAGGAAAAGACATCTGATCTAACTATTGAAAGGCTTGTTAACGTAAGTGTAACCCTAGTTAGAGAGGGCATGGGAACTCTTTAAATATCCCACCACTCTTCCTCTTGTAATCCACTTTTCTCTTATGAACATAATTTGCTAAAATTTTGAGTCATTGCCTTGTTCTTATGTTGGTGTTTTTGTTTTGGTTCTTTACTTTGAGTACCCTCCTTGTGTCTACTAGCTGAACCCCTACTGCCCTATCTTTCATCTGCATCCCAGGAGATCAGCCATGCCTAAGGAAGTGAAGCCCTAGCTGCCGTCCAAGACAAGGAGCTTCTTCTTCCTCGAGCCACCCACTCCTAACCCTAATCCTGATTTCTCTTAAACCCTAGTATCCATTCCAATTTTTCTTTGCTGTTTTGATTGACCCCTGATGCTTACAGGATCCCTGAGGTATTTCACCTCCCCAGAGGAGGCTTTCCTTGCCTCTAGGACCTCCCAAATCAGCCATCTAACCAAGGGAATCGAGCATCATCATCCAGACTCCAATCATAGTGCTGTGTGATCTCTTCATCGGAAGTTCTTCAAATCACTGATTGGTAACATCCTTTCCTTCTCTTGATATCTGATTTATTTAAGATAAGCTATCCTAAACTGGAAGTTTCTTAATTTCCAGGTCCTGACTTTCATTATCTTGCATGAGTATGCCTGCGATCATGGTGATTCATTGCATTGCTACTCTTTCTGCTAGTTCTTACTTAATTTTGGAAATCTAGCATGCAAATTAAATTATAACAAAAATAGTTTACTATTTTTCCTGCATATTTAGCAATCTTAGAGTCATCCTGTATCAATGATGGTGGTCGACGAGGGCTCTTCTCGTTGGGCATTTAGGTGGATCTTCTAAGTGGCGTCCCAGCTTGATGATGGAATGGTGTCTTGCAAAGGAGGATGGTAACTCTGGACCTCTCACCCCTCGATGTCTCGAAGGACAAAGGCACTCTCTCGTAGAGTTCCTAGTCAAAGAAGACAAGGACTAATGAAAGAAGAACTTTACAATTTTTCATTCATCAAAAATTAGTTTTGTATAAGAGGAATATGGCCCTTTATATAGGCTTCTAAGTCCTATTTAGAATTCAAATAAAATGGCTACAAGTCTTCATCATGGGTGCCCAAAAATCTGAATTTTGATTCTTGAAATCCTCCTTTGGTTGGCCTTGATTCGGTGGAAAACTTGATTCGGGGAGGGATGAAAGGAGGTTGTCCCCATTCAAAATCTGAACTCCTTTCATGAGTCTTGGCCTACCATGGCTCTTTGGTAAGAAGGTTTGATGTGGGCGAGGTTGTCTTCAAGGATCAAGGGATGCTCCATTCTTTCCTTTGCCAGTCCAGCTTCTTTGGAGAAAGGCTTGATGTTGGGGAATGAAGAAAGGATCTTGTCCTTAAGAATCATGGGATGCTTCATTGACTTAAATAACCTTCCTTGGCCAACCATGTTTCTTTGGAAAATAGCTTGATGTGGTGAGTGGGATGGGGAGGTTGCTGGCTTTGACCAAAGGGAGAATAAATGGGGCATCCAACATGCATTGACTTTGAAGTCCTCCATTTTCTCTTAACCACCCAAGTGTCTTGGTGATGTGGCACATCCTTCCACCAAGTGGCACCGATGAGGTGGCACTCCAAGAGTTGAGGTGGCATTCCTTTATGGCATGGGGAAGATGGCTTGATCCATTAATAACTGGGCTTGACTTAAATGTCCACTCAATATTTAGATAAGCTTGAGCCCAATCTTTAAGTAGACCTAGGCTAGGACCAATATAGCTAAATACAGGACCTGATGGCCCAACTTTACCAAATTGGCCAAGGTACATGACCAAAACAAAAATTGAGACTATATACATGACTCCAAAGTAAAATGCTCAAGCTTGAAGTTTTATTATATGACCAAACAAATTAAAAACCTTAATCTGAGATCCACAGAGGTTTAGGAGCCTCTGTCTGATCCTGGTGCTCACACTAGAGGCGGTCCCCCCATTGTTTTCCTTAGACACTAATTAAATTGGCTAGGTAAGTCAACGGAACTAATTAAAAATCTCATTCCCTTTACCATCCCAGAACCACTTGCCTAGATACCAATTGGATGATCATATCCTAAGCTAATTTGCATCATGATTAACTTACACTATAACTAAATATGATTTTTATAAGGGCTTTGATGGTCTCTAACTGTTGCCTAGGTGGCTTCCCAAGAGGGGGGTTAATTGGGATTATGAAAACTTTTCACAAGATTGTGCAATTTGAAATCCTTTTGGTGTTATGGTGCAATATGCAATACGGAAGTAATTAAGTAAATGCAATAAGATAAAGTAAGCACAAACACAAACACAAGGAAATTTAGAGTGGTTCGGAGCAACCGGCTCCTATATCCACTACCCAAGCATCACTTGGGATTTTCACTATATCCCCCAACCGGAATACAGTCGGATTGTTTTACCAGGCTCACAATCCAAACTTATGCACTTTGGTTTTACCGGGATCACCAAAGAAAACCCAACTCCCTTTGGTTTTGAATGAGATCACCAAAGAAACCCTAACACTTGATTTTATACTGAGATCACCAAGAACCCAACTTATGTTTTCACAAGGATCACCTTAAACTTTTAACCCTCTCTTAAGACACAGCTCCTTGCTGTTCTTAGAGAAAAATAAAAAGCAACTACACAACAAAACGAGTTTGTTTAAATGTTGCCGATGTAGATCAATTTGAAGCCTAGCTTTGAATGCTCTTTAATGCTCTTCAAGCTGCTTCTTTGCTTCTTCAATGAGTGGATTCAATGATGAAGAGAAGTTGGTGAAGCTTTGAATCCTCTCTTGAATGCTCTTGAAGTAGGTTGGTGAAATACTTGAAGGCTTTTCAAATTCTCAAGATAAATCAATAATAATCTCTCTAAAAATTATTTAATCTATCAAAAGTAATCCATTTTATAGTTTTCCATGAGATATAGCCATTGTAGAGCCTAGGAATTCATGAAAGAGAAGTTGGAGACCAATTGGAATTCAAAAAATACTTTCAGCAACTAGCCGTCAGAGTGCAGAAAATGATCACTCGAGTCGGCTTGAAGTCCACGAGTTGGCTAGAAGTCTCAGACAGCCCAAACAGAAATCCTGTGTGAGTCAGCTCTTCAAGCTGGAGTCGGCTCAAACCTTCAATCAATTCAAAACAGAAATTTTCTTGAGTCGGCTCTTCAGGGCAGAGTCAGCTCGAAGTCTCAGTCATCAACAAATATAACTCTGGACAAGTCGGCTATTGAAGCTTGAGTCGGCTCGAGATCTCACACTTCAGAAATATGTATTTTTTCATGAGTCGGCTCGGGGTACTGAAACTCTAAAATTTCTTTATGTTGTGCCACAAGGAGTCGGCTCTTGATCCATGAGTCGGCTTTGCCAGAACTTCATTTAATGCTTCAAACTTCTCCAAAATTCTTCAACACTTGAATCAAACAAGAGCTAATCTAGACACTCGTCTTTTTACAATTTTACAGTCCTTTTACAAGATTACAAAGTTGAAAAATTAAGGCTTTTACAATTTAGAGTACATAAGAGTCTATATACAATTGAATTACCTCTCAACCAATTTAAAAACCAATTCAAACTAAAGGTAACCAATTTCTTGCAAAAACTTCTCAAGTAATTGAAAGAATTAGTAACATATACATGTTCTAATATTTTGTGATTATCAAAATCATTCCAGGGGTCAACAATCTCTCTCTTTTTGATGATGACAAAACACTGGGCATGAACATGATTTAAAAAACACTTTATAATTACTATGTATCGTATTCACATGTATCAACTGATATTTAACATAGAGTGTATCAATCCAAATTGAGTATCAAATTGTTGAACTGATAAGTATCAATATGATGTATCACAATGTATCATATATTTATTAAGTATCGAAACATAATGTATCATGTATATCATCTATGCACCATGTATCGAAACTTCAAAAAATTAACTAGTATTTGAAGTAAGTTTCAAGAAAACTTAACAAAAACTTAACATAAGCTCCCCCTTACTAATGTAATAATAATATTTCTTCATATTTTCTTCATATTTTCTTACATATTCATTTTCATATTCACATTCATGCACATTCATATTTTCTTCCTTCTCCCCCTTTTTGTCATCAACAAAAGGTGTATAAAATAAGGAGAATAATCATTCACAAAATTGAGTCATTCACAACATGTATAATAAAAAGTCATAGATATATATAAAAGTGTCAGTACATGAGTGATACAGTACAAAAGTGCCTTAGCATGACAAAAATAGTATCACAACAACAAATCATGACAAACATAAAGTTCTAAAAATATCAAAAGGATGGATTGGGGTCATCATCACTAGGCACTTCCTCACTTGAGGAGGAACTGACCTCTAAAATGCATGGAGCATGCCTATATTTAGGAAACCTAGGCCTAAGATCTCGAAGCATGGTCCTAACAGGTGTAGTAGTCCTAGAGGTTTTGGTTTTGGCTTTAACTTTAACTTTGGACTCAGAGGAAATTATAATAGGAGTAGGTCTAGCGGTAGGAGGATCAAAAGACAAGGCTAGAGTGCTAGTGGTAGATAATATCTTTATGGCTGGAGTGTCTCCAACATCAGATCCTAGAATCTCAGTACCAGTCTCAGCCTCAGCAGGAGTGGTCTCAGAAGGAATATCACTGAAGTGTGCAACCTGTCCCTGTCCGTAATCTGTGCTAATATCTGGTGCTGTTGTAGAAGTAGTCGGTACAGACTGACTAGCTGTTGTAAGCTATCGAAGAATAGCCATGATGTCCTGAAGGCCCTGGTGCATCTCTGACCGAAGTGCAGATATCCTGGCATCAGTCTCAGATCTCTGATGGGGATCCAAGGTAGGTCCGAGTATTTTTCCATTTTTCTCTTATTTTCCTAGATTTTTTTTATTTTTCCTATTCCCGCTATTCCACTTAGTCCTGCTATTCCACCTTTATTCCAATCTTATTCCTGATCTATTCATACACTATTCCATCTTCTCCCACGAATTTTTTTTTAACGCCCAAACCGTAGCCTCCACCCCCTCCGACTCGAGATCCGGCTGCCCGACCCCTGGACCGTCGCCGACGTTCGCCGGCCCCCGCCCTCGCCGGAGAAGCTGCTACCGCTGCCCAATCACCATGGGAAGACGAACGGACGTGGAGGCGTCTGCTTGCCGCGGCCCACGGCCACCACCATCGCCACTGTTCCCGTCGCCCGCCGGCCCATGCTCGGCCGCCAGTGGGGTCCGCCGCCGCCCATACCCGTGGGAAGACGAACGGATGCGGGAGGCATCCGTCCGCCCACGTGCGGCCGTATGACGCCGCCGTCCACCGCCTAACGCAGCCACCGCCGCCCGCCTGTCCGCCGGCAACCTTCCTACCATCCACGGCCTCCCCCGCCGTCCACCTGCCGTGCCGGCACCGAGGAGGTCTCCCACGGTCGTGGGAGACCAAACGGCATGCTGGGCATGCTGTGTCAGTCCCTGTGCCACCTCGCCTGCGGCCCGCTGCCAGTCGTCCACTGCTCAACTTCGTACGGCCCCGTCCGCCGCCTGCTTCCCAATCACCGGCCATGTGCTCCGTCGAGCGATCCATCCTCCATACGGCCATGTAAGGAGTTTGAACAAATTCCAAAGCAGCCCAAATTTTAGAGCAGCACGCTTTCTGGAGCATATCATCAAGTCGACATGCTTCTCAGAGCAGATTAGTACCACTTTTGATGCAACACGAATTTTGATGTAATTTATTTTCCTTTTTTAGTTTTTTTAAAGGCTAAGAAACTGAGAGTTTTGGTTTTTCTATATAAAGGCCCCCTCTCCCCCTGTAAGAGAGAGAGAGATTTGATATAGATTTTTGGGTTAGTTCCGGTTCTGGTTCTGGGCTGAGGCCCAATTTTCTTCGATCCCTGCTGTGTGCATTATGGATTCGATGAGGGGTGTGAGGCGTTCCCTGCTATGTGCATTATGAGTTCGATTAGCACCCTAGTTATCCCCTATCTCGTCTTCCTTATCCCCTCATGTACTTCGAGAGTCATCCTAGCACATCTATGTGAGAGCCCTGTTGTGTGCATTATGGGTTCGACGAGAGCTTAGGGTAGCTGGTGCTGTGACCCCTTCGAGAGGGTAGCTTTATGCTCAGGGTAGCTGGTACTGTGATCCCACGGGAGGGTAGCTTTAGGCTTTGACCCCTGACTTTCTGTGTGCGTCCCCCGCTAGAGTGAGTCTCAAGGCCATGAGTTCTAGTTCCCAATTCCCCATCTCCATCCTTCCTTCACCACATCCATCCAGAAAATTGAAAACAAAAGAGATCAGCTGTCTTAGAATTTTAGAGTCAGTATGCCCTAGTCCCGGGAGGCTTCTTAGCCCTCCCACGGTCCTAGTTTGTTTAGTTGTTTCCTATTTTTCAAATAACCAGGTTACATCAATTTTTCATCCCGCGTCAATCTCCCTATGTGAAAACTCGAGATCTCATCCAATACATGCTGCAATCTGTCATTATCACCTAGTCCAATAGCTATCGATCCTCTGATACGTGATTGAGGAGTAGAAGGAGCTGACTCTGAGGATCTAGGCTTGTCAACATGTTTCTCTGGCTCTGCACCATGTCTCTATGCTGCTTGATCATCCTCATCTGAATCATCCTCTAAATGAGTCACTGGAAGACTTGAGCTCTTCCTAATCCAGTGACCCTTAACATTAATAAATCCCATCCGGGTCAAAGACTTTAGGTTGTATTTGTCTATGTGCAAAAGTGATCTGCTATCCACTCCAGACAAATCAACCAGGGCATCTTAAAATAGTAGGATAAATACCATCCCGTATGGAAGACATGCTCGTGCCCTCCGAGCAGCTTCCCTCATCTACGATAACATAATGAATGGTAAATTGAGGGCCTCCCACTCAACCAAGCATCTTATAAAAACTAGGTCTCACTCACTAACCCAGTCAAATCTCCCCGTCCGGGATAAAAAGATACGGCTAATGATGTTATGTAGCAACCTCATCTCCAAACAGAGTTGGTTGGCACTAACATGAACAACAACTTTCACATTTGTCCTCTTAAGCACATTTCTTAAAGTCTTTTGCTTGTCCTTCAACACTAGGTAGCCTTCACCCGCTTTTGGTATATGAAGAATACTAGACAACTTCTGTTCACTGATTGAAATATGCTTACCCTTCACAGTACCTTCTGATGTGGCGAGATTGCTGACATGGGTAGCTGACGGGCACCACATTAAGGGAGGCCACCACGGCGGATGCCAAGGCGACGCCCCAGCCTGGATCACTTTCTCGAGTTGAGTTGAGCTCCTACTAAAAGAAAACAGGTGCTAGTGGTTTGACATGATCCTACACTAGGCATGCAAACAACTGCCAGAGCAGATTGGATTTTAAAAACTTTTTTAAAATCTGCGCAGTGAAAATCTGCTCCGCCCAGAAACTAATCTAATTCTAGTTGCAAACATGCATGTAAAATGATATAGAATATTTATAAAATAGTTGAATTAAAAATTCAATTCATGCATGATAAAAAATTAATTTTTTTCATACCTTATTCTGGCTGGAATAACTCTAGGATAAACCTGGAATAGGCTGGAATAAGTTGGATAAACTTATTCCAGTCGTCTTCTTCCTTGGACTGCTGGAAACTCTATTTTGGGGTTGAAAAACCTCGCCAGAATGATGGCTTCCGGACCTCCGTTTGCTCCCAAAATTCAGCAGCGGCAACTTGGACAAGTCCTCTTCGATCTCCAATTGAAATCTGCAAGAAAAACTTAGCCAAACAAATATAAAAAATCACCAAAGTCTACTGCCAAAATATCTACAGCAGAACAGGGCAGCAAACTTTGGCCTTCATTTTGGAGCAGCTGGAGCGATCCCGGCTCACGTGGCTTGCTCCTAGGAGTAGAAGGATACTCCCTCTAGAGGGGAGACACGCCCGGGGCTCTCGGATCCGCCTTCACGTGCGGTGCTAGCCACTGGAAGGGAGAAGCACGGTCACAGGTTTCTTTGCTGCAGTGCAGAAATTGAACACTAGAAACAATGGGAAAAGAGTTTGTTTTCTCTCCCTCACACCCTCCAAATTCCAGTCTAACAAGTACCCAATGGGTGGAAAGGGACCAAGCTCTCAGCCTCTCAAAGGGAAGAACACACACACTACTTGTTTTCTTCTTCACACGGTGTTTCTATCAGGCTGAAATAGGGGCGCTGAAAGTTGCTAATATAGGCTGCTGGGAGAGGGAAGGGAAAAGGCTGGAAACAAGGAGGACACAGCAGCCTCCGATCTCATTTAACCAGTAGTAAAAAAGAGTTAAAAGCAGCAGGTGGAGGGAGGAGAAGAGACGCTCACCTGGCATCGATTGGCCTTCCAACCGGATGCTGGGAATTTCAACCAGCGCAAGGAAAAAAAAAACAATGTCAAAACATGTTAAACGGTCGAAGGAAATACCGGTTAAACCAAAACCAGCGCAACCCCTTTTTAAACCTCTTGGTTCAATCCAATTGAACCGGTTCAAACCCAATTATAATTGGTTCAAGGGATTAAATTGTTTCACAACCAATTGAAGGCCGAAACGAACTCCGAATCAGTTCAAAACTGATTCAGAAAAATCCTGGCGCACTGCTGGTCAGCCCGAAACAATTTTCGGTTGACACAGACAAGGGCAAGATGGGAAAAAGAGTGCTCAAAAAATACTATGACCATAAAACCGAGACGATTCCCAATCATAATTGATATCTAGATCAGAGAGTTATCCTCTGTGGTGTGTGACCTCATAGGTTCGAACCTAAACGGTAGCATTAGAACAATTCTAGTACCAGCACAGGAAACCATCTAGCAATGGGTCCCGGCGTCTGGATAGGTTGAAGATGCGGGAACAAACTATCGAACCTCTGGCATATGGTTACTGTATAATTCATTTCTTTGACCTCTAATGCTCAGGATGACTGAGATTGGGCTGCCAACCCAGACAGAGTCAGTCCACTACGTGTCTCAACCTCGCAAGCCCAGTGACTCTTCACTAGGGCTACCCCGGCCAAGGATTTACTAAATTGAGATACTGCGAGACATTCAATCCAAACTGTTTGGACAGGTCAATTCCATCTTGGTCCATCACTGATCCATAAGTACTTGCTTGTACCTAGAAACCTTCTGTCATCGGATTAAAAATCTGGGTAGTCCGGTACCAAAGCACAGGGAGTTTCTTGCAAGCTACCGTGATGACCTCAGGTCAGAGGGACACATATATCCATATCCAATCGTGAGTTTTCCTTTGGCAGAAAGGGGCTGCACGGAGTCAAGTTCAATGAGATACCACATATCCCACTTGAACATCACAACAGTGTCACCACACTCATTTGGTCAAGAGGACAACCAAACGATGTGAACTACAACAACCTATACTTGATATATTGTCGTCCAGTACAATATATCCTTTGGTTGTGAACAGGGTTTAAGGACCACTCGATACATCCTCTCTGTATCGAAGTCAGTGTAGTCCTAAGGACTTCATTACATGGAAAGAGTTCATTTCAGGGAAATACAATATGTGATGAGCTGCCAAAAATAATATTTTATTAATTCACAAAAAGAATACAATACTCAGCACAACCGCCTACAACCCAAGCGATTGGCTTTGGGACACAATTTCCAACAACTCCCACTTGTACTAAAGCCAATCAGAAGAGTATCTAATACCCATTTCTTATCTACAATAGTAGAACTCTTTTATTCCGAGGGCTTTAGTGAAGGGGTCAGCCAGATTTTCCTTTCCATCGATCTTCAGAAGATTGATGTTGCCTCTCTCGTACGAGGTGGTAGCGCCGCAGAATGTGCTTGGTGCGGTGATGCGCTTTAAGCTCCTTAGCTTGAGCAATGGCTCCAGTGCTGTCACAGTACACCGGAACAAGACCATCTAGGGAAGGTGCCACCCCTAGCTCTCCAAAAAACTTCCATAAGCACACAGCTTCCTTTGCTGCATCTGATGCTGCAAAATATTCTGCTTCGCATACCGAGCCTGCAACAGTTTCCTACTTGAAACTTTTCCAGCAGATCGCTCCTCCATTCAGGATAAATACAAATCCTGACACACTCTTGCTATCATCTCTATCCGACTGGAAACTGGAGTCAGAGTACCCCACAAGTTTCAAGTCAGGTTCTCCATAAATTAGCCATTGATCTTTAGTATTTCTCAAATACTTAAGGATGGACTTAACCACCTTCCAATGCGCCTCTCCTGGGTCAGACTGGTATCTGCTCACTACTCCTAATGAGTATGCCACGTCTGGTCTAGTACAAGTCGTAGCATACATGATAGAGCCTGTTGCAGAAGCATAAGGTACTCTACTCATGCGCTCTCTTTCCTCAGGAGTTGTCACACAATCCTTCTTGGAAAGAAAAATTCCAGAACCTATCAGGAGATAGCCTTTCTTGGAATTTTCCATTCTGAACCGTTTCAGCACGGTTCCAATGTAAGTAGATTGGGACAATCCCAAAAGCTTCTTAGATCTATCTCTATAGATCTTCATACCTAATATGTAAGAAGCTTCACCCAAGTCCTTCATGGAGAACTGAGATGATAACCTGACCTTTATTCCTTGTAATGATGCGACATCATTCCCAATTAAGAGAATGTCGCCAACATACAGTACTAGGAATACAATCACAGAACCATTAACCCATTTATAGATGCACGGTTCTTCTCCGTTCCTAACGAAGCCATATGATTTGATACATCTATCAAACTGTAAGTTCCTACTTCGAGACGCTTGCTTAAGTCCATAGATGGACCTCTGCAACTTGCATACTTTTTATTCATCTTTGGATGTGAACCCTTCAGGCTGTATCATATACACCTCCTCTTCCAGCTCCCCGTTTAGGAAAGCGGTTCGGACATCCATCTGCCAGATCTCGTAATCAAAATATGCTGCCAAAGCAAGCATGATCTGAATGGACTTGAGCATTGCCACAGGGGAGTAAGTCTCATCATAATCGATACCATATAGCTGACGATACCCTTTGGCAATCAGGCGGGCTTTATAGGTCTCTACCTTCCCATCTGCGCCCCTTTTCCTCTTGAAGATCCATTTATACCCGATGGGTTTTATACCTTCAGGCGGATCAACCAATGTCCAAACATTGTTGTTTCCATGGACTCCATTTTGGATCGCATGGCTCCAAGCCATGCCTCAGAGTCAGATCTCTGAAGTGCATCCATATAGGTGATCGGATCCTCATTGTTCTCATCGAGCTCAATGGGATTGCCATCCCGAACCAAGAAATCATAGTATCTGTCCGGCTGACGCGGTATTCTACCGGATCTTGTAATGGATTCTGGGTGTGATTCAATCACAGCCAGTTCTACGATGTCCTTAGAGTGTGCAAGTTCTTCTATTGGCTGAACTTCATCAAGTTCAATCTTAGAAGCTATAGTTCCTTCTCCAAGGAACTCCTTTTCTAAAAAGATAGCTCTAAGAGCAATGAACACCTTTTGTTCATTCTCCAAGTAGAAGAAATACCCTTTGGTTTCTTTAGCATAACCAATGAATAAACACCGATCAGACTTAGGACCAAGTTTGTCTAAGTCTAAATGCCTTACGTAAGCCGGACAACCCAAGACCCGAAGGTGTGAGATTGAGGGTTTACGTCCAGTCCATATCTCTTACGGAGTGGAGACAACAGACTTACTTGGAACATCATTTAATAAGTAACAGGCTGTCTGAAGCGCATATCACAAAAAGGATAGCGGTAGAGTTGCAAAGCCCATCATGGATCGAACCATGTCAAACAAGGTTCGATTCCTCCTTTCGGACACTCCATTCAACTCTGGTATTCTTGGAGGAGTCCACTGAGAGATAATTCCATTCTCCTCAAGATATGTCAAAAATTCACCAGATAAGTATTCACCACCTTGATCAGATCGAAGGGTTTTAATACTTTTTTCAGTTTGCTTTTCTACTTCATTACGGTATCGTTTGAACATTTCAAACGACTTAGACTTATGTCTCATTAAAAAGACATAACCGATCCTTGAAAAGTCGTCTGTAAAAGTAATGAAATATTTGTATCCTCCTCTGGCACTAACTATCATCTATCCACCAACATCAGTATGTATTAGATTTAGAAGTTCTGTAGCTCGTTCACCTTTTCCAGTAAAAGGTGACTTGGTCATTTTACCAACTAAATAGGATTCACTAGTGGGCAGTGATTCTGAATCACTGACCTCGAGGAGTCCATCTCCTCGCATCTTGTTTATCCTATATTGGTTAATATGACCTAGCCTACAGTGCCAAAGATACAAATCGTTGACATTATCTAACCTTGGGCATTTGCTAGAAGTGTACATTACACTAACAGGCCTTGATAGTATGTATATGCCATTATTTAATCTAGCTTTCATTATCACAGAGTTATTCAAAATAATATTGCAAAAATCTCCCTTTATTGATAGTTCAAAACCACAATTGGCCAAAAGGCCTACAGAGATTATGCTCATAATGAAACTAGGACAATAGTGACAGTCGACTAGTTCGACAGTACAAGACTCAAAGACAAGATGCAGGACTCCGACCGCCAGTACTGAAACACGATTTCCATTCCCGATGCTCGGAAACTGTTCTACATCTTCAAATCTTCTGCTAACTTGAAGTCCCTGTAACGAATTACAAACGTGAATTGGACTACCAGTATCCAATACCCAGTTAGCAGTATCAACAATTGAGTAATTACAAGATTTTATCATATAAATACCTTGTTCAGCAGACTTCTGCTTCCTCGGCCTGTTCGGATCAAGGGACGCAACGTAAAGAGGACAGTTCCTCTTCCAGTGTCCCTTCTTCTTGCTATAGAAACACTCTGCAGAAGATTGATCAGCCTTATACTTCCTGGTCTGACTAGGGCCAGGAGCATTCTGCACCTTCTTTCCCTTCTTATTTGTTTTCTTCTTCCCTTTCTTAAAGGGACGATGACCTCTACTACCTCTGACTAAATTCACCACCCCCTTATTCAGTTGGTGGTCTTTCATGAAAGTCTGCAGCAACCCCAAAAGACCAAGGTAGTTGACTGCAGGCTTGTTCATTCTATAATGATCGAGAAAATCAAGATAGGAGGAGGGAAGAGAATTCAAGATCACATCCTTGCCGAGCTGCTCGTGCAAGGGGCATTCGAGTTTGCCCAGTTTTTCAATCAACTCGATCATGTACAATACATGATCAGTGACTGAACCACCATTCGACATCTTGGAGTTGTAGATGGCACAAGACACTTTGTACCATTCTACATCATCCGGGGTGCCGAAGGATTCCTTCAACTTTTAAAAGATTTCATTAGGTTGGGCCTCCTCGAATTTGTGACTGAACTCGTCGTTCATCGCCGCTAACATAATGCATCGGACAGTAGTCCGATCAGAGACCCACTTCAGATAAGCGTCTCTGACCGCACTCCGTGCATTTATGGGAGGGATTTCAGGTGCCGGATCCATTATCACATAAAGGATCCATTCATGCTCTAGAACGATTCTCAATCTTCGATACCAACTATCGAAGTTGTGACCCTTTAACTTCTCATTATCGAGAAGTGACCGGAGCGATAATTTAGAAGACATCTGAAAAGAAAATAAGACCAAATTAGTGTATGAATTAGTAATTTAACCAAAATACTTGGACTTTAGTCTAAAGATTTCTCCCACTAAAGTTTTAGATTGGTAGCCTCTAACTCCAATCCATGAAAACACTTTTTCAAGTGGGTACTGAAATCCAATAGGCCTCGCATGAGCCCGACTTTGGCCGGCTCACCCATACGAGCCTAAAGGTAGGTTCGTAAACCAATTATTTCCCTAAACAATTTTCAGCATTTTATTTTGCCCCAAAGAACACCCCAATCGGCCTTGGGGCCTCCTATTGCGGGTCTCTGGTTAGGTCCAACCATTAAAATGACAAATCCAATGCTTCCAGCTAACTAAAGACCAAGCCCAACTTTGGCTGGCCCACCTGGTCTCGTTAAGGAGGTTGCACTGAACCATCATCGATCAGATAGAAATTCCAGTCGCCGGATGTACACCCGTTCTTTGGAACTGCCAATGCACACCAAGCTAGTGGACACATTTCTAACCGACTTAATGGGAGGCTAAGACACTGTCAACTCCTTGACTTAGTCTTTTAAAAGACATAATAATTTTAGAGGATTTTTTAGTTGTGACAGAAGAAAAGACAAGGGCATGGATCATCCTCCCACTGAATCAATCAGATTCCAAGAGGGTTGATATAAATCAACAAATTGATCCATGGGCACCTATAGATCAGTCAGACCGATCAACCTGGGTGACATGGGTTATTTCGAGTTATTGAGCTTTTCCAATCAGTTCTGGTCGACTCGACTAGCCAGGTAGGTGAGATCATGGATGAGTATCCGCCATTAACCATCTTTCCTAGACACCAACCAAGTTGGCCAGGAAAGAGGTAGCCTCATGCAACCATGATCACAATGCCAAACCTACCTCGACACCAGTCGGTTTACCAGACTCGATCAGACTAGCCTAAAGACTCGGGCGTCCACTGAGCCATTAATTGGATCCATTTTAGATGAACGGATCAACTAATCTAACTATTAGATAGTTCTAAAGAAGGGCCTTAAACAACTTTTTTTTAATCTTCTTTTAATCCGGTTCAACTAAACTTAGGTCTAACCCAGTTATAGACCCAACTAATCAGCTAACCCAATTAACCCAAAATGGCTTATGCAAATTTTGTTTAGATTTCATAAACCTAAAAAAAAATTTTAATAAGCCAAACTCTTAATTTAAATAATTTTTAATTAAGTCTTTATGTAAAACAATTTTACATAACAAAAAATCATGCATCAAGATATTTTACACATATTTTATATTCATATAAAACATGCCTAAAATCATGCATCACCAAATAAAAATAATTTTTAATTTTAATATTCATTAAGGATCCTTCTGAAAAGGCCAACACAGACGATTCGCATCGTGTCAAAGATACACGGTCATGGTGAAGGTCCCAACTAGGTTCCAAAAAGAAATTTGGATACATATTAGATTAAACCAATTTTAATCTATTAAACATGCATACTAGATTAGATTACACATGCAACCTGCTCGGATACCATTGAAAGAAAACAGGTGCTAGTGGTTTGACATGATCCTACACTAGGCATGTAAACAACTGCGGGAGCAGATTGGATTTTAAAAACTTTTTTAAAATCCACGTAGCGGAAGTCTGCTCCGCCTAGAAACTAATCTAATTCTAGTTGCAAACAGGCATGTAAAATGATATAAAATATTTATAAAATAGTTGAATTAAAAATTCAATTCATGCATGATAATAAATTAATTTTTTTCATACAATATTCTCGCTGGAATAACTCTGGGATAAACCTGGAATAGGCTGGAATAAGTGGGATAAACTTATTCCAGTCGTCTTCTTCCTTGGACTGCTGAAAACTCTATTTTGGGGTTGAAAAACATCGCCGGAACGATGGCTTCCGGACCTCCATTTGCTCCCAAAATTCAGCAGCGGAAACTTGGACAAGTCCTCTTCGATCTCCAATTGAAATCAGCAAGAATAACTTAGCCAAAAAAATATAAAAAATCATCAAAGTCTGCTGCCAGAATATCTGCAGCAGAACAGGTAGCAGACTATGGCCTTCGTTTTGGAGCAGCTGGAGCTATCCCGGATCGCGTGGCTTGCTCCTAGGAGTAGAAGGATACTCCCTCTAGAGGGGAGACATGCCCAGGGCTCTCGGATCCGCCTTCACGCGTGGTGCTAGCTGCTGGAAGGGAGAAGCATGGTCACAGGTTTCTTTGCTGCAGTGCAGAAATTGAACACTAGAAACAATGGGAAAAGAGTTTGTTTTCTCTCCCTCACACCCTCCAAATCCCAGTCTAACAAGTACCCAATGGGTGGAAAGGGACCAAGCTCTCAGCCTCTCAAAGGGAAGAACACACACACTACTTGTTTTCTTCTTCACATGGTGTTTCTATCAGGCTGAAACAGGGGTGATGAAAGTTGCTAATATAGGCTGCTGGGAGAGGGACGGGAAAAGGCTGGGAATGAGGAGGACACAGCAGCCTCCGATCTCATTTAACCAGCAGTAAACAAGAGTTAAAAGCAGCAGGTGGAAGGAGGAGATGAGACGCTCACCTGGCATCGATTGGCCTTCCAACCGGATGCTGGGAATTTCAACCAGCGCAATGAAAAAAATAAACAACGTCAAAACATGTTAAACTGTCCAAGGACATACCGGTTCAACCAAAACCAGCGCAACCCCTTTTTAAACCTCTTGGTTCAATCCAATTGAACCGGTTCAAACCCAATTATAATTGGTTCAAGAGATTAAATTGTTTCACAACCAATTAAAGGCCGAAACAAAATTCGAATCAGTTCAAAACTGATTCAGAAAAATCCTGGCGCATTGCTGGTCAGCCCGAAACAATTTTTGGTTGACACAGATAAGGGCAAGATTGGAAAAAGAGTGCTCAAAAAATATTGTGACCATAAAATCGAGATGATTCCTAATCGTAATCGGTATCCGGATCAGAGAGTTATCCTCTATGGCGTGTGACCTCATAGGTTCGAACCTAAACGGTAGCACTAGAACAATTTTAGTACCAGCACAGGAAACCATCTATCAATGGGTCCCGACGTCCAGATAGGTCGAAGATGCGGGAGCAAACTATCGAACCTCTGGCATAGGGTTACTGTATAATTCATTCCTTTGACCTCTAATGCTCAGGATGACTGAGATTGGGCTGCCAACCCAGACAGAGTCAGTCCACTACGTGTCTCAACCTCGCAAGCCCAGTGACTCTTCACTATGGCTACCCCGGCCGAGGATTTACTAAATTGAGATACTGCAAGACATTCAATCCAAACTGTTTGGACTGGTCAATTCAATCTTGGTCCATCACTGCTCCACAAGTACTTGCCTCTACCCAGAAAACTTTCATCACCGGATTAAAAATCCGGGTAGTCCGGCACCAAAGTACATGGAGTTGCTTGCAAGCTACCGTGATGACCTCAGGTCAAAGGGACACATATACCCATATCCAATCGTGAGTTTTCCTTTGGCAGAAAGGGGCTGCACGGAGTCACGTTCACTAAGATACCACATATCCCACTTGTAGATCACATCAGTGTCACCACACTCATTTGGTCAAGAGGACAACCAAACAATTTGAACTACAACAACCTATACTTGATATATTACCATCGGTACAATATATCCTTTGGTTGTGAACAGGGTTTAAGGACCACTCGATACATCCTCTCTGTATCGAAGTCAGTGTAGTCCTAAGGACTTCATCACATTGAAGGAGTTCATTTCAGGGAAATATAATATGTGATGAGCTACCAAAAATAATATTTTATTAATTCATAAAAATAATACAATACTCAGCACAACCGCTTACAACCTAGCCGATTGGCTTTGGGACACAATTCCGAACACCTACAAGGCCACGAGCCGGGCTCCAACCTCCGCCAGGTCGTGCCCACGAGATCGGGGCACCTAGGCCGGAGCCGTCCTCCGCCCTCCAGAGTGAGACCCTCGGAGGCTAGTGCCCTACGGTCGAGGCCGAGCTCTGCGCTCACTCACTGATGTGGATCCTCTCCGAGCACGCGCCCTCTGGACCGGGTCCATCCTCCACCCTCCAGAGCGAGACCCTTGGAGGCTAGTGCCTTGCGGTCGAGGCCGAGCTCAGCGCTCACTCGCCGATGTGGAGCCTCTCCGATCGCGTGCCCTCTGGATCGGGTTCGTCCTCCACCCTCCAGAGCGAGACCCTTGGAGGCTATGCCCTGCGGCCGAGGCTGAGCTCAGCACTCACTCGCCGATGTGGAGCCTCTCAGAGCATGCACCCTTTGGACCGGGTTCATCCTCCACCCTCCAGAGCGAGACCCTCGGAGGCTAGTGCCCTGCAGCCAAGGTCGAGCTCAACGCTCACTCGTCGATATGGAGCCTCTCCGAGCTCGCCCCCTTTGGATTAGGTCCATCATCTGCCCTCCAGAGCGAGACCCTCGGAGGTTAGTGCCTAGAGGTCAAGGTCGAGCTCAGCGCTCACCCGTCGATATGGAGCCTATCCGAGCGCATGCCCTCTGGACCGGGCCCGCATTCTTCCCTTCTCCACCACGGTGACCGCATGAGCTTGGAGCACCCAGACCAAAGTAGACCCTGCCATCCCAAGACACCGGCGAGCCCCTCGAGGACCACGGAACGGCGTCCCCCATGCCATCATAACTACCTGTCCGGCCGTACTTCCAGGGGATGGGACAGCCAAAGAGCATGGACCCTTAAGGCTGCAGCCCTTGGATTGAGGCTCTACCAGGCTTCCTGGATTGGAGCAACCAGAGAGGATGTCAGAAAGAATGGAAGCTTCCCTTACCACCTGTCAGGAAAGGCATCCCATCCACGGCACGGGATCCTGCTGCACGCACCTGCCAACCTAGCGAGGATCCCGAGGCAGGCTACAAACGGCCACTTTCCAACTACAAAGAATGATCGGCACCCCCAAGAGATGGGAGGTAACAATAAAAAAAATACACCAGTAGCAACAAACAACAATCCACCACCAACATAAGCGCAAGATCGACAAAAGGGGCAAAGTGCCACCACCAACACCACAGTTGAGGGAAAACCACCGAGAAATAAGGAGAAGCGGAGGAACATGGAACCCCTCTATCCCTGCTATTGTAAGGGTTTTGGTGACCAGGGCGGAAGCATGGATTTCAAAAATTTATTATGAAACCACTACCAAACCCATAACCCAAGACCTCCTTACTAGGAATTAAAACATATAAATATGCATATATAATATAAACTATAGTTTAGGCACCAACTTGAACCGCTAGTATCCAATCCGATGAAGAAAATCCCGATTCAGCCTTCTTCTCCACCAGGGCCCCAAATGCTTGCCCTCCAAAGGTGATCCACACGAAACTCGGACCAAGGAAGAACTCCTTCTTTAAGTTGCTTGGAGAAGTGGAACTCTTTCGCCATCCTTTTGTCTAATGACCAATGTAGGACACCCTGTCCTACTGCAGGGCACTAAAGACACTCTCATAAACCAATCTTGGTTTTAGGACAACCCTCCTCTAGGACCCTTTAGGCTTATGTCCTAAAACAAAGCCTTTTCCTAGTAGAAAAGACCTTGTCTTAACAAGACAAGTCTCGTCTTAAAGAAAGGGGGGAGAGAGAGATGCTCAAAATAGTGCTTCGATGGAATTCTTCATTATCAGACTCATTTTACCATCCCATATTTATAGATACAAGAGGGGCATGTGATATGTCCTCCCATCAACTTATCAGATATGATTTTTCAAGACCGAAGAGAAGTTATCTGGCTTGAAAAATCATATCTAATAAGCCCATTCATACACCGAAGGCCTTATTCACATCCCTTCTTTCATCTGGATGAATTCTCACTTGCCACATGTCAATTACCGGTCCCTAGGAAGCCAAGAGGTGCCTCTTCAATCTCCAAACATTGGAGATTATGAAGAGTCCTGATAGCAGAAGGACTCTCCATCAGAATCTCATGCCACATGAAGAGTTGCGACTCTTCATGCACCGTGCGCGCCATCCTTCTTCCACACAAATTTCAAAGAATGTTGACCAGTCATAATATATGCAATATGGGTGTCATTGGAAAGAGCATAAAATTTTCTTTCTAACCATATAAATTATATTCAAATCGGAGATTTATAGCTCATTCTGTGCCCTTTTGAAGTTATGGTATCATTTAGGTACCAAGAGTCCCATGCCATTGGGACTCTTCAAGTATGGCGCCTAAAATGCCATTAAATACAAATTAAAATCAGATTTAGCTCTGATTATGCTAGCCCCACTTAGGACTCAACCTAATTTAGGTTTCCCATAATCTGATTATCCCAATTAGCAATCAACTAGACCTAATCCAATTGGGTTAGGAATTTGGTTAGCCTACATATGCTAGTATGTAATCCAGCTAACCAATTAGGATCCTATGATCCTAATTAAATCATGAATGACTTCCTTGGACAAGTCTCTATTGTGTGTGACCCATTGGGTTCCACATCTAGCCAGCAGTAGATTTAGGTTTGAGTCGATTCAATCCGATCGAACCCGATTGACCTAATTAGGTCAAATTGGCTCACCTAATTGTCCAATTCGAATCACACATCGAATTGACTCATGAAACCAAATCAATTGGTTCATGAACACCCACAAGACAAGATTGACGTCTAGCAACATATCATGCCTACCAGGAATTTGAGGAATTTTGGTGGATTTACCAAAATACACTTCAGCGGTGAGTTACTGGGCAATTCAGTCCTTCAATCAACTTGCACCCTGAATATGACTATGGATATGGATACTTGTCAAATCCAATTTTATATTCATTCCTTGCTCAATCTGATAATGATGATTCATTAATGAACCATTAGAAACTATTTCTGATGTTCATACTCTCATCAAAGATTTCCCGGATCTTCATTTGATTGAAATCATCTGGATGCGCTTCCCTCTTACAAGGGTTGATCGATTCCTTTTTGACCTACTCACAACCTCCATATGCAATCCACCATACCCAGTATCACTCCATGCATGACTCAGTGTCATGATTGAATGTGAACCAAAGTATGGATTCATGCATACAAGGTACCTTGGCAGTCTCAGGTCAAAGGACCAAATGCATTACTCCCACTATGAGAACTATCTATTGACAAATAGATAAGGTTCCATTAGACATTCTCAAGCTGGATCCATTTAGTGAACTCATTCTCTAATGAGCACCCACATCCTAGTATTAGTGTCAAACACAAGTGACTGTGAGATCAGTCACCCTCTTCACCAAGCATACATAGGATGTATTGGTCTTACCAGAAACATTGATCCCCCACTCAATATCTCATCGACCAGGAATATTCTAGATTAGGGTTTTAAGGCTTTAGGTCTCACTGGTATGATCTCATCATAACCCTAGAACCATAGCCCTAATCTATGGGGTTCATCATATCTTAATAAATTTAATAAGACACAGCATATGATGAAAATAAAATGCCTTTATTAATTGATAATGTCAATACACTAGTTTGGGATATAAAAGAAAATCCCATCGAAATACAATATTTCGATTGGCCTTTAGGGCATAATCCTTTCAATCTCCCACTTGCACTAAAGCCAATCGCCTTTAAATTTTAATCCCATATAATCGAGGTGGCGATCAAACTCCCGCTGTGGTAGAGCCTTAGTGAACGGGTCTGCTATGTTGTTCTTCGTTTCTACTCTTTTAATGTAGACTTCTTGTCTTTCAACAATCTGTCGAACGAGATGGAAGCATCTTAGAATGAGCTCTAGGTTCCTTAGCTTGAGCGACAGCTCTAGTATTATCACAGTGAAGTGGTACTGGACCTTCAATATCCGGAACAACGCCCAACTCTGAGATGAACTTCTTCATCCAGACAGCTTCCTTGGTAGCTTTACTAATAGCAATGTATTCTACCTCAGTTGTTGAGTCAGCTACAGTCTGCTGTTTAGAACTCTTCTAGTTTACAGCTCCTCCATTTAGGGTAAAAACATACCCTGAAATAGATTTTCTATCATCTGGATCCGATTGAAAACTAGAATCTGAATAAGCTTCCAGTTTAAGATCAGATCCTCTGTATATCAAAAAAATATCCTTAGTCCTTCACAAGTACATAAGAATATTTTTCACAGCCTTCCAGTGATCCTCTCCTGGATCAGCCTGAAATCTGCTGGCTATACCTAAGGCATATGCCACATCAGGCCTGGTACATAACATAGCATACATTATAGATCCTACAGAAGAAGCATAAGGTATATAACTCATTTTATTTCTTTCTTTAGGTGTCTTAGGAGACATCTTCTTAGAAAGATGTATGCCATGACCAATGGGCAAGTTACCTCTTTTACATCCCTCCATGCAAAATCTCTTTAGCACTTGGTCAATGTACCTAGACTAGGATAAGCCTAGCATCCTACTAGATCTATCTCTATAGATCTTGATACCCAGTATACAGTATGCTTCTCCCAAGTCTTTCATGGAAAACTGTTTAGATAACCATACCTTGACTGATTGTAACATTGGGATATCATTCCTAATGAGGAGTATGTCATCCACATACAGAACCAAGAAAACTATGGCACTCCCACTAGTCTTCTTGTACACACAAGGTTCATCCTCATTTTTGATAAAGTCAAACTCTTTGACAGTCTTATCAAATCGGATGTTCCAACTCCTGGATGCTTGCTTTAATCCATAAATGGATTTCTTCAGCCTACATACCTGATTATGTTTAGTCTCTAAGACAAAACCTTCTGGCTGTGACATATAGACCTCTTCTTCAAGGAAACCATTAAGGAATGCGGTTTTCACATCCATCTGCCAGATTTTATAATCATGATATGCTGCTATAGCAAGCATGATCCGAATAGTTTTGAGCATGGCAATAGGAGAAAATGTTTCATCATAATCTATTCCTTGTTTTTGTCTGAAACCCTTAGCCACTAATCTGGCTTTATAAGTTTTGACTTGGCCATCTACCCCAATCTTTTTCTTATACCCATTTGCATCCAATAGGGTTAACACCCTCTGGTGCATCAACCAAAGTCCACACTTGGTTGACATACATGGAGTCCATTTCAGATCTTATGGCTTCCAGCCATCTGTTTGAGTCCCTACTCTTGACAGCATCCGTATAGGTTAGAGGCTCATCATTTGCAATGATCCGGGCTTCATTATTTTTAATAATGAACCCATACCTCTCAAGTGCATGACGCACCCTATCAGACCTACGGATAGGAGTGGTGTGTTCTGGTTCTATACTAACTATGTTATCATTTGGTTGAGATGTATCTATTTGTTGAACTTCTTCAAGTTTAATATTTCTCCCACTGCCCTTTTGTTGGATGAACTCTTTCTCCAGAAAAGTGGCATGTCTACTGACAAAAACATTTTGTTCAGTAGGGTGATAGAACAGATATCCTATACTATCTTTAGGGTATCCTACAAATAGACACTTATCTGCTCTAGCATCCAGCTTATGTCCAAAATTTTTTTTGACATAGGCTGGACATCCCCATATCTTAAGATACCTAAGATTGGATTTCTAACCCCTTTATATCTCATATAGAGTGCTAGAGACAGATTTAGATGGTACTCTATTTAAGATATTAGCCGTGGTTTCCAAGGCATATCCCCAGAAGGAAACAGGTAACTCTGTGAAGCACATCATGGACCGTACCATATCTAATAAGGTACGATTCCTCTTTCAGCAATACCATTTAATTATGGTGTGTAAGGAGGGGTCCATTCAGAGATAATTCCCTTTTCTTTAAGGTGATCGAGAAACTCGGTGGATAAGTATTCACCTCCTCAATCTGATCGAAGGATTTTAATACTTTTCTGCGTTTGTTTCTCTACCATACTTTGATACTCTAAAAATTTATCAAAGGCTTCGGGCTTATGTTTCACAAGATACAAAAATCCGTACCTTGAAAATTCATTAGTAAACATAATGAAATAAGAATATCCACCCTTGGCCTGAGTTGTCATAGGCCCACATACATCTATATGTATGAGTCCTAATAACTCAGTTGTCGATTCTCTATATCCTCTAAATGGAGTCTTGGCCATTTTACCCATGAGACATGATTCACAAGTTCTTAATAATTCATAATCATAAGGATTAAGGAAATTTTCCTTGTATAACTTGCTAATCCTAGTCTCACTAATATTCTAAGCCGACAGTGCCAGAGTAAAGTATTGTTTACATCATCTCTCTTTCGTTTGTTACTTGCATGAAGTATATTGTCATTAGTGGATAGAGTTAAAAGACCATTGCAAAATATGCCAAAATATATAATTTCATTAGAAAAGCTGATTAAGCAACCATTGCTCATCGCATTCATAGTATAACCTTGTTTAAGTAACAAGGGTATAGATATGATATTTCTAATGACCTTAGGCATATAATAACAATCTCTCAGCTCTAAAATCTTTCCCGAAGGTAACTTCAAGATATATGTCCCTACGGCCTCTGCTTGGATGGACTCTCCTCTAGCACCGTAGAGCTCGAAGTTTCCTTCCATCAATACTCTAAGCCTCTGCAGCCCCTACAATGATTTGCAGATATTATGACCACAGGAGGTATCCAATACCCAAGTATTTGAAATGGAAGAATCCAATGACAAAATAGTATGAACTTCTTTCATACCTTTTGGTGCATCCGATGCACCAGGCTTCACACCTGCAAGGTAAGCCTTGCAGTTCCTCTTCTAATGACCCGCTTGCCACAGTGAAAGCAGGTCATCTGTTCGGAGGCCTTCTTTCTTTTCTTCTTCTTGATGCCCCTTTTTGGGTTCAATCTCCTCTTGGAACCCTTTCTGCCTTACTTCTTCTTGTTGATCCCATCCACAAGAAGAAGTAGAGCCTTATTTTTCTTTAAATGGCTCTCTACCATTTTTAACATGTTTAACAGTTCAGGCAAGGAAGTGTTAAGTTTGTTCATATGATAATTAAGAACAAACTGTGAAAATGACTCCAAGAGTGACTACAGGATCAAATCCTGATTCAACTCCCCATCCATAACAAAATCCATTTGACCTAATCGAGTGATCAGGTCAATAACTATCAGTACGTGGTCTTGTACGGATGTACCTTTTATCATTCTCGCACATAACAACTGCTTATATATCTCATATCTAGCAGTTCGATTATATTCTCCATATAGCTCTTTTAGATTGAGCAGTATGGAGTTAGTATACATGCTTTCATGTTGCTTCTGCAACTCATTGGTCATAGAGGCAAGCTTGGTACATTTGACAGTGAGTGAGTCATTTTGCAACATCTTGTATGTGGTCTTTTCCTCTTTCAAGGCATCTTCCCCTAAAGTTTCCAAGGTAGGGATATCAAGAATGTAAGAAAGTTTTTCCTGGCTGTGTAAAATCTTTAGGTTTCTCAACCAGTCAACATAGTTCGGTCCAGTCAATTTATTGGCATCAAGTATACTACGGAGTGAGAGTGAAGAGGCCATTTAATCTACATTAACATAGAATATAACATAAGCAAACAACCAATGTTGACAAAACATTATTAAATTAGGACTTTACCTTAATTATGTCTCCCACATTTTATCAAGCATTATAACCCTCTATATGATGATCGAGAAACCCTAATTGGTTTTCTTAGTGGGGTTGAGATCCTAATTCCTTATAAAAGACCTTGTGTGTACACAACAAATCTTTTATAAGTTCAAAGATAGGAAAACTCTTTCCAATTGTATCTTATACAATTTTCAACAAAACCTGGCCTCTAAAATATTAATAGCCTTGTGTGTGCACAACAAACTATAATATTTTTAGTTAAGTAAGAGCCTTCATTCCTTTATAGTCATAATTGTAATAATAATATCCTTGTGTATTCACAGCAAAGTATTATATTAAATCATGCCATAAGCATCAAATGCACCAAGCCAAAATTGTGTTAGTTACCATAATAGGCCTTGAGTGTAAACAACAATCCAAATACGGATCATAACATAATAATGACCTTGCATGAAGGAAGGCTTAATGTAGTGAATATTATACTAAGCATATCAATCAAGAATTAAGTTAATCTTATCGGCCAGGTAAGTGGGAGAGTAGTGGGAGTCCCCCCGTTGCTTTTCTAGACACCAATAAAAATTGGCCAGGTCAGTCAACGGAACCAATTAAAAACCATGTCCTCTTTTTCAATCATGAACCACTTTTTCTAGACACCGAATGATCGACTAATCATCTTGATTATTTTGCTTTTGATATATGACACTACAACTTAATATAATTTTAATAAAGGGAAATTCAAACATAAGCACATTCTAATATTACCATTCAACCAACCATGCATATAATATCATTCAATGTGCCAAGTGTGTCATCATACTAGGACAACCATCTACCACATAATGGATCCACCATTATGCCAGGGCAACCTTATTTCAGTATGATGACCAGAGAGCTAAACATATCTCTATATCGGTTAAGGTTTAAGTGAAAACCCTAACCATTGACATACATATATGCATAAACATATCAATCATATGTAACTTTAAACTTTTGTAGAGTCCTACAAAATTGGGCAACTTCAAATTTTGAAGAGTCCTACAAAAATGGGTAACCTCAAGAGTCCTACAAAATTGGGCAACTTTAAATTTTGTAGAGTCCTACCAAAATGGGCAACCTCAAGAGTCCTACAAAATTGGGCAACTTCAAATTTTATATGATTTAGCCCTAATAAGGTGGCTTTGATACCACTGTATGGGTTTTGGTGACCAGGGTGGAAGCATGGATTTCAAAAACTTATTATGAAACCACTACCAAATCCTTAACCCAATACATCCTTACTAGGAATTAAAACATACAAACATGCATATATAATATAAATTAGAGTTTAGGCACCAACCTAAACCGCTAGTATCTAATCCTATGAAGAAAATCCTGATTCAGCCTTCTTCTCCACCAGGCGCCCAAATGTTCGCCCACCAATGGTGATCCACACAAAACTCGGACCAAGGAAGAACTCCTACTTCAAGTTGCTTGGAGAAGTGGAACTCTTTCGGCAACCTTTCGTCTATTGACTACTGTAGGACACCCTGTCCTACTATAGGGCACTAAAGACACTCTCCTAAACCACTCTTGGTTTTAGGACAACCCTTCTCTAGGACATCTTAGGCTTATGTCCTAAAACAAAGCCTTGTCCTGGTAGAAAAGACCTTGTCTTAACAAGACAAATCTTGTCTTAAAGAAAGGAGGAGGGAGAGAGAGATACTCAGAATAGTGCTTCGGTGGAATTCTTCATTATCAAACTCATTTCACCGCCCCCTATTTATAGATACAAGAGGGGCGTGTGATATGTCCTCCCATCAACTTATCAGATATGATTTTTCAAGACCGAAGAGAAGTTATCTGGCTTGAAAAATCACATCTAATAAGTCCATTCATGCACCGAAGGCCTTATTCACATGCCTTCTTTTATCTGGACGAATTCTCACTTGCCACATGTCAATTAATAGTCCCTAGGAAGTCAAGAGGCGTCTCTTCAATCTCCAAACATCGAAGATTATGAAGAGTCCTGATAGCAGAAGGACTCTCCATCAGAACTGCGCACCACATGAAGAGTTGCGACTCTTCATGCACCGCACGCGCCATCCTTCTTCCATGCAAATTTAAAAAATTGTTGATCAGCCAAAACATAGGCAATATGGGTCTCATTTGAAAGAACATAAAATTTCTTTTCTGACTATATAAATTATATTCAAATCAGAGATCTATAGCTCATTCTGTGCCCTTTTGAAGTAAAGGAATCATTTAGGTACCAAGAGTCCCATGCCATTGGGACTCTTCATGTATGGCACCTAAAATGCCCTTCAATCCAAATTAAAATCAGATTTAGCTTTGATTAAGCTAGCCCCACATAGGACTCAACCAAATTTAGGTTTCGCATAATTAGGTTAGCCCAATTAGCAAGCAACCGGACCCAATCCAATTAGGTTAAGAATTTGGTTAGCCTACATATGCTAGTATGTAATCCGGCTAACGAATTAGGTGAAAGAAATCGGTGCTAGATGTTTGACATGTTCCTACACAAGGCATGCAAACAACAGCGGGAGCAGAATGGATTTTAAAAATAATTTTAAAATCCGTGCAGCGAAAATCTGCTCCGCCCAGAAACTAATCTAATTCTAGTTGCAATTAGGCATGTAAAATGATATAAAATATTTATAAAATATTTGAATTAAAAATTCAATTCATGCATGATAAAAAATTAATTTTTTCATACCTTATTTCGGCTAGAATAACTTTGGGATGAAGCTGGAATATGCAAGAATAAGTGGGATAAACTTATTCCAGTCTTTTTCTTCCTTGGACTGCTGAAAACTTTGTTTTGGGCTTTCAAAACGGCATCGGAACACTGCCTTCCGGGCCTCCATTTGCTCTCAAAATGAAGCAAAGGCAACTTGGACAAGGGCTCTTCGATCTCCAATTGAGAGCTACAAGAAAAACTTAGCCAAAAAAATATAGAAACTCGCCAAAGTCTGCTGCCAGAAATTCTGCAACAGAACTGAAACAGCAACTTGTTCTTCGTGTTGGGAGCTGCAGCAGCGATCCTGGCTCGCGTGGCTTGTTCCCAGGAGTAGAAGAGTACTCCCTCTAGAGGGGAGACATGCTGGGGGCCCTCCGATCCACCTTCACACATGGTGCTAGCCGCTGGAAGGAGACAAAGTAACAGTGGATGGCAGCAACCAGGCTTTGCTGCAGTCCAGGGTTTGAGCACTCTAATGGACAAGGAAAAGGTGCTTGAGACTCTCCCTCTCACCCTCCAAAACCCAGCACCCAATGGAAGATAGGACCCAGCTCTCAAAACCTCTCATAGGGAAGAACACACTTGCTGTTTCTTCTTCACATGGTGTAATCTCTCTTGGCTGAAAACTCTATTTGAAAATAGGGGCGCTGCAGTTGCACGGTTTGTACATCCTTGAAACTGCGGCTAGCAGGTGCTTATATAGGCAGCAGGGAAGAGGGAGATGGAGAGTCTGGGAGGCCATGAGGCAGCTGCTGCTATTATCATTTAACCAGCAAATAAATCAGCGGGTGGGAGGAGAAGAAGAGACGCCCACAGCAAGCGTCAAACTATTGGGACGTTCGGCCTTCACTGAAATGCAGGAAAACTTCCCAGCGAATCACCATGTAAAACGGCTGGGAGAAAATGATTACCGGTTCAAAGGAAAATCGGTCCAAACCCAATTAGGTACATTCCCATTAAACCACTTGGTTCAATCCAATTGAACTGGTTCAAACCCAATTAAAATTTGTTCAAGGGATTAAATTGGTTCACAACCAATTGAAGGCCGAAACGAACTCCGAATCAGTTCAAAACAGATTCAGAAAAATCCTGGCGCAGTGCTGGTCAACCGGGACCAATTTCCGGTTGACACAAACAAGGGCAAGATGGGAAAAAGAGTGCTAAAAAAATATTGTGACCATAAAACCGAGACGATTCCCAATCATAATCGGTATCCAGATCAGAGAGTTATCCTCTGTGGCGTGTGATCTCATAGCTTCGAACCTAAACGGTAGCACTAGAACAATTCTAGTACCAGCACAGGAAACCATCTAGCAATGGGTCCCGGCGTCCAGATAGGTCGAAGATGCGGGAGCAAACTATCGAACCTCTGGCATATGGTTTTCGTATAATTCATCCCTTTGACCTCTAATGCTCAGGACGACTGAGATTGGGCTGCCAACCCAGACAGAGTCAGTCCACTACGTGTCTCAACCTCGCAAGCCCAGTGACTCTTCACTAGGGCTACCCCAGCCTAGGATTTGCTAAATTGAGATACTATGAGACATTCAATCCAAACTGTTTGGACAGGTCAATTCCATCTTGGTCCATCACTACTCCACAAGTACTTGCCAGTACCCAGAAACCTTCCATCACCGAATTAAAATCCTGGTAGTCCGGCACCAAAGCACAGGGAGTTGCTTGCAAGCTACCGTGATGACCTCAGGTCAGAGGGACACGTATACCCATATCCAATCATGAGTTTCCCTTTGGCAGAAAGGGGCTTCACGAAGTCACGTTCAATGAGATACAACATATCCCACTTGTAGATCACATCAGTGTCACCACACTCATTTGGTCAAGAGGACAACCAAACGATGTGAACTACAACAACCTATACTTGATATATTGCCGTCCAGTACAATATATCCTTTGGTTGTGAACTTGGTTTAAGGACCACTCGATACATCCTCTCTGTATTGAAGTCGGTGTAGTCCTAAGGACTTCATCACATAGAAAGAGTTCATTTTAGGAAAATTTAGTTTGTGACGAGCTGCTAAAAATAATATTTTATTAATTCATAAAAAGAATATAATATTGAGCTCAACCGCCTACAACCCAGGCGATTGTCTTTGGGACACAATTCCCAACAACTCCCACTTGTACTAAAGCCAATCAGAAGAGTATATAATACCCATTTCCCATTTATAATAGTCAAACTCTTTTATTCCGAGAGCTTTAGTGAAGGGGTCGGCCGGATTTTCTTTTCCATCGATCTTCAGAAGATTGATGTCGCCTCGTTCCATGATTTCTCGTACGAGGTGGTAGCATCGCAGAATGTGCTTGGTGCGGTGATGAGCTTTAGGCTCCTTAGCATGAGCAATGGCTCCAGTGCTGTCACAGTACACCAGAACAGGACCATCTAGGGATGGTGCCACCCCTAACTCTCCAAGGAACTTCCGCAACCATACAGCTTCCTTTGCTGCATCTGATGCTGCAATATATTCTGCTTCGCATACCGAGTCTGCAACAGTTGCCTGCTTGAAACTTTTCAAGCAGATCGCTCCTCCATTTAGGATAAATACAAACCCTGAGACACTCTTGCTATCATCTCTATCTGATTGGAAACTGGAGTCAGAGTACCCCACAAGTTTCATGTCAGGTTCTCCATAAATTAGCCATTGATCTTTAGTATTTCTTAAATACTTAAGGATGGACTTAACCACCTTCCAATGTGCCTCATCTAGGTCAGACTGGTATCTGCTCACTACTCCTAGTGAGTATGCCACGTCTAGTCTAGTACAAGTCATAGCATGCATGATAGAGCCTACTGCAGAAGCATAAGGTACCCTACTCATGCGCTCTCTTTCCTCAGGAGTTGTCGTACAATCCTTCTTGGAAAGAGTAATTCCAGAACCTATCGGGAGATAGCCTTTCTTAAAATTTTTCATGCTGAAACGATTCAGCACGGTGTTAATGTACGTAGATTGGGACAGTCCCAAAAGCTTCTTAGATCTATCTCTATAGATCTTCATACCTAGTGTGTAAGAAGCTTCACCCAAGTCCTTCATTGAGAACTGAGATGATAACCAAACCTTTATTCCTTGTAGTGCTGCGACATCATTCCCGATTAAGAGAATGTCGTCAACATACAGTACTAGGAATACAATCACAGAACCATTAACCCATTTATAGATGCACGGTTCTTCTCCATTCCTAACGAAGCCATACGATTTGATACACCAATCAAACCATAAGTTCCAACTTCGAGACGCTTGCTTGAGTCCATAGATGGACCTCTGCAACTTGCATACTTTTGATTCATCTGTGGATGTGAACCCTTCATGCTGTATCATATACACCTCCTCTTCCAGCTCTCCATTTAGGAAAGCGGTTCGGACATCCATTTGCCAGATCCCGTAATCAAAATATGCTGCCAAAGCAAGCATGATCCGAATGGACTTGAGCATTGCTATAGGGAAGAATGTCTCGTCATAATCGATACCATATCGCTGACGATACCCCTTGACAACCAGACAGACTTTATAGGTCTCTACCTTCCCATCTGCGCCTCTTTTCCTCTTGAAGATCCATTTACACCCGATGGGTTTTATAACTTCAAGCGGATCAACCAATGTCCAAACATTGTTGATTTTCATGGACTCCATTTCGGATCGCATGGCTCCAAGCCATGCCTCAGAGTCAGATCTCTAAAGTGCATCCATATAGGTGATCGGATCCTCATTGTTCTCATCGTGCTCAATGGGATCGCCGTCCCAGACCAAGAAACCCTAGTATCTGTCCGGCTGACGCGGTATTCTACCGGATCACCTAATGGGTTCTGGGTGTGATTCAATCACAGCCAGTTCTACGATGTCCTTAGAGTGTGCAGGTTCTTCTATTGGCTGAACTTTATTAAGTTCAATCATAGAGGCTATAGTTCCTTCTCCAAGGAACTCCTTTTCCAAAAAGATAGCTCTAAGAGCAATGAACACCTTTTGTTCATTCTCCAAGTAGAAGAAATACCCTTTGGTTTCTTTAGGATAACCAATGAAAAAATACCGATCAGACCTAGGACCAAGTTTGTCTGAGTCTAAATGCTTTACGTAAGCCGGACAACCCCAGACCCGAAGGTGTGAGATTGAGGGTTTACATCCAGTCAACATCTCATACAGAGTGGAGACAACAGACTTACTTGGAACATCATTTAATAAGTAATAGGCTGTCTGAAGCGCATATCCCCAAAAGGATAGCGGCAAAGTTACAAAACCCATCATGGATCGAACCATGTCCAACAAGGTTCGATTCCTTCTTTCGGACACACTATTCAACTGTGGTGTTCCTGGAGGAGTCCATTGAGAGAGAATTCCATTC
The DNA here is from genome assembly GCA_021397845.1 of Areca catechu. NCBI lineage: Eukaryota > Viridiplantae > Streptophyta > Magnoliopsida > Arecales > Arecaceae > Areca > Areca catechu. Next base: position 176,145,006 of record CM038039.1, on the reverse strand, counting down.
TCCTCAAGATATGTCAAAAAAGTACCAGATAAGTATTCACCACCTTGATCAGATCGAAGGGTTTTAATACTTTTTCCAGTTTGCTTTTCTACTTCATTACGGTATTGTTTGAACATTTCAAACGACTCAGACTTATGTCTCATTAAAAAGACATAACCGAACCTTGAAAAGTCGTTTGTAAAAGTAATGAAATATTTATATCCTCCTCTGGCACTAACTGTCATCGGTCCACATACATCAGTATGTATTAGACTTAGAAGTTCTGTAGCTCATTGACCTTTTCCAGTAAAAGGTGACTTGGTCATTTTACCAAGTAAACAGGATTCATAAGTGGATGGTGATTCAGAATCACTGACCTCGAGGAGTCCATCTCCTCGCATCTTGTTTATCCTATTTTGGTTAATATGACCTAGCCTACAGTGCCAAAGATACAAATCGTTGACATTATCTAATCTTGGGCATTTGCTATAAGTGTACATTACACTAACAGGCCTTGATTGTACATATATGCCATTATTTAATCTAGCTTTCATTATCACAGAGTTATTCAAAATAACATTACAAAAATCTTCCTTTATTCATAGTTCAAAACCATAATTGGCCAAAAGGCCTACAGAGATTATGCTCATAATGAAACTAGGACAATAGTGACAGTCGACTAGTTCGACAGTACAAAACTCAAAGACTAGACGCAGGACTCCGACCGCCAGTACTGGAACACGATTTCCATTCCCGATGCTCAGAAACTGTTCTCCATCTTCAAATCTTCTGCTAACTTGAAGTCCCTGTAACGAATTACAAACATGAAGAGGACTACCAGAATCCAATACCCAGTTAGCAGTATCAACAATTGAGTAATTACAAGGTTTTATCATATAAATACCTTGTTCAGCAGACTTCTGCTTCCTTGGCCTGTTCGAATCAAGGGATGCAATATAAAGAGGACAGTTCCTCTTCCAGTGTCCCTTCTTCTTATAGTAGAAGCACTCTGCAGAAGATTGATCAGCCTTATACTTCCTGGTCTGACTAGGGCCAGGAGCATTCTGCACCTTTTTTCCCTTTTTATTTGTTTTCTTCTTCCCTTTCTTAAAGGGACGACGACCTCTACTTCCTCCCACTAAATTCACCACCCCCTTATTCAGTTGGTGGTCTTTCTCGAAAGTCTGCAGCAACTCCAAAAGACCATGGTAGTTGACTGCAGGCTTGTTCATTCTGTAATGATCAAGAAAATCAAGATAGGAGGAGGGAAGAGAATTCAGGATCGCATCCTCGCCGAGCTGCTCCTGCAAGGGGCATCCAAGTTTGCCCAGCTTTTCAATCAGCTCGATCATGTACAATACATGATCAGTGACTGAACTACCATTCGGCATCTTGGAGTTGTAGATGGCACAAGACACTTTGTACCGTTCTACATCATCTGGGGTGCCGAAGGATTCCTTCAACTTTTGAAGGATTTCATCAGGTTGGGCCTCCTTAAATTTGTGACTGAACTCGTCGTTCATCGCCGCTAACATAATTCATCGGATAGTAGTGCGATCAGAGACCCACACCAGATAAGCGTCTCTGACCGCACTCTATGCTTTAGCGGGAGGGATTTCAGGTGCCGGATCCGTTATCACATAGAGGATCCGTTCATGCTCCAGAATGATTCTCAATCTTCGATACCAACTATCGAAGTTGTGACCCTTTAACTTCTCATTGTCGAGAAGTTACCGGAGCGATAAATTAGAAGACAACTGAAAAGAAAATAAAACCAAATTAATGTATGAATTAATAATTTAACCAAAAGACTTGGACTTTAGTTTAAAGGTTTCTCCCACTAATTTTTTAGATTGGTAGCCTCTAACTCCAATCCGTGAAAACACTTTTTCAAGTGGGTACTGAAATCCAATAGGCCTCGCATGAGCCCAACTTTGGCCGGCTCACCCATACGAGACCAAAGGTAGGTTCGTAAACCAATTGCTTCCCTAAACAATTTTCAGTATTTCATTTTGCCCCAGAGAACACCCCAATCGGCCTTGGGGCCTCCTATTGCGGGTCTCTGGTTAGGTCCAACCATTAAAATGAGAAATCCAATGCTTCCAGCTAACTAAAGACCAAGCCCGACTTTGGCCGGCCCACCTCGTCACGTTAAGGAGGTTGCACTGAACCATCATCAATCAGATAGAAATTCCAGTCGCCGGATGTACACCCGTTCTTTGGAACTGTCGATGCACACAAAGCTAGTGGACACATTTCTAATCGACTTAATGGAAGGCTATGACACTGTCAGCTCCTTGACTTAGTCTTTTTAAGGACCTAATAATTTTAGAAAATTTTTTAGTTGTGACAGAAGAAAAGACAAGGACACGGATCATCCTCCCACTGAATCAATCAGATTTCAGGAGGATTGAAATAAATCAACAAATGATCCATGGGCACCTATAGATCAGTCAGACCGATCAAGCTGGTTGACATGGGTTTACTCGAGTCATTGAGCTTTTCTAATCAGTTCTGGTCGACTCGACTAGCCAGATAGGTGAGATAATGGGTTAGTATCCGCCATTAACCATCTTTCCTAGACACCAACCAAGTTGGCCAGGAAAGAGGTAGCCTCATACAACCATGATCACAATGGCAAACCTACCTCGACACCAGTTGGTTTACTAGAGTCGATCAGACTAGCCTAAAGACTCGGGCATCCACTGAGCCACTAATTGGATCCATTTTAGATGAACGGATCAACTAATCTAACTATTAGATAGTTCTAAAGAAGGGCCTTAAACAACTTTTGTTTAATCTTCTTGTAATCCGGTTTAACTAAACTTAGGTCTAACCCAGTTATGGACCCAACTAGTCAGCTAACCCAATTAATCCAAAATGGCTTATACAAATTTTGATTAGATTTCATAAACCTAAAAATTTTTTTAATAAGCCAAACACTTAATTAAAATATTTTTTAATTAAGTCTCTATATAAAATAATTTTACATAACAAAAAATCATGCATCAAGATATTTTACACATATTTTATATTCATATTAAACATGCCTAAAATCATGTATCACCAAAATAAATAATTTTTAATTTTTAATATTCTTTAAGGATCCTTCTGAAAAGGCCAACATAGATGATCCGCATCGTGTCAAAGACACACGGTCATGGTGAAGGTCTCAACTAGGTTCCAAAAGAAATCAGGATACATTTTTAGATTAAACCAATTTTAATCTATTAAACATGCATACTAGATTAGATTACACATGCAACCTGGCTCTGATACCATTGAAAGAAACCGGTGCTAGTGGTTTGACATGTACCTACACTAGGCATGCAAACAACAGCGGGAGCAGAATGGATTTTAAAAATAATTTTAAAATCCGCGCAACGGAAATCTGCTCCGCCCAGAAACTAATCTAATTCTATTTTCAATTAGGCATGTAAAATGATATAAGATATTTATAAAATATTTGAATTAAAAATTCAATTCATGCATGATAAAAAATTAATTTTTTCATACCTTATTCCGACTGGAATAACTTTGGGATAAAGCTGGAATAGGTTGGAATAAGTGGGATAAACTTATTCCAGTCTTCTTCCTTGGACTGCTGAAAACTCTGTTTTGGACTTTCAAAATGGCATCGGAACACTGCCTTTGGGGTCTCTGTTTGCTTCCAAAATTCAGCAGCGGCAACATGGACAATTGCTCTTCGATCTCCAATTGAGAGCTACAAAAAAAGCTTAGCCAAAAAAATATAGAAATTCAGCAAAGTCTGCTGCCAGAAATTCTGCAGCAGAACTGAAACAGTAACTTGTTCTTCGCGTTGGGAGCTGCAGCAGTGATCCCGGCTCGCGTGGCTTGTTCCCAGGAGTAGAAGAGTGCTCCCTCTAAAGGGGTGACATGCCGGGGGCCCTCCGATCCACATTCACGCGCGGTGCTAGCCGTTGGAAGGAGACACAGTCATAGTGGATGGCAGCAACCAGGCTTTGCTGCAGTCCTGGGTTTGAGCACTCTAATGGACAAGGAAAAGGTGCCTGAGACTCTCCCTCTCACCCTCCAAAACCTAGCACCCAATTGGAAGATAGGACCCAGCTCTCAAAACCTCTCATAGGGAAGAACACACTTGCTGTTTCTTCTTCACATGGTGTAATCTCTCTTGGCTGAAAACTCTATTTGAAAATAGGGGTGCTGTAGTTCAATGGTTTGTACATCCTTGAAACAGGGACTAGCAGGTGCTTATATAGGCAACAGGGAAGAGGGAGATGGAGAGGCTGGGAGGCCATGAGGCAGTTGCTGCCATTAACGTTTAACCAGCAAATAAATCAGCGGGTGGGAGGAGAAGAAGAGACGCCCACAGCAAGCGTCAAACGATTGGGATGTTCGGCCTTCACTGAAATGCAGGCAGGAAAACTTCCCAGCGTATCACCATGTAAAACGGCTTGGAGAAAATGATTACCGGTTCAAAAGAAAACCGGTCCAAACCCAATTAGGTACAATCCCATTAAACCACTTGGTTCAATCCAATTGAACCAGTTCAAACCCAATTAAAATTGGTTCAAGGGATTAAATTGGTGCGGGCACCAGAATCAGAAGAAGACTTCAGGGTTCCATCCGGATCTCTGATTGACCTTGCCTGAGAAAATTAGGGATTGTAATAATGATTGACCTGATCAATCCAATTTTGAGTCTGTAATTTTGTCATTTTAATTTTGTTAAGTCATGTTGACTCAGTCCAAGTCCTAGTAGTGGTCTAGTTCTTCTCCAGGTTGGTGCCATTTTTTTTTCCAGCCAAGTCAAGGCCCAAGCAAGTGGGCGCCACACTCCCAGCCACATGCCAGAGCCCATGAGGCACCACATCCCTTGCCCAATGTGCCTTGGTCCCCACACCACAAGAAAGCAGGTCCCTTCTTTCATGCGCCACTTAAGGAGAGATCAATCTAGGATCCTCAATCCAAAGGGGCACCCAAAACAATTCCATAAGAACCAAGATATGAAAAGAAAGGATCAATACTTGGGGAGTAAGACTAAGAGGCGCCCAAATACTTCCAAATAAAACCAAGCATGGAAGGAAAATAATTGTCTTGAAGAGCAAGGCTAGGAGGCGCCATCTTCTTGCCATTTGGACCACCAATCAACACTTAAGGAAGCTTTTGGCTGGCCATCATGGGGAGGATTTGATTCTACATGCCTAATTTGAGGATCCATCCTATTAGTCCCACATGGGAAGATGTAAAAACCTGATTTCTTGTAAAGGCCTATAAAATGGACCCCTCTTGTAAGTTTTAAAAACAATGATGAATGAAATCAATTTCTTTGTGAGCAACTATGTGTTTCTCTCTTCTGCTGTTTAGGTGTTGAGCTCCATGAGGGAGTAAATCCGGGTTCCCTAAGAACCTTGTGGAGATGTGAGATCTCCAACCCCAAAACCCTAGGTTACCCACTTCAATTCCAAACCCTAGCTGCCCATCATCTTGTTCATTCCAAACCCTAATCTAACTCATCATCTCACGGCCCCTCTCTTCCAAGTAGAGGCCGACCACCAGCATCCAGGTCCAGATCGGCTACTTCAAATACAGAGCAAATCCTAGAGGAAGTCAGATCAGCATCCAAGAGAATCAGGATTTCAGCAACATCAATTTTTCAAGTTCTTCTTATCTGATAAATCCTTTCTATGAGTATTTGGTTCCTTAACTTGTTCTTCTTCTTTTCCAGATCCTGAGTTCAGGAGAAGCCAACTCTGCCAAAGGGCCAGTATTGGAGGATCCATTGTGAAGATATTTGAATCCAAGGATCCAACAATCTGCTCGAGAGAGTCCTTCCACCAAACTCTGTGAAGATCACTGCCTGGTACATAACCCTTCCCTTCTCTTTATTTCTGTCCTGTTGAAAGTTCAGAGCGAAACCCTAGGTCTGGGAGTTTCTCAACCCCTAGCGATCCTTTACTTCTGAACTACTCTGATAATCTAGTTTCTTTGAATTGTGCTTTCAATTATTATATAGTTTCTTTCAATTTAGTTTAACTTTTCTTTGAGTCAAAGCCAACTTCTGAAAATATAAAAAAAAAGAAAGAATTAGTCTTAATTTACTTTCGCATCGCATCATCTCTTTTGTTCTGCATCAATTTTAGTATCAGAGCCCTGTCTAGGGTTCTTGCTTGTTTGGTTATTTTTCGTTCCTTTTTACTTTTGCTGCCTGGAGTAGACTCTCCTGGCCGTCCGGTCTTAAGAACAAGCGAGATGCAAGCCTCCTCCTCCCATTCCACGGGGGTTCCTAAGGAGTGTAGGGGTGCCGCTGGGTTATAAGTTCTTGGCAGGGATTGTAAACGGGACAAACGTTCTGTTTTCTGCCAGTAACTACCCTGTTATTCCAGTTGTTTCTCCTTGCAAAAAATTCCAAATTAAGTAATTCTTATTTTTCTGGAACTAGTATTATTGAGTGTAATTTACATAAAATTTTCAGGATTTATTAATTTTGGTAGTTTTTCTGAGATCAATTTTACTACTGTTCTATTTTTTTTTTATTTTCTGCAAACTGTTTTTATTTGAGTGTGCATAAATTGAATCTATCTTAATGGTGTGGATACCAAAGGCACCAGAATAAGGCAGAGGCTTCTCAACCCTCTGTGGATCACTTTAATGACATTCGAGTCCATTATAATAAAGCTTAGTCCAGCTGAGTTGTTTTCATTTAAGTCCTGTAATTATTTAGCTCATGTTGAGCTAGTCCAGTCCAATGTTAGTCAGCTCATGTCGAGCTAATTTTATTTTTTTTGAGTCCTATCCAAGCATACTGAAGACTCAAGACCACATCATACAAGTAAAGACCAAGTCCAACCAGATTGAAGACATGGAAGTTTAGCCCAAGTCCAACCCAGCTTGAAGATTTGAAGACCCTAGGAGGAAAATCAGAAACCCTGATTCCTTGCAGATGCCCTCCAGATGCCCAGATTTCCTTCCAGATACCAAAATAAATTCATAGACCAAGGCATCCATGATTTTAGATGTCCATCTGCATCCTAGCCCAAAGAAATAAAGCCCACGAGCCAAGCCCAAGCCCCTAAGAAGCAAGATACCAGGGAATATTCATGCTACCTGGCTACCAGGCCAACTGATGGGGACATTGAGCCAGTTCAGATCCAGCCAGTTCAGACCCAGCAGCCAGCCCAGATCTCGGTGCCAGCCCAGTACGGATCTTGATGTATTTTTTTATTTTTATTATGGGTGTACATGGGATTTGGGATATCTCTGAATCGGAGATTAGTTTTATTTAGAGTTATCGGAATCTCTTATATTTCCGATTATTTTGAGATTATTTAGGGATTTAGTTTTATCGATAGTTTTTTTGTTTTAGGTTTATTTAAGATCATGTTCTTGATGAATAAAAAAACAGCGAAGATTATATTTGAGAAAACATCTGGGTGCGTCCCGACCCCTCCCCCTTCTCTTCTTCCCTCTTCTGGTTCTCCCCTCCTTCCCTCTCCTCTACCTAGGTCTCCTCTCCCTCTTCTCTATATTTTCCTCCAGGCTATTTCCTCTCTTCCCTTCCCGGTTCTCTCTCTCTTTCCTATGCTTTCCCTCTTCTATTCCTCCAATTGACTTCTCCCGAATGAATCAACTGAAGCCAGACCAACACCGTCCGACCACCGCTGTCCCACGGGATCTGCCCGACCGTAAGACCCCAAACGAGCCAAGCCGGCCCTTCCGTCGCCACCGACGCCCTCTGCCACCGCCATCTAGTCTCCTGCGACGCGTTATCACCACCGGCCGACCGGAAGCCTCCAAACGAGCCAAGCCGGCCCTTCCATCGCCACCGACACCCTCTGCCGCCGCCATCAACGTTGACCGGCCAGCCGACCGACCGGAAGCATCCAACCGAGCCAAGCCAGCCCTTCCATCGCTACCCTCTGCAGCCACCTCCATCGACCGGCTAGCCCTAAGCACGATCGACGCCTCACCTCGGCATCGTCTCCACCGCAGGCCTCCACGCGACGCCTTCCGCCGGTCTCTTCCTCCCTTCCGACCGAGTGTCTCCCTCCGTGAGCAGATCTATGACCCGTCTTTGCCTGTGATGCCTCATCGGCGCCCACCCGTTCCCTATTGTAAAGATGCCCAACGCCCGTCACCCCTGCCGATCGTCGCCTTTTTTTTTTGCCATGCCAACGCCGGATTCTTAGGTCCCGGGTTTCCACGGCCATGGTGAATCTGTGATCGCCCGATTCCTCTTCTCACCAGCTGGAACCATCATCGTCTTCCGCCCGGAGTCGTCCACAGCCAGCCAACAACCCCTCTGCTGCCGATTTCTGCACCGCACAGATCCCAGAGCACACGGATCCCATAGTGCACGGATCCTAGAGCACAGATTTCAAAGCATTGGATTTTAAATAAATTTTATTTGGAATTTATTCTTCACTTGTTTTTTTTTTGGTGTTCCAGGTCCATCGGCTTCTGATCCACCTCGCTCGTGAACTACTGATCCGGATTTTGGACAATCTCAGGACGATCTCCCTTTTCCAAATTTCGTGAGATTCCATGTTTTCGGGTGAGATCCATTTTGATAACCTGACTCAATTGATTGCTGGTATTTTTTTTATTTAATTAGATTCAATTTAATTAAATTGGACACCCTAATCTAGAGATCGTTTCTTAACAATCAACGGTCCGACACCGGTCTTGATATCAGAGTGTACGGTCCCGCATCAAAATGGTATCAGAGCAATAGGTTAGGTTAGGGTCAATTTTAATTGTGCATGACAACTAGGTCAGGAAACAAATATCAATTAGAACATTCTTCCATAGATAACAAAATGGATCCCAGTTTAGAAGCTGCCCTTCAAGTAATCATGGATAAACTCGAAAAAATTGATAGCAAGTTAGGATCTTTAGATGCCAGGGTATTAACTCTTGAAGAGGAACGACTAGTGAACACCAATTACCCTATTAGGAACTCTTCATCAATAGTTATAGATCCTAGAGTTCTTGATCCTAGAGACCCTAGAGACCGAAATGACTACCTAGATCATGATAGTGGTCGTACTCAAATCCTTCGACCTGACCCTAGGGATCGACATGATTATCCAGGTAATCATCCAACACTTAGGTCTTATCACAACCGAATTGATAAAGATGAACGAATCATGAGGAGTGTTAAGGTTGATGCCCCAAGTTTTGTAGGTCGTCTGGACCCCAAAGAATATATTGACTGGGAAGCTGATATGGACCATTACTTCTCCTGGTATGATATGTCTGAGGACAGAAGAGTTAGGTTTGCCCAAATGAGATTGTTAGGTCAAGCAAAGCTATATTGGCATAATGTCCAGAGGTTAGCCATTCATAGGAGACAGGACCCCGTTGGAACATGGGATGAGATGAAGGATAAGCTTCGAGAGAGTATCTTCCTGCATCTTATCAACAGCGACTTTTGGACCAATGGCAAAGGTTGACCCAAGGAACTGGACTTGTAAATGATTACATCGATAAATTTGATGAATACCTTATGCGATGTAATGTGCGTGAAGACACATCTATCACTTTATCCCGGTTTAGAGCTGGTCTGAGAGTGGATATCCAAAAGGAATTGTTTTTGAGAGAAGTTTATAGTCTAGAGCAAACATATCAATTAGCTCAAGACTATGAAAGATTTCAGCAAATGTCTATCACTCGTAGATCTGAACTTTCTAGACCAGGAATTTTAGGTCCAAGGCCTAGCATGAACCTAGCCCCGACTGGTCCACAACCTAACATTAGTCAGACCCATGGTAGTCGACCCCCGAGAGATGACAAAGGAAAAGGGATTATAGGAGAAACTTCCCGTGGAAGTAGCTCTAAGATCCACTGCTTTAGATGTAATGGGATAGGTCATGTAGCTAGCCAATGTCCATCTAGAACCTTGCATATAGGGACACTTGAAGAACAAGAAGATCTAGGTGATGTCCTTGAAGAAGAAGTTTGCACTGCTGACCCAGGATTAGCCAATGCCTACGAAGAACAAGACCATGAGGTTGGAGCTGAAAAACAATTAGGAGTTAATTTGATTAATAATTTGGATCTAATTGAATATAAAGAACCAGCATTGACACCTGGTGATGTATTTGAGGCTGCATTCTTTGAGAGTGATCATCTTTTTGAGAGTCCACTTTTCCAAAAGAGAGGACAACACGATGTGATTAAACGAATTTTGGACGAGGAGATCAAGTCTTTAAGGAGTCAAAATTGCTACCGCTACCTGGTTCACTAGCGAGGCAGACCAAAGTCAGAGGACTCCTAGATTACTGAAGAGGAGCTGCAGAACATTGATCCAAATTTATTTGAGCACCTCCAGCCTGACTCGACAGAGTCGAGTTCTCCCCACCACAGGGGAAATGATGGAGACATTGAGCCAGTTCAGATCCAGCCAGTTCAGACCCAGCAGCCAGCCCAGATCTCGGTGCCAGCCCAGTACGGATCTTGATGTATTTTTTTTATTTTTATTATGGGTGTACATGGGATTTGGGATATCTCCGAATCGGAGATTAGTTTTATTTAGAGTTATCGGAATCTCTTATAGTTCTGATTATTTTAAGATTATTTAGGGATTTAGTTTTATCGATACTTTTTTATTTTAGGTTTATTTAAGATCATGTTCTTGATGAATAAAAAAATAGCGAAGATTATATTTGAGAAAATATCTGGGTGCGTCCCGACTCCTCCCCCTTCTCTTCTTCCCTCTTCTGGTTCTCCCCTCCTTCCCTCTCCTCTACCTGGGTCTCCTCTCCCTCTTCTCTATATTTTCCTCCCGGCTATTTCCTCTCTTCCCTTCCCGGTTCTCTCTCTCTTTCCTATGCTTTCCCTCCTTTATTCCTCCTCCAATTGACTTCTCCCGAATGAATCAACTGAAGCCAGACCAACACCGTCCGACCACCGCTCTCCCACGAGATCTGCCCGATCGGAAGCCCCCAAACGAGCCAAGCCGGCCCTTCCGTCGCCACCGACACCCTCTGCCACCGCCATCTAGTCTCCTGCGATGCCTTATCACCACCGGCCGACCGGAAGCCTCCAAACGAGCCAAGCCGGCCCTTCCATCGCCATCGACGCCCTCTGCCACCGCCATCTCCGTTGACCGGCCAGCCGACCGACCGGAAGCTTCCAATCGAGCCAAGCCAGCCCTTTTATCGCTACCCTCTACAGCCACCTTCGTCGACCGGCCAGCCCTAAGCACGATCGATGCCTCACCTTGGCATCGCCTCCACCGCAGGCCTCCACGCGATGCCTTCCACCGGTCTCTTCCTCCCTTCCGATCGGGCGTCTCCCTCCGTGAGCAGATCTGCGACCCATCTCCGCTTGTGATGCCTCATCGGCGCCCACCCATTCCCTATTTGATGTAGAACAGAAGCTCTGATACCAAAATGATGCAGAACGAAAGCTCTAATACCAAAAATGATGCAGAACGAAAGCTTTGATACCAAAAATGATGCAGAACAAAGAACAAGAAACGTATGCGAAAGTAAAATTAAGATTAATTCTTTTTTTTTTTTTTATATATTTCAGAAATTGGCTTTGACTCAAAGTAAAGTTAAACTAAGTTGAAGGAAACTAGGTAAGGATTGAAAGCACAATTTAGAAAAACTAGGTTATCAGAGTAGTTCAGAAGTAACGGATTGCTGGGGGTTGAGAAACTCCCAGACCTAGGGTTTCGCTCTGAACTTTCAACAGGACAGAAATAGAGAGGAGAGATGGGTTACCAACCAGACAGTGATCTTCACAGAATTTGGATGGAAGAACTCTCTCGGGCAGATTGTTGGATCCTCGGATTCGGCTATCTTCGTAATGGATCCTCCAATATTGGTCTCGTGTCTGGGTCGGCTTCTCCTGGACTCAAGATCTGGGAAGAAGAAAAACAAGTGATGGATTCAGAGACTCGGGAAAGGATTTACCAGTTCGAAGAACTTGAAGGCTGATGTCGCTGAGATCCGGATTCTCTTGAAAGCTGATTCGACTCCCACTGGAAAGAGCTTTGGATCTGAAGTACCTGGACTGTAGCTGGATGCTGGTGGTCGGCCTTGACTTGAAGAGGGTGGCCGTGAGAAGTGGGATAGGCTAGGGCTTGGTGGAAAGAAAAGAATGATGGGCGGCTAGGGTTTGGGAGTGGAGTGGCTAACCTAGGGTTTGGGTTTTTTTAAATCTCACACCTCCTCAAGGTTCCTGGGGAACCCGGATTTACTCCCTCACGGAGCTCAACACCTGGATGCAAGTGCGGAAGAGAGAAAATACAAAGTTTGCTCACAAAAAATTTGGTTTCATTCATCTGATTTTTTTCAAACTTACATGGGGGTTTAATTTATAGGCCATTACAAGAGAGTAGGGTTTTACATCTTCCCATGTGGGACTAAAGGAGGGGATCTTCAAATTAGGATATCAATGCCTACTCATATGGCCAGCCAATTAATTCCATAGTTGATTGAAGCTTCAAAAAGGAAAGTGGGTGGCGCCTCCTTGTCTTGACCTCCAAGAAAATATTTTTTTCCTTCTATGCTTGGCCTTATCTGGAAGTGTTTGAGCGCCTCTTAACCTTGCCCTCCAAGTGAAAATTTGTTGCCTTTTATATCTGGCTTTAGTTGGAATGATTAGGGCGCCTCCTAACCTTGCTTTTCAAGAGAAATCCCCTTCCTTCCATGGCTCAACCCTTTTTGGATACCTCCTTTTCTTTCTCCCCAAGTTATGGCTCCTTCTAACTTTGTTTGAGTATTTCTGGCAGGTAATGGGCGCCTCCTTGAATCTCTCCCCAAGAGAATTTCTTTCCTTTCATAGTTTGGTTCTTTTGGGAAGTCTTGGACCGCCCCCTTGATTTTGTGGACCCCTGGTGGATTTCTCCTCAATTGGCGCATGAAAGAGGGGAGCTGCTATCTGTGGTGTGGGGACCAAAGCCTGCTGGACGGAGATGTGGCGCCCCTTGGACTCAGGCGTATGGCTGGGAGTGTGGCTGGGAGTGTGGCGCCCACTTGCTTGGCCTTGGGAGAAAATGTAACACCCCAGGTTGAAGCCCTATTCCACTACTGAGTCTACATGACTCAACAAAATAAAAATGCAGGTAATACAGACTCAAACTAAAATTGAGTTGATCAAGTCAACCCTTATTACAAACCAAAAACCCTAATTCTTCGGGCAAGGTTAATCAGAGATCCAGATGGAGCTCTGAAGTATTCTTCTGAGTCTGGTGCATGCACCAATTCTCCCAGGGTGGGAGGAACTCGACCCTGTCGAGTATGGATCAAGTTGGCTTTAGTATCTCTCCAAGAGGTCTGGGTCCAATTCTTGTAATTCTTCTCGAGAGATCCAAGAGTTATCAGAATCTGGCCTTCCTTGCCAGTGGACCAGGTATCTTTGGTATCCTCGATTACGAGTAGAGATAACCTGATCATCCAGGATCTTTTCAATCTGCTCTTTCCTCACAGGCCAGTTTGTTGGTGGACACACAGGGTCAGGTTCACTCTCAAGAGCAGGATTAGGTTCAAAAGCCTCGCTGGGAATCACAGCTGGCTCTCTATACTCTACTAGGTCTGTAATGTTGAAAGTGGAGCTAATGCCTAGTTCTGGAGGTAACTCGAGCACATAGGCATTGGATCCTACTCTCTTGACCACTCTAAATGGTCCAGCTCCTCTAGCATGTAACTTTCTAACGGTTCCAGGTGGAAACCGTTCAGGCCTTAACCTAATCATTACATAGTCTCCTTCGTCAAAAGTTTTGACTCGCCTTTGAGAATTAGCCAACTTCTTATAAGTTTCATTACATAAATTTATTTTGGCATGAATTTCTTTATACAAGTCCTTTACATGCTATGCAAGTGCATCAAGAGACTTGTGTGTGTGGGCTAATAGTGAAATCAGATCAAGTGGTGTGTGAGGTTTGTATCCATGAACAATTTCAAAGGGACTCTAGCCTATAGACCTATTGATCGAAACATTGAATGCAATTTCAGCCCTGGACAAAATACAAATCCCAATTCCTGGTGCTCTCAAAATCTGAGACAATGTCCTAAACTCGACTGACGATGCATTCCTAAAGAATGGACTTTATTCAAAGGAACCCTAGGTCTAAACCTAACAAACTACGGCTCTCTAGGTTTGACCTTGGGTCGGAGGATGGCATGCAGAGCATGAAAACTTATCATGGGTGCCTAGTAGGTGCCATAAGGTCTTCCAGAAGTAGGTGGCAAACCTAATAGGTTCTGACACGTGGTTCACTCTAAAGACTTCGACAAAGTATACTTGGATGGTGTAAGAAGCATTAGAAGTCCTAGAGAATGGGAGGAGATATGAGGTGGAGTCTCGAATTACCTGTTGACTAAAGGTGGTGACCTGAAGGTTTGAATGGTGATCTATGAGTGTCAACTGGTCATCCTTACGAAAGGAAAAGTTTGCTACTCCCAGGAATGGATCAAGAGATGGTTCGGGAAGTAGCCTATGACATGTGATTGCAACAGTTAAGGTTTGTTCTCTAAGCAAATAATGATCCACTTTCTCAAGAACTGGATTAGAAAATGATTCATGGAAGGGCCTATGGATGATGACCTCAAGACTTGAAATTTGACCTATGGGTGCGGAAAGGTATACTCTATAGAAGGGTAGGTCAGTCATGCGAAGGAAGGGGTCTGGGGCCATAAGGAGGACTTCTACAGGACTGGGTGAATCAATCTGCTCAAGACAAGGATGTTCAACTGAGATTACGGGAGAGACCTTAGTGGCTGGGCATGGGACAAGGTCCAATTGTAAGAGGCTTGATTCAGTCATCCTAAGGAGAGGATCTACCATAGGGTGGGCAAACTTAAACAGTTCAGTGCATAGATCTTCAATTGGTACTTGGAGAATGACTGTCATTAGAGGGTACGAACTGATAGCTCGGGCAAACACTATGAGTTCTTCCTGGGGGTATTTGACTAAAGGAACCTGGTTCTCACAAATCTCTTGAATTTCTGAACTAGGTCCTACCACTTGGTTGCTTTCCAAGGTCTCCTCAGGTAAGGAACCAATAATATCGATGTCACATTCTTCAAGTTCTTCCCCCTCATATTCATCAACTAGACTCAAGCCTACATCATATACTTCCTCGATGCCATCATCAATGGGTTTCGGGTCAGTGATAATCGGGTCAACTGATTCTGGGCTTGTCATACCTAACCTTTCTTCCTCATTGGTAGGCTTGGGTTCTACCTCATTAATGTCATCCTTAGGATTCTTACCACTTAGCTGTGCACAAGCCAGTCCTATGCATGGGCATTGACTAGATTTATGATCTCTTTCTCCACAAAACAAAAATTCTTGAGATATAGGAAACTGGGTCACACTGGGCTTTAAGCTAGTAGAGACCTTGCTTGGGCATGGGTGTGGATCTAAATGGGTTGATCTAGAAGACTTGGGTTGTTGAGTGACTGGTCTAGAATATTGTAAGGACCTCTCATAGACACGATCCACACTATAGATATCATGGTTAGGCTTCCTAAGGTTATGCTCGGGATCATGGTATAAGGTCCTCCTAGGTTCCTGGCATGGGTGAGGTTGGGGCCTATTAAATTTTGGATCAGGGGTCCAATTTTGATGTCTACATTTCTCAAGTATTTGGACTCGATCCCTAAACTAGGAAAAACCCTCATTCTTGTCCTGACTCAATTTGGTCATACTTTCGGTAAGATTTCTAACCATGGCCTCTAAATCTGGTTGGTTTTGACTAGGTTGGTAGGGTACTCCATTCCGGGTAGACATGATGATGCAAGCAAGCACACAGAATGTGACTAGGCTAAAGCGACTCTGGCTCACTAGACCTAGAGTCCAAACTAGATGCCCAATAAGAGTGGCAAGCTAGCCTGTAGTAACTTAGGACTCAGCCAGGCAGGTGTAAGGGGAGTGTTAGGTCCCTGAATGCCAATCCTAGACACCAATCAGAGATTGGCCAGGTAGGCGGACCAGCACACAAGCCCTTTGGGATGGAATCCCTGAACCACCATTCTAGACACTGAGTACAAAGCACACACAGAGTAACCAGACAAACTGACTCAACACTAGCCTTGACCCGACTTGTTGATGTCCCTATCCCACTAGGGCAAATTAGGTCTAATCAATTTTTAGATTAAAGGCTTAGGTTCGAATGAGTGGGTGGTGGTTTTGGGCTAAGGAGAGGTTATCAACTCCTCCCCTTATCTTAGATGCTCAAATGCCCTTAAGATGAATTAAAAGATGAACACTCAAAAATAATTGGATTGCAGAACACAAAAATAGAGTTGTAGTAATTTAATTCTCAGAAATCCCACGGAAACCAATAAATCATATGAAAATTATGCAAAATAGTTTCAATTATACTGGTTTCAGAAAAATAAAAATCACTAAATTTGAAATTACCTGCTGTGAGAAATAATTCCTGCAACAGGGCAATTACGGGCTGAAAACAGAGCACTTCCCCGTTTACAATTCCTGCTACGAAGTTATAACCCAACGGATCCCCTACACGCCCTAGGAACACCCCATGGAATGGGAAGAAGAGGTTTGCACCTTGCTTCGTTCCTAGGACCGGACGTCCTGGGGAGTCTACTTCGAGCAGACAAAGTAAAAAGAGAGAGACTCAAACAAGCAATCAAAACAGAAACCCTAGACAGGGCTCTGATACCAAAAAATGATGTGGAACAGAAGCTCTGATACCAAATGATGCAGAACGAAAGCTCTGATACGAAAAATGATGCAGAACGAAAGCTCTGATATCAAAAATGATGCAGAACAAAGAACAAGAAACGTATGCGGAAGTAAAATTAAGATTAATTCTTTTTTTTTTTTTATATTTCAGAAATTAGCTTTGACTCAAAGTAAAGTTAAACTAAGTTGAAGGAAACTAGGTAAGGATTGAAAGCACAATTTAGAAAAACTAGGTTATCAGAGTAGTTCAGAAGTAACGGATCGCTGGGGGTTGAGAAACTCCCAGACCTAGGGTTTCGCTCTGAACTTTCAACAGGACAGAAATAGAGAGGAGAGATGGGTTACCAACCAGACAGTGATCTTCACAGAATTTGGGTGGAAAAACTCTCTCGGGCAGATTGTTGGATCCTCGGATTCGGCTATCTTCGTAATGGATCCTCCAATACTGGTCTCGTGGCTGGGTCGGCTTCTCCTGGACTCAAGATCTGGGAAGAAGAAAAACAAGTGATGGATTAAGAGACTCGGGAAAGGATTTACCAGTTTGAAGAACTTGAAGGCTGATGTCGCTGAGATCCGGATTCTCTTGAAAGCTGATTCGACTCCCACTGGAAAGAGCTTTGGATCTGAAGTACCCGGACTGTAGCTGGATGCTGGTGGTCGGCCTGGACTTGAAGAGGGTGGCCGTGAGAAGTGGGATAGGCTAGGGCTTGGTGGAAAGAAAAGAATGATGGGCGGCTAGGGTTTGGGAGTGGAGTGGCTAACCTAGGGTTTGGGTTTTTTTAAATCTCACACCTCCTCAAGGTTCCTGGGGAACCCGGATTTACTCCTTCACGGAGCTCAACACCTGGATGCAAGTGCGGAAGAGAGAAAATACAGAGTTTGCTCACAAAAAATTTGGTTTCATTCATCTGATTTTTTTCAAACTTATATGGGGGTTTAATTTATAGGCCATTACAAGAGAGTAGGGTTTTACATCTTCCCATGTGGGACTAAAGGAGGGGATCTTCAAATTAGGATATCAATCCCTACTCATATGGCCGGCCAATTAATTCCAAATTTGATTGAAGCTTCAAAAAGGAAAGTGGGTGGCGCCTCCTTGTCTTGACCTCCAAGAAAATATTTTTTTCCTTCTATGCTTGGCCTTATCTGGAAGTGTTTGGGCTCCTCTTAACCTTGCCCTCCAAGAGAAAATTTGTTGCCTTTTATATCTGGCTTTAGTTGGAATGATTAGGGCACCTCCTAACCTTGCTTTTCAAGAGAAATCCCCTTCCTTCCATGGCTCAACCCTTTTTGGATACCTCCTTTTCTTTCTCCCCAAGTTATGGCTCCTTCTAACTTTGTTTGAGTATTTCTGGCAGGTAATGGGCGCCTCCTTGAATCTCTCCCCAAGAGAATTTCTTCCCTTTCATAGTTTGGTTCTTTTGGGAAGTCTTGGACCGCTCCCTTGATTTTGTGGACCCCTGGTGGATTTCTCCTCAATTGGCGCATGAAAGAGGGGAGCTGCTTTCTGTGGTGTGGGGACCAAAGCCTGCTGGACGGAGATGTGGCGCCCTGTGGACTCAGGCGTATGGCTGGGAGTGTGGCTGGGAGTGTGGCACCCACTTGCTTGGCCTTGGGAGAAAATGTAACACCCCAGGTTGAAGCCCTAGTCCACTACTGAGTCAACGTGACTCAACAAAATAAAAATGCAAGTAATACAAACTCAAACTAAAATTGAGTTGATCAAGTGAACCCTTATTACAAGCCAAAAACCCTAATTCTTCGGGCAAGGTTAATCAGAGATCCAGATGGAGCTCTGAAGTCTTCTTCTGAGTCTGGTGCCCGCACCACTATTGCAAAGATGCCCAACGCCCGTCAGCCCTACCGATCGTCGCCATTTTTTTTTGCCACGCTAACGCCGGATTCTTAGGTCCCGGGTTCCCACGGCCATGGTGAATCTGTGATCGCCCAATTCCTCTTCTCACCAGCCGGAACCATCGTCGTCTTCCACCCGGAGTCGTCCATAGCCGGCCAACAACCCCTCTGCTGCCAATTTCTGCACCGCACGGATACCAGAGTGCACGGATCCCAGAGCGCACGGATCCCATAGTGCATGGATCCCAGAGCACAGATTTCAAAGTATTAGGTTTTAAATAAATTTTATTTGGAATTTATTCTTCACTTGTATTTTTTTTGGTGTTCCAGGTCCATCGGCTTCTGATCCACCTCGCTCGTGAACTACTGGTCCGGATTTTGGACAATCTCAGGACGATCTCTCTTTTCCAAATTTCGTGAGATTCCGTGTTTTCGGGTGAGATCCATTTTGATAACCTGACTCAATTGATTGCTGGTATTTTTTTTATTTAATTAGATTCAATTTAACTAAATTGGACACCCTAATCTAGAGATCGTTTCTTAACGATCAACGGTCCGACACCGGTCTTGATATCAGAGTGTACGGTCCCGCATCACCACCCCAGCTTCCAAAGGCCCAAACCCATGCACCCGGGCCCCTTTGGGCCGGCCCCTTGTTGCTCTTAGAAGCCCAACACGCCCCCATAGGTGTCCTTGGAGTGTTGGTCAAGTCAAGAGAAATTTTAGGGATTTTTTCTACCTAATGTTTCTTTATTTTCTAGCTAGGGTTTGAGAGGGAAAAGGATTCTCATGTAAAGACTAATGTGCCCTAACTTGGAGCCCAAGGTTAAGGGTCTATTTAAGGGACCCTAGCCTCTTGTATGAAGGGAGAATTTTGATGAATGAAAACCTTGAGTTCTTCTATTGAGTTGTGTGATACCCTACTGTGTGCATAAAGGGGTTTGCGAGAGTTTTTCTTCCCAGTGCTGTAATCATCTTCCTGCTACCAACAAGCATCTCAGATCCCTGGATGCCCACTCCAAAAGAAGCCTTCCCTTGCTATTTTTCCTTTATTTTCTTGTTCCTTTATGAGTTTTCTAACCCCTGATAGGTCGTTTACAGGTCCCCGAGTTCCTACGAATCCAACGACTACAGCCAAGCCTCAATCGGATCACCGAGCAGAAAGCTGGGTATCCGCGGGTCTTTGGCTCGATTTTCCAGGCTGCATCCATCGAGGAATGAGAGAACCTTTGCTGCGATCTTCACAGACATTGTCAGGTACACCCCCTCTACCTCCAGTATTTTTATTGTAGGAGAACTTGCCCTAACCGAGGCTTCTCAGCCTCAGCGATCCTTCTTTTCTACTTTTCTAGGTCCTAATCTGCATGCTGATCTTCTAAAATTCATATAAATTTCCCTACAACTTATTTTAATCTGAAATTTGGGAATTAATCACTCAACCCCAGATATAAAACATACAAAAAAATTGTAAGCATATTAGTTCCCCATCATTTGGTATCAGAGCATAGATTAGGGCTTGTTTTCTATAATTTTTTAGTCTGTATATGCTCTGTTATTTTAATTATTTCTCTCATTTTAAAAATTCAAAAATTTTGAAATTTTTTTTTTTGGATTTATCATTATTCACAGTAATTTTCTTAATTTCTTTAGATTTTATTTCAGAATGTGAATTTTCTGCAAGCCGAAATACAGCCTGCAGATTTTTGTCTATATTTTTTTTAGCTAGACAAGTTTGGAAGTTTTAGGGTTTTGTTTAGTATTTTTTTCATATCTTTTAATTTTAGTATATTTCTTGCATATTAGGCCATAATTTGCAAGTTTTATTCTATTTAAAAAATACCAAAAAAAAAAAAAATACATATTCTCCAAAAATACCAAAAAAAATATCTAACCCTAATTTGCATCCTCATCTGCCTGCCATCATTGCATAATTTACTTTTAAGGGGACTCTTGCTATATCAGATAAGGGGAGGAGTTGATAACCTCTCCTTATCCCAAAACCACGTCCCTTGCATTCGGTCCCAAGCCTTAACCTAAAATTAACTAGACTTAATTTGTCCTAGTGGGCTAGGGACACCAACTGGTCGGGTCCGAGCTAGTGTTAGATCACTGTGTCAAGTTAACCTGTGCGTGCCTTGTGCTCAGTGTCTAGAACGGTGGTTTAGGGATTCAATCCCGAAGGGCTTGTGTGCTGGTCCACCTACCTGGCCAATCTCTGATTGGTGTCTAGGATTGGCAATCAGAGACCTAACACTCCCCTTACACCTACCTGGCTGAGTACAGGGTTACTATAGGCTAGTTTGCCACCCTAATTGAGCATCTAGTTTGGATTCTAGGTCTAGTCAGCTATAGTCGATCTGATCGAGTCTTGCATGAGCACTAGATTAGGAGTTTCATATCACCCACCTCCTTCACAAATGTCTGAACCCATGGAAAATTTACAAGCCCAAATAAAAGCCCTAGCTGATCAAATGGCCCAGATGGCGACCCAGTTAACTCAGTCTGGTATTCAAACCAATGATAGAATTGACCATCTTGCCAATAGGTTTGAGCAGTTAGAAGTCCAAGCAGGGACACCAGGAAAAACCCATGGGTCACAGTCTGAGCCAAATCCTAATTCCCCTCAACCTAGGAGGACCCCAAACCCTAATCCATACCCTGAGGTCGAACCTAGGAGAGCCCCTCATCCTGACCCATACTATAACCCTTAGACTAGGAGGACCCCAGACCCTGACCCATACCAAGAGGTCGAACCAAGGAGAGCCCCTCAACCGGACCCATACTACAATCCTGAGCCCAGGAGGACCCCAAACCCTGATCCATATCTAGAGGTTGAAACTAGAAGAGGCCATCGTCCTGACCCAATCCCTGAAGTTCGTCATAGAAGGCCTAATCAGGGATTTGTAGACCAGGAAGACCGATCCTATAGACATGTCAAGCTTGATGCTCCAACTTTTGATGGTTGTCTAGATCCTAAGGTCTATATAGATTGGGAGGGAGAGATGGATCAATATTTTGAATGGTATGACATGATAGAGGAGCGTAAATTTAGGTTTGCTAAGCTTAAGTTGATTCGGGAAGCCAGGTTACATTGGGCTAGTGTTTAGAGAACCCTTAATATAGGAGGGCGTGATCCTATAACCACTTGGTGGGCCATGAAGGGTAAGCATAGGACAAGATACGTTCCAGCTTCATATCGTAGTGGGTTACTAGATCAATGGCAATGATTTAATCAGGGTAACAAGAGCATAGATGAGTACATTACAAAATTTGATGAGTATTCCATGCGATGTGATTTGAGGAAGTCTAAGGATGTTGTCTTATCTAGGTTTAGGGCTGGATTAAGAGATGACATTAAGAAAGAGCTCTACATGAGAGAGGTTAGAGACCTGGACCATGCTTACCAGATTGCTAGGGATCATGAACGTTTCCATAGAGGGCCCGTTTACCGTCGACCTGAGCCCACTAGATATCCTAGTCAGTATCCGGGAGCTAGCCAGCCCCTTCAGAGTCGACCCATACCCAGTCGACCCAGTCCTAGTCTACCAGGCCCAAACCAACCCAGTCCTAGTCAGCCATGTCCGAGTCGACCCCAGCCTAGTAATTCTTTGGCCTGCAAGGATGATCGAGGAAAATCTGTAGAAACTAATAAGGGTTACACTCCCCAGAAGACCTGTTTTAGATGTCATAAGCCAGGCCACTTTATGAATCAATGTCTAGTTAGTGCTTTACATCTAGGTGAATTACAAGAAGAAGAGCCTGAGTCTGTAGTCGAACCTGAGGGAGAAGTTTATGAGGCTGATGATCAATTAATAGAGAAGTACGAAGGTGAGGAGGAATAGCCTGAGTTTGAGAACCAATTAGGAGTGGTTAGGTGCATCCTAGCCCAAACCCCAGTTAAGGAAGATTGGCGTAGGACTAGCATCCTACAGACTTTTGTTAAGATAGGGGATAAGGTTCTTAAGATCATCATAGATAGTGGGAGTTGTGTCAATGCCATCTTTGCCAAGACAGCTAAATCTTTAGGATTGACCACAGTTCCTCATCCTAGCCCGTACAAAGTTTCTTGGATAGATTCCACCTCCATCAAAATTCAAGTTAGGTGCCAAATCTTACTTAGATTGCAGACCTATGAGGAAAAGATTTGGTGTGATGTTATCACCATAGAAGTAAGTAGTATTATTTTAGGTCGACCTTGGCTATTTGATCATGATGCAACCTTGTATGGTCGAACCAATGTTTGTACCTTCAACTACCATGGGAATAAGTTTGTTATCAACCCAGCTCCCCCTTGGGACCCAGTTAAGAGGAGTTCTAGTAGCCTTAAGGACAAGAAACCTGGAGTTAACTTGATTAAGGCTAGGGAGTTAGAACAGGAGATTGTTGAGGGTAACCCTGTTTGGATCTTGACCTCCAAAGAAATATTAGAGCCAACCCAAAAGGAACACCCTAAAGAAATTGTTGAAGCTCTGAAAGAATTCGAGGATGTCTTCCCTGAGGATTTACCTGATCAATTGCCACCCCTTAGGATCATCCAGCATGCAATAGACTTAGTTCCAGGAGCCACTTTACCAAACCTTCCTCACTATAGACTGAATCCCAGTGAGCATCAAGAATTAAAAAGACAAGTGGAAGAATTACTTAGGAAGGGTTTCATTAGGGAGAGCCTAAGTCCATGTGCAGTCCATGCTCTACTGACCCCTAAGAAGGATGGTACCTGGAGGATGTGTGTAGATAGTAGAGCTATCAACAAAATAACTGTGAAATATAGGTTTCCCATCCCCCGATTAGATGATATGTTAGACATGATGGCCGGAGCCAGAGTTTTCTCCAAGATAGACCTTAAGAGCGGCTATCATCAGGTAAGAATTAGACCTGGGGATGAGTGGAAAACTGCTTTCAAGACTAAGGATAGCCTGTTTTAGTGGGTTGTAATGCCCTTTGGACTTTCCAATGCACCAAGTACCTTTATGAGGATTATGACCCAGGTCCTGAGAGAGTTTACCGGAAAATTCGTTGTAGTCTACTTTGACGATATTTTAATTTATAGCAGGACCAAGAAGGACCACCTTAGTCATCTAAGACTGGTATGCCAAACCCTTAGGGAGAATAACCTCTATGCCAACTTTAAGAAGTGTGATTTCATGACACATAGGGTCATCTTCCTAGGTTTTGTTATCACCCCTAAGGGAGTTTCTGCAGATCCTGAAAAGGTTAGGGCGATTATTGAGTGGCCTACACCCTCTATTGTCCATGATGTACGTAGTTTCCATGGCCTAGCAACCTTTTATAGGAGATTCATTAGGGTTTTAGCACAATCGTCGCACCTATCACCGATTGCATTAGGAAGGGTACATTTGAGTTGACCAAAGCAGCTGATAAGGCCTTCCTAGAGCTTAAGGATAAGATGACCCATGCACCCATCATTAGATTACTTGACTTTACTAAGGTGTTTGAGGTCGCTTGCGATGCCTTGGGAGTAGGAATAGGTGGGGTACTAAGGCAAGAGAACCACCCTGTAGCCTTCTTCAGTGAAAAGCTGAATGAGGCTAAACTTAAGTACTCTACCTATGACAAGGAATTTTATGCGGTAGTCCAGGCCCTTAGATATTGGAGACATTATTTACTACCGTAGGAGTTTGTTTTATTTTCTGACCATGAGGCACTCCGATTCCTGAACTCCCAAAAGAAACTAAACCCACGGCATGGTAAATGGATTGAGTACATTCAGGCCTACACTTTCGTCCTAAAGCACCGTGCCGGCACTGAAAATAAGGTAGCAGATGCCCTGAGCCATAGGTCTTTACTATTGTGATCAGTTAGCACCAAAGTCATAGGGTTTGATAGGTTAAAGGATGAATATGAAACCTGCCCAGACTTTGGAGACATTTACCAGACCCTCAGGCTAGGACCATCTAGTACCCATAGTGAGTATACCCTTCAGGATGGTTACCTTTTCCAGAATAATCGACTCTGTATACCCAAAACTTCCCTTAGAGAATTCCTAATCTGGGAAACCCATGCTAGAGGTTTAGCTGGTCATTTCGGTAGAAATAAGACGATCTTAGCAATAGAGGACCAGTTCTTTTGGCCAGGATTGAAAAGGCACGTTGCATAGATTATAGCCAGATGTCGAACTTGTACTGTTGCTAAACAACAAAAGCAAAACACTAGTCTTTACACACCTTTACCAGTGCCTGATCGCCCTTGGCAGGACCTAAGTATGTATTTCATGCTAGGATTACCTAAGACCCAAAAGAAACATTACTCAATCTTTGTAGTGGTCGATAGGTTCTCTAAGATGGCTCACTTCATTCCCTGTTCCCAGACCTTTGACGCGTCTAGGGTAGCCAAACTCTTCTTAGATCACGTGGTCAAACTCCATGGCCTACCCAAGACCATTATATCTGATAGGGATGTTAGGTTCACTAGTTATTTCTGGAAGACCTTATGGCACCTATTGGGGACCAAGCATAAGTTTTCTACAGCCTACCACCCTCAAATAGATGGCCAAACTGAAGTAGTGAACCGAAGTTTGGGAAACCTCCTTAGATGCCTGGTAGGTGAACATGTTGGAACATGGGATTTGTTATTACCTAGAGCAGAGTTTGCCTACAACAGTTCAGTAAATAGGACAACGGGTAAGAGCCCTTTTGAGATAGTCCATGGGTACAAACCTAATCTTCCCATTGATTTGATTCCTTTACCTATTCATGCACGAGTCTCAAAGTCCGCAGAGTCATTTGCACAGCATATTAGAGACTTGCATAAAGACATTAACCAAAAGATAAACTTAAGCAATGAAACTTATAAAAATTTGGTTTATTCCCGAAGAAGGATCAAAGAATTTGATGTAGGGGATTCTGTCATGATTAGGCTTAGGCCTGAATGGTTCCCACCTAGGACCGTTAAGAAGCTTCATGCTTGGGGAGCCGGACCTTTTAAAGAATTAAAGAAGGTTGGATCAAATGCCTATGTGCTAGACTTGCCTTCAGATATGGGCATTAGTTCTACCTTCAATATTACAGACCTGGTTGAGTACAGGGAACCAGCAACGATACCCAGTAAGGCTTTTGGAACTATCCCTTTTGTTGAGAGTGATCCTTACCCAGAGTGTCCACCAATTAATTGGCCTGAGAGAGGAGAACGGATCGAGCGTATCCTGGACGATCAAGCCATTACGACCCGGGGCCGCGGTTATCAACGCTTCCTAGTCCGATGGCAAGGCCGGCCAGAGTCGGACGATTCATGGATTTCTCGAGAGGACTTGCAACGCCTCAACCCAGACCTTCTTGAGAGATATATGAGCCAGTCTGATCTTCACTCAACAAGGTCGAGTTCCTCCCACCCCGAGAGAATTGGTGCGGACACCAAAGGCACCAGAACAAGGCAGAGGCTTCTCAACCCTCTGTGGATCACTTAAATGACATTCGAGTCCACTGTAATAAAGCTTAGTCCAGCTAAGTTGTTTTCATTTAATTCCTGTAATTATTTATCTCATGTTGAGCTAGTCCAGTCCAATGTTCGTTAGCTCATGTCGAGCTAATTTTATTTTTTTTGAGTCCTATCCAAGCATACTAAAGACTCAAGACCACATCATACAAGTAAAGAGCAAGTCCAACCATATTGAAGACATGGAATTTTAGCCCAAGTCCAACCCATCTTGAAGATTTGAAGACCCCAGGAGGAAAATCAGAAACCCTGATTCCTTGTAGATGCCCTCAAGATGCCCAGATTTCCTTCCAGATGCCAAAATATATTCATAGACCAAGGCATCCATGATTTTAGAGGTCCATCTGCATCCTAGCCCAAAGAAATCAAGCCCAGGCGCCAAGCCCAAGCCCCTAAGAAGCAAGATACCAGGGAATATTCCTGCTACCTGGCTACCAGGCCACCCCAGCTTCCAGAGGCCCAAACCCATGCACCCGAGCCCCTTTGGGCTGGCCCCTTGCTGCTCTTAGAAGCCCAACACACCCCCCTAGGTGTCCTTGGAGTGTTGGCCAAGTCAAGAGAAAATTTAGGGATTTTTTCTACCTAATGTTTCCTTATTTTCTAGCTAGGGTTTGAGAGGGAAAAGGATTCTCATGTAAAGACTAATGTGCCCTTACTTGGAGCCCAAGGTTAAGGGTCTATTTAAGGGACCCTAGCCTCTTGTATGAATGGAGAATTTTGATGAATGAAAACCTTGAGTTCTTCTATTGAGTTGTGTGATACTCTGCTGTGTGCATAAAGGGATTTGCGAGAGTTTTTCTTCCTAGTGCTGCAATCATCTTCTTGCTGCCAACAAGCATCTCAGATCCCTGGACGCCCACTCCAAAAGAAGCCTTCCCTTGCTATTTTTTCTTTGTTTTATTGTTCCTTAGTGAGTTTTCTAACCCCTGACAGGTCGTTTACAGGTCCCCTAGTTTCTACAAATCCAACGACTCCAGCCAAGCCTTAATCGGATCACCGAGCAGAAAGCCGGGTATCCGCGGATCTTTGGCTCGATTTTCCAGGCCACATCCATCGAGGAACGAGAGACCCTTTGCTGCGATCTTCACAGATGTTGTTAGGTACACCCCCTCTACCTCCAGTATTTTATTGTAGGAGAACTTGCCCTAACCGAGGCTTCTCAACCCCGGCGATCCTTCTTTTCTACTTTTCTAGGTCCTAATCTGCATGCTGATCTTCTAAAATTCATATAAAATTCCCTACAACTTATTTTAATCTAAAATTCGGGAATTAATTACTCAACCCCACATATAAAATATACAAAAAAAATTGCATGCATATTAGTTCCCCATCACTTAAGGGCACCGAAGTTGCAACATAAGGGGAGGATTGAGACCCTCTCCTTAGCCCAAAACCACCTCCCGTGCATTCGAACCTAAGCCTTTAATCTTAAAATTAATTAGACCTAATTTGCCCTAGTGGGCTAGGGACGCCAACAAGTCAGGTCTAGGCTAGTGTTGAGTTAGTTTGTCTAGTTACTCTGTGTGTGCTTTGTACTCAGTGTCTAGAACGGTGGTTTAGGTATTCTATCCCGAAGGGCTTGTGTGCTAGTCCGCCTACCTGGCCAATCACTGATTGGTGTCTAGGATTAGCAATTATGGACCTAACACTCCCATTACACCCCTGGCTGAGTCCCGAGTTACTACAGGCTAGCTTGCCACTTTGATTGGGCATCTAGTTTAGGCTCTAGGTCTAGTTAGCCCGTAGTCGTTTCAGTCGAGTCTCATTTGGTGTGCTTGCTTGCATCATCATGTCCACCCGGAACGGAGTACCCTACCAACCTGGTCAAATCCAACCTGATTTAGAGGCCATGGTTAGAACTCTTACCGAAAGTATGAACAAATTGAGTCAGGATATGACTGCTACTGTTGCCCAGTTTAGGGAACAAGTCCATGAGGATCTTACCCAGCTTAGGGATCGAGTCCAAGTACTTGAGGAACCTAGGCATCAGAATTGGACTCCTGACACAGATTTTAATGTGTCTCAACCTCACCCACACCAGGAGCCTAGAAGACCTTTATACAGAGATCCTGAACCTAATCATAGGAGGCCTGACCCAGAGCCTAAAGATAGAGATGATAGGTTCATCCAGAACATCAAATTAGATGCACCCACTTTTGATGGTAGCTTAAACCCTAAGGTGTATTCTGATTGGGAGGGTGAGATGGACTAGTACTTTGAGTGGTATGCCATGTCTGAGGAATGGAAGTTCAAGTTTGCCAAGATGAAGTTAGTGCATCAAGCTAGGTTATACTGGGGGAACATTGAGCTAACCATTAGGAGACGAAATGTTGAGCCCATAACCACTTGGCAGGGTATGAAAGAGAAGCTTAGAGATAAGTACCTACCCATTTCATACCAATAGAATCTGTTAGACCAATGGCAAACCTTGAAATAAGGGAACCGATCTGTCTCAGACTACATAGCCACCTTTGATGAGTACCTGATGAGATGTGATGTGAGTGAAGCCCATGAGGTCACTTTGTCTAGGTTTAGGGCTGGACTTAGGGAAGACATTAAGAGGGAGTTGTTTCTGAGAGAGGTTACTGACCTAAACCAGGCCTATCAGATTGCACTGAACACTGAGAAATTTTAGAGAGGACCTATACCTTCTAGGGTTAGTGCCCCAATCCCAAGAAATGGACCTAGCCAAGTTACCCCTAGCAAACCTATTCAGGGCATTCCCACCCCTAGGCCCATGGACAAAGGTAAGGTACCTGACACCCAGAGAACACCTAGTTCTAGTATCACCTGTTTTAAGTGCCAGAAACCCGATCATATCTCCAGCCAGTGTATAGCCATAGCCTGTTTTAAGTGCCATAGGGTAGGTCATGTTTTTAGCCAGTGCCCTCATCGATCCCTTTACATAGAAGAGGGAGAGGAAGAGAATTCCAAGCCTAATGAAGAATTTGAAGAAGAAGTTTATGAGGCAGGAATGAACTTGGTTGATGAGTATGAAGGAAAAGAGGAACCCACAGAGTCTGACCAGTTAGGGGTTGTGAGATGCATCCTGTCCCAGAGTAGAGTTCAGGAGGATTGGCGTAGGACTAATATCCTATAGACTTTCCTTAAATTAGGGGATAAGGTATGTAAGATCATCATAGATAGTGGGAGCTGTGTGAATGCCATTTCTGCTAGCACTGTCAAAATGTTAGGCTTAACCCCAGTCCCCCACCCCAACCCCTATAAGGTTTCTTAGGTAGATTCTACCTCTATACCCATCCAGTCTAGATGTTAGGTCCAAATCCAAATGCAATCCTATCAAGAGAAGATTTGGTGTGATGTCTTGCCCATGGGGGTGAGCTGTATAATTCTTGGGTGACCTTGGTTATATGATCATGATGCCACCCTCTTAGGAAAATCCAATACCTGTGTCTTTAGTTTTAATGGGAAAAAGATCACAATCCATTCAGTCCCGCCTAAGGACAAGGTAGCTAAAGGACCCAATAAGGTCAAAGAAATGAAGAATGGAGTGAACCTAATTAGTGATAAGGATCTAGAACAAGAAATTCATAATGGTTCACCCATTTGGATGTTGACTGCTGAGGAACTTAGGACTCCTACACCCTCAGAGCCTCCTCAGGAAGTTAGGCCTTTGTTAGAAGAATTTGATGATATTTTTCCCGTGGATCTGCCAGACCACCTTCCACCTCTTAGGGATATCCAGCATTCCATAGATTTAATCCCAGGAGCTACTTTACCCAACTTGCTCCATTATAGGATGAATCCATCTAAGCATAAGGAACTGCAAAAGCAGGTTGGAGAATTGTTGAGGAAGGGGTTCATTAGAGAGAGTCTTAGCCCTTGTGCAGTCCCTGCACTACTGACCCCAAAGAAGGATGGCACGTGGAGGATGTGTGTTGAAAGTCATGCCATCAACAAAATCATAATCAAGTATAGGTTTCCCAGCCCTAGACTAGATGACATGCTAGATATGATGGCCGGTGCAATGATTTTTTCCAAAATTGATCTTAAGAGCGGTACCATCAGGTTAGGATTAGACCAAGGGATAAGTGGAAAACCGCTTTCAAAACTAAGGATGGTCTCTATGAATGGGTTGTTATGCCTTTTGAGTTGTCCAATGCCCCTAGTACTTTCATGAGGATTATGACCCAGGTGCTTAGAGCTTTCATAGGGAAGTTTGTAGTGGTCTATTTTGATGACATCCTGATCTATAGTAAGACCCCTATAGACCACCAAGGCCACCTTAGACAAGTCTGCCAAGTTTTGAGGAATGATAGTCTCTACGGTAATCTCAAGAAGTGTAAATTCATGACCAGTAGAGTTATCTTCCTTGGTTTTGTAGTAAACCCTGACGGCGTGGCTACCGATCTAGAGAAGATTAGGTCCATAGTAAAATGGCCAGAGCTGACCAGTGTGCATGAAGTCAGAAGTTTCCACGGCTTGGCTACCTTCTATAGACGATTCAACAAGGGGTTTAGTACTGTAGTTTGATGCGGGATAGGGATTGGACTGGATCGCTGGAGAGCATGAAAGTCACCAGAGATTAGGATTTGCAAAGAAGGAGGAAAGAAGAGGGTGCAGGGTTAAGAAAAATATTGGGGTTCACATAGATTCCTCAAGAAGAACAAGCACATAGCAAAGGGGCTCACACAGATGCCCTAGAAGAACAAGCACATAGCAAAGGGGCTCACATAGATGCCCTGGGCTCACATAGATGCCCAAATTCAGGGATCACACAAAAACCCTGGGAAGATGGAGAAGGGATCATACAGATACCCTAGGATCACACAGATCCTTCACATAGAATAGTTTTCTCTTAAATCCAAACTAGATCAAAAACTCACGCCTCCTGAGAGGGTGTACTCCAGTACACTGTCACGACCCATGGGAGTAATGAGCCTCCGGGCCGGACGTGAAGTTCTAGATTAGAGTTTGGTAAAGCATCGCAATTCCTTTAATTTCTTTTTTTCTGTGAATCTGAATCTACTAGCTGTGATCAAAACAAAATTCAAAAAAAAAAGAAAAATAGTACATTTTTCATTGCCATAATTTTTTTTTTGATTCCATTTAAGGTTAGTTATAATCACACAAAGTTTTAGCATCATAAGAAATTCACGGAAAATACTAAAATTCCTACTTCAATCTTCTATCCTGATGAAATAGTCTACAGTACATGGTCTGTTGTTTTTATTGTTTCTCTGTATAGACAGATCAAAATTTTCTGATTTTTATTTTTCTAGGATTCTCATAATTCATATTATTTCTAAAAAAATTTTTAGATTTTATTTCGATTTTTATAATTTCTAGCATTCGAAATACTCTCTGAGATTCAATCTAAACTGAAATTCCAGTAAGAACCAATCTCAAAAAAATTTTGAATTTGAAGTTCAAATTTTAAATTTTAAAATTTTAAAATTCTGACATTATAGAATCTAAAACTTGGAGTTTGAAATTTAAATTTTAAAATTTAAGTTTGAATTTGAAATTGTTTGAAAACTAATCAAGTCAATTAATTAAGTCAGCTCATAAAACACAAAAAAAAAAAAATTTTGCATTCATTTGAAAACATCTTAAGGGCATCAATATGACATGGGGGCAAGAGTTCATCACTTGTCCTTAGCCCAAAACCATGACCCATCATCTCGATCCTAATCCTTAATTAAAACCAATTAGACTTAATCACCCTAATGGGTTAGGGACACCAACGAGTCGAGTTCGGATTAGGGTCAAGTTGATTGTGTCCACTAATTGGTGTGTGCTTACGAGCTTGGTGTCTAGGATTGGTGTATTAGGGCTTGTGGGTTGGTCCACCTATCTGGCCAATCACAAATTGGTGTCTAATGTTGGCAGAACAGGGACCTCCACTCCCCTTCCCACCTACCTGGCTAAGTCACATAAGTTACTACTAGCTAGTTGGTCCTTTTAATTAGATCTCTAATTCGTACTCTAGGTCTAGAAATCCTTAGCACGAGTTTGAGTCAAATTGTTTGCATGACAACTAGATCAGGAACTCCTTACCACCCTTCACAAGACCAACCAAGTTCATCCATGGACACTAGTATGGAAACCATTATGAGATCTATGATTGAGCTACTTGAACGTTTGGATTCTAGGTTTGATCAATTCGAGGAAAGGATAGGAAACCTAGAGGAATCTAGGTTGACCCCAACTGAACCAACTTCACCTAGATTACCTTCAGTTTGCCCTAGAGCCTAATGATAGGAACATACACCTGATCCAATTCATAGAAGGCCACATCAGGATTATGCTGATCACACTCCAGAGCCATATCCTAGAAGACCTCGCCATGATACTTTTGATCAGGATGATCGGGCCTTAAG
This sequence comes from Areca catechu, assembly GCA_021397845.1. Lineage (NCBI taxonomy): Eukaryota > Viridiplantae > Streptophyta > Magnoliopsida > Arecales > Arecaceae > Areca > Areca catechu. The sequence goes on along the minus strand of CM038039.1, from coordinate 176,112,728 downwards.
GAATATCCGTCTAGATGCACCAACCTTTGAGGGAAGCCTAGATCCTAAGGTGTATATAGACTGGGAGGCTGACATGGAACAATATTTTGACTGGTATGATATGTCTAAAGAGAGAAGATTCAAGTTTGCCAAAATCAGACTAGTCCGTCAAGCTAGGTTGTATTGGAGAAATGTCGAACGCATAGCTAGGTAGAGGGGAGACTTACCTATAGCGACCTAGAGAGACATGAAAAGAAAGCTTAGAGAGAAATATTTGCCTATGTTTTATCAGCAAAGGTTGTTAGATCAGTGGCAGCAATTGACAAAAGGAAATAAGACCGTTTCTGAATACGTTGCTAAATTTGATGAGTTTGTAATGCGATGAAACGTAGTTTAGTCTGAGTCAGCCACATTATCGAGGTTTAGATCAGGATTGAATGAAGATATAAAAGGAGAACTGTTTTTGAGAGAAGTCCATGATTTAGATCAGGCATACCAAGTTGCCATGGACTATGAGAGGTTTCAAAGGAGAGCTACATTTAGACGACTTGAGCCCATTAGGTTTAATCCGCCTGTTAGTCGACCTAGTTCATTCCCTGGTACAACCAATAGACCAAGATCCAGCTGGAATCCAACCCCTAGGCCCAACCCAGGCCATTCCCCCAATTCCTAGAGAAGACAAAGGAAAGAGCCCTGAAGTTCGAGGTGAGAGGGAACGAGTCTGCTATAAGTGTTGTAAACCAGGTCATTTCGTGAGCCAATGTCCCTCTAGAGCTTTACATATAGGGGAGGCAGAAGAAGGTGAATCAGAACCCCTGGAGAATGATGAAGAGGAGGTTTATGAAGCAGGGGATTGCTTGGCTGATTAGTATGAAGGAGATGAAAAAAATATAGATTCATCAGATGTGTTAGGAGTTGTGAGATGTATCATGACATAGACCAAGGAGCAGGAAGACTGGCGTAGGACTAGCATCCTACACACATTTGTCAAAATAGGAGAAAAGGTCTGTAAGATCGTGATGGATAGTGGAAGCTGTGTCAATGCCATTTCCACTAGTGCAGCCAAGAGTCTAGGATTACCGACTGAACCACATCCCAATCCATATAAGGTATCCTAGATCGATTCCACTTCTATCCCAATCAAGCAGAGATGTCAGGTCCGAATCTAACTTCAGTCCTATCAGGAACGAATCTGGTGTGATGTGCTCCCTATGGGAGTAAGTAGCATCATCCTAGGTAGGCCATGGCTGTTTGACCATGATGTGACAATTTTTGGTCGATCAAATTCCTGTGCTTTCAATTTCAATGGCAAGAAAATTGTCATTCATCCAACCCAGCCTAAGGACAACACCAAAAGAGGAGCTAGCAGCCTGAAAGAAAAAAGGACTGGATTAAATTTGATAGGTGCAAGAGAATTAGAAAAAGACATTAATGCGGGAGCACCTATTTTGATGGTAGCTGCTAAGGAAACTAAGGACCACACCCCTGTAGAACACCCTCAAGAGGTGGTCCAATTATTGAATGAATTTGAAGACGTGTTTCCCGAGGACCTACCCGATAGTCTTCCACCTTTAAGGGACATACAGCATGCCATAGATTTAGTCCCTGGCGCGACTTTACCTAATTTGCCTCATTATAGGATGAATCCAACAGAGCATCAGGAGTTACAAAGGCAAGTTAGTGAACTTCTTAGAAAGGGGTTTGTTAGAGAAAATTTAAGCCCATGTGCAGTCCCTGCCTTGTTAACCCCTAAGAAGGATGGCACCTGGAGGATGTGTGTAGACAGTCGTGCCATCAACAAGATTACTGTTAAATATAGGTTTCCAATTCCAAGACTGGACGATATGTTAGACATGATAGCCGGATCAACGATTTTCTCCAAGATAGACTTAAAGAGTGGCTATCACCAGGTTAGGGTTAGGCCTGGAGATGAATGGAAGACCGCTTTTAAGACTAAAGATGGATTATATGAGTGGTTAGTCATGCCGTTAGGTCTGTCCAATGCACCCAGCACCTTTATGAGAATTATGAATTAGGTGTTGAAAACCTTCATCGGAAAATTTGTGGTGGTCTACTTTGATGACATTCTTATCTATAGCAAGACTAAGGCAGACCATTTAACCCACCTAAGGCAAGTATGCCAAGACCTTAGAAAGGATAGCCTCTATGCCAATATCAAGAAGTGTGATTTCTTAACACATAGAGTTATCTTTCTAGGATTTGTAGTCACATCTGAAGGAGTGTCCGCTGACCCTGCGAAAATTAAGTCCATAGTAGAGTGGCCTGTACCCAAAAGCATCCATGATATCCGTAGTTTCCATGGTTTAGCCACCTTCTATAGGAGATTCATTAGAGGGTTCAGTACGATAGTGGCTCCAATCACTGATTGTATTAGGAAGGGAACTTTTGAGTGGACTAAAGCAGCAGACAAAGCCTTCCTAACAATTAAGAAAAAGAATAGATGAATAAAATTTTTGGCTTGGATTATTCTTTCTATGTGATTGTCTTTGTGTCTATGTGGTTTAGTCTTTCTCCTCTTCCACGCCCACTCTAGTTCCTCCCTTCTTCCATCTCCAACGCCCAAGGACTCCTTTCTTCCTCTCCAATCTCAAGCAAGCCTTCAACATGCAATGGTGAATCAAGAGGATCAACACAAGGAGACCAACCTGTTCCATCTCAAGCACTCCACCATGGTGCCAAGAAGGATCCCCATCAATGCTTCATCCACCTCTCTTCCCTTTCTCCATTTCATGTTTTGTTAAGTTCTTTCATCTTAGGGATTTCTTTGTTGCAGGGTTCTCTGGAATTCCGACTTCAAGAGGAAGGATCTCTTGCCACCAATCCAGAAAACAAGAAGAGTCTCCAACCTGTAGCATGGCCTGGTCATTTGGAAGATTCCCTCAAGAGTGATCTCATTCTTATTGGAAAATCAATGCCAGGTAAGTCAGTATCAATTAGGTCTGAGACATTAATCTGACTAGCATGACTAGTGGTTTTAATTATGTCCTATTTCTTTATTATTTCGAAGACTCGTTAATTAGGGTTATGCATGATTATTCAAGTTTGCTTCATTAACTTATCTTTGATAAATTATGCTGAACTCTTCATATGTCGATAGAACTTGCCAATTAATCTTCGCTAATCTCCTTTAGAGTTGCATAATTTCATCTTCACTTTGCATCCCCTACCATAGTTGCTCCTATTACAGACTGTATTAGGAAGGGAGAATTTCAGTGGACTAAAGCAGCCCATAAAGCCTTCCTAGATCTTAAGGATAGGATGACCCAGGCATCCATTTTGAGGTTACCCAACTTTTCTAAAGTATTTGAGGTTGCCTGTGATGCTTAGGAGTAGGTATAGGTGGAGTCCTAAGCCAAGAGAATAATCCCGTAGCATTCTTTAGTGAAAAACTTAATGATGCTAAGCTTAGGTATTCTACCTATGATAAAAAATTTTATGCGGTAGTGCAAGCTTTGCGTTACTGGAGACATTATTTGCTACCGCAGGAATTTATGCTATTTTCGGACCATGAGGCTCTTAGATTCTTGAATTCCCAGAAGAAGCTTAACCCTAGGCATGCTAAGTGGGTAGAGTATATCCAGTCCTATACTTTTGTTTTGAAACATAAGGCTGGGACTGAAAATAAGGTAGCTGATGCCCTTAGTCGTCGATCTTTGTTATTGAATTCTGTTAGGACTGAAGTCGTAGGGTTTGAGCAGATCAAAGAGGAATATGAGTCGTGTCTGGATTTTAAGACTGTGTACCAGGATCTAGCTCGAGGACCATCTAGTGATCATAAGGATTATACCCTTTTAGATGGCTTTCTGTCCTTTAAGAATAGGCTTTGCATCCCTAGAACTTCTCTTAGGGAATTTTTGATTTGGGAAATTTATGCTGGAGGTCTATATGGCAATTTTGGAAAAGACAAGACCACCATGGCTATTGAAGACCACTTTTTCTGGCCTAGCTTAAAAAGAGATGTAGCACACATTGTGGCTAGGTGTCGGACCTGCGCTGTTACCAAACAGCGAAAACAGAACACCGGCCTTTATACCCCACTCCCTGTCCCAGATTGTCCTTGGCAAGATGTGAGTATGGACTTTGTGTTAGGTTTGCCTAAGACCCAGAGGAGGCATGACTCTATCTGTGTCGTAGTCAACCGTTTTTCTAAGATGGCCCATTTCTTGCCTTGTTCCCAGACTTTTGATGCATCTAAGGTAGCCACCTTGTTCTTTAATGAGATAGTTCGACTCCATGGCCTACCTAAGACAATTGTTTCAGATAGGGATGTCCGGTTCACCAGCTATTTTTGGAAAACCCTTTGGCATAAGTTAGGAACAAAACTTAAGTTTTCAACTGCCTATCATCCCCAAAGTGATGGACAAACTGAAGTAGTGAATCATAGCTTAGGCAATCTGTTAAGGTGTCTTGTTGGTGAAAACACTAGTAATTGGGATTTGTACTTACCTAGGGCTGAATTTGCATACATTGACTCGGTTAACAGGTCTACAGGTAAGAGTCCATTTGAAATTGTGCATGGTTACAAACGTCACACACCTCTTGACCTAGCTCCTTTACCAGTCCACACACGAGTCTCCGAGTCTGCTGAAGTTTTTGCACAGCATATAAAAGACTTGCATAAAGAAATTCATGCCAAAATAATTTAAGTAATGAAACTTATAAGAAGTTGGCTGATTCTAAAAGGCGAGTCAAAACTTTTGTTGAGGGAGACTATGTAATGATTAGGTTAAGGCCTGAACGGTTTCCTCCTGGAACCGTTAGAAAGTTACATGCTAGAGGAGCTGGACCATTTAGAGTGGTGAAGAGAGTAGGGTCCAATGCCTATGTGCTCGAGTTGCCTTCAGAACTAGGCATTAGCTCCACTTTCATCATTATAGATCTAGTAGAGTATAGAGAGCCAGTTGTAATTCCTAGTGAGCCTTTTGAGCCTAATCCTGCTCTTGAGAGTGAACCCAACCCTGTGTGTCCACCAACAAACTGGCCTGTGAGGAAAGAGCAGATTGAAAAGATCTTGGACGATCAGGTTATCTCTACTCGTAATCGAGGATACCAAAGATACCTAGTCCACTGGCAAGGAAGGCCAGATTCTGATGACTCTTGGATCTCCCAAGATGAATTACAAGAGCTGGATCCAAATCTCTTGGAGAGAAACCAGAGCCAACTTGATCCATAATCGACAGGGTCGAGTTCCTCCCATCCCGGGAGAATTGGTGCGAGTACCAGAATCAGAAGAAGACTTCAGGGTTCCATCTGGATCTCTGATTGACCTTGCATGAGAAAATTAGGGTTTGTAATAAGGATTGACCTGATCAATCCAATTTTGAGTCTGTAATTTTGTCATTTCAATTTTGTTGAGTCATGTTGACTCAGTCCAAGTCCTAGTAGTGGTCTAGGTCTTCTCCAGGTTGGTGCCATTTTTTTTTGCAGCCAAGTCAAGGCCCAAGCAAGCGGGCGCCACACTCCCAGCCACACGCCAGAGCCCATGAGGCGCCACATCCCTTACCCAGTGTGCCTTGGTCCCCACACCACAAGAAAGCAGGTCCCTTTTTTCATGCGCCACTTAAGGAGAGATCAATCTAGGATCCTCAATCCAAAGGGGTGCCTAAAACAATTCCATAAGAGCCAAGCTATGAAAAGAAAGGAGCAATACTTAGGGAACAAGACTAGGAGGCGCCCAAATACTTCCAAATAAAACCAAGCATGGAAGGAAAATAATTGTCTTGAAGAGCAAGGCTAGGAGGCGCCATCTTCTTGCCATTTGGAGCCACCAATCAACACTTAAGGAAGCTTTTGGCCAGCCATCATGGGGAGGATTTGATTGTACACGCCTAATTTGATTTCTTGTAAAGGCCTATAAAATGGACCCCTCTTGTAAGTTTTAAGAACAATGATGAATGAAATCAATTTTTTTGTGAGCAACTTTGTGTTTCTCTCTTCTGCACTTGTGTTCAGGTGTTGAGCTCCGTGAGGGAGTAAATCTGTGTTCCCTAGGATCCTTGAGGAGGTGTGTATCTCCAACCCCAAAACCCTACCAAAACTATAGGTTAGCCACTTAAATTCCAAACCCTAGCCGCCCATCATCTTGTTCATTCCACCAATCATCCAAACCCTAATTTTCCACATCATCTCACGGCCCCTCTCTTCCAAGTAGAGGCCGACCACCAGCATCCAGGTCCAGATCGGCTACTTCGAATACAGAGCAAACCCCAGAGGAAGTCAGATCAGCATCCAGGAGAATCAGGATTTCAGCAACATCAATTTTTCAAGTTCTTGTTAACTGGTAAATCCTTTCTTTGAGTATCTGGTTCCTTAACTTGTTCTTCTTCTTTCCCAGATCCTGAGTTCAGGAGAAGCCAACTCTGCCAAAGGGCCAGTATTGGAGGATCCATTGCGAAGATATCTGAATCCGAGGATCCAACAATCTGCTCGAGAGAGTCCTTCCACAAAACTCTGTGAAGATCACTGCCTGGTACATAACCCTTCCCTTCTCTTTATTTCTGTCCTGTTGAAAGTTCAAAGCGAAATCCTAGGTCTGGGAGTTTCTCAACCCCCAGTGATCCTTTACTTCTGAACTACTTTGATAATCTAGTTTCTTTGAATTGTGCTTTCAATTATTATATAGTTTCTTTCAATTTAGTTTAACTTTCCTTTGAGTCAATGCCGACTTCTGAAAATATAAAAAAAAAAAGAAAAAAGAATTAGTCTTAATTTACTTCCGCATCGCATCATCTCTTTTGTTCTGCATCATAAATTGGTTCACAACCAATTGAAGGCCGAAACGAACTCCGAATCAGTTCAAAACTGATTCAAAAAAATTCTAGCACAGTGCTGGTCAACCCGGAACAATTTTCGATTGACACAGATAAGGAAAAGATGGGAAAAAGAGTGCTCAAAAAATATTGTGACCATAAAACCGAGATGATTCCCAATCATAATCGGTATCCGGATCAGAGAGTTATCCTCTGTGGCCTGTGACCTCATAGGTTCGAACCTAAATGGTAGCACTAGAACAATTCTAGTACCAGCACAGGAAACCATCTAGCAATGGGTCCCGGCGTCCGGATAGGTCGAAGATGCGGGAGCAATCTGTCGAACCTCTGGCATATGGTTACCGTATAATTCATCCCTTTGACCTCTAATGCTCAGGATGACTGAGATTGGGCTACCAACCCAGACAGAGTCAGTCCACTACGTGTCTCAACCTCGCAAGCCCAGTGACTCTTCACTAGGGCTACCCCTACCGAGGATTTGCTAAATTGAGATATTGCGAGACATTCAATCCAAACTGTTTGGACAGGTCAATTCCATCTTGGTCCATCACTGCTTCACAAGTACTTGCCTGTACCCAGAAACCTTCCGTCACCGGATTAAAAATCCGGGTAGTCCGGCACCAAAGCATAGGGAGTTTCTTGCAAGCTACCATGATGACCTCAGGTCAGCGGGACACATATACCCATATCCAATCGTGAGTTTTCCTTTGGCAGAAAGGGGCTGCACGGAGTCACGTTCAATGTGATACCACATATCCCACTTGTAGATAACATCAGTGTCACCACACTCATTTGGTCAAGAGGACAACCAAATGATGTGAACTACAACAACCTATACTTGATATATTGCCATCCAGTACAATATATCCTTTGGTTGTGAACTTGGTTTAAGGACCACTCGATACATCCTCTCTGTATCGAAGTCAGTGTAGTCCTAAGGACATCATCACATGGAAAGAGTTCATTTCAGGAAAATTTAGTATGTGATGAGCTACCAAAAATAATATTTTATTAATTCATAAAAAGAATACAATACTGAGCTCAACCGCCTACAACCCAAGCGATTGGCTTTGGGACACAATTCCCAACATTAGGATCCTATGACCCTAATCAAATCATGAATGACTTCCTTGGCCAAGTCTCTATTGTGTGTGACCCATTGGGTTCCACATCTAGCCAGCAGTATGTTTAGGTTTGAACTGATTCGATTCGATCGAACTCAATTGACCTAATTAGGTCAAATTGGCTCACCTAATTGTCCAATTCGTATCACACATCGAATTGTCTCATGAAACCAAATCAATTGGTTCATGAAGACTTACAAGATAAGATTGACGTCTAGCAATGTGTCATGCCTACTTGAAAGATGAGAAATTTTGGTGGATTTACTAAAATACCCTTCAGTGGTGAGTTACTGGGCAACTCAGTCCTTTGATCAGCTTGCACCCTGAATATGACTATGGATATGGATACTTGTCAAATCAAATTTCATATTCATTCCTTGCTCAATCTGATAATGATGATTCATTAATGAACCATTAGAAACTATTTCTAATGTTCATACTTTGATCAAAGATTTCCCAAATTTTCATTTGATTGAAATCATCTGGATGCGCTTACCTCTTACAAGAGTTGATCGATTGCTTTTTGACCTACTCACAACCTCCATATGCAATCCACCATACCAAGTATCACCCCATGCATGACTCAGTGTCATGATTGAGTGTGAACCAATGTATGGATTCATGCATACAAGGTACCATGGCAGTCTCAGGTCAAAGGACCAAATGCACTACTCCCACTATGAGAACTATCTATTGACAAATAGATAAGGTTCCATCAGATGTTCTCAAGCTGGATCCATTCAGCGAACTCATTCTCTAACGAGCACACACATCCTAGTATTAGTGTCAAACACAAGTGACTGTCAGATCAGTCACCCTCTTCACCAAGCATACATATGATGTGCTGGTCTTACCGGAAACATTAATCCCCTACTTAATATCCCATCGACCAGGAATATTCTAGATTAGGGTTTTAAGGCTTTAGGTCTCACTGGTATGATCTCATCATAACCTTAGAACCATAGCCCTAATCTATGAGGATCATCATATCTTAATAAAATTAATAAGACACAGCGTATGATGAAAATAAAATGCCTTTATTAATTGATAATGTCAATACACTAGTTCGGGATACAAAAGAAAATTCCATCGAAATACAATATTTTGATTGGCCTTTAGGGTATAATCCTTTCAGCTATTACTCTTCCCCTGCTGCGTTTCTCCTTCACTGACACATCTTCCACTCCTTATAGTTCAGAGTCCATCAAGAGGTTCCGACCAGGAGGATCTATTCCCCTGGATCGTCACTGACTTGATCGTCGGAGTGCCCCAGCCGGAAACCCCAGCCCAGGTCACTAACCCCTATTTCGCCGGTCCAGGAGTAGAGGCTGGCAGGTAGCGAAAGGAGCGCACTCCAGTACCGCAGCAACTATGGGCCACGATGGTCTTAGTGGCAATAAATTGGTGCACCAGGAAGGGGAGCGAATAAACCCTCCATCTCTTCATAGACAAGCCAAGCGGGAGGATGGTGACGACAAGGGCAAGGGAGGCTTCCACCAACCATGCCGTGGACTCCCCCTCTCAGGGAAACCCGCACCGCCAAGAAGCGGAGCCACCCATTCCGGTCCAGCCATCTCCACCAGAAGCTCAGCTGGCTGCACTTGCCCAGTAGATGCAGGTCCTTGCCATGGTTGATAGTGGAAGCTCCACAACGTTCTTTTTTATGATGCCTTCTCCAGAATGAATATTTCCCCCGATCGGCTTAGGCCCGTGCACACACCCCTTGTCGATTTCACGGGCGATTCTGTGAGAGTAGAAGGAGAAATCACTCTCCTGGTCACTGCCGGAACCCCACTTCGGCAGAGCACCATCATAATGACTTTCACGATTGTAAGGCTCCCTTCCGCCTACAACGTGATATTGGGTCGACCCGGGCTCAACTTGCTTGACACCGTCGTCTCCACCAAGAGGCCAAGGTCCCTCAGGATGACCCCAGCACGGACGACCTTGATCAAAGGGCCCAGACCCCAGAGGAGGCCTAGTCGAGCATCTACTTTCTTATTTGCTTGGAGACGATCCCGCAAAGATGGTGCAAATCGGAGCCCAGCTACCCGAGGAGGAGAGGGCCTAATTGCTGGGGCTCCTGTGGGCGAACGCAGATGTGTTCACATGGATGGCGGTAGACATGCCAAGTATTCCCCCTGACATCATTACTCATAAATTAAGTGTCGACCAAAAGCACAAGCCAGTTCGACAGAAGAAATGGAGTTTTGCCCCGGAGAGACAGGAAGCTATCAAGGAAGAGCTAGATAAACTCCTGGCTGTTAGTTTCATTCGAGAGGTCCAATATCCAAGCTGACTGGCGAATGTGGTGATGGTTAAGAAGAATAATGGCAAATGGATGATCTGTGTAGACTACACCGACCTCAATAAAGCTTGCCCAAAGGATAGCTTTCCTCTCTCGAAGATTGACCAGTTGGTGGATGCCACCTCGGGCCACTGGCTGCTTTCCTTCATGGATGCATTCTCTGGGTACAATCAAATCTGGATGCATCTGGAGGACAAGGAGCACACTGCCTTCGTCACTGACCAGGGGACATACTGCTATAGGATGACACCCTTTGGTCTGAAGAATGTGGGGGCCCCCTATCAGCGCCTGGTTAGCAAGATCTTCAAGGACCAAATTGGTTGCAACATGCAGGTGTATGTGGATGACATGCTCGTCATGAGCAGGCCGGGCTTGAGCCACGTAGCTGACCTCCCCGAGTCCTTCCACAACCTGCGGCAGCATCAGATGAAGCTGAACCTGGTGAAGTGCACCTTCCGGGTGGCAGCAAGAAAATTCCTGGGCTTCATGATCACCCAAAGGGGCATCGAAGCAAACCTAAAGAAGGTGTAAGCCATCATCGATATGGAACACCCGACCTCCAAGAAGCAGGTCCTATGCCTGACGGGACGTGTCGCCACCATCAGTAGATTCATCTCGAGGTCGGCCGATCGTTGCCTGCCATTTTTCAAGGCACTACGCAAGATGCACGACTTCACCTGGATCGAAGAGTGTAGGATAGCCTTCGAGGAGCTGAAGAACTTCCTCGCCTCCCCTCCATTGCTCTCTAGGCCAGAAGAAGGAGAGGAACTCTTGCTGTACCTGCCGGTGACACCAAGAGCTGTCAGCTTAGTTCTCATCCGCACAGACGAGGACAAATCTCAGAAGCTGGTGTACTACTTCAGTAAAATTCTCCGCGACACGGAGATCAGGTATACTCGCTCCAAAAAACTCATTTTTGCAATAATAAAGTCTGCTAAGCACCTCATGCCCTATTTCCAAGCACACCCAATAGTGGTGGTGACGAACCAACCATTGAGGACTATCCTCACCTGACCCGAGACATCCGAGAGGTTGGCTAAGTGGTCCCTATTGCTCAGTGAATTAGACATAGTGTACTGATCAAGGTCATCACAAAAGGCCCAGGTCCTGGCCGACTTCATGGTCGAGTGCACCGGGTTCACTAAGGAGCCAGAGCAGATAGCAACGGAGCCCGGGCCAAGAGAAGAGCCCTGGATCCTCCACGTAGATGGGGCATTCAATTCCGGCAGAAGCAGAGCAGGCCTCATCCCGACCAATTATGATGGGTTTGTGGCGGAATGCACCATCCGCTTCAAGTTAGCTGCAACCAATAACCAGGCGGAGTACGAGGCACTCCTCGCAGGCCAAAGAGTCTCCTGTGAGCTGGGTGTGCAGGACTTCAAAGTCTTCACCGACTCCCAACTGGTCACCGGACAAGTATCCAGGGAGTATGAAGCAAGGGATGCCTAGATGATGAAGTATCTGGAGCATGTCAGCGTGAGCATGGTAGGCCTCCGGCGCTTTAGCATTTTCCACATCCCCGAGGAGAGAATGCAAGCATGGATGCATTGTCCAAACTCGTGACCATGTTGGAATCATCATTGGGACGTGCCTACATCGAGCACCTTGAATGTCCTAGCTACAAGAACCCGATGGAGGTACATCAAGTCATCCCTGAGCCAAGTTGGATAGACAAGTATATCCAGTACATCACTAACGGCACCCTGCCAGAGGACTGCACAGAAGCCACCCTCGTCAGGAAGAAAGCCTATCGGTTCATCCTGATGGAGGGCCAACTCTACCGCCGATCTTACTCCTACCCACTCTTGAGATGCCTCAGGCCCGTCGAGGTGACCTTTGTTCTCCAAGAGATACACGAAGGCCTCTGCGAGAATCACTTGGGAGGGAGGACACTGGCTTACAAAGCCCTCCACCAGGGGTACTTTTGGGAGACCATGAGGGAGGACGCAGCCGACTTTGTCAAGAGGTGTGATAAATGTCAGCACCATGCCAACAAACAACGTTAGCCAGCGGCGCCGATCTCCCAGCTCTCAGCTCCTTGGCCCTTTGCTAGTGGGAGATGGACATCTTGGGACCATTCCCCCCAGCATCTGGGCAACGAAAGTTCTTGCTAGTGGAGATCGACTACTTCACCAAGTGGGTCAAGGCAAAGCTGCTAGCTTGGATCGTGGAAGCCAATGTCTGCCAATTCTTTTGGAAGTCAATCATCTGCCGCTTCGGGCTCCCCCATTGCATCATCACCGACAACAGGCGATAGTTCGACAATCGTGAGTTCGAAGGATTCTGTGCAGCCCAAGTCATCCAACACCAGTTCACCTCGGTAGCTCACCCCCAAACAAACGGGGAAGCCGAGATGACCAACCGGACCATCCTCCAAGGGCTCCGAACCAGACTGGAACAAGCTATGGTCATGTGGGTAGAAGAGCTCCCGAGCGTTCCGTGGGCCAACAACACAACGCCCAGGACAGCAACCAATGAAATGCCCTTCAGCCTCATCTTCGGTGCCGAAGCAGTTGTCCCCGTCAAGCTCGGCATGCCTACGTTGCTGGTGCAGCAGTATGATGAAGTGCGGAACTCGGCACACCTCCTACTCAACCTGGACCTTCTTGAAGAAGCAAGGGACAAAGCCCACCTACGGATGGTGGCCTACCGACAAAGAGTGGCTCGGTACTACAACGCCCTCATCCGGATAAAAGAATTCAAGCCTGGAGACCTAGTGTTGCAGCGGGCGGAGGTGTCCCAACCTAGGGAGTGCGGCAAGCTCTCCCTGAACTGGGAGGGCCCCTAAAAAGTAGCTGAATCCCTCTCACAATAGGCCTATTACCTTGAAGATCTCGAAGGTGTCAAGTATCCAAGGACATGGAATGCCTGCAACTTGCGAAAATATTATCAATAATGTAAGGTTTCCCAATAATGATAATGATGGGGAACTAATATGCATGCAATTTTTTTGTATGTTTTACATGTTGAGTTAGTTGATTAATTCCCAAATTTTAGATCAAAATTATTTGTAGGGAATTTTGTATGAATTTTTGAAGATCAGCATGCAGATTAGGACCTAGAAAAGTAGCAAAGAAGGACCGCCGGGGCTGTGAAGCCTCGGTTAGGGCAAGTTCTCCTACAATAAAACTACTGGAGGTAGAGGGGTGTACCTAACAACGTCTGTGAAGATCACAGCGAAGGGGTCTCTCATTCCTCGACGGATGCGGCCTGGAAAACCGAGCAAAAGACCCGCGGATACCCGGCTTTCTGCTCGATGATCCGATTGAGGCTTGGCTGGAGTCGTTGGATTCGTAGGAACTCAGGGACCTGCAAACGACCTGTCAGGGGTTAGAAAGCTCACAAAGGAACAAGAAAACAAAGTAAAAATATCAAGGGAAGGCTTCTTTTGGACTGGGCGTCCAGGGATCTGGAGGGTTTGTTGGCAGCAGGAAGATGATTGCAAACACTGGGAAGAACTCTCACAAACCCCTTTATGCACACAGCAGGGTATCACACCACTCAATAGAAGAACTCAAGGTTTTCATTCATCAAAAATTGACCTCATACAAGAGGCTAGGGTCCCATAAATAGACCCTTAACCTTGGGCTCCAAGTAAGGGTACATAAGTCTTTACATAAGAATCCTTTTCCCTCTCAAACCCTAGCTAGAAAATAAGGAAATATTAGGTAGAAAAATCCCTAAAAATTTTCTTGACTTGGTCAAGACTCCAAGGACGCCTAGGGGGGCATGTTGGGCTTCTAGGAGCAGCAAAAGGCTGGCCCAAAGGGGCTCGGGTGCATGGGTTTGGGCCTCTAGAAGCTGGGATGGCCTGGTAGCCAGGTAGCAGGAATATTCCCTGGTATCTTGCTTCTTAGGGGCTTGGGCTTGGCACCTGGGCTTGATTTCTTTGGGCTAGGATGCAGATGGACCTCTGGAATCATGGATGCCCTTATCTATGAATATACTTTGGCATCCGGAAGGGAATCTGGGCATCTGGAGGGCATCTGCAATAAATCAGGGTTTTCTGAATTTTCCTCCTGGGGTCTTCAAATCTTCAAGCTGGGTTGGACTTGGGCTATACTTCCATGTCTTCAATCTAGTTGGACTTGGTCTTCACTTGTATGATATAGTCTTGAGTCTTCAGTATGCTTGGACAGGACTCAAAAAAATAAAATTAGCTCAACATGAGCTGACTAGCATTGGACTGAACTAGCTCAACATGAGTTGATAAGTACAGAACTGAAATAACAACTCAAAATACTCAAATAACAACTAAAATGGACTCAGATGAGCTAAGCCCTTATTACAGATGGACTCATAAATTATTGATCAATTCACAGAGGATTGAAAAGCCTCTATCTTATTCTGGTGCCTCCGGTGTCCCCACCAATTCTCCCGGGGTGGGAGGAACTCGACCCTGTCGAGTGAAGGTCAGACTGGCTCACATATCTCTCGAGAAGGTCTGGGTTGAGGCGTTGCAAGTCCTCTCGAGATATCCACGAATCGTCCGACTCTGGCCGGCCTTGCCATCGGACCAGGAAGCGTTGATAGTCATGGCCCTGGGTCATGATGGCTTGATCATCCAGGATACGCTCGATCCGTTCTCCTCTCTCAGGCCAAATTTGTTTGTGGACACTCTAGGTTAGGGTCACTCACAATGAAAAGGAATAGGTCCAAAGGCCTCACTAGGTAGCACTGCCGGTTCCCTATACTCAACCAGGTCTGTAATATTGAAGGTAGAATTAATGCCCAAATCCGAAGGCAAGTCTAACACCTAGGCATTTGATCCAACCTTCTCTATCACTTTAAAAGGTCCGGCTCTGCGAGCATGAAGCTTTTTTTAGGCCTAAGCCTAACCAAGATAGAATCCACTACATCAAATTCTTTGATCCATCTTCGGGAATTAGCTAGTTTGTTTAACATTAGTGGGGTGGTGAACATGTTAGGCACATGCAGACTCCTAACAAGATGATGCAAAGGACTCAAACTAACACCTAATACACTCGACTTTGCATTCCTATCGAAGGAAATTTATTAGACTTTTATGGGCCTAAACCTAAGAGACTATAGACTCTCTAGGTCTGACCCTAGTGTGGTGTGCACAAGAGTATTTACAATGGACTCCAAGCAAATGCCAGAGGGTATGCCAGAAGTATAATGCAAACCTAACATGCGTAATGAATGCATGCAGTATGCTAATCTCTGTTAAATGCAATCTAATAATCCTAGAAATGCTGGAGGTGTCAGGAAAGGGCAGAAAATAGGAAGTGGGTTCAGAATTAGTTTGGTAGGGTAGGAAAAAAGGTTCAAGGTTAGTTGGATAAAGTTCGATATAAGAAGGCATGTCAGGGACTAATCCTAGACTAATGAGGCTAACCTTACGAGGTTGCGGTATATCTATGGGGTTTGCATAATGGAATGATGGGTTACTAATCTCAGGGAAGAGGTCCCTAATGGGAACTATAGGAGGAGGCTCATCCTGAGGGTACTGATTCAAAGAGATCAGGTCCTTAATAAATTCTTCTGGTTCTTGTATTTTAGGACTAGACTCTATAATTTGGCTCTCCTCTTCGGTTTCCTTAGGTAAGGCTCTAGTAGCAGCACCTAGGTTCTCTTCCTCTATTTGTTCTTCCACTATAGCTTTAGGTTGGATGTGGTCGAGGTCAACTACCTCTAGGTTGGCTTCTACTTGGGTATCTATTAGGTCAGCTAATTCTAGGTCATCTAAAGGTGTCTCCTCTTCTCCTTCATACTCATCCACTAGGCTCGCATCAGCTTCATACACTTCCACGTTAATGTAAGCCTTGTCAATCTCAGGAATGGTTGGAGAAGGTCGGCTAGGGAAAAATTGGCTAGATCCTGGTTTCTGATTATGGACACTAATCCTAGTAGGTTCAGGTTGTCTAAGGGGTAGTGGCTCACTACTGGGCTCATATTTAGGGGTGCTAATCCTATGGGGTTCAAGTTGACTATGGAAAACCTGACTAGTACTAGATTGATATCTAGGGATTATGGGCTCCCTAGACTCATAGGATAAGGGAGCAGATCTATGGGTCACGGGATCATAAGATCTGGGGTCATAGGATTTGGGTTCAGCTCTATGGGTCTTGGGTCTACTGGACTCATGGGATATGGGTTCGTAGATCTTAGAGTCAGAGGATTTGAAGTCATAAGATCTATAGGTTGTGCGTATACTAGGCTTATAGGATGTGGGTAAATAGGATCTAGAGTCATAGGATCTAAGTTCAGTATTATAGTATGGGTCAGGCTGAGTGGCTCTCCTAGGTTCAACCTCACGATATGGTTCAGGGTTTGGGGTCCTCCTAGGTTTAGGATTATAGTATGGGTCAGGATGAGGGGCTCTCCTAGGTTCAACCTCTCGGTATGGATCAGGGTTTGGGGTCCTCCTAGGTTGAGGATTGTAGTACGGGTCAGGATAAGGGGCTCTCCTAGGTTCGACCTCATGGTATAGATCAGGGTTTGGGGTTCTCCTAGGTTGAGGGGACTCAGGATCTGGCTCAGATCGTGACCCATGGGTTCTTGCTATGGTCCCTACACGGCCTCCTAACTGGTCAAACCTATTGGCAAGATGGTCAATTCTATTGTTGGTTTGGGTAGCAGACTGAGTTAACTGGGTAGTCATATGGGCCATTTGATCAGCTAGTGCTTTTATTTGGGCTTGTAAATTTTCCATGGGTTCAGACATTTGTGAAGGAGGTGGGTGATATGAAACTCCTAATCTAGTGCTCATGCAAGACTCGATCAGACCGACTATAGCTGACTAGACCTAGAGTCCAAACTAGATGCTCAATCAGGGTGGCAAACTAGCCTATAGTAACCCTGTACTCAGCCAGGCAGGTGTAAGGGGAGTGTTAGGTCCCTGATTGCCAATCCTAGACACCAATCAGAGATTGGCCAGGTAGGCAGACCAGAACACAAGCCCTTCGGGATTGAATCCCTAAACCACCGTTCTAGACACTGAGCACAAGGCACACACAGGTTAACTTGACACAGTGATCTAACACTAGCCCGGACCCGACCAGTTGGTGTCCCTAGCCCACTTGGGCTAATTAAGTCTAATTAATTTTAGGTTAAGGCTTGGGACTGAATGCAAGGGATGTGGTTTTGGGCTAAGGAGAGGTGATCAAATCCTCCCCCCATTTGATATAGCAAGAGTGTCCTTAAAAGTAAATTATGCAATGATGGCAGGCAGATGAGGATGCAAATTAGGGTTTAGATATTTTTTTTGGTATTTTTGGAGAATATGTATTTTTTTTTTGATATTTTTTAAATAGAAGAAAACTTTTAAATCATGGCCTAATATACTGGAAATATACTAAAATTAAAAAATATGCAAAAATTGCTAAACAAAAACCTAAAACTTCCAAACTTGTCTTGCTGAAAAAACAGAGCTGAAAATTTGTAGGATGTATTTCGGCTTGAAGAAAATTCACAGGCCATAATAAAATCTACAAAAATTTTTAAAATTACTGTGAATTATGATGAATCTAAAAATATAAATTTCAGAATTTTTGGAGTTTTAATCAGGGATAAATAATTAAAATAACAGAGTATATATGGACTGGAAAATTGCAGAAAATAAGCCCTAATCTAAGCTCTGATACCAAATGATGGGGAACTAATATGCATGCAATTTTTTTTGTATGTTTTACATGTTGAGCTAGGTGATTAATTCCCAAATTTCAGATCAAAATTATTTATAGGGAATTTTTTATGAATGTTTGAAGATCAGCAAGCAGATTAGGACCTAGAAAAGTAGTAAAGAAGGACCGCCGGGGCTGAGAAGCCTCGGTTAGGGCAAGTTCTCCTACAATAAAACTGCTGGAGGTAGAGGGGTGTACCTGATAACGTCTTTGAAGATCGCAGCGAAGGGGTCTCTCGTTCCTCGACGGATGCGGCCTGGAAAACCGATCCAAAGACCCGTAGATACCCGGCTTTCTGCTCGATGATCCGATTGAAGCTTGGCTGGAGTCGTTGGATTTGTAGGAACTCAGGGACCTGCAAACGACCTGTCAGGGGTTAGAAACCTCACAAAGGAACAAGAAAACAAAGTAAAAACAGCAAGGGAAGGCATCTTTTGGAGTGGGCATCTGGAGGGTTTGTTGGCAGCAGGAAGATGATTGCGAACACCGGGAAGAACTCTCACAAACCCCTTTATGCACACAGCAGGGTATCACACCACTCAATAGAAGAACTCAAGGTTTTCATTCATCAAAAATTCACCTCATACAAGAGGCTAGGGTCCCTTAAATAGACCCTTAACCTTGGGCTCCAAGTAAGGGTACATAAGTCTTTACATAAGAATCCTTTTCCCTCTCAAACCCTAGCTAGAAAATAAGGAAATATTAGGTAGAAAAATCCATAAAAATTTTCTTGACTTGGTCAAGACTCCAAGGACGCCAAGGGGGGCGTGTTGGGCTTCTAGGATCATCAAAAGGCCGGCCCAAAGGGGCTCAGGTGAATGGGTTTGGGCCTCTGGAAGCTGGGATGGCCTGGTAGCCAGGTAGCAGGAATATTCCCTGGTATCTTGCTTCTTAGGGGATTGGGCATGGCACCTGGGCTTGATTTCTTTGGGCTAGGATGCAGATGGACCTCTGGAATCATGGATGCCCTTATCTATGAATATACTTTGGCATCTGGAAGGGAATCTGGGCATCTGGAGGGCATCTGCAAGAAATCAGGATTTTCTGAATTTTCCTCCAGGGGTCTTCAAATCTTCAAGCTGGGTTGGACTTGGGCTATACTTCCATGTCTTCAATCTTGTTGGACTTGGTCTTCACTTGTATGATATAGTCTTGAGTCTTCAGTATGCTTGGACAGGACTCAAAAAATAAAATTAGCTCAACATGAGCTGACTAGCATTGGACTGAACTAGCTTAACATGAGTTGACAAGTACAGAACTGAAATAATAACTCAAAATACTCAAATAACAACTAAAATGGACTCAGATGAGCTAAGCCCTTATTACAGATGGACTCATAAATTATTGATCAATTCACAGAGGATTGAAAAGCCTCTATCTTATTCTGGTGCCTCCGGTGTCCCCACCAATTCTCCCGGGGTGGGAGGAACTCGACCCTGTCGAGTGAAGGTCAGACTGGCTCACATATCTCTCGAGAAGGTCTGCGTTGAGGCGTTGCAAGTCCTCTCGAGAAATCCATGAATCATCCGACTCTGGCCGGCCTTGCCATCGGACTAGGAAGCGTTGATAGTCATGGCCCTGGGTCATGATGGCTTGATCATCCAGGATACGCTCGATCCGTTCTCCTCCCTCAGGCCAAATTTGTTTGTGGACACTCTAGGTTAGGGTCACTCACAATGAAAAGGAATAGGTCCAAAGGCCTCACTAGGTAGCATTACCGGTTCCCTATACTCAACCAGGTCTGTAATATTGAAGGTAGAATTAATGCCCAAATCCGAAGGCAAGTCTAACACCTAGGCATTTGATCCAACCTTCTCTATCACTTTAAAAGGTCCGGCTCTGCGAGCATGAAGCTTTTTATAGGCCTAAGCCTAACCAAGATAGAATCCACTACATCAAATTCTTTGATCCATCTTCGGGAATTAGCCAGTTTGTTTAACATTAGTGGGGTGGTGAACATGTTAGGCACATGCAGACTCCTAACAAGGTGATGCAAAGGACTCAAACTAACACCTAATACACTCGACTTTGCATTCCTATCGAAGAAAATTTATTAGACTTTTATGGGCCTAAACCTAAGAGACTATAGACTCTCTAGGTCTAACCCTAGTGTGGTGTGCACAAGAGTATTTACAATGGACTCCAAGCAAATGCCAGAGGGTATGCCAGAAGTATAATGCAAACCTAACATGCGTAATGAATGCATGCAGTATGCTAATCTCTGTTAAATGCAGTCTAATAATCCTAGAAATGCTGGAGGTGTCAGGAAAGGGCAGAAAATAGGAAGTGGGTTCAGAATTAGTTTGGTAGGGTAGGAAAAAAGGTTCAAGGTTAGTTGGATAAAATTCGATATAAGAAGGCATGTCAGGGACTAATCCTAGACTAATGAGGCTAACCTTACGAGGTTGCGGTATATCTATGGGGTTTGCATAATGGAATGATGGGTTACTAGTCTCAGGGAAGAGGTCCCTAATGGGAACTATAGGAGGAGGCTCATCCTGAGGGTACTGATTCAAAGAGATCAGGTCTTTAATAAATTCTTCTGGTTCTTGTATTTTAGGACTAGACTCTATAATTTGGCTCTCCTCTTCGGTTTCCTTAGGTAAGGCTCTAGTAGCAGTACCTAGGTTCTCTTCCTCTATTTGTTCTTCCACTATAGCTTTAGGTTGGATGTGGTCAAGGTCAACTACCTCTAGGTTGGCTTCTACTTGGGTATCTATTAGGTCAGCTAATTCTAGGTCATCTAAAGGTGTCTCCTCTTCTCCTTCATACTCATCCACTAGGCTCGCATCAGCGTCATACACTTCCACGTTAATGTAAGCCTTGTCAATCTCAGGAATGGTTGGAGAAGGTCGGCTAGGGAAAAATTGGCTAGGTCCTGGTTTCTGATTATGGACACTAATCCTAGTAGGTTCAGGTTGTCTAAGGGGTAGTGGCTCACTACTGGGCTCATATTTAGGGGTGCAAATCCTATGGGGTTCAAGTTGACTATGGAAAACCTGACTAGTACTAGATTGATATCTAGGGATTATGGGCTCCCTAGACTCATAGGATAAGGGAGCAGATCTATGGGTCACGGGATCATAAGATCTGGGGTCATAGGATTTGGGTTCAGCTCTATGGGTCTTGGGTCTACTGGACTCATGGGATATGGGTTCGTAGATTTTAGAGTCAGAGGATTTGAAGTCATAAGATCTATAGGTTGTGCGTGTACTAGGCTTATAGGATGTGGGTAAATAGGATCTAGAGTCATAGGATCTAGGTTCAGTATCATAGTATGGGTCAGGCTGAGTGGCTCTCCTAGGTTCAACCTCACGATATGGTTCAGGGTTTGGGGTCCTCCTAGGTTTAGGATTATAGTATGGGTCAGGCTGAGGGGCTCTCCTAGGTTCAACCTCTCGGTATGGATCAGGGTTTGGGGTCCTCCTAGGTTGAGGATTGTAGTACGGGTCAGGATAAGGGGCTCTCCTAGGTTTGACCTCATGGTATAGATCAGGGTTTGGGGTTCTCCTAGGTTGAGGGGACTCAGGATCTAGCTCAGATCGTGACCCATGGGTTCTTGCTATGGTCCCTACACGGCCTCCTAACTGGTCAAACCTATTGGCAAGATGGTCAATTCTATTGTTGGTTTGGGTAGCAGACTGAGTTAACTGGGTAGTCATATGGGCCATTTGATCAGCTAGGGCTTTTATTTGGGCTTGTAAGTTTTTCATGGGTTCAGACATTTGTGAAGGAGGTGGGTGATATGAAACTCCTAATCTAGTGATCATGCAAGACTCGATCAGACCGACTATAGCTGACTAGACCTAGAGTCCAAACTAGATGCTCAATCAGGGTGGCAAACTAGCCTATAGTAACCCTGTACTCAGCCAGGCAGGTGTAAGGGGAGTGTTAGGTCCCTGATTGCCAATCCTAGACACCAATCAGAGATTGGCCAGGTAGGCGGACCACCACACAAGCCGTTCGGGATTGAATCCCTAAACCACCGTTCTAGACACTGAGCACAAGGCACACACAGGTTAACTTGACACAGTGATCTAACACTAGCCCGGACCCGACCAGTTGGTGTCCCTAGCCCACTAGGGCAAATTAAGTCTAATTAATTTTAGGTTAAGGCTTGGGACTGAATGCAAGGTATGTGGTTTTGGGCTAAGGAGAGGTGATCAAATCCTCCCCCCATCTGATATAGCAAGGTGCCCTTAAAGTAAATTATGCAATGATGGCAGGCATATGAGGATGCAAATTAGGGTTTAGATATTTTTTTTGGTATTTTTGGAGAATTTGTATTTTTTTTTGGTATTTTTTAAATAGAAGAAAACTTGAAAATCATGGCCTAATATACTGGAAATATACTAAAATTAAAAAATATGCAAAAATTGCTAAACAAAAACCTAAAACTTCCAAACTTGTCTTGCTGAAAAAACAGAGCTGAAAATTTGTAGGATGTATTTTGGCTTGAAGAAAATTCACAGGCCATAATAAAATCTACAAAAATTTTTAAAATTACTGTCAATTATGGTGAATCCAGAAAAGTAAATTTCAGAATTTTTGGATTTTTTATCAGGGAGAAATAATTAAAAAAATAGAGTATATATGGACTGAAAAATTGTAGAAAATAAGCCCTAATCTAAGCTCTGATACAAAATGATGGGGAACTAATATGCATGCAATTTTTTTGTTTGTTTTACATGTTGAGCTAGGTGATTAATTCCTAAATTTCAGATCAAAATTATTTGTAGGTAATTTTGTATGAATTTTTGAAGATCAGCATGCAGATTAGGACCTAGAAAAGTAGCAAAGAAGGACTGCCGGGGCTGAGAAGCCTCGGTTAGGGCAAGTTCTCCTGCAATAAAATTACTGGAGGTAGAGGGGTGTACCTGACAACGTCTGTGAAGATCGCAGTGAAGGGGTCTCTTGTTCCTTGATGGATGCGGCCTGGAAAACCGAGCCAAAGACCCGCAGATACCCGGCTTTCTGCTCGATGATCCGATTGAGGCTTGGCTGGAGTCGTTGAATTCGTAGGAACTCAGGGACCTGCAAATGACCTGTCAGGGGTTAGAAAGCTCACAAAGGAACAAGAAAACAAAGTAAAAATAGCAAGGGAAGGCTTCTTTTGGAGTGGGCGTCCAGGGATCTGGAGGGTTTGTTGGCAGCAGGAAGATGATTGAGAACACCGGGAAGAACTCTCACAAACCACTTTATGCACACAGCAGGGTATCACACCACTCAATAGAAGAACTCAAGGTTTTCATTCATCAAAAACTCACCTCATACAAGAGGCTAGGGTCCCTTAAATAGACCCTTAACCTTGGGCTCCAAGTAAGGGTACATAAGTCTTTACATAAGAATCCTTTTCCCTCTCAAACCCTAGCTAGAAAATATGGAAATATTATGTAGAAAAATCCCTAAAAATTTTCTTGACTTGGTCAAGACTCCAAGGACGCCTAGGGGGGCGTGTTGGGCTTCTAGGAGCAGCAAAAGGCCGGCCCAAAGCGGCTCGGGTGCATGGGTTTGGGCCTCTGGAAGCTGGGATGGCCTGGTAGCCAGGTAGCAGGAATATTCCCTGGTATCTTGCTTCTTAGGGGCTTGGGCTTGGCACCTGGGCTTGATTTCTTTGGGCTAGGATGCAGATGGACCTCTGGAATCATGGATGCCCTTATCTATGAATATACTTTGGCATCTGGAAGGGAATCTGGGCATCTGGAGGGCATCTGCAAGAAATCAGGGTTTTCTGAATTTTCCTCCTAGGGTCTTCAAATCTTCAAGCTGGGTTGGACTTGGGCTATACTTCCATGTCTTCAATCTAGTTAGACTTGGTCTTCACTTGTATTATATAGTCTTGAGTCTTCAGTATGCTTGGACAGGACTCAAAAAAATAAAATTAGCTCAACATGAGCTGACTAGCATTGGACTGAACTAGCTCAACATGAGTTGACAAGTACAGAACTGAAATAACAACTCAAAATACTCAAATAACAACTAAAATGGCCTCAGATGAGCTAAGCCCTTATTACAGATGGACTCATAAATTATTGATCAATTCACAGAGGATTGAAAAGCCTCTATCTTATTCTGGTGCCTCCGGTGTCCCCACCAGATAATAACAATGGTTTTTCCTTGCACAAGTGTCTATCTGTCTTGCAGGAGAATACCAACGATGCCCTCGAGCCCAGCTCCAGAACGTTGAAGAATCATTGAGCCATGTAGCTCCTAATTCAAAGCATCCCCGAGCTCAGCTCCAGGATGTAGAAGGATATTCGAGCCACGTAGCTCTCCAACTCCAAGCATCCCCGAGCCAAGCTCCAGGACGTAGAAGGATATTCGAGCCACGTAGCTCTCCAACTCCATGTGATGCAGAGTGGAAAGAAGAGATGTTGCGATGCGGAAGTAAATTAAGACTAATTCCTTTTTTTTTTATATATTTTTAGAAGTCGGCTTTTACTCAAAGTAAAGTTAAACTAAATTGAAAGAAACTATGTAATAATTAAAAGCACAATTTAAAGAAACTAGGTTATCAGAGTAGTTCAGAAGTAAAGGATCACTGGGGGTTGAGAAACTCCCAGACCTAGGGTTTCGCTCTGAACTTTCAACAGGACAAAAGTAAAGGAAGAGAAGGGTTACAGACCAGGCAGTGATCTTCAAAGTGTTTAGTGGAAGGACTCTCTTCAGCAGATTGTTGGATCCCCGGATTCAGATATCTTCGCAATGGATCCTCCAATACTGGCCCTTTGGTAGAGTTGGCTTCTTCTGAACTCAAGATCTGGGAAAGAAGAAGAACAAGTTATGAAACCAGATACTCATGGAAGGATTTACCAGATAGAAGAACCTGAAAGTTGATGTTGCTGAAGTCCTGATTCTCCTGGATGCTGATCTGACTTTCTCTGGGGTTTGCTCTGTCTTCGAAGCAGCCAAACTGGACCTGGATGCTGGTGGTCGGCCTCTACTTGGAGAGAGGGGCCGTGAGAGATGGGGTAGGCTAGGGTTTGGTGGAGTGAAGAGGATGATTGGCGGCTAGGGTTTGGAAGTGAAGTGGCTAACCTAGGGTTTTGGGGTTGGAGATCTCACACCTCCTCAAGGTTCCTGGGGAACCCGGATTTACTCCCTCACGGAGCTCAACACCTGGATTCAAGTGCGGAAGAGAGAAACACAAAGTTTGCTCACACATAAATTGGATTCCATTCATCATTTGTTTTTAAAACTTACAAGAAGGGTTTATTTTATAGGTCTTTACAAGAGGTCAGGGTTTTACATCTTCCCATTTGGGACTAATAGGATGGGTCTTCAAATTAAGTTTGTAGAATCAATTCCTTCCCATATGGGCGGCCAAGAGGTTCCATAAATGTTGATTGAAAGCTTGAAATGGTAAGTAGGTGGCGCCTCATAGCCTTTCTCTTCAAGAAATATTTTTTTCCTTCCATGGCTCAACTCTTTTGGACACCTCCTTTTCTTTCTCCCCAAGTCATGACTCTTCCCAACTTTGCTTTGGGCTTTTTAGGCATGGATTGGGCGCCCCCTTGAAGTGCTCCCCAAGAAATGCCTCTTTCCTCCTTTAGCTTCGCCTTTTAAGGTACATATGGGGCACCACCTTTATTTTGGCTTCAAAAAAATTTCTTGCTCCCTTGGGTGTGGGGACCAAGACACTGGAATGGATTTGTGGTGCCTCCTGGACTCTGGCATGTGGCTGGGAGTGTGGCGCCCACTTGCTTGGGCTTGGGAGAAAATGTGGTACCTTGGAGAAGACCTAGACCACTTACTAGGACTTGTACTAAGTAAACATGACTCAACAAAATTTAAATTGCAGGGAAATACAGACTCAAAAAAATTGAGTTGACCAAGTCAACCATTATTACAAAACCAGAAAACCCTAATTCTTCGGGCAAGGTCAATCAGAGATCCAGATGGAGCCCTGAAGTGTTCTTTTGAGTCTGGTGCCCGCACTAATTCTCCCGGGGTGGGAGGAACTCGACCCTGTCGAGTATGGATCAAGTTGGCTCTGGTATCTCTCCAAGAGGTCTGAGTCCAATTTTTGTAATTCTTCTCGGAAGATCCAAGAGTCATCAGAATCTGGCCTTCCTTGCCAGCGGACCAGGTATTTTTGGTATCCTCGATTACGAGTAGAGATAACCTGATCATCCAAGATCTTTTCAATCTGCTCTTTCCTCACAGGCCAGTTTGTTGGTGGACACACAGGGTTGGGTTCACTCTCAAGAATAGGATTAGGCTCAAAAGGCTCACTGGGAATTACAGCTGGCTCTCTATACTCTACTAGGTCTGTAATGTTGAAAGTGGAGCTAATGCCTAGTTCTGAAGGCAACTCGAGCACATAGGCATTGGACCCTACTCTCTTCACCACACTAAATGGTCCAGCTCCTCTAGCATGTAACTTTCTAATGGTTCCAGGAGGAAATCGTTCAGGCCTTAATCTAATCATTACATAGTCTCCCTCAACAAAAGTTTTGACTCGCCTTTGAGAATCAGCCAACTTCTTATAAGTTTCATTACTTAAAGTTATTTTGGCATGAATTTCTTTATGCAAGTCCTTTACATGCTATGCAAGTGCATCAAGAGACTTGTGTGTTTGGGCTAATAGTGAAATCAGATCAAGTGATGTGTGAGGCTTGTATCCATGAACAATTTCAAAGGGACTCTAGCCTATAGACCAATTGATCGAAACATTGAATACAATTTCAACCCTGGACAAAATACAAATCCCAATTCCTGGTGCTCTCAATCAAACCAAAATTTGAGTCAAAGCCTAGTAAAGGGTCAAGAAAAACTAAACTAGACTGACGACGCATTCCTAAAGAATGGACTTTATTCCAAAGGAACCCTAGGTCTAAACCTAACAAACTACGGCTCTCTAGGTTTGACCTTGGGTCGGAGGATGGCATGCAGAGCATGAAAACTTATCATGGGTGCCTAGTAAGTGCCATAAGGACTTCCAGAAGTAGGTGGAAAACCTAATTGGTTCTGACACATGGTTCACTCTAAAGACTTCGACAAAGTATACTTGGATGGTGTAAGAAGCATTGGAAGTCCTAGAGAAAGGGAGGAAATATGAGGTGGAGTCTCGAATTACCTGTTGACTAAAGGTGGTGACCTGAAGGTTTGAATGGTGATCTATGAGTGTCAACTGATCATCCTTACGAAAGGAAAAGTTTGCTACTCCCTGGAATGGATCAAGAGATGGTTCGGGAAGTAGCCTAGGACATGTGATTGCAATAGTTAAAGTTTGTTCTCTAAGCAAATAATGATCCATTTTCTCAAGAACTGGATTGAAAAATGATTCATGGAAGGGCCTATGGATGATGACCTAAAGACTTGAAATTTGACATATGGGTGCGGAAAGGTATACTCTATAAAAGGGTAGGTCAGTCATGCAAAGGAAGGGTTCTGGGGTCATAAGGAGGACTTCTACAGGACTGGGTGAATCAATCCGCTCAAGACAAGGATGTTCAACTGAGATTACGGGAGAGACCTTAGTGGCTGGGCATGGGACAAGGTCCAATTTTAAGAGGCTTGATTCAGTCATCCTAAGGAGAGGATCTACCATAGGGTGGGTAAACTTAAACAGTTCAGTGCAAAGATCTTCAATTGGTATTTGGGGAATGACTGTAATTAGAGGGTATGAACTGATAGCTCGGGCTAACACTATGAGTTCTTCTTGGGGGTATTTGACTAAAGGAACCTGATTCTCACAAATCTCTTGAATTTCTAAACTAGGTCCTACCACTTGGTTACTCTCAAAGGTCTCCTCAGGTAAGGAACCAATAGTATCGATGTCACATTCTTCAAGTTCTTCCCCCTTATATTCATCAACTAGACTCAAGCCATCATCATATACTTCCTTGATGCCATCTTTAATGGGTTTCGGGTCAGTGGTAATCGGGTCAACTGATTCTGGGCTTGTCATACCTAATCTTTCTTCGCCATTGGTAGGCTTGGGTTCTCCCTCATTAATGTCATCCTTAGGATTCTTACCACTTAGCTGTGCACAAACCAGTCCTATGCATGGGCACTGACTAGATTAATGGCCTCTTTCTCCACAAAACCAACATTCTTGCGATATAGGAACCTGGGTCACACTGGGTTTCAAGATAGTAGAGACCTTACTTGGGCATGGGTGTGGATCTAAATGGTTTGATCTAGAAGACTTGGGTTGTTGAGTGACTGGTCTAGAATATTGTAAGGACCTCTCATAGACATGATCCATACTATAGATATCATGGTTCGGCTTCCTAAGGTTATGCTCGGGATCATGGTATAAGGTCCTCCCAGGCTCCTGGCATGGATGAGGTTGGGGCTTATTAAATTTTGGATCAGGGGTCCAATTTTGATGTCTACGTTTCTCAAGTACTTGGACTCGATCTCTAAACTGGGCAAAACTCTCATTCATATCCTGACTAAATTTGGTCATACTTTCGGTAAGAGTTCTAATCATGGCCTCTAAATCAGGTTGGGTTTGACCAGATTGGGAGGGTACTCTGTTCCGGGTGGACATGATGATGCAAGCAAGCACACAGAATGTGACTAGACTAAAGCGACTACTGGCTCACTAGACCTAGAGTCCAAACTAGATGCCCAATCAGAGTGGCAAGCTAGCCTGTAGTAACATGGGACTCAGCCAGGCAGGTGTAAGGGGAGTGTTAGGTCCCTAATTGCCAATCCTAGACACCAATCAGTGATTGGCCAGGTAGGCGGACCAGCACACAAGCCCTTCAGGACGTAGTCCCTGAATCACCATTCTAGACACTAAGTACAAAGCACACACAGAGTAACCAGACAAACTGACTAAACCCTAGGCTGGACCTGACCAGTTGGTGTTCCTAGCCCACTAGGGAAAATTAAGTCTAATAAATTTTAAAATTAGGCTTAGGATCGAATGAATGGGTGGTGGTTTTGGGTTAAGGAGAGGTTATCAACTCCTCCCCTTATCTTAGATGCTTAATTGCCCTTAAGATGAATTAGGAGATGATCACTCAAAAAAAAATTGAATTACAGAAACACAGAAACATAATTACTGTTATTTAACTCTAAAAAACTTCACAGAAACCAATAAATTACATTAAAATTATGTAAAATAATTTCAATTATAATGGTTCCAGCAAAATAAAAATCATATAATTTAGAGTTACCTGCAATGAGAAACAATTCCTACAACAGGGTAGTTACAGACTGAAAACAGAATGCTTCCCCCGTTTACAATTCCTGCTACGAAGTTATAACCTAGCGGATCCCCTACATGCCCTAGGAACACCCCGTGGAATGGGAAGAGGAGTTTTGCACCTCGCTTCATTCCTAGGACCGGACGTCCTGGGGAGTCTACTTCGAGCAGACAAAGTAAAAAAGAGAGACACTCAAAACATGCAAGCAAATCAGAAACCCTAGACAGAGCTCTGATACCAAAAATGATGCAGAACGGAAAGAAGAGATGTTACGATGTGGAAGTAAATTAAGACTAATTCCTTTTTTTTTTTTATATTTCAGAAGTCGGCTTTGACTCAAAGAAAAGTTAAACAAAATTGAAAGAAACTATGTAATAATTGAAAGCACAATTTAAAGAAACTAGGTTATCAGAGTAGTTCAGAAGTAAAGGATCGCTGGGGGTTGAGAAACTCCCAGACCTAGGGTTTCGCTCTGAACTTTCAACAGCACAGAAGTAAAGAGAAGAGAAGGGTTACAGACCAGGCAGTGATCTTCACAGAGTTTAGTGGAAGGACTCTCTTGAGCAGATTGTTGGATCCCCGGATTCAGATATCTTCGAAATGGATCCTCCAATACTGGCCCTTTGACAGAGTTGGCTTCTTCTGAACTCAAGATCTGGAAAAGAAGAAGAACAAGTTATGAAACCAGATACTCAAGGAAGGATTTTCCAGATAGAAGAACTTGAAAGTTGATGTTGCTGAAGTCCTGATTCTCCTGGATGCTGATCTGACTTCCTCTGGGGTTTTCTCTGTCTTCGAAGTAGCCGAACTGGACCTGGATGCTGGTTGTCAGCCTCTACTTGGAGAGAGGGGCCGTGAGAGATAGGGTAGGCTTGGGTTTGGTGGAGTGAAAAGGATGATGGGTGGCTAGGGTTTGGAAGTGAAGTGGCTAACCTAGGGTTTTGGGGTTGGTGATCTCACACCTCCTCAAGGTTCCTGGGGAACCCGGATTTACTCCCTCACGGAGCTCAACACCTGGATGCAAGTGCAAAAGAGAGAAACACAAAGTTTTCTCACACATAAATTGGATTCCATTCATCATTTTGTTTTTTAAAACTTACAAGAAGGGCTTATTTTATAGGTATTTACAAGAGGTCAGGGTTTTACATCTTCCCATGTGGGACTAATAGGATGGATCTTTAAATTAGGTTTGTAGAATCAATTCCTTCCCATATGGGCGGCCAAGAGGTTCCATAAATGTTGATTGAATGCTTCAAATGGTAAGTAGGTGGTGCCTCGTAACCTTGCTATTCAAGAAATATTTTTTTCCTTCCATGGCTCAACTCTTTTGGACACCTCCTTTTCTTTCTCCCCAAGTCATGGCTCTTCCCAACTTTGTTTTGGGCTTTTTAGGCATGGATTGGGTGCCCCCTTGAAGTGCTCCCCAAGAAATTCCTCTTTCCTCCTTTAGCTTGGCCTTTTAAGGTACATATGGGGCACCTCCTTGATTTTGGCTTCATGAAAATTTCTTTCTCCCTTGGGTGTGGGGACCAAGACACTGGGATGGATTTGTGGCGCCTCCTGGACTCTGGCGTGTGGCTGGGAGATTGGCGCCCACTTGCTTGGGCTTGGGAGAAAATGTGGCACCCTGGAGAAGACCTAGACCACTTACTAGGACTTGTAATGAGTCAACATGACTCAACAAAATTTAAATTGCAGGAAAATACAGACTCAAAAAAATTGAGTTGACCAAGTCAACCCTTATTACAAAACCAGAAAACCCTAATTCTTCGGTCAAGGTCAATTAGAGATCCAAATGGAGCCTTGAAGTCTTCTTCTGAGTCTGGTGCCCGCACCACCAAGAATCCCCGAGCCCAGCTCCAGGATGTAGAAGGATATTCGAGCCACGTAGCTCTCCAACTCCAAGCATCCTCGAGCCCAGCTCCAGGATGTAGAAGGATATTCGTGCCACGTAGCTCTCCAACTCCAAGCATCCCTGAGCCCAGCTCCAAGAGTAGAGAAATATTTGAGCCACGTAGCTCTCCAACTCCAAGCATCCCCGAGCCCAGCTCTAGGACGTAGAAGGATCTTCGAGCCATGTAGCTCTCCAATTCCAAGTGTCGCTGAGCCCAGCTCCAAGACACCAACCGAAGACCAGAGCTTAGATCTCCGGTCAAGGAATCACCGAGCCAAGCATCTCTCCATCTCAAACATCTCCGTGCCTAGCTCCAGGATGCCAAGAGATCATGGGGCCATGTAGCTCCCATCAACCCCTCGAGCCTAGCTCCAAGGCGGCAAAGACCTGAGCCAAGTCTCATGTAATCCCTGGGCCCGAGCCTAGCTCCACGTCAAGGAACGCCTCGAGCCTAGCTCCAAGGCAATCAAGACTGGTAACCCTCCTTCTCTGATCTCCCTACTCGAAAAGAAAATGAGAAGGGAAGGAAAGAAAGAGAACAAAGCGGGAAGCACGGCAGCCCCCCTTCTCTAATCTCTCTACTCGAAAAGAAGATGAGAGGGGAAGGAAAGAAAGAGAACAAAGTGGGGTACAGCCAGCAACCTCTCCTCTGATCTCCCCACTCTAAAAAAAAAAAATGAATGAAAAATGAAAATGATGAATGAATGATGAAAAGATGAATAAAAAATGAATGAGAGAAGCATGGGGAAGGAAAGAAAGAGAGAACAAGAGGAAGATACAACATCATCGAAGTTACGACCATCCATGTCCCAAAGCCCAGCACCAGGATGCTAGCTCAAGAACGGAGTTCAAACCTCCGGCCAAGAGATCCTCGAGCCACACAGCTCTCAAACATCCACGTCCCCGAGCACAGCTCCAGGATGCCAGCTCAAGACTGGAGCTCAGACCTCCGGCCAAGAGACCCTCGAGCCATGCAGCTCTCAACCATCCACGTCCCCGAGCCTAACTCTAGGATTTCAGCTCAAGATCAGAGCTCAGACCTCCGTCCAAGAGATCCTCGAGCCACGAAGCTCTAAACCATCCACGTCCCCGAGCCCAGCTCCAGGATGCTAGCTCAAGACCGAAGCTCAGACCTCCGGCCAAGAGATCCTCGAGCCATGTAGCTCTCAACCATCTACGTCCCCGAACCCAGCTGCAGGATGCCAGCTCAAGACCGGAGCACAGACCTCCAACCAAGAGACCTTCGAGCCATGTAGCTTTAAAACATCCACATCCCCAAGCCCAGCTCCAGGATGCCAGCTCAAGACTGGAGCTCTGACCTCCGGCCTAGAGATTGCCGAGCTCAGCAGCTCTCAGGTACCCTCTCTGATCTCCCCATACATTAAAAGGAAAGACAAAAGAAGAAGGGGAGTGAATGAGAGGAGGAGCTAGACAAGGAAAATAATTACAAGAAAGTTTGCATTTCATTAATTGGGTGTCAATTACAAGTATCCTGTCGGCCCCCGACATGCCGAGTGGCCCTACTAAATACAGAAGAAGAAGTAAAGAGTGACTATCTACCAGACGGGGTGCTGGGCCAGGAGTTTCCATCAGCAAGGGCTTCTGGCTGCATGATTTTAGGCTCAGCTGGCGCGGCCCCCTCAATGCCCACCTCTTGGTCTGAAGTACCGGGATAGTCAAGGTAGCTGCTACCTTCTGTCGAGACAAACACCTAGACCAGGCGTCACAGTGATGGGGACATCAACCTGCACAAATCTCGAAGCAGCATGAATTTTGGAGTAGCAAAAAAATTTGAAGAATAAATTTAGGATTTATCTTTTATTTAAAATTTAAATTAGAATTTTGTTGGTTAGGATTGAGATATGGATAGGCTTATCTTACCTATCTTGTATTTAAATTTGAGTTATCCCTATCCTGTATTCAAATTCAAATGAGGGTTATGGAGCTTATAAATAGCCCCTCATTCCTATTATAAAAGGATAGATGAAATTGAATTTTTGGGATTTGGTTTGTCAGTTGGTTTGGCAGTTGTTGTTCTGGGCTATGGCCCATTATGTCTTCACCTGCGGGTGTTGATGTTGTCTTTGTCCTTTGGGACATCGTAGGGGCGTGATGCCCTATTTATCCCCCCCATCTTCGTTTTCCTCCACGTTCTTTGAAATCCCCCTCATGGCTCTAGGAGTGACCTGGGTGGCAGGTGAAATACCCTGGGCTCCACGTGTAGTGAGATGGGTGGTAGGTGAGATACCCTAGACTGCATGTAGTGAGGTGGGTGGTAGGTATAATGCCCTAGAGGTGTGAAGTCTCTCTGTGAGAGTGGGTTTCAGGGTTCGTGGTAGTCCATCCTCGTTATCCTCCATCCCTATTTTTTTCCTTCGTCACCACCATAAAGAAATCAGAAAATAGAAAAAAAAATAGGATACCCTAATCTTCGATGACTTCTTAGCTCGTCGACGATCCTATCCCTATCCCGTGCCCCATCAACTTGGTATCAGAGCCATAGGTTAGGTTAGGATATGTTTCTTCCCCAGTCCTTGTCAGCCACCAGTCCCATCCACCTGCAATCAGAAACAGCTGATCACCGTGGCTGAAGCTCATCAGATCGGTTCCCCACAGCAATAATTTTACCTTCATCCGCTGGCATCCCATGGGTGCTCCCTGCAGCCGATCCCATCTTGTGTCATCCCACTGTTCTCCCAGTCATCTTCCCCGAAGCACCGTTCAACCCTCGATCCAGTCCACAACAAAAAAAGTTCCCGTCCCTCTCGGTGTTCTTCCAGACGATCACGAGCCACCAAGACTTCCCTCCCCCTATCTCCCAATGCCAGATCTCCCCTCCTCACTATCTTCCCAGGTGCTCAGATCCAAGCCCATCGCTCAGAACCACCATGCTCCATCTCCCGTAGCCTAAACGGCCTCCTCTGGCACTCCCATTGACCGTAAGCCTCCTTCAACCTCCCGAACCTCCTTCTTCCAGTCCTTCTATCATCGGCTCTCACTCCTCCGTCCCCTCCCGTCACCGGATCTCCCTCAACCGGTCCTCCCGAGCACCAACGACGCCTTCTCCTTAGGTCTCTGTGACCGTGCCAGACGTCTGCCCGAGCCGACATCCAATGCCCGACGCCTCCCCACCACCGTCGAACACCGTCGTGCCCCGTGTCGTCCACTGGAACCACCACCCCGAGCTGCCATTCTCTGCCCCAGCACCATCGCTAGCGAACACCCACCCAGATCCGATCGTCTGTGACACCCTCGGCCATGCAGCGCCATCACCGGCCACCATCGTCACCCCTGCTACCATCGCCGGAAACCGCCGCCTCCATGACTGCCCTGCAGGACGATCTTCGCCCAGCCTTGACACCGGCGAACTCAATTGCACCTCTCCCTGGTTTGGTCCGTGTGGAAGAAAGGGACCACATGAACGTGAAGGCAAATGCCTTCACTATTACCGACTTCAACGCACGCTTTATGGAGCAGCACGAATCTCAGTGCTATACAATCTTCAAAGCTTCACTGATCCCAGAGCAGCCAAAAAAAAAAAAAAATTAAGCTAGTTTCTTTGCTTTGATTAGTTTTGGTTCTGTCAAATCCCGCTAAGCCTGACTCGATAGAGTCAAGTTTTTCCCCACCCGAGGAGAATGATGGGGACATCAACCTGCACGAATCTCAAAGCAGCATGAATTTTGGAGCAGCAAATAAATTTGAAGAATAAATTTAGGATTTATCTTTTATTTGAAATTTAAATTAAAATTTTGTTGGTTAGGATTGAGATATGGATAGGCTTATCTTATCCTATCTTGTATTTAAATTTGAGTTATCCCTATCCTGTATTCAAATTCAAATAAGGGTTATGGAGCTTATAAATAACCCCTCATTCCTATTGTAAAAGGATAGATGAAATTGAATTTTTGGGATTTGGTTTGTCAATTGGTTTGGCAGTTGTTGTTCAGGGCTATGGCCCATTATGTCTGCACCTGCAGGTGTTGATGTTGTCTTTGTCCTTTGGGACATCGTAGGGGCGTGATGCCCTATTTATCCCCCCCATCTTCGTTTTCCTCCATGTTCTTTGAAATCCCCCTCATGGCTCCAAGAGTGACCTGGGTGGCAGGTGAAATACCCTGGGCTCCGCGTGTAGTGAGATGGGTGGTAGGTGAGATACCCTAGACTGCATGTAGTGAGGTGGGTGGTAGGTATAATGCCCTAAAGGTGTGAAGTCTCTCTGTGAGAGTGGGTTTCAGGGTTCGTGGTAGTCCATCCTCGTTATCCTCCATCCCTATTTTTTTCCTTCGTCACCACCATAAAGAAATCAGAAAATAGAAAAAAAAATAGGATACCTTAATCTTCGACGACTTCTTAGCTCGCCGATGATCCTATCCCTATCCCGTGCCCCATCACACAGGTACACGAAGCCTTTGAAGAAGGAGTCCAACACCATCTGCTGGATCTCGGCGAGGAACTACTTTGAGGCCTTGTGCCTTTAAATCGCCTCCCCAGTTTCCTTCCATGCTGCGGCCACCTCGTGCCTGCCATCCGCAACCGACTTGGCCACCTCATCTGCTTCCCTCTGAGCTATGATGGACTTCTCCTCCTCTACCGTCAATCAAGCTTGGAGGGATTGGGTGGTCCTCTTCTGCTGGGCCACCTCGGCGATGACCACGTCCAACCTCCGCTCGGAGTCGGCAAGCTCCTCGGTCTTCTTTTTTGACTCTCCCTGCTCGTGATCAAGATTCTCCTGGAGCTCTTTTGCTCGCCCCTCAGTGTCGGCGAGCTGCTTCTCGAGGTCCTTGACCCATTGGTCAAGTGCCTCCTCGGAGTCGGCCTTCCCCTTCAGATCGGCCTTCAACGACGTGATCTCGGTTGCCCGCTGCTGCTCAGCTTGCTCCCAGTTGTGGCAGCAGCTCCTAATGAAGATGGCCTCGACACCCATCTGCATTTCATGGGAAGTCAAAAAAAAAAAAAAAGGAGAAAGAGAGAAGATGAGGCTACTTACAGTGTAGAGATGGGGAAAAATACTATCGATCACGGCTCCGACTGGCAGCCCATCCATCTCATCCTGGTCGCATTGCTGGATGGAGAAGTCCATCATGCGATAGGCCAGGGCGTGGTTGTCGGCCAAGGAGCTCTCCGGCCCTAACTTGAATGGAAGGCGGCGCCTCGCCTCATCTCCCCTCCTCTCCACCCTTGGAAGAAATTTATAGCATTAGAGCCTATAAATAGGGCCCCTAGGCTCTCATTGTATTCATTCTATGCTATGATTTGAATTAATGAAATGATTGTTTCCTTGTATTCAAGTTTTCTTGAGTTCTTGTTTGGAGTGAAAGTTTTTTAGCTAGTTTGAATGTGTAGATCCTTATCCAAGGAGAGAATGAGAGTTTTCTATGTTTGATTTTGAGAGTGAAGAGTGCTTTCACAAAGAGTAAAGGATGGGATGCCCATTGATGGATCTATAATCAAGCTCCAAGTCCCAAGACGCCGACCACTTTCTTCTTCCTCCTTTTTTTTCTTTATTTCCATTCCAACTCCAATTCATCTTTCATGTCTAATCTCAAATTTCTTTATAGGTTCTCTCAGGTACCTAGGTCAAGGATGAAGGTCTCCATGCCATGGATCAAGGCCAAGGTGAGTCTCAAAGTAGAGAGTGCCAATCTTGACTTCTAGTCCTCAATCCTTAAGTGATGAGAGCTCTTTCTTCCACCAAATAATTATCCATCATTGATGGTAGGAAAACTCTTCTGAAGCATCATTAGATCTGATCATTTAAAGGTTAACTTATCTTAGTAGTGATGGTTTCCTTGTCATGAAGATCCTAATCGTTATTTTGAACTAGATCTACATTACGGTACTTAAAAATTAGATTAACTAGTCTCCTTATAAAAATTTTTTCTTGGATTAATTTAGCTCATTTATTTGATGATTAATTGCTCAAGTTTTATTTCTGGTTAGCTTGCTAAAACTCTTCATTCATCATTTTATTTTTGTCCCCCATCAATTTTTTGGTATCAGAGCTTATGATTTACTAGGTCAAGTGTTTGATTGCTGAAATTTCTGTTCTAGTATTCACATGAATATTTCATGAATTTTTGTAATTTTTTAAAATTTAAAAAAATTGGAAAAAATAGTTTTTCAATACCTTTATGTGCTTGAATTCAAAATATAAAATTCAAAAAAATATTCTTTTTTTATTTCAAGATTTAAAAATATGAGTTCTTAGATAATTTCTAAAGTTCTGTCCATAATTCTATTTCTACCTTCCATTTTATTTAATTTTAAAGAAAATGCAAAAATAATATTCTAAATTTTTAATTTTAGATATGAAATTTAGACTTCGATTTTTGTTATTTCCCATAAGAATTTTTAATTTTAGAAGGATTTAGAATTTAGAATTCAAAATTTGAATTCAGGTTGTTAAGAGTTAGCTAAATTGCTGGAACCTTCTAGCAACTGTTTTCAAACTACCTTCTCAACCAAAATTTGAGTTAATCCGAAGTCAAAACTTTAAAATATGTGATGCAGTATGAAAGCTCTGATACCAAAATGATGCAGCACAAAAGAGATGATGCGATGCAGAAGTAAATTAAAATTAATGTATTTATTTATTTATTTATTTTTATATATATTTTAAGAAGTCGGCTTTGACTCAAAGGAAAGCTAAACTATATTGAAAGAAACAAGGTAATATTTGAAAGCACAATTTAAAAGAATCTAGGTTATCAGAGTGGTTCAGAAGTAACGGATCGCTGGGGGTTGAGAAACTCCCAGACCTAGGGTTTCGCTCTGAACTTTCAACAGGACAGAAATAATGAGAAGAGATGGGTTACCGACCAGACAGTGATCTTCACAGAGTTTGGTGGAAGAACTCTCTCGAGCAGATTGTTGGATCCTCGGATTCAGATATCTTCGTAATGGATCCTCCAATACTGGTCTTGTGGCTGAGTCGGCTTCTCCTGAACTCAAGATCTGGGAAAGAAGAAGAACAAGTGATGGAATCAGAAACTCAAGGAAGGATTTACCAGAGTGAAGAACTTGAAAGCTGATGTTGCTGAAATCTGGATTCTCCTAAAGGTTGATCTGGCTCCCTCTGGAATTTGCTCTGAATCTGAAGTATCCGGACTGGACCCGGATGCTGGTGGTCGGCCTTGACTTGGAGAGAGTGGCCATGGGAGGTGGGGTAGGCTAGGGTTTGGTGGATTGAGGAGAATTATGGGTGGCTAGGGTTTTGGAGTGAAGTGGCTAACCTAGGGGTTTGGGGTTTGGAGATCTCACACCTCCTCAAGGCTCCTGGGGAACCCGGATTTACTCCCTCACGGAGCTCAACACCTGGATGCAAGTGCGGAAGAGAGAAAACACAAAGTTTGCTCACACATAAATTGGATTCATTCATCAGATTACTTTAAAATTTACAAGAGGGGTTTAATTTATAGGACTTTACAAGAGAGCAGGGTTTTATATCTTCCCATATGGGACTAATGGGGTGGATCTTCAAATTAGGTTTGTAGAATCAATTCCCACACATATGGCCAGCCAAAAGGTTCCAAAAATGTTGATTGGTGGCTTCAAAAGGTAAGTAGGTGGCGCCTCCTAGCCTTGTTCTTCAAGAGAAAATTTCTTTCCTTCCATGGCTCAACTCTTTTGGATACCTCCTTTTCTTTCTCCCTAAGTCATGGATCTTCTCATCTTTGCTTTGGGCATTTTTGGCATGGATTAGGCTCCCCCTTGAAGTGCTCCTCAAGAAGAGCTTCTTTCTTTACATAGCTTGGTTCTTATGGAATGTTTTGGGCCGCCCCCTTGAATTGTGGATCCCAGATTATTTTCTCCTCAAGTGGCGCATGAGAGAAGGGACCTGCTATCTTGTGGTGTGGGGACCAGAGCATACTGGATGGAGATGTGGCGCCCCCTGGACTCAGGCGTGTGGCTGGGAGTGTGGCTGGGAGTGTGGCACCCACTTGCTTAGCCTTGGGAGAAAATGTGACACCCTGGAGAAGTCCTAGACCACTACTGAGTCAACATGACTCAACAAAATTAAATTGCAGGGAAATACAGACTCAAGCTAAAATTGAGTTGATCAAGTCAACCCTTATTACAACCAGAAAATCCTAATTCTTCGGGCAAGGTCAATCAGAGATCCAGATGGAGCCCTGAAGTCTTCTTCTGAGTCTGGTGCCCGCACCAATTCTCCCGGGGTGGGAGGAACTCGACCCTGTCGAGTATGGATCAAGTTGGCTCTGGTATCTCTTCAAGAGGTCTGGGTCCAATTCTTGTAATTCTTCTCGGGAGATCCAAGAGTCATCAGAATCTGTCCTTCTTTGCTAGTGGACCAGGTATCTTTGGTATCCTCGATTACGAGTAGAGATAACCTGATCATCCAGGATCTCTTCAATCTGCTCTTTCCTCACAGGCCAGTTTGTTGGTGGACACACAGGGTTGGGTTCACTCTCAAGAGCAGGATTAGGCTCAAAAGGCTCACTGAGAATCACAGCTGGCTCTCTATACTCTACTAGGTCTGTAATGTTGAAAGTGGAGCTAATGCCTAGTTCTGGAGGCAGCTCGAGCACATAGGCATTGGATCCTACTCTCTTCACCACTCTAAATGGACCAGCTCCTCTAGCATGTAACTTTCTAACAGTTCTAGGAGGGAACCGTTCAGGCCTTAACCTAATCATTACACAGTCTCTCTCAATAAAAGTTTTGACTCGCCTTTGAGAATCAGCAAACTTCTTATAAGTTTCATTACTTATAGTTATTTTGGCATGAATTTCTTTATGCAAGTCCTTTACATGCTATGCAAGTACATCAAGAGACTTGTGTGTATGGGCTAATAGTGAAATCAGATCAAGTGGTGTGTGAGGCTTGTATCCATGAACAATTTCAAAGGTACTCTAGCCTATAGACCTATTGATCGAAACATTGAATGCAATTTCAGCCCTGAACAAAATACAAATCCCAATTCCTGGTATTCTCACTCAACCAAAATCTGAGTCAATGTCCTAAACTCGACTGACGATGCATTCCTAAAGAATGGACTTTATTCAAAGGAACCCTAGGTCTAAACCTAACAAACTACGGCTCTCTAGGTTTGACCTTGGGTCGGAGGATGGCATTCAGAGCATGAAAACTTATCATGGGTGCCTAGTAGGTGCCATAAGGTCTTCCAGAAGTAGGTGGAAAACCTGATAGGTTCTAACACGTGGTTCACTCTAAAGACTTCGACAAAGTATACTTGGATGGTGTAAGAAGCATTGGAAGTCCTAAAGAAAGGGAGGAAATATGAGGCGGAGTCACGAATTACCTGCTGACTAAAGGTGGTGACCTGAAGGTTTGAATGGTGATCTATGAGTGTGAACTGGTCATCCTTTCGAAAGGAAAAGTTTGCTACTCCCGGGAATGGATCAAGAGATGGTTCGGGAAGCAGCCTAGGACATGTGATTGCAATAGCTAAAGTTTGTTCTCTAAGCAAATAATGATCCATTTTCTCAAGAACTGGATTGAAGAATGGTTCATGGAAGGGCCTATGGATGATGACCTCAAGACTTGAAATTTGACATATGGGTGCGGAAAGGTATACTCTATAAAAGGGTAGGTCAGTCATGCGAAGGAAGGGGTTTGGGGTCAAAAGGAGGACTTCTACAGGACTGGGTGAATCAATCCGCTCAAGACAAGGATGTTCAACTGAGATTATGGGAGAGACCTTAGTGGCTGGGCATGGGACAAGGTCCAATTGTAAGAGGCTTGATTCAGTCATCCTAAGGAGAGGTTCTACCATAGGGTGGGCAAACTTAAACAGTTCAGTGCAAAGATCTTTAATTGGTACTTGGGGAATGACTGTCATTAGAGGGTACGAACTGATAGCTCGGGCTAACACTATGAGTTCTTCCTAGGGGTATTTGACTAAAGGAACCTGGTTCTCACAAATCTCTTGAATTTCTGAACTAGGTCCTACCACTTGGTTGCTCTCCAAGGTCTCCTCAGGTAAGGAACCAATAGTATCGATGTCACATTCTTCAAGTACTTCCCCTTCATATTCATCAACTAGACTCAAGCCAGCATCATATACTTCCTCGATGCCATCTTCAATGGGTTTCGGGTCAGTGGTAATCGGGTCAACTGATTCTGGGCTTGTCATACCTAACCTTTCTTCCTCATTGGTAGGCTTGGGTTCTCCCTCATTAATGTCATCCTTAGGATTCTTACCACTTAGCTGTGCACAAGCCAGTCCTATGCATGGGCACTGACTAGATTTATGGCCTCTTTCTCCACAAAACCAACATTCTTGCGATATAGGAACCTAGATCACACTGGGTTTCAAGCTAGTAGAGACCTTACTTGGGCATGGGTGTGGATCTAAATGGTTTGATCTAGAATACTTGGGTTGTTGAGTGACTGGTCTAGAATATTGTAAGGACCTCTCATAGACATGATACACACTATAGATATCATGGTTAGGCTTCCTAAGGTTATGCTCGGGATCACGGTATAAGGTCCTCCTAGGCTCCTAGCATGGGTGAGGTTGGGGCCGATTAAATTTTGGATCAGGGGTCCAATTTTGATGTCTACGTTTCTCAAGTACTTGGACTCGATCCCTAAGCTGGGTAAAATTCTCATGGACTTGTTCTTTACACTGGGCAACAGTAGCAATCACATCCTGACTCAATTTGTTCATACTCTCAGTAAGAGCTTTAACCATGGCCTCTAAATCAGGTTGGGTTTGATCAGGTTGGTAGGTTACTCCATTCCGGGTAGACATGATGATGCAAGCAAACACACCAAATGAGACTCAACTGAATGACTACGGGCTAACTAGACCTAGAGCCCAAACTAGATGCCCAATCAGAGTGGCAAGCTATCCTATAGTAACTCAGGACTCAGCCAGGCAGGTGTAAGGGGAGTGTTAGGTCCCTAGATGCCAATCCTAGACACCAATCAGAGATTGGCCAGGTAGGCAGACCAGCACATAAGCCCTTCATGATAGAATCCCTGAACGACCATTCTAGACACTGAGTACAAATCACACACAGAGTAACTAGACAAACTGACTCAACACTAGCCTTGACCCGACTTGTTGATGTCCCTAGCCCACTAGGGCAAATTAAGTCTAATAAATTTTAAAATTAGGCTTAGGATCGAATGAGTGGGTGGTGGTTTTGGGCTAAGGAGAGGTTATCAACTCCTCCCCTTATCTTAGATGCTCAAATGCCCTTAAGATGAATTAGGAGATGATCACTCAAAAAAAAAATTGAATTGCAGAAATATAGAAATAGAGTTGCAGTAATTTAACTCTCAGAAATTTCACAGAAACCAATAAATCACAGAAAAATTATATAAAATAGACTCAATTATATTGGTTCCAGAAAAATAAAAATCATGTAATTTGAAGTTACCTGCAGTGAGAAACAATTCTTGGAACAGGGTAGTTACAGACTGAAAACAGGGTGCTTCCCCTGTTTACAATTCCTGCTATGAAGTTGTAACCCAACGGATCCCCTACATGCCCTAGGAACACCCCGTGGAATGGGAAGAGGAGGTTTGCACCTCGCTTCATTCCTAGGACCGGACGTCCTGGGGAGTCTACTTCGAGTAGACAAAGTAAAAGGAGAGAGACTTAAAACAAGCAAGCAAAACAGAAACCCTAGACTGGGCTCTGATACCAAGATGATGTAGAACAGATGCTCTGATACCAAAATGATGCAGTACGAAAGCTCTGATACCAAAATGATGCAGCACAAAAGAGATGAAGCGATGCAGAAGTAAATTAAAATTAATGTATTTATTTATTTATTTATTTTATATATATTTTAAGAAGTCGGCTTTGACTCAAAGGAAAGCTAAACTATATTGAAAGAAACTAGGTAATAATTGAAAGCACAATTTTAAAGAAACTAGGTTATCAGAGTGGATCAGAAGTAACGGATCGCTGGGGGTTGAGAAACTCCCAGACCTAGGGTTTCGCTCTGAACTTTCAACAGGACAGAAATAAAGAGAAGAGATGGGTTACCGACCAGACAGTGATCTTCACAGTGTTTGGTGGAAGAACTCTCTCGAGCAGATTGTTGGATCCTCGGATTCGGATATCTTCACAATGGATCCTTCAATACTGGTCCTGTGGCTGAGTCGGCTTCTCCTGAACTCAAGATCTGGGAAAGAAGAAGAACAAGTGATGGAATCAGATACTCAAGGAAGGATTTACCAGATTGAAGAACTTGAAAGCTGATGTTGCTGAAATCTGGATTCTCCTAAAGGTTGATCTGGCTCCCTCTGGAATTTGCTCTGAATCTGAAGTATCCGGACTGGACCCAGATGCTGGTGGTCGGCCTTGACTTGGAGAGAGTGGCCATGGGAGGTGGGGTAGGCTAGGGTTTGGTGGATTGAGGAGAATTATGGGCGGCTAGGGTTTTGGAGTGAAGTGGCTAACCTAGGGGTTTGGGGTTTGGAGATCTCACACCTCTTCAAGGCTCCTAGGGAACCCAGATTTACTCCATCAAGGAGCTCAACACCTCGATGCAAGTGCGGAAGAGTGAAAACACAGAGTTTGCTCACACATAAATTGGATTCATTCATCAGATTACTTTAAAATTTACAAGAGGGGTTTAATTTATAGGACTTTACAAGAGAGCAGGGTTTTACATCTTCCCATGTGGGTCTAATGGGGTTGATCTTCAAATTAGGTTTGTAGAATCAATTCCCACACATATGGCCGGCCAAGAGGTTCCAAAAATGTTGATTGGTGGCTTCAAAAGGTAAGTAGGTGGCGTCTCCTAGCCTTGTTCTTCAAGAGAAAATTTCTTTTCTTCCATGGCTCAACTCTTTTGGACACCTCCTTTTCTTTCTCCCTAAGTCATGGATCTTCCCATCTTT
Source organism: Areca catechu (assembly GCA_021397845.1). Lineage (NCBI taxonomy): Eukaryota > Viridiplantae > Streptophyta > Magnoliopsida > Arecales > Arecaceae > Areca > Areca catechu. The sequence goes on along the minus strand of CM038039.1, from coordinate 176,068,972 downwards.
GCTTTGGGCATTTTTGTCATGGATTGGGCGCCCCCTTGAAGTGCTCCTCAAGAAGAGCTTCTTTCTTTACATAGCTTGGTTCTTATGGAATGTTTTGGGCCGCCCCCTTGAATTGTGGATCCCAGATTATTTTCTCCTCAAGTGGTGCATGAGAGAAGGGACCTGCTATCTTATGGTGTGGGGACTAGAGCATACTGGATGGAGATGTGGCGCCCCCTGGACTCAGGCGTGTGGCTGGGAGTGTGGCGCCCACTTGCTTGGCCTTGGGAGAAAATGTGACACCCTGGAGAAGTCCTAGACCACTACTGAGTCAACATGACTCAACAAAATTAAATTGCAGGGAAATACAGACTCAAGCTAAATTTGAGTTGATCAAGTCAACCCTTATTACAAACCAGAAAATCCTAATTCTTCGGGCAAGGTCAATCAGAGATCCAGATGGAGCCCTGAAGTCTTCTTCTGAGTCTGGTGCCCGCACCAATATGAGAATTCTTATATGAGAGTTAACCAAATCAGTTTTATTTTAAATTTTTGGATTTTTAAAAAAAATAAATTTTTAATTTTAAAACTAGCTAGTTGAAAGTTGTTTCCTATTGAAATTTTCTTTTACAACAAGCTTTTAAAATGAATTTCTTAACTAGATTCCAGGAATTAAATTTTAAAATTTGAAATCTAGAATTTTAATTGAGAGATTTAATAATTCAAATTTAAATTTTATTTTTTTAAAATTTTAAAATTATAATTTTGAATTTTTAAAACTAGTTGACTAGAAGTTGTTAGGGCTGAAACTATCTTGCAATAACTCTAACTTCTAGAATGAATTTTTAATCCTAATTCGAGATGTAAATTTTAAACTTTAATTTCTTAATTTTGGACTTCAAAATATAAATTTTTTAATTAAATTTCTGAATTTTATTTTTTTTAAAATTCGGGTTTGAATCACATATTTGAGCTTGTATAGATATCTTGTTGGCAAGTTAATTGTTTATGCATCCATTTCTAAATCCAATTAAGGCCATTAAATCATAACATAAGGGAAGGAGGTCATTACCTTTTCTTTGTCCAAAACAATCACCCACATTTGCATTGACCTAAACCATAATTGAAATCGAGTAGGCACCTAAAACTAGGGACACCCATAAGTCAAGTTCAAGTGCAAGATGAGACCAAATATTAGTTATGTTTGTACTTACTTCTTAAAATTGGTGTCTAAGGCAAGAGATCCAATGGAAAACACCTTAAGTGGACTTGCGATTTTTAATTAGGATATCGTGAAAGCGAGGGGATCCTCCCACAACCCCACCTCTTACTTGGCCAGTGGAAAAGGTAATTACAACTTTAACTAGTACTTAGTCAATTCCTGTATTTTGAATTTTTATGTCTAGGAGTCCTAGAAGTTAGGTTTGTATTGCTTGCTCATTTGATCTGAAGCCCTACACCAATAGTCCTACACGTATCTATGGATCCCAATCTTGAATTCTTTATGAGGACCCTGACTGAAAAATTTGATACCCTAACTAAACAATTAGGACAAGTGAATAAAGAGTTAGAGCAAGTAAATAATCAAAGCGGGAACCTCGAAAAAGATCGCTTGACCCGTACTAATCTTAAATCACCTCCTTTTGATCCAAGAGTCCATTATCATGATCTCACCCCTAAGTATAAACTTAGATACCCCTATCAAAGCTTTGTAGATCAGGAGGAAAGAGTCTTTAGGAGCAATCGATCCTATGCACCCACTTTTGATGGAAACCCTGAGGTGTATGTCGATTGGGAGAAGAAAATGGATTAGTACTTTGAGTTTGATGAAATGTCAGAAGAAATGAAGTGTCAATTTGCCAATTAATGCTAGTCCGACATGCTAAGTCATATTGGGGACATGTTGAGCTTAAAAGTTATTATAATGGGGATAAAATAATTACTTGGAGAGATATGAAGAGTAAGCTGAAGGAAAAGTACCTAGGCAAATCTTATAAGCAAAATCTTCCAATCCAATGGTACAAATTGAGACATGATGATGAAACTGTGTTTAAATATATTGCTGAATTCAATAAGTATGAGGGAGATGAAGAAGAGACTAAACCCATGGATGAATTAGAGGAAAAATCTTCTAAACCTATTGAAGAATATAAAAATAAAATAGAATCAAAATCTTGTCCAAATGGTGTGCTAGAAAGAGAAGATCCTAAACCCGTTGAAGAACTTAAGGAAGAAGTTTATGAAGCTTGGTCTAACCTTATGGATGAATATGAACAAGAACAATTGCTTGAAGATAAAATAATTATCCAGCCTAAAGAAATCATCAACGAGAATAATCAATTAGAAGAAAATGAAGTCTAGGGACAAAGCCATGAAGAATAATTCGAGGAGATAATAGAGATTAATGAATTTAAATATAGAGATTAATGAAGGATCACCTAAAGGGGTATTGACTATCAAAGAACAAAACCCTATGGATCAACCCCAAGAAGCTATAGAGCCTTCGAAAACCCTGCAAAATATTTTTCTTTCCATGATTCTCCATTTCTGAACATCCACCATCCTGATACACCATTACGTTTTATTCACTCTTCTATCCCATCCAGTTGGGACATCTACCATACCATTGATCTGGTCCCAGTGATATTAAACAGTTACTTTATTAAGACTCTTTGGCATATGTTGGGAGCCAAATTAAGATTCACTGCCACCTACCTAATGTTTTATGCCAGAGTCTTCGAAGCCATTTAGGAAATATTGAAAATTAGGAATCTTGTTTCCTAGCCCTACAATAAAGTTTAGTCCATAGATAATAAAGTCCATTTGAGCTTGTTTTGTTTCTGTTTGTCTTTTACCATTTAGTGTCATTTGCATTTGTCTCTTGTCATTTTGTGTCCCATGCATAAGTATCCATGATTATGAGAGTTGTATGTATAGTGTGATCAGTAAAATAAATTTTGAGCAATGAAATTAACAAGCATATGGCTAAATTTTGTAAAAAATGCCAAAGAATTTCAGGGAGGAGACTATGTCTTGATTAGCCTCAAAATGGTTATATATTCGTGGTGTAGGTCCTTTTCAAAATAGTAAGGAAAATTGGACCTAATATGTGCTAGATATACCATCCAACTTTGGTACAGTTCCACTTTCAACATTTTAGATCTAACAAAGTATAAGGAACCAACAATGATACCTAGTGAGCTATTCAAGACTGATTCTACCTTTGAGAGTGAACCAACCCTTGAGTATCCACTAGCCATATTACCAAAGTAGCAAGATAGGAATGAGCGAATCTTAGATAACATGATTGTCACTACTCAAAATAAAGACTATCAACACTACTTGGTTCACAAGCAAGGATGACCTGATTCTAAAGATTCATGGATCACTCAAGAGGACTTACGAAGAATCGACCCTGACCTTTTAGGGTATCACCAAAGCCAGATGAATTCCGCCTCGATAGAGTCGAGCCTTTTTTCCATCCTTGGAGAATTGATGGGGACATCTGATGGGGAACTAATATGCATGCAATTCTTTTTGTATGTTTTATATGTGGGGTTGAGTGATTAATTCCCAAATTTTAGATTAAAATAAGTTGTAGAGAATTTTATATGAATTTTAGAAGATCAGCATGCAGATTAGGACCTAGAAAAGTAGAAAAGAAGGATCACCGGGGATAAGAAGCCTCGGTTAGGGCAAGTTCTCCTACAAAATAACTACTGGAGGTAGAGATGGTGTACCTGACAATGTCTGTGAAGATTGCAGCAAGGGGTCTCTCGTTCCTCGATGGATGCGGCATGGAAAACTGAGCCAAAGACCCGCGGATACCCGGCTTTCTGCTCGGTGATCCAATTGAGGCTTGGCAGGAGTCGTTGGATTCGTAGGAACTCGGGAACCTGCAAATGACCTGTCAGGGGTTAGAAAAGTCACAAAGGAACAAGAAAACAAATAGAAAATAGCAAGGTTAAGGCTTCTTTTGGAGTGGGCATCCAGGGATCTGAGAGGCTTGTTGGCAGCAGGAAGATGATTGCAGCACTGGGAAGAAAAAACTCTCACAAACCCCTTTATGCACATAGCAGGGTATCACACAACTCAATAGAAGAACTCAAGGTTTTAATTCATATCAAAAATTAGGTTTCATACAAGAGGCTAGGGTCCCTTAAATAGATCCTTAACCTTGGGCTCCAAGTAAGGGTACATTAGTCTTTACATAAGAATCATTTTCCCTCTCAAACCCTAGCTAGAAAATAAGGAAACATTAGGTAGAAAAATCCCTAAAAATTCTCTTGACTTGGCCAACACTCCAAGGATGCCTAGGGGGCATGTTGGGCTTTTATGAGCAGCAAAAGGCTGGCCTCAAGGGGCTCGGGTGCATGGGTTTGGGCCTCTGGAAGCTGGGGTGGCCTGGTAGCCAGGTAGCAGGAATATTCCCTGGTATCTTGCTTCTTAGGGGCTTGGGCTTGGCACCTAGGCTTGATTTCTTTGGGCTAGGATGCAGATGGACCTCTGGAATCATGGATGCCCTTATCTATGAATATAATTTGGCATTTGGAAGGAAATCTGGGTATCTGGAGGGCATCTACAAGGAATCATGGTTTCTGATTTTCCTCCTAGGGTCTTCAAATCTTCAAGCTGGGTTGGACTTGGGCTAAACTTTCATGTCTTTAATCTGGTTGGACTTGGTCTTTACTTGTATGATATAGTCTTGAGTCTTCAGTATGCTTGGACAGGACTCAAAAAAATTAAATTTGCTCAACATGAGCTGACTAGCATTGGACTGAACTAGCTCAAGATAAGCTGACTAGTACAGAACTGAAATAACAACTCAAAAGACTCAAACAACAACTAAACAAGGACTCAGATGGGCTAATCCCTTATTACAGATGGACTCATAAATTATTGATCAATTCACAAAGGGTTGAAAAGTCTTTGTCTTATTCTGGTGCCTTTGGTGTCCCCACCAATTCTCCCAGGGTGGGAGGAACTCGACCCTGTCGAGTGAAGATCAAGCTGGCTCACATATCTCTCGAGGAGGTCTGGGTTGAGGTGCTACAAGTCCTCTCGAGAAATACATGAATCGTCCGACTCTGGCCGGCCTTGCCATCGGACTAGGAAGCGTTGATAACCGCGGCCCCAGATCATAATGGCTTGATTGTCCAGGATACGCTCGATCTGTTCTCCTCTCTCAGGCCAAATTTATTAGTGGACACTCTGGGTTAGGGTCACAATGAAAAGAAATAGGTCCAAAGTTCTCACTAGGTATCGCTGCCGGTTCCCTATACTCAACCAGGTCTGTAATATTGAAGGTAGAACTAATGCCCATATCCGAAGGCAAGTCTAACACATAGGCATTTGATCCAATCCTTCTCTATCACTTTAAAAGGTCCGGCTCTGCAAGCATGAAGCTTCTTTTAGGCCTAAGCCTAACCAAGATAGAATCCACTACATCAAATTCTTTGATCCATCTTCGGGAATTAGCCAGTTTGTTTAAAATTAGTGTAGGTGGTGAACATGCTGGGCACATGCAGACTCCTAACAAATGATTCAAAGGACTCATACTAACACCTAATAGACTCGACTTTGCATTCCTATCAAAGGAAATTTTTTAGACTTTTATGGGCCTAAACCTAAGAGACTATAGACTCGCTAGGTCTGACCCTAGTGTGGTGTGCACAAGAGTATTTACAATGGACTCCAAGCAAATGCCAAAGGGTATGCCAGAAGTATAATGCAAACCTAACATGCGTAATGAATACATGCAGTACGCTAATTTCAACTAAATGCAATCTAATGATCCTAGAAATGTTGGAGACACTTGGAAAGGGCAGAAAATAAGAAGTGGGTTCAGAATTAGTTTGGTAGGGTAGAGAAAAAGGTTCATGGATAGTTGGATAAAGTAGGATAAAAGACGGGGTGTCAGGAACTAATCCTATACTAATGAGGTTAACCTTACGTTGAGCTATATCTATAGTGTTTGCATAATGGAAGGATGGGTCGCCAATTTTAGGGAAGAGGTCCTTATTGGGAACTATAGGAGGGGACTTATCTTGAAGGTATTGATTCAAAGAGATCAGGTCCTTAATAAATTCTTCTGGTTCTTGTATTTTTGGACTAGACTCTATAATTTGGCTCTCCTCTATGGTTTCCTCAAGTAAGGCTCTAGCAGCAGTACCTAGGTTCTCTTCCTCTATTTATTCTAACATTATAGCTTTAGGTTGGATGTGGTCAAGGTCAACTAGCTCTGGGTTGGTTTCTACCTGGGTATCTACTGGATCAGCTAATTCTAGGTCTACTAAAGGTGTCTCCTCTTCTCCTTCATACTCATCCACTAGGCTCGCATCAGCTTCATACACTTCCGCATTAATGTAAGCCTTGTCAATCTCAGGAATGGTTGGAGAAGGTCGGCTAGGGAAAAATTTGCTAGGTCCTGGTTTCTGATTATGGACACTAATCCTAGTAGGTTTAGGTTGCCTAAGGGGTAGTGGCTCACTACTGGGCTCATATTTTGGGGTACTAATCCTATGGGATTCAAGTTGACTAAGGAAAACTTGAATAGTACTAGATTGATAGCTAGGGGTTATGGGTTCTCTGGGCTCATAGGTCAAGGGTGCAGATCTATGGGTCATGGGATTAGAGGATCTGGGGTCATAGGATTTTAGGTCAGCTCCATGGTCAGGTTCTAAGGATGGATCATGGTATGGGGTCCTCCTAAGGTTGGGCTCTCTATATGGGTCAGGATATTAGGTTCTCCTAGGGTTGGACTCCCTATATGGGTCAGAATATTGGGTTCTCCTAGGGTTGGGCTCTCTATATGGGTCAGAGTATTGGGTACTCCTAGGATTGGACTCCCTATATGGGTCAGAGTATTGGGTTATCCTAGGATTGGACTCCCTATATGGGTCAGAGTATTTGGTTTTCCTGGGTTCAGTATCATAATAAGGGTCATGGTAAGGGGTTCTTCTAGGTTCAGTATCATAATAAGGGTCATGGTAAGGGGTTCTTCTAGGTTCAGTATTATTGTATGGGTCAGGCTGAGGGGCTCTCCTAGATTCAACCTCTCGGTATGGATCAGGGTTTGGGGTCCTCCTTGGTTGAGGATTGTAGTACGGGTCAGGATGAGGGGACTCAGGATCTTGATCAGACTGTAAACCATGGGTTCTTTCTATGGTCCCTACATGGCCTTCTAACTGGCCAAAGCTATCGGCAAGATGGTCAATTCTATTGTTGGTTTGGGTACTAGACTGAGTTAACTGGGCAGTCAATTGGGCCATGGATTGGGTTAGATACTCAGTGAGTGCTTTTATTTGGGCTTGCAAATTTTCTATGGGTTCAGACATTTGTGAAGGAGGTGGGTGGTATGAAACCCGTGATCTAGTGCTCATGCAAGACTTGATCAGACCGACTATAGCTGACTAGACCTAGAGTCTAAACTAGATGCTCAATCAGGGTGGCAAACTAGCCTATAGTAACCCTGTACTCAGCCAGGCAGGTGTAAGGGGAGTGTTAGGTCCCTGATTGCCAATCCTAGACACCAATCATAGATTGGCCAGGTAGGCGGACCAGCACACAAGCCCTTCGGGATTGAATCCCTAAACCACCATTCTAGACACTGAGCATAAGGCACACACGGTTAACTTGACACAGTGATCTAACACTAGCCCGGACCCGATCAGTTGGTATCCCTAGCCCACTAGGGCAAATTAAGTCTAGTTAATTTTAGGTTAAGGCTTGGAACCGAATGCAAGGGATGTGGTTTTGGGCTAAGGAGAGGTGATCAAATCCTCCCCCCATCTGATATAGCAAGAGTGCCCTTAAAAGAAAATTACGCAATGATGGCAGGAAGATGAGGATGCAAATTAGGATTTAGATGTTTTTGGTATTTTTGGAGAATATGTATTTTTTTTTTGGTATTTTTTTAAATAGAAGAAAACTTGCAAATCATGGCCTAATATGCTGAAAATATACTAAAATTAAAGGATATGCAAAAGATGCTAAACAAAACCCTAAAACTTCCAAACTTGTCTTGCTAAAAAAATAGAGCCAAAATTTTGCAGGCTATATTTTGGCTTGAAGAAATTTCACAGGCCATAATAAAATCCAAAAAAATTCTCAAAATTCTTGTTAGTTACTATAAATCCATAAAAGTAAATTTAATAATTTTTGGAGTTTTTATCAGAGAGAAATAATTAAGAAAAAAGAGTATATACGGACTAAAAAATATCAGAAAATAAGCCCTAATCTAAGCTCTGATACCAAATGATGGCGAACTAATATGTATGCATTTTTTTTTTGTATATTTTATATGTGGGGATGAGTGATTAATTCCTGAATTTTAGATTAAAATAAGTTATAGGGAATTTTATATGATTTTTAGAAGATTAGCATGCAGATTAGGACCTAGAAAAGTAGAAAAGAAGGATCGCCGGGGCTGAGAAGCCTCGGTTAGGGCAAGTTCTCCAATAATATAAGTACTGGAGGTAGAGGGGGTGTACCTGACAATGTCTGTGAAGATTGCAGCAAGGGGTCTCTCGTTCCTCGATGGATGCGGCCTGGAAAACCGAGCCAAAGACCCGCGGATACCCGGCTTTCTGCTCGGTGATCCGATTGAGGCTTGGTTGGAGTCGTTGGATTTGTAGGAACACGGGGACCTGCAAACGACCTGTCAGGGGTTAGAAAATTCACAAAGGAATAAGAAAACAAATGGAAAATAGCAAGGTTAAGGCTTCTTTTGGAGTGGTCGTCCAGGGATCTGAGAGGCTTGTTGGTAGCAGGAAGATGATTGCAGCACTGGGAAGAAAAAACTCTCACAAACCCCTTTATGCACACAGTAGGGTATCACACAACTCAATAGAAGAACTCAAGGTTTTAATTCATATCAAAAATTAGGTTTCATATAAGAGGCTAGGGTCTCTTAAATAGATCCTTAACCTTGTGCTCCAAGTAAGGGTACATTAGTCTTTACATAAGAATCCTTTTCCCTCTCAAACCCTAGCTAGAAAATAAGGAAATATTAGGTAGAAAAATCCCTAAAAATTCTCTTGACTTGGCGAACACTCCATATACACCTAGGGGGGCGTGTTGGGCTTCTAGGAGCAGCAAAAGGCCAGCCCAAAGGGGCTCGGGTGCATGGGTTTGGGACTCTGGAAGCTGGGGTGGCCTGGTAGCCAGGTAGCAGGAATATTCCCTGGTATCTTGCTTCTTAGGGGCTTGGGCTTGGCACCTGGGCTTGATTTCTTTGGGCTAGGATGCAGATGTACCTCTGGAATCATTGATGCCCTTATCTATGAATATACTTTGGCATCTGGAAGGAAATCTGGGCATCTGGTGGGCATCTACAAGGAATCAGGGTTTCTTATTTTCCTCCTAGGGTCTTCAAATCTTCAAGCTGGGTTGGACTTGGGCTAAACTTCCATGTCTTCAATCAGGTTGGACTTGGTCTTCACTTGTATGATATAGTCTTGAGTCTTCAGTATGCTTGTACAGGACTCAAAAAAATAAAATTAGCTCAACATGAGCTGACTTGCATTGGACTGAACTAGCTCAACATAAGCTGACTAGTACAGAACTAAAATAACAACTCAAAAGACTCAAACAACAACTAAAAAAGGACTCAGATGGGCTAAGCCCTTATTACAGATGGACTCATTAATTATTGATCAATTAATAGAGGATTGAAAAGCCTCTGTCTTATTCTGGTGCCTTTGGTGTCCCCACGAACATCAATTTATGTAGCTATAGTTAATAAAATCTTGAGCCATGAAACAAGTCCCTAATTTTCTTGAAGCATACTCATGAGTCAACACATGGAAGAAGATAATTTTTCTTGAGTCGACTCAAGCTCAAAGCATGATGGAAAGCCACCTCTTCAAAGCCCAATTCAAGCCATTCAAGCCCAATTCAAGCCAAGACTTGAAGCCAAAATTATCACATGGGGGGACACCTCATCAAGAAACTTTGGGGAGGTGAAATACACTACATCAAGACTTTTATAGAGAACATAAAGATACCTTCCAACAAGTGACATACAGGGCACCACCTCTAATGACACCAAGGCCTCCATAACAACATTTGACAACCACATGAAGACCTTCTAGAATGCCACATGTCAAGTGGTTGTAACATTCTACCAATAATTTGTTTTTAGTTAAAACCACTTACCTAAAAATTATTGGATCCAACTAAGCCATCCTTATCCCCTCCTCTCCACCCTTGGATGAAATTCCTAGCATTGGAGCCTATAAATAGGGCCCCTAGGATCTTATTATATTCATTATATGCTATGATTTGAATTAATGAAAGGATTGTTTCCTTGTGTTCTAGTTTTATTGAGTTCTTGTTTGCAGTGAAAGATTTCTAGCTAGTTTGAGTGTGTAGATCCTTATCCAAGGAGAGAATGAGGGTTTTCTAAGCTTGAGTTTGAGAGTGAAGAGTGCTTTTGCAAGGAGTAAAGGATGGGATGCCCATTGATGGATCTATGATCAATCTCCAATTCCCAAGCCGCCGGCCACTTTCTTCTTTTTTTTTTTCTTTGTTTCCATTCCAACTCCAATTCTTCTTCCATGTCTATTCCCAAATTTCTTTGCAGGTTCTCTCATGTTCCTAGGTCAAGGATGAAAGTCTCCATGCCATGGATCAATGCCAAGGTGAGTCTCAAAGTAGAGAGTGCCAATCTTGACTTCTAGGCCTCAATCCTTGAGTGATGAGAGCTCTTTCTTCCACCAAATAATTAGCCATCATTGTTTGAAGGAAAACTCTTCCTAAGCTTCATTAGATCTGATCATTTGAAGGTTAACTTGCCCTAGTAGTGATGGTTTCCTTGCCATAAAGATCCTAATCCTTATTTTGAACTAGATCTACATTGCGTGACTTAAATTAGATCAACTAGTCTCCTTATGAAAAATCTTTTCTTGGATTAATTTAGCCCATATATTTGATGATTAATTGCTCAAGTTTGCTTGCTAGTTAGCTTGCTAAAACTCTCCATTCATCATTATATTTTTGTCTCCCATCATTAGTTCCCCATCCTAGCCCCTATAAAGTCTCATGGATAGGCTCCACATCCATTCCAATAAAGTTTAGGTGCCAAATCTTTATTAAACTGTTATCATATGATGAGAAGATTTGGTATGATATCCTTCCCATGAGAGCTAGTAGCATCATCTTAGGTCAACCATGGCTCTATGATCATGATGCAGCCCTATCTGGTTGAACCAATACCTGTACGTTTAGTCATCATGGAAAAAAATCTGTGATTCACCCGACTTAGCCCAGAGAACAGATTAGGAGAAATTCTAGTAGCCTTAAGGAGAAGAAGTCAGGAATTAATCTAATTAAGGCTAAGGAATTAGAGAAAGAAACTTCTAAACCCATTGAGGAACCAATTGAAAATGATCTTGAACCCACTATAGTAATTGAAGAACTTGTGACTGAGCTAGGATCAAGCATTATAGATGAAATTGAGGGTTCATATAAGTTGTTCATAGTGGAAATCGAGGTACAAGTCCCTAAGGAACAACCCCAGGAAGTAGATGTGGGTAGTGAAATAATATCTAGTTTTGAGTCCAACAAATCCACAGACCTACTTCATTTGTCAATACCTGCACTGACCTCTGCACAGCATTTGCATTAGGAAATTAGTTTAAAGATGAACATAAGTACTGTACCCAATAAAAACTTGGCTAATTTTCGAAAACAAGCTAAAGAATTTTCTGCATGGGATTATATGATGATCAGGCTTAGGCCTGAGCAGTTCCCTCCAGGGACCGTAAAGAAATTTCATGCTCACGATGTTGGACCATTCAGAATAATAGAAAGAGTTGGATCTGATGCCTTTGTGCTCGTTTTGCCAACCGAATTAGGTATTAGTTCCACCTTCAATACTTTAGACTTTATGGAGTTTCAGGAGCCAACAATGATACCAAGCAAGCTCTTTGAACTTCTCCCTTCCATTGAGAGAGAACCCACCCTAGAGAGTCCATTTATAATCTAGCCTATTAGTGAGGAAAGGATTGAGTGCATCTTCGATGATCGAGCCTTCGGTACCCGGACAAATGGGTATCCACGATATTAAGTCTGATGACAAGGCCAGCCAGAATCTAAGAACTCGTAGATCACCCGTGAGGATTGGCAGTGCCTCAACCCAGACCTTCCTGAGACATATGAGAGCCACATTGATGCGGAACTATATATGCATGCAGATTATTTTTGTGTTTTTAAATATTAAGTTATATGATTGAATCTTGAAGATCAGACCAAGAAATGATGTAAAGAGTTCTATATGATAATTAAGATGCAAAAGCATGCATAACAGGACCTAATAAGCAATAGAAAGTGGACCACCGAGGCTAAGAAGTCTCAGTTGGGCTAGTTTATCTTCAATAGAGGGACTGGCAAGTAGAGGGGGTGTACCTAACAATGATTGATGCACCTAGTGTAGATCGTACGTGTAGGAGTCACTCTCACTCCGAGATGCGGCCTGAAAAATCAAGCTGAAGACCCACGAATTCCTGGCTTTCTACTTGATGATCCGATTGCAGCCCAGCTGGAGTCGTTGGAATCGTAGAAGCTGAGAGACCTGCAAACAGCCATTCTATGGTTAGAAAATAAAGCACAGATGGGGAGTCAATTGATAAACTAGCAAAGGGAAGAAGGTGTTTGAAGAGGGCATCTAGGGCTTGGAGAGGTAGATGGAGACTGGAGGCAGGCGCAGGACACCGGGAAGAAGAAGATTTCACATAGAATCCCTTCTTAGCACACAGCAGATAGCACGCAGCAAAGTTGTAAACTCAATATTATTTCATGAAAAGTTATCTTCATACAAGAGATTAGAGTCTCTTAAATAGACTCTTAGACTTGGTCCCCAAGTAAGGTTACATTAGTCTTTACCTAGGAGTTTTAATCCAACCCCAACTCTAGCTAGAATACATGGTAGGCTAGGTAGAAAAATCTCTTAATTCTTTCCCTCTCTCACTTGCCTTGGTCAGCCAAGAGGGGTGACTCTAAGTGGCTGACCAAGGGGAAGGTGACCATAAGCTTGGCGCCCCTGGATTCTCATCCTGGGTCCTGGCTGACCTAATTTGCTTCAAGCTGCTGTCCAAGGCTTCATGGCTTCCGATGTGTCTCCCGGGCTTCTGATTTCTTCTCCTAGGCCTCCCATGGTCATCATAGCTTCAAGTTGGGTTGGTCTTCACTTGGACTGGTTGGTTTTCACTTGTACTTGGGCTGGCATGTCTTCACTTGTACTTGGACTGACATGTACTGAACTGCAAAAGATGAATAGCTCAACTTGAGCTGACCAGTACAGGACTCAAGTAATTAAAAGATAACTCAAATGTACTAAACCTTTATTACAAATGGACTCAGACACTGCTAATTAATCTACAGAGGGTTGAGAAGACTCTATCTTATTTTGGTACCTCTGGTGTCCAGACCACACATTGACCCATACTCGATGGGATCGAGTTCCTCCCACCCCTGAAGAATTGGTGGTGGCACTAAGATCCGACACAGATTACTAGGCCCTATCTGGTTTATTGATTAGGGTTTTGTGTTGCAGAATGACTCTAAGATTGCTAAACATACAAGAAAAATAGTAAAATAATTTTTTTGTGATTTTTATAATTTAGTTTGTAAGCTAAATTCCCAAATAAAAGTAAGAACTAGCAAGAAGAAGAGCAATACATAGAATCATCGTATCGCAGGCAAACTCATGCAAAATAATAAATTCCAGGACCCGAGAATTGAGAAACTCTTGGATTAGGATAGCTTATCTTCATCAAATTAGAAATTAAAAGAAGGGAAGGATGTTACCAATCAGTGATTTGAAGAACGTCCGATGAAGAGATCACACATCACTCTGATTGGAGTCTGGATGATGACGTCCGGTTCCCTTGATTAGATGGCTAATTTGGATGGTTCCGGATGCAAGGAAAGCCTCCTCTCAGGAGGTGAAACACCTCGGGGATCCTGCAAAACATCAAGGGTCAATCAAAATAGCAGGTAAAAAAAGGAAAGGAAACTAGGTTTAGAAGGAATCAGGTTAGGGTTTAGAAGCTGGGCTATTTAAAGCTTGTTGAAGATCTCCTTGCTTGGTGGCCTAGGGCACTCTTTCTTGGACGTGTGAAGGCTTGGATGGTAGTGAGTTAGGGTGTGGAAGGATGCTAGGGTATCAAGGAATTTGGCCAAGCACAAGAACACAAACCAAAGAACTAAAAATAATAAAGTAACACAAGCTCGCAAGCTCAAATAAATTTCACCAGGGTTTTGATATCATGAATAAAAATTGATTACAAGAGGGGGAGGGATGGAGTATTTATAGAGTTCCCATGCCCTCACTAACCAAGGTTACACTTGGATTACAAGTCCTCTTCCAAATTGGAATACAAGTCCTTTCTTAGCTAGGTTAGAAAAATAAATCCCCATTAGGTTAGGAATTGACCTAGTCTTCTCCTTTTTCCTTCATGCTTTGATTATTCCACTCAAGGACACCTCTTGGACTTGGTCAACACTTCAAGGATTCCTAGGAGGGCGTGTTGGGATTCTATGCGCAGCAAGGGGCCAGCCCAAAGGGGCTTGGGTGCATAGGTTTAGGCCTTTGGAAGCTGGTGTGGCCTGGTACCCTGGTTGCAGGAATATTCCATAGAATCTTGCTTCTTTAGGGCTTGGGCTTGGCACTTGGACTTGATTTCTTTGGGCTAGGATGTAGAGGGACCTTTGGAATCATGGATTCCCTGGTTTGGGAATATGCTCTGGCATCTGGACTGGAATCTGGGCATCTGGAGGATTTCTAGAAAGAATCAGTGTTTCTGGAAGCATCTTGGATCCTTGGTTGTCACACAAGATCCAATGGACTGATGTAGCAGCCTCTGACTCCTGGATGTGGCCTGGTGGAACTCCAATATTGGGTGACCTTCTCTCTTGTACAAAAATTGGACTCATACTGGACTCATAATTGATGTACAGGACTCAAAATTCTGACTAGGTTGAGGATTGAGACAAATCAACTAACATCAACTTATTACAGGCTCGATCTTAATTGATTACAAAATTCTCAAAACTTTGACACATGACTAATTAAACTATATGGGATCCAGGGATCTGTGTCTAATCCTGGTGTCCCCACCATTTTGAGTCCTTGTCTATGTGTCAAATTTTGTAATCAAGTAAGATTGAGTCCTATATAAGTTTATGCAAGATGGCCAAGTTGGTTTATCTCAACCCTAGTTAAGTTTAGCTGAGTCCCATTGAGTCTTGTACATTTGTATTAGTCTAGTACTGATCTAATTTTGTACAAAAAAAGAGGATACCCAATTTTGGAGTTCTACCAGTCTTCATCCAGGAGTTAGAGGCCCTCACATCAGCCATAATGGGCCTTGGATTGCCACCCCAGATGTTTTGATGCCCCAGATGCCAAGATTCTTTCCAAATGCCTAGAGAATATTCCAAGAACTAAGGCACCCCAAGATTCCAGGAATATATCAAGCACCCTAGACCAAGAGTCTCTTAAGCCCAGAAGTCCAGTAAGAGGAGGTGTCCCAGGCTTTTCCCCAAGCCCATATGAAGATTTCAAGAACCAAGATATCCAGGAAATATTCTAGGCACCCCAGCCTAGGGTTTCAAGCCCACCAGGAGGCCCATGTGCCCAAGACCTTTGGAGGCCACCCAAACCAAATGGAGGATGCCCCTTGCTACCCTAATGTCCAAGCCCAAGCCATCTTGGCATCCAAGCCCAAACAAAGCTCTTTGACCAAGTCAAATGATGAGAGAAATCCAATTAGAACAAGGAGAACAAGTTTTAATTTCATTCAAAGTGTATACTCCAAATTCTAAACCCCTTTATAATCCCTCTCCCACTCTACTTTGTAATTCTATCCTAACAAAGAGAGCACATGAAAAAACTTTGTGAATACGCCACCCCACCCCCTCTTGTAAGTAACTATTTTCATGAATGAAACCATGCTGAAATTTAGTTCAATTGTATTCAATTATGATCTTGTGATTGAGGTGTGTGAGTGCTACAAAGTGTGCCCTAGTTCTTCCAAGCTTTGACTAACCAAAGCATCAGCATTCAAACCCTAATCCATCCCAAGGAAGAGAGCCCTAGCCATTCTTTAGCCTGCATCTTCTTCCATCTCCAGCTGCTAGCAATAGAAACCCTGATTCCTCTTTTCCCAAACCCTGGTTCTTATTTTTTGATTTCCTATCTTTTCTCTTGCTAACCTCTGACACTTGCAGGATCCCTGAGGTATTCACATCCAAGGAGGAGGCCCTCTTTGCCTCCTGGACCGATCCCACATAGCTACCTGAATCGAGGAACTGAAGGCTTGTCTTCCAAGCGATAATCCCGTGTGCTGTGTGACCCTAGCTTCGAGTAGATTTTTGAATCGATGCTTTGTAAAATCCTTCCCACTCCTAACTTTTGATTTGTTGAAGGTACACAATCCTAAACGGGGGTTTCTCAATCTCCGAGATCATTTCTTTTATTATTTTGCATGAGTTCTTTTGCGGGTATGATGTTTTTTTTAATTACTAGTTTTCTTGCTCATCTTTACTTGATTTTCTTGCAATCATGGTAGTCCTAGGATCATCCCGCATCAAGCTCTCCTCTTTGACTTGATCAACCAAATAAATTAATGGATACTCTCGGGACCCATCATTGCCCTGGAGTAGGGAGTACTCGACTTCGACGAGTTTGGAGATGAACTAGGTGGAACTGGAATCCATACATTATTTTGAAATCCATACATTACTTGATGATTTTTTTGGGCTGCTCTAAGATCTGTGCAGCTTTGAAGATTATGCACTCTGAGATCCGTATTTTAATTTTAATCTGCTCTGAAAACTATGCTTATAGATCTTTGGACTGCTTTGAGGAGCGTGTGCTTTGAGGACCATGCAGCTTTCATGTTCGTGCATGTCCTCTCTATGGACTGAATGGTGGAACAAGGGAAGAACTTCTAAGGGGAAAAAAAAATCTAGTAGGGGAACTTGCCTGCATCTCGAAGGGCCCATCACCGGAGAAGGGGTAGTGGCAGAGATCAAGACAAGAGGATGGAGGCAAAGCCAGGGAGTTAGCGCTCGAGTTTGGGCGGTGTCCTCTAGTCGGTGAGGCATCACAGGCATGGGCGGCACCGATACAGGAAAAAGGGGAAAGAGTTTAGCCGTTCAGCGATGGAGGTAAGCTCAATCCATTGAGAGGCGAGGGCACCAGATTCAACAAGGGTGATGGCTTCGGTGACCGGTGATGGGGAGGAGGTGGCAGATGTTTCTCCCCATCCATGTTCATCTTCATCAGTGGAAGGAGAGGAGGATGGAGAGAGTGAGGAGGAGGCTATCTTGCACCAAATCAGGTGGGTGTCGATCGATGGTGGCCGTCGAGTAGATCTGGGGGATGTTGGCAGAGCTGAGTTAGTCCTTGGTCAGTGATGGCATCCAAGGATGGCTGGTGCAAGCACCAGGATTAGATAGAGGCTACTTAACCCTCTATGGATCTCTGATTAGGATTTTTAATCTTTTGGATCCTGTAATAAGGCTTAAAGCCTAAATAATTAGTTTTCAGGTCATGTAATTAGTATCTAGTTGGTTTCAATTTTTGGTTTACTATTGTAATTTGGCCAATTTGGTCAAGTTAGGGTCAACTAGTCCTGTAATTAGCCAAGTTGGTTCACTAGCTCAAGTCAATTTGAAAATGGGCTCAAGGTAGTTTAAAGATGGGTTCACAAGTGGGCAATAAAGTCAAGCCCCATTAAAGAAGAGTCAAGCCACCTCTTCTCCACACCAATTAGGAGTGCCAACTAGAGTGCCACATGGCATGGAAGGTACCACTTAAACTCATGAGGAGTGCCACATCATTAGTGCCACATGGCATAGGAGGCACCACTTCAGCTCATAAGGAGTGCCACATCATCAGTGCCACATGGCATAGAGAGGCGCCACTTCACCAAGCTTCTTTGGGTGGCTAAGTCAAGATGAAAACCTCAAATTCAAATTCATGTTTGACTCCCATTAATCTCCCCTTGATCCAAGTAGACAATATCCACACAACACTCCTCATATCAAGCCTCCCCTTGATCTAAGCCAACAACCTCCTCACTCCACTCCACAAATCAATCTACCAAGATCAAGCTTCATGAAAATATTCAAAATTCAAAAGTTAGATGCCATCTTTCATGAAGGAGGAATGCAAAATTCAAATGGATGCCCATTGATTCATGAAGACAACATCCTCTCTTCACTCCCCCAAATCAAGCTTTATAACTTTCTTTTTCAAATTTTGAATGTAAACTTGGGTGCTTATAAAAGGACCCTAACCCTCTTGTAAGAATTTGAATGTTGATGAAATGAAAAGAAATTTTGAAGTCATTCTTTTAGCCCTTGTCTTCTAGACTTGGAACTCCAAGAGGGAGTGCCTTTGTCCTTCAGGGCATTAAGGGGTGAGAGGCCCTGAGTTACTATCCTTCTGTGCAAGCCACCTTTCCACCTTCAAGTTTGGATGCCATTTGGATGATCCACCTGGGTGCCTAGCAAGAAGAACCTCCACCACCATTCTCAACTTTTGTTCTCTCATTTCTTACTTGATTTTTGATGATTTCTAACCCTTCACTTGGGTGCTCATAGGTCCTCCAAGTGCCACGGACAACGGAGTCGGTTTCCTTTGCCTTTGTGACCATCAGAGGGAAAGCCAGTGAATTTGTAGAGTTGAAGGCTTGATCATCCAAGCCACATCCGTGATAGTGAGCGAACTCGGCATCAGGCGCATTAGAGTTTTTTTTCAAGGTTTGCTTTCCTAAAACTCCTAAGTAGATATTGATCTAAGAGCGAAGTTCTATGGGATTTCTCAATCTCGGGGTCCTCTCCTTATCTTTGTTTAGGGGCTATCTTGCATGCTAAAAAGTTCTTATCATTTTAAAATCTCTAGATCTGCTCTTTGCTTGTTTTTGGGAATCCTTAAATCCACTAAAACTTAAAAGAAAATTAACAATAGAAATCATTTGCATCAGCATGCATCTTAGCATCTCTTAGTCCCACATCAGTGGCTCGAGCAACGATGAACGCGATCTAGAAGATCTGGCGGTAAGGCTTCATGGGGGGAGATCCGGCAGGGATTCGATGGAGACACAGCGGTCAGACGTCGCGGCAGCAGGTCCATGGGATGGGCGGCCGACGGGGAGTAGGGAAGGAATGGAATAGGGCATCTAGCACCTCTGTAGTAGGGGATTCTGGTGGGAGATGGGGCATCCAGTAGGATCTAGTGGAGGCGCCGATCATATCTGGGCGGTCTAGACAAGAGGCTTCACAGTAGGGATGATGACACGATCATGGCTCGATGGTGGCGCTGGTGAGCAGGCGATGGAGATGGTGGTAGATGGATCAAGGAAGGAGAAGATGGGAATAACTCGAGGATAAGTGAGGGATAAGCAGAGAATAATAAGAATAATAGGAATAAGATGGGACAAAAAGGAAATAATGGATACCCTAAATCTCTGCGCTCTAATACCAAAAATGATATGGGACAGATAAGTGGTAGGATCGTTGGTGAGCCTAGAACTCACCTAGATTAGGGTACCACTATTTTTTCTTCTATTTTTTTTTTTGTAGGGAGGTGGTGAAGGAACAATGGGGAAGGAAGAAATGGATGGTTAGATTTGGATAACTAAGGCCTTACACCCCTCGATGTTATGAAGAACAAAGGCAAAATAGGGTCTCACAGCCCTCGATGTTTCGAAGAACAAAGGAAAACTAGGGCCTCATGCCCCTCGATGCTCGAAAGTGAAGGCATAGGGTCTCACACCCCTCGACGTCTGAAGGTGAAGGCAAGGTGGGCCTCACACCCACTCCTTATGGAGGAAGAATGAAGAATCACTCTTCTCAAATCATCATCCTTATCATTCTTTTCAATACAAGAGAGGGGTCCTATATAGGGACTAATTACATGGAAAGCAAGTAAAGAAAACATGAAAAATATGAGGCACCACAATCCTTCTTGGTTTTCTGATTGAAAACATGGAAGGTGTAATACAATTCCCAAAGAAGCTTAAGAAAAATTAAGAAAGAAGGGGGGGACCATGTGAGGCGCCAAGAATCTACTCTCTTGGGCTTGGGCTGGACCACATCTTTCCTTAGTTGCTTGACATGAATCAAGGGATTCATGTTTATCCACTTGACCTTCCTTCTTTTTTTCAGGGGGGCTTGAAGTGAGGTCCAGTGGCTCTTCACTTTGACATGATCAACAAAATAAACTAATGGACGATCTCGGGCCCCCATCACTTGTACTACTGCATATTACTCCTTATCGTAGGTTGAGTACTTCAGCTTAGCCTCATTAAGTTTCTTGCTAAAGAAAGCTATGGGATGGTTGTCATGGCTAAGTACTCCTCCAACACCTACTCCTAAGCCATCGTATGCAACCTCAAAAACTTTGGAAAAATCAGGTAATCTTAAGATTGGTGCTGGTGTCATTTTTTACTTAATTTCTTGGAGGGCTTTTGATGCAGGATGAAATGGAATGATGCAATCTAAGAGGAGATAGTAGTAGTTAAATGAAAAATGAAGTAAAAAACTAGTCTACTTTTCCATGTAAACAAAAGTGTAATCTTCATGAAGGAATTTGCATGTTAAATTAAACCTGAATGAAAATGTTCAAAGTAGTAAAGAGAATGGATCGTTGTGGTTAAGGAACCACACAGGCTAGGGCTTAATTACTCTAATATCTTAGATATGAAAGTATTAAAAGAAGGATACCCGACCATTAACATTTCAACAATTGGAAAGGTTATACTCAAGGATGAAGTTCTTGGATGACAAGGAAATTCCTCTAGATGGGAGAGCTTCTTGTCTCTGATTCTTGACTTGGAAAACCTTCTTCTTTGGAACCTAGAAATCCTGTGGATCCTAAACAAACCATATTAGAATTAGAATGGAATTTGAAAGGTAGAATGCTACTAAAATGAAGGTTGAAGTTGAGAAGAAGCTTGGTAGAGTGGAATTAGCTTGGCCGGCCTCCTTGTATGATCTCCTTCCACCTTGGAAGATGGAATGGGATCATTAGATGGAAGGGAAAATAACTCTTGGCATGGAAGATTGAATGTAGTAGCTAAGGGTCTCTCACCCACTCCCTCTCGGAGGATATTTGATAACACAAATGGAATAGAAGAAACTTCAATTTTTCATTCATATGATCATCCATTTACAAGAGAGCTTGGAGTAGATTTTATAAGCCTCCGAAGAACTTTGAAAATTTGAAATACATGGAGCTTTTCATGGGAAGTTCCTAGCTATAATGGTGGAATTCGAATTATATGGAGATTTTCATGGGAAGTTCCCTAGCTATATAGGTGGAATTCGAATTACATGGAGATTTTCATGGGAGCTAGCTATAATGGTGGAAGATCCATTGAATTTAAATTCCCTTTGGTGATGTGGCATGTGGTGATATGGCATGTGGTGATGTGGCTTGATGAGGTGTACACCAAGTGGTTGGGAGGTTGACATGGCATCCAACAATGCTTGCTGATGTGGCATCCTCCTTGGATTGAATTGTTGGAGTGGTTGAATGCGTCCAATCTTCAAGTGAGCTTGCTTATATTGAACCAATTCAAAATCTCTCTTGGACCCAACTACTAAACTCACTAAATACAAGACCAATTCAACCCTAATTGGACTCAAAAGCCCAAATAGACTCAAGAGAAACCAAATTGGAATAAACCCAAATAATTACATTACTCAAATTCAATTAAAGAAGTAAAATTACTCTATTTACAAGACATAAGTTTAATGAAAGAATTAAAGCCATTCTAAATTAGACTGAAGTCTCTTTTGAACCTTGGTGCTCGCACCAGTTCTCTCGGGATGGGAGAAACTCGACCTTGTTGAGTATGGACTGGTTTGACTTTGATACCTTTCTAGTAGGTCTGTGATGCAGCACAAAAGCTTTGATACCAAAAATGATGCAGAACAAAGAACAAAGAAGCGTATGCGGAAGTAAATTTAGGATTAATTTTTTTTTTTTTATATTTCAGAAATTGGCTTGGACTCAAAGTAAAGCTAAACTAAGTTGAAGGAAACTAGGTAAGGATTGAAAGCACAATTTAGAAGAAACTAAATTATCAGAGTAGTTCAGAAGTAATGGATCGCTGGGGGTTGAGAAACTCCCAGACCTAGGGTTTCGCTCTGAACTTTCAACAGGACAGAAATAGAGAGGAGAGATGGTTTACTAACCAGACAGTGATCTTCTCAGAATTTGGGTGGAAGAACTCTCTCGAGCGGATTGTTGGATCCTCGGATTCGGCTATCTTCGCAATGGATCCTCCAATACTAGTCTTGTGGTTTGGTCGGCTTCTCCTGGACTCAAGATCTGGGAAGAAGAAAAACAAGTGAGGGATTCAGAGACTCAGGGAAGGATTTACCAGTTCGAAGAACTTGAAGGTTGATGTCGCTGAGATCCGGATTCTCTTGAAGGCTGATTCAACTCCCACTGGAAAGAGCTTTTGATCTGAAGTACCCGGACTGTAGCTGGATGCTGGTGGTCGGCCTGGACTTGGGGAGAGGGGCCGTGAGAGATGGGGTAGGCTAGGATTTGGTGGAATGAAGAGGATGAAGGGCGGCTAGGGTTTGGAAGTGAAGTGGCTAACCTAGGGTTTTGGGGTTGGAGATCTCACACCTCCTCAAGGTTCCTGGGGAACCCGGATTTACTCCCTCACGGAGCTCAACACCTGGATGCAAGTGCGGAAGAGAGAAACATAAAGTTGCTCACACAAAATTTGAATTCATTCATCAGTTGTTTTTTAAAACTTACAAGAGGGGTTTATTTTATAGGTCTTTACAAGAGGTCAGGGTTTTACATCTTCCCATGTGGGACTAATAGGATGGATCCTCAAATTAGGTTTGTAGAATCAATTCCTCCTCATATGGTCGGCCAAGAGCTTCCATAAGTGTTGATTGATGGCTCCAAATGGTAAGTAGGTGGCGCCTCCTAGCCTTGCTCTTCAAGAAAAATTTTCTTCCTTCCATGCCTGGTTTTATTTGGAAATATTTGGGTGCCTCCTAGTCTTGCTCCACAAGTTTAGGCTTCTTCCTTTCATGGCTCAACTCTTTTGGACACCTCCTTTTCCTTCTTCCCAAGTCATGGCTCTTCCCAACTTTTCTTTGGTCTTTTTAGGCATGAATTGGGCGCCCCCTTGAAGTGCTCCCTAAGAAATGCCTCTTTCCTCCTTTAGCTTGGCCTTTTAAGGTATATATGGGGCGCCTCCTTGATTTTGGCTTCAAGAAAAATTCTTGCTCCCTTGGGTGTGGGGACCAAGACATTGGGATGGAGATGTGGCACCCCCTGGACTCTGGCGTGTGGCTGGGAGTGTGGCGCCCACTTACTTGATCTTGGGAGAAAATGTGGCACCCTGGAGAAGACCTAGACCACTACTAGGACTTGTACTGAGTCAATATCACTCAACAAAATTTAAATTACAGGGAAATACATACTCAAACTAAAATTGAGTTGACCAAGTCAACCCTTATTACAAAACTAGAAAACCCTAATTCTTCGGGCAAGGTAAATCAGAGATCCAGATGGAGCCCTGAAGTCTTCTTTTGAGTCTGGTGCCCACACCAATACTCCCGGGGTGGGAGGAACTCGACCCTGTCGAGTATGGATCAAGTTGGCTCTGGTATCTCTCTAAGAGGTCTGGGTCCAATCCTTGTAATTCTTCTCGAGAGATCCAAGAGTCATCAGAATCTGGCCTTCCTTGCCAGCGGACCAGGTATCTTTGGTATCCTCGATTATGAGTAGAGATAACCTGATCATCCAGGATCTTTTCAATCTGCTCTTTCCTTACAGGCCAGTTTGTTGATGGACACACAGGGTCGGGATCACTCTTAATAATAGGATTAGGTTTCAAAGGCTTACTAGGAATCACAGCTGGCTCCCTATACTCTACTAAGTCTGTAATGTTGAAAGTAGAGCTATTGCCTAGTTCCAGAGGCAACTCGAGCACATAGGCATTGGATCCTACTCTCTTCACTACTCTAAATGGTCCATCTCCTTTAGCATGTAACTTTCTAACGATTCCAGGAAAAAACCGCTCAGGCCTTAACCTAATCATTACATAGTCTCTCTCAACAAAAGTTTTGACTCGTCTTTGAGAATCAGCCAACTTCTTATAAGTTTCATTACTTAAAGTTATTTTGGCATGAATTTCTTTATGCAAGTCTTTTACATGCTATGCATGTGCATCAAGAGACTTGTGTGTGTGGACTAATAGTGAAATCAGATCAAGTGGTGTGTGAGGCTTGTATCCATGAACAATTTCAAAGGGACTCTAGCCTATAGACTTATTGATCGAAACATTGAATGCAATTTCAGCCCTGGACAAAATACAAATCCCAATTCCTGGTGCTCTCAATCAAACCAAAATCTGAGCCAAAGCCTAGTAAAGGGTCAAGAAAAACTAAACTAGACTGACGACACATTCCTAAAGAATGGACTTTATTCCAAAGGAACCCTAGGTCTAAACCTAAAAAACTATGGCTCTCTAGGTTTGACCTTGGGTCGGAGGATGGCATGCAGAGCATGAAAACTTATCATGGGTGCCTAGTAGGTGCCATAAGGTCTTCCAGAAGTAGGTGGCAAACCTAATAGGTTCTAAGGAGTCTTGCAACCTAGAGATCTCAGTAAAGTGTAATCCCATAGCTCCAGAAACATTAGAAGATTCAGGGAAGGGTAGGAAATAAGAATCAGAGTTTTGAGGTGGCTTATCGGAAACAAGAAACAAACCTTGGTTATTCAGGACGACCTTAAAATGAGGACATTGTTCTATAGGTGCACTCATCCAAACCTCATGATTTGCTCTAGGAGGGTCTACAAGTGCAAGTTCTAGGATAGGCTGGGTGCTCCTAGAAGGTGGAAGGTTATCAGGAAGGTCTTTGGAATGTTTATCTAGAAAGTCCTCTAAGCTACTGTCTTTTTCTTGTTCTTGGACCTTCTCAATGGGAAATTCTTGTGAACCCCTTCTTTCTTCACACTTCTCTACCAGATTTGACTCAGGGGTGTCTTCTTTGGATTCCTCAATGAGTTCAGGGATATTCTCACTTAAACTTTCATTTGGTGTAATTTCCTCTTCCTGAACTTTCTCAAAAGGGTCTTCTCTTAGGGTTAGCTCCTGAATTCCTTAAGTGGCAGGGGTCCCCTCAATAACCCCATTAGGTAGGAGTTGGTTAATTGAATTATCGAGAGAGATATCCTCAAATTCTTCTTCTTCATATTCATCTATCAAACTTATGTCAGGCTCATATATTTCTTCCTCAATCTCACTGAAAGGTTCTAATCTATTCTCCTTTGATTCCTCTTTAAGTACGGCTCTGGTCGGGTCAACTAATTTTGGGATGGCCATGCCTAACTCCTTCTCAATGTTATCCTTCTGGTCAAGAGGTGACACAAATGGGAATTGACAAACAAAAGTCTGGTTCACTACGGGTGTCGGATCAATCGGAACTTGACTCAAGTTGGTAGAGGTTGGCTTTAAGTCCAAAGTACTTGATTGGTTTTATCTTAAAGACCACTCATAGTCTTGGGCTTCTTGGTAGGCTCGGTCTAACTTATTGGTCTTTTCAAGGCATAGCTTCCTATAAATGTCTGGGTGTAACCCAACCCTAAACCTCGATGTGATCTGAGCTTCGGTCTCAATGGTATTGCATTTCATGTCATACCACTGGAAGTCCTTGATATATTTAGACACAGGCCAATTACCTTGTCGCAATTGGTACCATTGGTCTAATAGTCTTTTCTCATAGGATCTACCTAGGTACCTATCTCTCAACTTACTTCTCATATCTCTCCAAGTATATATTTCCTCTTTTCTTTGATAACACTCATACTCAATAGCATACCAATGCGACCTAGCATGTTAGGTGAACTTGGTTTTGGCCAACCTAACTTGTCATAATTTCGATATGTTGGTGCACTCAAAATACCGATCCATTTGTTCTTCCCACTTAATATATGTCTCTTGTCTTCCTTCAAAAGTGGTGCATAAGGTTCAGTGTTCCTAATGGGTCCCTTCTCTGAGTCAACCAAGTATGGGTATAGGCTCCTAGGGTTATGCTCGGGATCACGGTATAAGGTCCTCCTAGGCTCCTGGCATGGGTGAGGTTGGGGCCTATTAAATTTTGGATCAGGGGTCCAATTTTGATGTCTACATTTCTCAAGTCCCTGGGCTCGGTCTCTAAACTGGGAAAAACCCTCATTCATATCCTGACTCAATTTGGTCATACATTCGGTAAGAGTTCTAATCATGGCCTCTAAATTAGGTTGGGTTTGACCAGGTTGGGAGGGTACTCCGTTCCGGGTGGACATGATGATGCAAGCAAGCACAAAGAATGTGACTAGACTAAAGCGACTACTGGCTCACTAGACCTAGAGTCCAAACTAGATGCCCAATCAGAGTGGCAAGCTAGCCTATAGTAACTTGGGACTCAGCCAGGCAGGTGTAAGGGGAGTGTTAGGTCCCTAAATGCCAATCCTAGACACCAATTAGTGATTGGCCAGGTAGACGGACCAGCACACAAGCCCTTCGGGATAGAATCCCTGAACCACCGTTCTAGACACTGAGTACAAAGCACACATAGTGTAACTAGACAAACTGACTCAACACTAGCCTAGACCCGACTTGTTGGTGTCCCTAGCCCACTAGGGCAAATTAAGTCTAATAAATTTTAAAATTAGGCTTAGGATCGAATGAATGGGTGGTGGTTTTAGGCTAAGGAGAGGTTATTAACTCCTCCCCTTATCTTAGATGCTCAATTGCCCTTAAGATGAATTAGGAGATGATCACTCAAAAAAAAAAAAAATTTAATTGCAGAAACACACAAACAGAGTTGCTGTAATTTAACTCTCAGAAATGTCACAGAAACCAATAAATTATAGTAAAATTATGTAAAATAGTTTCAATTATACTGGTTCCAGCAAAATAAAAATCATGAAATTCAGAGTTACCTTCAATGAGGATAGTTACAGATTGAAAACAGAATGCTTCCCCCGTTTACAATTCCTGCTACGAAGTTGTAACCCAGCGGATCCCCTACACGCCCTAGCAACACCCCATGGAATGGGAAGAGGAGGCTTGCACCTCACTTCGTTCCTAGGACCGGACGTCCTGGGGAGTCTACTTCGAGCAGACAAAGTAAAAAAGAGAGACACTCAAAACATGCAAGCAAGTCAGAAACCCTAGACAGGGCTCTGATACCAAAAATGATGCAGCACGAAAGCTTTGATACCAAAAATGATGCAGAACAAAGAACAAAAAAGCGTATCCAGAAGTAAATTTAGGATTAATTTTTTTTTTTTATATATTTCAGAAATTGGCTTTGACTCAAAGTAAAGCTAAACTAAGTTGAAGGAAACTAGGTAAGGATTGAAAGCACAATTTAGAAGAAACTAAATTATCAGAGTAGTTCAGAAGTAACGGATCGCTGGGGGTTGAGAAACTCCCAGACCTAGGGTTTCACTTTGAACTTTCAACAGGACAGAAATAGAGAGGAGAGATGGTTTACTAACCAGACAGTGATCTTCTCAGAATTTGGGTGGAAGAACTCTCTCGAGCGGATTGTTGGATCCTTGGATTCGGCTATCTTCGCAATGGATCCTCCAATACTGGTCTTGTGGTTTGGTCGGCTTCTCCTGGACTCAAGATCTGGGAAGAAGAAAAACAAGTGAGGGATTCAGAGACTCAGGGAAGGATTTACCAGTTCGAAGAACTTGAAGGTTGATGTCGCTGAGATCCGGATTCTCTTGAAGGCTGATTCAACTCCCACTGGAAAGAGCTTTGGATCTGAAGTACCCGGACTGTAGCTGGATGCTGGTGGTCAGCCTGGACTTGGGGAGAGGGGCCGTGAGAGATGGGGTAGGCTAGGGTTTGGTGGAATGAAGAGGATGAAGGGCAGCTAGGGTTTGGAAGTGAAGTGGCTAACCTAGGGTTTTGGGGTTGGAGATCTCACACCTCCTCAAGGTTCCTGGGGAACCCGGATTTACTCCCTCACGGAGCTCAACACCTGGATGCAAGTGCGGAAGAGAGAAACAAAAAGTTGCTCACATAAAATTTGAATTCATTCATCAGTTGTTTTTTAAAACTTACAAGAGGGGTTTATTTTATAGGTCTTTACAAGAGATCAGGGTTTTACATCTTCCCATGTTGGACTAATAGGATGGATCCTCAAATTAGGTTTGTAGAATCAATTCCTCCTCATATGGTCGGCCAAAAGCTTCCATAAGTGTTGATTGATGGCTCCAAATGGTAATTAGGTGGCGCCTCCTAGCCTTGCTCTTCAAGAAAAATTTTCTTCCTTCCATGCCTGGTTTTATCTGGAAATATTTGGGTGCCTCCTAGTCTTGCTCCACAAGTTTAGGCTTCTTCCTTTCATGGCTCAACTCTTTTGGACACCCCCTTTTCTTTCTCCCCAAGTCATGGCTCTTCCCAACTTTGCTTTGGTCTTTTTAGGCATGAATTGGGCGCCCCCTTGAAGTGCTCCCTAAGAAATGCCTCTTTCCTCCTTTAGCTTGGCCTTTTAAGGTATATATGGGGCGCCTCCTTGATTTTGGCTTCAAGAAAAATTCTTGCTCCCTTGGGTGTGGGGACCAAGACATTGGGATGGAGATGTGGCACCCCCTGGACTCTGGCGTGTGGCTGGGAGTGTGGCGCCCACTTACTTGAGCTTGGGAGAAAATGTGGCACCCTGGAGAAGACCTAGACCACTACTAGGACTTGTACTGAGTCAACATGACTCAACAAAATTTAAATTACAGGGAAATACATACTCAAACTAAAATTGAGTTGACCAAGTCAACCCTTATTACAAAACCAGAAAACCCTAATTCTTCGGGCAAGGTAAATTAGAGATCCAGATGGAGCCCTGAAGTCTTCTTCTGAGTCTGGTGCCCGCACCAGTCTGGATCAATTTGCTATAGATCCTCTCGGGTGATCTATGAATCCTCGGATTCGGGTCTTCTTTGCCATCAAACCATATAACGTTGATAGCCTTTATTTCTGATGGTAATTACCTGGTCATCCAAGATACTTTCAATCATATCTCTCCATTCTGGCTGTGGTGCTGGTGGACACTTAGTTAGGGTTTCACTCTCAAAGGATAGATAAGGTCCAAAAGGCTCACTAGGAATTAATGCTGGCTCTTTGTATTCTTTCAGATCAAAAATATTAAATGTTGAACTAATGCCATAATCCTGTGGTAACTCTAATAAGTATGCATTAGGTCAAACTCTCTTTAATACTATGAAAGGTCCAGCTCCCCGGGCATGTAGTTTCTTCATTGTTCCCGATGAGAACCTTTCAGGTTTAAGTTTAACCATTACAGAGTCCCCTACACTGAATTCTTTTATTCGTTTACGTGAATTGGCCATATGATTATAGACTTCA
Organism: Areca catechu; assembly: GCA_021397845.1. Lineage (NCBI taxonomy): Eukaryota > Viridiplantae > Streptophyta > Magnoliopsida > Arecales > Arecaceae > Areca > Areca catechu. The sequence continues at coordinate 176,039,579 of CM038039.1, read as the reverse complement.
TTGCTCATATGAATCTCTTTTTTTACTAATTTTCTTATGCAATTCCTTAATATGCTGTGCATATGACTTTGCAAACTCTGAGACTCATACTGACACTTGTCAAAAAGAAAATACAGACTCAACTATGTATTCCTATTAAGAGAAATTTTATTGGACTCTCTAGGACCTAAACCTAATAAATTATTGACTCTCTAGGTTTGACCCTGATCTAGTATGCATATGAGAATTTACCATGGGTTCCTAGCAAATGCCATAAGGTCTTCCAAAAGTAGGTCGCTAATGGGATGGGCTCTAAGGGTTCATGCAACCTGGTGATCTCAATAAAATGTAACCTAATGGCTTTAGAAACATGTGTAGACACGGGAAAGGGTAGGAAATAGGTATCAGTCTTAGGGCAATCTAGCATGAAATAGACCTTGGTTATTCAGGATGATTTTAAAGTTTGGATATTGATCTATGGGTGCAAGTTCTAGGGCAGACTAGGTGTTCCAACATGGAGGAAGGTCATCATGAAGGTCTTTGGGAAGTCTATCTTGAAAGTCCTCTAAAATTATGTCTACTTCCTGAGGTTGTTCCTTAGGAATTTGTTCTTGGACCTCTTCTATGTACAACTCTTGCGAACCCTCACTTTCATCTACTATGTTTGATCCTGGCTCAATCACTCCTTCAAATTCTATAGTGGATTCAGGATCTTTTTCTATTAGTTTCTTAGTGATCCCAACCTTGCATCCACCTTCATCATATTCCTCCACTACACTTAATTTATGATGTCTTCTTTGGATTCTTTGGTGGACTCAGGAGTTTTTTTCTCAAGATTCTTAATGGGTTCAATATTTTCTCCTTGAAATTCTTCAATGGGTTCTTCCTCTTCCCCTTTATATCAATTAATTAAACTTAGTTCAGGCTCATAAACTTCTTCCTCAGGCTTACTAATGGGTTCAGGGATCTTTCCCTTACAAACTAATGGGATAGGAGTAGTAGGATGATTTGAAGGAATCTATCTAAGAATTGGCCTAGAGGTGCTAATCATGCTGGGCTTAGGTTGGCTGCTCATGAGTTCTCTTTGATAAGACTCGAATTCTCTAGCAATCCGATAAGCTTCCTCTAGAGTATGAATTTTCCATTGAAGTAATTCTCCCTAGATGTCCTTACATAGGCCTCCTCGAAATCTAGATATGGTCATGGTCATATATTCGGTTGTGTTACATCTCTTGACAAATCCCTTGAATTCTTCAATATACTCAGACACTGGTCTATCACCCTATTTCAGTTTGTACCATTAGTCTAAAAGTCTTTGCTCATAAAATCTATCTAGGTACTTTTCTCTTAGCTTACTTCTCATGGTTTTCCAGCTACGTATTCTATCTCCTATTTGATAACATTCATCCTCAATAGTTGTCTAATGCCACTTAGCATATCGGGTTAACCTACGTGTGGCCAATCTAACTTTGTCTAACTCCGACATCCTAGTCTACTCGAAATAGTGATCCATGCTTTCCTCCCAATTTATATACACCTCTTGTCTTCCATCAAAAATGGGTGCATAAGGTTGGGTGCTCCTAATGGGTCTCTCCTCGGAATCAACCAAGTATGGGTATGGGCTCCTAGGGCTAGACTCAAGGGAAAGATCATGATCATTGGCTCTCGGATCAAGGAAATTGGGCTTAGAGGAGTTGAGTTTAGCATGGGCCTTGCGGGCTTCTGCCCATGCTTCTACTTAGGCCATTTGATCAATCATGCTTTGGTTGGTCTGGGCCAATTGGTCAGTCAAGTTTTGGTTCAGCCGGGTCATTTGGTCATTCAAAGTTTTCATCAAGTTCTCAAAATTTTGGTCCATGCTTACACTCGATTATGCTTGGGTTTGCTGGTATTGTGCTCCTGATCTAGTTTCCATGCACACACGGACTCAAACTCAGATTAGGGGTTTGCTAGACCTAGAGTCCAAACCAAATGTTAGGTCATGATGATAATTTTGGTTGTAGTTACTTTGCACCTGGCCAGGTAAGTGTAAGGTTGGTGGAGGTCCCTCTTTGCTTGCCTTAGACACCAATTTGAAATTGGCCAGGTAAGCGAACCAACCCACCTTCCTTCGGGCTCTTATTCCTGAACCACTTGCCTAGACACTAGATACACAAGCATACACAAACAAGTTATCTATGTTGGCTTGACACTTGGTTGGACCCGTCCTTGTGGGTGTCCCTAGCTCACTAGAGCAAATTAAATATCTACTTAGTTTTAATTAAGGGTTGGGTTCGCTATGCAGGTTGTTGATTTTTGGGCAATGGACAGGTAATGAAATCCTGAGCCTATGTCATATTGATGCCCTTAAATTGATTTACCATGAGATGAATGCAAACATGCATAAGAACCCTAATTTCAGGTGCAGAAATTGATGTGTTGTAGTTCTGAAGTGGTATAGAAAAGTGCAATGTAACTATGTCAAAAAATTCTGAAAAAATCACAAAACATTTCTAACTCATAGATGATATGCCATATGAATGAAAATTTTTTAAAAAAATTTGTGCTATGCTAAGCAGATCCTGAAATTTAGATAATGTAAAAGGAACAAAACAGAACATACAGGAATTTCAGCAACAATGATGGAGTGCGAGAATTTTCATTTTTTCTGTGATTTTTTTTGAAGATAAAATTATGCATGCTGATAGATAACTTTATATGGATTAGGGAAAAAAATTACTTCAATAAAAAATTAACAACTTTTTTATAGAGTTTTATATGAATTACAGTTAGCCTACTTAAAAATACAGCAAGCAGAAATTTTAAAGATTTTAGATTTAGATGATGGAAAACTATTCTTTAGGATTCCAAACATCCCTTCTTATGTTCCCCTTCTAGAGTCAATCACAATGGCACCCCTACATGCCTTAGGAGATCCCCGTGGAATGGGAGGAAAGGGTCTTGAAACCCTACTTTTCTCCTAAGACCGGATGGCCTGGTGAAGCACCCAAATCCAGGTACTGAAGATGATGCAAAGCCCTAACCTACCATGCTATGATACCAATTTGATGCATGATGAAATGGAATGATGCAATTAAGGAGGAGATAGTAGTAGTTAAATGAAAAATGTAGTAAAAATCTAGGCTACTTTTCCATGTAAACAAAAGTGAAATCCTCATGAAGGAATTTGCATGTTAAATTAAACTTGAATGAAAATCTTCAAAGTAGTAAAGAGAATGGATCATTCTGGTTAAGGAACCACACAATCTAGGGATTAATTACTCTGATATCATAGATCTGAAAGTATTAGAAGAAGGATACCTGACCATTAACATTTCAACAACTGGAAAGGTTATACTCAAGGATGAATCTCTTGGATGACAAGAAAATTCCTCTAGATGGGAGGGCTTCTTATCTCTATTTCATGACATCGAAAACCTTCTTCTTTGGAACCTAGAAATCCCGGGGATCGTACATAAACCATATTATAATTAGAAAGGAATTTGAAAGGTAGAATGCTAATGAAATGAAGGTTGAAGTTGAGAAGAAGCTTGGTGGAGTGGAAGTAGCTTGGCCGGCCTCCTTGTATGATCTCCTTGCACCTTTTAAGATGGAATGGGATGATTAGATGGAAGGAAAAATAACTCTTGGCATGGAAGACTGAATGTAGTAGTTAAGGGTCTCTCACCCACTCCCTCTCGGGGGACATTTGATAACACAAATGGAATAGAAGAAACTTCAAATTTTCATTCATATGATCATCCATTTACAAAAGAGCTTGGAGTTGATTTTATAAGCCTCCAAAGAACTTTGAAAATTTGATATACATGGAGCTTTTCATGGGAAGTTCCTAGCTATATGGGTGGAATTCGAATTACATGGAGATTTTCATGAGAAGTTCCTAGCTATAAGGGTGGAATTCGAATTACATGGAGATTTTCATGGGAGCTAGCTATAATGGTGGAAGCTCCTTTGAATTTAAATTCCCTTTGGTGATGTGGCATGTGGTGATGTGGCTTGATGAGGTATACACCAAGTGGTTGAGAGGTTGACATGGCATCCAACAATGCTTGTTGATGTGGCATCCTCCTTGGATTGAATTGTTGGAGTGGTTGAATGCATCCAATGTTCAAGTGAGCTTGCTTATATTGAATCAATTCCAAATCTCTCTTGGACCCAACTACTAAACTCATTAAATACAAGACCAATTCAACCCTAATTGGACTCAAAAACCCAAATAGACTCAAAAGAAACCAAATTGGAATAAACCCAACCTAATTACATTACTCAAATTAAATTAAAGAAGTAAAATTACTTTAATTACAAGACATAAGTTTAATAAAAGAATTAAAACCATACTGAATTAGACTAAAGACTCTTTCGAACCTTGGTGCCCGCACCAGCTTTGTTTGTAGATTTGATCCAATTGAAAGTTTACTTCCTAACACGGTCAGTTATTAGAGCAACAATTATGCTAAATACCCGGATAAATCATCTACAAAAGGTGGTTAGACCATGCAAACTATGAACCTCGTGGATGCTGTTCGGTATAGGCCACTCTACTATGGACCTAATCTTTTCAGGTCAATAGAAACTCCCTCGGGGGTTACAGCAAATCCAAAGAAGATAACCTTATGGGTCATAAATTCACACTTCTTTATGTTTGCATAAAGGTTTTCTTGTCTAAGGACCTAGCACACTTGCCTTAGATGATCTAAATGTTCTTCCTGGGTCCTACTATAGATCAAGATATCATCGAAGTAAACCACAACAAATTTTCCAATGAACCTTCGTAGGACATGAGTCATGATCCTCATAAATATACTGGGTGCATTTGAAAGTTCAAAAGGCATGACTACCCATACATACAATCCTTCCATTGTCTTGAAGGCGGTTTTCCATTCATCCCCGGGTCGGATCCTAACTTGGTGGTAACCACTCATAAGATCTATTTTAGAGAATATTGTGGCTCCTGACATCATGTCAAGCATATCATCCAAACAGGATATGGGAAATCTATACTTGATAGTGATTTTATTGATGGCATGACTATCAATGCACATCCTCCAAGTGCCTTCTTTCTTAAAGGTGTGAAGGGCTGGTACAGTGCATGGGCTCAAACTCTCCCCAATGAATCCTTTCCTTAGAAATTCTCCTAGTTGTTGTTGTAGCTCTAAGTGTTCAGTGGGGTTCAGTCTATAATGGGGCAGGTTTGGCAAAGTGGCTCCCGGGACCAAATCTATGGCATGTTGTATGTCCCTCAGTGGTGGTAATTAGTCAGGCAGGTCTTTAACAAACACATCTCTAAACTCCTATAATGTCTTTGCCACTTCCTTAGGTTGTTCTTCTAAGTTGGGTCTTGGGAATTCCTTTATTGTTAAAAGCCAGACTATTGATCCACCACTAATCACTCGTTACATCTTTTTGGCAGTGACTATGTTTAATTTTCGTTTCTTTTCCTTTAAATGGCTAGACCCGGTTTTCATGTCACCCTTTGGTGGTTTGGGATGCACAGTAATTTTCATTCCTTGGTGACTAAATGAACAGGAGTTTGACTTACCATATAGGGTGGCATCATGATCATACAACCAAGGTCTCCCAAGAATGATGCTACTAACTCCCATAGGTAATACGTCGCACCAAAATCTTTCTTGATAGGATTGGATCTAGATATTGACTTGACACCTATGTTTGATTGGATTTGAGGTAGAGTCCACCCAGGATACCTTATAGGGGTGTGGGTGAGGAGTAGTGGTCAATCCTAGTATTTTAACAACATAGGTGGGTATGACATTGACACAGCTCCCACTATCAATGATGATCTTGCAAACATTCTCCCCTATTCTAATGAAAGTTTGTAGGATGTTAGTCCTATGCCAATCCTCATGTACCTTAGTTTGGGTTAGGATACACCTAACAACTCCAAGAAATTCAGACAGGTCTACAGGCTCCTCTTCTTCTTCATACTCTTCTATCAGTTTTGACTCAGCCACATAATCTTTTTCATTTGATTTAGCTATGGGTTCAAGTTCTCCCTCCTCTAACTCTCCTATATGTAGGGCTCTAGTAGGGCATTGGCTAGAGTAATGTCTAGACTTATTACATCTGTAGCATACTGAAGCAGGGTTTGTAATTCTTGGGGTCTCTAGGGCCTTACCCTTATCTTCCCTACGGATCACCGGAGTGTTGGGGTTTGGTCTGGTTGCAGGAGGGTTTGGTTTAGCTATAGGAACTTGGTTTGATCCTGGTCTAAATGGAGGGGTACTAGTCTTTGGGACATCAGGTCGACAGTAGATAGGTACCCTCTAGAATCTCTCATAATCCCTGGCAATCCGATAAGCATGTTCTAGGTTACGGACCTCCCTTAAGAATAACTCTCTCTGTATGTCCTCTCATAAGCCTGCCCTAAACTTAGATAAGGTGACTGATGCTGGTTCATCTATTCCACATCTTATGGCAAACTCATCAAACTTGGCTATATAATCAAACACGGTCAGGTTTCCTTGTTTTAATCTTTGCTAGTGATCCAACAGTCGCTGCTGGTATGATTCAGGTATGTACTTTTCTCTCAGCTTCATTTTCATAGCCCTCCAGGTGGTTATAGGTATGTCTTGCCTATGATCTATTTGTCTTTCAAGGTTTTCCCAAAATAATCTAGCTTGGCTAACTAGACTTATCTTAGCAAGCTTGTATTTCCTTTCCTCAGTCATATCATACCAGTCAAAATATTGCTCCATCTCACTCTCTCAATTAATATAGGCTTTAGGGTCTAGGGTTTCTTCAAACATGGGTGCCTCTAGTCTAATGTTTTTCATGGCCCCTTCATCCTGATCTACTAGACCTGGGTGTAGAAATTTTAGCAATGAACATGAAAACTAACCCTACTCTAACATGCTCTGATACCAATAATTGATGGGGGATGAAAGGCCTAACTAAGGTTTTGATGATTACATTAATAAATCAGATTTTTATATATATTTTTTTAATTTTTTCGTAAAAGATGAAAAGAAGCTATTTAAAGAAAACTACAAAGATAGAAGTAAAGACATGCTCATAACTAGTCTTCTAAGTGTAAAGAACCAAGGACCTAAAAGGATTAAGAAATCCCTCAAGAATAGGGCTAAGGCTACCTTCAATAGATACAGCAAGAGTAAGGGGGGTGATACCAAGCAGCGATTCAATCTACTCCCAGAAGAAGGTACTCTCCCCTCCGGATCTGGCACTTAGAATGAAGAAATCAATACTTCTCGGATAGTAAACTTCATTGTAGGGGTTCTTTGGCAAGATAAGCTTCCTCATCGAACTAGCACTCTTAAGAACCCTGCAAGCAAGAAGAGAACTTAGCAAAGATGAAGAAATGTAACAAACAACTTAAGAAAAGAAGGAATGATGGAGAGTGATGGCTTGAAGAATGCTTGGTGCATTGATGAAGACTAGACCAGCTGCTTCATGGATAGGGGCATGCACTCCATGGGTTAGGGGGGGGAACGTCAACACCAAGGTATGGTAGATGATAGATGGATAAACTATGGGAACTAGATGGCAGATAGGGTCTCACACCCTCTCCCTCTCGGAGGACGATGCATCTCACACCGGAAATAAAAACTCACAATAATGGGAGCTCAAAAGGAAATTTGTCTTTCATTCAGAAATAGCCTCCCCTTTACAAGGAGATTAGGGACCTATTTATAGACTTCAAAGCTCCATTTGAAATTCAAATTTTATATGAAAAGAGGGGGTAAGGTAGTTACAAATTTGAATTTCAAATTTCATGAAAAGGGGCAACCATCTTTAGAACCTTCTTGAATTCAAACTCCAAGAAAAAGGGGTGCCAATTGTCTCCATGGTTTCAAAATGGGGTGCCAAAGTTGAAAATCTGCATGCATGGGTGCCATCTTAGTCTTCCTTAATATAATGCTCCTTCACTTGGTCAAGGCTAGCTTACTGGTTACAAGACTCAAAATTTACAGGACTTAATTAACAAAAAATAAAATGTAATGGCCCAGTTGACAAGATTCAAAGAAAATTGGCTAAGAGTTAGTCAAACCAAATTGAATTGAGTCTCCTTTGAATTCTGGTGCTCGCACCACTTAGCCTTCCATTAAGTTGGATTGGTAATGAGTCCATAAGTTGGGTGATCATTGGCAGTTCCAAAGAATAGGTGGTCATCAGGCGAGTCGAATTGCCATTCAACATATGACGGCTCAGTGCAACTATCTTAACATGTGGTCAGGTGGGCCGGCCAAAGTCGGGTTTGATCATGCGCTAGTTAGAAGCATCGAATTTGATCATGTTAATAATTGGACCTAACCAGGACCTTCAATTGGAGGCCCAAAGGCCGAATGTGAGGACCCCTGGGGCAAAATGAATACTAGGAATTTCTTAGAGAAGCAATTGGTATTGTACCTACCTTTAAATGCATATGAGTTGGCCAGCCAAAGTCAGGCTCATGTGTAGTCTATTAGATCCTAGTACCCGCTAAAGGATAAATGTAATTCTTCGGATTGGAGTGTAGAGGCTACTAGTTTGAATCAAATAGTGGGAGAAACCTTTAGACTAAAATCCATATCTTTAGGATATTTAAAATAATTCATATACTTATTGGTCTTGTTCTCCTTTTTTAGATAATGTCGACCACTTTGTCACTCTGATTATTATTGAATAATGACAAACTCTCTGGACCCAACTTCAATAGCTGGTATCGAAAACTCAGAATAGTCCTGGAGCACGAGCGGATCCTTTATGTGATAAAGGATCCGGCACCCGAGATCCAGCCCCCAATGCTCGTGGCACTATTAGGGATGCTTACCAGAAGTGGATCTCTAATTATACCATGGTGCATTGTATTATGTTGGCTGCGATGAACGATAAGTTCAGTCACAAATTTGAGGAGTCCTAGCTAGAAGAAATGCTTCAAAGATTGAAGGAGTCTTTTGGTACTCTGGATGATAAAGAGAGATATCGGATACCTTCACATCTATTTATGATGGAGCTTCGGTAACTAATCATGTAATGTACATGATCGAGTTATTTGAACGTTTAGGCAAACTCGGATATCCTTTTTATAAGCAGCTCGCAAGGATGCGATACTGAATTCTCTTACCCCTTCCTACCAGGTCTTTCTTGACAATTTCAGAATGAATAGACCTACAGTAAACTATCATGAGATGTTAGGGTTATTGCAAACTTATGAGAGAGACCATAACATTAATAATGGATTGCTGAATTTGGTGAGAGGTTTGGAGTAGGGCATCATCCCTTTGGGAAAGGGAAGAAGAAAAAGAATAAGAAAAATAAGAAGGTGCAAAGTGCTAGACAAAGTCAGACTAAGAGGGTGATGGCTGACAAGAGTCAGGCAGAGTGCTTCTTCTACAAGAAGCCAGGTCATTGAAAGCCGAATTGTTCTGCTTACCTTGCTACTTTGGACCTGAACAGGCAAAGGAAGGGAAAGCAGCAAGCTATTGCTAGTCAAGGTATTTATATAATAAATCCTTGTCGTTTCTCTATTTGTGATACTACTAGCTGAGTATTGGATACTATAAGTCCTTACCATATTTGCAATTCATTGAAGGGACTTCAATTTAGTAGGAGATTCAAAAGTAGTGAAAGGTTTTCGAATGTTGGGAATGGAAGTGAAGCAGGACGGGATGATGCAAAGCTAATCTACTGATTCTAAATTTAATTATCTAAGATTAAATAGTAATTAATTTTTGGAATTATCAAGAAAGAGACTCCAAGTAAGCAATAGAATTCGACTAGTTAACTAGCTACGCAACCCGCAATGTAAATCAGAAAAAGTAGACTAAGAAACATGACTTGGTGATTAAGAAATCATCATAAACTAGGGTTCCTATATTCAACAAATTAGAACTAAATTGAAAAGAAAAGTTTAGAATTACCAACGACAATTTACTCTTGAAGTGGATCTAGTTCAGCATTCTAGGATTTCGCGACAAGACTTCAAGGTTGTCATTCTTTGGGCTCTAATCTGCAACGAACTTAGTTCCAAAGGAAAGAAAACCTTTACTTTAGATCTTGATCACTTGCAAACACTCACAAACACTCAAGTTAGAGGGTGTGGAAGGAAGAAAGAAATTGAATGAGGAGGAAGAGAAGAAAGCTTGGAAGGTGGCGGCTCGGGTTTCAGATGGTTGGTTGTATTGCTGAGCCTCATTCCCTGGGACCTCATGGCCCCTCCCTCACAAGGTTTGACACCCTCATGGAAAAGGAATTGAAGAAAAAAATTCTCTCTTTATTCATAAAAATAGATGTCATGCAAGCGGGGTTTAGGGGTTGTATTTATAGAACAATTACAAGATGAGTCTGGGATACAAATTGTAGAGTTCTTGTTGAAAGAGCAAGAACTCCTAGAGTTGGCTTCCCTTGGACAACAAAGACCTCTGGATCCCCATCTGGCATCATGGACTCTTGCTTTTGAGTTGCCCTTAAGCTTCTTCTAGGTTGGGCAACATCATTAGATTCTCTTCATTTAAGTTGGCGTCATGAAGTGTGGGACTCCATCTATTTGGGCAACAAGAATCTTGATGATGGATCAATGATGGGTAGCCAAGATGAATGTCTTGGTTGGTAATTTATGTTGGAGTCCAGAATTTTCATATGAACAAACTTTGATCTTGGAGGAATTCTTGAATTCTTGAAGTATGAATCTCCCTTGTAGCTTAAACACATGGTTTCATGGTCTCTTGGGTTTCTTGAATTGGTGCCAACTTTGATTCTCCTTATGGTTGACCAAGCTAATGCCATGTGGGATGGTGAGGTGGCATAGCATGATGACATGGTAGGTGACATGGCATGGTGACATTGCATGGGCATCCAAGAAGGTGATGTGGCATTTAATGATGAGACACCTAATGACTTGTCATGTGGTGCCAAGAATTGGTTGGCATGACTGAATTGGGTTGGCACATGGTGTCTTGATTTGGGTCCCCTCTTGTATTACAGGATCAAATTAAAATAACTAATTACAAGACTCAATCAACTATTTGAAAGGGCTAATTCTAAACCCAACTTTATCATATTGATCAAAAGGTATAATCTCACGAACCAAAAATTAAATACTGACTCAACTTAGTAATTAGGGTTTGTTTGTATATATATATGACTCGGTTGAATTTGGGGTTTATTGATCAATCCAATTGGGATAAAATAATAGAATTTAAAATTGACTATTTATAAGTTATTTGGGGTTAGTACTTGGACTTTTATTCATAGGTGATCCACAGGGATGTGGGATTGACCTGTCAATTTTTTTTCCCTAGCCCTGGTGTCTGCACCAATTCTCCCCAGGTGGAAGAAACTCGATCTTGTCGAGTATGGGTCAACTCTACTTTGATTGTGTTCTAGTAAGTCAGGTTTAATCCTTTGCAAATCCTCTCTAGTGATCCAAAATCTTCAGTCTTAGATTATCCTTGCCAACGAACTAGATATCGTTGATAGTCTTTGTTCCGAGTAGTGATAATCTTGTTATCCAAGATCTGCTCAATCCTGTCTCTCTGCTCTGGTAGTTTGGCTGGTGGATACTCATGGGTTGGCACACTCTCAAGGATGGGATCAGGCCCAAAAGGCTCACTAGGTATCAACATTGACTCCTTATACTCTACAAGTTCTGAAACGCTAAAAGTAGAACTAATGCCTAGCTCAGGTAGTAACTCAAGCACATAGGCATTAGGTTCAATTTTCTTAACTACTTTATATGGTCCAATACTACGGGCATGTAACTTTTTCATGATTCCAGGTGGGAACCGTTTAGGTCGAAGTCTGATCATGACAGTCTCCATCAAATTCTTTGAGTCTTTTTCTTGAATTACCCTTGGTTGGTGAATGACATGCCGATGAAAACTTGGAATGAACTCCTAATAGATGCGATAAGGTTTTCCAAAAATAGGATGCAAACATGGCATGCTCGATGAATGTATGCAACATGCAAACCTTAATGAAATGTAATCGAATGGCTCCAGAGGCATTGGGAACCTGATGATAGTGTAGGATGTATGAAGTGGATTCCTGGGATGGTTCTAGATCAATAAAGATAACCTTAAGATTTGGACATTGAGTTACGTCAATAGGTAATAAAGGGTCAGCCTGAAGAAAGGATTAGTCAAGAATTTCAAGAAAAAGATTTTCAATGGGGACTGATGGAGTGAATTCTCCCTGAGGTTGCTGGTTTGAAAAAATCAAGTCCTCACCGATTTTCACTGGTTCTTGAATTTTAAGACTTGATTTTGTTACTTGAGTCTCTTTTAGTGTTTCCTCAGGTAAGGTCCTAGTAGTAGGGTTAGGTTTTTCATGGTTCTCTTCTTCTAATGGTCCTTCCAGTACAGCTTCAGTCTGGGTAGGGTCAGGGTTAGCTAAGTCTGGGTTGGTTTTAGTCTAGGTAGTGTCAGGATCAACTAACTCTGAGTCTGCCTCCTGTATCTCCTCATTTTCATATTCACCTACTAAGCTCACATCAGCATCATACACTTCCTCTTCAATGGCATCTTGGTGGACCAATGGGGTAATAAGGGTGGGATGGCTAAGGAGACATTGATTAGGATCTAGGGTAGTGGGAAATGGTTGGCTAATAGAAACCTGAATAGTATTTGGGTTTTGACTATGGCCACTGATCCTAGTGGGTTTGGGATGATGGATTCTGAGGTCAAGGGTAGTTGGTTTAGATGAACCAGGTCTAGTTTGGGTCTTATGGATTCTCTCTAGGTTTTCGATTTGCTTATCAATTTGGTCAAACCTATTATCCATTTGGGTACACTGTTCAATCATGAACCTCAAAAAGGTTTCAAAGTTGTACTCTATGGTTAGACTGGGTTGGGTTGGCCAGAAGGTAAGAGATCCTAATCTAGAGGTCATGCAATGCAGACACACAAAATCGAATTGGTGCGGGCACCAGACTCAGAAGAACACTTCAGGGCTCCATCTGGATCTCTGATTGACCTTGCCTGAAGAATTAGGGTTTTCTGGTTTTGTAATAAGGGTTGACTTGGACAACTCAATTTTAGTCTTGAGTCTGTATTTCCCTGCAATTTAAATTTTGTTGAGTCATGTTGACTCAGTACAAGTCCTAGTAGGGGTCTAGGTCTTCTCCAGGTTGGTGTCACTTTTTTTTCAGTCAAGTCAAGGTCCAGGGTGCCACATTTTTTCTCCCAGGCCCAAACAAGTGGGCGCCACACTCCCAGCCACACGCCAGAGTCCAAGAGGCGCCACATCTCAATCCAGTGTCTTTGGTCCCTACACCACAAGAAATAAACCCAAGCCAGGATGGCAAGAATTTTTCTTGAAGAGAGGATCAAGGAGGTGCCCCACAATGTTCCATAAAAATCCAAGTTATAAAAGGGAAGAGAGCATGTCTTGGGGAGGAATTCAAGAAGGTTCCCAAAAGTTTCCAAAAGTGCCAAAGCCATGAAAGGAAGAAGGCTAAACTTGTGGAGCAAGACTAGGAGGTGTCCAAATGAGCCAAACCCTGAAGGGAAAATCCTTAATTCATGGAGAGATACTAGGAGACACCCCATAACCTGCCATTTGGAGCTGATTTTTAAGTTTTCCTGGAGTTTTTGGGCTGCCCACTCATGGAAGGAGTCTTGGGAAGAGAATTCGATGCCTAAAGTGTGGGTTAGTCCTATTAGTCCCACATGGGAAATGTATAAAATTTTATTTCTTTGTTATGTCTATATATTCAATTCTATGTAACTCTTGAATTTAATGATGAATGAAATCAATTTCTTTGTGAGCAACTTTGTGTTTCTCTCTTCCGCACTTGTGTTCAGGTGTTGAGCTCCATGAGGGAGTAAATCCAGGTTCCCTAGGAACCTTGAGGAGGTGTGAGATCTCCAACCACAAAACCCTACCAAAACCCTAGCCGACAATCATCTTCTTCAGTCCACCAATCATCCAAACCCTAATCTATCTCATCATCTTATGGCCCGTCTCTTCCAAGTAGAGGCCGACCACCAACATCCAGGTCTAGATTGGCTACTTCAAATACAGAGCAAATCCCAGAGGAAGTTAGATCAGCATCCAGGAGAATCAGGATTTCAGCAACATCAATTTTTTTTAAGTTCTTCTTATCTGGTAAATACTTTCTTTTAGTATCTGGTTCTTTAACTTGTTCTTCTTCTTTCCCAGATCCTGAGTTCAGGAGAAGCCAACTCTGCCAAAGGGCCAGTATTGGAGGATCCATTGCGAAGATATCCGAATCCGAGGATCCAACAATCTGCTCGAGAGAGTCCTTCCACCAAACTCTCTGAAGATCACTGCCTGGTACATAACCCTTCCCTTCTCTTTATTTCTGTCCTGTTGAAAGTTCAGAGCGAAATCCTAGGTCTGGGAGTTTCTCAACCCCTAGCGATCCTTTACTTCTGAACTACTCTGATAATCTAGTTTCTTTGAATTGTGCTTTCAATTATTATATAGTTTCTTTCAATTTAGTTTAACTTTCCTTTTTATCAAAGCCGACTTCTGAAAATATATATATATATAATAAATAAATAAATAAATATATTAATTTTAATTTACTTCCGCATCGCATCATCTTTTCGTTCTGCATCATTTTTGGTATCAGAGCCCTGTCTAGGGTTTCTGACTTGCTTGCATGTTTTGAGTGTCTCTCTTTTTACTTTGTCTGCTCGAAGTAGACTCCCAAGGACGTCCGGTCCTAGGAACGAAGTGAGGTGCAAGCCTCCTCTTCCCATTCCATGGGGTATTCCTAGGGCGTGTAGGGGATCCGCTGGGTTACAACTTCATAGCAGGAATTGTAAACGGGGGAAGCATTCTATTTTCAGTCTATAACTTTCCTGTTGCATGAATTGTTTCTCATTTCAGGTAACTCCAAATTAAGTAATTTTTATTTTTCTAGAACCAGTATAATTGAAACTATTTTACATAATTTTACTGTAATTTATTGGTTTCTGTGAAATTTCTGAGATTTAAATTACAGCAATTCTGTTTCTGTGTTTCTGCAATTCAATTTTTTTTTTTTGAGTGATCATCTCCTAATTCATCTTAAGGGCAATTGAGCATCTAAGATAAGGGGATGAGTTGATAACCTCTCCTTAGCCCAAAACCACCACCCATTCATTCGATCCTTAGCCTAATTTTAAATATTATTAGACTTAATTTGCCCTAGTGGGCTAGGAACACCAAATGGTCAGGTCCAGCCTAGGGATTAGTCAGTTTGTCTGGTTACTCTGTGTGTGCTTTGTACTCAGTGTCTAGAACGGTGATTCAGGAACTACATCTCGAAGGGCTTGTGTGCTGGTCCGCCTACCTGGCCAATCACTGATTGGTGTCTAGGATTGGCAATTAATGACCTAACACTCCCCTTACACCTGCCTGGCTGAGTCCCGAATTACTACAGGCTAGCTTGCCACTCTGATTGGGCATCTAGTTTGGTCTCTAGGTCTAGTTAGCCCGTAGTTGTTTCAGTCGAGTCACATTCTGTGTGCTTGCTTGCATCATCATGTCCACCCAGAATGGAGTACCCTCCCAACCTGGTCAAATCCAACCTGATTTAGAGGCCATGGTTAGAACTCTTACCGAAAATATGAACAAATTATGTCAGGATATGACTGCTACTGTTGCCCAGTTTAAGGAACAAGTCCATGAGGATCTTACCCAGCTTAGGGATCGAGTCCAAGTACTTGGAGAACCTAGACATCAGAATTGGACTCCTGACCCAGATTTTAATGTGCCTCAACCTCACCCACAAAAGGAGCCTAGGAGGACCTTATACCGTGATCCCGAGCATAACCCTAGGAAGCCTAACCATGATATCTATAGTGTGGATCGTGTCTATGAGAGGTCCTTACAATATTCTAGACCAGTAACACAACAACCCAAGTCTTCTAGATCAAACCATTTAGATCCACACCCATGCCCAAGTAAGGTCTCTACTAGCTTGAAACCCAGTGTGACCCAGGTTACTATATCGCAAGAATGTTGGTTTCGTGGATAAAGAGGCCATAAATCTAGTCAGTGCCCATGCATATGACTGGCTTGTGCACAACTAAGTGGTAAGAATCCTAAGGATGACATTAATGAGGGAGAACCCAAGCCTACCAATGAGGAAGAAAGGTTAGGTATGACAAGCCCAAAATCAGTTGACCCGATTACCACTGACCCGAATCCCACTGAAGATGGCATCGAGGAAGTATATGATGCTGGCTTGAGTCTAGTTGATGAATATGAGGGGGAAGAACTTGAAGAATGTGACATCGATACTATTGGTTCCTTACCTGAGGAGACCTTGGAGTGCAACCAAGTGGTAGGACCTAGTTCAGAAATTCAAGAGATTTATGAGAATCAGGTTCCTTTAGTCAAATACCCCCAGGAAGAACTCATAGTGTTAGCCCGAGCTATCAGTTCGTACCCTCTAATGACAGTCATTCCCCAAGTACCAATTGAAGATCTTTGCACTGAACTGTTTATGTTTGCCCACCCTATGGTAGATCCTCTCCTTAGGATGACTGAATCAAGCCTCTTACAATTGGACCTTGTCCCATGCCTAGCCACTAAGGTCTCTCCCGTAATCTCAGTTGAACATCCTTGTCTTGAGCGGATTGATTCACCCAGTCCTGTAGAAGTCCTCCTTATGGCCCCAGACCCCTTCCTTCTCATGACTGACCTACCCTTCTATAGAGTATACCTTTCCGCACCCATAGGTCAAATTTCAAGTCTTGAGGTCATCATCCATAGTCCCTTCCATGAATCATTCTTTAATCCATTTCTTGAGAAAGTGGATCATTATTTGCTTAGAGAACAAACCTTAGCTATTGCAATCACATGTCCTCGGCTACTCCCCGAACCATCTCTTGATCCATTCCTGGGAGTAGCAAACTTTTCCTTTCGTAAGGATGACCAGTTGACACTCATAGATCACCATTCAAACCTTCAGGTCACTACCTTTAGCCAGCAGGTAATTCGAGACTCCACCTCATATTTCCTCCCTTTCTCTAGGACTTCCAATGCTTCTTACACCATCCAAGTATACTTTGTCGAAGTCTTTAAAGTGAACCACGTGTCAGAATCTATTAGGTTTGCCACCTACTTCTGGAAGACCTTATGGCACCTACTAGGCACCCATGATAAGTTTTCATGCTCTGCATGCCATCCTCCGACCCAAGGTCAAACCTAGAGAGCCGTAGTTTGTTAGGAATAGACCTAGGGTTCCTTTGAATAAAGTCCATTCTTTAGGAATGCATCGTTAGTCGAGTTTAGGACATTGACTCAGATTTTGGTTGAGTGAGAGTACCAGGAATTGGGATTTGTATTTACCCAGGGCTAAATTTGCATATAATGTTTCGATCAATAGGTCTATAGGCTAGAGTCCCTTTGAAATTGTTCATGGATACAAGCCTCACACACCACTTGATCTGATTTCACTATTAGTCCACACACACAAGTCTCTTGATGCACTTGCATAGCATGTAAAGGACTTGCATAAAGAAATTCATGCCAAAATAAATTTAAGTAATGAAATTTATAAGAAGTTGGCTGATTCTCAAAGGCGAGTCAAAACTTTTGTTGAGGGAGACTATGTAATGATTAGGCTAAGGCCTGAACGGTTTCCTCCTGGAACCGTTAGAAAGTTACATGCTAGAGGAGCTGGACCATTTAGACTGGTGAAGAGAGTAGGGTCCAATACCTATGTGCTTGAGTTGCCTTCAGAGCTAGGCATTAGCTCCACTTTCAACATTACAGATCTAGTAGAGTATAGGGAGCCAGCTATGATTCCCAGTGAGCCTTTTGAGCCTAATCCTGCTCTTGAGAGTGAACCCAACCCTGGGTGTCCAACAACAAACTGGCCTGTGAGGAAAGAGCAGATTGAAAAGATCCTGGATGATCAGGTTATCTCTACTCGTAATTGAGGATACCAAAGATACCTGGTCCACTGGTAAGGAAGGCGAGATTCTGATGACTCTTGGATCTCCCGAGAAGAATTACAAGAATTGGACCCAGACTTCTTGGAGAGATACCAGAGCCAGCTTGATCCATACTCGACAGGGTCGAGTTCCTCCCATCCCGGGAGAATTGGTGCGGGCACCAGACTCAGAAGAAGACTTCAAGGCTCCATCTGGATCTCTGATTGACCTTGCCCGAAGAATTAGGGTTTTCTGGTTTTGTAATAAGGGTTGACTTGGTCAACTTAATTTTAGTCTTGAGTCTGTATTTCCCTGCAATTTAAATTTTGTTGAGTCATGTTGACTCAGTACAAGTCCTAGTAGGGGTCTATGTCTTCTCCAGGTTGGTGCCACTTTTTTTTCAATCAAGTCAAGGTCCAGGGTGCCACATTTTTTCTCCCAGGCCCAAGCAAGTGGGTGCCACACTCCCAGCCACATGCCAGAGTCCAGGAGGTGCCACATCTCCATCTAGTGTCTTTGGTCCCTACACCACAAGAAATAAACCCAAGCCAGGATGGCAAGAATTTTTCTTGAAGAGAGGATCAAGGAGGTGCCCCACAATGTTCCATAAAAATCCAAGTTATAAAAGGGAAGAGAGCATGTCTTGGGGAGGAATTCAAGGAGGTTCCCAAAAGTTTCCAAAAGTGCCAAAGCCATGAAAGGAAGAAGCCTAAACTTTTGGAGCAAGACTAGGAGGTGTCCAAATGAGCCAAACCATGAAAGGAAAATCCTTGATTCATGGAGAGATACTAGGAGACACCCCCATAACCTGCCATTTGGAGCTGATTTTCAAGTTTTCTTGGAGTTTTTGGGCTGCCCACTCATGGAAGGAGTCTGGGGAAGAGAATTTGATGCCTAAAGTGTGGGTTAGTCCTATTAGTCCCACATGGGAAATGTATAAAATTTTATTTTTTTGTTATGTCTATATATTCAACTCTATGTAACTCTTGAATTTAATAATGAATGAAATCAATTTCTTTATGAGCAACTTTGTGTTTCTCTCTTCCGCACTTGTGTTCAGGTGTTGAGCTCCGTGAGGGAGTAAATCCGAGTTCCCTAGGAACCTTGAGGAGGTGTGAGATCTCCAACCCCAAAACCCTACCAAAACCCTAGGTTAGCCACTTCAATTCCAAACCCTAGCCGCCCATCATCTTCTTCATTCCACCAATCATCCAAACTCTAATCTACCTCATCATCTCATGGCCCCTCTCTTCCAAGTAGTGGCCGACCACCAACATCCAGGTCCAGATCGGCTACTTCGAATACAGAGCAAATCCCAGAGAAAGTCAGATCAGCATCCAGGAGAATCAGGATTTCAGCAACATCAATTTTTTTTTAGTTCTTCTTATCTGGTAAATCCTTTCTTTGAGTATCTGGTTCCTTAACTTGTAATTCTTCTTTCCCAGATCCTGAGTTCAGGAGAAGCCAACTCTGCCAAAGGGCCAGTATTGGAGGATCCATTGCAAAGATATCCGAATCCGAGGATCCAACAATCTGCTCGAGTGAATCCTTCCACCAAACTCTATGAAGATCACTGCCTGGTACATAACCCTTCCCTTCTCTTTATTTCTGTCCTGTTAAAAGTTCAGAGCGAAACCCTAGGTCTGGGAGTTTCTCAACCCCCAGCGATCCTTTACTTCTGAACTACTCTGATAATCTAGTTTCTTTGAATTGTGCTTTCAATTATTATATAGTTTCTTTCAATTTAGTTTAACTTTCCTTTGAGTCAAAGTCGACTTCTGAAAATATATTTAAAAAATAATAATAATAATAAATTAATTAATTTTAATTTACTTCCGTATCGCATCATCTTTTCATTCTGCATCATGAACTAGGGTCTCCTAGACCTAGAGCTCAAGTAGAATGGGTCAGCTCAATTTACAACCAATTCAGTAATTATCCTGTCCACTAGCCAGGTAAGAGGTGGGGTCATGGGAGGCTCCCCTGCTTGAAATAGGATCCTAATTAAAAACCATGAGTCTGCTTAGGGCATTTGCCTCTGGACCTCTAGCCTTAGACACTAGATTCAAGAGATAATCAAAGGACCGAGTGCACTAGCTTTCACACAATACTTGGAGCCCGATCTTGTTGGTGTCCCTAAACTGCTTTAGGTTTTTAATTAGTTTTAATTAGGCTTAGGCTAGATGCGAAGGTGGTTATTTTTGGCCTAGGACAGGTGATGAAATCCTACTTTGATCTGAGATAGTAGAAGTGCCCTTAGATTAGGTTAACAATGTATGCACACAATATGAAACCCTAATGCACAATGAAATTAAAATAAAAAATAGCAAAAAAAAATCCTTTTTTTAAAGATAGAATTTCAGATCTAATTAGGTTTTATATTTTTGAAACAGGTAATCACATCTAGCCATAGCTCATTACTTTCATGGGTCGTGATAGTATACTTTCATATACCCACTCGGAGGCGTGATTTCCTTCTACCAGAACAAAATAATGCAATTTTTTTTTCTCTAGTTTTTTTTTATGATTATATGGAATATTAACAGAGAATTAACAAAAAATTAATTATAAATTTTTTTATATTTTTTTATGATGGTTTTATGCAATTTAATTTCAGCCTTGAACTAGGTATGCAGAATTTCATCAACTAGTGATTAAACCATAGTTTAACCTGCTCTGATACCAAAACTGATGTGGGATGAGATGATTCAAAGCTAATCTACTGATTCTAAATTTAATTATCTAAGATTAAATGGTAATTAATTTCTAGAATTATCAAGAAAGATCTAGGGTTTTTATAATAATAAGAACTTCAAGCAAGCAAATAAGTCCCCAAACAAGGATAAGAAGAGGATCCCGGGATTGAGAAATCCCATAGGACATAGCTCTTGGATCAATACCAACTTAGGAGTTTAGGATTGCAAACCTTGTAGAACTCTGATGCGCCCGATGCCGAGTTCACTCGCTCTCGTGGATGCGGCCTAGAGGATCAAGCCTTCAACCCTGTGGATGCGCTGGCTTTCCGTTCGAAGGTCATGAAGGCAAGGGAGAGCAAATCCATGTCTGTGGCACCTGGAGGACCTACGAGAAACCAAGAGAAAGGTTAGGAGTCCCAAGAAGCAAAAAGAAATGTGGAAACAAAGATTGAAAATGGTGGTGATGGGGGATCTTCTTGCTAGGCACCCAGATGGATCATCCAGATGGCATCGAAACTCGAAGATGGAAGATGGCTTGAACATAAGTGATGGTAACTCAGGGCCTCACACCCCTCGATGCCCAGAAGTGAAGGCGCTCCCTCATGGAGATCGACATTTTAAAAGAACGAAGGCAACAAGCTAGAATATCACTCAAACTCTTTTCTTTTTCATTTCATAAGCATTAGCCATACAAGGGAGAGGTAAGGCCCTTTATATAGGTACCTTAAGACCCATTCAAAATTTAAATGAAAAAAACATTACAATGCTTCATAAAGAGGGCACCCAAAAATCAAATTTTTCTCCATGAAATACTCTCTTGGCCAGCCTTGAAATGGTGGAGTGCTTGATTTGGGGGAGTGAGGAGGGGAACATGTCTTCAAGAATCATGGGCTCCCACTTGTTATTTTCTTATTTCCTTGACAATCCAAACTTTTATTGAGAAAGGCTTGATATGGGGGGGCATGAAGCATGGATCTTGTCTTGGCACCTTTAGACTTTTGAATTTCTTCCATGGTTGATCAAACTTGCAACAAGGATCATGTCTTCCCACATCTTCTAGATTTGAATTGGCGCCCATGGTTAATGAATTTCTTCCATGGCCGACCAAGCACTTTAGAAAGAAGGCTTGATATGGGGACTTGAAAAATGGTTCATGTCTTCACATATCTTCAACTCCCATTGACCTTCTTTGATTGCCCATGGCTTCTTTGGAAAGAGTCTTGATAGGGGGAGGGAAGGGAGGCTTGGATCAAGAGATGTTGTCCACAAAAATCAGCATTTCCTTCATGCCTTGGCCGCCCACTCATTATGGTGATGTGGCACCACATGGGATGGA
This sequence comes from Areca catechu, assembly GCA_021397845.1. NCBI lineage: Eukaryota > Viridiplantae > Streptophyta > Magnoliopsida > Arecales > Arecaceae > Areca > Areca catechu. The sequence goes on along the minus strand of CM038039.1, from coordinate 176,017,716 downwards.
TGAGGTTGCACTCCAGGGCTGATGTGGCATCCTTCAAGGTGTGGGAGCTAGCTCGACTTATTAATAATTAGACTAGATTTCAGTGACCACTCCTTCAAACAGGCTTGGGCCAAATCTTCAAGTAAACTCGAGTTTGGACCAATTCAGCTAAATACAAGACCCATTGACCCAACTTGACCTAATTGGTCAAGGTACATGACCAAAACAAAAAAACTGAAACTAAATACATGACTCAAAATTAAAATGTTCAGGCTTGAAGCCTTATTACAGGATCCAATCAATTGAAAAATCTAATTCGATATCCACAGAGGGTTGAGGAGCCTCTGTCTAATGCTGGTGCCCACACCAAAGACTCAAAGTAAGTAATAGAATTTGACTAGTTGACTAGGTATGCAACCCGTAATGTAAATAAGATAAAGTAGACTAAGAAACAAGACTTGGTGATTAAGAAATCACCATAAACTAGGGTTCCTATATTCAATGAATCAGAACTAAAAAAAAGAAAAGTTTAGAATTACCAATGATGATTTACTCTTGAAGTGGATCTAGTTTAGCATTCTAAGATTTTGTGGTAGGACTTCAAGGTTGTCATTCTTCGGTCTCCGATCTGCAATGAACTCGATTCCAATGCACGAAAAACCTTTATTTCAGATCTTGATCACCTGCAAACACTCACAAACACTCAAGTTAGAGGGCATGGAAGGAAGAAAAAAATTGAATGTGGAGGAAGAGAAAAAGGTATGGAAGGTGGCAGCTAGGGTTTCTGATGGTTGGTTGTATTACTTTCTTGGACTTCAAATTAAACAAACTAAAGAAGGTATTTTGATCAACCAAGCCAAGTACATTAAAGAAATAATCAAGAAGTTTGGCATGAAATCAAGCAAGGTAATTGGAACACCAATGAGTCCTACATGTAGACTTGACAAAGATGAGAATGGCATAAATGTTGATCAAAAGCTGTATCGAGGTATGATTGGATCATTACTTTATTTAACAGCTAGTAGACTTGATATATTATTTAGTATTTGTATGTGTGCACGTTTTCAATCTAATCCTAAAGAATAACACATCACAGCTGTTAAGAAAATTATTAAATACTTGAAAGGCACCTATAATGTAGGTTTGTGGTATTCCAAACACACATCACTGAAACTAATTAGTTATTCTGATGTTGATTATGGAGGATGTAAAATAGATAGAAATAGCACAAGTGGCACCTGTCAATTTCTAGGAGTTAACTTGATCTCTTGGCACTGTTGCAAACAGAACTCTGTAGCTTTATCTACTGCTGAGGAAGAATATGTAGCTGCTGGGTGCTGTTGTGCTCAAGTGTTATGGATCAAGCAACAACTAAAAGATTATGGTATTGTCCAATCTAGAATTTCTATTAAATATGACAATACTAGTGCTATTATCTTATCAAAAAATCTAATTCAGCACTCACGAACAAAGAACATTGAAATTTGACATCATTTTATTCGTGATCATATTTTAAACAATGTTGTGAAACTTGAATTTGTACCTGCAGAAGACCAACTAGCAGACATTTTGACTAAACTATTAAATCTAGATAGATTTGAGAAAATTAGAGGAGAATTAGGGTTATGTGATCCATTTTAAACATATCTGACCTAATTTTTGAAATTAAAGAAAAATTATATAAAAATTTCAAACTTCTCTTTAGAGCATAGGGCAACCTAGTTTAGACTTTAGAAATCCTTAGAAACTGAGTTTGACCCTTTTTGATTTTTAGAATAAAATTTTGCTCGAGCCGACTCGAGTTCTCAGAGCTCTAGGCGAGCCGACTCGCAGGTCGGGCCGAAGCTTTTTAAGTAGGGTTTCCACTTTCCCTATTCATTTTATTTCTTGGATTTTAACCTTTTTATCTTAGCCTACTCCTCACTCCATAGTAGAAAACTCTCCAAAAACCCTCTCAAACCTTCTTAAATCTTTGATCTTTGGAGAATGGCGCCTTGCAAGGTGGTGGCAAAGAAAGCAACAAGGGTTGTTCAGACTATGGCTGAGGAAAGGAGGAGCAAGAGGTGAATGGATACCTCGATTCCAAAAGAAGAACAGCAGACTAAGCTAGAGAAAGTTGTTCCAGCATCCCGGCATGTCATTCCAATGGAAAATCAACAAGTGAACCCTAGTAGGTGCATTGATTTTAATTTTCTAAAATAAGAACAATTGAATATTGGTATGTGGCTTGAAAGATGAGGTTGGAAGGAATTTTGTCAATTAAATGTTCCAACTTACCCAAATCTGGTTCGATAATTCTTTGAGAACATGTCACTAGGAGCTTTTCATATTGAAGGAACAGTAAAAGAGAAATTGATAGAGGTGAATGAGCAAAAACTTTCAAATTTGTTGAGTATACCAAAGAAAGAGTGAAGACTCTTAGACATATCTTGGGAAGATCTAATGCTAAAGGAATTATTCATGTGAGTGCAAACCAGCTCTCATTGGAAATGAGGCAGTTGCACAACATCATTAGCCAGATTTTCCTATCCATGACAGGTAGATTCGATTGGGTTAGCAAGAGAGATCTTACATTCATGAGGCGACTGATTGAGTGGGAGACCCTCAACCTTCCATTTATTATGATTTCTCAGATGAGAGAGGCTGTACATAAGGCATGACCTGTTTGCCCTACAAGATGGTGTTTACTTTGTTGTTCCAGGATGCTGATATTGATCTTACTGGAGAGGACTATCGTTTGTTGCTATACACCAACAGGTACGCAGTGAAATCCCTGACCAGAATAGGATTTATTAAGGTTGATGGAAATTGGATCAGGAAGACCTCAGGAGTTCCAGTAGCACACTTAGAGAACTCAAATGATGATGTACAGGCTGCACAAGGATATGGTGAGCAGACTGAGGGACAGACTGATGAGGCTGGACCATCCAAGCCAGCTCCTATTTCACCACATTCACCAGTCAGGACTCCTACTGCTACTAGAGCTGATACTGATGATAGACTTCATAGAGTCTTGGAGGAGATTTCTTGTCTCATGACTGACACAGACAGGAGGATTAGTTCTCTACAGTCCGAGATGCAGCAGGGCTTTCATGATATTATGGCTATATTGAGACAGCTATCTGTGGCCAGCCATCATGCATCTTCTACTTCCACAGTGACTGGCACAGTGATTGGCATGGGCACTAAGACTGGTACTAGCACTCATGCTGAGCAGGGACAGGAGACACATTGCACTCATGCACCGTTTCATGCCACACCTGCTGTTGGTGAGCCTCAGGATAGTATGGAGGCTGCTAGATCTGCTGATGTTGGTGTGACTCCTGCTACTCAGATGCTTTCATCCACCAGTACTTTGGCCCTATCTCTTGATCCACCTACTGCCAGACCTACACCCATTTTTATTTCATCTGAATCAAAATCTAAACCTAAACCTAAATCTAAAGTAACTAGGACTTCTAACCTACTAGGACTAGGATTAGCGATCTCCGACCTAGGTTCCCCAAGTTCAAACCTAGTCCAGGTATTCTAGAGGTTGGTTCCTCCTCTGATGAGGAAGAACCTGATAGTGATCCTAGCACCTCATTCTGAGGTTTAGGTTTTATCTTTTGAGACTTTTTGTTATTGTATTTTGGTTATGTGATACTATTTTGTTGTGCCGTGGCATATTTGTAAAGTATCACATATTCTATGTATTGGCTTATTTCTCATAAATATATATATATATATATATATTCACTTGTCTTGATACATATTCACTTGAATTAGTGTTATGAATGCATTAATGTTATGATTGAATCAATATTTCTCATATGTTATGAATATATGAATGAATGTCCATTTCTCCTACACCTTTTGTTGATGACAAAAAGGGGGAGAATGGAAACTGTGGTTGGCATGAAAAAAAAAAAAACTATATTAATAAATCTATGCTATATTGATTCGTGAAAGGAATTTATGTTGATTCATGAAAATTGCTCAAAATTGTTTACAAATGCGATATATATAATTGAATGTTATGAAACTTTGATGAAATGGATGTTTGATTCATGATAATTTGATGAAACTTAAGTTTACTTCAAAAGTTTGAAAATTTTCATAAGTTTCAATATGCATTGTATGGTTAATACCCTTGATACATCATGTTATGATACATATGATACATCATGTTTCGATACACTTGATACACATGATATGTAGTATTCAATACTATACATTTGATACATTATGGCACATTGCATTGATACATTGATACTTAACCTATATGATACGCAGAGAATTGAAATTACTACAATTATAAAGTGCTTTCAATTTTTTATTCATGCCCAGTGTTTTGTCATCATCAAAAAGGGAGAGATTGTTGACCCCTAGAATGATTTTGATGATCACAAAACATTGGAGCATGTATTTGATAGTAACCCTTTACAAATTTTTTAAGAAGTTTTGCAGGAATTGGTTAACTTTGTTTAAAATGGTTTTCAAATTTATTTAAAGGTAATTCAATTGAGTTTGTAAAGGCCCAAACTTATGAATACTGTAATCATGTAAAATGGGCTTAAAAATTGTAAGTATTTTGATAAAGTTTGTAGATTAGCTTCTAGTTGATTCAATGTTGAAATTTTTGGGAAGCTTGAGGCATATTCTTAAAAGATTTGTAAGAGCCGACTCAAAATGGCACGGCATGGAGGAAGATTCAAAGTTTTAGAACCAAGAGCCGACTCTTCCAGAAATATAGTTTTTGAAGTTCTGAGAACTAGAGTCGACTCCTAGATCAAGAGCAGACTCTAGGTATGTATGTTTGTCTTGACTGAAAGCTTGAAGGCAAGAGCCGAATCCTAGTCTAAGAGCCGGCTCCCATAGAAGTTTGTTTTTGGCCTGTCTAAGACTTCGAGCCGACTCTTGGAGCTCGAGCTGGCTCATGGAGCTGTTGTCTTCACTTCAACGGCTAGTTACTGAAATTGAAATTTGAATTCCAATTCATCTCCGATAGCCATTTCATAAATCCCAAGGCCCTACAATGGCCATATCTCATGGAAAACTATAAAGGGAATTATTTTTGAAGGATTAAACAATTTTTTGAGGATTGTTGCTAAATTTTCTTAAGAAAACAAAGAGCTTTCAAGTTATTCCTCTACCTACCTCAAAGAGCATTCAAGTTGGATTCAATGCTTCACCAACTCCACTCTATCATTAAATCAACTCATTGAAGAAGGGAAGAAGCAACATTGAAGAGCATTGAAGAGTACTCAAGGCTTGACTTCATCTGGATCTACATCGATAACATCAAAGTAAACTTGGTTTGTTGTAGTTGCTTGTTTTCCATTCTTTATCTTTGTTTATTCTCTAAGAATAGCAAGGGACTGTATCTTAAAAGAGAGTTAAAGGTTTTTAGGTGAACCTTGTAAAACCTAAGTTTAGGTTCTTGGTTTTTCCAGTTTAAAACCAAGTGTTTGGATTCTCTTTGGTGATCCCGTGTAAAACTAAAGGGAGTTAGGATTTCTTTGGTTATCCTGGTAAAACCAAAGTGTATAGGTTTGGATTGTGAGCCTAGCAAAATAATCTGACTATATTTCGATTAGGGGATATAGTGGAAATCCCAAGTGGTCCTTGGGTAGTGGATATAGGAGCCGGTTGCTCCGAACCACTCTATTTCTTGGTGTTTGTGATTGTGCTTTCATTGCTTGATAGCTTTAATTTATTTACTTCCGCATTGCACACTTCACTTCTTCACTAAAAGAATTTCAAAGTGCACATACTTGCAAAAGATTTTTAAACCCAATTCACCCCCCTCTTGGGAAGTCACCTGGGTAACAACCCTTCGATTAGATCAAGGTGGAGAATATCTTTCCAGTGAGTTTTTGACTTATCTTGAGGAGAATGGGATTCTCTCTCAATGGACTTCTCCAGGGATACCTTAATTAAATGGTATGTCTTAAAGGAGGAATCGAACTCTGTTGGACATGGTTCGATCCATGATGGGCTTAGCAAGTCTGCCTAAATCCTTTTGGGGATATGCTCTTGAGTTAGCATGTTATCTTCTGAATAGAGTTCCAAGTAAATCTTTTGATAAGACACAATATGAGATATGGACTAGGCGTAAGCCAACTCTCTCTCACCTTCGAGTTTGGGGGTGTCCAGCTTATGTCAAGCATTTGGAGATAGATAATCTAGGACCTAAGTTTGATAGATGTCTTTTTGTTGGGTATCCCAAAGAATCCAAAGGATATTATTTTTATCTGCCGAGTGATGATAGATGACTCTAAGATTGCTAGTCATGCAGGAAAAATAGTAAACTAATCTTTTTGTGATTTTTATAATTTAATTTTCAGGCTAAACTTCCAAAATAAAGTAAGAACTAGCAGGAATAAAAGCAATTCAAAGCATCATCGTATCACAATATAACTCATGCAAGATAATGAAATAGCCAAGACCCGAGAATTGAGAAACTCCAGGCTTAGGAAAGTTTATCTTCATCAAAATAGATATCAAGAGAAGGGAAGGTTTCTTACCAGTCAGAGATTGAAAACATTGTAGTAGAAGAAATCACTCACACTCTGATTAGAGCCTGGAAGATGAAGCTTCAGTTCCTTGAATCAAATGGCTGATCTGGACCTGGTCTGAAAGCAAGGAAAGCCTCCTCTGAGGAGGTGAACCTCAGGAATCCTATAAGCATCAAGGGTCAGTCAAAGCAGCAATTAAACAAAGAAATAAAAACTAGGGTTTAGAAGGAAACAAAATTAGGTTTAGGTGTGGGTGTCCTGGGGAAGAAGTAGTTGCTTGACTGGTGTAGCATCTAGTGCATCTTCTTCTTGACGTGGCTGATCTCCTGGGGTGAAGAGGGTAGCTAGGACACCAGGGGTTCGACCAAGGGACACAAGGAGAGCACACAAAAATAAGAGAACCAATACTAGAACACCAAACACAAGGAAATTACTCAAAATTTTAGCTAGGTTGTATTCATAAGAAAAAGTTGATTACATGAGGGGGAGGGGTGGGGTATTTACAGAGTTCCCATGCCCTCTCTAACTAGGGTTACACTTAGGTTAACAAGCCTTTTCCTAGTTAGATTACATGTCCTTTCCTAGCTTGGTTAGATTTATGAATCATAAAGCAAGTAGGAACATAAATCCTAACTAGGTTAGATTAGTCTTCTCCTTCTCACTTAAGGACACCTCCCTTTGTGATGGGGGACGATAATGAAATGATACATCCCTAATGGAATTTGTAATGACTAAATAAGGAATAAAGTAAATTGATGCAGCTATTCAAAGTAAAGAAGTAGAAATTTCTATGATAGGATTCTAAATATTAAAGTTGACTAGAAATAAAACCATTCAAAGTAAATAAGAGGAGGACCTTTATGGTTAAGAAACCACTCTGATTAGGGCTAAGTTAGTCTTAATATTTCAGATCTGAAAGTTTATCTAGAGAGGAGTACCCGACAATCAATATTTTAAAATTAGGAAATGGAAACACTCAAAGAAGAAGTTCTTGGATGACAAGGAGACTCATCTAGGTTGCAAAGCTTCTTGTATCCAACTCTTGACATGGTAGACCTTCTTCTTTGGAAACTGGTAGCCCAGGGATCCTGCAACAAAGAGATGTAGAGGGGATTAAAGGATAGATTGAAATGGGAAATGGAGGGAAGAATCTTTGAAATGAGAAGGGAAGCTTGGACTAGTCTTGGCGAGGATCTTCTATGGCATCTTTGGATTGATAACTCGTTGTCAGATTGTATGAAGAACTCCTTGGCGGATTGGAGTCATTGGAGATGGAGGAGATTAATACTAGGCATAGACTAAAGTAAGGATCCTTTGGTTGGCCATTTGGATTTTAAGATGTAAGGGATGAAGCTAAGAAGGTTGTATGGAGATGGAAGGGACGATCACTCTAGGCCTCACGCCCACCTTCTCATAAGGGACCAAGCTAATAAGCAAGGAAAATTTCAAGAGAAGTTTTTTTTCTTCATTGATTCATCATGATTATTACAATAAGGTTTGGAGCACTTTTTTTATAGACCACCAAGCCATTTGAAATTCAAATTCAAATTTCAAACAACAACAAAATAAAGGGAGAAAATAGTGGGTGTCTCATGAAGAGGGGTGGCATTTGTGGAGATTTTGTGGTCCATTTCAAATTCATTCTTCTCTTGGGCGACATTCCTTGGTGAGGTGTCTTGGTGATGTGGCAAGGAGGAATGATGAAGTGCCTTCTAAGTTGGTGATCCCATGGTCCATGCACCCACTAGCCTTCTTAACTTAGTTGTGCTGAAACCAGATTGGACTTGGCTGAACTCTTCTTGACTCAATTACAATGAAGAACCAGATTGAAACAAATACAGGACTCAATTACCAAAATGAAATAAATATAGGACTAATAGACCCAATTAAAACTTATTACAGGACTCGAGCTATCAATCTTCCAATCCTAGAGAATCTTGCCTAATTTGTATCGGTTGAAGTCTCTTCCTAAACCTAGTGCCCGCACCAATTTTTCCCAGGTGAGAGGAACTCAACCATGTCCAGTAAGGATTGGCCTGACTGTGATATCTTTCTAGTAGGTCTAGGTCAATTTGCTACAGATCCTCTCAGGTGATCCAGGAGTTCTCAGATTCTGGTCGGCCTTGCCAACGAACCAGATAACATTGATAGCCCTTACTTATGGTGGTAATCACCTGGTCATCCAAGAAATGTTCAACTTTATCTCTCCGCTCTATTGGAGTTGCTGGTGGACACTCAGGTAGGGTTTCACTCTCTAAGGTAGGATAAGGCCCAAAAGGCTCGCTAGGAATTAATGCCGGCACTTTGTTTTCTTTCAGATCAGAAATGTTAAATGTTATACTAATGCCATAATCTGGTGGTACCTCTAACACATATGCTGATGGGGAACAAATATCAAATGATGCATTTCTAAGGAATTAAAGAGACTAAATGATAATGAAGCAAATATGTATGCAGCTACTCTACGTAAAAGAAGCGGAATTACATGAAAGGAATGTAAGTGAAAAACATGATTAGAAAAGAGCCATTTCAAAGCAATTAATAATGGACCATTGTGGTTAAGAAACCACATAGGTTACGGCTAGCTTACTCTAATATTTCTGATTTGAAAAGAATGATTTTAAAGATGGTAACCTGGCCATTAATACTCTGAAATGTGGCAAAGGGGACACTCAAGAAGAAGTATTAAGATGGCAAGGGGATTACTCTAGGTTTTAGGGCACCTTGTATCTGATTTTTTATCATAGTGGACCTTCACCTTGGAATCTTAGAGATGCTGGGATCCTGCATAGATAGATGGAGAGATTAGAAGGTTTAAATGGTAGGTTGGATGAATGGAGGAGGAACGTTTGGAATTGGAAGAAAGAGGCTTAGGCTTGGTTTTAAGTGGATCTCCTTTGGCGCCCTTAGCATGAACCTTCTTCACTTGATGGCGTGGAGAACTCCATTATTGATGACACTCTTTGGAAGAGGGGAAGGACGAGCATGGTGTGGCTTGAAAAAGGGTCTTCAAGGTTGGCCGAATGTAGGATGGAAAGAGGGACTAAATGCTTGATTGGAACAAGTAACATAGGCCTCACACCTACCTTCTCTCAAGGGACTTTGGCTAGCAAAGAAAATTTTCAAAAAAAATGAAATTCATTTCATTCATCATCAATCCCATTACAAGAGGGTTTCGGAGCCTTTTATAGACCTTAAGTTCCTTTTCAAATTCAAATTACACCTCCTTTCATGGAGAAAATCAAGGGGCATCCCATGAAGAAAGGAATGGCCCTTTCAAAATTTAAAACTCCTAATTACAAGGTGGGTGCCCATAAAGAGTGGAAGCTTAATTCAAATCTAAATTTGTCTTGGGCAAAATTCTTGGTTGAAGTGTCTTGGTGATTTTGGCATAACTTGTCCTCCAAGTTGGCATGACTTGTCCTCCAAGATGGCATGGTGCATTGATGATGTGGTGCTCCAAGTGGTTATTGTTAGTTGGTGAAACTGGTTGCACTCATTCTTGCTCAATTGAAACCCAAATCAAGTAGCTCTTGAACCCAACTACTTATACTTACTCAATACAAAGCCAGTTTAACTCTAAATGGACTTGAGAATCCAAATTGAAATAAAACAGGACTCAATTATTCAAATGAAAACAAGTACAGGACTCATAGACTTATTACAGGACTTAAATTCCTAATCTTCTATCCATAAAGAACTTGGCATTGGTTGAAGCCTCTTCCTGAGCCTGGTGCCTGAACCAATTCTCCTCGGGTGGGTGGACTCGACCCTGTCGAGTAAAGATCGGTCTGATTGTGACATTTTTCTAATAGATCTGGGTCAATTTGTTGTAGATCCTCTCGGATGATCCAGGAGTCTTCAGATTCTGGTTGGCCTTGCCAATGAACCAGATAACATTGATAACCCTTATTTCTTGTGGTAATCACTTGGTCATCCAAGATACATTCAATCTTGTCTCTCCGGTTTGGTGGAATTGCTTGTGGACACTTTGGTAGGGTTTCACTCTCAAAGGCAGGGTGAAGTCCAAAAGGCTCACTAGGAATTAATGTCGATTTTTTATATTCTTTCAAATAAGAGATATTAAATGTGGAGCTAATTCCATAATCAGGTGGTAACTCTAATACGTATGCATTAGATCCAACTTTCTTAATTATTTTGAAAGGTCCAGCTCCCCGGGCATGCAATTTCTTCATAGTTCCTGGTGGAAACCTTTCAGGTCTAAGTTTTATCATGACAGAGTCCCCTTCATTAAATTCTTTTATTCATTTATGTGAATCAGCCTTATGCTTATAAACTTCATTACTCATTTGAATCTTCTTACTAATTTCCTTATGTAATTCTTTAAGATGCTATGCATATGACTCGGTAGACTCAGATACACGTGCATGTGAGGGAAAAGGAATGAGGTTGATAGGTCTTCTAGGTTTATAACCATGGACAATTTCAAAGGGACTTTTGCTAGTAGACCTATTGACCAAGCTATTGTATACAAATTCAACATGAGGAAGAAGTAAATCCCAATTTCCTAGATTCTCTCCAACAAGGCACCTCAATAAATTCCCTAGACTTCTATTTACAACCTCGATTTGTCCATCAGTCTGAGGGTGGTAAACAGTTAAGAATTTTAATTTTGTTCCTAGTAGGTGCCAAAGGGTTTTCCAAAAGTAGTTTATGAAATGAACATCCCTATCAGAAACAATGGTCGTAGGTAACCCATGTAACTTGACTACTTGATCGAGAAAAAGCTTGGCTACCCTGGAGGCATCAAAAGTTTGGGAGTAGGGTATAAAATGGGCCATTTTTGAAAATCTGTCGACCACTACAAAGATTGAATCATGTTTTCTAAGGGTCTTGGGCAGTCCTAAAATGAAGTCCATGCTAAAATCTTGCCATGGACAATCCAGCACAGGTAAAGGAGTGTATAACCCAGTGTTTTGTCTTCAATGTTTGGCAACCGCACTTGTCCTACATCGGGAAACAATATTGGCTACCTGTCTCTTAAGGCCTGGCTAGTAAAATTTCTTCTCAATTATCAATATGGTCTTGTTTCTTCCAAAATGGCCAACCAAACCTCCAGCATGGGTTTCCCAAATTAGAAAGTCTCTCAGAGAAGTCTTTGGAACACAAAGCTTGTTTTTCTTAAACAGAAAACCATCTAAAAGGGTGTACTCACTGTGGTCACTAGATGGTCCTAATTTTAAAGCTTAGTAAACTTCACTAAAGTCTGGACAGGTATTATACTCATCCATAAGTCTTTCAATTCCAATGACTTTAGTGCTAATCGAGTTCAGAAGCAGGGCTCTAAGACTCAATGCATCGACTACCTTATTCTCAGTTCCGGCATGGTGTTTCAAGACAAATATGTAGGCCTGGATGTATTCTACACACTTGTTGTGCCTAGGATTCAGCTTTTTCTGGGAACTAAGGAATCTATGGGCCTCCTGATCAGAAAATAGGACAAATTCATGCGATAGTAGATAGTGCCTCCAATACCTTAAAGCTTGCACTATAGCATAGAGCTCTTTATCATAGGTGGAATATTTAAGCTTAGCCTCATTTAACTTTTCACTAAAGAAAGCCATGGGGTGGCTCTCCTAGCTTAAAACCCCTCCTATTCCGACTCCAAATGCATCACATGCGACCTCGAATACTTTGGAAAAATCGGGCAACCTCAAAATTGGTACTTGGGTCATCTTATCTTTTATCTCTAGGAAGGCTCTATTGCCTGCTTTGGTCCAATCAAAACTACCCTTCCTAATATAATCAGTTATTGGCATGACAATAGAGCTAAAGCCTCGAATGAATCTCCTATAGAAGGTGGCTAAACCATGAAAGCTACGAACATCATGAATAGTTTTGGGAACATGCCACTCAACTATGTATTTGATCTTTTCAGGATCAGCTGAAACTGCATCAGAGGTAATAATAAAACCTAGAAAAGTGACTCTAAAGGCCATGAATTCACACTTCTTCAAATTGGCATAGAGACTTTCTTTCTTAAGGGCTGAACATACTTGCCTAAGGTGGTCTAAGTGGCTTTTTTTAGTCCTACTGTAAATCAAAATATCATCGAAGTAAACCACAACAAATTTTCTCATAAAAGCTCATAGGACTTGGGTCATGATCCTCATAAATGTACTTGGTGCATTGGACAATCCAAAAGGCATCACTACCCATTCAAATAACCTATCCTTAGTCATAAATGCAGTCTTCCATTCATCCCCTGGTCTAATCCTCACTTGGTGGTAGCCACTTTTAAGGTCGATCTTAGAAATGATAGTAGCTCCAGCATCATGTCTAACAAGTCATCTAATTAGGGAATATGAAATCTATATTTCACGATGATTTTGTTGATGGCATGACTATCAACACACATCATCCAGGTGCCATCTTTCTTAGGTGTCAGTAAAGCTAGGACTACACAAGAACTCAAACTCTCCCTAACAAATCCTTTCCTAAGGAGGTCCCCTACTTGTCTTTGTAATTTTATATGTTCGGTAGGGTTCATCCTATAATGTGGAATATTGGGTAAGGTTGCTCCAGGGACTAAATCAATGGCGTGTTGGATGTCCCTAAGTAGTGGAAGGTGGTTAGGTAGGTCATCTGGAAATACATCCTTAAAGTCTTCTAATACTTCAACCACTTCTTGAGGGTGTTCTTTCTTGGATGGCTCTTGAATTTCCTTAGCGATAAAACCCAAATAGGTGTACCTCCAGTGAGCTCTTTCTCAATTACCTTTACAGTTATTAGATTGACTTCATTCTTTTTCTCCTTTAGGTGGCTCGATCCTCTCTTATCGGTGTCTTTAGGTGGTGTGGGGTTGATTACAAATTTCTTTCCTTGGTGCATGAATGAGCAAGAGTTAGATCGACCATAAAGGGTTGCGTCATGGTCAAATAACCAGGGTCGACCTAGGATGATACTACTCACTCCCATAGGTAAGATGTTATACCACACTTTTTCCTGATAGGACTGAAATTGGATTTGGACTAAACACCTAAATTTGAAAGGAATTGAGGTGGAGTCTATCCAAGAAACCTTATAGAGATTTGGATGGGGGGCTGTGACTAATCCTAGAGTCTTGACTGCACTAGTGGATATGTCATTCACACAACTCCCACTATCGCTAATTATCTTACATACCTTATCCTCTAACTTAACAAAGGATTGTAGGATATTAGTCCTATGCCATTTTTCCTGGGTCTTAGTCTAGGTAAGGATGCATCTAACTACTCTCAAAAGGTTAGGCTCTACATGATCCTCGTCTCCTTCATACTCATCTTCCAAATTGTCCTCAACCTAATATACCTCCCCAACACTATCACCTAGGGGTTCTATGGGTTCAAACTCATTCTCTTCTAATTCTCCCATGTGTAAGGCCCTAGTTGGACAATTGCTAGTATAATAACCTAACTTATGACATCTGAAGCAAGGAACATTAGGGTTTGGAGTCCTCTGAACTTTTAGTGCTTTACCCCAATCATCTCTATGGGTCAGAGGGGTGATAGGGTTGGGCAAGCTAGGTCGCATCTGATTCGATCCTGGCTGCTAACTAGGTGCACTAGTTCTACGGGGTTCGGGTCTGCGATAAAGTGGTCCCCTATGAAATCTCTCAGCATCTCGTGCTATCTGGTAAGATAGCTCTAGGTCGTGGACTTCTCTCAAGAATAACACCTTCTGGATCTCTTCCCTCAATCTTGCCCTAAACCTAGACAAGGTAATTGATTCGGATTCATCTACATTGCATCTCAGTACAAACTCATCAAATTTTGCAATGTATTCGGCTACACTCTTGGTTCCCTGGGTCAATCTCTGCCACTGGTCTAAAAGTCTCTGGTGGTAGAACATGGAAAGGTATTTTCCTCTTATCCTAAATTTCATTTACCTCCAGGTTACTTTGGGAACATCATCTCTTTGTCTGATGAACCTCTCGACGTTTTCCTAGTAATGCCTGGCCTGACGAATTAACCTAACCTTCACAAATTTGTATTTTCTCTCCTCAATCATGTCATACCAATCGAAGTATTGATCTATCTCTCCCTCCCAATCTATGTAAACCTTAAAATCCAGATTTCCAACAAATGTTGGTGCTTCCAACCTAATACTCCTAAGGGTTCGCTCGTCACGGTCCGTTTGATCCTGATTGTGTCTCCTAGGGTTTGGCTCATAGGCTGGGTCATGCTGTGCTATCCTAGGGTTCAGGTCATGGGCTCGATCAGAATTAGGCCTCCTAGGATTTGGCTCAAAGAAATGGTCTTGATGAAGAGCCCTTCTAGGGTTGATGGGTGTCTCAAACTCAGGTTCAGGCTCTAACTCATTCTGGACATCATGTGTTCCTCCGGTGGTACGAGCTTCTAATCGATCAAGCATAGCAGTGATGAGGGTTATCTGATCAGTCATGTTTTGGTTGGTCTGAGCCAATTGATCAATCAGGTTTTGGTTCAACCTGGTCATTTGGTCATTCTAATATTTCATCAAGTTCTCAAAGTTTTGTTCTATGGTTACACTAGATTGGGCTTGGGTTTGCTGGTAGGGTGCTCCTGATCTCGTTGCCATGCACACACGGACTCAAACATGGACTAGGGGTTTGCTAGACCTAGAGCCCAAACCAAATGTTAGGTCAAGTTGACAATCCGGGTTGTAGTAACTTGGCACCTGGCCAAGTAAGTGTAAGGTTGGTGGAGGTTCCTCTTTACTTGCCTTAGACAACAATTTGAAATTGGCCAGGTAAGCGAACCAACCCATCTTCCTTCAAGCTCTTGTTCCTGAACAACTTGCCTAGACACCAGATACAAGCACACACAAACAGGTTGTCAAAGTTGGCTTGACACATGATTCGACCTGACCTTTTAGGTGTCCCTAGCTCGCTAGAGCAATTAAATGTCTATTCCGTTTTAATTTGGGTTGGGTTTGCTATGCAGGTTGGTGATTTTTGGGCTAGGGATAGGTAATGAAATCCTGATCCTATGTCAAATTGATGCCCTTAAGATGATTTATCATGAAATGAATGCAAAACATGCATATGAACCCTAATCTCAGCAACAAAAATTTTGTATGTTGCAGTTTAAAGTGGGGCTGAGAAGTGCTGTGTAACAGTTTCAAAAAAATTTAAAAAATTCATAGAAGACTGCTAACTTTTAGGTGATATGCCATATGAAAGGTAATTTAAAGATAAAATCTATGCTATGCTGAGCAGATACTGAAAGTTAGATAATATAAAAAGAACAGAACAGAACATAAAGGAATTTTAGCAATAGTGACGGAGTGCAAGAATTTTCATTTTTTTCTGTGATTTTTTTCTGGGGATGAAATTTTACGTGCTGATAACTAACTTAATATGGAGTAGGAAAAGAATCATCTCAACAAAAAATTAACTACTTTCATTCAGACTTTTATGCGAATCACAGTCAGCCTACTCAGAAATACAGCAAGCAGAATTTAAACAAACAAAGGTATTTATATACCAAACTTCAACCTCAAGATTCATGTCTGGCCAGGGGCTCATTATTCTCATGGATCGTGATAGTGTACTAGTGTACACCCACTCAGGAGGCGTGAATCTTAGATCTGGATTGGAATTAAATGATAACTATGTAGCAAGTATGACTGTTATGCATGTAGAAAATTCCAGCAGCCTACCTAAATGCAGAAATTCAAATTAAACCCTAACCTACTGTGCTCTGATACCAAGATGATGGTGAACAAATATCAAATGATGCATTTATAAGGAATTAAAGAGACTAAATGATAATGAAGCAAATATGTATACAGCTACTCTATGTAAAAGAAGTGGAATTACATGAAAGGAACGTAAGTGAAAAACATGACTAGAAAAGAGCCATTTCAAAGCAATTAAGAGTGGACCTTTGTGGTTAAGAAACCACATAGGTTAGGGCTAGCTTACTATAATATTTCTGATCTGAAAAGAAAGATTTTAAAGATAGTTACCCGACAATTAATACTCTGAAATGTGGCAAATTGGACACTCAAGAAGAAGTATTAGGATGGCAAGGGTATTACTCTAGGTTTTAGGGCACCTTGTATCTGATTCTTTCACATAACGGACCTTCACCTTGGAAACCTGGAGACGCGGGGATCCTGCACAGATAGATGGAGAGATTAGAAGGTTTAAATGGAAGGTTGGAGGAATGGAGGAGGAACGTTTGGAATTGGAAGAAAGAGGCATAGGCTTGGTTTGAAGTGGATCTCCTTTGGTGGTCTTAGCATGAACCTTCTTCCCTTGATGGAGAGGAGAACTCCATTGTGGATGACACTATTTGGAAGAGGTAAAGGATGAGCTTGGTGTGGCTTGAAGAAGGGTCTTCAAGGTTGGCCGAATGGAGGATGGAAAGAGGGACTAAATGCTTGATTGGAATAAGTAACCAAGGCCTCACACGTACCTTCTCTCAAGTTACTTTCGCTAGCAAAGGAAATTTTCAAAAAAATAGGAATTCATTTCATTCATCATCAATCTCATTACAAGAGGGTTTAGGAGCCTTTTATAGACTTTAAGTTCCTTTTCAAATTAAAATTACACCTCCTTTCATGGAGAAAATCAAGGGACGTCCCATGAAGAGAGGAATGGCCCTTTCAAAATTTAAAACTCCTAATTACAAGGTGGGAGCCCATAAAGAGTGGAAGCTTAATTCAGATCTGAATTTGTCTTGGGCAAAATTCATGGTTGAAGTGTCTTGGTGATGTGGCATGACTTGTCCTCTAAGTTGGCATAACTTGTCCTCCAAGATGGTATGGTGCATTGATGATGTGGTGCTCCAAGTAGTTATGGTTTGTTGGTGAAGCTGGTTGCACTCAATCGCGCTCAGTTGAAACCCAAGTCAAGTAGCTCTTGAACCCAACTACTTATACTTACTCAATACAAAGCCAAGTTAACTCTAATTGGACTTGAGAACCCAAATTGAAATAAAACAGGACTCAATTATTCAAATGAAAACAAGTACAGGACTCATAGACTTATTACAGGACTTAAATTCCTAATCTTCTATCCATAAAGAACTTGGCATTGGTTGAAGCCTTTTCCTGAGCCTGGTGCCTGCACTAAATGCATTAGGTTACTTTGAAAGGTCCAGCTCCCCGGGAATGCAGTTTCTTCATAGTTCCCGATGGAAACCTTTCTGGTCTAAGTTTAATCATTACAGAGTCCCCTTCATTAAATTGTTTCATTCATTTACGTGAATTAGCCATATGCTTATAGACTTCATTTCTCATTTGAATCTTTTATTAATTTCCTTATGCAATTCCTGGATGTGCTATGCATATGACTCGGCACACTCAGATACTCGTGCATGTGAGGGTAAAAGAATGAGGTCGTTAGGTCTCCTAGGTTTATAACCATGAACAATCTCAATGGGGCATTTAGCAGTAGACCTACTGAACAAACTATTGTAAGCGAATTCAGCACGAGGTAAAAGCAAATTTCATTTTCCCAGACATTCTCCTATAAGACATCTCAATAAGTTCCCTAGACTTTTATTTATGACTTCAGTTTGTCCATCAGTTTGAGGGTGGTAGGCAGTGAAAAATTTTAATTTGGTTCCTAACAAATGCATATAGTTTTCCAAAAGTAACTAGTAAATCGGACATCCCTATCGGACACAATGGTTTTAGGAAGGCCATGTAATTTAACCACTCCGTCTAGAAAAATTTTGGCCACTCTAGAGGCATCAAAGATTTGGGAGCAAGAATGAAATGAGCCATCTTTGAAAACCTATCAACCACAACAAATATTGAATCATGTTTCCGTTGGGTCTTAGGTAGGCCTAATACAAAATCCATGCTAAGATCCTACCAGGGATAATCGGGTACTGGTAAGGGTGTATAGAGTCCAGTGTTTTGCTTCTACTATTTGCTAACAGCACAAGTTCGACATCTAGCCACTATCGGGCAACTTGTCTCTTAAGTCCTTGCCAATAAAACTAGTCCTTAGCAGCTATAGTGGTCTTATTCCTACCAAAGTGACTAGCTAAACCACCAGCATGGATCTCCCAAACTAGAAAATCTCTCAAAGAAGTTTTGGGAATACAGAGCTTGTTTTCCTTAAACAAATAACCATCTAGAAGGGTATATTCATTGTGGTCACTAAATGGTCCTTATCTCAAAGCCTGGTAAATTTCACTAAAGTCTAGGTAGGTATCATACTCATCTTTAGGTTTCTCAAATCCAATGACTTCAGTGCTAACCGAATTCAGAAGCAAGGCTCTACGACTCAAAGCATCGGCTACATTATTCTCAATTTCGGCATGGTTCTTTAGGACAAAAGTGTAGGCTTGGATGTATTCTGCCCATTCAGCATGCCTAGGATTCAACTTTTTCTAGGAATTAAGAAATCTAAGGGTCTCATGATCAGAGAATAGGGCAAATTCTTGCAGTAGAAGATTGTGCCTCAAATATCTTAAAGCTTGTACTATAGCATAGAGCTCCTTATCATAGGTGGAATATTTAAGCTTAGCCTCGTTTAACTTTTCACTAAAGAAAGCTATAGGGTGGTTTTCCTAGCTTAAAACTCTACCTATTCCAACTCTGGATGCATCACAAGCGACCTCGAATACTTTGGAAAAGTCAGGTAACCTCAAAATTGGTGTTTGTGTCATTTTAACTTTTATTTATAGGAAGGCTTTATTAGATGGTTTGGTCCAATCAAAACTACCCTTCCAAATGCAATCAATTATTGTGACGACAATAGAGCTAAATCCTCGAATGAATCTCCTATTGAATGTGGCTAGGCCATGAAAACTACGAACATCATGAACAGTCTTGGGAACAGGCCACTCAACTGTCAATTTTATCTTTTCAGGATCAGCCAAAACTCCCTCAGGGGTGACAATGAAGTCTAGGAAAGTAACTCTATGGGTCATGAACTCACATTTCTATAAATTAGCATAGAGATTCTCTATCCTAAGGGTTTCACACACTTGCCAAAGGTGGTCTAAGTAGTATTTTTTAGTCCTACTGTAAATCAAAATGTCATCAAAGTATACCATAACAAATTTTCCTATAAAAGCTCGTAGGACTTGGGTTGGTGCGGACACCAGAGGCACCAGAATAAGACAGAGGCTTTTCAACCCTCCATGGATTGATCAATAATTTATGAGTCCATCTGTAATAAGGACTTAGCCCATCTGAGTCCATTTTAGTTGTTATTTGAGTCTTTTAAGTTGTTATTTCAGTTCTATACTAGTCAGCTCATGTTGAGCTAGTTCAATCCAATGCTAGTCAGCTCATGTTGAGCTAATTTTATTTTTTTGAGTCCTGTCCAAGCATACTGAAGACTCAAGACCACATCATACAAGTCAAGACCAAGTCCAACTATATTGAAGACATGGAAGTTTAGCCCAAGTCCAACCCAGCTTGAAGATTTGAAGATCCCAGGAGGAAAATCAGAAACCCTGATTCATTGTAGATGGCCTCCAGATGTCCAGATTCCCTTCCAGATGCAAATGTATATTCATAAGCCAAGGCATCCAAGATTGTAGAGGTCCATCTGCATCCTAGCCCAAAGAAATCAAGCCCAGGCACCAAGCCCAAGCCCCTAAGAAGCAAGATACTAGGGAATATTCTTGCTAAATGGCTACCAGGCCACACCAGCTTCCAAAGGCCCAAACCCATGCACCCGTGCCCCTTTGGGCTGGCTTATCGCTGTTCTTAGAAGCCCAACACGCCCCCCTAGGCATCCTTGGAGTGTTGGTCAAGTCAAAAGAATTTTTAGGGATTTTTCTTCCTAATGTTTCCTTATTTTCTAGCTAGGGTTTGAGAGGGAAAATGATTCTTATGTAAAGACTAATGTGGCCTTACTTCGAGCCCAAGGTTAAGGGTCTATTTAAGGGACCCTAGCCTCTTGTACGAAGGGAGATTTTGATATATGAAATAAATCTTGAGTTCTTCAATTGCTTTGTGTGATTACCCTGCTATGTGCATAAAGGGGTTTGAGAGTTCTTCTTCCCGATGTTTGCAATCATTTTCCTGCCGCCAACCATCCTTCCAGCCCTCCAAAACTTTTTTTCCTTTGCTATTTTCATTTATTTTCTTGATCTCCTTTGAGTTTTCTAACCCCTGACAGGTCGTTTGTAGGTCCCCGAGTTCCTACGAATCCAACAACTCCAGCCACACCTCAATCGAACCACCGAGCAGAAAGCCGGGTATCCGCCAGTCTTTGGCTCACTTTTCCATGCCGCATCCAACAAGGAACGAGAGATCCCTTCGCTATAATCTTCACCGAGCACTTCAAACGTTGTCAGGAACACCCCCTCTACCTCCAGTCTTATTATTGTAGGAGAACTTGCCCTAATCGAGGCTTCTAAGCCCTGATGATCCTTCTTTAGTACTTTTCTAGGTTCTAATCTGCATGCTTGGCTTCCAAAATTCATACAAAATTTCCTACAACTAATTTTGATCTGAAATTTGGGAATTAATAACCTAACCCTGCATATAAAATATAAAAAAGGAATTGCATGCATATTAGTCCCGCATCATGGGTCTTGATCCTCATAAATGTACTAGGAGCATTGGATAATCCAAATGGCATCACTATCCATTCAAATAAACCATCCTTAGTCTTAAAAGCAGTCTTCCATTCATCCCCGGGTCTAATCCTCACTTGATGATAGCCACTCTTAAGGTCAATTTTAGAAAAGATAGTAGCTCCGGCCATCAAAATAACATGTCATCTAATCGAGGAATAGGAAATCAATACTTCACTGTGATTTTATTTATGGCATGACTATCAACACACATCCTCCAAGTGACATCTTTCTTAGGTGTTAACAAAGCTGAGACTGCACAAGGACTCAAACTTTCCTTAATAAATCCTTTCCTAAGGAGGTCCCTACTTGTCTTTGTAATTCTAGGTGCTCGGTAGGGTTCATCCTATAATGTGGAAGGTTGGGTAATGTTGCTCCTGGGACTAAATCAATGGCGTGTTGGATATCCCTAACTGGTGGAATGTGGTCAGGTAGGTCTTTGGGAAATACATCCTTAAAGTCTTCTAACACTTCAACCACTTCCTGAGGGTGTTCTTTCTAGGAAGGCTCTTGAATTTCATATATGGTTAGGATCCAAACAGGTGTACCCTCAGTGAGCCATTTCTCAATCTCCTTTGCAGTTATCAAATTTACTCCAGTCTTTTTTTCCTTTAGGTGGCTCGATCCTCTCTTAGTAGTGTCCTTAGGTGGTGTAGTGTTGATCACAAACTTCTTTCCAGAGTGCATGAATGAACAAGAATTAGATCGGCCATAAATGGTTGCATCATGGTCAAATAACCAGGGTCGACATAAGATGATACTACTCACTCCCATTGGTAGGACGTCACACAACACTTTCTCTTGATAGGACTGTAATTAAATTTGGACTAGACACCTAAGCTTGAAAAGAATTGAGGTGGAGTTTATCCAAGAAACCTTATAGGGATTTGGGTGGGGAACTGTGCCTAAGCCTAAAGTTTTGATAGCACTAGTGGATATGGCATTAACACAACTCCCACTATCTATGATTATCTTACACACCTTATCCCCTAACTTGACAAAGGATTGTAGGATGTAAGTCCTATGCCAATATTCCGGGGTCTCGGTCTGGGTAAGGATGCATATAACTACTCCCAAAAGGTCAGGCTCTATAAAATCCTCATCACCTTCATATTCTTCCGCCAAATTATCCTCAGCCTGATATACTTCCTCAACACAATCATCTAGGTGCTCTATGGGTTCAGACTCATTCTCTGATAATTCTCCAATGTGCAAGGCTCTAGTTGGGCAATTGCTAGCATAATGGCCTATCTTATGACATCTGAAGCAAGGAGCATTAGGGTTTGGGGTTCTTTAAACATCTAGTGCTTTACCCTTATCATCTGTACAAGTCAGAGGTGTACTAGGGTTGGGTCAGTTGGGTCGCATCTGACTCGGTCCTGGTGCTAACTAGGTGTACCAGTTCTAAGGGATTCTGGACTATGATAAATTGGTCCCCTATTAAATCTCTTAGCATCTTGTGCTCCCTGGTAGGCTAGCCCTAAATCGTGGACTTCTCTCAAGAACAACTCCTTCTAGATCTCTTCTCTTAATCCGGCTTTGAACCTAGAGAGGGTAACTGATTCAGACTCATCGACATTGCATCTCATCACAAACTCATCAAATTTTGCAATGTACTCAGCTACACTCTTGGTTCCCTCGGTCAATCTTTGCCACTGGTCTAAAAGTCTTTGGTGGTAGGACATGGGAAGGTACTTCTCTCTAAGCCTAAGCTTCATTTCCCTTCAGGTTACTATGGGAACATCACCTCTTTGTCTAATAAACCTTTCGACATTTCCTTAATATAGCTTGGCCTGATGGACTAGCCTAAGCTTCGCAGATTTGCACTTCTTCTCCTCAGTCATGTCAAACAACTCAAAATACTGGTCCATCTCTCCTTCCCAATCAATATAAACCTTAGGATCTATATGCCCATCAAAAGTAGGTGCTTCCAACCTAATGCTCCTAAGGGTTCGGTCATCATGGTCCATTTGATCCTGATTAGGTCTCCTAGGATTTGGCTCATAAGCTGAGTCATGGTGTGCCCTCCAATGGTTCGGGTCATGGATATGATCAGGGTTGGGTCTCCTAGGATTTGGCTCAAGGAAAGTGTCTTGATAAGGCCTCCTAGGGTTTGGTTTAGGGAAAAGGTCTTGGTGCGGAGCACTTCTAGGGTTGATGGGTGTACCAAACTCTGGTTCAGGCTCTAAATCATTCTGGACTTCATGGGTTCTTCCAGGTGTACGAGCCTCTAATTAGTCAATCCTAGTAGTGATGAGGGCCATTTGATCAGTCATGCTTTGGTTGGTCTGGGCCAATTGATCAGTCAGGTTTTGGTTTAGTCGGGCCATTTGATCATTCAAGGTTTTCATCAAGGTCTCAAGATTTTGGTCCATGGTTGCACTCGATTGAGCTTGGGTTTGTTGTTAGGGTGCTCCTAATCTAGTTTCCATGCACACACGGACTCAATCTCAGGCTAGGGGTTTGCTAGACCTAGTAGCTCAAGTAAGGTGAGTCGACTAGGTACAACCAAATCAACAGCTATCTTGTCCACTGGCCAGGTAAGGGGTGGGTCTATGGGAGGCTCCCCCAGCTCTCGCTAGGTCCTAATTAAAAATCACAGGAACCACTTAGGACATTTTCCACTTGCCCCCTAGCCTAGACACCAGCTTTTAGAAATAGATGCAAGAGTTGGTGCACTAGTTTCCCCAAATGACTTGAACAAGACCTGTGCACGTCCCTAGAAATTAGAGTACCACTTAATTTTAATTAAAGATTGGGTTTGCTATGTAGGGTGGTGGATTTTGTGCTAAGGATAGTTAATAAAGTCCTGCCCCCATGTCATAATGATGCCCTTAAATTGATTTATCATGAGATGAATGTAAGCATGCATATTCACCCTAATTTTAGGTGCAGAATTTTGTGAGTTGCAGTTTTGAAATGGGGTAGAGAAGTGCTATGTATTAATCTCAAAGATTTTTGAAAAAATCATAAAACACACCTAGCTTATTGAGCATATACCAGATGAAAGGAAATTAGAAAATAAAATATGTGCTATGATGGATAGTTCCTGGAACTCAAATAATGCAAACATGACAGAACAACAAAAATTTTAAAGATGCTAGATTCCAATGATGCAAAACTATTCTTTAGGATTTAAAACTTATCTTCTTGTATTCCCCTTCAAGGGTCAATCACATCGTGGTGGGGACACTAGAGGTACCAGAATAAGACAAAGACTTTTCAACCCTCTGTGGATTAATTAGTAGTGTTTGAGTCCATTTATAATAAGGGCTTAGTCCATTTGAGTTGTCATGTTATTATTTGAGTCCTGTACCAGTCATCTCATGTTGAGCTAGTCTTCTTCCTGAGTCTTGTACATGTCAGCCCAAGTACAAGTGAAGACCAAGCCAGTACAAGTAAAGATCAACCCAGCTTGAAGGCATGAAGACCATGTGGTATGGGCAGCAGACCTCTGATTAGGGTTTCAATTTTTGGGTCCTGCAATAAGGCTTCAAGCCTAAAGCATTGTATTTTTTTTTTAGTCATGAATTTAATTTCAATTGCTTTTGTTTTAAGTCTTGTACATTGACCAATTTGGTCAAGTTGGGTCAATTGGTCCTGTACCTAGCTAAATTGGTTCTAGTACGAGTCTACTAAAAGACTGGGTCCAAGCCTATTTGAAGGAGTGGTCATTCAGTCTAGTCCAATTATTAATGGGTCAAGCCATTTTCCATGCCTTGAAGGATGCTACCTCAGCCCTTGAGCACCACCTCACCCATCCCATGTGGTGCCAAATCATCATGACAAGTGGGCGGCCAATATCAAGAGGAAATGCAGAATTTTGGATGCCATCAACCTAAGTGGACACCATCCCTTGACCCAAGCCTCCAATTAAGAGGAAGTGCAGATTTCTTGGACACCATCAATCCATATGGACAAAATCTCTTGATCCAAGCCTCCCTTCCCTCCCCCTATCAAGTTTTCTCCCAAAGAAGGGTGGGCAAAAAAGGAAGGTCAATGGGAGTTGAAGATTTGTGAAGACATGTCCCTTGCTTCAAGCCCCCATATCACGCCTTCTTCCCAAAGTGTTTGATCAACCATGGAAGAAATTCAAAAGTCCAAAGGTGCCAAGAAAAGATCCATGCTTCATGCCCTAACATCAAGCCTTTCTCCATAAAAGCTTGCATGGTCAAGGAAAGAAACAATGATCAAGTGGGTGCCCATGATTCTTGAAGACATGCTCTCCTCCTCACTCCCCCAAATCAAGCACTCCACCATTTCAAGGTCGACCAAGAAAGGATTCCACGGAGAAAATTCTGGTTTTATGGTGCCATCTTCATGAAGACTTGTAATATTTTTCATTCAAATTTTGAATGAGTCTTAAGGTGCTTATATAACGGGCCTTACCCCTCGTAATGCTAATGTTGATGAATGAAAAAACAAGTTTTGAGAGCCATTCTCTTGTTAGTGTCTTCGTTCCTTAAGAACGTCGATCTCCGTGAGGGAGCACCTTCGCCTTCATGCGTTGAGAGGTATGAGGCCTCGAGTTACTATCTCTTCTGCAAATCCATCCTCCAAATTCAAGTTCGGAGTCCATTGGGATCATCCAACCGGACGTCTAGCAAGAAGAACTCCATCCATCACCACATCAACTCCTATTCCTTTATTTATTGCTTTCTTTTGGTCGAATCCTAAATCTTCTCTTGAATGCTTGTAGGTCCTCCAGGTGCCACGAACACGGAGTCGGTTCTCCTTGCCTTCAAGACCTTCGGACAGCAAACCAGTGCATCCGCTGGGTTGAAGGCTCGATAAAGCAGGCCGCATCTGCAAGAGCGAGTGAACTTGGCATCAGGCGCTTCGGATCTTTTGAGGTTTGCCACCTTAACTCCTAAGTAGGTATTGATCTGAGAGCTAAGTCCGACAGGATTTCTCAATCCCGAGTGATGCGGGACTAATATGCATGCAATTCTTTTTGTATATTCTATATATGGGGTTAGGTGATTAATTCCCGAATTGGGTGTACTAGGCTAATTTTGCCCTAGTGGGCTAGGGACACCAATCGGTCGGGTTTGATCATTATGGGATGACTAGTACACCCAATTCATTACCTATTACTGGATAATTGAGTCTAGGCTAGAGGTACAGTATCAAACGACCTAAGCCGATTAGTGGTTCCTTAATTGGGTCCCTATGAGAGCACGAGGCCTCCCACCATCCCACCTCTTGCCGGGCTAGTTGAAGGACTAGGATTTGAGTTGTGTGTAAGTTGAGTCAGCCCATTATGATTGGGCTCTAGGTCTAGGCAGCTGTAGTCGAGTCAGTGTTGAGTCTTGCATGTGCACTAGATCAGGAGTCCCTTTACATCCTGCATCTCCACCTTTTGGTTGAACCCATGGATAAGCTAGAAGCCAAGCTTCAAGCCCTTGTAGACCAAGTGGCTCAGATGAACCATAAGTTTGGCTGCATGGATAACCGGTTAGATGCTCGTAAGACCTATACTAGATCCAAACCTGAGCAACCTTTACCCACACTACCCAAATTATATGAACCTAGAACCTATGTATCCAAAACCTATGAACATAGATCCTCTGCACCCACTCCCTATAAGCCTAATAGACCTATGACCTATAGATCCGAACCCATAGGCCATCAACTGGAACCCCATAAGGCTAGTATCACTAGATATGAATCTAGTATTAATCCACAACCCCTTAGTCAGCCTAAACTCAATAGGAGTAGTGCCCATAATCAGACACCAGGACCTAGCCAATTTTTCCTTAGCCGACCTTCTCCTACCACTCCTGTGATTCACAAGGCTTACATTTAAGCGGAAGTGTATGAAGCTATTGTGAACTTAGTGGATGAGTATGAGTGAGAAGAGGTGACATCTCTAGAAGACCTAGAATTAGTTGACCCCATGGGTACCCAGGTAGAAGCCAATCTAGAGTTAGTTGACCCTTACTATACCCAGCCTAAAGATGTAATGGAAGAACAATTAGAGGAAGAGAACCTAGAGACTGCTGCTAGAACCTTACTTGAGGAAATCATAGAGGAGAGCCAAATTACAAAGTCTAGTCCTAGAATACAAGAACCAGAAGAATTTATTAAGGACCTGATCTCTTTGAATCAGAACCCTCAAGAAAAGCCCCCTCCTATAGTTCCCATTAAGGACCTCTTCCCCGATATTAGTAACCCATCCTTCTATTATGCAAACCTTGTAGATATACCTCAACCTTGTAAGGTTAGCCTCATTAGTCTAGGATTAGCCCCTAACACCCCTTCTTATTCTCCTACTATATCCAACTGACCCTGAACCTTTTTCCCTACCCTACCAGACTAATTCTGAACCCACTTCTTATTTTCTGCCTTTTCCAGACACCACCAGCATTCTAAGATCATTAGATTGCATTTAGCTGAGATTAGCAAATTGCATGCATTCATTATGCATGTTAGGGTTGCATTTTACTTCTGGCATGCCCTATGGAATTTGCTAGGAGCCCATTGTAAGTTTTCATATGCATGTCAAGCTAGGATCAAACCTAGAGAACCTATAATATATTTAGTTTAGGTCCAAAGAGTTCAATAAAATTTCCTTCAATAGGAATGCATAGTCCAGTCTGTTAGGTGTTGGTTAGGAGTCTGCATATGCCCAGTATGTGCACAGCTATACTGAACACCGCACAGCATAAGCATCAGGATATTAGCCATAATAGTAATTTATGTAATGAAACATCTAACAAACTGGCATAATTCTCGAATAAAAGCCAATGGACTCAGTGTAGGGAATTCTATCTTGGTTAGGCTTAGGCCAAAAAGAAGCTTCATGCTCGTGGAGCCAGACCTTTTAAAGTGATAGAAAGGGTTGGACCAAATGCCTACATGTTAGATTCGCCTCTAGATTTGGGCATCAGTTCTACCTTCAATATCGCATACTTGGTTGAGTATAGGGAACCAGCAGTGATACCAAGTGAGGCCTTCGGACCTATTCCTTCCATTAAGAGTGATGCTAGCACAAAGTGTCTAGGATGATTAAGCCATAACGACCCGGGGCCTTGGCTATCAATGCTACCTGGTCCGATGGTAAGGCCGACCAGAGTCGGACGATTCATGGATTTCTCAAGAGGACTTGCTGAAGTTGAAGTGCATCTACGAAGCATACCAATATGCAAACATGCATTCATAGAACAGGATAGAAAAAAAATATATTTTAAAACATTTTTAAAACATGCATAGTAGAAGGCTCAATAGATAGATCTAAACAATATACCGATCTACCTGCAAAAGGATCTAGCATAATGATCTAACATGTATCATAACATCAAAGCATAATGTAAGCACAAATATAAAAGTACCATACCGTTATACCTCTAAGAGTGCTAGAGAGAAGCTGCAAGAAAGAGGAGGGTGCTCGAGCCACACACGTGTCTGGCCTCTACAGGTGATCCACACCGAGGCTCGACTCTGACCAACTCCCTCAGAGTGCTAGCTCTTCGAGATCCTTGGGCTGATCTTCTTCTTCCGGGAAGACTAGGAGGAGAGCAGGAATCCCTTTCCCAAAACCTCTCTTCCCAAGACCTAGCTTAAATACTAGGTAACTTACACCTAATCCCAAAGCCCCTCACGATCCTTCCCTATCTCTCTTAAAGTTTCTCTCTTGCTGTTGTTGTTATGTTTTAACCTTCGCAACCTATAGAATGACCCTCATATATAAGTGCAGCTATGAGGGGGAGAAGGAAGGAGGAGAGATGAGGGGGGAGAATGGTGGAGAGGATCAAGGTCATACCAAATGGGTCCAACCCAAAGAGGTAAGTATAACCTTCATACCATAAAACATTGGAGCCAAAACTGGTTTGAATTCGAAATTCAAACCAGGTCAAAACTTGCCCAAAATCCTGCCATGAAATCTTTCCAAAATTTCAGTTCATCATAGGAAGTGTCGACACCTGAAAATTGCCAAGCGTCGACACCTCACTAAGTGTCGACACCTGCAAAATCCAAAGTATAGACATTTGGAACAAAGTCAATCATATTGACTTCTGGTGATGACAAACGATTCCTAATCATCGATTAGCCATAAGATCAGATAAAAATCCCATATGATGTGTTACCCCATTGATTCGAACACTAAGCCAGTAGTACTAGAACATTTTCAGTACTGTTAAAGTCCTCATCTAGCAATGATACTCGACGTCTAGATAGGTCGAAGATGCAGAGCACCTCACAAAAATCTCTAGCATATGGTTGCCGCATAATTCATCCCTTTGACCTCATAATGCTCAGGATGACCTAGGGTTCGACTGCCAATCCTAATTTTGTTTATCCAGATGATGTCTCAACCTCACAAGTTCTGTGACTACTCACAAGAACTACCCTGGCCAAGTTTTTTCTAAATGAGATATAGTGAGTCATTCACTCAATACTGTTTGGAGAGGTCAATTCTATCTTGATCCACCATCGCTCCACAAGTACTTCACTGCACCCAGAAACCTTCTGTAATTATATTAGAAATCTAGGTAGTCTGGTACCAAAGTATAGTGAGTTACTTGCAAGCTACCATGGTGACCTCAGGTTTGAGGGATACATACCCATATCCCTTCAAAAGTAATCCTTCGGCAGAAGGGAGCTCCACAGATGGTGACGTTCAGTGAAATGTCATACATTTCTCTTGCATGTCACACCAGTGTCTCCACACTCCTTGGTTAAGAGGATAACCAACAAATGTGACATACAACAACCTACACATGATACATCGTCATCCTATAATAATGTATCATTTGGTTATGAACCAGTTCAAGAACTACTTGATATATCCTTTTTATATCAAATAATGTAGTTCTAAGGACTCCATCATACAAGAGTTCATTTCAGGAAAACGTAAATATGATGAATAACCAAAATAAATAACTTTTATTTATTAAAAATAATTTATATACAAATACAAAGATAGCATAACCGTCTATAGCCTAGACAATTACCTTTGAAACATAATTCCCAACAACTCCCACTTGGACTAAAGCCAATCAGTACAGAATCTCATTCCCATTTTCCGTTTACAATAGTCGAACACTTGAACTCTGATGGCTTTAGTGAAGGGGTCAGCCAGGTTTTCCTTTCCATCGATCTTTCGAAGGTCAATATTGGTGCGGGCACCAGACTCAGAAGAAGACTTCAGAGCTCCATTTGGATCTCTGATTGACATTGCCCGAGAAATTAGGGTTTGTAATAAAGGTTGACATGGTCAACCAGTTTATTTATTTTATTTATTGAGTCACCATTTAAATTTTGTTGAGTCATGTTGACTCAGTGCAAGTCCCAATGTGGTTTCAATTTGGTCCAAAATGGTGCCACATTTGTCTTCCAATCAAATCAAGGTTCAAGCAAGTGGAGGCCACACTCCAAGCCACACGCCCAGCCACACTCCGAGCACACGCCAGAGTCCAGGAGGCACCACAGAGGCATCCCAGTATCATGGTCCCCACATCCAAAGAAGAAAAAATCAAATTGGAGGCTACTTTAAAGGAGGCGCCCATACCTGCCTATTTTACCTAAGCAAAGAAGGAAGAAAACTTCTCTTGGAGAAGAAATCAAAGAAGGACATCCAATTGAAGTTCAAATCAAAAACAAAGAGCTTAACTTGGAGTGGAAGAAAAGAAGAAATGCCATAAGAAGAGGAGGACTCCAAATCCAAATCCAACTCCAAAGGAGGCGCCATAAGAATTCCAAAAAAAATTCCTTTATGGCCGTCCCAATTTTTTTTGAAGTCTTGGTCGACCAAGAGAGGGGGTTTTCTACCTAATCTAGAGGTTGGAAGAGTTTAGTCCCACATGGGAATTTGTACAAG
Source organism: Areca catechu (assembly GCA_021397845.1). Classification (NCBI taxonomy): domain Eukaryota; kingdom Viridiplantae; phylum Streptophyta; class Magnoliopsida; order Arecales; family Arecaceae; genus Areca; species Areca catechu. The sequence continues at coordinate 175,986,877 of CM038039.1, read as the reverse complement.
CTAGGAGAAAATTTTAGGTCTATATAATAGACCTCTCTTTGTAACTTTGAAAAATCAATGAAGAAAAATTATTTTTGCTATTCTCTTGTGTTGAGTAACCTAGGTTTCTCTTCTTCCGCACTATTCTAAGTGTTGAGCTCCGTGAGGGGGTAATCCGGGTTCCATTGGAGCCTTGAGGAGGTGACAGATCTCCATCTTTATCCAAAACCCTAGGTTAGCCACTTAAAAATCCAAAACCCTAGCCGCCCTTTATTATTTTCAATCCATCAAACCCTAGCTCCTTCCATCTCCCACGGCCTCTCTCTCTCTACAAGTCCAGGCCGTCCACCTTCATCCAGATCCAGTCCGGCTACTGCAGATCCAGAGCAAGTTCCAAGGAAAATCACATCAGCTTCCAGGAGAATCCAGTTTTCAGCAATTTCAATCTTCAAGTTCATCAACCTGGTAAATTTTCCCTTGACTCTCTGATTCCATCAATTGTTTTTCTTCTCTTCCAGATCTTGAGTTCAGGAGAAGCCAACCCGCCAAAGGACCAGTATTGGAGGATCCATTGCGAAGATATCTGAATCCGAGGATCCAACAATCTGCTCGGGAGAGTTCGTCCACCAAAATCTGTGAAGATCATTGTCTGGTTAGCTAAACCATCTCTTCTCTTTATTTCTGTTATGTTGAAAGTTTGGAGCGAAACCCTAGGTCTGGGAGTTTCTCAACCCCCAGCGATCCGTTGCTTCTGAACTACTCTGATAATTTAGTTTCCTTAAAATTGTGCTTTCAATTATCATATTAGTATCTTTCAATGTTAGGTTAACTTTTCTTTGATTTGAAGCCAACTTCTACAAACATATAAAAACAACAAAAAAATTAGTTAATCTTAATTTACTTCCGCATCGCATCCCTTTATTTGTTCTGCATCATTTTTGGTATCAGAGCCCAGTCTAGGGTTTCTGATTTGCTTGCTTGCTTTGATTGTTCTCTTTTTATTTTGTCTGCTCGAAGTAGACTCCCCAGGACGTCCGGTCCTAGGAACTAAGCGAGGCGCAAGCCTTCTCCTCCCATTCCATGGGGTGTTCCTAGGGCGTGTAGGGGATCCATTGGGTTATAACTTTGTAGCAGGGATTATAAACGGGGAAGACAATCTAGTTGCAGCCCGTAATTTCCCTGTTGTATAAATTATTTCTCCCTGCATAAAACTCCGAATTGCATGATTTTTGCTTCGTTGAAATCAGTATAATTGAACCTATTTTCCATAATTTTTCTGTGATTTATTGGTTTCGGTAAAAATTCTGAGCATTAAAATACAACAACTCTATTTTTTGTGTTCTGCAATTCAATTCTTTTTGGAGTGATCATCTCATAATTTACTTAAGGGCAATTGAGCATCTAAGATAAGGGGAGGAGTTGATTACCTCTCCTTAGCCCAAAACCACCATTCAATCATTCGAACCTAGACCTAATTTAAAATCAGTTAAACCTAATTTGCCCTAGTGGGCTAGGGACACCAATTGGTCGGGTCTAGGCTAGTGTTGAGTCAGTTTGCCGAGTTATTCTGTGTGTGCTTAGCACTCAGTGTCTAGAATGGTGGTTCAGGGATCCATTCCCGAAGGGCTTGTGTGCTGGTCCGCCTACCTGGCCAATCACTGATTGGTGTCTAGGATTGGCAGTCAGGGACCTAACACTCCCCTTACACCTGCCTGGCTGAGTCCTGAGTTACTACAGGCTAGCTTGCCACTCTGATTGGGCATCTAGTTTGGACTCTAGGTCTAGTGATCCAGTAGTCGATTTAGTCTAGTCTCATTTTGTGTGCTTGCTTGAATCAGCATGTCTACCAGAAACGGAGTGCCATATCAACCTGGTCAAACCCAACCTGATTTAGAGGCCATGGTTAGAGCTCTTACTGAGAGCATGAACAAGTTAAGCCAGGATTTGACTGCTACTGTTACCCAGTGTAAAGAACAAGTCCATGAGAATTTTTCCCAGTTTACGGATCGAGTCCAAGTACTTGAGAAACGTAGACATCAAAATTGGACCTCTGATCCAAAATTTAATAGGCCCCAACCTCACCCATGCCAGGAACCTAGAAGGACCTTATACCATGATCCCGAGCATAACCTTTGGAAGCCTAACCATGATATCTATAGTGTGGATCGTGTCTATGAGAGGTCCTTACAATATTTTAGATCAGTCACTCAACAACCCAAGTCTTCTAGATCAAACCATTTAGATCCACACCCATGCCCAAGTAAGGTCTCTACTAGCTTGAAACCCAGTGTGACCCAGGTTCCTATATCTCAAGAATGTTTGTTTTGTGGAGAAAGAGGCCATAAATCTAGTCAGTGCCCATGCATAGGACTGGCTTGTGCACAGCTAAGTGGTAAGAATCCTAAGGATGACATTAATGAGGGAGAACCCAAGCCTACCAATGAGGAAGAAGGGTTAGGTATGACAAGCCCAGAATCAGTTGACCCGATTACCACTGACCCAAAACTCATTGAAGATGGCATCGAGGAAGTATATGATGCTGGCTTGAGTCTAGTTGATGAATATGAGGGGGAAGAACTTGAAGAATGTGACATCGATACTATTGGTTCCTTACCTGAGGAGACCTTGGAGTGCAACCAAGTGGTAGGACCTAGTTCAGAAATTCAAGAGATTTGTGAGAATCAGGTTCCTTTAGTCAAATACCCCCAGGAAGAACTCATAGTGTTAGCCCGAGCTATCAGTTCGTACCCTCTAATGACAGTCATTCCCCAAGTACCAATTGAAGATCTTTGCACTGAACTGTTTAAGTTTGCCCACCCTATGGTAGATCCTCTCCTTAGGATGACTGAATCAAGCCTCTTACAATTGGACCTTGTCCCATGCCCAGCCACTAAGGTCTCTCCCGTAATCTCAGTTGAACATCCTTGTCTTGAGCGGATTGATTCTCCCAGTCCTGTAGAAGTCCTCCTTATGACCCCAGACCCCTTCCTTCGCATGACTGACCTACCCTTCTATAGAGTATACCTTTCCTCACCCATAGGTCAAATTTCAAGTCTTGAGGTCATCATCCATAGGCCCTTCCATGAATCATTCTTTAATCCATTTCTTGAGAAAGTGGATCATTGTTTGCTTAGAGAACAAACCTTAACTATTGCAATCACATGTCCTAGGCTACTCCCCGAACCATCTCTTGATCCATTCCTAGGAATAGCAAACTTTTCCTTTCGTAAGGATGACCAGTTGACACTCATAGATCACCATTCAAACCTTCAGGTCACCACCTTTAATCAGCAGGTAATTCAAGACTCCACCGCATATTTCCTCCCTTTCTCTAGGACTTCCAATACTTCTTACACCATCCAAGTATACTTTGTCAAAGTCTTTAGAGTGAACCACGTGTCAAAACCTATTAGGTTTGCCACCTACTTCTGGAAGACCTTATGGCACCTACTAGGCATCCATGATAAGTTTTCATGCTCTGCATGCCATCCTCCGACCCAAGGTCAAACCTAGAGAGCCGTAGTTTGTTAGGTTTAGACCTAGGGTTCCTTTGAATAAAGTCCATTCTTTAGGAATGCATCGTCAGTCAAGTTTAGGACATTAACTCAGATTTTGGTTGAGTGAGAATATCAGGAATTGGGATTTGTATTTACCCAGGGCTAAATTTGCATATAATGTTTCGATCAATAGGTCTATAGGCTAAAGTCCTTTTGAAATTGTTCATGGATACAAGCCTCACACACCACTTGATCTGATTTCACTATTAGCCCACACACACAAGTCTCTTGATGCACTTGCATAGCATGTAAAGGACTTGCATAAAGAAATTCATGCCAAAATAACTTTAAGTAATGAAACTTATAAGAAGTTGGCTGATACTCAAAGGCGAGTCAAATCTTTTGTTGAGGGAGACTATGTGATGATTAGGTTAAGGCCTGAACGGTTTCCTCCTGGAACCGTTAGAAAGTTACATGCTAGGGGAGCTGGACCATTTAGAGTGGTAAAGAGAGTAGGATCCAATGCCTATGTGCTCGAGTTGCCTCCAGAACTAGGCATTAGCTCTACTTTCAACATTACAGACTTAGTAGAGCACAGGGAGCCAGCTGTGATTCCTAGTGAGCCTTTTGAGCCTAACCCTATCATTGAGAGTGATCCCGACCCTGTGTGTCCACCAACAAACTGGCCTGTGAGGAAAGAGCAGATTGAAAAGATCCTGGATGATCAGGTTATCTCTACTCGTAATCGAGGATACCAAAGGTACCTGGTCCGCTGGCAAGGAAGGCCAGATTCTGATGACTCTTGGATCTCCCGAGAAGAATTACAAGAATTTGACCCAGACCTCTTGGAGAGATACCAGAGCCAACTTGAGCCTTACTCGACAGGGTCGAGTTCCTCACACCCTGGGAGAATTGGTGCGGGCACCAGACTCAGAAGAAGACTTCAGAGCTCCATTTGGATCTCTGATTGACATTGCCCGAGAAATTAGGGTTTGTAATAAAGGTTGACATGGTCAACCAGTTTATTTATTTTATTTATTGAGTCACCATTTAAATTTTGTTGAGTCATGTTGACTCAGTGCAAGTCCCAATGTGGTTTCAATTTGGTCCAAAATGGTGCCACATTTGTCTTCCAATCAAATCAAGGTTCAAGCAAGTGGAGGCCACACTCCAAGCCACACGCCCAGCCACACTCCGAGCACACGCCAGAGTCCAGGAGGCGCCACAGAGGCATCCCAGTGTCATGGTCCCCACATCCAAAGAAGAAAAAATCAAATTGGAGGCTACTTTAAAGGAGGCGCCCATACCTGCCTATTTTACCTAAGCAAAGAAGGAAGAAAACTTCTCTTGGAGAAGAAATCAAAGAAGGACATCCAATTGAAGTTCAAATCAAAAACAAAGAGCTTAACTTGGAGTGGAAGAAAAGAAGAAATGCCATAAGAAGAGGAGGACTCCAAATCCAAATCCAACTCCTAAGGAGGCGCCATAAGAATTCCAGAAAAAATTCCTTTATGGCCGTCCCAATTTTTTTTGAAGTCTTGGTCGACCAAGAGAGGGGGTTTTCTACCTAATCTAGAGGTTGGAAGAGTTTAGTCCCACATGGGAATTTGTACAAGCTAGGAGAAAATTTTAGGTCTATATAATAGACCTCTCTTTGTAACTTTGAAAAATCAATGAAGAAAAATTATTTTTGCTATTCTCTTGTGTTGAGTAACCTAGGTTTCTCTTCTTCCGCACTATTCTAAGTGTTGAGCTCCGTGAGGGGGTAATCCGGGTTCCATTGGAGCCTTGAGGAGGTGAGAGATCTCCATCTTTATCCAAAACCCTAGGTTAGCCACTTAAAAATCCAAAACCCTAGCCGCCCTTCATTATTTTCAATCCATCAAACCCTAGCTCCTTCCATCTCCCATGGCCTCTCTCTCTCTACAAGTCCAGGCCATCCACCTTCATCCAGATCCAGTCCGGCTACTGCAGATCCAGAGCAAGTTCCAAGGAAAATCATATCAGCTTCCAGGAGAATCCAGTTTTCAGCAATTTCAATCTTCAAGTTCATCAACCTGGTAAATTTTCCCTTGACTCTCTGATTCCATCAATTGTTTTTCTTCTCTTCCAGATCTTGAGTTCAGGAGAAGCCAACCCGCCAAAGGACCAGTATTGGAGGATCCATTGCGAAGATATCTGAATCCGAGGATCCAACAATCTGCTCGGGAGAGTTCGTCCACCAAAATCTGTGAAGATCATTGTCTGGTTAGGTAAACCATCTCTTCTCTTTATTTCTGTTATGTTGAAAGTTCGGAGCGAAACCCTAGGTCTGGGAGTTTCTCAACCCCCAGCGATCCGTTGCTTCTGAACTACTCTGATAATTTAGTTTCCTTAAAATTGTGCTTTCAATTATCATATTAGTATCTTTCAATGTTAGGTTAACTTTTCTTTGATTTGAAGCCAACTTCTACAAACATATAAAAACAATAAAAAAATTAGTTAATCTTAATTTACTTCCGCATCGCATCCCTTTATTTGTTCTGCATCAAATATCACCTCATTCCATGATCTCTCGTATAAGGTGATAGCACCGTAGAATATGCTTTGTGCAGTAATGAGACATCGGATCTTTGTCTTGAGCAATGGCTCCAGTGTTGTCACAGTACACTAGAACAGGACCATCCATGGAAGTGCCACTCCCAGCTCACCAAGGAACTTCTACAACCACACAGCTTCCTTCACTGCATCTGATGCTGCAATATACTCTGCTTCACAAACTGAGTCCACCACTGTAGGTTGCTTGGAACTTTTTCGGCAAACAGCTCCTCCGTTCAGGGAAAATATAAATCCTGACATACTATTGCTATCATCTTTATCTGACTAGAAACTAGAGTTAGTATACCCCACAGTTTCAAGTCAGATTCTTCATAAATTTGCCATTGGTCCTTAGTATTTTGTAAATACTTAAGGATGGTTTTTACCACTTTCCAATGAACTTCACCTGGATCAGATTGGTATCTGCTCACTATGCCTAATGAGTGTGCCACATCTGGTCTAGTACATGTCATGGCATCCATGAAAGAACCCATAGCCGAAGCATATGGGATTATGTTGGGAATTGTGTCCCAAAGCCAATCGCCTGGGTTGTAAGTGGTTGAGCTCAGTATTGTACTCTTTCTTTGAATTAATAAAATATATTTTTTGGTAGCTCATCACATTTTATATTTCCCTGAAATGAACTCTTTCCATGTGATGAAGTCCTTAGGACTACACTGACTTCGATACAGAGAGGATGTATCGAGTGGTCCTTAAACCCTGTTCACAACCAAAGGATATATTATACTGGACGGCAATATATCAAGTATAGGTTGTTGTAGTTCACATCGTTTGGTTGTCCTCTTGACCAAATGAGTGTGGTGATACTGATGTGATCTGCAAGTGGGATATGTGATATCTTATTGAACGTGACTCTGTGCAGCCCCTCTCTGCCAAAGAGATACTCAGATTGGATATGGGTATATGTGTCCCTCTGATCTGAGGTCATCACGGTAGCTTACAAGAAACTCCCTGTGCTTTGGTACCGAACTACACGGATTTTTAATCCGGTGACAGAAGGTTTCTAGGTACAGGCAAGTACTTGTGGAGCAGTGATGGACCAAGATGGAATTGACCTGTCCAAACAGTTTGGATTGAATATCTCGCAGTATTTCAATTTAGCAAATCCTCGGCCGGGGTAGCCCTAGTGAAGAGTCACTAGGCTTGCGAGGTTAAGAGACGTAGTCGACTGACTCAGTCTGGGTTGGCAGCCCAATCTCAGTCGTCGTGAGCATTAGAGATCAAAGAGATGAATTATAAGGTAACCATATGCCAGTGGTTCGATAGTTTGCTCCTGCATCTTCGACATATCCGGATGCTGGGATCCATTGCTAGATAGTTTCCTGTGCTGGTAATAGAATTGTTCTAGTGCTACCATTTAGGTTCGAACCTATGAGGTCACACACCATAGAGGATTACTCTCTGATCCGGATACCGATTACGATTGGGAATCGTCTCGATTTTATGGTCACAGTATTTTTGAGCACTCTTTTCCCCGTCTTGCCCTTGTCTGTGTCAACTGAAAATTATTCCGGGCTGACCTGGACTGTGCCAGGTTTTTTCTGAATCAATTTTGAACTGATTCGGAGTTCGTTTCGGCCTCCAATTGGTTGTGAACCAATTGTAATCCCTTAAACCAATTCAATTGGATTTGAACCGGTTCAATTGGATTGAACCGCCGCTGGGTTTATATGGGATTGGAGCATTTTTTGGTTGAACCGGTTTCCACATTGTTTTTCACTGATTGGAATTCCATTCGTCAGTAGGCCTTTTTGACCGAAATGCTGGAGGCCAAACATCGCCTCTTCTTCTCCCTCCTCCGCTGCTTATTAACCTTATTTAATGGCTGATTAATTTGGATAAATGGCAGCTGGTGCCTTCTTGGTTTCCCAGCCTCTCAATATTCCTCTCTCTGCTACCTATTTAAACCAAAGCCATCCCCTGTTCCATGTGGTTAAGATTTCACCGAGCAACAGATTTTTGGGGTGGAAGTTCTTTTGCTGGGCGTTGTCTTTCCCCCTGTGTGAGAGCTTGGTCCTATCTTCCATCGGGTGCTGGGATTTGGAGTGTGTGAGGAAGAGTTACAAGGCCCATTTACTTGTCCATTAGAGTGCTCAAACCCAGGACTGCAGCAATGCCTGGTTGCTACCATCCACTGTGACTGTATCATCTTCCAGCGGCTAGCACCGTGCATGGAGAGGGATCGAAGAACACCGGGCGTGTCTCCCCTCTAGAGGGAGTACCCTTCTACTCCTAGGAGCAAGCCTCGCGAGCCAGGATCGCTGCTACAGCTCTAAATGCGACGAACAACCAGTTGTCCTGTTCTGCTGCAGATTTTCTAGCAGCAGACTTCAGCAATTTTCTATACCTTTTTTTTTAGCATGTTTTGGTTGCAGATATCGGTGGCAAATCGAAGTAGACTTCTCCACCTTGTCGCTGCTGAAATTTGTAAGCAAACGGAGGTTCGGAAGCCGTTGTTCCGATGACATTTTGCAACCCTTAAACAGAGCTTGTTTTCAGCCCAAGGAAGAAGGCTGGAATAGTTTTATTCTAGCTATTCCAACCTATTCCAGCTTTATCCCAAAGTTATTCCAGCTGGAATAAGGTATGAAAAATTATTTTTTAATCATGCATGAATAGAATTTTTAATTCAACTTTTTTACATATATTTTATATCATAATCCATTCTGCTCCCGTAGATATTTGCATGCCTAGTTGTAGGATCATGTCAAACCACCTACACCGTTTTTCTTTCATTTATTTTCTTGGCCTGGCTGGGCCTAGAAGCATTAAGCACCTTTTTCCCTTTATTATTTTTCTTCTTCACTTTTTTAAAGGCATGACGCCCTCCCGAAGAACCTCCCACTAGATTCACCACCCCTTTATTCAACTGGTGGCCTTTCTCATAAGTTTGCTGCAACCCCAATAGGCCATGGTAGTTGATTGCAGGCTTATTCACTCTATAATGATCAAGAAAGTCTAGATAGGAGGAGGGGAGAAAATTCAAAATCACATCTTTCCCAAGTTGTTCATGCAAGGGACAACCAAGCTTGCCCAGGCACTCAATCATCTTGATCATGTACAGTACATGATCAGTGACTGAGGCCCCATCACTCATCCATGCATCGTAGATAGCACAGGAGACCCTGTACCTCTCAATGTCATCTGGTATCTCGAAAGACACCTTCAACCTTTGAAGGATTTCTTCCGGTTGGGCTTCCTCGAATTTGCGACTGAACTCATCGTTCATCATCGCTAACATAATGCATCGGACAATGGTTCTTTTGAGAGCTACTTCTGATAAGTGTCTCTGACTGAACCCTGATCATTGGCAGCAGGGATCTCAGGTGTTGGATTCGATATCACATATAGAATCAGTTCATGCTCCAGGACAATCCTGAGCCTTCGATACCAGCTATCAAAGTTGGGTCCATTCAGTTTCTCGTTATCGAGAAGAGATCAGAGTGACAGGTTGGAAGACATCTAAAAGGAAAACCAAAGCTAATTAGTGTATATGAATTATTAACCTAAAGACATGGACTTTAGTCTAAAGGTCCCTCCCACTATTTTGCTCAGATTGGTAGCCTCTACCCCCAATCCGAGGAATTACTTTAATTTCCTAATGGGTACCAAAGTCCAATAGACAACACATGAGCCCGACTTTGGTTGGCCCACCCATGTGTGTCTAAAGATAAGTTCTTTAATATATTACTTCTCCAAGTAACCTCTAGCAATTGAGTTTTGCCCCAATGAGCATTTCAATCAGCCTTTGGGCCTCCTATTAAAGGTCCCGGTTAGGTCCAACCATTAACATGACAAAACTCAATGCTTCTAACTAATGAATAGTCAAGCTCGACTTTGGCCAGCCCACCAGACCACCATTAAGAGAGTCGCACTGAGCCATCATATTAGGAGCAGCAATTCCAATAGCCCGATGAACACTCGATCTTTGGATCTACTGATGAACATAGAACTACTGGACACATTACTATCCCACTTAATGGGAGGCTAGGACTTAGTTATTCCTATAACTTTGTCCTTTTAAGGACCTAATAATTTAGAGGATTTTTAAATAATGTGACAGATGAAGAGATGAGAAGACATGGATCAACCTCCCACAGACCAAATGAGTAATCTAGGTGGGTTACACATAACTAATGATCCATTGGTACCTAAAATCAGTCAAGAATGATTAACTTTGAGTGACAAGGGTTAACACCAGTCAATGAGCTATCCAATCAATCCTGATTGACCATATTGGCTAGGTAAGTGAGATCATGGGTTGGATTTCGCCATTAACCGTCTTGCCTTAGATACCAACAGAGTTGGCCAGGTAAGAGATAGCCCCAAAGAACCATGATCACAATGCCAAACTTACCTCGACACCAATCAGTTCATCAGACTCGATTAGACTAGCCTAAAGACTCGGGCTTTCTACTAAGCCATAAATTAGGTCAATTTAGATTATTGACTAATCAATCTAACTATTAGAGAGATCTAGAGAAGAAATCCTAACTCAACATTTGATTAGATTAGTTCTCTAATTTGTCCAATATATTTAAACTTAGGTCAAACCTAATCAAGGACCTAATAGAAGCTAACCCATGAACCTTAAGGCTTATTGAAATGACTTAAGATCTTTGAATCACTTTCTTGGAGTTCTTAGTCAATCTTAATTCAAAATTAAGTTCAATGGCCTTAAAATAAATTAAAACAATTTTAATTTACAGGTGTAAAATAATTTTACAAAAAATCTCAAAATCTGAATTCACTATTTTCTGCATTCTGCTACCAAGTGTCGACACTTCCAGTTCAAGTATTGACACTTAGCCTGAGACAGGAAAAACAAAATGCCAGAATCTAGCATGACCCATGAGTGGACACTTACCAGGCCAAGTGTCGACTCACGAAACCCAAGTGTCGACACTTCGCTTGAGACAGGGAAAAAGCAGTTACTTCAGATCCAATGTTTCTCTAAACATTCAACAAAACCAATCAAAACACTTATTTTAGATCTTATCTAAAGTTGTTTTATGATCATGTCATTAGATTAAACATTTTTAATCTACAATTTCTTGCTTCTTATTTTCTTTTTCATGAGTCAATCACATTGGCACCCTTACATGCCATAGGAGACCCCATTGAAAGGGAAGAAAGGGTCTTGCAGCCCTACTTCTCTCCAATGATCGGATAGCCATGGTGAAGCACTCAATCCAAGTACTTAAGAATAATGTTATTAGCATGCTAGAATCATTATACAACAAAAAGGAACCTATTGCCCTTATACTATTGAAGGTGAAGTGCATCTATAAAGCATACCAATATGCAAACATGCATTCACAGAACATGGCAGAAAAAAAATACATTTTAAAATATTTTTAAAACATGCATAGCGGAAGGCTCGGTAGATAGATCTAAATGATCTACCGATATACCCGCAAAAGGATCTAGCATAATGATCTAACATGTATCATACATCAAAGCATAATATAAGTACAAATATACAAGTACCATACCTTTATACCTCTGAGAGTGCTGGAGAGAAGCTGTAAGGAAGAGAAGGGTGCTCGAGCCACACACGTGTCTAGCCTCTACAGGTGATCCATACCGGGGCTCATCTCTGACCAACTCCCTCAGAGTGCTAGCTCTTCGTGATCCTTGGGCCGATCTTCTTCTTCCGGGAACACTAGGTGGAGAGCAGGAACCCCTTTCCCAAAACCTCTCTTCCCAAGACCTAGCTTGAATGCTAGGTAACTCACACCCAATCCCAAAGCCTCTCACAACCCTTCTTTATCTCTATCAAAGTTTCTCTCTTACTATTGTTGTTGTGTTGTAACCTCTGCAACCTATAGAATGACCCTCATTTATAGGTGCAGCCATGAGAGGGAGAAGAAAAATGGTGTGGACACCAGAAGCCGAAAGAAACTTCACTCCAACAAGGTTAGCCTTATCCCAATTTGGATCGAAGATAATTAGGTTACCTTGTATCCTTTAGTTCAAAAATATTTTATTTTCAAGAGTCATTTCCTTTTCAAGAGTCCGGTAATTAATTTTGAGTTTCAAATCAAGAGTGTTTATTGAGTCCTGTAATTACTTTTAAAATTTTATTTCCTGTAAGTCCATTTCAAGTTTTAAAGTCTAGGTCAGTCAAGTAAGTTCAGTTGAGTTAAGTCTAATTCAGTTGAGTTAAGTCTAATCAAGTCTTAAAGCCATGAAAGCCAGCAACAAGACTCAAATTCTAGACCCCAGAATTTGACCACATGAAGAAGAGAAAACACATCAACCAAGCAAGAGAAAAGGACCATCAACTAGGACCACTGGGCGCCACATGTCATTCTTATCCAAGTAGAAGACCACCTCACCATGCCACGTCATCAGGTGCCACTTCACCAGCCACCTCATCACCCTTTGGGCGCCAACAAGGGAGATTCAAATTCAAGGAGGTTGGCCACATCCCTCCAAGTCCTCCACCAAATCCTCCAACCCCCCCCACATCCCTCCAAACTCTCCACCAAATCCTCCAACCCCCCCTTGTAATCCTCCTCGATTTGGGGAGTTTTTAAATTTCAAAAGCTAGCTTTGTGAGGCTATTAAAAGCCTTGGACACCCATTGTAAAGGAGATTGATTTTGGAAATGAATGAAGTTTGAAGTGAAGTTGTCTTGAGTTTTATGTGTGAAATTTTTCCTATCTTCTTCTTCCATGCCCAAAGCCACTCTCTTCCCTAGCAATTCATCATCCAAGCTCAAGGCAAAGGCATTGGAGTCGGCCAGATCTTCTCAATTATCTTTTCTTTGTTCACAAGTTCTCCCATCCCTTCTTTATGTTTGCATCCTTCAACCTTAACTTTGATCTTCATTGCAGGGTCCTTCGAAGTCCTTGAGTTGTGAACAGGGTTCCCCTTGACAATGAACCAACAAGCTGAAGCCCAAGTCCAGGGTTCTGATTGCTGTTATCCAAGTTCTCCAGTCCAGAGCATCAGTAGTTTTAAATTTTGAATCATAGGAAGGTTGGAAAACTCATCAAGGTAAGTCCTCAATCATTAGTCCCTATTGTCTAGATCTTCTTCCTTCTTAGTTTTAGAGTTGTGTCTAATCATGTAATAGTCCCTTTTCATATAATCCTTAAATCTTATTAAGATGAGTACAATGCTAAGTATAATTAGGTTTTATTGCTCTACAAACCCCATATTCAAAACATTAATCATATGCGTGCTGCATCAAAAAAAGGAGGAGAGATGAGGGGAGAGAATGGGAGAGAGGATCAAGGTCATACCAAATGGATCCAATCCAAAGAGGTAAGTATGACCTTCATATCATAAAACCTTGGAGCCAAAACTAGTTTGAATTCGAAATCAAACTATGTCAAAACTTGCCCAAAATCCTTCCATGAAATCTTCCAAGAATTTCAGTTCATAACAGGAAGTGTCGACACCTAAAAATTGCCAAGTGTCGACACTTCACCAAGTATCGACACTTGCAAAATTTTTTGTATGACACTTGGAACAAAGTCAATCATATTGACTTCTGGTGATGACAAATGATTCCGAATCGTTGATTAGCCACAAGATCAGATAGAAATTCCCTATGGTGTGTGACCCCATAGATTCGAACACTAAGCCGGTAGCACTGGAACATTTTCAATACCAGTCAAAGCCCTCATCAAGCAATGATACTGGTGGGGGCACCAGGATCAGACATAGATTACTGGGCCCTATTTGGTTTACCAAGCCATGTGTCAAATTTTGTAATCAACTATTATTGAGTCCTGTAATAAGTTGAGGTTAGATGATTTGTCTCAACCGTCAACCTAGTCATTATTTTGAGTCATGTATATCAGTTATGAGTCCAATATAAGCTCAATTTTTGTACAAGAGAGGAGGTTACCATATTTTGGAGTTCCACCAGGCCACATCCAGGAGTTAGAGGCCACTACATCAGCCCATTGGATTTTGTGTGACAACCCAGGATCCAAGATGCTTCTGGAAACCCTAATTCCTTCCAAATGCCCTCCAGATGCCCAGATTCCCTTCCAAATGCTAGAGCATATTCTCAGAACTGGGCACCCATGATTTCAGAGGTCCACCTGCATCCAAGCCCAAAGAAATCAAGCCCAGGTGACAAGCCCAAGCCCTTAAGAAGCAAGATTCCAGGGAATATTCTTGCTACCAGGCTAACAGGCCACCCCAGCTTCCAGAGGCCCAAACCCATGCACCCAAGACCCTTTGGGCCTGCCCCTTGCTGCTCCTAAAGGCCCAACATGCCCTCCCAGGCATCCTTGAAGTGTTGACCAAGTCCAAGAGGTGTCCTTGAGTGGAATAGTCAAAGCATGAAGGAAAAAGGAGAAGACTAGGTCAATTCGTAACCTAATGGAGATTTATTTTTCTAACCTAGCTAGGAAAGGACTTGTATTCCAATTAGGAAGAGGACTTGTAACCCAAGTGTAACCATGGTTAGTGAGGGCATGGGAACTCTATAAATACGCCACCCCTCCCCCTCTTGTAAGCATCTCTTTCTTATGAATACAATTTGCTGAAATTTGAGTTATTGCCTTGTGTAGGTGTTTTGTTTTGGTTCTTTAGGTTGTGTTTTTATGCTTGGACGAATTCCTTGCTGCCCTAGAATGCTTCCACACCCTAAATCACTGCCATACAAGCCTTCACACATCCAAGAAGGAGTGCCCTAGGCCGCCATGCAAGGAGATCTTCAACAAGCTTCAAACATCCATCTTCTAACCATAATCCTGATTCCTTTCAACCCAAAGTTCCTTTTCATATTTTTTAATTGCTGTTTTGATTAACCCTGATGCTTGTAGGATCCCTGAGGTGCTTCCCCTCTCCTGAGGAGGCCTTCTTTGCTGCCCAAACAACCCAGATCAGCCATCAGATTTGAAGGAAACAAGGCTTCTTCTTCCAGGCTCCGATCATAGTTGATGTTGAACCATGCTGCTGCTGAATTTCAATCTCTGACTGGTAAGAAACCTTTCCTTCTCTTATTATCTGATTTAATGAGGAAAAGCTATCCTAAACCGGGATTTTCTCAACTCTCGAGTCCTGGATATTGTTGGGTTCCGGTGCAATGCAGCGGAAGGGTAATTTCAAAATTGAAACTAAATTCACACCAAAAAACCCTAAACCAGGAACTCCTTAAATAAGACTAGAACATATGACAAGCATATCTATGCAAATTAGGATTAGGGTACCAACCTGTAATCGCTTATTCCAACAAACTTAAAGTTGATGGGGCTAACTGAATTCACTAGGCGTCCAGGTGTCCGCCCTCCGATGGTGATCCACACAGAGCGATGATCAAGAACACTATCTTCTTGTCCAATGGTTCCTCCTTTTGAGTTCTTCTTCCCAGAACTCAATTCTTTAGATTATGGCTTGAATTCTTCCACACAAGAGGTAGCCTCCCTTTCCCTGATCTCTTCTCCTCCTTCCACTAAGACCTTGGCCCTTTAGACACCCTTGTCTTGAAGAAAAGACCTTGTCCTAAGAGGATATAGGCTTGTCTTAAGTTGGAGGAGAAATTAAGACAATAATGTCTTAATGTAAGAAAGAAGGAATAAAATCAGAACTCCTTTCTTTCCTTTACCATCGGAGACTTTCATTCTAATTCTTGTTCAGTAGCAGAGTTTCGACAGAGGTGTACTCTGTAAAGAAAATAGTGCAAGAACAAGAAAAGAGTGAAAGAGTCTTTAGGAGAGGAAGAAGGAATAAAAGTAAACATTACCGAGTTCTGATTTTCCTGACCCTTTAAATAGATCTCAGATAGGCGCCCACACATCTCTCCGTGAAAGACTTCTCACGCCCTTTCTTATTTTCTCACACCCCATCCTTCCTTCTCACGGCCCTCCGGATAAATCCCACGGCCTTTCTTAAAGGAAAAGTCACGATGTTTTAAAAAGAAAGGAGTCGCGACTTTTCATCTCTGAAGAGATGTTATTTCGCGCGACCGGGAAGCAACAGGCACTTTCTTCCTTTCTTAAAAAACATCAACCATTGGATTCCAATCCAAGGGAGGAAAAGTGATGCGCTAATTCTAAGAAATGAGGCCGCCCCATATAAAAAACATCGGAGTTTTTTATGGAGCGTGCCAAGAGTCTATGCGCCATGGACTATTCCAAATGGCGTGCCAAGAGTCCATTAGCGCATGGACTCTTGGCATTTTGTCGTGAGAATGCTAAGGGGTGGGTGGGGGGCTAGCCTAGGTGTATGGTTAGCCAATAGGGTTAGCCATAATCCCTATAACCTCAATTAGGATCTAATTAGATCCAATTAGAACCCAAATTGAACCAATCTGGAACCCTAATTCGAATCTAATTCGAATTGAATCTAGGATTTGCAACACCTGCTAGAGTGTCATCATGCAAAATGATTTAATTATAAAATTAAACCCTTGATCAATTCTTTTAAGTGTGTGACCCATTGGGTTCCACATCTAGCCAGCAGTGGGTTCGAATACAAGTTGACCTAATTTGATTATAACCCTTTCTAATCGATTTAGTTCAAATCGGGCTTACCCGATTATGATCAATTAGGACTCTTCCTAATAAGTGATCATTCAATTTAATCAACCCACAAGACAAGATTGACGTCTAGCAACGTGTCATGTCTACCCGGAAGATATGGAAATTCTGGTAAAATACCAAAACTACCCTTCAGTGGAAAGTTACCGTATAACTAAATCCTTCGATCAGCCTGCACCCAGAATATAATTATGGATATGGATATATGTCAATTCCAATATTACATTTATTTCTAGCTCAATCTTATATTGATGATTCAATTATCTTGATATTAAATATCATTTCTAATATCTTTACTTTGATCAAAGATTCCCTGAATCATCATCCGATTGATAACTAGCTAGATGCAATCTCCTCTTACTAAGAGTGATCGATTCCTTGTTGACCTACTCATTACCTTCATATCCAATTCACCATTCCCAGTATCAATCCTGTGCATGACTCAGTATCATGATTAGAATTGAACCAAAGCATGGGTTCATGTACATAAGGTACTTATGGTAGTCTCAGGTCAAAGGATTACTTGTACCACTCCCACTACGAGAACCTTCTATTGACATTTAGCTAAGACTCCATTAGATGTTCTCAAGTTGGATCATATCAGTGAACTCATTCTCTAATGAGCACCCACATCCTAGTACTAGTGTCATACACAAGTGACTGTGAGAGCAGTCACCCTCTCCAATATACATGGGATGTGCTAGTCTTACCGGAAAAACCCTGATCCCCTACTCAGGGTTCCATTGACGAGGAATATTTTAGATTAAGGTTTTAAGACTTTAGGTCTCACTGGTTGATCTCATCATAACCCTAAAATCATAGCCCTAATCTATGGGGTTCATCATATAATATAAAAACAACGTATGATGAAAAATAATGCCTTTATTAGAATATTGTCAATTATAATGGTTTGGGAGATACAACATAGATTGGCTTGTAGGACATATCCCTTTCAGATATTTCATTGGTTTGCATGAGTATGCCTTTGACCGATGATTCTTTGCACTGCTAGCCCTTCTACTAGTTTTTACTTTTTTTTGGAAATCTAGCCTACAATTAAAATTATAAAAATCATAAAAAAAATATTTTACTATTTTCCATGCATATTTAGTAGTCCTAGAGTTGTCCTGCATTAGTTTGGTATCAGAGTGGGTTTAGGATAGTTTTTTATTTGCATTGCGTTCACAAACCCTAATTCTACATTCTATCCATTGCATTAGGTTTCTAGTTTACATTTGATTTCAGCATCATAAACATTTTATTTTTCAGTGATATTTTCACTACAAGTCTTTTGTTTTTTTAGTAATTATCAAAATTTTTTTAATTATTTTTACTGAAAACCTATGTCTCTAAAATTTGGCATAATTGGAATCCTAACAGAATCCTGATAATTTTTGTAGCAGTCCAAAAAACCCTAGGTTTGCATTATCTTTTAATTTTTTTTTGGCATTAAAAATTTAGTAGGCTTCATCACCACCATCCATCCTCTGTTTCAGATTTTTTTTGAATTTTTTATGCATCAGTATCTGTGTCAAACTCTACAATAACTGAAACCCTAATTTACTGATTTCTGCTACATTCTGCATCTTGACTCAACCTAACCTAATCAACTACCAAACCCCCAATCCCAAGCCAAACTTTATTTGATGACCCCAATTAACTTAAACCTAACTTGATATATCATAAATCATTAAAAAAATATTTTATTTTTCGATTATTTTAGCTTGCATTAGGGCCATTGATTTCCATCATTTTAAACTAATCTTAAGGGCAACTCAAAATCTCAGATCAAGGCAGGATTTCATCACCTGTCCTGGGTCCAAAACCACCATCATCATACTAATCCAAGCTTAATTAAAATCAATTAGACCTAATTTGCCATAGAGGGCAAGGAGACATCAACAGGTCATGTCTGAGCTGTGTGGGCCAACGAGTACATTTAACCTCTTAGCTATTACTAAAAGCTGGTGTCTAAGGCTGGGGGTCCAGAGTCAAACGTCCTAAGTGGTGTTGTGTTTTTTAACTGCTTTCCAAAGATCCTCTCCTGGATCAGCCTGAAACCTACTGACAATGCCTAAAGCATATGCCATATCAGGCCTGGTACATAACATGGCATACATTATGGACCCTATTGCCGAAGCATAAGGTATAGAATTCATTCTATTTCTTTCTTCAGGTGTCTTAGGAGACATCCTTTTAGATTGCATTTAGCTGAGATTAGCATACTGCATGCATTCATCATGCATGTTAGGATTGCATCTTACTTCTGGCATACTCTTTGGAATTTGATAGGAGTTCATTGTAAATTTTCATGTGCATGTCAAGCTAGGAACAAACCTAGAGAACCTATAATATATTAGGTTTATATCCAAAGAGTTCAAAAAAATTTCCTTCAATAGGAATGCATAGTCGAGTCTGTTAGGTGTCAGTATGAATCCTTTGCATCATTTGTTAGGAGTCTGCAAGTGCCTAGCATGTTCACCATCCACACTAATCTTAAAACTACTGGCAAATTCCCGAAGAAGGGTCTGTAGGGTTCCGGTGCAACGCAGCGGAAGGATAATTTCAAAATTGAAACTAAATTCACACCAAAAAACTTTAAACCAAGAACTCTTTAAATAAGACTAGAACATATGACAAGCATATCTATGCAAATTAGGATTAGGGTACCAACCTATAATCGCTTATTCTAACAAACTTGAAGCTGAAGGGGCTAACTGAATTCACTAGGCATCCAGGTGTCTGCCCTCCGATGGTGATCCACACAGAGCGATGATCAAGAACACTATCTTCTTGTCCAATGGTTCCTCCTTTTGAGTTCTTCTTCCTAGAACTCAATTCTTCGGATTATGGCTTGAATTCTTCCACACAAGAGGTAGCCTCCCTTTTCCTGATCTATTCTCCTCCTTCCACTAAGACCTTGGCCTTTTAGACACCCTTGTCTTGATGAAAAGACCTTGTCCTAAGAGGATATAGGCTTGTCTTAAGTTGGAGGAGAAATTAAGACAATAATGTCTTAATGTAAGAAAGAAAGGAAAGAATATCAGAACTACTTCTTTACTTTACCGTCGGAGACCTTCTCTTTTATTCTTGTTCAGCACCAGAGTTTCGACAGAGGAGTCATCTGTAAAGGAAACAATGTAAAACAAGAAAAGAGGGAAGGAGTCTTTTGGAGAGGAAGAAGAAAAATAAAAGCTCATCAGATTACAATCCCCAGTTCTGATTTTCCTAACCCCTAAAATAGTTTTCAGAGAGGCGCCCACACAACTCTCTGTAAACTCCTTCTCACGCCCTTCTCATTTTCTCACGCCCCTTCCCTCCTTCTCACGGCCTTCCATATTAAATCCCACGGCCTTTCTTAAAGGAAAAGTCGCGGTGTTTTAAAAAGAAAGGAGTCGCGACTTTTCATCTCCGAAGCGATGTTATTTCGCGCGACCGGGAAGAAACAACGCTTTCTTTCTTTCTTAAAAACCCATCAACCGTTGGATTTCCATCCAAGGGGGCATATCTGAGGTGCTAACTCTAAGAAAGGAGGCCACCCCATCTTAATTCATCGGAGAATTAAGTGGGGCGCGCCAAGAGTCCATGCGCCATGGACTCTTCCAAATGGCGCGCCAAGAGTCCATTAGCGCATGGATTCTTGGCATTTTGGCATGAAAATGCTAAGGGGTGGGTGGGGAGCCAGCCTAGGTGCATGGTTAGCCAATAGGGTTAGCCATAATCCCTATAAACTCAATTAGGGTCTAATTAGATCCAATTAGAACCCAAATTGAACCAATCCGGAACCCTAATTCGAATCTAATTCGAATAGAAGCTAGGATTTGCAACACCTGCTAGAGTGTCATCATGCAAAATGATTTAATTACAAAATTAAACCCTTGATCAATTCTCTTAAGTGTGTGACCCATTGGGTTCCACATCTAGCCAGTAGTGGGTTCGAATACAAGTTGACCTAATTTGATTAGAACTCTTTCTAATCGATTTAGGTCAAATCGGGCTTTCCCAATTATGATCAATTAGGACTCTTCCTAGTAAGTGATCATTCAATTTAATCAACCCACAAGACAAGATTGACGTCTAGCAACGTGTCTTGTCTACCTGGAAGGTATGGAAATTCTGGTGAAACACCAAAACTACCCTTCAATAGAAAGTTACCATACAATTAAATCCTTCGATCGCTTGCACCCAGAATATAATTATGGATATTGATATATGTCAATTCCAATATTACATTTATTTCTAGCTCAATCTTATATTGATGATTCAATTATCTTGATATTAAATATCATTTCTAATATCTTTACTTTGATCAAAGATTCCCTGAATCATCATCCGATTGATAACTAGCTAGATGCAATCTCCTCTTACTAAGAGTGATCGATTCCTTGTTGACCTACTCATTACCTTCATATCCAATTCACCATTCCCAGTATCAATCCTGTGCATGACTCAGTATCATGATTAGAATTGAACCAAAGCATGGGTTCATGTACATAAGGTACTTATGGTAGTCTCAGGTCAAAGGATTACTTGTACCACTCCCACTACGAGAACCTTCTATTGACATTTAGCTAAGACTCCATTAGATGTTCTCAAGTTGGATCATATCAGTGAACTCATTCTCTAATGAGCACCCATATCTTAGTATTAGTGTCAGACAAAAGTGACTGTGAGAGCAATCACCCTCTCCAGTATACATGGGATGTGCTAGTCTTACCGGAAAAACCCTGATCCCCTACTCAGGGTTCCTTTCATTAGGAATATTTTAGATTAAGGTTTTAAGACTTTAGGTCTCACTAGTATGATCTCATCATTACCCTAAAATCATAGTCCTAATCTATGGGGTTCATCAAATAATATAAAAACAGCGTATGATGAAAAATAATGCCTTTATTAGAATATTGTCAATTACAATGGTTTGGGAGATACAACATAGATTGGCTTGTAGGGCATATCCCTTTAAATCTCCCACTTGCACTAAAGCCAATCACCTTTAAATCTTAATCCCATACACTCAAGGTGGCAATCAAACTCTCGCTGTGGTAGAGCCTTAGTGAACGGGTCTGCTACATTGTTCTTTGTATCAACTCTATTTATGTAGACATCTTGTCTTTCTACTATTTCTCGGATGAGATGGAAGCGTCTCAGAATGTGCTTGGACTTATGATGAGCTCTTGGTTCCTTAGCTTGAGCAACAACCCCAGTGTTGTCACAGTAAAGTGGCACTGGGTTTTCAATCTCAGGAACAACACCCAACTCAGTGATGAACTTCTTCATCCAGACTGCTTCCTTGGCGGCTTTACTGACAGCTATGTATTCTGCCTCTGTGGTTGAGTCAGCTACAGTCTGCTGTTTGGTACTCTTCCAACTCACTGCTCCACCATTTAGGGTAAAAACATATCCCAAAATGGATTTGCTATCATTAGGGTCTGATTGAAAACTAGAATCAGAATAAGCTTCTAGTTTAAGATCAGAACCACCATAAACCAGAAAAATATCCTTAGTCCTTGTCAGGTACTTAAGAATATTTTTAACTACTTTCCAATGATCCTCTCCTGGATCAGCCTGAAACCTACTGACAATGCCTAAAGCATATGCCACATCAGGCCTGGTACATAACATGGCATACATTATGGATCCTATTGCCGAAGCATAAGGTACAGAATTCATTCTATTTCTTTCTTCAGGTGTCTTAGGAGACATCCTTTTAGAAAGATGTATGACTTGACTAATAGGAAGATTACCTCTTTTACTTCCATCCATGCTGAATCTTTTCAGCACTAAGTCAATGTACCTAGATTGGGATAAACCTAGCATCCTCTTAGATCTATCTCTATAGATCTTAATACCTAGTATATAGGATGCTTCTCCCAAATCTTTCATGGAAAACTGGTTTGATAGCCAAACCTTGACTGATTGCAACATTGGGATATCATTCCCAATAAGGAGTATGTCATCTACATACAAAACAAAGAAGACTATGGCACTCCTACTAGTCTTCTTATAAACACAGGGTTCATCCACATTTTTGATAAAACCAAACCTTTTAATAGTTTCATCAAAGCGGATGTTCCAACTCCTGAAGCTTGCTTTAATCCATAAATGGATTTCTTTAGCTTGCATACTTGATTAGGTTTATTCTTTGAAATAAAACCTTCTGGCTGCGACATGTAGACTTCTTCTTCAAGGAAACCATTGAGGAATGCAGTCTTCACATCCATTTGCCAGATCTCATAATCATGGTATGCTGCTATAGCAAGTAAAATCCGGATTGATTTGAGCATGGCAACAGGTGAGAATGTTTCATCATAATCAATTCCCTGTTTTTGTCTAAAACCTTTTGCCACTAATCTGGCTTTATAGGTTTCAACTTGGCCATCAGCCCCAATCTTTTTCTTATAGACCCATTTGAACCCAATAGGATTAACACCCTCTAGTGCATCGACCAAAGACCATACTTGGTTTACATACATAGAGTCTATCTCGGATTCCATGGCTTCTTGCCATCTATCAGTACTCAAGATAGCTTCCATATAGGTCAGAGGTTCATCATTTTGAATGACTTGGGCTTCATTATTTTCAATAATAAACCCATACCTCTCAGGTGCCCATGGCACTCTATCAGACCTACGGGGAGGAGTTTTGTATTCTGGTTCTGTCCTAACTATATGTTCTAATGGTTGAGAACTGTCTATCTGTGTTTCTTGTATTTCTCCAAGTTCAACAGTTCTACCATTGCCCTTTTCTAAAATGAACTCTTTTTCTATAAAAATGGCATGCCTGCTAACAAAAATCTTTTGTTCAGTAGGATGGTAAAACAGATATCCTCTACCCTCTCTAGGATATCATACAAATAGTCATTTATCCGCTCTAGGTTCCAACTTATGTCCAAAATTTCTTTTAACATAAGCTGGACATCCCCATAGCTTAAAATATTTAAGATACGGTTTCTTTCCACTACAAATTTCATATGGAGTACTAACAACGGATTTAGAAGGTACCTTGTTTAGAATGTAAACAGCAGTTTCTATGGCATGACCCCAGAAGGAAATGGATAAATTTATGAAGCACATCATGGATCGTACCATATCTAATAAGGTACGATTCCTCCTTTCAGCTATACCATTTAGCTGTGGTGTATAAGGAGGGGTCCATTCAGAATGAATTCCATTAACTTTAAGATAGTCTAAAAACTCCATGGATAAGTATTCTCCTCCTCGATCAGAACGAAGAACTTTAATACTTTTCCCGCTTTGTTTTTTGACCATACTTTGATACTCCTTAAATTTTTCAAAGGCTTCAGATTTATGTTTCATAAGATACACACATCCGAACCTAGATAAATCATCTATAAAAGTGATAAAATATGAGTATCCACCTCTGGCCTGAGTTGTC
Organism: Areca catechu; assembly: GCA_021397845.1. Classification (NCBI taxonomy): domain Eukaryota; kingdom Viridiplantae; phylum Streptophyta; class Magnoliopsida; order Arecales; family Arecaceae; genus Areca; species Areca catechu. Next base: position 175,962,900 of record CM038039.1, on the reverse strand, counting down.
ATTGGACCACATACATCAGTATGTATAAGTCCTAATAACTCAGTTGACCTTTCTCCATGTCCAGTAAATAGAGTCTTGGTCATCTTACCCATGAGACATGATTAGCAAGTTCCTAATGATTCATACTCATAAGGATCAAGGAATTTTTCCTTGTATAACTTGCTTATCCTAGACTCATTAACATGACTAAGTCGATGATGCCAAAGTAAAGTATCATTAAAGTCTTTTCTTTTTCTTTTATTATTGACATGAAAGACACTATCATTGGAAGAAAGAGTTAAGAGCCCATTGCTAAATATGCCAGAACAAATAATTTTATTAGACAACATTATCGAGTAACCAGTGCTCGTTACATCCATTACATATCCTTGTTTTAATAACAAAGGAATAGATATAATGTTCCTAATAATCTTAGATATATAATAACAATTTTCTAACTCCAAGATCTTCCCCGAAGGCAACTTCAGAATATAGGTCCCTACAGCTTCTGCTTGGATGATATCACCACTAGCACCGTAGAGATTGAAGTCACCTTCCTTCAATACTTTAAGCTTGTGGAGGTCATGCAAATATTTGCATATATGGTAACTACAAGCGGTATCCAATACCCAAGTATTTGATATAGACGAATTTAATGTCAATATAGCATGTATCTCATACATACCTTTTGGTGCATCTGATGCACCAGGCTTCACAGTTGCAAGGTAAGCCTTGTAATTTCTTTTCCAATGTCCCGCTTTGCCGCAAAAGAAACAGGTTGACTGTTTTGAGGCCTTCTTTCCTTTCTAATTCTTATTGATGCCACCCTTAGGGTTTAGCCTCCTATTAAAACCTTTTTTGCCTGATTTCTTCTTATTGGTCTTATCAACAAGAAGAAGTGGAGCCTTTTCTTTCTTAACGTGGCTCTCTGCTGTTTTTAACATATTTAACAGCTTAGGCAAGGAAGTGATCAGTTTGTTCATGTGATAATTCAAGACAAACTGAGAAAATGACTCCGGGAGTGATTGCAAGATTAAATCCTGATTCAACTCCCCAACCATAATAAAATCTAATTGACCCAATCTGGTGATTAAGTCAATTATCTTCAGAACATGATCCTGAACGGATGTTCCCTCTGTCATCCTAGCATGGAATAATTTCTTAGATATTTTATATCTAGCAGTTCTGCTATGTTCTCCATAAAGCACTTTTAAATTGAGCATTATGGATTGAGTATCCATGCTTTCATGCTGTCTCTGTAACTCATTGGTCATAGAGGCTAGTATGATACACTTGACAGTAAGGGAGTCATTCTGCCACATTTTGTACATGGCCATATCTTCCTCTGTGGCATCATCCCCTAGTGGATTAAGACCAGGGGTATCTAGAATATAAGAAAGTTTTTATGAACTCAGTACAATCTTTAAATTTCTCAACCAGTCCACATAGTTCGGACCAGTCAGTTTGTTGGTGTCTAAGATACTTCGCAGTGATAATGAAGATGCCATTTATCTACATTTAATAAAGAACAATACATAAGCAAACAACCATGAAATGACTTACATAATTAAATTAGGTCTTCAATTTAATTATGTCTCCCACTATTTTATCAAAAATCATAGCCCTCACTATGATAATCGAGAAGAACCCTGATCGGTTTTTCTTAGTGAGATTGAGATCCTAATAACTTATAAAAGATCTTGCAGAAAACACAACAAATCTTTTATAAGCTCAATGGTAGGAAACTCTTCCAATTATATCTCATATAATTCTTAAGAAGTAACTTGGCCTCTAGAACATTATTAGTCTTGCAGAAAACACAACAAACCATAATGTTCTAGTTAAGTCAAGACCCTTTCATTTCTATACAGTCAATACTCAAATATAATGCCCTTGCAGATAACACAACAAAGCATTATACTGAATATACTGTAAGCATATCTATGCACTAGACTAGTATCATGTCAATCACCATATTAGGTCTTGCAGATAACACAACAAACCTAATATGGTTCATAACACAATAATGATCCAGCATGAAGGAAGGCCAATATATAGTATTTTTAACACTAAGCATTTTAGTCAAGATTTAAATTAAATCAAATCGGCCAGGAAAGTGGAAGAGATGTTGGAGTCCCCTCGTTGCTTTCCTAGACACCAATAAAAATTGGCCAGGTCAGTCAACGGAACCAATTAAAAATCACAATTCTCTTTACCTTCCCAGAACCACCTTTCTAGACACCGAATGATCAATTGTACACATGACTAGTGATGCTTATTAGTTAAATATACTAAGACTTAATATAATTTTTAAAAGGAGGGATTTATAAATTGTCAGCACATTCTTATAGAACGTATCACAATCAACATATCACTCTTATAAACAAATATGTGCTAAGTGTGTCATCATACTAGGACAACCATTTACCACATAATGGATCCACCATTATGCCAGGACAACCTTATTTCAGTATGATGACTTCAAAACTAAACATATCTCTATAATAATTAGGGTTTGAGTGAAAGACCATAACTAGTGGCATACATCAAAACATATATGCAATCAAGGATATGCTAAGTGTAGTAACATATTAGGATTTAAAAAATCCTAATATGTAACATACAAACTATCATAGATTATAGTCCTAATCAAGGTGGCTCTGATACCACTGTAGGGTTTCGGTGCAACGCAATGGAATGGTAATTTCAAAATTGAAACTAAATTCACACCAAAAACCCTAAACCAGGAACTCCTTAAATAAGACTAGAACATATGACAAGCATATCTATGCAAATTAGGATTAGGGTACCAACCTGTAATCGCTTATTCCAACAAACTTGAAGTTGAAGGGGCAAACTGAACTCACCAGGCATCCAGGTGTCCGCCCTCCGATGGTGATCCACATAGAGCGATGATCAAGAACACTATATTCTTGTCCAATGGTTCCTCCTTTTGAGTTCTTCTTCCTAGAACTCAATTCTTCGGATTATGGCTTGAATTCTTCCACACAAGAGGTAGCCTCCCTTTCCCTGATCTCTTCTCCTCCTTCCACTAAGACCTTGGCCCTTTAGACACCCTTGTATTGAAGAAAAGACCTTGTCCTAAGAGGATATAGGCTTGTCTTAAGTTGGAGGAGAAATTAAGACAATAATGTCTTTATGTAAGAAAGAAAGGAAAGAATATCAAAACTCCTTTCCTTTACCGTCGGAGACCTTCTCTTTTATTCTTGTTCAGCAACAGAGTTTCAACAGAGGAGTCCTCTGTAAAGGAAACAATGTAAAACAAGAAAAGAGGGAAGGAGTCGTTTGGAGAGGAAGAAGAAAAATAAAAGCACATCAGATTACAATCCCCAGTTCTGATTTTCCTGATCCCTTAAATAGTTTTCAGAGAGGCGCCCACACAACTCTCAGTAAACTCCTTCTCACGCCCTTCTCATTTTCTCACGCCCCTTCCCTCCTTCTCATGGCCTTCCAGATTAAATCCCATGGCATTTCTTAAAGGAAAAGTCGCGGTGTTTTAAAAAGAAAGGAGTCGCGACTTTTCATCTCCGAAGAGATGTTATTTCACGCGACATGAAAGAAACATCGCTTTCTTTCTTTCTTAAAAACCCATCAATCATTGGATTCCCATCCAAGGGGGCATATCTGAGGTGCTAACTCTAAGAAAGGAGGCCGCCCCATCTTAATTCATCGGAGAATTAAGTGGGGCGCGCCAAGAGTCCATGCGCCATGGGATATTCCAAATGGCGTGCCAAGAGTCCAATAGCGCATGGACTCTTGGCATTTTGGCGTGAAAATGCTAAGGGATGGGTGGGGGGCCAGCCTAGTTGCATGGTTAGCCAATAGGGTTAGCCATAATCCCTATAAACTCAATTAGGGTCTAATTAGATCCAATTAGAACCCAAATTGAACCAATCTGGAACCCTAATTCGAATCTAATTCGAATAGAAGCTAGGATTTGCAACACCTGCTAGAATGTCATCCTGCAAAATGATTTAATTACAAAATTAAACCCTTGATCAATTCTCTTAAGTGTGTGACCCATTGGGTTCCACATCTAGCCAGTAGTGGGTTCGAATACAAGTTGACCTAATTTGATTAGAACTCTTTCTAATCGATTTAGGTCAAATCGGGCTTTCCCGATTCTGATCAATTAGGACTCTTCCTAGTAAGTGATCATTCAATTTAATCAACCCACAAGACAAGATTGACGTCTAGCAACGTGTCATATCTACCCAGAAGATATGAAAATTCTGGTGAAACACCAAAACTACCCTTCAGTAGAAAGTTATCGTACAATTAAATCTTTCGATCAGCCTGCACCCAGAATATAATTTTGGATATGGATATATGTTAATTCCAATATTAAATTCATTTCTAGCTCAATCTTATATTGATGATTCAATTATCTTGATATTAGAAATCATTTCTAATATCTTTACTTTGATCAAAGATTCCCTGAATCATCATCCGATTGATAACTAGCTGGATGCAATCTCCTCTTACTAAGAGTGATCGATTCCTTGTTGACCTACTCATTACCATTATATCCAATTCACCATTCCCAGTATCAATCATGTGCATGACTCACTATCATGATTAGAATTGAACCAAAGCATGGGTTCATGTACATAAGGTACTTATGGTAGTCTCAGGTCAAAGGATTACTTGTACCACTCCCACTATAATAACCTTCTATTGACATTTAGCTAAGACTCCATTAGATGTTCTCAAGTTGGATCATATCAGTGAACTCATTCTCTAATGAGCACTCACATCCTAGTATTAGTGTCATACACAACTGACTGTGAGAGCAGTCACCCTCTCCAGTATACATGGGATGTGCTAGTCTTACCGGAAAAACCGTGATCCCCTACTCAGGGTTCCTTTGACTAGGAATATTTTAGATTAAGGTTTCAAGACTTTAGGTCTCACTGGTATGATCTCATCATAACCCTAAAATCATAGTCCAAATCTATGGGGTTCATCATATAATATAAAAACAACATATGATGAAAAATAATGCCTTTATTAGAATATTGTCAATTACAATTGTTTGGGAGATACAACATAGATTGGCTTGTAGGGCATATCCCTTTTAGGGTCAAAGAATTTGATGTAGTGGACTCTATCTTGGTTAGGCATAGGCCTAAAAGAATCTTCATGCTCGCCGAGCCAGACCTTTTAAAGTGATAGAGAAGGTTGGATCAAATGCCTAGGTGTTAGACATGCCTTCGGATTTGGGCATTAGTTCTACCTTCAATATTATAGACCTGGTTGAGTACATGGAATCGGCAGCGATACCTAGTGAGTCCTTTGAACCTATTCCTTTTCATTGTGAGTGTCTCTAACCCAGAGTGTCCACTAATAAATTTGGCCTGAGAGAGGAGAACGGATCGAGCGTATCTTGGACGATCAAGGCATTATGACCCGAGGCCGCAGTTATCAATGCTTCCTGGTCCGATGGCAAGGCCGGCCAGAGTTGGACGATTCGTGGATTTCCCGAGAGGACTTGCAACACCTCAACCTAGACCTCCTTGAGAGATATGTGATCTAGCTTGATCTTCACTCGATGGGGTCGAGTTTCTCCTACCCCGGGAGAATTGGTGGGGACACCAAAGGCACCAGAATAAGATAGAGGCTTTTCAACCCTCTATGAATTAATCAATAATTTATGAGTCCATCTGTAATAAGGGCTTAGCCTATCTGAGACCATTTTAGTTGTTATTTGAGTATTTTGAGTTTCAGTTCTGTACTAGTCTGCTCATGTTGAGCAAGTTCAGTCCAGTGTTAGTCAGCTCATATCAAGCTAATTTTATTTTTTTGAGTCCTATTCAACCATATTGAAGACTCAAGACCACATCATACAAGTGAAGACCAAGTCCAACCAGATTGAAGACATGGAAGTATAACCCAAGTCCAACCCAACTTGAAGATTTGAAGACCCCAGGAGGAAAATTCAGAAAACCCTGATTCCTTGCAGATGCCCAGATTCCCTTCCAGATGCCAAAATATATTCATATACCAAGGCATCCATGATTTTAGAGGTCCATCTGCATCCTAGCCCAAAGAAATCAAGCCCAAGCGCCAAGCCCAAGCTCCTAAGAAGCAAGATACCAGGGAATATTCCTGCTACCTGGCTACCAGGCCACCCCAGCTTCCAGATGCCCAAACCCATGCACCCGGGCCCGCGCTACAGATCTTTTGAGGTTTGCCACCTTAACTCCTAAGTAGGTATTGATCTGAGAGCTAAGTCCGACAGGATTTCTCAATCCCGAGTGATGCGGGACTAATATGCATGCAATTCTTTTTGTATATTCTATATGTGGGGTTAGGTGATTAATTCCCGAATTAGGTGTACTAGGCTTATTTTGCCCTAGTAGGCTAGGGACACCAATCGGTCGGGTTCGATCGTTATGGGATGACTAGTACACCCAATTCATTACCTATTACTGGATAATGGAGTCTAGGCTAGAGGTACAGTATCAAACGACCTAAGCTGATTAGTGGTTCCTTAATTGGGTCCCTATGAGAGCACAGGGCCTCCCACCATCCCACCTCTTGCCAGGCTAGTTGAAGGACTAGGATTTGAGTTGTGTGTAAGTTGAGTCAACACATTATGATTGGGCTCTAGGTCTAGGCAGCTGTAGTCGAGTCAGTGTTGAGTCTTGCATGTGCGCTACATCAGGAGTCCCTTTACATCCTGCATCTCCACCTTTTGGTTGAACCAATGGATAAGCTAGAAGCCCAGCTTCAAGCCCTTGTAGACCAAGTGGCTCAGATGAACCATAAGTTTGGCTGCATGGATAACCGGTTAGATGCTCGTAAGACCTATACTAGTTCCAAACCTGAGCAACCTTTACCCACACTACCCAAATTATATGAACCTAGACCCTATGTATCCAAAACCTATGAACATAGATCCTCTGCACCCACTCCCTATAAGCCTAATAGACCTATGACCTATAGATCCGAACCCATAGGCCATCAACTGGAACCCCATAAGGCTAGTATCAATAGATATGAATCTAGTATTAATCCACAACCCCTTAGTCAGCCTGAACCCAATAGGAGTAGTGCCCATAATCAGACACCAGGACCTAGCCAATTTTTCCTTAGCCGACCTTCTCCTACCACTCCTGTGATTCACAAGGCTTACATTTAAGCGGAAGTGTATGAAGCTATTGTGAACTTAGTGGATGAGTATGAGTGAGAAGAGGTGACATCTTTAGAAGACCTAGAATTAGTTGACCCCATGGGTACTCAAGTAGAAGCCAATCTAGAGTTAGTTGATCCTGACTATACCCAGCTTAAAGATGTAATGGAAGAACAATTAGAGGAAGAGAACCTAGAGACTGCTGCTCGAACCTTACTTGAGGAAACCATAGAGGAGATCCAAATTACAAAGTCTAGTCTTAGAATACAAGAACCAGAAGAATTTATTAAGGACCTGATCTCTTTGAATCAGTACCCTAAAGAAAAGCCCCCTCTTATAGTTCCCATTAAGGACCTCTTCCCCGATATTAGTAACCCATCCTTCTATTATGCAAACCTTGTATATATACCTCAACCTTGTAAGGTTAGCCTCATTAGTCTAGGATTAGCCCCTAACACCCCTTCTTATTCTCCTACTATATCCAACTGACCCTGAACCTTTTTCCCTACCCTACCAGATTAATTATGAACCCACTTCTTATTTTCTGCCTTTTCCAGACACCACCAGCATTCTAAGATCATTAGATTGCATTTAGCTAAGATTAGCATATTGCATGCATTCATTATGCATGTTAGGTTTGCATTTTACTTCTGGCATGCCCTATGGAATTTGCTAGGAGCCCATTATAAGTTTTCATATGCATGTCAAGCTAGGATCAAACCTAGAGAACCTATAATATATTTAGTTTAGGTCCAAAGAGTTCAATAGAATTTCCTTCAATAGGAATGCATAGTCCAGTCTGTTAGGTGTTGGTTAGGAGTCTGCATGTGCCCAGTATGAACACCGCACAGCATAAGCATCAGGATATTAGCCATAATAGTAATTTATATAATGAAACATCTAACAAACTGGCATAATTCTCGAATAAAAGCCAATGGACTCAGTGTAGGGAATTCTATCTTGGTTAGGCTTAGGCCAAAAAGAAGCTTCATGCTCGTGGAGCCGGGCCTTTTAAAGTGATAGAGAGGGTTAGACCAAATGCCTAAATGTTAGATTCGCCTCTAGATTTGGGCATCAGTTCTACCTTCAATATCGCATAATTGGTTGAGTATAGGGAACCAGCAGTAATACCTAGTGAGGCCTTCGGACCTATTCCTTCCATTAAGAGTGACACTAGCACAAAGTGTCCTGGATGATCAAGCCATAACGACCCGAGGCCTTGGCTATCAATGCTACCTGGTCCGATGGTAAGGCCGGCCTGAGTCGGACGATTCATGGATTTCTCAAGAGGACTTGCTGAAGTTGAAGTGCATCTACGAAGCATACCAATATGCAAACATGCATTCATAGAACAGGATAGAAAAAAAATATATTTTAAAATATTTTTAAAACATGCATAGTAGAAGGCTCGGTAGATAGATCTAAACAATATACCGATCTACCAGCAAAAGGATCTAGCATAATGATCTAACATGTATCATAACATCAAAGCATAATATAAGCACAAATATAAAAGTGCCATACCTTTATACCTCTAAGAGTGCTAGAGAGAAGCTGCAAGGAAGAGGAGGGTGCTCGAGCCACATACATGTCTGGCCTCTACAGGTGATCCACACCGGGGCTCGACTCTGACCAACTCCCTCAGAGTGCTAGCTCTTCGAGATCCTTGGGCTGATCTTCTTCTTCCGGGAAGACTAGGAGGAGAGCAGGAATCCCTTTCCCAAAACCTCTCTTCCCAAGACCTAGCTTAAATACTAGGTAACTTACACCCAATCCCAAAGCCTCTCACAATCCTTCTCTATCTCTCTTAAAGTTTCTCTCTTACTGTTGTTGTTATGTTTTAACCTTCACAACCAATAGAATGACCCTTATATATAAGTGCAGCTATGAGGGGGAGAAGGAAGGAGGAGAGATGATGGGGGAGAATGGGGGAGAGGATCAAGGTCATACCAAATGGGTCCAATCCAAAGAGGTAAGTATGACCTTCATACCATAAAACCGTGGAGCCAAAACTGGTTTGAATTCGAAATTCAAACCAGGTCAAAACTTGACCAAAATCCTCCCATGAAATCTTTCCGAAATTTCAGTTCATCATAGGAAGTGTCGACACCTGAAAATTGCCAAGTGTCGACACCTCACCAAGTGTCGACACCTGCAAAATCCCAAGTATTGACATTTGGAATAAAGTCAATCATATTGACTTCTGGTGATGACAAACGATTCCTAATCATCGATTAGCCATAAGATCAGATAGAAATCCCATATGATGTGTGACCCCATTGATTCGAAAACTAAGCCAGTAGCACTAGAACATTTCCAGTACCAGTCAAAGTCCTTATCTAGCAATGATACTCGATGTCCAGATAGGTCGAAGATGCAGAGCACCTCACAAAAACCTCTAGCATATGGTTGCCGCATAATTCATCCTTTTGACCTCATAATGCTCAGGATGACCTAGGATTTGACTGCCAATCCTAATTTTGTTTATCCAGATGATGTCTCAACCTCACAAGTTCTGTGACTACTCATAAGAACTACCCTGGCCAAGTTTTCTCTAAATGAGATATAGTAAGTCATTCACTCCATACTGTTTGGAGAGGTCAATTCTATCTTGATCCACCATCGCTCCACAAGTACTTGACTGCACCTAGAAACCTTCTGTAATTATATTAGAAATCCTGGTAGTCTGGTACCAAAGTATAGTGAGTTGTTTGCAAGCTACCATGGTGACCTTAGGTTTGAGGGACACATACCCATATCCCTTCAAAAGTAACCCTTTGGCAGAAGGGAGCTCCACAGATGGTCACGTTCAGTTAAATGTCATACATTTCTCTTGTATGTCACACCAGTGTCTCAACACTCCTTGGTTAAGAGGATAACCAACAAATGTGACATACAACAACCTACACAAGATACATCATCATCCTATAATAATGTATCATTTGGTTATGAACCAATTCAAGAACTACTTGATATATCCTTTTTATATCAAATAATGTAGTTCTAAAGAATCCATCATATAAGAGTTCATTTCAGGAAAACGTAAATGTGATGAATAACCAAAATAAATAACTTCTATTTATTAAAAATAATTTATATACAAATACAAAGATAGCATAACCGTCTATAGCCTAGACAATTACCTTTGAAACACAATTCCCAACAACTCCCACTTGGACTAAAGCCAATTAGTACAGAATCTCATTCCCATTTTCCGTTTACAACAGTCGAACACTTGAAATCTGATGGCTTTAGTGAAGGGGTCAGCCAGGTTTTTCTTTCCATCGATCTTTCGAAGGTCAATATCACCTCATTCCATGATCTCTCGTATAAGGTGATAGCACCGTAGAATATGCTTTGTGCAGTGATGAGACATCGGATCTTTGTCTTGAGCAATGGCTCCAGTGTTGTCACGGTATACCGGAACAGGACCATCCATGGAAGTGCCACTCCCAGCTCACCAAGGAACTTCTACAACCACACAGCTTCCTTCACTGCATCTGATGCTGCAATATACTCTGCTTCACAAACTGAGTCCACCACTGTAGGTTGCTTGGAACTTTTTCGGCAAACAGCTCCTCCGTTCAAGGAAAAGATAAATCCTGACATACTATTGCTATCATCTTTATCTGACTGGAAACTAGAGTTAGTATACCCCACAGTTACAAGTCAGATTCTTCATAAATTAGCCATTGGTCCATAGTATTTTGTAAATACTTAAGGATTGTTTTTACCACTTTCCAATGAACTTCACCTGGGTCAGATTGGTATCTGCTCACTATGACTAATGAGTATGGCACATCTGGTCTAGTACATGTCATGGCATCCATGAAAGAACCCATAGCCGAAGCATATGGGATTATGTTGGGAATTGTGTCCCAAAGCCAATCACCTGGGTTGTAAGCGGTTGAGCTCAGTATTGTACTCTTTCTTTGAATTAATAAAATATATTTTTTGGCAGCTCATCACATTTTATATTTCCCTGAAATGAACTCTTTCCATGTGATGAAGTCCTTAGGACTACACTGACTTCGATACAGAGAGGATGTATCGAGTGGTCCTTAAACCCTGTTCACAACCAAAGGATATTTTGTACTGGATGGCAATATATCAAGTATAGGTTGTTGTAGTTCACATCGTTTGGTTGTCCTCTTGACCAAATAAGTATGGTGACACTGATGTGATCTGCAAGTGGGATATGTGATATCTTATTGAACGTGACTTCGTGTAGCCCCTCTCTGCCAAAGGGATACTCACGATTGGATATGGGTATATGTGTCCCTCTGACCTGAGGTCATCACGGTAGCTTGCAAGAAACTCCCTGTGCTTTGGTACCGGACTACCCGGATTTTTAATCCGGTGATTGAAGGTTTCTGGGTACAGGCAAGTACTTGTGGAGCAGTGATGGACCAAGATGGAATTGACCTGTCCAAATAGTTTGGATTGAATGTCTCGCAATATCTCAATTTAGCAAATCCTCGACCGGGGTAGCCCTAGTGAAGAGTCACTGGGCTTGCAAGGTTAAGACACGTAGTCGACTGACTCAGTCTGGGTTGGCAGCCCAATCTCAGTCGTCCTAAGCATTAGAGGTCAAAGAGATGAATTATACGGTAACCATATGCCAGTGGTTCGATAGTTTGCTCCTGCATCTTCGATATATCCGGATGCCGGGACCCATTGCTAGATGGTTTCCTGTGCTGGTACTAGAATTGTTCTAGTGCTACCATTTAGGTTCGAACCTATGAGGTCATACGCCATAGAGGATTACTCTCTGATCCAGATACTGATTACGATTGGGAATCGTCTCGGTTTTATGGTCACAGTATTTTTGAGCACTCTTTTCCCCGTCTTGCCCTTGTCTGTGTCAACTGGAAATTGTTCCGGGCTGACCTGGACTGCGCCAGGTTTTTTCTGAATCAGTTTTGAACTGATACGGAGTTTGTTTCGGCCTCCAATTGGTTGTGAACCAATTATAATCCCTTAAACCAATTCAATTGGATTTGAACCGGTTCAATTAGATTGAACCGCCGCTAGGTTTATATGGGATTGGACCATTTTTTGGTTGAACCGATTTCCACATTGTTTTTCACTGATTGGAATTCCATTCGTCAGTAGGACTTTTTGACCGAAACGCTGGAGGCCAAACGTCGCCTCTTGTTCTCCCTCCACCGCTGCTTATTAACCTTGTTTAATGGCTGATTAATTTTGATAAATGGCAGCTGGTGCCTTCTTGGTTTCCCAGCCTCTCAATATTCCTCTCTCTCTTACCTATTTAAACCAAAGCCGTCCCCTGTTCCATGTGGTTAAGATTTCACCGAGCAACAGAATTTTGGGGTGGAAGTTCTTTTGCTGGGCATTGTCTTTCCCCCTGTTTGAGAGCTTGGTCCTATCTTCCATTGGGTGTTGGGATTTGGAGTGTGTGAGGAAGAGTTACAAGGCCCATTTACTTTTCCATTAGAGTGCTCAATCCCAGGACTGCAGCAAGGCCTGGTTGCTGCCATCCACTATGACTGTATCATCTTCCAGCGGCTAGCACCGTTCATGGAGAGGGATCGAAGAACACCGGGCATGTCTCCCCTCTAGAGGGAGTACCCTTCTACTCCTAGGAGCAAGCCTTGCGAGCCAGGATCGCTGCTACAGCTCTAAACGCGACGAAAAACCAGCTGTCTTGTTCGGCTGTAGATTTTCTGGCAGCAGACTTCGGCAATTTTCTATACCTTTTTTTTTTGCATGTTTTGGTTGCAGATATCTGTGGCAAATCGAAGTAGACTTCTCCACCTTGTCACTGCTAAAATTTGGAAGCAAACGGAGGTTCGGAAGCCATTGTTCCGATGACATTTTGCAACCTATAAACAGAGCTTGTTTTCAGCCCAAAGAAGAAGGCTAGAATAGTTTTATTCTAGCTATTCCAGCCTATTCAAGCTTTATCCAAAAGTTATTCCAGCCGGAATAATGTATGAAAAATTATTTTTTAATCATGCATGAATAGAATTTTTAATTCAATTTTTTTACAAATATTTTATATCATAATCCATTCTGCTCCCGTAGATATTTGCATGCCTAGTTGTAGGATCATGTCAAACCACCTGCACCATTTTTCTTTCATTTACTTTCTTGGCATGGCTGGGCCTAGAAGCATTAAACACCTTTTTCCCTTTATTATTTTTCTTCTTCACTTTTTTAAAGGCATGACGCCCTCCCGAAGAACCTCCCACTAGATTCACCACCCCTTTATTCAACTGGTGGCCTTTCTCATAAGTCTGCTGCAACCCCAATAGGCCATGGTAGTTGATTGCAGGCTTATTCATTCTATAATGATCGAGAAAGTCTAGATAGGAGGAGGGGAGAAAATTCAAAATCACATCTTTCCCAAGTTGTTCATGCATGGGACAACCAAGCTTTCCCAGGCACTCAATCATCTCGATCATGTACGGTACATGATCAGTGACTGAGGCCCCATCACTCATCCATGCATCGTAGATAGCACAGGAGACCCTGTACCTCTCAATGTCATCTGGTATCTCGAAAGACACCTTCAACCTTTGAAGGATTTCTTTCGGTTGGGCTTCCTCAAATTTGCGACTGAACTCATCGTTCATCATCGCTAACATAATGCATCGGACAGTGGTTCTATTAGAGAGCTACTTCTGATAAGTGTCTCTGACCGAACCCTGATCATTGGCAGCAGGGATCTCAGGTGTTGGATTCGTTATCATATATAGAATCAGTTCATGCTCCAGGACAATCCTGAGCCTTCGATACCAGCTATCAAAGTTGGGTCCATTGAGTTTCTCGTTATCGAGAAGAGATCAGAGTGACAGGTTGGAAGACATCTAAAAGGAAAACCAAAGCTAATTTGTGTATATCAATTATTAACATAAATACATGGACTTTAGTCTAAAGGTCCCTCCAACTATTTTGCTCAGATTGGTAGCCTCTACCCCCAATCCGAGGAATTACTTTAATTTCCTAAGGGTTCCAAAGTCCAATAGATAACACATGAGCCCGACTATGGTTGGCCCACCCATGTGTGTCTAAAGATAAGTTCTTTAACCGATTACTTCTCCAAGTAACCTCTAGCAATTGAGTTTTGCCCCAATGTGCATTTCAATCAGCCTTTGGGCCTCCTATTAAAGGTCCCGGTTAGGTCCAACCATTAACATGACAAAACTAAATGCTTCTAACTAATGAATAGTCAAGCCCGATATTGGCCGGCCCACCAGACCACCATTAAGAGAGTCGCACTAAGCCATCATATTAGGAGCAGCAATTCCAATAGCCTGATGAACACTCGATCTTTGGATCTACTGATGAACACAGAACTACTGGACACATTACTATCCCACTTAATGGGAGGCTAGGACTTAGTTATCCCTATAACTTTGTCCTTTTAAGGACCTAATAATTTAGAGGGTTTTTAAATTATGTGACAGATGAAGAGATGAGAAGACATCGATCAACCTCCCACTGACCAAATCAGTAATCTAGGTGGGTTACACATAACTAATGATCCATTGGTACCTAAAATCAGTCAAGAATGATTAACTTTGGGTGACAAGGGTTAACACGAGTCAATGAGCTATCCAATCAATCCTGATTGACCATATTAGCTAGCTAAGTGAGATCATGGGTTGGATTTCGCCATTAACCGTCTTGCCTTAGATACCAACAGAGTTGGCCAGGTAAGAGGTAGCCCCAAAGAACCATGATCACAATGCCAAACTTACCTCGACACCAATCAGTTCATCAGACTCGATAAGACTAGCCTAAAGACTTGGGCTTTCTACTAAGCCATAAATTAGGTCAATTTAGATTATTGACTAATCAATCTAACTATTAGAGAGATCTAGAGAAGAAATCCTAACTCAACATTTGATTAGATTAGTTCTCTAATTTGTCCAATACATTTAAACTTTGGTCAAACCTAATCAAGGACCTAATAGAAGCTAACCCATGAACCTTAAGGCTTATTGAAATGACTTAAGATCTTTGAATCACTTTCTTGGAGTTCTTAGTCAATCTTAATTCAAAATTAAGTTCAATGGCCTTAAAATAAATTAAAACAATTTTAATTTACAGGTGTAAAATAATTTTACAAAAAATCTCAAAATCTGAATTCACTATTTTCTGCATTCTGCTACCAAGTGTCGACACTTCCAGTTCAAGTATTGACACTCAGCTTGAGACAAGAAAAACAGAATGCCAGAATCTTGCATGACCCGTGAGTGGACACTTACAAGGCCAAGTGTTGACTCACGAAACCCAAGTTTCGACACTTCGCTTGAGACAGGGAAAAAGCAGTTACTTCAGATCCAATGTTTCTCTAAACATTCAACAAAACCAATCAAAACAATTATTTTAGATCTTATCTAAAGTTGTTTTATGATCATGTCATTAGATTAAACATTTTTAATCTACAATTTCTTGCTTCTTATTTTCTTTTTCATGAGTCAATCACATTGGCACCCTTACATGCCATAGGAGACCCCATTGAAAGGGAAGAAAGGGTCTTGCAGCCCTACTTCTCTCCAATGATCGGATAGCCATGGTGAAGCACTCAATCCAAGTACTTAAGAATGATGTTATTAGCATGCTAGAATCATTATACTACAAAAAGGAACCTATTGTCCTGATACCATTGAAGGTGAAGTGCATCTACGAAGCATACCAATATGCAAACATGCATTCACAGAACATGGCAGAAAAAAAATACATTTTAAAATATCTTTAAAACATGCATAGCGGAAGGCTCGGTAGATAGATCTAAATGATCTACCGATCTACCCGCAAAAGGATCTAGCATAATGATCTAACATGTATCATACATCAAAGCATAATATAAGTACAAATATACAAGTACCATACCTTTATACCTCTGAGAGTGCTGGAGAGAAGCTGCAAGGAAGAGAAGGGTGCTCGAGCCACACACGTGTCTAGCCTCTACAGGTGATCCATACCAGGGCTCGTCTCTGACCAACTCCCTCAGAGTGCTAGCTCTTCGGGATCCTTGGGCCGATCTTCTTCTTCCGGGAACACTAGGTGGAGAGCAGGAACCCCTTTCCCAAAACCTCTCTTTCCAAGACCTAGCTTGAATGCTAGGTAACTCACACCCAATCCCAAAGCCTCTCACAACCCTTCTTTATCTCTCTCAAAGTTTCTCTCTTACTGTTGTTGTTGTGTTGTAACCTCTGCAACCTATAGAATGACCCTCATTTATAGGTGCAGCCATGAGAGGGAGAAGAAAAAAGGAGGAGAGATGAGGGGAGAGAATGGGAGAGAGGATCAAGGTCATACCAAATGGGTCCAACCCAAAGAGGTAAGTATGACCTTCATATCATAAAACCTTGGAGCCAAAACTAGTTTGAATTCGAAATCAAACTAGGTCAAAACTTGCCCAAAATCCTTCCATGAAATCTTCCAAGAATTTCAGTTCATCACAGGAAGTGTCGACACCTAAAAATTGCCAAGTGTCGACACTTCACCAAGTATCGACA
Source organism: Areca catechu (assembly GCA_021397845.1). NCBI lineage: Eukaryota > Viridiplantae > Streptophyta > Magnoliopsida > Arecales > Arecaceae > Areca > Areca catechu. The sequence goes on along the minus strand of CM038039.1, from coordinate 175,946,271 downwards.
CTTGCAAAATTTCTTGTATGACACTTGGAACAAAGTCAATCATATTAACTTCTGGTGATGACAAATGATTCCCAATCGTTGATTAGCCACAAGATCAGATAGAAATTCCCTATGGTGTGTGACCCCATAGATTCGAACACTAAGCCGGTAGCACTGGAACATTTTCAATACCAGTCAAAGCCCTCATCTAGCAATGATACTGGTGGGGGCACCAGGATCAGACATAGATTACTGGGCCCTATTTGGTTTACCTAGCCATGTGTCAAATTTTGTAATCAACTAGAATTGAGTCCTGTAATAAGTTGAGGTTAGTTGATTTGTCTCAACCGTCAACCTAGTCATTATTTTGAGTCCTGTATATCAGTTATGAGTCCAATATAAGCATAATTTTTGTACAAGAGAGGAGGTTACCATATTTTGGAGCTCCACCAGGCCACATCCAGGAGTCAGAGGCCACTACATCATCCCATTGGATTTTGTGTGACAACCCAGGATCCAAGATGCTTCTGGAAACCCTAATTCCTTCCAAATGCCCTCCAGATGCCCAGATTCCCTTCCAAATGCTAGAGCATATTCTCAGAACTGGGCACCCATGATTCCAGAGGTCCACCTGCATCCAAGCCCAAAGAAATCAAGCCCAGGTGACAAGCCCAAGCCCTTAAGAAACAAGATTCCAGGGAATATTCTTGCTACCAGGCTAACAGGCCACCCCAGCTTCCAGAGGCCCAAACCCATGCACCCAAGACCCTTTGGGCCTGCCCCTTGCTGCTCCTAAAGGCCCAACATGCCCCCCAAGGCATCCTTGAAGTGTTGACCAAGTCCAAGAGGTGTCCTTGAGTGGAATAGTCAAAGCATGAAGGAAAAAGGAGAAGACTAGGTCAATTCCTAACCTAATGGGGATTTATTTTTCTAACCTAGCTAGAAAAGGACTTGTATTTCAATTAGGAAGAGGACTTGTAACCCAAGTGTAACCATGGTAAGTGAGGGCATGGGAACTCTATAAATACGCCACCCCTCCCCCTCTTGTAATCATCTCTTTCTTATGAATACAATTTGCTGAAATTTGAGTTATTGCCTTGTGTAGGTGTTTTGTTTTGGTTCTTTAGGTTGTGTTTTTGTGCTTGGACGAATTCCTTGCAGCCCTAGAATCCTTCCACACCCTAAATCACTGCCATACAAGCCTTCACACATCCAAGTAGGAGTGCCCTAGACCGCCATGCAAGGAGATCTTCAACAAGCTTCAAACATCCATCTTCTAACCATAATCCTGATTCCTTTCAACCCATAGTTCCTTTTCATATTTTTTAATTGCTGTTTTGATTAACCCTGATGCTTGTAGGATCCCTGAGGTGCTTCCCCTCCCGTGAGGAGACCTTCTTTGCTGCCCAAACCACCCAGATCAGCCATCAGATTCGAGGGAAACAAGGCTTCTTCTTCCAGGCTCCGATCATAGTTGATGTTGAACCCTGCTGCTGCTGAATTTCAATCTCTGACTGGTAAAAAAACTTTCCTTATCTTATTATCCGATTTAATGAGGAAAAGCTATCCTAAACCGGGAGTTTCTCAACTCTCGAGTCCTGGATATTGTTGGGTTCCGGTGCAACGCGGCGGAAGGGTAATTTCAAAATTGAAACTAAATTCACACCAAAAAACCCTAAACCAGGAACTCCTTAAATAAGACTAGAACATATGACAAGCATAACTATTCAAATTAGGATTAGGGTACCAACCTGTAATCGCTTATTCCAACAAACTTAAAGTTGTAGGGGCTAACTGAATTCACCAGGCGTCCAGGTGTCCGCCCTCCGATGGTGATCCACACAGAGCGATGATCAAGAACACTATCTTCTTGTCCAATGGTTCCTCCTTTTGAGTTCTTCCTAAAACTCAATTCTTTGGATTATGGCTTGAATTCTTCCACGCAAGAGGTAGCCTCCCTTTCCCTAATCTCTTCTCCTCCTTCCACTAAGACCTTGGCCCTTTAGACACCTTTGTCTTGAAGAAAAGACCTTGTCCTAAGAGGATATAGGCTTGTCTTAAGTTGGAGGAGAAATTAAGACAATAATGTCTTAATGTAAGAAAGAAGGAATACAATCAGAACTCCTTTCTTTCCTTTACCGTCGGAGACTTTCGCTCTTATTCTTGTTCAGTAGCAGAGTTTCGACAGAGGTGTACTATGTAAAGGAAACAGTGCAAGAACAAGAATAGAGTGAAAGAGTCTTTAGGAGAGGAAGAAGGAATAAAAGTAAACATTACCGAGTTCTGATTTTCCTGACCCTTTAAATAGATCTCAGATAGGCGCCCACACATCTCTCCGTGAAAGACTTCTCACGCCCTTTCTTATTTTCTAACACCCCATCCTTCCTTCTCATGGCCCTCTGGATAAATCCCATGGCCTTTCTTAAAGGAAAAGTCACGATGTTTTAAAAAGAAAGGAGTCGTGACTTTTCATCTCCGATGAGATGTTATTTCGCGCGACCGGGAAGCAACAGGTGCTTTCTTTCTTTCTTAAAAAACATCAACCCTTGGATTCCAATCCAAGGGAGGACAAGTGAGGCGCTAATTCTAAGAAATGAGGCCGCCCCATATAAAAAACATCGAAGTTTTTTATGGAGCGCGCCAAGAGTCCATGCGCCATGGACTCTTCCAAATGGCACGCCAAGAGTCCATTAGCGCATGGACTCTTGGCATTTTGGCATGAAAATGTTAAGGGGCGGGTGGGGGGGAGCCTAGGTGCATGGTTAGCCAATAGGGTTAGCCATAATCCCTATAATCTCAATTCGAGTCTAATTAGATCCAATTAGAACCCAAATTGAACCAATCCGGAACCCTAATTCGAATCTAATTCGAATAGAATCTAGGATTTGCAACACCTGATAGAGTGTCATCATGCAAAATGATTTAATTACAAAATTAAACCCTTGATCAATTCTTTTAAGTGTGTGACCCATTGGGTTCCACATCTAGCCAGTAGTGGGTTTGAATACAAGTTGACCTAATTTGATTAGAAACCTTTCTAATCGATTTAGGTCAAATCGGGCTTACGCGATTATGATCAATTAGGACTCTTCCTAATAAGTGATCATTCAATTTAATCAACCCACAAGACAAGATTGACGTCTAGCAATGTGTCATGTCTACCCGGAAGATATGGAAATTCTGGTGAAATACCAAAACTACCCTTCAGTGGAAAGTTACCGTATAATTAAATCCTTCGATCAGCCTGCACCCAGAATATAATTATGGATATGGATATATGTCAATTCCAATATTACATTCATTTCTAGCTCAATCTTATATTGATGATTCAATTATCTTGATATTAAAAATCATTTCTAATATCTTTACTTTGATCAAAGATTCCCTAAATCATCATCCGATTGATAACTAGCTGGATGCAATCTCCTCTTACTAAGAGTGATCTATTCCTTGTTGACCTACTCATTACCTTCATATCCAATTCACCATTCCTAGTATCAATCCTGTGCATAACTCAGTATCATGATTAGAATTGAACCAAAGCATGGGTTCATGTACATAATGTACTTATGGTAGTCTCAGGTCAAAGGATTACTTGTACCACTCCCACTATGAGAACCTTCTATTGACATGTAGCTAAGACTCCATTAGATGTTCTCAAGTTGGATCATATCAGTGAACTCATTCTCTAATGAGCACCCACATCCTAGTATTAGTGTCATACACAAGTGACTGTGAGAGCAGTCACCCTCTCCAATATACATGGGATGTGCTAGTCTTACCAGAAAAACCCTGATCCCCTACTCAGGGTTCCATTGACTAGGAATATTTTAGATTAAGGTTTTAAGACTTTAGGTCTCACTGGTATGATCTCATCATAATCCTAAAATCATAGCCCTAATCTATGGGGTTCATCATATAATACAAAAACAACGTATGATGAAAAATAATGCCTTTATTAGAATATTGTCAATTACAATGGTTTGGGAGATACAACATAGATTGGCTTGTAGGGAATATCCCTTTCAGATATTTCATTGGTTTGCATGAGTATGCCTTTGACCGATGATTCTTTGCACTGCTAGTCCTTCTGCTAGTTTTTACTTTTTTTGGGAATCTAGCCTATAATTAAAATTATAAAAATTATAAAAAAATTATTTTACTATTTTCCATGCATATTTAGTAGTCCTAGAGTTGTCCTGCATTAGTTTGGTATCAGAGCGGCTTTAGGATAATTTTTTGTTTGCATTGCATTCACAAACCATAATTCTACATTCTATCCACTGCATTAGGTTTCTAGTTTACATTTGATTTCAGTATCATAAACATTTTATTTTTCAGTGATATTTTCACTGCATGTCTTTTGTTTTTTTTAGTAATTATCAGAATTTTTAATTATTTTTACTATAAACCTACGTCTCTAAAATTTGGCATAATTGGAACCCTAACAGAATCCTGATAATTTTTGCAGCAGTCCAAAAAACCCTAGGTTTGCATTATCTTCTATTTTTTTTGGCATGAAAAATTTAGTAGGCTTCATCATCACCGTCCATCCTCTATTTCAGATTATTTTTGAATTTTTTATGCATCAGTATCTGTGTCAAACTCTGCAATAACTAAAATCCTAATTTACTGATTTCTGCTACATTCTGCATCTTGACTCAACCTAACATAATCAACTACCAAACCCCAATCCCAAGCCAAACTTTATTTGATAACCCCAATTAACTTAAACCTAACTTGATATATCATTGATGCAGAACGAAAGCTCTGATACCAAAAATGATGCAGAACAAAAGAGATGATGCGATGCTTAAGCAAATTAAAATTAATGTATTTTTTTTTTTAAATATATTTTCAGAAGTCGGCTTTGACTCAAAGGAAAGATAAATTAATGTTGAAAGAAACTAAGAAATGACAGAGAGCACAATTAAAAGGAGTGGATTATCAGAGTAACTCAAAAGTAGGATCGCTGGGGATTGAGAAACCCCCAGATCTAGGGTTTGCTCTGAGTTCAACGAAACAGACAAAGTGAGAAGGGAAGGTTCTTGTTACCTAGCAGTGATATCTCTCGTTGCTTCAATTGGAGGACACTCTCGAGCAGATGTAGGATCCTTGGAGATGGGGTATCTTCGTAATGGATCCTCGGATTGTAGTCCTATGGCAAGGTTGGCCTCCTTCTCAAACTCAGGATCTGGAAGAAGAAGAACAAAAGAAGAACCAGAAACTCAAAGAAAGACACTGACCTGAGGACTTAATGAAGATTGTTGGATGTAGAAGTTCCGGAGATCTTGATACTGATCTGACTCTCATTTGAACTGGCTCTGTAGTTGAAACAGTTGATCTAAACCTGGATGCTGGTGACCGGCTTCGATGTGGAAGAGAGGGGCCATGGGATGTAGATGGAAAATTAGGGTTTGGTGGTGGCGGAGTAGAGATGGGTGGACTAAGCTAGGGTTTTGGGGTTGGAGATCTCACACCTCCTCAAGGTTCCTAGGGAACCCGGATTTACTCCCTCATGGAGCTCAACACTTGAATACAAGTGCGGAAGAGAGAAACACAAAGTTGCTCACAAAGAAATTGATTTCATTCATCATTTTAAATTCAAGAGTTACATAGAGTTGAATATATAGACATAACAAAGAAATAAGATTTTATACATTTTCCATGTTGGACTAATAGGACTAACCCACACTTTAGGCATCAAATTTTCTTTCCAAGACACCTTCCATGAGTGGGCAGCCCAAAAACTCCAAGAAAACTTGAAAATCAGCTCCAAATGGCAGGTTATGGGGGTGTCTCCTAGTATCTCTACATGATTCAAGGATTTTCCCTTCATGGTTTGGCTCATTTGGACACCTCCTAGTCTTGCTCCACAAGTTTAGGCTTCTTCCTTTCATGGCTTTGGCACTTTTGGAGACTTTTGGGTGCCTCTTTGATTTTCTCCCCAAGACATGCTCTCTTCCCTTTTATAACTTGAATTTTTATGGAACATTGTGGGGCACCTCCTTGATCCTCTCTTCAAGAAAAATTCTTGCCATCCTAGCTTGGGTTTATCTGGAAAGAAGTTGTCTCCTCCTTGGATTGAGGTATCTTGATGGATTTCTTCCCCAAGTGGTGCAAGAAAAAAGAACCTGCTTACTTGAGGCTTGGGGACCAAGGTACACTGGATAGAGATGTGGCAGGGAGTGTGGCACCCACTTGTAGCTAGAAAATGTGTTGCCCTATGGCAAAGGGAATGACACCTACATGGGTCTTGGACTTGGACTGAGTCAACATGACCCAACAAAAATTGAAATGACAAAATTACAAACTCAAAATTGAGTTGATCAAGTCAACCCTTATTACAAAACCAGAAAACCCTAATTCTTCGGGCAAGGTCAATCAGAGATCCAGATGGAGCCCTGAAGTCTTCTTCTGAGTCTGGTGCCCGCACCAATCATAAATCATTAAAAAAATATTTTTTTCTTGATTGTTTTAGCTTGTATTAGGGACATTGATTTCCATCATTTTAACCTAATCTTAAGGGCAACTCAAAATCTCAGATCAAGGCAGGATTTTATCACCTGTCCTGGGTCTAAAACAACCATCATCATACTAATCCAACCTTAATTAAAATCAATTAGACCTAATTTGCCCTAGTGGGCAAGGAGACATCAACAGGTCGGGTCCGAGCTGTGTGGGCTAACTAGTACATTTAACCTCTTTGCTATTACTGAAAGCTGGTGTCTAAGGCTGGGGGTCTAGAGTCAAACATCCTAAGTGGTGTTGTGTTTTTTAATTTGGTCCCTGCGAAAGCAGGGGTGGCCTCCCACACTTCCACCCCCTACCTGGCCAGTAGAAGGATTAGCTTTTGGGTTAGGGGTAAGTTGAGCTGACCCACCCAGTTTTTTGCTCTAGGTCTAGGAAACCCTAGATTATACTAGCCTTTTCTTTCTCTTTTGCTTACTTGGTTGCATCATTTCATTTTGATTGTTTGATTTGTTGCATGACCACTAGATTAGGAACACAATATCAAAAGTCTAAACCCCAACCAAACCCAACTATGGATTCCAATTTTGAGGCCATGATGAAGGCCATGAGTGATCAGATTATCTCCCAAATGAATCTCAAGCTTGACCAAACCCAAGCCCAGCTTACCCAAATAAACCAGTCCAACACCCAAACCCAAAATCTGCTTACCCAAATAAACCATAGGTTTGACCAATCCAATACTAAGCTTGACCAAATGAACCAAAGATTCAACCAAGTAAGGACCCTAGGCAAGACCCACAGAGCTGAACCCCAGGAACCCATAGTCCCTAGATATGAACCTAGTAGTAACCCATTATCTCTCAGTCAACCTGAACCCTATATGATTAATACCCCTAGATTTGAACCCATAACGTTTAAACCCATAACCTATGAACCCATAACCCTTAGTTTACCCACCCCTGTTATCCCAAACCCTAGTCAAATTCCCATTAGCCAAACCCCTCTTACCATCCCATTGGTTCACCAAGATGACTTAGAAGAAGAAATATATGATGCTGACCCAAGTCTGGTAGAGGAGTATGAGTCTATTGAGGATTTGGAAGAGTACCCTATATAAGACCCAGGATCAGTTGACCCTGACCATACCCAAGTAGTATCCAATCTAGATTTAGATAACTTTGACCATAGTCAGTTAGTGGCCGACCCAGAATTAGATAACCTAGATCACACCCAAGCTACAATGGAAGAGCAATTAGAGGAGACTTTAGAAGAAAGCCCAATTAGATAGCCCAATCCTTTGATTTATTAACCAGAAGAGTTTATTAAGGACTTAATCTCTTTAGATCAATGCCCTCAGGATGAACTCAACTCTTTGACACCACTTGATCATTTTCTTGAAATCAATGACCCCTTCTTCCATTATGTAGACCCTTTAGATATGCCTCAAACCCATAAGGTAAATCTCATTAGCCTAGGTCTCATCCCTGAAACCCCTTCTAATATTCTACTCTTTCTAATTAACCCTGAACCATCTCCTTATTTCTCATCCTGCCAGACCAACCCTAAACCCACCTCTTATTTTTTACCATTTCAGGAAACTTCTTTTGTTTTCTTTACTATTAGGTTGCATTTCATAGAGGTTTGCATACTGCATTCATTCATCGAGTCAGTCATGTTTGCTTCTTACTTCTAGAAGACCCTTTGGCATCTACTAAGAGTTCATGTCACATATTCTTGTGCATGTCACATATTCGAGTCTAGAATCTGTTAGGTTTTGACCTTTATAGTCCAATAAAACATCCTTTGATAGGGATGTCTAGTCAAGTCTATTAGGTATTAGTTGAGTCCAATAAATGCACATCCTAAATTACATGTCTGCACTTGTACTACCCTCTGCATAGCATATGCATATGGAAATTAGTCAAAAGCTGAACATAACTAATGAACTAACTAATAACTTGGCTAATACCTAAAAGAGAGATAAAGAATTTTGCAGAGGATTTTGTAGTTGTAATGAATTTTCTACTCGAAGCTGGCCCATCCAAGATAATGAATATCTGTGGACCCAATGCCTATATGCGTGAGATACTACCTGATTTATGTATTAGGTCCACCTTCATCATATCAGATCTTGTAGAGTATAGGGAGCCAGCAGTGATATCTAGCGAGCATCTTGAGCCTATCCCTCCCTTTGAGAGAGAACCCACCCTAGAGTGACCATATACAATTGGCCAAATAGTGAGAAAAAGATTGAGAGAATCCTGGACGATCAAGCCATATGTACCTGTAATCATGGCTATCAAAGGTATTTGGTCCGGTGCCAAGGTTGGCCAGAATTTGAGAACTAGTTGATCACCCGTGAGGATCTGCAGTGCCTCAACCCAGACCTACTCGAGCACTATGAGAGCCAAGTTATCCCACACTCGATGGGGTCTAGTTCCTTCCACCCCGGGAGAATTGGTGGGACCACCAGGATCAGACACAAATTACTGGGCCCTATTTGGTTTACCTAGCCATGTGTCAAATTTTGTTATCAACTAGAATTGAGTCTTGTAAAAAGTTGAGGTTAGTTGATTTATCTCAACCCTCAACCTAGTAATTATTTTGAGTCCTGTATATCAGTTATGAGTCCAATATAAGCCCAATTTTTGTACAAGAGAGGAGGTCACCATATTTTGGAGTTCCACTAGGCCACATCCAGGAGTCAGAGGCTACTACATATGCCCATTGGATTTTCTGTGACAACCCAGGATGCAAGATGCTTCTGGAAATCCTGATTCCTTCCAGATGCCCTCTAGATGCCCAGATTCCCTTCTAAATTCTAGAGCATATTCTTGGAACAGGGCACCAATGATTTCATAGGTCCACCAGCATCCAAGCCCAAAGAAATCAAGCCCAGGTGCCAAGCCCAAGCCCTTAAGAAGCAAGATTCTAGGGAATATTCCTACTATCAGGCTAACAGGCCATCCCAGCTTCCAGAGGCCCAAACCCATGCACCCAAGCACCTTTGGGCCGGCCCCTTGCTGCTCCTAGAGGCCCAACACGCCCCCCCTAGATGTCCTGGAAGTGTTGACTAAGTCCAAGAGATGTCCTTGAGTGGAATGTCAAAGCATGAAGGAACAAAGAGAAGACTAGGTAAATTCCTAACCAAATGGGGATTTATTTTTCTAACCTAGCTAGGAAAGGACTTGTATTTCAATTAGGAAGAGGACTTATAACCCAAGTGTAACCATGGATAGTGAGGGCATGGGAACTCTATAAATACCCCAGCCCTCCCCCTCTTGTAAGCATCTCTTTCTTATGAATACAATTTGCTGAAATTTGAGTTATTGCCTTGTGTTGGTGTTTTGTTTTGGTTCTTTAGGTTGTGTTTTTGTGCTCGGACGAATTCCTTGCATCCCTAGCATCCTTCCACACCCTAAATCATTTCCATCCAAGCCTTCACACGTCCAAGAAGGAGTGCCCTAGGCCACCAAGCAAGGAGATCTTCAACAAGCTTCAAACAACCATCTTCTAACCCTAATCCTGATTCCTTTCAAACCATAGTTCATTTTCATATTTTTTAATTACTGTTTTGATTAACCCCCATGCCTGTAGGATCCCCGAGGTGTTTCCCCTCCCATGAGGAGGCCTTCTTTGCTGCCCGAACCGCCCAGATCAGCCATCAGATTTGAGGGAAATAAGGCTTCTTCTTCCAGGCTTCGATCAGAGTTGAGAGTGAACCCTGCTGCTGCTGAATTTCAATCTCTGACTGGTAAGAAACCTTCCATTCTCTTATTATCTGATTTAATGAAGAAAAGCTATCCTAAATCGGGAGTTTCTCAGCTCTCTGGTCCTGGATATTTCATTGGTTTGCATGAGTATGTCTGTGACCCAATGATTCTTTGCACTGCTAGTCCTTCTACTAGTTTTTGCGCTATTTTGGGATTCTAGCCTACAATTAAAATTATAAAAATTACAAAAAAATTATTTTTCTATTTTTCATGCATGTTTATCTGTCCTAGAGCTATCCTATATTAGATACCCAATGTCCGGATAGGTCGAAGATGCAGAGCACCTCATAAGAACCTTTAGCATATGGTTGCCACATAATTCATCCCTTTGACCTCAAAATGCTTAGGATGACCTAGGGTTCGACTGTCAACCCTAATTTGATTTATCTAGATCATGTCTCAACCTCACATGTTCTATGACTCCCCATAAGTACTATCCTAGACAAGATTTTGCTAAATAGAGACATAGAGGGTCATTCACTCAAAATTGTTCGGAGAGGTCAATTCTATCTTGATCCACCATCTGGTGCGGACACCAGAGGCACCAGAATAAGACAGAGGCTTCTCAACCCTTTGTAGTTTACTTAGTCGCATTTGAGTCCATTTGTAATAAAGGCTTAGCCCATTTGAGTTGACTTTTTTTTTTACTTGAGTCCTATACTAGTCAGCTCATGTTGAGCTAGTCATTTTTTGGAGTTCAGTACATGTCCAGTAAAGACTCATACAAGTGAAGACCAAGCCAGCCCAAGTGAAGACCAACCCAACTAAAGCTATGAAGACCATGGAAGGCCTAGGAAGAGAAATCAAAATCCTAGGAGAAGAAATCAAAAGCCCAGGAAATAAATTCGAAGCCCTGAAGCCCGGGACAGCAGCCTGAAGCAAATTAGGCCAATCAAGGCCCAGGGGAGGAGCTAGTGCACCACATGCTTATGGTGACTTTCTCCTTGGTCGGCCACTTAGAGTCACCCCTCTTGGCCAACCAAGGCATGTGAGAAGAGAGAGTTTTGAGAGATTTTTATACCTAAACCTACCATGTATTCTAGCAAGGGTTTGGGTGGGATTAAAATGCCTAGGTAATGACTATTGTATCCTTACTTGTGTGCCAAGTCTAAGAGTCTATTTAAGAGACTCTACTCTCTTGTATCAAGGTAACATTTATTCATGAAATAATATTGAATTCCTTCATTCGCTGTGTGCTACCTGCTGTGTGCTAAAAGGGATTCTGTATGAGACCATCTTCTTCCCGGTGTCTGTGCCCCGCTTCCAGCCGTCATCCTGCTCTCCAAACCCTAGCCGCCCTCTTCAAACAATTTCTTCCCCTTGCTATTTTTCCTTTCTTACTTCATCCCTACTATGTTGTCTAACTCTTGGAAGGTTGTTTGTAGGTCCCTCGGCATCTACGAATCCAACAACTCCAGCCGGGCCGCAATCGGATCACCGAGAAGAAAGCTGAGAATCTGCGAGTCTCTGGCTTGATTTTCCAGGCCACATCCGGGAGTGAGAGCGATCCCTTCGCATATTATCTGCACTAGGCACATCAACCATTGTTAGGTACGTCTCCTTTGCCTGCCAAATACTTTATTGATGATGAACTAGCCCAACCGAGACTTCTCAGGCTCGGCGGTCATTCTTTCTTCTTACTTTTAGGTTCTACTTTGCATGCTTTTGCTTCTTATTTTGCATAGTTTTATCTACTTAGATTCATGGCTTGTTCTTTAGGAATTAGATTCACAACTTAGCCTAAAAAAATACAAAAATATACTTGCATGCAATTTTAGTTTCGCATCATTTGGTATCAGAGCTTGTTTGGGCTTAGTTCTCTTTGGATATTTGGATTGGGTGCTTCACCAAGGCCATCCGATCATAGGAGACTAGTAGGGCTGCAAGACCCTCTCTTCCCAATCCACAGGATCTCCTATGGCGATAGGGGTGCCACTGTGAATTGACCTCTGAAGAAGAACACAAAGAGTTCCATTAGGGTTTTTGCACTTTTGGCCTTCTCAGTATATTCTTTATTATTTTAATTGTTTCTACCTACATATAACTTAGAAAATTTTGAAATTTATTTTTCTAGATTCCTCATAACTCAAATTAATTTCTATAATTTGTTTAGGAATTATTTTGGTCTGTGTATTTTCTCTCAACTGAAAAACTGCCTGATAATAGTTTTGCTCTATTTTGGCAGCAAAGCCGATTTCGAAAAGTTTAGGATATTTTTAGTATAATCCTTGCATATCTTTAATTTTAGCATATTTCCTGCATATTATATCATAATCTGTAATTATCTTTCTATTTAAAAAAAATCCCAAAAATAAAAAATTACATATATTCAAAAAAATACGAAAACACCTAAACCCTAATTTGCATCTTCATTTGCCTGCCATTATTGCATAAATTATTTTAAGGGAACTTTCTATATGTCAGATAAGGAGAGGAGTTGATAACCTCTCCTTAGCCCAAAACCACATCCCTTGCATTCGGTCCCAAGCATAATCTAAAATTAACTAGACTTAATTTGCCCTACTGGGCTAGGGACACCCATCGGGCGGGTTCTGTCATTGTGGGACGACTAGTACACCCAATTCATCTCCTATAACTGGATTCTAGTGTCTAGACAAGAGGTACAGTGTCAAATAACCTATGTAGATCGGTGGTTCCTTAATTGGGTCCGTGCGAAGCAGGGGGGCTCCCACAATCCCACCTCTTTGCTGGCCAAATTGAAGGATTAGGATTTGAGTTGCGAATAAGTTGAGTCAACACATTCTGATTGGGCTCTAGGTCTAGGCAACTATAATTAAGTCAGTGTTGAGTCTTGCATGAGCACTAAATCAAGGGCATCATATCATCCACCATCTCCATCTTTAGCTGAACACATGGATAAGCTGGAAACCCATATTCAAGCCCTTGTAGACAAAATAGCCTAGATGCACCATAAGTTTGACCAAATAGAGAATAGGATAGGAACCGTAGAGAAAACTGTAGGACCTAGACTAGATCCAAACCTGTGCCACCTTTATCCACACTATCCAAAACCTATGAACCTAGAACCTACGCATCCAGATCCTATGCACCCACACCCTATAAGCCCAGTAGACCCATGACCTATCAACCTGAACCCTATAAGATTAGTATCCCTAGATATGAACCCCATAGTAATCCACTATACCTTAGTCAACCTGAACCCACTAGGAGTAATGCCCATAATCAGAAACCATGAACTAACCAATTTTCCATTAGCCGACCTTCCCCTACCATTCCTGTGATTCACAAGGCTTACATTAAAGCGAAAGTGTATGAAGCTGATGTAAACTTAGTGGATGAGTGTGAGGGAGAAGAGGAGACACCTCTAGAAGGCCAAGAATTAGTTGACCCCATGGTATCCAGGTAGAAGATAATCTAGAGTTAGTTGACCCTGACTATACCCAGCCTAAATCTATAATGGAAGAACAATTAGAGGAAGAGATCCTAGATACTGCTACTAGAACCTTACCTAAGAAAACCATAGAGAAGAGCCAAATTATAGAGTGTAGTCCTAAAATACAAGAACCATAAGAATTTATTAAGGACCTGATCTCTTTGAATCAGTAACCCCAATATGAGCCCCCTTTTATAGTTCCCATTAAGGACCTCTTCCCTGAGATTAGTAATCCATCCATCCATTATGCAAACCCTATAGATTTATCTCAACCTCGTAAGTTTAGCCTCATTAGTCTAGGATTAGTCCCTGACACCCCTTCTTTTATCCTACTGTATCCAACTAACCCTGAACCTTTTTCCATACCCTACCAGACTAATTCTGAACCCACTTCTTATTTTCTACCCTTTCCAGACACCACCAGCATTTCTAGGATAATTAGATTGCATTTAGTTAAGATTAGCATACTGCATGCATTCATTATGCATGTTAGGTTTGCATTATACTTCTGGCATACCCTATGGTATTTGCTAGGAGCCCATTGTAAGTTTTCTTATGCATGTCAAGTTAAGATCAAACCTAGAGAACCTATAATCTCTTAGGTTTAGGTCCAAAGAGTTCAATAAAATTTCCTTCGATAGGAATGCATAGTCGAGTCTATTAGGTATTAGTTTGAGTCCTTTGCATAACTTGTTAGGAGTTTGCATGTAACCAGTATGTTCACCACCTACACTAATTTTGAAAGAAACTGGCAAATTCCCAAAAAAGGGCCAAGGAATTTGATGTAGTGGATTCTTTCTTGGTTAGGCTTAGGCCTAAAAAGAAGCTTCATGCTCGTGGAGCTGGACCTTTTAAAGTGATATAAGGGTTGAAACAAATGCCTAGGTGTTAGATTTGCCTCCGAATTTGGGTATTAGTTCTACCTTCAATATCGCAGACCAGGTTGAGTATAGGGAACCGGCAGCAATAGGACCTACTCCTTCCATTGTGAGTGACCCTAACCTCGAGTGTCCATCAATTATTTGGCCCGAGAGAGGAGAACGGATCGAGCGTATCTTAGACGATCAACCCATAATGTCTCGGGGCCATGGCTATCAATGCTACCTGGTGCGATGGCAACGCTGGCCAGAGTTAGACGATTCATAGATTTGTCGAGAGGACTTGCAGCATCTCGACCCAAACATTCTCGAGAGATATGTGAGCCAGCCTGATCTTCACTCGATAGGGTCGAGTTCCTCCAACCTTAGGAGAATTGGTGTAGACACCAGAGGCACCAGAATAAGATAGAGGCTTCTCAACCCTCTATGGATTACTTAGTTGTATTTAAGTCCATTTGTAATAAAGGCTTATCCCATTTGAGTTGTCTTTTTTTCTTACTTGAGTCCTGTACTAGTCAGCTCATGTCGAGCTAGTCATTTTTTGGAGTTCAATACATGTTCAGTAAAGATGCATACAAGTGAAGACCAAGCCAGCCCAAGTGAAGACCAACCCAACTGAAGCTATAAAGACCATGGAAGGTGGTGTAGAATGTAAAATGAAACTATGCAACCCTAATGGAGATTAGTAAATGATTAACCAAGCAATTCCCTATTTGCATATAAACAACTCAACATAAACTATCAAAGAGATCTAGTGAAGAAGCTCGAAAGATCTAACATAAACCTAGTGATCGAGACTCTCAGAATAAGAAAGGACTAAGACCAGAAGAGAACCACGCAAGCTAAGCTAGGTCTAATTTAACATTGCAGACTTAATCAACACTAGACATACCTGACATTGGCCCTTCAATTAGAATAGATTCACTCTTGAAGAGGTCTGTCGGATGACATGAACATAATACCACTGAAGGCTCCTCTTGTTTTCTGGATCTATGGCAAGTAAACCTTCCTCTTGAAGCTGGAATCCCGGAGAACCCTGCAACAAAGAAACCCTAAGATGAGTGACTTAACAAGCAATCAACTAGAGAAATGAAAGAAGGGTGGAAGAGGCATTGAAGGAGATCCATCTTGGCATCATGGTGGAATGCTTGAAGTGGAGTAGGTTGGTCGCCTTATGATGATCTTCTTGATTCACCCTTGAACGCTGGAGCTAGTTTGAAGTTATGAAAGAAGAGGAAGTCTTTGGCGTTGGGAATGGAAGAAGGAAAGATTAAGGATGGCGTGGAGGAAGAGAAAGGCTAACCTACCACATAGACACATAGAAAAAAAAAAAAACACATCGAAGAAAAAAAATACATACTTCATTCATTAACCACCCTTTTCACAATGGGGCATCCCATAGCTTAAATAGAAGCCTTACAACATTTTTAAAATTTGAAAACCCATAGGATTAGGAGGATTACAAGGGGGGTTGGAGGATATTATGGCATTTGTTGCTTGAAATGCGGGGAGTTGGAGGATATGGTGGCATTTGTTGCTTGAAATGTGGGGAGTTGGAGGATATGGTGGCATTTGTTACTTGAAACTCCTTCAAAGTTTGACATGTGGCTCAAGGTGGGGACCACTTGATGAGGTGGTGGTGTCCTTTGTAGCTCTTGACATGTGGCATAAATTGGGGACCACTTGTTGAGGTGGCGACATCCATTGGAGCTTTTGACATGTGGCACAAGGTGGGGGTCACTTGATGAGGTGGCTTCTTCTTGTCTTGATGCTTCATGGACTCATGGATTGGGCTTGATTTAACTGGACCCAACTCTCAATTGCAGGGTTAACTAAGATATTAAACCAGACCCAACATAGACTCGAAATTAACTACAAGATTGTTTGGACTCAAAAAAAAAAAATTACAGGACTTCTCTTTTGCTACTCCAACCACAAGGACTCGGACTTGACCTGAATTGGTTGGATTCTTCTCCTGATTCTAGTGCCCACATCAATTCTCCTGGGGTGGGAGGAACTCGACCCTGTCGAGTAAGGATTAGCCTGATAAGCTTCTAATACATCTGGATCAATTTGTTGTAGGTCCTCTCGGGTGATCCAGGAGTCTTCAGAATCAGGACATCCTTGCCATCTAACCAGATAACATTGGTAGCCCTTATTTCTAGTGGTAATGATCTGGTCATCCAAGATCCTTTCAATTTTCTCCCTTCGCTCAGGAACACTTGGTGGTGGGCATTCTTTTGGGGCTTCACTCTCAAAAGAAGTATTAGGACCAAAATGCTCACTAGGTATCAATGCAGGTTCTTTGTATTCTTTTAAGTTTGAAACATTAAATGTTGAACTAATGCCATAACTTGGTGGTAATTCTAATACATAAGCATTAGGTCCAATTTTCTTTATTATTTTGAAAGGTCTGGCTCCCCGAGCATGGAGTTTCTTCATAGTTCCTGGCGAAAACCTTTCAGGTTTAAATTTGATCATAATGGAGTCCCCTTCATTAAATTTTTTTAACCGTTTATGTGAATTAGTCATATGCTTATAGAGTTCATTGCTCGATTGGATCTTTTGGCTAATTTCTTTATGCAATTTCCTAATATGCTATGCATATGACTCAGCAGACTCAGACACTCGTGCATGTGTGGGTAATGGAGCTAGATCTAAAGGTTTCCTTGGTCTGTATCCATGGACCACTTCGAACGGACTTTTCCCAATAGATCTATTAACTAAGCTGTTGTAGGCAAATTCAGCACGAGGAAGTAATAGGTCCCAGTTTCCCAGGTTGTCACCAACTAAACATCTCAACAGATTTCCTAAGCTTCAGTTTACTACCTCTGTCTGGCCATTGGTTTGAGGATGATAGGCAGTAGAGAATTTCAACTTGGTACCGAACATGTGCTAGAGGGTTTTCCAGAAATAACTAGTAAATTTGACATCTCTATCGGACACAATGGTTTTGGGTAAACCATGAAGCCTAACGACCTGATCGAGAAAAAGCTTGGCCACATTCGAAGCATCTAAAGTTTGAGAACAAGGAATGAATTGAGACATCTTGGAGAAACGATCGACAACCACAAAGATAGAATCATGCTTCCTAGACATCTTAGGGAGGCCTACTATAAAATCCATGCTGATATCCTCCCATGGACAATCAGGGATAGGTAAGGGTGTGTACAGACCAGTGTTCTGTCTTTGCTGTTTTGCAACAGCACAGGTATGGCACTGAGCTACAATCTGGGCCACATTTCTTTTGAGACCAGGCCAAAAGAATTGGTCTTCTATTGCTAAGATGGTCTTATTCCTACCAAAATGTCCTGACAAGCCTCCAGCATGAACTTCCCAGATCAGAAATTCCCTAACAGAGGTCTTGGGAATACACAACTGATTTCCTTTGAAAAGGTATCCATCTAAAAGGGTATAATCACTATGCTTACTAAATGGTACTTGTTGAAGGGATCGATAGATGTTACCAAAATAAGGGCATGTAGGATACTCCTCTTTCAATCTATCAAACCCTACTACCTCAGTGCTCACAGAAGTCAACAACATGGAATGACGACTCAACGCATCGGCAACCCTATTTTCAGTACCGGCACGATGTTTCAGTACGAACGTATAAGCTTGTATGAAATCTACCCATTTCCCGTGCCTAGGGTTCAATTTCTTCTAAGAACTAAGGAACCTAAGAGCTTCGTGGTCAGAAAATAGGAAAAACTCTTGTGGTAGAAGATAATGCCTCCAATAACGTAATGCCTGAACTACCGCATACAGCTCCCTATCATAGGTGGAATACCTTAGTCTCGCTTCATTTAACTTTTCACTGAAATATGCTACTGGGTGATTCTCTTGACTCAAGACACCTCCAATTCCTACCCTAGAAGCATCACAAGCAACCTCGAACACTTTGGTAAAATTGGGTAACCTCAAGACGAGTGCGTGTGTCATTTTTTTCTTAATTATTAGGAAGGCTTTGTCTGCTGCTTTAGTTCACTCAAAAGTTCCCGTCCTAATACAATCAGTGATTGGAGCCACTATCGTACTGAACCCTCTAATGAATCTCCTATAGAAGGTGGCTAAACTATGGAAACTATGGATATCATGGATGCTTTTGGGTACTGGCCACTCTACTATGGACTTAATTTTTGCAGGGTCAGCGGACACTCCTTCAGATGTGACTACGAATCCTAGAAAGATAACTCTATGTGTTAAGAAATCACACTTCTTGATATTGGCATAGAGGCTATCCTTTCTAAGGACTTGGCAAACTTGCCTTAGGTGGGTTAAATGGTCTGCCTTAGTCTTGCTATAGATAAGAATGTCATCAAAGTAGACCACCACAAATTTCCCGATGAAAGTTTTCAACACCTGATTCATAATTCTCATAAAGGTGCTGGGTGCATTGGACAGACCGAACGGCATGACTAACCACTCGTATAATCCATCTTTAGTCTTAAAAGCGGTCTTCCATTCATCTCCAGGCCTAACCCTAACCTGGTGATAGCCACTCTTTAAGTCCATCTTGGAGAAAATCGTTGATCCGGCTATCATGTCTAACATATCGTCCAGTCTTGGGATTGGAAACCTATATTTGACAGTAATCTTGTTGATGGCACGGCTGTCTACACACATCCTCCAGGTGCCATCCTTCTTAGGGGTTAACATGGCAGGGACTGCACATGGGCTTAAACTTTCTCTAACAAACCCCTTTCTAAGAAGTTCACTAACTTGCCTTGTTAACTCCTGATGTTCAGTTGGATTCATCCTATAATAAGGCAAATTAGGTAAAGTCGCCCCAGGGACTAAATCTATGGCATGCTGTATGTCCCTTAAAGGTGGAAGACTATCGGGTAGGTCCTCGGGAAACACGTCTTCAAATTCTTTCAATAATTGGACCACCTCATGCGGGTATTTTACAGGGGTGTGGTCCTTAGTTTCCTTAGCAGCTACCATCCAAATAGGTGCTCCCTCATTAATGTCTTTTTCTAATTCTGTTGCACCTATCAAATTTAATCCAGTCCTTTTTTCTTTTAGGCTGCTAGCTCCTCTTTTGGTGTTGTCCTTAGGCTATGTTGGATGAATGAAAATTTTCTTGCCATTGAAATTGAAAGCACAGGAATTTGATCCACCAAAAATTGTCACATCATGGTCAAACAGCCATGGCCTACCTAGGATGATGCTACTTACTCCCATAGGGAGCATATCACACCAAATTCGTTCCTAATAGGACTGAAGTTGGATTCGGACTTGACATCTCTGCTTGATTGGGATAGAAGTGGAATTGATCCAGGATACCTTATATGGATTGGGATGTGGTTCAGTGGATAATCCTAGACTCTTGGCTGCGCTAGTGGAAATGGCGTTGACATAGCTTCCACTATCGATCACGATCTTACAGACCTTTTCTCCTATTTTGACAAATGTATGTAGGATGCTAGTCCTACGCCAGTCTTCTTGCTCTTTGGTATGTGTCATGATACATCTCACAACTCCTAACACATCTGATGAGTCTACATTTTCTTCATCTCCTTCATACTCATCAGCTAAGCAATCCCCTGCTTCATAAACCTCCTCTTCATTATTCTCCAGGGGTTCTGATTCTTCATCTTCTTCTACCTCCCCTATATGTAAAGCTCTAGAGGGACATTGGCTCAGGAAATGATCGGGTTTACGACACTTATAGCAGACTCGCTCCCTTTCACCTCGAACTTCATGGCTCTTTCCTTTGTCTTCTCTAGGAATTGGAGGAATGGCAGGGTTGGGTCTAGGGATTGGATTCAAGCTGGGTCTTGGTCTATTGGCTGTATTAGGGACTGAACTAGGTCGACTAATAGGAGGATTAAACCTAGTGGGCTCTGGTCGCCTAAATGAAGCTCTCCTCTGAAACCTCTCATAGTCCATGGCAACTTGGTATGCCTGTTCTAAATCATGGACTTCTCTCAAAAATAATTCTCCTTTTATATCTTCATTCAATCCTGATCTAAACCTCGATAAAGTGGCTGCCTCAGACTCGACTACGTTGCATCGCATTACAAACTCATCACATTTAGCAACTTATTCAGAAACGGTCTTATTTACTTGTGTCAATCACTGCCACTGATCTAACAACCTTTGCTGATAAGACATAGGCAAATATTTCTCTCTAAGCTTTCTCTTCATGTCTCTCCAGGTCGCTATAGGTAAGTCTCCCCTCTACCTAGCTATGCGTTCGACATTTCCCCAATACAACCTAGCCTGACGGACTAGTCTGATTTTGGCAAACTTGAATCTTCTCTCTTCAGACATATCATACCAGTCAAAATATTGGTCCATGTCAGCCTCCCAGTCTATGTACACCTTAGGATCTTGGCTTCCCTCAAAGGTTGGTGCATCTAGATGGATATTCCTTAAGGCCCGATCATCCTGATCAAAAGTATCATGGCGAGGTCTTCTAGGATATGGCTCTGGAGTGTGATCAGCATAATCCTGATGTGGCCTTCTATGAATTGGATCAGGTGTATGTTCCTATCGTTGGGCTCTAGGGCGAACTGAAGGTAATCTGGGTGAAGGTGGTTCAGTTGGGGTCAACCTAGATTCATCTAGGGTTCCATCCTTTCCTCGAACTGATCAAACCTAGCATCCAAACGTTCCAGTCGCTCAATCATAGATCTCATAAGGGTTTCCATACTAGTGTCCATGGATGAACTTGGTTGGTCTTGTGAAGGGTGGTAAGGAGTTCCTGATCTAGTTGTCATACAAACAATTAGACTCAAATTCGGGCTAAGGATTTCTAGACCTAGAGTATGAATTAGAGATCTAATTAAAAGGACCAACTAACTAGTAGTAAATTACGTGACTTGGCCAGGTAGGTGGGAAGGGGAGTGGAGGTCCCTGTTCTGCCAACCTTAGACACCAATCTGTGATTGGCCAGGTAGGCGGACCAACCCACAAGCCCTAATACACCAATCCTAGAAACCAAGCCCGTAAGCACACACCAATTAGTGGACACAATTAACTTGACCCTAATCCGAACCCGACTCGTTGGTGTCCCTAACCCACTAGGGTGATTAGGTCTAATTGGTTTTAATTAAGGATTGGGATCGAGATGATGGGTTGATGTTTTGGGCTAAGGACAAGTGATGAATTCTTGCCCCCATGTAATATTGATGCCCTTAAGATGTTTTCAAATGAATGCAAAAATATATATATTTTTTTTTGTTTTATGAGCTGACTTAATTATTTGACTTGATTAGTTTTCAAACAATTTCAAATTCAAACTTAAATTTTAAAATTTAAATTTCAAACTTCAAGTTTCAGAATAATATGAATTATGAGGATCCCAGCAAAACAAAAATCAAAAAATTTAGATCTGTATATAAAGAGAAACAATAAAAACAACAGACCATGTACTGTAGACTATTTCAGCAGGATAGAAGATTGAAGTAGGAATTTTCATTTTTTTTTAATTTTTTTTATGATGATGAAATTTAATATGGTGATAACTGACTTAAGAAGAAATAAGAAAAAAAATATTTCAACAAGAAATTAGCGACTTGCCTTTGGAGCTGCAGATGGATTACAGTAAGCAGATGCAAATTTTCAGTAAACAGAACCTAATCAAACAAGTGCATTGGCTTACCCAAACTTCAATCTAAAAAATTTACGTCCGGCCAGGGGCACATTATTCCCATGGGTCGTGACAGTGTACTAGAGTACACCCGCTTAGGAAGCATGAATTTTAGATCTTGCTTGGATATTAAAAAAAATTAACTAGATAACAAGTATGCATGCAACATATCTAAATGCAGGAAATTATCCGACCATGCTCTGATACCAAGAATGGTGTAGAATGTAAAATGAAACTATGCAACCCTAATGGAGATTAGCAAATGATTAACCAAGCAATTCCTTATTTGCATATAAACAACTCAACATAAACTATCAAAGAGATCTAGTGAAGAAGCTCGAAAGATCTAACATAAACCTAGTGATCGAGACTCTTAGAATAAGAATGGACTAGGACCAGAAGAGAACCACACAAGCTAAGCTAGGTCTAATTTAACATTGCAGACTTAATCAACAATAGACGTACCTAACATTGGCCCTTCAATTAGAATAGATTCACTCTTGAAGAGGTCTCCCGGATGACATGAACATAATACCACTGAATGCTCCTCTTGTTTTCTGGATCTATGGCAAGTAAACCTTCCTCTTGAAGCCGGAATCCCGGAGAACCCTGCAACAAAGAAACCCTAAGATGAGTGACTTAACAAGCAATCAACTAGAGAAAAGAAAGAAGGGTGGAAGAGGCATTGAAGGAGATCCATCTTGGCGTCATGGTGGAATGCTTGAAGTGGAGTAGGTTGGTCGCCTTGTGATGACCTTCTTGATTCACCCTTGAATGCTGGAGCTAGTTTGAAGTTATGAATGAAGAGGAAGTCTTTGGTGTTAGGAATGGAAGAAGGAAAGATTAGGGTTGGCGTGGAGGAAGAGAAAGGCTAAGCTACCACATAGACACATAGAAAAAAAAAAAACACATAGAAGAAAAAAAATACCAACTTCATTCATTAACCATCCTTTTCACAATGGGGCATCCCATAGCTTAAATAGAAGCTTTACAACATTTTTAAAATTTGAAAACCCATAGGATTAGGAGGATTACAAGGGGGGTTGGAGGATATGGTGGCATTGGTTGCTTGAAATATGGGGAGTTGGAGGATATGGTGGCATTTGTTGCTTGAAATGTGGGGAGTTGGAGGATATGATGGCATTTGTTACTTGAAACTCCTTCAAAGCTTGACTTGTGGCGCAAGGTGGGGACCACTTGATGAAGTGGCGGTGTCCTTTGGAGCTCTTGACATGTGGCATAACATGGGGACCACTTGTTGAGGTGGCAACATCCATTGGAGCTTTTGACATGTGACACAAGGTGGGGGTCACTTGATGAGGTGGCTTCTTCTTGTCTTGATGCTTCATGGACTCATGGATTGGGCTTGGTTTAACTGGACCCAACTCTCAATTGCAGGGTTAACTAAGATATTAAACCAGACCCAACATAGACTCGAAATTAACTACAAGATTATTTGGACTCAAAAAAAAGAAAATTACAGGACTTCTCTTTTGCTACTCCAACCACAAGGACTCGGACTTGACCTAAATTGGTTGGAGTCTTCTCCTGATTCTAGTGCCCACATCAGAAGGCCTAGGAAGAGAAATCAGAAGCCTAGGAGAAGAAATCAGAAGCCCAGGAGACAAATCCGAAGCCCTGAAGCCCCGGATCGTAGCCTGAAGAAGATTGGGCCAATCAAGGCCCAAGAGAAAATCTATGGCACCACATGCTTGTGGTGACCTTCACCTTGGTCGGCCACTTAGTGTCACCCCTCTTGGCCGACCAAGGCAAGTGAGAGGAGAGAGTTTTGTGGGGTTTTTCTACCTAAACCTACCATGTATTCTAGCTTGGGTTTGGGTGGGATTAAAACTCCTAGGTAATGACTATTGTATCCTTAATTGGGGGCCAAGTCTAAGAGCCTATTTAAGAGATTCTACTCTCCTGTATCAAGGTAACTTTTATTCATGAATTAATATTGAATTCCTCCAATTACTGTGTGCCACCTGCTGTGTGCTAAAAGGGATTCTATGTTAGCCCTTATTCTTCCTGGTCTCAAGCGCCCTGCTTCCAGCCACCATCCTGCTCTCTAAACCCTAGCCACCCTCTTCAAACAACCTCTTTTTCTTGCTATTTTCCCTTTCTTACATCATCCCTACTATGTTTTCTAACCCTTGGAAGGTTGTTTGCAGGTCCCTCAGCATCTACGAATCCAACGACTCCAACCGGGCCACAATCGGATTACCGAGCAGAAAGCCGAGAATCCATGGGTCTCTGCCTTGATTTTTCTGGCCGCATCCAGGAGTGAGAGCGATCCCTTCACATACGATCTACACCAAGTGCATCAACTATTGTCAGGTACACCCCTTCTGCCTACTAGATGCTTTATTGGAGATGAACTAGTCCAACCGAGACTTCTCAGCCTCGACGGTCCTTCTTTCTTCTTGCTTTTAGGTTCTACTTTGCGTGCTTTAGCTTCTTGTTTTGCATAGTTTTTTTTACTTAGATTCATGGCTTGTTCTTCGAGAATTAGATTCATAACTTAGCCCAAAAAAACACAAAAATATACTTGCATGGAATTTTAGTTCCCCATCACCATCCCTCCACATATACTTGACTGCACCTAGAAACCTTCCATCACTAGATTAGAAATCCAGATAGTCCGACATCAAAGTATAGTGAGCTGCTTGCAAGATACAATGATGACCTCAGGTCTGAGGGACACATATACCCATATCCCTTCAAAAGCAATCCTTTGGCAGAAGGGAGCTCCATAGATGGTCATATTCAGTGAAATGTCATACATTTCACTTGCATGTCACACCAATGTCTCCACACTCCTTAGTTAAGAGGACAACCAACAAATGTGACATACAACAACCTACACATGATACATCATTGTCCTATAATAATGTATCATTTGGTTGTGAACCAGTTTAAGAGCTACTTGATATATCCTCTCTATATCAAACAATGTAGTTCTAAGGACTCCATCATACATGAGTTCATTTCAGGAAAACATAAATATGATGAACTACCAAAATAAATAACTTTTATTTATTAAAAAGAATTCATATATAAATACAAAGATAGCATAACCATCTATAGCCTATATGATTGACTTTGGGACACAATTCCAAACACTTGCAATGCCTCGACCAAGACCTTCTCGAGAGATATGTGAGCCAGTGCGATCCTTACTTGACAGGGTTGAGTTCCTCCCACCCTGAAAGAAATGGTGGGGACACTAGAGGCTCCAGAATAAGATAAGGGCTTCTCAACCCTCTGTGGATTAATTAGTAGTGTTTGAGTCTATTTGTAATAAGGACTTTGCCCATTTGAGTTGTCATGTTATTATTTGAGTCCTGTACCAGTCAGCTCATGTTGAGCTAGTCTTCTTCCTGAGTCCTATACATGTCAGCCCAAGTATAAATGAAGACATGTCAGCCCAAGTACAAGTGAAGACCGAGCCAATACAAGAAAAGATTAACCCAGCCTGAAGATATGAAGACCATGGAAGGCCCAGTAGAAGAAATCAGAAACCTTGGAGTTAAATCGGAAGCCGGGAGCCCTGGACCACAGCCTAAAGCAGATTTGGCCAGCCAAGGCCCAAGAGAGGAGCTAGGGTGCCATACTCTTATGGTCACCTCCCCCTTGGTCGGCCACCTAGAGTCACCCCTCTTGGCCGACCAAGGCAAAAGAGGGGAGAGTGATTTTAGGGATTTTAAATCCTAGTCCTACCATGTATTCTAGCTAGGATTTGGGTGGGATTCAAATACTTAGAAAAAGTCTATTGTAACCTTACTTAGAGGCCAAGTCTAAGAGTCTATTTAAGAGACTCTACTCTCTTGTATCAAGGAACTTTTATTCATGAAATACAATTGAGTTCTTCCAATTTCTTTGTGCTACCTGCTATGTGCTAAGGGGATTCTGTGTGAGCCCCTCCTTCCTACTGTCCTGCACCCTATCTCCAACTTCCAGCCATCTCTCCAAGCCCTGGCCACCAACCCTTAACCTTCCTTCCCCTTGCTAGTTTTTTAATCCTCCATCTTTGCTTTTTTTTTTAACCCTAGAATGGCTATTTGCAAGTCCCTTGGCTTTTACGAATCCAATGAGTCCAACCGGGCAGTGATCAGGTCAACGGGTAGAAAGTTAAGAATCTGCAGGTCTCTGGCTTGATTTTCCAGGCCACATTCGGGAGTGAGAGCTAACCCTTCATCTACGATCTGCACCGAGTGCATCAACCATTGTCAAGTACATCCCCACTGCCTGCCAGTCACTTTATTGGAGTTGAACTAGCCCAACTGATACAGGATGACTCTAAGAATGCTAAATATGTAGGAAAAAGAGTAAACTAATTTATTTATGATTTTTAGAATTAGGTTTGTGGGAAAATTGCTTAAAAGTAAAGTAAAGACTATCAATTAATCAGCAATTCAAAGAATCTTCATGTCGCAGGCTGAATCATGCAAGGTAAATAAAAGACAGGACCCGAAAATTGAGAAATTCACAGCTTAGGATAGTTAACTTCAATCAAATCAGATAATAAGAGAAGGAAAAGTTTCTTACCTGTCAGAGATTAGAATTCAGTAGTAGAAGGAATCACTCACACTTTGATCGAAGCCTGGATGAAGAAGCTTTGGTTCCCTTGAATCTAAAGGCTGATCTGGGTGGTCCTGGAAACAAAGAAGGTCTCCTTTGGGGAGGTGAAACACCTCGAGGATCCTACAAGCATTAGAGGTCAATAAAAATAGCAAATAAAAAAAGAGAAATGGAATTAGGATTTAGAAGGATTTGGGATTAGGGTTAGAAGATGGTAGCCGAGGAAGAAGAAGCTCTTGGTCTTGGATGGCAACTAGGGCTTCAAATCCTTGGGCGTGGCTAATCTCCAGGGATGCAAGAGGGTGCTAGGGAATTAGGGTTTCAATCCAGGAACACAAGGAGAGCACTTAAAGTAAGAAACAAAACTCAAACACAAGGCAATTAATCAAAATTTCAACAAGTTGTATTCATAAGAAATAGATGATTACAAGAGTTGGAGGGGTGGGGTATTTATAGAGTTCCCATACCCTCTCTAACTAGGGTTACACTTAGGTTTACAAGCCTTCTCCTAGTTAGATTACATGTCCTTTCCTAGCTAGGTTAGAATTACAAAGCTTAAAAGAACTAGGAATCCTAACTAGGTTACACTAGTCTTCTCCTTCTCACTTAAGGACATCTCCCTTTGAGCTTTGACTTGGTCAACCCTTCAAAGATGTCTAGAAGGGTGTGTTGGACTTTTAGGGGCAGTAAGGGGCCAGTCCAAAGGGGCTTGGGTGCTTAGGCTAGGGCCTCTAGAACCTAAGGTGGCCTGGTAGCATGAATATTCCATGGAATCTTGCTTCTTAAGGGCTTGGGCTTGGCACCTGAGCTTGATTTCTTTAGGATGGAATGCAGGTGGACCTCTGAAAACATGGATGCCCTGGTCTGGGAATATACTCTAGCATCTGGAAGGGAATCTGGGCATTTGGAGGGCATCTAGTAAGAATCAGGGTTTCTTGAAGCACTTGGATCCTGGGTTGTCACACAAAATCCAAAGGGCTGATGTAGTGGCCTCTGACTCTTGGATGTAGCCTGGTGGAACTCAAAAATAGGGTACCCTCTTCTCTTGTATAAAAATTGAGTTCATACTAGACTTATAACTAATGTACAGGACTCAAAACTGGACTATGGTTCAGGGTTGAGACAGATCAACTAACCTCAGCTTATTACAGGACTCAATCCTAGTTGATTATAAAACATTGACACATGGCTAGGTAAACCAAATATGGTCCAGTAATATGTGTCTGATCTTGGTGCCCCCACCACCAACCGAGACTTCTCAGCCTCGGCGATCCACTTTTCTGTTACTTTTAGGTTCTACTTTGCATGCTTTAGTTTCTTACATGCACAAAATTCTCTACTAAGGTTCTTGATCTATTCTTCGGGAATTAAACACACAACCTAATAAAAAAAAATACAAAAATAATTTGCATGAAATTTTAGTTCTATATCACATCGACACCCTTACATGCCATAGGAAATCCTCGTGGAATAAGATGTTAGTGGGGACACCAGGATCAGACATAGATCCCTGGATCCCATATGGTTTTAATTAGTCATTTGTCGAAGTTTTGAAAGTTTTGTAATCAATTAAGATTGAGTCTTGTAATAAGTTGAGGTTAGTTGATTTGTCTCAACCCTTAACCTAGTCAGTATTTTGAGTCATGTACATCAATTATGAGTCCAGTATGAGCCCGATTTTATATAAGAAAAAATGTCACCCTATTTGGAGTTCCACCAAGCCATATCTAGGAGCCAGAGGCCACTACATCAGCCCATTGGATTTTTTGTGATAACCCAGGATCCAAGATGCTTCCAGAAATCTTGATTCCTTCCAGATGCCCTCCAGATGTCCAGATTCCCTTCCAGTTGTCAGAGCATATTTCTAAACCAAGGAATCCATTATTTCAGAGGTCCACCTGCATCTCAGCCCAAAGAAATCAAGCCCAGGTTCCAAGCCCAGGCCCTTAAGAAGTAAGATTCCAGGGAATATTCCTGCTACCAGGCTACCATGCTACCCTAGCTTCCAGAGGCCCAAACCCATGCACCCAAGCCCCTTTGGGCAGGCCCCTTGCTGCTCCTAAAGGCCCAACACACCCCCCTAGGTGTCCTTGAAGTGTTGACCATGTCCAAAGAGGTTTGACCAAGTCCAAGTTGAAGAGAAGAAGGAGAAGACCAAGTTTATTCCTAACCTAGTTGGGATTTCTAATACGTTTAAACTTTGTAATTCTAACCTAGCTAGGAAAGGTCTTGTATTCCAATTTGGAAGAGGATTTATAATCCAAGTGTAACCATGGTTATTGAGGGCATGGAAACTCTATAAATACCCAATCCCTCACCCTTTTGTAAGCATCTTTCTCTTATGAATAAACCTTGCTGAAATTTTGAGTTATTACCTTGTGTTGGTATTTTGTTTTCGTTCTTTGATTGGTGTTTTTGTTCTTTGGTTGGTGTTTTTGTTCTTTGGTTGGTGTTTTTGTGCTTAGATGAATTCCTTGCTACCCTAGCACCCTTTCACACCCTAACTCACTACCATCCAATCCTTCACACATCCAAGAAGTAGTGCCCTAGGCTGCCAAGCAGGAAGATATTCAACAAGCTTCAAACAGCCCAGATTCTAATCCTTAACCTGATTCCTTCTAAACCTAGTTTCCTTTCCTTTTCTTACTTGCTGTTTTGATTGACCCTTGACATTTTGCAGGATCCCCGAGGTATTTCATCTCCCCAGAGGAGGCTTTCCTTGCATCCAGAACCATCCAAATCAGCCATCTAATCAAGGGAACCGAACTTCATTATCCAGACTCCAATCAAAGTGCTGTGTGATCTCTTCATTGAAAGTTCTTCAAATCACTGATTGCTAACATCCTTCCCTTCTTTAAATTTCTGATTTGATGAAGATTAGCTATCCTAATCCGTGAGTTTCTCAATTCTTGGATCCTGGAATTTATTATTTTGCATGAGTTTGCCTGTGATACGATGATTCTATGCATTACTATTCTTCTTTCTAGTTCTTACTTTTAATTAAAAATTTAGCCTATAAATCTAAATTATAAAAATCGCAAAAAAATTTGTTTACTATTTTTCCTGCATGATTAGCAATGTTAGAGTCATCCTACATTAGTTTGGTATCAGAGCTGGTTTAGGATAGTTTGATATTTGCTTCACATTCACAAACCCTAATTTGGCATTCTGTCCATCGCATTAGATATCAGTTTTGTATCTATTTTTGACCATCTAAGAATTTTAGTTTTCTCTAAAATTAGCATTAATCATTATCCGTTGAGTCCTCTATTTTATCAAAATTTTTAATTAATTTTATAGAAAACCTAAATCATAAAAATTTGGCATATTAGAAACCCTAACAAAATCCTGATAATTTCTTCAACAGTCCAAAAAACCCTAGGTTTGCATCATCATAGAATTTTTTTTTTTGTATTAAATTTGGTAGTTTTCATCACCACCATCCATACCCTATTCTAGATTTTTTTTGTTTTTTTTATGCATCAGGCTATGTGCCAAATGTTGCATCATCTGAACCCTAATTTTTTGATTTCTGATATTTCTGCATGCATAACTTAACCTAACCTAATCAACTTCCAAACCACCCAATCCTAAGGCAAACTTTGTTTGATAACCCCAGTTAACCTAAACCAAACTTGACATCTCATAAACTAATTAAAAATCTTTTTTTTTTCTAATTTTTTTAGATTGCATCAGGACCATTGAATGTTCATCATCTTTTAATCTAATTTTAAGGGCAATCAATATAACATCAGGGCTGGATGTCATAACCTGTCCTGGGCCCAAAACAACCACCCAGATTTTAACCCAAGCCTAATTCAAATCAATTAGACTTAAATTGTTCTAGAGGGCTAGGTGACATCAACAGATCGGGTCGGAGCTGTGTGGGCCAACTAGTGCATTTTATCCTGTGGCTATTACTGAAATCTGGTGTCTAAGGCTGAGGGTCCAAAGTCAAACGACCTAAATAGTGTTGTGGTTTTTAATTGGGTCCCTGCGAAAGTAGGGTGGGCCTCCCACACTCCCACCCTCTACTTGTCCAGTGGAAGGATTAGCTTCTGGGTTAAGTGTAAGTTGAGCTGACCCACCCAGTTTTGGCTCTAGGTCTAGGAAACCCAAGATTAACCTAACCTATTTTGCATGCTTGGCTGCACCATTCCATTTTGATTGCTTGATTAAGTGTATGACCACTAGATTAGGAACCCAATATCATAAGACTAAACCTCAAACCACCTTAGCCATGGATCCTAATTTTGAAGCCATCATGAACCAGCTTGCCCAGTTAACTATCCAATTGAACCAAGCCAATGTCCAATCTCAAAATCAGTTTACCCAACTAAACCAATCCAACACCCAAATTAATACTAAGCTTGACCAAACCAATGACTAGATAACCCAAATGAACTATAGGTTCAACCAAGTAGACCAACAATTTGACCAGGCAACCTGATGGAGGGACTAACTAGATGCGACGATGAAATGATGCAAGTGACTTTTAGGGTTTTCTAGATTTTAAATTTTTTTAGTTTTCTTTGGATTCCCGAAAGCAAGTAGAGATGAACTAGGGTTCTACAATGACAAGAACTATCAAGAAGCAGGTAGTCCCACCGTAGTGATAAAGAGAAGACCCCAGGATTGTGAAACCCCGTAGGACTTAGCTCTCCGATCAAGATCTATTTAGGAGTCACGGGGCAAACCTCGAAGATCTGAATTGCCCGATGCAGAGATCGCTCACTTTGGTGGATAATGCCTGGATGATCGAGCCGTCAACCCTGCAGAGGCGTTGGCTGGCTATCCAAAGATCTTGATGGCAAAGGCAACCGTCTCCGTACACGTGTCACCTGGAGGACCTGCGAGCATTCAAAGAAGACAAATGTTAAATCTCAATCAGAAGGGAAGTAGTGGAAGGATGAAAGAAAAGGCTGTTGAGATGGTGGTGTTCTGCTTGATTTGGAATCAGATGATGGAGTTGCAGAAGTGGCGATAGTTTGAGGCCTCACACCTCTCGACGCCCGAAGGCGAAGGCGCTCCCTCTCGGAGATCGACGTTCCTAGTGAACGAAGGCAACAAACAAGAGTTTGGACTCAAGAAATATTTTCTTTTTCATTCATCAAAGTTCAATTTACAAAGGAGGGGTAAGGCCCTTTATATAGGCACCTTAAGACTCATTTAAAATTTGAATGAAAAATATTACAAGTTTTCATGAATATGGCACCATAAAATCAGATTTTTCTCCATGGAATCCTCTCTTGGTTGACCTTGAAATAGTAGAGTGCTTGATTTGGGGGAGTGAGGAGGGGAGCATGTCTTCAAGAATCTTGGGCACCCACTTGATCATTGCTTCTTTCCTTGACCATCCAAGCTTTTATAGAGAAAGGCTTGATGTGGGGGCATGAAGCATGCATCTTGTCTTAGCACCTTTGGACTTTTGAATTTCTTTCATGGTTGATCAAAAACTTTGGGAAGAAGGCGTGATAAGGTGTCTTGAAGCAAGGGACATGTCTTCACAAATCTTCAACTCCCATTGACCTTCCTTTTTCGCCCACCCTTCTTTCGGAGAAAACATGATTGGGGGAGGAAAGGGAGGCTTGGATCAAGGGATGGTGTCCACTTGGGTTGATGGCATCCAAAATTCTGCATTTCCTCTTGATTTGGGCCACCCACTTGTCATGATGATGTGGCACCACATTGGATGGGTGAGGCGGTACTCAAGGGCTGAGGTGGCATCCTTCAAGGCATGGGAAATTGCTTGACCCATTAATAATTGGACTAGACTCAATGACCACTCCTTCAAATAGGCTTGGACCCAATCTTCCAGTAGACTCAGACTAGAACCAATTTAGCTAAGTACAGGACCCATTAACCCAACTTGACCAAATTGGTCAATGTACAAGACTAAAACAAAAGCAATTGAAACTAAATTCATGACTAAAAAAAAGAATACAATGCATTGGGCTTGAAGCCTTATTACAAGATTCAAAAATTGAAACCCTAACCAGAGGTCTGGTGCCTGCACTACAACCACTAGGATCGACC
Source organism: Areca catechu (assembly GCA_021397845.1). Taxonomy (NCBI): domain Eukaryota; kingdom Viridiplantae; phylum Streptophyta; class Magnoliopsida; order Arecales; family Arecaceae; genus Areca; species Areca catechu. The sequence continues at coordinate 175,913,535 of CM038039.1, read as the reverse complement.
AATTAACCACTATACTAAACCAAGTAGAGAATGGATTAGGTACTATAGAAAAAACCCAAGACTCTAATGCTGAACCTAATCCTAACCCATCCTATTCTACCTCTCAAAACCATAGTAGAACCCAGACTCAAGAACCCTTTGTAGAGCCTAACCATCAGAAACCATATCAAGTACCTAACCATAGGAGTGTCCCGAACCTTGAACCTATCCAAGAACCCATCCATAGAAGGCCCCAACATGAAGTTCATGATCAAGATGAAAAGGCCATGAGAAATATTAGGATAGAAGCACCCACCTTTGATGGAAGTCTTGAACCGAAGGTCTATGTAGATTGGGTAGGTGATATGGATTATTATTTTGAATGGTAAGAAATGAGTTGATGGATGAAATATAAATTTGCCAAGATGAGGCTGACTCATCAAGCTAGATTGCATTGGGCTAATCATGAGTGAACTAGGAGACAACGAGATCTTCCACCCATAGCTACTTGGCAAGAGATGAAATTGTAACTCAAGGAGAAATACCTACCGGTATCCTATGATCAACAACTCTTAGACCAATGAAACAAAAATCGTCAAGGTAATAGATCAGTGTCAGAGTATATTGCTGAATTTTTTGAGTTTGCTGTTTGGTGCAATATATCCCATTCTAAAGACCAAACCCTGTCCAGGTTAAGAATTGGATTAAGAGAAGATATCCACAGAGAACTATACATGAGAGAGGCCCAAGATTTGGAACATGCCTATCAAATTGCTAGACATTATGAACAATTCCACCCAGGACCTACCTATCATAAATTTGAACCAGTTAGGAACAATACCGCATTCCCAAAGTCAAATCCAAACCAGGTATACCAGGGTCGATCAAATCCCAACCCCATCCCAGGTCGATTTAACTCCAACCTAGTTAGGCCAAACCCTAACCCAGTCCGACCCAACCCTAATCCAATTCGATTCAATCCCAACCCAAATCGACCCAACCCTAACCCATCTTGACCTAACTCGAGTCCGAGTACATCTAGTTCTAGTAATTTTGCACCTGCTAGAATCGATAAGGGTAAGGCGCCCATGTTTCAGAAAGCCCCAAGCCCCAGCCCCAATGCTTGTTTTAGGTGTAATAAGGTAGGTCACTATGTTAGCCAGTGTCCCACCAGGTCATTACACATAGGGGAGCTAAAGGAACAAGAGCCTAAACCCAATAATGAGGATGTAGAAGAAGAAGTTTATGAGGCTGAACCCGACTTGATAGAGGAATATGTAGGAGATGAGGAGGAATTTGATCAAGTAGGGGTGGTTAGATGTATTTTAACCCAAACGCAACCTGAGGAAGATTAGCAAAGGACTATCATCCTACAGACTTTTGTTAAGTATGGAAATAGAGTATGTAAGATTATAATTGATAGTGGAAGTTGTGTCAATGCCATTGCTACTAAGACAGCTAAATCTTTAGGCTTGACCCTAGTTCCACATCCTGACCCCTATAAAGTATCATGGTTAGATTCTACCTCTATGCCAATCAAGTCTAGGTGCCAAATCTTAATTAAATTGCAATCGTATGAAGAAGAGATTTGGTGTGATGTCCTTCCCATGAAGGTTAGTAGTGTCATTCTAAGTCGACCATGGCTATATGATCATGAAGCTGCCCTATCTGGTCGAACCAATACCATTCCTTTTATCACCATGGGAAAAGATTTGTGATTTACCCAACTCAGCCTAGGAGTTCAACAAGTTCTAGTAGCCTTAGAGCAAAACCAGGAGTTAATCTGATTAAGGCTAAAGAATTAGAAATAGACCCTTCTGAACCCACTAAGAAATTCATGAGAATTGATCATGAACCCACTTTAATAATTGAAGAAGTAATCAAGCTAGGATCAAACTTTATGGATGAAACAAATAATTTACAAGAGTTGTTCAAAGAGGAAGCCCATGATCAAATCCCTAAAGAACAACCAAAAGAAATAGGTGTATATAATGGAACAACATCTGAATATGAGTCCATAGACTCAATCTGTATGCCTGTACCTACACTAGCCTCTACATAGCATATGCATCATGAAATTAGTCAAGAGCTGAACATAATTAATGAACTAAATAATAACTTGGCTAATTCCTAAAAGAAAGATAAAGATTTTTATGTAGAGGCATATGAGACTGTCAAAGAATTCTCTGCTCGCGAAGCTGGCCCATCCAAAATAATAAATAGTAGTGGATCCAATGCCTATGCGCCTGAGATATCACCTGATTTAGGTATTAGCTCTACTTTCATCATCTCAGACTTTATAAAGTCTAGGAAGCCAGCAGTGATACCCAGCGAGCACCTTGAGCCACTCTCATTCTTTGAGAGAGAACCGATCCCAGAGCAACCACATATAATTTGGCCTTATGGTGAGGAAATGATTGAGAGAGCTCTGGTTGATCAACCTATGAATACCCACGATAGAGACTGTCAGCGATATATGGTCTGGTGGCAAGGTCAGCCAGAATCCGAGGACTTGTGGAACGCTAGTGCGGATCTGCAGCGCCTCAACCCAGACCCTCCTTGAGCCATGTCCAAGCCCTTAAGAAGCAAGATTCCAAGGAATATTCCTGCTACCAGGCTACCAAGCCACCACAGCTTCCAGAGGCCCAAACCCATGCACCTAAGCCACTTTGGGCCGGCCCCTTGCTGCTCCTAAAGGCCCAACACACCTCCATAGGCATCCTTGAAGTGTTGACCATGTCCAAACAGTTTGACCAAGTCCAAGTTGAAGAGAAGAAGGAGAAGACCAAGTTTATTCCTAACCTAGTTGGGATTTCTAATCCTTTTTAACTTTGTAATTCAAACCTAGCTAGGAAAGAACTTATATTCTAATTTTGAAGAGGACTTGTAATCCAAGTGTAACCATGGTTAGTGTGGGTATGGGAATGGTGGGGACACTGGAGGCACCAGAATAAGACAAAGGCTTTTCAACCCTCTATAAATTGATCAATAATTTATGAGTCCATCTGTAATAAGGGCTTAGCTCATCTGAGTCCATTTTAGTTGTTATTTGAGTATTTTGAGTTATTATTTCAGTTCTGTACTAGTCAGCTCATGTTGAGCTAGTTCAATCCAATGCTAGTCAGCTCATGTTGAGCTAATTTTATTTTTTGAGTCCTGTTCAAGCATACTGAAGACTCAAGACTATATCAAACAAGTGAAGACGAAGTCCAACCAGATTGAAGATATGAAAGTTTAGCCCAAGTCCAACCCAGCTTGAAGATTTGAAGACCCCAGGAGAAAAATCAGAAACCCTGATTTCCTTGCAGATGCCCTCTAGATGCCCAGATTTCCTTCCAGATGCCAAAATATACTCATAGACCAAGGCATCCATGATTTTAGAGGTCCATCTGCATCCTAGCCCAAAGAAATCAAGCCCAAACGCCAAGCTCAAGCCCCTAAAAAGCAAGATACCACGGAATATTCCTGCTACCTGGCTACCAGGCCATCCCAGCTTCCAGAGGCCCAAACCCATGCACCCGGGCCCCTTTGGGCAAGCCCCTTGCTGCTCTTAGAAGCCCAACACGTCCCCTAGGCATCCTTGGAGTGTTGGCCAAGTCAAGAGAATTTTTAGGAATTTTTCTACCTAATGTTTCCTTATTTTCTAGCTAGGGTTTGAGAGGGAAAAGGATTCTTATGTAAAGACTTATGTGCCCTTACTTGGAGCCCAAGGTTAAGGGTCTATTTAAAGGACCCTAGCCTCTTGTATGAAGGGATTTTTTGATATGAATTAAAACCTTGAGTTCTGCTATTGAGTTTTGTGATACCCTGCTGTGTGCATAAAGGGGTTTGTGAGAATTCTTCTTCCCGGTGTTTGCAATCATCTTCCTGCTGCCAACAAACCATCCAGATCCCTGGATGCCCACTCCAAAAGAAGCCTTCCCTTGCTGTTTTTCCTTTGTAAATTTTCTAACCCCTGACAGGTCGTTTGCAGGTCCCCGAGTTCCTACGAATCCAATGACTCCAGCCAAGCCTCAATCGGACCACCTAACAGAAAGCCGGGTATCAACGGGTCATAGGCTTGATTTTCCAGGACGCATCCATCGATGAACGAGAGACCCCTTTGCTACGATCTTCACAGACATTGTCAGGTACACCCCCTCTACCTCCATTAGTTTTATTGTAGGAGAACTTGCCCTAACCGAGGCTTCTCAGCCCCGGCGATCCTTCTTTTCTACTTTTCTAGGTCCTAATCTGCATGCTGATCTTCTAAAATTCATATAAAGTTTCCTACAACTTATTTTAATCTAAAATTCGGGAATTAATCACTCAACCCCACATATAAAACATACAAAAAGAATTGCATGCATATTAGTCCCCCATCATTTGGTATTAGAGCTTAGATTAGGGCTTATTTTTTGCAATTTTTCAGTGCGTATATGCTATGTTATTTTAATTATTTCTTCCTTATAAAAACTCCAAAAATTCTAAAATTTATTTTCCTGGATTTATCATAATTCTAAGTATTTTTAATGATTTTTTCATATTTTATTATGGCTTGTGAATTTTCTGCAAACCGAAATACAGCCTACAAATTTTTGGCTATGTTTTTTCAGCAAGACAAGTTTGGAAGTTTTAGGGTTTTGTTTAGCATCTTTTGCATATCTTTTAATTTTAGTATATTTCCAGCATATTAGGCCATGATTTTCAAGTTTTCTTATATTTAAAAAAATACCAAAAAAAATTAAAAAAATTACATATTCTCCAAAAAAATACCAAAAAAAAATATTTAAACCCTAATTTGCATCCTCATCTGCCTGCCAACATTGCATAATTTTCTTTTAAGGGTACTCTTGCTATATCAGATGGGGGGAGGATTTGATCACCTCTCCTTAGCCCAAAACTACATCCCTTGCATTCGGTCCCAAGCCTTAACCTAAAATTAACTAGACTTAATTTGCCCTAGTAGGCTAGGGATACCAACTGGTCGAGTCCGGGCTAGTGTTAGATCACTATGTCAAGCAAACCTATGTGTGCCTTGTGCTTGGTGTCTAGAATGGTGGTTTAGGGATTCAATCCCGAAGGGCTTGTGTGCTGGTCCGCCTACCTGGCCAATCTCTGATTGGTGTCTAGAATTGGTAATTAGGGACCTAACACTCCCCTTACACCTGCCTGGCTGAGTACAGGATTACTATAGGTTAGTTTGCCACCCTGATTGAGCCCTTAGTTTGGACTCTAGGTCTAGTCAGCTGTAGTCGATCTGATCGAGTCTGGCATGAGCACTAGATCAGGAGTTTCATATCACTTACCTGCTTCACAAATGTCTGAACCCATGGAAAATTTACAAGCCCAAATAAAAGCCCTAGTTGATCAAATGGCCTAGATGGCTACCCAGATAACTACCCAGATTACTACCCAGATGACCCAGTTAACTCAGTCTGGAATTCGAACCAATGATAGAATTGACCATCTTGCCAGCAGGTTTGATCAGTTAGAAGTCCGGGTAGGGACCCCAGGAAAAACCCATGGGTCACAGTCTGAGCCAGATCCTAATTCTCCTCAACCTAGGAGGACCACAAACCCTAATCCATACCCTGAGGTTGAACCTAAGAGAGCCCCTCATCCTAACCCATACTATAACCCTCAGCCTAGGAGGACCCCAGACCCTGACCCATACCAAGAGGTCGAACCTAGGAGAGCCCCTCAACCTGACCCATACTACAATCCTGAGCCTAGGAGGACCCCAAACCCTGATCCATATCTTGAGGTTGAAACTTGAAGAGGCCATCGTCATGACCTAATCCCTAAGGTTAGTCCTAGAAGACCCAATCAAGATTTTATAGACCAGGAAGATAGATCCTATTTATCCTCTCCCTATAAGCCTAGTATACCCACAACCTATAGATCTTATGACTCCAAATCCTATGAACCTAGAACCTATGAATCCATAACCTATGAACCTAGATCCTATGACTCTAGATCCCATGATCATAGATCCTATGCACCCACACCCTATGAGCCTAGTAGACCCAACACCCAATATTCTGACCCATATAGGGAGTCCAACCATAGGAGAACCCAATATTCTGACCCATATAGGGAGTCCAACCCTAGGAGAACCCAGAATTCTGACCTGACCCATATAGAGAGCCCAACCTTAGGAGGACCCCATACCATGATCCATCCTTAGAACCTGATCATAGAGCTGACCCAAAATCCTATGACCCCAGATCTTATAATCCCATGACCCATAGATCTGCACCCTTGTCCTAAGAGCCTAGAGAATCCATAACCCCTAAGTATCAGCCTAGTACTAGTCATGCTTCCCCTAGTTAACTTGAACCCCATAAAATTAGTATCCCTAAATATGAGCCCAGTAGTGAGCCACTACCCCTTAGGCAACCTGAACCTACTAGGAGTAGTACCCATAATCAGAGAACAGAACCTAACCAATTTCCCGCTAGCCGACCTTCTCCAACCCTTCCTGAGATTGACAAGGCTTACATTAACGCGGAAGTGTATGAAGCTGATGCAAACTTAGTGGATGAGTATGAGGGAGAAGAGGAGACACCTTTAGATGACATAGAATTAGCTGACCCAATAGATACCCAGGAAGAAGCCAACCTAAAGGTAGTTGACCTTAACCACATCTTACCTAAAGCTATAGTGGAAGAACAAATAGAGGAAGAGAACCTAGGTACTGCTACTAGAGCCTTACCTGAGGAAACCATAGAGGAGAGCCAAATTATAGAGTCTTGTCCTAAAATACAAGAACCTGAAGAATTTATTAAGGACCTGATCTCTTTGAATCTATACCTTCAAGATGAGCCTCCTCCTATAGTTCCCATTAAGGACCTCTTCACTGAGATTAATAACTCATCCTTCCATTATACAAATCCCATAAATATAACGCAACCCCGTAAGGTTAACCTCATTAGTATAGGATTAGTTCCTGACACCCCGTCTTTTATCCAACTTTATCCAACTAACCATGAACCTTTTTCTCTACCTTACCAAACTAATTCTGAACTCACTTCCTATTTTATGCCCTTTCCTGACACCTCCAGCATTTCTAGGATTATTAGATTGCATTTAACTGAGATTAGCATACTGCATGCATTCATCACGCATGTTAGGTTTGCATCTTACTTCTGGCATACTATTTGAAATTTGCTAGGAGTTCACTATATATTTTCATGTTCATGTCAAGCTAGGATCAATCCTAGAGAACCTATATTCTCTTAGGTTTAGGTCTAAAGAGTTCAATAAAATTTTCTTCTATAGGAATGCATAGTCAAGTCTGTTATGTGTTAGTATGAGTCCTTTGAATCATTCGTTAGGAGTCTGCATGTGCCCAGCATGTTCACCACCTACATTAATTTTAAACAAACTGGCTAATTCCCGAAGATGGATCAAAGAATTTCATATAGTGGATTTTATCTTGGTTAGACATAGGCCTAAAAGAAGCTTCATGCTCGTAGAGCCAGACCTTTTAAAGTGTTAAAGAAGGTTGGATCAAATGCCTATGTGTTAGAATTGCCTTCGGATTTGGGCATTAGTTCTACCTTCAATATTATAGACCTGGTTGAGTACAGGGAACCGGCAACGATACCTAGTGAGGCCTTTGGACCTATTCCTTTTCATTGTGAGTGACCCTAACCTAGAGTGTCCACAAACAAATTTGGCCTGAGAGAGGAGAACAGATCGAGCGTATCCTGGATGATCAAGCCATCACGACACAGGGCCATGACTATCAACGCTTCCTGGTCCGATGGCAAGGCCGGCCAGAGTCGGAGGATTCATAAATTTCTTGAGAGGACTTGCAACGCCTCAACCCAGACCTTCTCGAGAGATATGTGAGCCAGTCTGATCTTCACTCAACAGGGTCGAGTTCCTCCCACCTCGAGAGAATTGGTGGGGAAACCGGAGGCACCAGAATAAGACAGAGGCTTTTCAACCCTCTGTAAATTGATCAATAACTTATGAGTCGATCTGTAATAAGGGCTTAGCTCATCTGAGTCCATTTTAGTTGTTATTTGAGTATTTTGAGTTGTTATTTCAGTTCTGTACTAGTCAGCTTATGTTGAGCTAGTTCAGTCCAATGCTAGTCAGCTCATGTTGAGCTAATTTTATTTTTTGAGCCCTGTCCAAGCATACTGAAGACTCAAGACTATATCATACAAGTGAAGACCACGTCCAACCAGATTGAAGACATGGAAGTTTAGCCCAAGTCCAACCCATCTTGAAGATTTGAAGACCCCAGGAGGAAAATCAGAAACCCTGATTCCATGTAGATGCCCTCCAGATGCCCAGATTTCCTTCCAGATGCCAAAATATACTCATAGACCAAGGCATCCATGATTTTAGAGGTCCATCTGCATCCTAGCCCAAAGAAATCAAGCCCAGGCGCCAAGCCCAAGCCCCTAAGAAGCAAGATACCAGGGAATATTCCTGCTACCTGGCTACTAGGCCACCCCAGCTTTTAGAGGCCCAAACCCATGCACCCGGGCCCCTTTTGGCTGGCCCCTTGCTGCTCTTAGAAGCCCAACATGCCCCCCTAGGAATCCTTGGAGTGTTGGCCAAGTCAAAAGAATTTTTAAGAATTTTTCTACCTAATATTTCCTTATTTTCAAGCTAGGATTTGAGAGGGAAAAGGATTCTTATGTAAAGACTTATGTGCCCTTACTTGGAGCCCAAGGTTAAGGGTCTATTTAAAGAACCCTAGCCTCTTGTATGAAGGGACTTTTTGATATGAATTAAAACCTTGAGTTCTTCTATTGAGTTGTGTGATACCTTGCTATGTGCATAAAGGGGTTTGTGAGAGTTCTTCTTCCCGGTGTTTGCAATCATCTTCCTGCTGCCAACAAAACCTCCAGATCCCTGGATGCCCACTCCAAAAGAAGCCTTCCCTTGCTATTTTTCCTTTATTTTCTTGTTCCTTTATGAATTTTCTAACCCCTGACAGGTCGTTTGCAGGTCCTCGAGTTTCTACGAATCCAACGACTCTAGCCAAGCCTTAATCGGACCACCGAGCAGAAGGCCAGGTATCCGCGGGTCATTGGCTCAATTTTTCAGGCCACATCCGTCAAGGAATGAGAGACCCCTTTGCTGCGATCTTCATAGACGTTGTCAGGTACACCCCCTCTACCTCCATTAGTTTTATTGTAGGGGAACTTGCCCTAACCGAGACTTCTCAGCCCCGGCGATCCTTCTTTTCTACTTTTCTAGGTCCTAATCTGCATGCTGATCTTCTAAAATTCATATAAAGTTCCCTACAACTTATTTTAATCTGAAATTGGGGAATTAATCACTCAACTCCACATATAAAACATACAAAAAGAATTGCATGCATATTAGTCCCCCATCAGGGAACTCTAGAAATACCCCACCCCTCCTCCTCTTGTAAGCATCTTTCTTTTATGAATAAATCTTGCTGAAATTTTGAGTTATTACCTTGTGTTGGTGTTTTGTTTTGGTTCTTTGGTTGGTGTTTTTGTGCTTGGACGAATTCCTTGCTGCCCTAGCATCCTTCCATGCCCTAACTCATTGCCATCCAAGCATTCACACGTCCAAGAAGGAGTGCCTTAGTTCGCCAAGCAGGAAGATCTTCAACAAGATTCAAACAACCCAGCTTCTAATCCCTAACCTGATTCCTTCTAAACCTATTTCCTTTTCTTTTCTTACTTGATGTTTTGATTGACCCTTGACATTTTGCAGGATCCCCAAGATATTTTACTTCCCCAGAGGGGGCTTTCCTTGCATCCAGAACCATCCAAATTAGCCATCTAATCAAGGGAACTGAACTTCAACATCCAGAATCCAATCAGAGTGCTTTGTGATTTCTTCATCAAAAGTTCTTCAAATTACTGATTGGTAACATCCTTCCCTTCTTTAAATTTCTGATTTGATGAAGATTAGCTATCCTAATCTGGGAGTTTCTCAATTCTCGGGTCCTGGAATTTATTATTTTGCATGAGTTTGCCTGTGATATGATGATTCTATGCATTACTATTCTTCTTGCTAGTTCTTACTTTTATTTGGGAATTTAGCCTATAAATCTAAATTATAAAAATTATAAAAAAAAATAGTTTACTATTTTTTCTACATGATTAGCAATCTTATAGTCATCCTGCATCAGCTGTGAGGATCTTGCAGCCCTACTTTGTTTCCTATGACCGGACGGCCATGGTGAAGTACCCAAACCAAGTACTGAAGAAGATGCTAACCCTAACCTACCATGCTCTGATACCATGATGATGGGGGATGATAATGAAATGATGGATCCCTAAAGGAATTCACAATGACTAAATGAGGAATGAAGTAAATAGATGCAGTTATTCAAAGTAAAGATGTAGAATTTCTATGATAGGATTCTAAATATTAAACTTGACTAGAAGTAAAACCATTCAAAGTAAATAAGAGGAGGACCTTTGTTGTTAAAAACCACTTAAATTAGGGCTAAGTTAATCTTAATATTTTAGATCTAAAAGTTTATCTAGAGAGAGGTACCCGACAATCAATATTTTAAAATTTGGAACCAAAAACACTCAAAGAGGAAGTTCTTGGATGACAAGGAGATTCCTCTAGGTTGGAAAGCTTCTTGTATCCATCTCTTGACATGGTAGACCTTCTTCTTTGGAACCTGGTAGCCTGGGGATCCTGCAACAAAGAGATGTAGAGGGGTTTAGAGGATAGATTGAAATGGGTAATGGAGGGAAGAATCTTTGAAATTAGAAGGGAAGCTTGGACTAGTCTTAGCGAGGATCTTCTATGGCATATTTGGATTGATAACTCCTTGTCGGATTGTATGAAGAACTCCTTGGTAGATTGGAGTCATTGAAGATGGAGGAGATTAAGACTAAGTGTAGACTAAAGTAAGGATCCTTTGGGTTGGCTGTAAGGATTGTAAGATGTAAGGGATGAAGCTAAGATGGTTGTATGGAGATGGAAGGGAAGATCACTCTAGGCCTCACACCCACCTTCTCACAAGGGACCAAGCTAATAAGCAAGGGAAATTTCAAGAAATGTTTTTTTTCTTCATTAATTCATCATGATGATTACAATAAGGTTTGGAGCCCTTTTTTTATAGACCACCAAGCCATTTGAAATTCAATTTCAAATTTCAAACAATAACAAAATAAAGGAAGAAAATAGTGGGCGTCTCATGAAGAGAGGAGGCATTTGTGGAGATTTTGTGGGCCATTTCAAATTCATTCTTCTCTTTGGCGACATTCCTTGGTGAGGTATCTTGGTGATGTGGCAAGGATGAATGATGAAGTGGCTTCCATGTTGGTGATCCCATGGTCCATGCACCCACTAGCCTTCTTTGCTTTGTTGTGCTGAAACTAGATTGGACTTAGCTGAACTCTTCTTGACTCAATTACAATGAAGAACCCAATTAAAACAAATACAGGACTCAATTACCAAAATGAAATAAATACAGGACTAATAAACACCAATTAAAACTTATTACAGGACTCGAACTCTCAATCATCCAACCATAGAGAATCTTTTCAAATTTGTATCGGTTGAAGTCTCTTCCTGAACCTGGTGCCCACATTAATTTGAGCTTTGACTTGGTTAACCCTTCAAGGATGCCTAGGCTTGGCACGTTGGGCTTCATTACAACAAATGGTTTGGCCCAATAGGTGGATGGTGCATGGGCTTGGGCCTCCTAGAAGCTGGGGTGGCCTGGTAGGAATATTCCATGAGATCAAAGTGGAATCTTGCTACTTTATGGGCCTGGGCTTGGTGCCTAGGCTTGATCTCCATGGGCTAGGGTGCAGATGGACCACCGGATTCCTGAAGTGACCTGGTTTGGAACATACTCTGGTATTTGGAGGGGAATCTGGGCATCTAGAGAACATATGGAAGGAATCAGGATTTCTAGAGGCATCTTGGATCCTGGGTTGTCACACAAAATCCAAGAACTAATGTAGTGGCCTCTGACTCTTGAATGTGGCATGGTGGAACTCCAAAATAGGGTAACCTCTTCTGTTATATAAAAATCGGGCTCATGCTGGACTCATAACTGATGTACATGACTCAAAATACTGACTAGGTTGAGGGTTTAGACAAATCAACTAACCTCAGCTTATTACAGGACTTAATCTTAACTAATTACAAAATTTTCCAAAACATTGACACATGACTAAGTAAACAATCTATGATCTAGTGATCTGTGTCTGATCCTGGTGTTCCCCCCATTATGGAACAAAAGTTGTTCGTCAGTCTTAAGGTAACCTTCTTTGAAAGGAAGTACCTTGGTGAAGGTACTCAAGCTGCTGAGATTGAACTTGGAAAAGTTTAACAGATAGAAAAACATTCTCACTCTAGGGCCACTATAGAACCAGATTTGATTAGATCAGATCCAGAGCCCTTAGTGCAACCATTAAAGAGATTTGGTAGAGTACCATGTCAACCAAATTGATACTATGGTTTCTTGGACCAAGATGGTGATCCTATTGAGCTCGATGAGAACAACAAGGATCTGATCACCTATATGGATGCCATGTCAAGGTCTGATTCTGAGTCATGGCTGAAAGCTTGAAATTCGAAATGGAGTCCATGAAAATAAATAATGTATGGACATTGGTTGATCCACCTGAAGGGATAAAACTTATTGGGTGCAAGTGGATCTTCAAGAGGAAGTGAGGTGTAGATGGGCAGGTGGAGATCTATAAAGCCTATCTGGTTGCCAAGGGGTACAGTCAGCATTATGGTATACACTATGATGAGACATTTTCCCTTGTGGCATTATTCAAGTCCATTCAGATTATACTTTCTATAGCACACATTTAGATTATGAAATCTGGCAAATGGATATCCGAACAGCTTTCCTAAATGGTGAGCTTGAAGAGAAGGTGTATATGACTCAACCTAAAGGGTTCATATCCATAGATGAGTCTAAAGTGTGCAAGCTTCATTGGTCCATTTATAGACTAAAGCAGGCTTCTCGTAGTTGGAATATGCACTTTGATAAGTGTATCAAGATGTATGACTTCGCTAGGAATGGAGAGGAACATTGTGTATATAAATGGGAAAATGGTTCTGTAGTTATATTTTATGTTTTGTATGTGGATGACATTCTCCTAATCGAGAATGACATTCCAGCATTACAAGGAATAAAGGTCTGGCTTTCATCTCAATTCTTTATGAAAGACTTGGGTGAAGCCCCATACATACTAGGTATGAAGATCTATAGAGATAGATCTAAAAAGCTTCTAGGACTGTCCTAATCTATGTACATAGACATTATGCTAAAGTTGTTCAGCATGGAGAATTCCAAAATAGGCTATCTTTTGAGAGGTCATGGAATTGCTCTTTCTAAGAAGGATTATGCAATATTTCATGAGGAAAGAGTGCGTATAAGTAGAATTCCATTTACATCGATAGTGGATTCTTTTATATATGCCATGTTATTTACTAGACCAGACATGGCATACTCACTAGGGGTAGTGAGCAAATACTAGTTTGACCCAGGTGAAGCTCATTGGAAAGACATTAAGAACATCTTTAAGTATTTGAGAAATTCTAAGGATCGATGGCTTATTTATAGAGATTCTGACTAAAAACTTGTGGGGTATACTGACTCCAGTTTTCAATCGGATAGTGATGATAGCAATAGTGTATCTGGTTTTGTGTTTACCCTCAATGGTTGAGTAGTCTGCTAGAAAAGTTCCAAGCAACATATAGTGGTTGATTCAATTTGCGAGGCAGAGTATATTACAGCATTGAATGCAGCAAAGAAAGCAATGTGGTTACAAAAGTTCCTAGGCGAGCTGGGAATGGCACCTTCCTTGGATGGTCCTATTTCGATATATTGTGACAGCACTGAAGCCATAGCTCAAGCCAAAGAACTGAAATCACATCAGCGGACAAAATATATTCTGCATTGTTATCACCTTATCTTGGAGATTATTGAACAAGGTGACATCGAACTTTTGAAGATCGATTGTAAGGAGAACTTGATTGACCCCTTCATTAATGCCATTGGAATGCACGAGTTCGATAATTGCAAATGGAAGATAAGAATCATATTTTGTTCCGATTGGTTTTAGTTCTGGTGAAAGTTATTGAGAATTGTATGTCCCAAAGCCAATCATCTAGGTTATAGACCGTTGTGCGACTCATGTATATGTATATGAATTATTGAATTGAATAAAATATTTATTCTTGTTGTTAATCAAATGATATCTTCATAATTGAACTCTTGTGTGATGATGTTCTTTGAGCTACCTTGTATACGATGTAGAGAGGATGCATCATGTAGTTCATAAACTGGTTCATGACCAAAGGATATGCTATTTTAGGATGATTGTGTATCGAGAGTAGGTCGTTGATGTCATGTCTCTTGGTTGTCCTTTTAATAAAGTAGCATGGAGATGCTGGCTTGACATCAAGTGTTGTGTTTTATACTTCACTAAGTGTGACTCTCATACGAGATTCTTTTCCTGCCAAAGAGAAGTTTTGCATTAGAATGTGGACATGAATTATTCCTCTGACTTGAAATCACTATGGCAGCTTACAAGCAACTCACTATGCTTAGGTGCTAGACTACTCGGATTTCTAATCCGGTGATGGAAGGTTGTTGGGTATGGTCAAGTACTTGTATAGCGGTAGTAGGATCAAGATAGGATTGATCTCTCCAAATGGTTTGGATTAAATGCTTAATATGCCTCATTGAGAAAGACCTTGGCCTGGGCATTTCTTGTAAAGAGTTAAAGGGATTCTTTGTTTAAGACAAATTGAGATGGATTGATCAGGGTTGGACAGTTTAACCCTAAGCCATCCGGAGTACTAGGAGATCAAAGGAATAAGTTTAGTGGTATTCCATGTTCGACAGGTTCTTATTACTCTGCAATCTTCGACCTATCTGGATGCCGGGTGTCATTGCTAGATGGCGACTTTGGCTGGTATTGGAAATGTTGCTGTGCTACCAGTTTACTATTTAAACCTACGTGATGGGGACATTAGAGGCCCCAAACTTTAGAAGAGGCATTTCAACCCTCTGTGGTTATCAAATTAGAGTTTAGGATGTGAGTCCAAGTTTTATTCAATTTGTAATTAGGGTATAGTCAATTTGAGTGAGTACATTTGAGTTTTGTGAGTAAGTCCATTAGAGTCCTGTCCACACATGAGTCTTGTATTTAGAATGCCAAGTCAGTTGAGTTAGGTCAAGTTTTGAGTCCTGTAAGTTTTGAAGTTTATCAGTCAAGTCAGCTCATGTTGAGCTAGTTATTTTCTGAGTCTTGTAAATTTTATAGAGAGTCCAATTAAATTTTGCAAGTAGAAGACTCAAGATAAACAAAGATCCAGCCAGCTTAAAGTCATGGAGCCCCACTTAAAGATCATGGAAGACCAAGCAAGAGAATTTGAAGGCCTTGGTGTTGGGAATTGTGTCCCAAAGCCAATCGCCTGGGTTGTATGTGGTTGTGCTGAGTTTTGTATTTATTTTTTGAATTAATAAATTATTATTTTTGGCAGCTCATCACATATTGTATTTCCCTAAAAATGAACTCTTTCCATGTGATGAAGTCTTTAGGGCTACACTGACTTCGATACAGAGAGGATGTATCGACTGGTCCTTAAACCCTGTTCACAACCAAAGGATATATTGTACTGGATGGCAATATATCAAGTATAGGTTGTTGCAGTTCACATTGTTTGGTTGTCCTCTTGACCAAATGAGTATGGTGACACTGATGTGATCTGCAAGTGGGATATATGATATCTCATTGAACGTGACTCCGTGAAGCCCCTTTATGCCAAAGGGATACTCACGATTTGATATGGGTATATGTGTCCCTCTGACCTGAGGTCATCACGGTAGCTTGCAAGCAACTCCTTGTGCTTTGGTGCCGGACTACCCGGATTTTTAATCTTGTGACGGAAGGTTTCTGGGTACAGGCAATTACTTGTGGAGCAGTGATGGACCAAGATGGAATTGACCTGTCTGAACAGTTTGGATTGAATGTCTCGCAGTATCTCAATTTAGCAAATCCTCGGTCGGGGTAGCCCTAGTGAAGAGTCACTGGGCTTACGAGGTTGAGACACGTAGTCGACTGACTCAGTTTGGGTTGGCAGCCCAATATCAGTCATCCTGAGCATTAGAGATCAAAGGGATGAATTATACAGTAACCATATGCCAAAGGTTTAATAGTATGCTCCCGCATCTTTGACCTATCCGGACGCCGGGACCCATTGCTAGATGGTTTCCTGTGCTGGTACTAGAATTGTTCCAGTGCTACCGTTTAGGTTCGAACCTATGAGGTCACACACCACAGAGGATAACTCTTATCTCGGTTTTATGGTCATGGTATTTTTTGGGCACTCTTTTCCCCATCTTTCCCTTGTCTGCGTCAACCAAAAATTGTTTCGGACTGACCAGGACTGTGCCAGGATTTTTTTGAATCAGTTTTGAACTGATTCGAAGCTTGTTTCAGTCTCCAATTGGTTGTGAACCAATTGAACCCAAATTTAATTGGGCTTGAACCGGTTCAATTAGTTTGAACCATAGGGTTTAATGGGATTGAACCTAAATTAGTTTGAACCGGTGGTTTTTTCCTTCCTGTGACCGTTTACACGGTGTATCGCTGGAATGGAATTCCTAGCATCATTTGGCTGAAGTTTTTTTTACCGGCTGGGCATTTTTCTTTTCCTCCTCCCAACGGCTTGCTTTATTTTTTCTTATGGCTGTTTAATTGGTGAATTGGCTACCGGCATCGATTGGCCTCCCAGCCTTTCCATTTCTCTCTTCCCTTGCTGCAACTTATAAATCCCTGCCATCCCCTGGTTCTAAGGATGAAAGACGTGACCGTGTGTGAGAGGCTGAAACAAAACTGTGAGAAGTCTTCTTCCTTGGAGAATTTCTTTTCCATTCCACCGGTGATTTATATGGCTGGGATTTGGTGAGTGATAGGAAGAGAGAACAGCCATTAATCCCTGATATTCTGGTGCTCAATTGCTGGAAGAAGGAAGCTCTGTTTTGCTGAAAACATTTTCAGATTTCAGAAATTCTGTTTCCTTCCTTCTTCCCTCCCACCGTTCCAAGTCTTCCGGCGACTAGTATCGCCCGAGAGACGGGTCAGAGCAAGCCCCTGGCATGGTCCCCCTCTTGAGAGTGTTCGATTAAGCATTTGGAAGCCGGATCAACCTCTTTGCTGCTGTTATTTGTGCTATATTTTGAGTTGCAGGTTTTCAGGTTGCAGAATTTTTGGTGCAGTTTTTGGTTGAAAGGAAGGGCTCCAAACGTTGAATCTTTATCTCCCCTTTAAAGGAAGACCAACCAACTAGTTCCCTTGCTTTTGGTGCTGGATGGGAGATCGAATAGTTGGCAAATTCCATTTTGTTTTACAGCAGCTTTTGGAGAAAAAGAGAGACCCCTCAACGTGCTGGAAGTAGAAGAAAACAGGAATATAATTATTCCTGTTATCCCAGCAATTCCAGCTTTATACCAAGGCTATTCCAGGTAGGAATAAGGTATAGTTTCTAGTTTTATTTCTCATGCATGTCTAGATCTAGGTTTTTATAATTGTTTATAAATATTACATGCTCTTGTACATGCCTAGTATTGCCTATACATGCATCCGGAATTTGTTAGATCCTGTGCGGAGCAGGTAGTTTCCGTTGTGAATTTAAAATTTTTTAAAATTCATGCCTGCTCTCTGCTTTTCATGCTTAGCGTAGGCACCTGCAACCGCATTCATTATCTTTCATTGGTATCAGAGCAAGGTTCAGTTGTAGCATTTCTTGATTGCATGTATAGTTGATTGAAATGTTTAATCTTTGGTATTGTAAATCATAAAGTATGATTTGAGAGTACTTTTAGGAACCAAGTTGAGACCTTCACTATGACCGTGTGTCTTTGACACGATGCGGTTCGTCTGTGTTGGCCTCTTCAGAAGGATCCTTTAAGGAAATCTTGGAATCAGAATTGTTTTAATTAAATCTTTGGCTTATTAAAATCTTTTAGGTTTATGAAATCTAAAACACTCGCATAAACCATTTTGGGTAGATTGGGTTAGTTATCTAATTGGGTCCTTAACTGGGTTAGACCTAGGTTTAGTTGAACCGAATAATAGAAGATTAATCAAATGTTGATTAAGGTCCTTCTTTTGAACTATCTAATAGTTAGAATAGTTGATCCATTCATCTAAAATGGATCCAATTAGTGGCTCAGTGGACGCCCGAGTCTTTAGGCTAATCTGATCGAGTCTGGTAAACCAACTGGTGTCGAGGTAGGTTTGGCATCTGTGATCATGGTTGTATGAGGCTACCTCTTTCCTGGCCAACTTGGTTGGTATCTAGGAAAGATGGTTAATGGCGGATACTCACCCATGATCTCACCTACCTGGCTAGTCGAGTCGACCAGAATTGATTGGAAAAGCTCAATGACTCGAGTTAACCCATGTAACCCAGGTTGATCGGTCTGATTGATCTTTAGGTGCCCATGGATCATTTGTTGATTTATTTCAACCCTCCTGAAATCTAATTGATTCAGTGGGAGGTTGATCCATGTCCTTGTCTTTTCTTCTGTCATAACTAAAATTCCTCTAAAATTATTAGGTCCTTAAAAGACGAAGTCAAAGAGTTGACAGTGTCTTAGCCTCCCATTAAGTTGGATAGAAATGTGTCCACTAGCTTGGTGTGCATCGGCAGTTCCATAGAACGGGTGTACATCCGGCGACTGGAACTTCAATCTGATCGATGATGGTTCAGTGCAACCTATTTAACAGGACCAGGTGGGCCGACCATAGTCGGGCTTGGTCTTTAGTTAGCTGGAAGCATTGGATTTGTCATTTTAATGGTTGGACCTAACCAGAGACCCTCAATAGGAGGCCCCTAGGCCGATTGAGGTGATCTCTGGGGCAAAATAAAATACTGAAGATTGTTTAGGGAAACAATTGGTTTACGAACCTAATATTAGGCTCGTATGTGTGAGCTGGCCATAGTCGGGCTCATGCGACGCCTATTATATTTCAGTACCCACTTGAAAAGATGTTATTTTCATGGATTGGAGTTAGAGGCTACCAATTTGAAAAATTAGTGGGAGAAACCTTTAGACTAAAGTCCAAGTCTTTTGGTTAAATTATTAATTCAATACACTAATTTGGTCTTGTTTTCTTTTCAGATGTCTTCAAATTTATCGCTCCGGTTACTTCTCGATAACGAGAAGTTAAAGGGTCATAACTTTGATAGTTGGTATCGAAGATTAAGAATTGTTCTGGAGCATGAACGGATCCTATATGTGATAACGGATCCGGCACCTGAAATCCCTCCCGCTAATGCACGAAGTGCAGTCAGAGACGCTTATCTAAAGTGGGTCTCTGATTGGACTACTATCCAGTGCATTATGTTAGCGGCGATGAACGACGAGTTCAGTCACAAATTCGAGGAGGCCCAACCTGATGAAATCCTTCAAAAATTGAAGGAATCCTTCGGCACCCCGGATGATGTAGAACGGTACAAAGTGTCTTGTGCCATCTACAACTCCAAGATGCCGAATGGTGGTTCAGTCACTGATCATGTATTGTACATGATCGAGCTGATTGAAATACTAGGCAAACTCGGATGCCCCTTGCACGAGCAGCTCGGCAAGTATGCGATCCTAAATTCTCTACCCTCCTCCTATCTTGACTTTCTTGATCATCACAGAATGAACAAGCCTGCAATAAACTACCATGGTCTTTTGGGGTTGCTGCAGACTTTCGAGAAAGACCACCAACTTAATAAGGGGGTGGTGAATTTAGTGGGAGGAAGTAGAGGTCGTCGTCCCTTTAATAAAGGGAAGAAGAAAATGAATAAAAAGGGAAAGAAGGTGCAGAATGCTCCTAGCCCTAGTCAAACCAGGAAGTATAAGGCTGATCAATCTTCTGTAGAGTGCTTCTACTGCAAGAAGAAGGGACACTGGAAGAGGAACTGTCCTCTTTATATTGCATCCCTTGATCCTAATAGGCCGAGGAAGCATAAGTCAGCTGTACAAGGTATTTATATAATAAAACCTTGTAATTACTCAATTGTTGATACTGCTAACTGGGTATTAGATACTGGTAGTCCAATTCATATTTGTAATTCGTTACAGGGACTTCAAGTTAGCAGAAGATTTGAAGATGGAGAACAGTTTCTGAGCGTCGGGAATGGAAATCGTGTTCCAGTACTGGCGGTTGGAGTCCTGCGTCGTCTTTGAGTCTTGTACTGTCGAACTAGTCGACTGTCACTTTTGTCATAGTTTCATTATGAGCATAATCTCTGTAGGCCTTTTGGCCTATTATGGTTTTGAACTATCAATAAAAGGAGATTTTTGCAATGTTATTTTGAATAAATGTGTTATAATGAAAGCTAGATTAAATAATGGCATATATGTACTATCAAGGCCTGTTAGTGTAATGTACACTTCTTGCAAATGCCCAAGATTAGATAATGTCAACGATTTGTATCTTTGGCACTATAGACTAGGTCATATTAACCAAAATAGGATAAACAAGATGCGAAGAGATGGACTTCTCGAGGTCAGTGATTATGAATCACTGCCCACTTATGAATCCTGTTTACTTGGTAAAATGACCAAGTCACCTTTTTCTGGAAAAGGTGAACGAGCTACAGAACTTCTAATCTAATACATACTGATGTATGTGGACCGATGACAATTAATGCCAAAGGAGGATACAAATATTTCATTACATTTACAGACGACTTTTCGAGGTTCGGTTATGTCTTTCTAATGAGACATAAGTCTGAGTCATTTGAAATGTTCAAACGATACCGTAATGAAGTAGAAAAGCAAACTGGAAAAAGTATTAAAACCCTTTGATCAGATCGAGGTGGTGAATACTTATCTAGTACATTTTTGACATATCTTGAGGAGAATGGAATTCTCTCTTAGTGGACTCCTCCAGGAACACCGCAGTTGAATGGTGTGTCTGAAAGGAGGAATCGAACTTTGTCGGACATGGTTCGATCAATGATGGGCTTTGCAACTCTGCCTCTATCCTTTTGGGGATATGCACTTCAGACAACCTGTTACTTGCTAAATAATGTTCCAAGTAAGTTTGTTGTCTCCACTCCGTATGAGATGTGGAATGGACGTAAACCCTCAATCTCACACATTCGGGTCTGGGGTTGTCTGGCTAATGTAAAACATTTAGATGCAGACAAACTTGGTCCTAAGTCTTATAGGTGTTTATTTATTGGTTATCCTAAGGAAACCAAAGGGTATTTCTTCTACTTGGAGAATGAACAAAAGGTGTTCGTTGCTCTTAGAGCTATCTTTTTGGAAAAGGAGTTCCTTGGAGAAGGAACTATAGCTTCTAAGATTGAACTTGATGAAGTTCAGCCAATAGAAGAACCTACACACTCTAAGGACATCTTGGAACCGACTGTGATTGACTCACACCTTGAACCCATTAGGAGATCTGGTAGAATATCATGTCAGCCGGACAGATACTATGGTTTCTTGGTCCGGGACGGCGATCCCATTGATCTCGATGAGAACAATGAGGATCCGATCACCTATATGGATGCACTTCAGATATCTGACTCTAAGGCATGGCTTGGAGCCATGCGATCCGAAATGGAGTCCATGGAAATCAACAATGTTTGGACATTGGTTGATCCGCCTGAAGGAATAAAATCCATCGGGTGTAAATGGATATTCAAGAGGAAAAGGGGCGCAGATGGGAAGGTAGAAACCTATAAAGCCCGTCTGGTTGCCAAGGGGTATCGTCAGCGATATGGTATCGATTATGATGAGATATTCTCCCTTGTGGCATTGCTCAAGTCTATTCGGATCATGCTTGCTTTGGCAGCATATTTTGATTACGAGATCTGGCAGATTGATGTCCGAACCGCTTTCCTAAATGGGGAGCTGGAAGAGGAGGTGTATATGATACAGCCTGAAGGGTTCACATCCACAGATGAATCAAAATTATGCAAGTTGCAGAGGTCCATCTATGGACTCAAGCAAGCATCTCGAAGTTGGAACTTATGGTTTGATAGGTGTATCAAATCGTACGGCTTCGTTAAGAACGGAGAAGAACCGTGCATCTATAAATGGGTTAATGGTTCTATGATTGTATTCCTAGTACTGTATGTTGACGACATTCTCTTAATAGGGAATGATGTCGCAGCATTACAAGGAATAAAGGTCTGGTTATCATCTCAGTTCTCCATGAAGGGCTTGGGGGAAGCTTCTTACATACTAGGTATGAAGATCTATAGAGATAGATCTAAGAAGCTTTTGGGATTGTCCCGGTCTACGTACATTGACACCGTACTGAAACGGTTCAGCAAGGAAAATTCAAAGAAAGGCTATCTTCCGATAGATTCTGGAATTACTCTTTCCAAGAAGGATTGTGCGAGAACTCCTGAGGAAAGAGAGCGCATGAGCAGAATACCTTATGCTTCTGCAGTAGGCTCTATCATGTATGCTATGACTTGTACTAGACCAAACGTGGCATACTCACTAGGAGTAGTGAGTAGATACCAGTCTGACCCAGGTGAGGCATATTGGAAGGTGGTTAAGACCATCCTTAAGTATTTAAGAAATACTAAAGATCAATGGCTGATTTATGGAAAACCTGACTTGAAACTTGTGGGGTACTCTGACTCCAGTTTCCAGTCAGATAGAGATGATAGCAAGAGTATGTCAGGGTTTATATTTACCCTGAACGGAGGAGCGATCTGCTGGAAAAGTTCCAAGCAGGCAACTGTTGCAGACTTGGTATGCGAAGCAGAATATATTGTAGCATCAGATGCAGCAAAGAAAGCTGTGTGGTTGTGGAAGTTCCTTGGAGAGCTAGGGGTGGCACCTTCCCTAGATGGTCCTGTTCTGGTGTACTGTGACAGCACTGGAGCCATTGCTCAAGCTAAGGAGCCTAAAGCTCATCACCGCACCAAGCACATATTGCGGCGCTACCACCTCGTACGAGAAATCATGGAGCGAGGCGACATCAATCTTCTGAAGATTGATAGAAAAGAAAATCTGGCCGACCCCTTCACTAAAGCCCTCGTAATCAAAGAGTTCGACTATTGTAAATGGAAAATGGGTATAAGATACTCTTCTGATTGGCTTTAGTATAAGTGGGAGTTGTTGGGAATTGTGTCCCAAAGCCAATCACCTGGGTTGTAGGCGGTTGTGCTGAGTTTTGTATTTATTTTATGAATTAATAAATTATTATTTTTGGCAGCTCATCACATATTGTATTTCCCTAAAAATGAACTCTTTCCATGTGATGAAGTCCTTAGGGCTACACTGACTTCGATACAGAGAGGATGTATCAACTGGTCCTTAAACCCTGTTCACAATCAAAGGATATATTGTACTGGATGGCAATATATCAAGTATAGGTTGTTGCAGTTCACATCGTTTGATTGTCCTGTTGACCAAATGAGTATGGTGACACTAATGTGATCTGCAAGTGGGATATATGATATCTCATTGAACATGACTTCGTGAAGCCCCTTTATGCCAAAGGGATACTCACGATTGGATATGGGTATATGTGTCCCTCTGACCTGAGGTCATCACGTTAGCTTGCAAGCAGCTCCCTGTGCTTTGGTGCCGGACTACCCGGATTTTTAATCCGGTGATGAAAGGTTTCTGGGTACAGGCAAGTACTTGTGGAGCAGTGATGGACCAAGATGGAATTGACCTATCTGAACAGTTTGGATTGAATGTCTCGTAGTATCTCAATTTAGCAAATCCTCGGTCGGGGTAGCCCTAGTGAAGAGTCACCGGGCTTGCGAGGTTGAGACACGTAGTTTACTGACTCAGTCTGGGTTGGCAGCCCTATATCAGTCGTCCTGAGCATTAGAGGTCAAAGGGATGAATTATACAGTAACCATATGCCAGAGGCTCGATAGTATGCTCCTACATCTTCGACCTATCCGGACGCCGGGAACCATTGCTAGATGGTTTCCTGTGCTGGTACTGGAATTGTTCCAGTGCTACCATTTAGGTTCGAACCTATGAGGTCACACGCCACAGAGGATAACTCTCTGATCTGGATACCGATTACGATTGGAAATCATCTCGGTTTTATAGTCACGGTATTTTTTGAGCACTCTTTTCCCCATCTTGCCCTTGTCTGCGTCAACCGGAAATTTTTCCGGGCTGACCAGGACTGTGCCAGGATTTTTCTGAATCAGTTTTGAACTAATTCGGAGCGTGTTTCGGTCTCCAATTGGTTGTGAACCAATTGAACCCAAATTTAATTAGGCTTGAACCGGTTCAATTAGTTTGAACCATAGGGTTTAATGGGATTGAACCTAAATTAGTTTGAACCGGTGGTTTTTTCCTTCCTGTGACCGTTTACATGGTTTATCGCTGGAATGGAATTCCTAGCATTATTTGGCTGAAATTTTTTTTACCGGCTGGGCATTTTTCTTTTCCTCCTCCCAACGGCTTGCTTTATTTTTTCTTATGGCTGTTTAATTGGTGAATTGGCCGCCGGCGTCGATTGGCCTCCCAGCCTTTCCATTTCTCTCTTCCCTTGCTGCAACTTATAAATCCCTGCTGTCCCCTGGTTCTAAGGATGAAAGACGTGACCGTGTGTGAGAGGCTGAAACAAAACTGTGAGAAGTCTTCTTCTGTTGGCTCCACCCAGTGATTTTGATAAATAACAAAACATTGAGTGCATATTGTATTCTAATGAGGATTTCAAGTTGTGAGTTTTCAGGAAGAAAGCACCTCAAAATTCCAAAAACTTATGGTGTATGGCATGTAATGGCATGGAGCAATTCTCACATATCCGGGCATCCTCTTCATTGAAAAAGGGCATATAATTATTTAACTATTATGTGTTTATGTATTCATGAATTTTATTTTTGTTTTCGAGGCATTTACACTTGAATATAGATGTTTTCAGTCTCAAGTGTCGACACCTGGACAGTCAAGTGTCGACACTTCAGCGTTTGGCACGGACAAAAATCCTTGGCACGCCAAGTGTCGACACCTATATTCAAGTGTCGGCACCAAGTGTCGACACTTAGGTTCAAAGTGTCGACTCAAGGCCTGAGATTTTTGAAAATATAGAACTTTGTTGTTTTGAGGATTTTTGTGTCAAGTGTCGACACCTGTGCATCAAGTGTCGACACTTGAATGTTCAAGTGTCGACACCCAGAAATCAAGTGTCGATACCTGAAAGCCAAGTGTTGACACCTGATAGCCAAGTGTCAAATCTTGCAGCCTGACAGCTCTAATGGATCTATTTTTCTAGCTTGCAGAAGTTGGTTTTCAAGCTCCAAATGGCTATTTCCAATACTCCAACGTTCACAAACCATTTTTAGAAGGTTTTTGGTGTATTTAATCTCCACCAACCTCATTTTAAAGCAAGAGAAAGCAAGAGAGAAGTGAAGACAAGTCTATTCAAGAGCATTCAAGTCCACTCAAAATCCATAAAGCCAATATTCTCTCCAAACTTCAAATCAAAAGTCTCTTCTAGCTTGATTCCACTGAAAAGCCTACAAGTTCAACCTTACTTCATTCCAAAAAGAGGCATCTTGAAGAAGAGTGAAGACAAAGCATCCTTTTGAGCTTCAAAGATTCAATCTACTCTTGAAGAGAGTTTGTTGTAGCTTTTAAATTTCATATATGTTTTAATTATGATTTAACCTTGCTTTCAAGGGTGCCTATAAAGAAGGTTATTGTGGTTTGTTGGTGAGCCAATGGGACAAAACCAACTAGGGTTAACTTGTGAGCCCGAAGACAAAACAAGTATTTAGGTTTGTTGGTAAGCCTAGGTGACAAAACCAACTTAGGTTTTGACTTGTGAGCCTTGTGAAAAACAAGTCAACTATAAT
The DNA here is from genome assembly GCA_021397845.1 of Areca catechu. Lineage (NCBI taxonomy): Eukaryota > Viridiplantae > Streptophyta > Magnoliopsida > Arecales > Arecaceae > Areca > Areca catechu. Next base: position 175,887,777 of record CM038039.1, on the reverse strand, counting down.
CTGGTGTGGATTATAGTGGAATTCCTAAGGGTGGCTTGGGGAGTGGATGTAGGTGCTAGGTTTGCACCGAACCACTATAAACTTTGTGTTTGTGTGTGATTACTCTTTTCCTCTCGTACTCTTTAATTATTGCTATCATCTTGCATCAAATTTATTATTGCTCACAAGTACCACTGGACCTTCATTTTATTGTGTTAATTTTTTAAAAAGACCCAATTCACCCCCCCTTTTGGGCTTCATTTCTGGGCAACAAGTGGTATCATAGCTCCGGTACTCTCTTGTAGGTCCAAGGATCTTGAGTAAAAGATCATGGCAGCCCCAATAGGCATGGGTATTGTTGAAGGTCAAGCTTCAAACTGACCCCCACTTTTTAATGGCACAAATTACACATACTGGAAGACACGCATGCGCATATTTATACAAGCTCTTGATTATAATTTTGGAGAACAATTGTAAAAGGTCCTCATCAGCCTACAATGATGATTAATGGCATTCTCACTCCAAAAATGAAAGATGATTGGGATGAGAATAACATTAAGCAAATTGAGCTTAATGCTAAGGCAATGAACCTTTTATTTTGCTCTCTTGATCTTAATGAGTTTAATAGAATATTAAACTGTCTCTCCGCAAAAGAGATTTGGGACACACTTGAGATTATCCATGAGGGTACACACCAAGTGAAAACCACCAAGGTTAACATGCTAATTCACACATATGAAATGTTTAAAATTGAACCTACCGAGTCTATCAGTGAGATGTATACTAGGTTCACAAACATTGTGAATGGCATGAGAAGTCTAGGAAAAATAATTTCTAACGGTGAACTTGTAAATAAACTTCTCAGGTCTCTACCAGCTTCATGGGATGCAAAGGTCACTGTAATTGAAGAAGCTAAAGATGTCAACACTCTCCCGCTGGAACAACTGTTGGGTTCCTTGATGACTTATGAGCTATCCCTCAAACAGAAGAACGGAGAGGTGGATAAAAAGAAGAAGATGATCGGGTTCAAATCTACTACTAGAGAGGACTCAAGCGAAGACTCTGAAGAGGATGACGAAGAAGATGAAACGACTATGTTAGCAAGAAAATTCAGAAGGTTTATGAGGAAGAAAAAGTTCAACTACAAAAAGAAACCTCTGAAAGGTGAGCCGAGTAAAGAAAAGGACAAGGAAAAGAAGGAGGAGCAGCCCACATGTTTTAAATGTAAGAAACCAGGGCATTTCAAGGTAGACTGCCCCTTGTTAAAGAAAAGCAGAAGAAAGCTGAGAAAGAAAGCCATGATGGCAACCTGGAGTGAAAGTGAAGACTCCAGCTCTGAGGAAGAACAGCAGGAAGTAGCAAATTTCTGTCTGATGGCCGATCAAGAAGAGGTATGTTCTGAAACCGAGAATGAATTATCCTTTGATGAGCTTCATGAGATTTTTGATGAACTAGTTATAGAATTTCAAAAATTAAAGTCAAAACATAAAGACTTAAAGAAGCAAAATCCGGAACTAGCTAAAACAAATAACAATCTTTCAAATAAAAATGAATACCTTCTAATACAAAATAAAAATTTAAATGATAAGATTATGTCTCTTGAAAAAGAAAAGGATATATTTGAAAAGAAAAGTAACTTACTTTCAAATGAAAAATTGTCAAGACAAAGCAAAGAAATTTTAATAGAAAACAAAAGATATAAAGAAGAAATCGAAAAAATAAATCTTTTGTTGAAAAATTTACTTACAGTTCTGAAAAATTAAATTTGCTATTAAATAACCAAAGAGCAGTATTTGACAAAGCTGGATTAGGATTCAAAACTCATAAGAAATAGAAACTCTTTAAAAATTTCTTTGTGCCTGCATCTTCATCCATTACATGCTATACTTGTGGTATTAAAGGACATAAATCTTATATGTGCAACAAAAGAAAATTAAATAACACTAAGAAAGTTTGGGTTCCAAAAGGAACCAATGCCACTAACCAAAAAGGACCAAAGATGGCTTGGGTACCTAAAGTCTCCACTTGACCTTTATTGCAGGTATGCCTTGCAACCAACAAGAAAAGAATGTGGTACCTTGATAGCGGTTGCTCAAGGCATATGACAGGAGATGTGGAGCAGTTCTCATCACTCACATATCAAAATGGTGGCAATGTAACTTTTGGTGATAATGGAAAAGACAAAATAATCGGTATTGGTAAAATCCATATCACCCCTATCTATTATATTGATAATGTTTTATATGTTGATGGATTAAAACATAACTTGCTTAGCATTAGTCAATTTTGTGACAAAAATTTTAAAGTTGTTTTTGAATCTTCTTTGTGCATTGTATCTAGTCTAGATGACAATGGCAATAAGTTCATCAATCATAGGCATGACAATATTTATATGGTTGATCTTGATGATCTCCCTATTCAGAAAGGTCAATGTCTAGTGGCAATGGAAGCCAAGATCGATGAAACTAGTTGGCTTTGGCATCATAGACTAGGACATGCAAGCATGCATTTAATTTCAAAACTTAGCAAAAAAAATTTAGTACAAGATTTGCCTAAACTCAATTTTGAAAAAGATAAGATTTGCAGTGCATGTCAACTTGGAAAACAAACAAAATCTTCTTTCAAACCAAAAGGAGTAATCTCTACATCTAGACCTTTGGAATTGCTTCATATGGACCTCTTTGGGCCTACTAGAACATCTAGTTTGAGAGGTAAGAAGTTTGGTCTAGTCATTGTAGATGATTTCTCACGTTTTACTTGGGTCATGTTTTTAGCACATAAAGATGAAATGTTTTCTGAATTTATTAGATTTCACAAAAGAGTTTTAAATGAAAAAGGTGTTTCAATAATATCTTTAAGAAGTGATCATGGAACTGAATTTGAAAATGCCGATTTTAGTAAATTCTGTATTGAAAATGGAATTCATCATAATTTTTCTGCACCTATGACACCTCAACAAAATGGGGTAGTAGAAAGAAAAAATAGAACTCTTGAAGAAATGGCACACACCATTCTTTGTGAAAATGATTTACTTAGATACTTTTGGATGGAAGCCATAAATACTGCATGCTATATTTTAAATCGAGTTTTAATTCGACCGATTTTAAAGAAAACCCCTTATGAGCTTTGGAAGGGTAGAAAACCTTCAATCCGTTATTTTCATATTTTTGGATGCCGTTGTTTCATCTTAAACAATGGTAAAGATAATCTAAGTAAATTTGATGCCAAATCATATGAGGGAGTCTTTCTAGGCTACTCCACATCTAGTAAGATATACAGGGTCTTCAACAGAAGGACACTTGTTGTTGAAGAATCCATTCATGTGGTATTTGATGAAACTAACCAAAAATCTTCAAGAAAAGAATATGTACTTTTTGATGAATCAGGTAGCAAGAAAACTGAAGAAATAAACAACAATGAAGGACTTACCAAGGAACAGAATGATGATCAAAACACTGATGGAGATCAAGCACAAGGTGATGAAAATACATCAACTGTTGATCCATTACCTAAAGAATGGAGGTATGCTCATGGACACCCAAAAGAATTAATTATAGGTGATCCATCTAAAGGTGTAAGTACTCGATCATATCTTAGAAATATTTGTGATTACTTAGCTTTTGTGTCTCAAATTGAACCTAAAACTATTGAGGAAGCTGAATGTGATAGTAATTGGATAAATGCTATGCAAGTTGAACTTAATCAATTTAAAAGGAACAATGTTTGGACACTAGTGGATAGGCCTTCAAACACATCAATTATTGGAACAAAATGGGTTTTTTGAAATAAACTTGATGAAAATGGAATAGTAATTAGAAATAAAGCTAGACTAGTTGCCAAAGGATACAATCAGGAGGAAGGGATAGATTTTGATGAAACCTTTACTCCTGTGGCTAGACTTGAGGCAATTAGGCTATTATTGGCTTTTTCTTGTTTCATGAATTTTAAACTATATCAAATGGATGTTAAAAGTGCCTTTTTAAATGGATTAATTGAAGAAGAAGTTTATGTTGAATAACCCCTGGTTTTGAAAGTTCTGAATTTCCAAATCATGTTTATAAACTTCATAAAGCTTTATATGGATTAAAACAAGCTCCAAGAGCTTGGTATGATCGTTTAAGCTCCTTTTTGCTAAAAAATGATTTTGCTAAAGGTAATGTAGATAAAACATTATTTTTAAAGAAAAGGAATGATGATCTCTTAGTAGTACAAATCTATGTTGATGATATAATATTTGGTTCTAGTAATGAATCTCTTTGTCAAGATTTTGCAAGATTAATGCAGGGTGAGTTCGAGATGAGCATGATTGGAGAACTGAATTTTTTTCTCGGACTCCAGATAAGGCAAACCAAAGAGGGGATCTTCATCAACCAAACAAAATACACAAGAGAAATACTCAAGAAGTTTGGGATGGAGAACACTAAGCCATTAGGTACCCCTATGAGCTCTACATGTAGACTTGACAAGGACGAATCAGGTAAGTCTATAGACCAAAAATTATATCGTGGCATGATTGGTTCATTGTTATATCTTACTACCAGTAGGCCAGATATCATGTTTAGTGTCTGTATGTGTGCTAGATATCAGTCCAATCCTAAAGAGTCTCATCTTTTGGCTGTTAAACGCATACTTAGATATCTATCTAGCTCTGTTAAAATTGGTTTATGGTACTCTAGAGATTCTTCATTTGATTTAATTGCTTATTCTGATGCTGACTTTGCTGGGTGTAAACTTGATCATAAAAGTACTAGTGGAACCTGTCAGTTTCTTGGTGTAAATTTGATCTCTGGGAGTAGCAAGAAACAGAACTCAGTTGCTCTATCTACGGTGGAAGCCGAATATATAGCAGCTGGGAGCTGTTGTGCGCAAATCCTCTGGATCAAATAATAACTCGAAGATTTTGGCATTAAACTAACTAAGACACCCATAAGATGTGACAATACTAGTGCAATCAACCTATCTAAGAATCATGTGCAACATTCAAGAAGTAAACACATTGAAATAAGACATCATTTTATAATAGATCATGTACAAAATTCTAATGTAATTCTTGATTTTGTTTGTACTAATAATCAGTTAGCTGATATATTTACAAAGACTTTGAGTAAGGATAGGTTCTGTCTGATTAGAAGAGAGTTTGGTGTCATTGATCCATTCTCCTAAAACTCTCTTATTATCTTTTTTACCTAAATCCTAAAGCTCAAAACCTATTGATTAAAACCCCAAAATTTTGTCAAAATTTTTCCTATTTTTTCTGAATTTTCTCGAATTTTTGGCCAAGTGTCGACACTTGGAAAGTGTCAAGTGTCGACACCTGACCAATTGTCGACACTTGACCAATCCAAAGTGTCGACACTTGCGAATCTGAAACTATTTTTAAACGGACCGAACAAGGGTTTTTTTTGAAATTTTCTTCCCTCCTGATTTCTTGGAACAGTGGTCCCCTCTGTCCAAATCCATCCTTTCACCCCTTAATCCTTCACAAATCAGGTATTTCTCCTTTCTAATTTCATTTTATTTTTCTTTGTTTTTTAGTTTTGTTGTTTTCGAACCAAACAACCGTGTTTTGGGTTTTCCAAATATTTTTCTTGAATCTAACCGGATTTTTGCATATTTTAATGAATTTCTAAAACTCCATTTGAGGGAATAATGTTTTAAATTTGTTTTTCTCGGATTTTCCTCATCTTTTGGTCGTTTTTCACCCCTTTTTCGCAAAAATCACTGTTTCATCAATTTTGGAAAAAATAAAATGATTTTTCATCTAAATTAAGTTTACTAAATTTATTTATTGACTATTTGAAAATGTTTTTCGTAATACATTTGCGACATTTTCGCCTATTTGCTAATACCCTAAGTGTTTAGATCCAAATCCCACATGATTTTATCTTTAGACCTTACAAAAAATATTTTTTTCAAAGATTCAAATGTGTTCTACCTAACAAAATATTTTTCCTTCAAATTTTGCTTGAAAATTTGTCATTTGATCAAAATCTATTTCAAACTTTGTTGATTCTGGTTTTCGAAACCTATCTGAACCTTGTGTTTCTAATCTCTACCTATGGCCAGTCCTTTATTCTAAACCTTTCTTCCTTCTTCCTGGTCAGTTGGCTGTAATGGGTCCTAGGAAGAGACTTGCAGTTAGGGCGAGGCCCAGTCATGGTACTGAGAGGAGATCGAAGGCCAGATTTGATCTTGCACAGTCGAGCAGTATAGCCACACCGAGCTCCCCTCCTGCAGAGAGGATGTTAGGGAAGTCTGTAGCTTCAGGGAGGAGAGTTGACTTGCAGTGCTTCGACAGGCACCACTTTGGTATTAGGGAGATACTCACAGATGCAGGACTAGTACCCTTCTGCACCATGCAGGAGAGATACTATGCTTACCTAGTGAGGGAGTTCTACGGTGCACTGAACTGTCGACGACTATTGTGGACGACATCCGTCAGGGGTGTTCAGATCTCTTTGACTGATGAGCTACTGAGCCGTGTATGGGAGATACCCCGGAGAGGAGTCTTTGCCTTTTCTGTAGATGATAGAGAGGCGGCATTCAGGTGTATCCTTGAGCGAAAGGATGTTCGCAGTATTTTAGTGGTTACCACGAACCAGTTATCATTAGAGATGCGCCTGCTGCACCATATTACTGCACGGATCCTTCTACCAAAGATTGGCAGATTCGATTTCATTACTGAGAGGAGCTGATGGTGATGACCAGTCTGATTGAGATGAGAAAGCTAGATATACCCACCTTGATGTTGACACAGATGCATGATGCTGCCACTCAGCGCCGACACTGTTTGCCATACGGCATGGACTGACCCGTCTTTTTAGAGCTTGTGGAGTATCATTGGAGGGGGAGATCCCCAAGGAGATACTGCACACAGATGTATACGATGAGAGGTCATTGCACCAGATGGGATACAGGATAGTTGGAGGTCGATGGGTTCGCAGAGAGTCTGGCCAGGAGCCAGATGAGGAGGACGAGTTTCGAAAGGCTGAGGCTGGACCATCTGAGCCAGCAGTTCTTCCTCTAGTAGATGTACCATCGACACAGGCAGAGCACCTGTCTCCTGATGCTTCAGCTCCTCCACCACCATCTACAGGACTATCTTTTGAGGAGCATGCCAGAGCACAGTTCTTAGAGATCAGAAGTGAGGTGACTCAGCTGCGTAGCGAGGTCGAGCTTCTACGAGCACATAGTACCTCAGAGCATGCTAAGATTCGTAGATCCATGGAGGAGGGATTTACTCGCATTGAGAGTCTGTTGAGATCACTTATACCTCCTGCAGCACCTGCACCTGCTCGATCTGACGATGATGACGATGATGATGATGATGGCGACGATCACCAGAGCGACCATGCTGATTATGCTGAGGGTGGTGATCAGGATATTGATAGAGCTACAGAGGTAGTGGGCACTGACAGCGACAGTGTGGGCGGTGCTGATGCTTATGAAGTGGTCAGTCGAGATCCTCCTACTACACCAGCTCCTACTATAGCCATGGTTGACGTCTCACCGGATCTTATTGCGCCAGCTGATCGTGTTTCACCTCCTTCTACTAGATCTTCTAGTGTTGTACCCGCCTTTGGTCCTGCCGGCCGCACTAGGAGTCTTAGAGCTTTTGCACCTCCTAGGGCTTTAGCCACCAGATCTAGGATCAGTGCTCCTTTCAGTCTTGATATTCCATCTGATGAGGATTAGCCTCACATATGTCTTTTTGCTACATGTTTGATACATATTTGACTCTGATGATATATGTATGTTTCAGCTCTTTTGTACTAAAAATTTATCTTATATATATGTGTTTTTGTTCAGTACTCTGTTATCTTGAAGATTTTATGCTTCAGTTTACTATTCTTTGGCTCTGATACTCTTTATAATGGTATATTTTAACTCTGATACTCTTTGATATTAGCATAATTTCAGCTCTATTATCTATGTTACTTATTTCTCTGCTATCTTTTTGTATCCATGCTCATTGTGAGGGGGAGGTTATTCCCCTTTCTTATGATTGACAAAAAGCGGGAGAACAAGTATTGATTTTGATTTTATTGAGAAAAAGGTGTATTGTATTAATTATATTGATTTCACCTCGCAAGAATCTTTGAAGTTTACCTTAATAAGAAGTATCTAATTAAGGGGGAGATTGTTTCCTCCTATCTATAAAGTTTTTGCCTCTATTGTGACTAAAATTCATATTTATAAATTAAATGGTTAAAGTTTGAACTATATTGCATATTGCCTCTTTTTCTCAAGGTTTTGTCATCATCAAAAAGGGGGTGATTGTTGGCTCCACCCAGTGATTTTGATGAATAACAAAACAATGAGTGCATATTGTATTCTAATGAGGATTTCAAGTTGTGAGTTTTCAGGAAGAAAGCATCTCAAAATTCCAAAAAATTATGGTGTATGGCATGTAATGGCACAGAGCAATTCTCACATATCCGGGCATCCTCTTCATTGAAAAAGGACATATAATTGTTTAACTATTATGTGTTTATGTATTCATGAATTTTATTTTTGTTTTCGAGGCATTTACACTTGAATCTGGATGTTTTCAGTCTCAAGTGTTGACACCTGGACAGTCATGTATCGATACTTCAGCATTTGGCATGGACAAAAATCCTTGGCATACCAAGTGTCGACACCTATATTCAAGTGTCGACACCAAGTATCGACACTTAGGTTCAAAGTATCGACTCAAGCCCTGAGATTTTTGAAAATACAGAACTTTGTTGTTTTGAGGATTTTTGTGTCAAGTGTCGACATCTGTGCATCAAGTGTCGACACTTGAATGTTCAAGTGTCGACACCCAGAAATCAAGAGTCGACACCTGAAAGCCATGTGTCGACACCTGACAGTCAAGTGTCGACACTTGCAACCTGACAGCTCTAACGGATCTATTTTTCTGGCTTGCAGAAGTTGATTTTCAAGCTCCAAACGGCTATTTCCAATGCTCCAACAGTCACAAACCATTTTTAGAAGATTATTGGTGTATTTAATCTCCACCAACCTCATTTTAAAGCAAGAGAAAGCAAGAGAGAAGTAAAGAGAAGTCTATTCAAGAGCATTCAAGTCCACTCAAAAGCCATAAAGCCAATATTCTCTCCAAACTTCAAATCAAAAGTCTCTTCTAGCTTGATTCCACTGAAAAGCTTACAAGCTCAACCTTACTTCATTCCAAAAAGAGGCATCTTGAAGAGGAGTGAAGACAAAGCATCCTTTTGAGCTTCAAAGATTCAATCTACTCTTGAAGAGAGTTTGTTGTAGCTTTTAAATTTCATATCTATTTTAATTATGATTTGACCTTGCTTTCAAGGGTGTCTTGAAAGAATGTTATTGTGGTTTGTTGGTGAGCCAAAGGGACAAAACCAACTAGGGTTAACTTGTGAGCCCGAAGACAAAACAAGTATTTAGGTTTGTTGGTAAGCCTAGGTGACAAAACCAACTTAGGTTTTGACTTGTGAGACTTGTGAAAAACAAGTCAACTGTAATCTGGTGTGGATTATAGTGGAATTCCCAAGGGTGGCTTGGGGAGTGGATGTTGGTGCTAGGTTTGCACCGAACCACTATAAACTTTGTGTTTGTGTGTGATTGCTCTTTTCCTCTCGTACTCTTTAATTATTGCTATCATCTTGCATCAAATTTATTATTGCTCACAAGCACCACTGGACCTTCATTTTATTGTGTTAATTTTTTAAAAAGATCCAATTCACCCCCCCTCTTGGGCTCCATTTCTGGGCAACATCTTCCTTGGAGAATTTCTTTTCCATTCCATCGGTTATTTAGAGGGCTGGGATTTGGTAAGTTATAGGAAGAGAGAATAGCCATTAATCCCTGATATTCTGGTACTCAATTGCTAGAAGAAGGAAGCTCTGTTTTACTGAAAACATTTTCAGATTTCAAAAATTCTGTTTCCTTCCTTCTTCCCTCCCACCGTTCCTTGTCTTCCGGCGACTAGCATCGCCCGAGAGACTGATCAGAGCAAGCCCCTGGCGTGTTCCCCCTCTTGAGAGTGTTCGATTGAGCATTTGAAAGCTGGATCAACCTCTTTGCTGCTGTTATTTTGTGCTCTGTTTTGAGTTGCAGGTTTTCAGGTTGCAGAATTTTTGGTGCAGTTTTTGGTTGAAAGGAAGGGCTCCAAACGTTGAATAATTATCTCCCCTTTGAAGGAAGACCAAGCAACTAGTTCCCTTGCTTTTGGTGCTGGAAGGGAGATCGAATAGTTGGCAAATTCTATTTTGTTTTGCAGCAGCTTTTGGAGAAAAAGAGAGACCCGTCAATGTGCTAGAAGTAGAAGACAACAGGAATAAAATTATTCCTGTTATCCCAGCAATTCCAGCTTTATACCAAGGCTATTCCAGGCAGGAATAAGGTATAGTTTCTAGTTTTATTTTTCATGCTGGTCTAGATCTAGGTTTTTATAATTGTTTATAAATATTACATGCTCTTGTACGTGCCTAGTATTGCCTATACATGCATCCAGAATTTGTTAGATCCTGTACAGAGCAGGTAGTTTTCGCTGTGAATTTAATTTTTTTTAAAATTCATGCCTGCTTCCTGCTTTGCATGCTTAGCGTAGGCACCTGCAACCGTGTTAATTATCTTTCACTTGGAACCCTGGACTGCAACCTGGAGCATGCTGGGCCGCCCAAGGCCCGTGAGGAGCACCAAGAGGGGCACCAACCCTTATGGCCAAACCCATTGGTCGGCCTCCGTTAGAGTCACCCCTCTTTGGCTAACCAAGAGAAGGAGAGGGAGAGAGAGAGCCTCAGTCAAAAGTGGAGAGCCCTAGTCTATGTTCTTGTGTAGGTTTAGGACTAATGTAATTTTTCATGAATACCCTAACTTGAGCCCCAAGTTTATAAGCCTATTTAAAGGCCTCCCCTCCTCATGTAATTTCAAAATATTGATGAATTAAATTTGAGTTTTCTTTCTTTGCTATGTGCATGCTGTGTGTGAGCTGTATGCAAGTTCTTCTTGTTCCTGTGGCCTAACTCCATCTACAACATCAAAACCCTAGCCGCCCCTTCCTTCCAACCCTTGGCCACCATCATCCAAGAGCCTTTCTTTTCCCTTCTTTCAATTATTCAGTCTTCATACTCCTAGTTTTCTAACCCTAGATGGTGATTTGTAGGTCCCTTATGATGCGGGACTAAGAAATACTAAGATGAGATGAATGATGCAAGTGATTTTTTTTTTTATGATTTTTAAGCTTTCTTATGGATTTAGGATTCCAGAAGACAAACAAGAGTAGATCTAGAGATTCTATAATGATAAAAACTTCTAACAAGCAAATTAGCCTATAAACAAGGATAATGAGAGGACCCCAGGATTGAGAAACCACGTAGGACTTAGCTCTTAGAACAATATCAACTAAGGAGTTTGGGGATTCAAACCTTAATAAACATTATTGCGCCCGATGCCAAGTTCACTCGCTTTCGCGGATGCAGCTTGAAGGATCAAGCCTTCAACCCTATGGATTCGCCGACTTTCCGTCCTATGGTTGTGAAGGCAAGGAAGACCGACTCTGTTGTCCATGGTATCTGGAGGACCTGTGAGTAACCAAGAGAAGGGTTAGGAGTCATCAAGAAACAAGCAAGAGATGAGGGAATGAATGTTGAGATTGGTGGTGGATGGACTTCTTCTTGCTAGGCTCCCAAGTGGATCAACTAGATGGCTTCTGAACTTGAAAAAAGGTTGGTGGCTTGAAGATGGTAACTTAGGGCCTTTCACCCCATGATGCCCCGAAGGACAAAGGCACTCCCTCACGGAGATCCTAGTCAAGAAGACAAGGGCTAGAAGAAAACTTCTCAAAAATTTCTTTCATTTCATCAATAATAATCCATACAAGGGAAGGGTAAGGACCTTTATATAGGCACCATAAAACCCATTCAAATTCAAATGAAAAAATTACAAGGCTTCATGAACAGGGCACCCAAATTCTGATTTCTTCTTCTCTTGGCCGACCAAGGTCTTGTTTGCTTGATGGCATGGCTTGATTTGGGGCTTGAAAGATGGGAGTTGTCTTCTTGATTTGAGTTAGCGCACTTTAGGTCAATGCATTTCTTCGATAGCCGACCAAGCACATTGGGAAGAAGGCTTGATATGGGGCTTGAAACAAGAATCATTTCTTCATTGCCCATTGACCTTCCTTGGCCGCCAATAGCTCCTTTGGGAAGAGGCTTGATAGGGGGAGGGAAGGGGATGCGGGATGACTTTAAGACTGCTAAACATCCATGGAAAACACCAAAATAATTTTTTTAATTTGTATTCATGAGAAAAAGATGTTTCATACTAGAGGGGATGGGTGGTATTTAGAGATTCACCCCAGGGTACATGACTTGAAGGCTAAGAAAACCCTGACTTGTGGGCCAAGAAACCTTGGTGGGCCTGGTCAATAGTGAGCCTATCTGGGACTAGAGCTCTTTCTTGCAGGCTTGACGGCATGAAAGGGCCCAAGTGCATGAAGGCTAGCTCTGGTTGGGAGGGCCTGGTGAATCTCTTGGTTGCTGACTCTCCTCTTGAATGAAAACTACATGGACTCGATTAGACTCGACTGGACTAAAAACTGGACCTGACTAAGTGGACTCAACTAGACTCAATTGTCTCACTTTATTACAGAACTCAAATAAAAAAAAATAAAATAGACTTTTGGTCCCCATCATTCCCCTGCAGTAGGGAGATCTCGACTCCATCGAGTCAAGCTTAGTGGGGATGATGGAATCGAAACTAATCAAACTAAAGCAAAGAGGCTAGTTTTATTTTTTTTTCATCTTTCCTTCTTTTTTTTCTTTTTCTTCTCTGAATTTTTTTTTTTGGCCTTGCAATCTGTGCAGCTATAAAAGGCATGCAGTTTTGAGATCTATGCTACTTTGAGGAGCATGCAACATAGAAGTCAGCAAAGGAAAGGGACAACTGCTTTCACATTCGTGCGATGCCCATCCTCCCCTTTCTCCTTTCTCATGGACCGACAACAGGGAATACGGAGGCTGGCAGAGGGACTCGTCGGCGTCGGTGCTGGGCAGGGGACGGTTTGCTAGGGCGGCAACGGAGTTGGCAGCGACCGATGATGGCAGCGGGGTGAAGAGGCTTAGCCTGGGCGTGCGTTCGGAGGAGCTCAGCCTGGGCGTGCATCCGGATGGTGAAGACATCGATGAAGGCAACGGTCTGGTGAAGGGAAACAGTGAGCGATGAGGTCCCGACGGTAAAGGAGATCCACGACTCGTGACCAGAGATGGGAGAGTGGAGGCGGTGAGAGCAGTGTCGTGTGTGGTCTGGTTGTAGGCTTGGAAAGCAGTAGAGATGATGTTGGGAGGGGAAGGGGGGATGCTACCATTGCCTGGGGCTTCTCCTCCTTATCTTCTTCATCTTCTACATCTTGCGGTGGGGCCGGTGATGATAGAGGCGGTGGGGGCATGGGCGGCGGTGGGTGGAGCATCTCAGGTCTTGGCGGGGCAAACACCCCACCTGCCAGCATCGTAGGTCTGGGGAGCGGAGGAGCATGCATGACAGGCCTCGATGGTGGTGATGGGACATGCATGATCTGAGGGGTTGGAGGTTCCATGGGTCACTGCCCGAACTTGGGTGGTGGCACGAGGAAGGGTGCGAGCGGCTGAGGCTGCATCATGCTAGAGGCAGGGCCTCCGACACCGTGGTTGGGGCCACCAAGGCCAGGCTGGGCCGGAATGATGGGGAAGACAGGATGCTGCGGTCGGCCGTGTGGCCTAGGCCAGGGCCGACGAGGGCGGTGGCCTGGGTATTGGCACGGGACTCGTCAGATGGGTTGGGGCATCGACTGCTGGCGGTGAGCAAGAATAGGGCATCAACCAGCAGGGGATGGGAAGCTTCACGCGATGGAGGCAGAGGAGGGGTTCAGGCATGAACTTCTGATTGGCGTCGGTGGAGGCTTGCTTCACGGGCAACAGAAAGGAGAGGGGCTCGGGTGCAGGGTGTTGATGGACCTTGGTGGATGATCGAGGTTTAAGAAGCCTTGCATAGGAAAATCTGAATGCGAGGAACGATGGGAAGCATGGGAGGAAGAGAAAAACCCAAATTCGCTAGGCTCGATACCAAGTTGATGCTGGATGAGAAGTGGGAGAGGATCACTGACGAGCATAGACGTCACTAGGGGATTAGGGCTTGCACTCAAGAATAGGTAACCCGTGCATCACGCTTGCTCCAATCTGGAGAAAAACTCAAAACACAACCAAGATATTTCTTTTAATTTGTATTCATGAGAAAAAGATGTTTCATACAAGAGGGGAGGGGTGGTATTTATAGAATCACCCCAGGGTACATGACATGAGGGCTAAGAAACCCTGACTTGTGTGCTCAGAAACCCTGGTGGGCCTGGTCAACAGTGGGCCTTTCTTGGACTGGAGATCTCTCTTGCAGGCTTGGCGGCATGAAAGGGCCCAAGTGCATGAAAGCCAGCTCTGGTTGGAAGGGCCTGGTGAATCTCTTGGCTATTGACTCTCCTCTTGAATGAAAATTACATGGACTCGATTGGACTCGACTGGACTAAAAACTTGACCTGACTAAGTGGACTCAACTGGACTTAATTGTCTCACTTTATTACAGGACTCAAATAAAATAAAATAAAATAGACTTTTGGTCCCTATCAGAAGGGAGGAAAGGATCAAGGAATGGTGCTCACAAATTCAGCATTTCCTTCTTGCCTTGGCCGCCCACTTGTCATGATGATGTGGTGCCACATGGGATGGATGAGGAGGTGCTCAAGGGCTAAGGTGGCATCCTTCAAGGTGTGGGAGATGGCTTGACCCATTAATAATTGGACTACACTCAATGACCACTCATTTTTCAAATATGCTTGGGCATAATCTTCGAGTAGACTCGGGTTTGGACCAATTCAGCTAAATACAGGGTTTATTGACCTTGCTTGACCACATTGGCTAAGGAATAAGACCAAGACAAAAGTATATGACTCAGAATAAAATTGCCTAGACTTGAAGCCTTATTATAAAACCCAACAGACTAAGACCCTAGTCAGAGATCCATAGAGGGTTGAGGAGCGTCTGTCTGATTCTAGTCCCACAACACGAACCTTTGTTAAGATAGGAGGTAAGGTGTTCAAGATCATAATAGATAGTTGGATTTGTGTCAATACCATCTCTGCCAGTACAGTGAAATCTTTAGGATTGACCCTAGTTTCCCATCCTAGCTCCTATAAGGTTTCTTAGGTAGATTCTACCTCCATCCCAATCAAATCTAGATGCCAAATCTTGATCAAATTAGAAACATATGAGGAGAAGATTTGGTGTGATGTCCTTCCCATGGGAGTTAGTAGTATTACCCTAGATCGACAATGGCTTTATGATCATGATGCAATCTTGTTTGGTCAAACCAATACCTATACATTTAGTCACCATGGAGAGAAGTTTGTGATCCACCTGACTCAACCTAAAGACCCATTTAGGGGAGCTTCTAGTATCCTTAAGGAGAAGAAAATAAGAGTTAATTTAATTAAGGCTTAGGAATTAGAGAAAGAAATCCCTAAGCCCATTGATATTGTAGAGTTGAGTACAGTAGAAGAGAAGCTAAAGAGTGAATCAATTTAGGAATCAAAAGAAAATGATCCTGAACCCACTACAAAATTTGAAGAAGTGACTAAGACAGGATCAATCATAATAGAGGGTTCAAGAGAGTTGTCTATAGAGGAGGTCCACGAACAAGTCCCTAAGGAACAACCCCAGGAGGTAGACATTAGTTTAGGAGACTTTCTTTCCAAAGACCTTCCTAATGACCTTTCAACTAGTGCTGAGCCTGATAAGTCCATAAACCTAGTCAACTGTCCACACCTGCACTGAACACCATATAGCATATGCATCGGGATATTAGCCATAAGAGTAATTTAAGTAATTAAACATCTAACAAACTGGCTAAATCCCGAATAAGAACCAATGGATTCAATGTAAAAAATTCTATCTTGGTTCGGCTTAGGCCTAAAAGGAAGTTTCATGCTTGCAGAGCTGGAACCTTAGAAGTGATAGGGAAGGTAGGATCCCATGTGCATGATTTGCCCTTGGAGTTTGGCTTTAGCTCTACCTTTAATACCGCATACATGATTAAGTCTAGGGAACCGATAATGATTCCTAGTGAGGCCTTTGAACCTACCCCATCCATTGAAAGTGAGCCAGACCCTAAGTGTCGACCTATAATTTGGCCTAAGAGAGGAAAACAGATTGAGCGTGTCCAAGACAATCGAGCTTCCATGACCCGGGATAGCGATTTTCAATGCAACCTTGTTCGTCGGCAAGGTCTACCAGGATCCGACGCTTTGTGGGATAATCAAGAGGACTTGCTGTGCCTCCACTCAGACCTTCTTAAGAGGCACCAGGTTCAATGTGACCCTTACTCGACGGGGTTGGGTTCCTGCCATCCCAGGAGAATTGATGGGGACATCATAGGCCCCAGACTTTGGCAGAGGCATTTCAACACTCTGTGATTATCAAATTAGAGTTTAGGATGTGAGTCCAAGTTTTGTTCAATTTGTAATAAGGATTTAGTCAATTTGAGTGAGTTCATTTTAGTTTTGTGAGTAACTCCATTGGAGTCCAGTCCACACATGAGTCCTGTATTTAGAATACCAAGTCAGTTGAGTCAGGTCAAGTTTTGAGTCCTGAAAGTTTTGAAGTTTATTTGTCAAGTCAGCTCATGTTGAGCTAGTCATTTTTGAGTCCTGTAAATTTTATAGTAAGTCCAGTCAAATTTTGCAAGAAGATGACTCAAGATAATCGAAGATCCAGCCAGCTTAAAGTCATTGAGCCACACCTAAAGATCAATGAAGACCCAGCAAGAGAATTTGAAGGCCTTGGAATAGTGGACCGCAACCTGGAGCATGCTTGGCCACCCAAGGCTCATGAGGAGCATCAAGAGGGGTGCTCGTGGGGACACCAGGATCAAACATAAATCACTGGATCACATATGGTTTACTTAGTCATGTGTCAATGTTTTGAAAGTTTTGTAATTGAGTCCTGTAATAAGTTGAGGTTAGTTGATTTGTCTCAACCCTCAACCTTAGTCCAGTTTTGAGTACTGTACAACAGCTATGAGTCTAGTATGAGCCCAATTTTTGAACAGGAGATAATGTTACCTTATTTTGGAGTTCCACCAGGCCACATCCAGGAGTTAGAGGCCACCACATCAGCCCATTGGATTTTGTGTGACAACCTAGGATCCAAGATGCTTCCAGAAACCATGATTCTTTCCAGATGTCCTCTAAATGTCCAGATTCCAACATAGATGCTAGGGAATATTCCTAAACTAGGGCATCCATGATTCTAGATGTCCACCTGCATCCCAGCCCAAGGAAATCAAGCCCAGGCGCCAAGTCCAAGCACTAAAGAATAAGATTCCCTGGAATATTGCTGCTACTGGCTACTAGGCCAACCCAGCTTCCAAGAGGCCCAAGCCCATGTTCCAAGCCCCTTTTGGCTGGCCCCTTGCTGCCCCTAGAAACCCAACACGCCCTCCTAGGCATCCTTGAAGTGTTGACCAAGTCCAAGATGTCTCCTTGAGTGGAATAGTCAAATCATGAAGGGAGAAGGAGAAGACTAGGTCAAATCCTAACCTAGTTGGGACTTATGCCCTTAATTGTTTAAAGATTTGTTTTTCTAGCCTAGCTAGGAGAGGACTTGTAACACAAGTGTGTAACCCTAGTAAGAGGACATGGAAACTATATAAATACCCCACCCCTCCCCCTCTTCTAAGCAATTTTTATTCATGATATCAAAATCCTGGTAAATTTATCTAAGCTTGCGAGCTTGTGTGTTACTTTTGTTTTATTTTTTCTTTGGTTACTATTGTTCTTCGCCAAATTCCTTGATGCCCAAGCATCATTCCACACCCTAACTCACTACCATCCAAGCTTTCATGGTGGGGGCACCAGGATCAAACACAGATTACTGGGCCCTATTTGGTTTACCTAGCCATCTGTCAAATTTTGTAATCAACTAGAATTGAGTCCTGTAATAAGTTGAGGTTAGTTGATTTGTCTCAACCGACAACATAGTCAGCATTTTGAGTCCTGTAAATCAGTTTTGAGTCCAATATGAGCCTAGTGTGAGTTCACTTCTTGTACAAGAGAGGAGGCTATGCTATTTTGGAGTTCCACCATACCTTATTCTAAAGCCAGAAGCAGTTACACCAGCTTAAGGGAGTTCAATCGACACCCAGGTGCCTTGATTGTGACTTGATTTTCTCTGGGTGCCATTTCAGATGCCAAATTCCCTCCAGATGCTTCCAAGATATTTCATATGCCAGGAGCCCATGTTTTCCAGGTTATTCCAGCACTCCAAGCCTTAAAATCAAACCCAAGGGCCAAGCCAAAGCCATTAAGAAGCAAGATTCCAGCCAGATTCCCTGGAATATGCCAGCCCATGTGCCCAACCCCTGGAAGCCCACCTGGACCCCTTAAATTTTCGTCCAAGCCCATGAAGGAGGCATATTTGCTGCTGCCCCAAGGTCCAAAAATGAATTTGAGGAGTTTGACCAAGTCCAAGCCAAGTTGGAAGAGGAAAGAAGAGAAGACTAGGTCAAAATTCTAACCTAGTTGGGATTTCTAGTCCTTTTAAAACTTTGTAATTCTAACCTAGCAAGGAAAGGACATGTATTCCAATTAGGAAGAGGACTTGTAACCCAATTGTAACCATGGTTAGTGAGGGCATGATAAATCTATAAATACCCCACCCCTCCCCCTCTTGTAAGTATCTCTTTCTCATGAATACAATTTTCTGAAATTTGAGTTATTGCCTTGTGTTGGTGTTTTGTTTTGGTTCTTTGGTTTGTGTTCTTGTGTTTGGACGAATTCCTTGCTGCCCTAGCTTCCTTTCACACCCTAGCTCATTACCATACAAGGCTTCACATGTCCAAGGAGGAGTGCCCTAATGATGCAGAATGAATGCTCTGATACCAAAATGATGCAGAACGAAAGAAGAGATGATGCGATGCGGAAATAAATTAAGATTAATTCTTCTTTTTTTTATATATATATTTTCAGAAATTGGCTTTGACTCAAAGGAAAGCTAAACTAAATTGAAAGAAACTAGGTAATAATTGAAAGCACAATTTAAAAGAAACTAGGTTATCAGAGTGGTTCAGAAGTAACGGATCGCTGGGGGTTGAGAAACTCCCAGACCTAGGGTTTCGCTCTGAACTTTCAACAGGACAGAAATAAAGAGAAGAGATGGTTTACCAACTAGACAGTGATCTTCACAAAGTTTGGTGGAAGAACTCTCTCGAGCAGGTTGTTTGATCCTCGGATTCGGATATCTTCGTAATAAATCCTCCAATACTGGTCCTTTGGCTGAGTCGGCTTCTCCTGAACTCAAGATCTGGGAAAGAAGAAGAACAAGTGATGGAATCAGATACTCGAGGAAGGATTTACCAGATTGAAAAACTTGAAAGCTGATGTTGCTGAAATCCGGATTCTCCTAAAGGTTGATCTGGCTCCCTCTGGAATTTGCTCTGAATCTGAAGTATCCAGACTGGACCTGGATGCTGGTGGTCGGCCTTGACTTGGAGAGAGTGGCCGTGGGAGGTGGGATAGGCTAGGGTTTGGTGGAGGGAGGAGAATTATGGGCGGCTAGGGTTTTGGAGTGAAGTGGCGAACCTAGGGTTTTGGGGTTGGAGATCTCACACCTCCTCAAGGTTCCTGGGGAACCTGGATTTACTCCCTCACGGAGCTCAACACCTGGATGCAAGTGCGGAAGAGAGAAAACATAGAGTTTGCTCACACAAAAATTGGATTCATTCATCAGATTACTTTAAAATTTATAAGAGGGGTTTAATTTATAGGACTTTACAAGAGAGTAGGGTTTTACATCTTCCCATGTGGGACTAATGAGGGGGATCTTCAAATTAGGTTTGTAGGATCAATTCCCACACATTATGGCCGGCCAAAAGGTTCCAAAACTGCTGATTGGTGGCTTCAAAAGGAAAGTGGGTGGCGCCTCCTAGCCTTGCTTTTCAAGAAAAAATATTTTTCCTTCTATGCTCGGTCTTATTTGGAAGTATTTGGGCGCCTCCTAACCTTGCTCTTCAAGAGAAATTTCCTTCCTTTCATACCTGGTTTTATTTGGAATTACTTGGGCGCCTCCTAGTCTTCCTCCCTAAGCTTTGCTCCTTTCTTTTCATAGCATGGCTCTTATGGAAACTCCTTGGCCGCCCCCTTGAATTGTAGATCCCAGATTGTCTTCTCCTTAAGTGGCGCATGAGAGAAGGGACCTGCTATCTTATGGTGTGGGGACCAGAGCATACTGGATGGAGATATGGCGCCCCCTGGACTCAGGTGTGTGGCTGGGAGTGTGGCTGGGAGTGTGGTGCCCACTTGCTTGGCCTTGGGAGAAAATGTGACACCCAGGTTGAAGTCCTAGACCACTACTGAGTCAACATGACTCAACAAAAATAAATTGCAGGGAATACAGACTCAAGCTAAAATTGAGTTGATCAAGTCAACCCTTATTACAAACCAGAAAACCCTAATTCTTCGGGCAAGGTCAATCAGAGATCCAAATGGAGCTCTGAAGTCTTCTTCTGAGTCTGGTGCCCGCACCAATTCTCCCGGGGTGGGAGGAACTCAACCCTGTCGAGTGTGGATCAAGTTGGCTCTGGTATCTCTCCAAGAGGTCTGGGTCCAATTCTTGTAATTCTTCTCGGGAGATCCAAGAGTCATCAGAATCTGGCCTTCCTTGCCAGCGGACCAGGTATCTTTGGTATCGTCGATTACGAGTAGAGATAACCTGATCATCCAGGATCTTTTCAATCTGCTCTTTCCTCACATGCCAGTTTGTTGGTGGACACACAGGGTTGGGTTCACTCTCAAGAGCGGGATTAGGTTCAAAAGGCTCACTGGGAATCACAGCTGGCTCTCTATACTCTACTAGGTCTGTAATGTTGAAAGTGGAGCTAATGCCTAGTTCTGGAGGCAACTCGAGCACATAGGCATTGGATCCTACTCTCTTCACCACTCTAAATGGTCCAGCTCCTCTAGCATGTAACTTTCTAACAATTCCAGGAGGAAACCGTTCAGGCCTTAACCTAATCATTACATAGTCTCCCTCAACAAAAGTTTTGACTCGCCTTTGAGAATCAGCCAACTTCTTATAAGTTTCATTACTTAAAGTTATTTTGGCATGAATTTCTTTATGCAAGTCCTTTACATGCTATGCAAGTGCATCAAGAGACTTGTGTGTGTGGGCTAATAGTGAAATCAGATCAAGTGGTGTGTGAGGCTTGTATCCATGAACAATTTCAAAGGGACTCTAGCCTATAGACCTATTGATCGAAACATTGAATGCAATTTCAGCCATGGACAAAATACAAATCCCAATTCCTGGTGCTCTCAATCAAACCAAAATCTGAGCCAAAGCCTGGTTAAGGGTCAAGAAAAACTAAACTAGACTGACGATGCATTCCTAAAGAATGGACTTTATTCCAAAGGAACCCTAGGTCTAAACCTAACAAACTAAGGCTCTCTAGGTTTGACCTTAGGTCGGAGGAGGGCATTCAGAGCATGAAAACTTATTATGGATGCCTAGTAGGTGCCATAAGGTCTTCCAGAAGTAGGTGGCAAACCTAATAGGTTCTGACACATGGTTCACTCTAAAGACTTCGACAAAGTATACTTGGATGGTGTAAGAAGCATTGGAAGTCCTAGAGAAAGGGAGGAAATATGAGGTTGAGTCTCGAATTACCTGTTGACTAAAAGGGGTGACCTGAAGGTTTGAATGGTGATCTATGAGTGTCAACTAGTCATCCTTACGAAAGAAAAAGTTTGCTACTCCCAGGAATGGATCAAGAGATGGTTCGGAAAGTAGCCTAGGACATGTGATTGCAATAGTTAAGGTTTGTTCTCTAAGCAAATAATGATCCACTTTCTCAAGAACTGGATTTGAGAATGATTCATGGAAGGGCCTATGGATGATGACCTCAAGACTTGAAATTTGACCTATGGGTGCGGAAAGGTATACTCTATAGAAGGGTAGGTCAGTCATGCGAAGGAAGGGGTCTGGGGCCATAAGGAGGACTTCTACAGGACTGGGTGAATCAATCCGCTCAAGAAAAGGATGTCCAACTGAGATTACGGGAGAGACCTTAGTGGCTGAGCATGGGACAAGGTCCAATTGTAAGAGGCTTGATTCAATCATCCTAAGGAGAGGATCTACCATAGGGTGGGCAAACTTAAACAGTTTAGTGCAAAGATCTTCAATTGGTACTTGGGGAATGACTGTCATTAGAGGATACGAACTGATAGCTCGGGCTAACACTATGAGTTCTTCCTGGGGGTATTTGACTAAAGGAACCTGATTCTCACAAATCTCTTGAATTTCTGAACTAGGTCCTACCACTTGGTTGCTCTCCATGGTCTCCTCAGGTAAGGAACCAATAGTATCGATGTCACATTCTTCAAGTTCTTCCCCCTCATATTCATCAACTAGACTTAAGCCATCATCATATACTTCCTCGATGCCATCTTTAATGGATTTCGAGTCAGTGGTAATCGGGTCAACTGTTTCTGGGCTTGTCATACCTAACCTTTCTTCCTCATTGGTAGGCTTGGGTTCTCCCTCATTAATGTCATCCTTAGGATTCTTACCACTTAGCTGTGCACAAGCCAGTCCTATGCATGGGCACTGACTAGATTTATGGCCTCTTTCTTCATAAAACCAACATTCTTGCGATATAGGAACCTGGGTCACACTGGGTTTCAAGCTAGTAGAGACCTTACTTGGGCATGGGTGTGGATCTAAATGGTTTGATCTAGAAGACTTTGGTTGTTGAGTGACTGGTCTAGAATATTGTAAGGACCTCTCGTAGACACGATCTACACTATAGATATCATGGTTAGGCATCCTAAGGTTAGGCTCGGGATCACGGTATAAGGTCCTCCTAGGCTCCTGGCATGGGTGAGGTTGGGGCTTATTAAATTTTGGATCAGGGGTCCAATTTTGATGTCTACATTTCTCAAGTACTTGGACTCGATCTCTAAACTGGGAAAAACCCTCATTCATATCCTGACTCAATTTGGTCATACTTTCGGTAAGATTTCTAACCATGGCCTCTAAATCTGGTTGGGTTTGACCAGGTTGGTAGGGTACTCCATTCCGGGTAGACATGATGATGTAAGCAAACACACCAGATGAGACTCAACTGAGATGACTACGGGCTAACTAGACCTAGAGCCCAAACTAGATGCCCAATCAGAGTGGCAAGCTAGCCTGTAGTAACTCGGAACTCAGCAAGGCAGGTGTAAGGGGAGTGTTAGGTCCCTAAATGCCAATCCTAGACACCAATCAGAGATTGGCCAGGTAGGCAGACCAGCACACAAGCCCTTCAGGATAGAATCCATGAACCACCGTTCTAGACACTGAGTACAAAGCACACACAGAGTAATTAGACAAACTGACTCAACATTAGCCTAGACCCGACTTGTTGGTGTCCCTAGCCCACTAGGGCAAATAAAGTCTAATAAATTTTAAAATTAGGCTTAGGATCGAATGAGGGGGTGGTGGTTTTGGGCTAAGGAGAGGTTATCAACTCCTCCCCTTATCTTAGATGCTCAAATGCCCTTAAGATGAATTAGGAGATGATCACTAAAAAAATTGAATTACAGAAACACAGAAACAGAGTTGCAGTAATTTAACTCTCAAAAATTTTATGAAAACCAATAAATCACACGAAAATTATGCAAAATAGATTCAATTATACTGGTTGTAGAAAAATAAAAATCATGCAATTTGGAATTAACGGCAATGAGAAACAATTCCTGCAATAGGGCAGTTATAGAATAAAAACAGAGTGCTTCCCCCGTTTATAATTCCTGCTACGAAGTTGTAACCCAGCGGATCCCGTACACGGTCTAGGAACACCCCGTGGAATGGGAAGAGGAGGTTTGCACCTCGCTTCGTTCCTAGAACCAGACGTCCTGGGGAGTCTACTTCTAGCAGACAAAGTAAAAGGGAGAGACACTCAAACAAGCAAACAAGACAGAAACCCTAGACAGGCCTCTGCTACCAAAAATGATGCAGAATGAATGCTCTGATACCAAAATGATGCAGAACGAAAGAAGAGATGATGCGATGCGGAAATAAATTAAGATTAATTCTTTTTTTTTTATATATATTTTCAGAAATTGGCTTTGACTCAAAGGAAAGCTAAACTAAATTGAAAGAAACTAGGTAATAATTGAAAGCACAATTTAAAAGAAACTAGGTTATCAGAGTGGTTCAGAAGTAACGGATCGCTGGGGGTTGAGAAACTCCCAGACCTAGGGTTTTGCTCTGAACTTTCAACAGGACATAAATAAAGAGAAGAGATGGGTTACCAACCAGACAGTGATCTTCAAAAAGTTTGGTGGAAGAACTCTCTCGAGTAGATTGTTGGATCCTCGGATTCGGATATCTTTGCAATGGATCCTCCAATACTGGTCCTGTGGCCGAGTCGGCTTCTCCTGAACTCAAGATCTGGGAAAGAAGAAGAATAAGTGATGGAATCAGATACTCGAGGAAGGATTTACTAGATTGAAGAACTTGAAAGCTGATGTTTCTGAAATCCGGATTCTCCAAAAGGTTGATCTGGCTCCCTCTGGAATTTGCTCTGAATCTGAAGTATCCGGACTGGACCCGGATGCTGGTGGTCGGCCTTGACTTTGAGAGAGTGGCCGTGGGAGGTGGGATAGGCTAGGGTTTGGTGGAGGGAGGAGAATTATGGGCGGCTAGGGTTTTGGAGTGAAGTGGCTAACCTCGGGTTTCGGGGTTGGAGATCTCACACCTCCTCAAGGTTCCTAGGGAACCCGGATTTACTCCCTCACGGAGCTCAACACCTGGATGCAAGTGTGGAAGAGAGAAAACACAGAGTTTGCTCACACATAAATTGGATTCATTCATCAGATTACTTTAAAATTTATAAGAGGGGTTTAATTTATAGGACTTTACAAGAGAGTAGGGTTTTACATCTTTCCATGTGGGACTAATGATGGGGATCTTCAAATTAGGTTTGTTAGATCAATTCCCACACATTATGGCCGGCCAAAAGGTTCCAAAAATGCTGATTGGTGGCTTCAAAAGGAAAGTGGGTGGCGCCTCCTAGCCTTGCTTTTCAAGAAAAAATATTTTTCCTTCCATGCTTGGTCTTATTTGGATGTATTTGGGCGCCTCCTAACCTTGCTCTTCAAGAGAAATTTCTTTCCTTTCATACCTGGTTTTATTTGGAATTACTTGGGCGCCTCCTAGTCTTCCTCCCTAAGCTTTGCTCCTTTCTTTTCATAGCTTGGCTCTTATGGAAACTCCTTGACCACTCCCTTGAATTGTGGATCCCAGATTGTCTTCTCCTTAAGTGGCGCATGAGAGAAGGGACCTGCTATCTTGTGGTGTGGGGACCAGAGCATACTGGATGGAGATATGGTGCCCCCTGGACTCAGGCGTGTGGCTGGGAGTGTGGCGCCCACTTGCTTGGCCTTGGGAGAAAATGTGACACCCAGGTTGAAGTCCTAGACCACTACTGAGTCAACATGACTCAACAAAAATAAATTGCAGGGAATACAGACTCAAGCTAAAATTGAGTTGATCAAGTCAACCCTTATTACAAACCAGAAAACCCTAATTCTTCGGGCATTGTCAATCAGAGATCCAGATAGAGCTCTGAAGTCTTCTTCTGAGTCTGGTGCCCGCTCCACCTAGGCCGCCAAGCAAGGAGATCTTCAATAAGCTTCAAACTGCCCTCTTCTACCCCTAATCCTGATTCCTTTCAATCCATAGGTCCTTTTCTTATTTTTTAATTGCTGTTTCAATTAGCCATGACACTTGTAGGATCCCTGAGGTGCTTCTCCTCCCCTGAGGAGGCCTTCTTTGCTGCCCGGACTGCCTATATCAGCCATCAGATTTGTGGGAAACAAGTCTTCTTCTTTTAGGCTCCGATCAGAGTTGTGAGTGAACCCTGCTGCTTTTGAATTTCAATCTCTGACTAGTAAGAAACCTTCCCAACTCTTATTTTCTGATTTAATGAAGAAAAGCTATCCTAATCTTGGAGTTTCTCAACTCTCGGGTCCTGGTGATTTCATTAGTTTGCATGAGTTCGCCTGCGACCCGTTGATTCTTTGCACTGCTAGACTTTCCGCTAGTTCTTACTTTATTTTGGGAATCTAGCCTACAAATAAAATTATAAAACTCACAAAAAAGATTATTTTACTATTTTTCATGCATGTTTAGTAGTATTAGAGTCATCCCATATCAGTTTGGCATCAGAGTGGGTTTAGGATAGTTTTTATTTGCTTTGCACTGGCAAACGCTAATTCTGCATTCTGTCCACTGCATTAGGTGTCTAGGTTTCATTTGATTTCAAAATCATAAACATTTTATTTTTTTGTGAAATTTTCACTGAATGTCCTCTCTTTTGTTTTAGAAATTATCAGAATTTTTATTTATTTTTACTGAACCTCTAAATCTCTAAAATTTTGCATAATAGAAACCCTAATAGAATCTTGATAATTTCTATAGCAGTTTAGAAATCTCTTGGTTTGCATTATCATATTATTTTTTTTATGCATGAGATTTTGTATGTTTCATTAGTACCATCTATCCTCTATTATAATTTTTTTTTGATTTTTTTCTGCATCAAGATCAGTGTCAAGCTTTGCAACAACTGAAATCCTAATTCACTGATTTCTGCTACATTCTGTATCGTGACTCAACCTAAACCTAATTAACTTCCAAACCCCTAATCCCAAGCCAAAATTTATTTGATAACCCCAGTTAACTTAAACCTAATTTGGCACTTCATAAATCATTAAAAAATATATATTTTTTTATTTTCTTGATTGTTTTAGATTGCATCAGGGCCATCAATTGCCATCATTTTAACCTAATCTTAAGGGCAACTTAAAATATAAAATCAGGGCAGGATTTCAACACCTGTCCTGGGCCCAAAACCACCATCATCATACTAATCCAAGCCTAATTAAAATCTATTAGACCTAATTTGCCCTAGTGGGCTAGGAGAAATCAACAGGTCGGGTCTGAGCTGTGTGGGCCAACTAGTGCATT
This sequence comes from Areca catechu, assembly GCA_021397845.1. Taxonomy (NCBI): domain Eukaryota; kingdom Viridiplantae; phylum Streptophyta; class Magnoliopsida; order Arecales; family Arecaceae; genus Areca; species Areca catechu. Next base: position 175,860,742 of record CM038039.1, on the reverse strand, counting down.
TAACCTCTTAGCTATTATTGAAAGCTGGTGTCTAAGGCTGGGGATCCAAAGTCAAATGACCTAAGTGGTGCTGTGGTTTTTATATAGGTCCCTGCGAAAGCAGGGAGGGCCTCCCACACTTCCACCCACTACCTGGCCAATGGAAGGATTAGCTATTGGTTTAGGTGTAAGTTGAGCTGACCAACCCAGTTTATGGCTCTAGGTCTAGGAAACCCTAGATTATACTAGCCTTTTCTTTCTCTTTTGCATGCTTGGTTGCATCATTTCATTTTGATTGTTTGATTTGTTGCATGACCACTAGATTAAGAACCCAATTCTAGTAGACTTAATCCAACCCAACTAGTATGACCATGAAGTCCAACCCTAGGAGAGCCCAATACTCTGATCCATATAGGGAGCCCAACCCTAGGAGAACCCCATACCATGACCCATACTTGGAGCCCAACCCTAGGAGAACCCAATACTCTGACCCTTACCAGAAGTCCAACTATAGGAAGCCAAATTATCAAGTACCCACCTTCAATGGCACATCAAATCCTGAGGATTACATAGACTAGGAAAAAGACATGGAACAATATCTTGAATGGTATGGCTTGAGTGATGAGAAAAAGTATCAATTTGTCCAGCTTAGGCTAACTGATCAAGCTAGATTACATTGGAACCAAGTAGAAAGACTCAATAATCAAATAGGCAACCTACCCATTACCACCTGGGAAGCCATGAAGTTAAAGCTTAGGGCTAAGTATGTTCCCCTATACTATCGACAGTGCCTTCTAGACCAATGAAATAGGTTATATCAAGGAAATAGGTATGTGTTGGATTATATAGCCCAATTTGAAGAATGTGCCCTTAGGTGTTGCCTAGATGGTGGGGACACCGGAGGCACTAGAAAAAGACAGAGGCTTTTCAACCATCTATGAATTGATCAATAATTTATGAGTCCATCTGTAATAAGGGCTTAGCCCATCTGAGTCCATTTTAGTTGTTATTTGAGTCTTTTGAGTTGTTATTTCAGTTCTATACAAGTCAGCTCATGTTGTGCTAGTTCAGTCCAGTGTTAGTCAGCTCATGTCGAGCTAATTTTATTTTTTTTTGAGTCCTGTTCAACCATATTGAAGACTCAAGACCACATCATACAAGTGAAGACCAAGTCCAACCAGATTGAAGACATGGAAGTATAGCCCAAGTCCAACCCAGCTTGAAGATTTGAACATCCCAGGAGGAAATTTCAGAAAACCCTGATTCCTTGCAGATGCCCTCCAGATACCCAGATTCCCTTCCAGATGCCAAAGTATATTCATAGACCAAGGAATCTATGATTTTAGAGGTCCATCTACATCCTAGACCAAAGAAATCAAGCCGAAGCACCAAGCCGAAGCCCCTAAGAAGCAAGATACCAAGGAATATTCCTGCTACCTGGCTACCAGGCCATCCCATCTTCCAGAGGCCCAAACCCATGCACCTGAGCCCCTTTGGGCTGGCCTCTTGCTGCTCTTGAAATTCCAACACGCCCCCCTTGGAATCCTTGTAGTGTTGGCCATGTCAAGAGAATTTTTTAGGGATTTTTTCTACCTAATGTTTCCTTATTTTCTAGCTAGTGTTTGAGAGGGAAAAGGATTCTTATGTAAAGACTAACGTGCCCTTAATTGGAACACAAGATTAAGGGTCTATTTAAAGGACCCTAGCCTCTTGTATGAAGCTAGATTTTGATATATGAAATAAACTTTGAGTTCTTCTATTGCTTTGTGTGATTACCCTGCTGCGTGCATAAAGGGGTTTGAGAGTTCATCATCCCGGTGTTTGCAATCATCTTCCTGCAGCCAACCATTTTTCCAGGCCCCTCCAAAACTTTCTTCCCTTTAATGTTTTTCTTTGTTTTCTTGATTTCCTCTGAGTTTTCTAACACCTGACAGGTCGTTTGCAGGTCCCCGAGTTCCTATGAATCTAACGACTCCAGCCAAGCCTCAATCGAACCACTGAGCAGAATGCCGGGTATCCACGGGTCTTTGGCTCGATTTTCTAGGCCGCATCCATCGAGAAATAAGAGATCCCTTCACTATGATATTCACCAGGTGCTTCAGACATTGTTAGGTACACCCCCTCTACCTCCAGTCTTTATATTGTAATAGAACTTGCCCTAACCGAGGCTTCTCAGCCCCGGCAATCCTTCTTTAGTACTTTTCTAGGTTCTAATATGCATGCTTGGCTTCAAAAATTCATACAAAATTCCCTACAACTAATTTTGATATGAAATTTGAGAATTAATCACCAAACCCCACATATAAAACATACAAAAAGAATTGCATGCATATTAATCCCACATAATTTGGTATCAGAGCTTAGATTAGGGCTTATTTTCTAAAATTTTTTAGTCTTTATATACTCTGTTCTATATATTATTTCTCCCTGATAAAAACTCCATAAATTCTAAAATTTATTTTTTTGGATTCAGCATAATTCACAGTAATTTTCGAAATTTTTGCAGATTTTATTTCAGCCTGTGAATTTTCTGCAAGCCGAAATACAGCCTACAAATTTTTGGCTCTATATTTTTCATCAAGACAAGTTTGGAAGTTTTAGGGTTTTGTTTAGCATCTTTTGCGTATCTTTTAATTTCAGTATAATTCCTGCATATTAGGCCATAATTTGCAAGTTTACTTTTATTTTAGAAAATACCAAAATAAAAAAAAATTACATATTCTCCAAAAATACCAAAAAAACATCTAAATCCTAATTTGCATGCTCATCTACCTGCCATCATTGCATAATTTACTTTTAAGGGCACTCTTGCTATATCAGATAGGGGGAGGATTTGATCACCTCTCCTTAGCCCAAAACTACATCCCTTGCATTCATTCCCAAGCCTTAACCTAAAATTAATTCGACTTAAATTGCCCTAGTGGGCTAGGGACACCAACTGGTCAGGTCCAGGCTTAGTGTCACTTCATTGTATTAAGCTAACCTGTGTGTGACTTGTGCTCAGTGTCTAGAATGGTGGTTTAAGGATTCAGTCCCGAAGGGCTTGTGTGCTGGTCCGCCTACCTGGCCAATCTCTGATTGGTGTCTAAGATTGGCAATCAGGGATCTAACACTCCCCTAACACCTGCCTGGCTGAGTACAGGGTTACTATAGGTTAGTTTGCCACCCTGATTGAGCCCTTAGTTTTGGACTCTAGGTCTAGTTAGCTATAGTCGGTTTGATCGAGTCTTGCATGAGCACTAAATTAGGGATTTCATATCATCCACCATCTCCACTTTTGTCTGAATCCATGGATAAGCTAGAAGCCCAAATGAAAGCCTTTGCTAAGCAGCTAACCCAATCCATGGCCCAGATGACTACCCAGTAAACTACCCAGATGACTACCCAAATGACTCAATTGAATCAGTCTACTACCTGAACCAATAATAGACTTGAACCCTTAGCCAATAAGTTTGACCAGACGGAGAATAGGATAGGGATCCTAAAGAAAACCCATAGGACCCCAAACCCTGATTCCTACCATGAGGTTGAACCTAGGAGAGCCCATCATCATGACCCATACTATGATACTGAACCTAGAAGGACCCCAAACCCTGATCCCTACCATGAGGTTGAACCTAGGAGAGCCCATCATCATGACCCATAATATGATACTGAATCTAGGAGGATCCCAAACACTGATCCCTACCATGAGGTTGAACCTAGGAGAGCCCATCGTCATGACCCATATTATGATACTGAATCTAAGAGGACCCCAAACCCTGATCCCTACCATGAGGTTGAACCTAGGAGAGCCCATCGTCATGACCCATACTATGATATTGAACCTAGGAGGACCCCAAACCTTGATCCATACCTTGAGGCTGAACCTAGGAGAGCCCATCGTCATGACCCAATCCCTAAGGTTAGTCCTAGAAGGACCAATCAGGATTTTGTAGACCAAGAAGATAGATCCAATTTACCCTCTCCCTATAAGCCTAGTATACCCACAACCTATAGATCTTATGACTCCAAATCCTATGACTCTAGAACCTATGAACCCATATCCCATGAGCCTAGTAGACCCAACACCCAATATTCTGACCCATATAGGGTGTCCAATCCTAGGAGAACCCAATATTCTGACCCATATAGAGAGTCCAACCCTAGGAGAACCCAATATTCTGACCCATATAGGGAGTCCAACCCTAGGAGAACCCAATATCCTGACCCATATAGAGAGCCCAACCTTAGGAGGACCCCATACCATGATCCATCGTTAGAACTTGACCATAGAGCTGACCCAAAATCCTATGACCCCAGAACCTATAATCCCATGACCCATAGATCTGCACCCTTATCCTATGAGCCCAGAGAACCCATAACCCCTAAGTATCAATCTAGTACTAGTCAGGTTTCTCTTAGTCAACTTGAACCCTATAGGATTAGGAACCCTAAATATGAGCCCAGTAGTGAGCCACTACCCCTTAGGCAACCTGAACCTACTAGGATTAGTGTCCATAATCAGAAACCAGGACCTAGCCAATTTTTTCCTAGTCGACCTTCTCCAACCATTCCTGAGATTGACAAGGCTTACATTAACACAGAATTGTATGAAGATGATGCGAGCCTAGTGGATGAGTATGAAGGAGAAGAGGAGACACCTTTAGTAGACCTAGAATTAGCTGACCCAGTAGATACCGAGGTAGAAACCAGCATAAAGCTAGTTGACCTTGAGCACATCCAACCTAAAGCAATAATGGAAGAACAATTAGAGGAAGAGAACTCTGATACTAGGATTTTACCTGAGGAAACACTAGAAAAGGATCTAATTGTAGAGCCTATTCCTAAATTCCATGAACAAGAAGACTTTATTCAAGATTTGGCTTACTTAACCCATTGCTCTCAGAAAAGGATCTAACCATTCCTATTGAAGATCTCTTCCCAGAAATTGTTGACCCATCCTTCCATATCATGGACCTTTTCTTGCCCATAGATATACCGCAACCCCATAAGGTTAGCCTCATTAGTCTAGGATTAGTCCCTGACATGCCTTCTTTTATCCTATTGTATCCAACTAACCCGGAACCTTTTTCTCTACCCTACCAAACTAATTCTGAACCCACCTCCTATTTTCTGCCCTTTCCAGACATCTCCAGCATTTCTAGGATCATTAGATTACATTTAGTTGAGATTAGCGTACTTCATGCATTCATTACGCAAGTTAGGTTTGCATTATACTTCTAGCATACCCTTTGGCATTTGCTTGGAGTCCATTGTAAATACTCTTGTGCACACCACACTAGGGTCAGACCTAAAGAGTCTATAGTCTCTTAGGTTTAGGCCCATAAAAGTCTAATAAATTTTCTTCGATAGGAATGCAAAGTCGAGTTTATTAGGTGTTAGTTTGAGTCTTTTGCATCATCTTGTTAGGAGTCTGCATGTGCCTAGCATGTTCACCACCTGCACTAATCTTAAAACAACTGGCTAATTCCCGAAGATGGACCAAAAAATTTGATGTAGTGGATTCTATGTTGGTTAGGCTTAGGATTAAAAGAAGCTTCATGCTCGTAGAGCCGGACCTTTTAGAGTGATAGAGAAGGTTGGATCAAATGCCTAGGTGTTAGACTTGCCTTCGGATATGGGCATTAGTTCTACCTTCAATATTATAGACCTAGTTGAGTATAGGAAATCGACAGCGATACCTAGTGAGGCCTTTGGACCTATTCCTTTTAATTATGAGTGACCCTAACCTAGAGTGTCCACTAACAAATTGGCCTGCGAGAGGAGAACGGATCGAGCATATCCTGGATGATCAAGCCATCATGACCCGGGGCCATGACTATCAACGCTTCCTGGTCCGATGGCAAGGCCAGCTAGAGTCGGACGATTTATGGATTTCTCGAGAGGACTTGCAATGGCTCAACCCAGACCTTCTCGAGAGATATATGAGCCAGTCTGATCTTCACTCGACAGGGTCGAGTTCCTCCAACCCCAGGAAAATTAGTAGGGACGCCAGAGGCACCAGAATAAGACAGAGGCTTTTAAACCTTCTGTGAATTGATCAATAATTTATGTGTCCATATGTAATAAGGGCTTAGCCCATCTGAGTCCATTTTAGTTGTTATTTGAGTCTTTTGAGTTATTATTTCAATTCTATACTAGTCAGCTCATGTTGAGCTAGTTCAGTCCAGTGTTAGTCAGCTCATGTCGAGCTAATTTTATTTTTTTTGAGTCCTGTTCAACCATATTAAAGACTCAAGACCACATCATACAAGTGAAGACCAAGTCCAACCATATTGAAGACATGGAAGTATAGCCCAAGTCCAACCCAGCTTGAAGATTTGAAGACCCTAGGAGGAAAATTTAGAAAACTCTAATTCCTTGCAGATAACCTCCAGATGCCCAGATTCCCTTCCAGATGCCAAAGTATATACATAGACCAAGGCATCCATGATTTTAGAGGTCCATCTGCATCCTAGCCCAAAGAAATCAAGCCTAGGCGCCAAGCCCAAGCCCCTAAGAAGCAAGATACCAGGGAATATTCCTGTTACCTGGCTACCAGGCCATCCCAGTTTCTAGAGTCCAAAATCCATGCACCAGAGCCCCTTTGGGCCGGCCTCTTGATGCTTTTAGAAGCACAACACACCCCCCTAGGCATCCTTGGAGTGCTGGCCAAGTAAAGAAAATTTTTAAGAATTTTTTCTACCTAATGTTTCCTAATTTTCTAGCAAGGGTTTGAGAGGGAAAAGGATTCTTATGTAAAGACTAACGTGCCCTTAATTGGAGCCCAAGGTTAAGGGTCTATTTAAAGGACCCTAGCCTCTTGTATAAAGCTAGATTCTGATATATGAAATAAACCTTGAGTTCTTCTATTGCTTTGTGTGATTACCCTGCTATGTGCATAAAGGAGTTTGAGAGTTCTTCATCCCGGTGTTTGCAATTATCTTCCTGCCGCCAACCATCCTTCCAGCCCCCTCCAAAACTTCTTTTCTTTGCTATTTTCCTTTGTTTTTTTGATTTCCTTTGAGTTTTCTAACCCCTGATAGGTCGTTTGCAAGTTCCCGAGTTCCTACGAATCTAACGACTCTAGCCAAGCCTCAATCGGACCATAGAGCAGAAAGTCGGGTATCCGTGGGTCTTTGGCTCGGTTTTCCAGGCCGCATCCATCGAGGAACGAGAGATCCCTTCACTGCGATCTTCATCAGGCACTTCAGACATTGTCAGGTACACCCCCTCTACCTCCAGTCTTTATATTTTAGGAGAACTTTCCCTAACCAAGGCTTCTCAGCCTCGGCGATCCTTCTTTAGTACTTTTCTAGGTTCTAATCTGCATGCCTAGATTCAAAAATTCATACAAAATCTCCTACAACTAATTTTGATCTGAAATTTGGGAATTAATCACCTAACCCCACATATAAAACATACAAAAAGAATTGCATGAATATTAGTCCAGCATCACAAGATGAACCCGAATCAGTGACCTTATCCAGGTTTGAGACAGGCCTTCATGAAGACATCCAGTGGGAACTATCTCATTGGCAAATTCAGAACTTAGAGGAAGCCTATAACATAGCTTTGGAATTTGAGTCAACCCTTAGGACTTAACCCATAACCTATAAACCCATAACCCTTAGTCAGCTTGAACCCCATAGGATCAGCATCCCAGACCCTAGCCAGTTTTCCTTTAGCCAAACCCCTCCTAATACCCCATTGGTTCACCAAGATGACCTAGAAGAAGAAATATATGAGGCTGACCCAAGTTTAGTGGAGGAGTATGAAGATGATGAGTCTATTGTAGATCTAGAGGAAGAAACACCTATAGAAGACCTAAAAGTAGTTGACTATAACCAAACCCCAATAGAAACCAACCCAGAATTAGTTAAGATTGAAGCCCAACCTATTTCAACCATGGAGTCCAATCTAGAAACCATCAAGGCCCTAATTGAACAATGGGCCCAGAAATTTACCCAATTCCAAACACTGTTTACCCAATCACTACCCTAGAATCAGTTGACCCTGACCAAACCCAGATAGAAGCCAATCCAATGTTAGTTGATCCAATAGAAGCCATAGCAGTGTTAGTTGATCCAGTAGATACCCAGGTTGAAGCCACCCTAGAGTTAGCTAACTTTAACCACACCCAACCTGTAGTGGAAGAACCTTTAAAGGAATAAGACCTTGACAAATCCAGTCCCACTATTAGAGCTTTACTTGAGGAGCCACTAGAAGAAAGCCCAATCAAAGAGCCCGGTCCTTTGATTTATGAACCAGAAAAGTTTATTAAGGACTTAATCTCTTTAGATCAATGCCCTCAAGATGAAGTCACCTTTTCAACTTCACTTGATCTTTTTCCTGAAATCAATGACCTTTTCATCCATTATGTAGACCCTTTAGATAGATATCAAACCCATAAGGTAAACCTCATTAGTACAGGATTAATTCCCAACACCCCTTCTTACATCTTAGTCTATCCAATTAATCCCGAACCCTTTTCTTACTTTCCACCCAATCAGATTAGCCCTGAATCCATCTCATATTTTCTGCCTTTTCTTTAGTTTTCTTATATTTCTTTAACCATTCACCTGCATCATGTAGAGGTTTAATAATAAATTTTTATGTACATGTCATGATAGGATCAAACCTAAAGAGTGTATAAGCTGTTAGGTTTCACCTCTTGAGTCCAATAAAATGTCCTTTGATAGGGATGTCTAGTCGAGTCTATTAGGTATTAGTTTATTCCAATAAATACACAACCTAAATTACATGTTTGCACTTGCACTACCCTCTACACAGCATATGCATATGGAAATTAGTCAAAAGCTGAACATAACTAATGAACTAACTAACAGCTTGGCTAATTCCCAAAAGAGAGATAAAGAGTTTTTCAAGGGTTTCTGTAGTTGTAAAAATAATTTTTTGCTCGCGAAGCTGGCCCATCCAAGATAATGAATATCTGTGGACCCAATGCCTATGTGCATGAGATACTACCAGATTTAGGTATTAGCTCCACCTTCATCATCTCAGATCTTATATAGTCTAGGGAGCCAGCAGTGATACCTAGCGAGCAACTTGAGCCTATCCCTCCCTTTGAGAGAGAACCCACCCTAGAGTATCCACATACAATTGGCCAAATAGTGAGGAAAAGATTGAGAGAATCCTGGACAATCAAGCCATATGTACCCAGAATCGTGGCTATCAGAGGTACTTGGTCGGGTGGCAAGGTCGGCCAGAATTTAAGGACTCGTGGATCACCCATGAGGATCTGCAGTGCCTCAACCCAGACCTACTCGAGCACTATGATTGCCAAGTTATCCCACACTTGACGGAGTCGAGTTCCTCCCACCCCGGGAGAATTGGTGGGGGCACCAGGATCAGACATAGATTATTGGGCCTTATTTGGTTTACCTAGCCATGTATCAAAATTTGTAATCAACTAGAATTGAGTCATGTAATAAGTTGAGGTTAGTTGATTTGTCTCAACCCTCAACCTAGTCAGTATTTTGAGTCCTGTACATCAGTTATGAGTCCAATATGAGTTTAATGTGAGTGGTGTGGGCACCAGGATCTGACAGAGGCTCCTCAACCCTCTGTGGATCTCGGATTAAGGTTTCACTTATGTGAGTCCTGTAATAAGGCTATGAGCCAAAGTATTTTTATAATTTTTAGTCTTGTACCTTGACCAATTTGGGTCAAGTATAGGTCATGGGTCCTGTATTTATTTCTGGTTCGAGTCTGAGTTTGGATTGGGCCCAAGCCCAATTGAAGTCAACCTGGCTTTCAAGACAAAGTCAAGTCCTTGTGGGCCCACCTCTTTCACTTGGAAAGATGCCAACACAGGTGCCACCTCAGCCACCTATGTGGCTCCACATCAATCGCCACTTGGGCATCCAAGGAACGAAACGAGGCGCCCTCATGCATTCCACACACCCTCCCCATGGCTTCTTCTCTTGGGCAACCTTGGAAGGAGGAGACATCATCCCCCTCTTCCCTCCCCCACATCATGTCATGATCCATCAAAATATGGGGCGTTGAAGATTCTTGAAGAGACCAAGCCACAAAGCAAGCCATCTTCCAAGACTTCTCCCCTAAGTGTTCATGCAATAATGGAAGGTCAAAGGACACACTCCCCTTTCCAAGCCTTCAACCTTGCAACATCCATAGCATCCTCCATTTGGTCAGCCATGAATCACTCCAAGTGGGTGTTGATGGATCAAAGGAAGCACATCCCTTCAAGCAAGCCTTGATCCATGTTTTCTTCCCAAAATGAGCATTCAAAAGAAAGAAGTCAAGAGGCCAATCCCCCTCTCCAAGCCCTCCCACATGCCACGCCAATCCTATCCTCCATTTGGTCGGCCATGAAGATCTTTCCCCTCCATGTGGGTGCCAACTTTTGGGGTTGTAATTTGGGTTCAAGTGTTTTGAATTATTTTGAATTCAAATGGGCCTTGGGTGCCTATTTAAAGGTACCAATCCCTTCTTTGTAAAGCTATTAAATGATTGAATGAAAAAGTGTTTGAGTTTGTTTATCCTCCAACCATTGTCTCCTAGATTAGGGTTGAGTGAGGTTGCCTTCGTCCCTAGGGACGTCGAGTGGTGTGAGGCCACCTGTCCGTCGCCCCTGGGCATCGCGAGTCCTTTGTCCTCCTGGATGTCGAGTGGTGTGAGGCCATAATCCTTCGACCTCCGGGATGTCACGGGGTGCGAGGCCCCGAGTTATCTCCTTCTTCGACTTCGAAATCCAACCGGACACCGGGCTCGAAGCCCCTTCTCAACCACATCTTAGTCCCTTTCAGTACATCTCTCCATTTTGCTAATCCCTATTTTGTTTGCCTACAGGTCCACCCTGGCATCTCGGGCACCGAAGACAGTCAGCTTTGCCATCGTGACCTTCTGACCGAAAGCCAGTGCTTCCATGGGTTCGACTGCTCGGGCATCCAGGCCGCATCCATCAAGTTGAGCGATCTCTACATCGGGCGCTTCAGACGTGTGAGGTTTGCTCTCTCTATCTCCTAAGTAGGTATTGTGTTTCGAGCTTATTCCTACCGGGGTTTCCTAATCCCGGGATCCTGTTCTCGTTTCACTATTTGGGGATTTGAACTACTAGTGTAAGCTTCCATTACTCATTTCTCTTATTTCTTATCTTTGCTTGTGATCGGGAATCAAAACCCTAAAAAAAAAAAAGAAAGAAAAAAAAAACATCTAAAACTCTTCAACCATAAAAGAATTCCTTTGCATCATAAGCATCTATACTGGCATCCCTTCCCCTAGCCCCCCTATTCCACATCATTTCTAGTATCAGAGCAAGGCTAGGACTAGTGCATTTTGTTTTCTTTCATTTCCTGCATTCTGGTTAGCCCGTATATGGTCTAATCATTGGATAGTTTCTCTCTGTAGAGACCTCGAAATTTCATGATTTCTATTCTGTTAGATCGCATTGAATTCAATTTATTTTTGTCTATTTTCTAAGATTTTATTTTAGTTCATAGAATTTCTACAAGCCAAAATACTACCTGAGAAAATCTCAGGTCTGAAATTTCTGCAAGCATCTAATTTCTTGCTTCATTCCTCCATCTAGTTTATTTCTTGCATTTAGGGGCACATTTTAATTCCTACATTTTGTTTAGCATTCACACATCTGAAAGACACAAAAAAAAACAAGAAAATTTTAAGTCATTTCATTAGTCATTTTTGTGCATCATTCTCCATAACTTATCTTAAGGGCATCAAATTAACATAGGGTCAGGATTTATTACCTGTCCCTAGCCCAAAAACCACCACCCGATATATCGAACCCTAGCCATTAACTAAAATTGATTAGACATTTAATCTGCTCTAATCAGCTAGGGACACTCACGAAGTCGGGTCGACCCAAGTTCCGAGCCAAGCTAGATCACTTGTTGGTGTGTGCTTGAGTAGCTAGTGTCTAGGCAAGTGTTTCAGGGACTAAATCCCGAAGGAAAGTGGGTTGGTTCGCTTACCTGACCAATTTTTAATTGGTGTCTAGGCAAGCAAAGAGGAACCTCCACTAACCTTACACTTACCTGGCCAGGTGCCAAGTTACTGCTTTCAGGGTCATCTTCTTGACTTTACATTTGGAGAGATCTCCTAGGTCTAGCAAACCGTAGCATCGTTTTGTTACATGTGCATTAGATCAGGAACCTCTTTTCACCCACCTTCTCCACCCTCTACCGAAACAATGGACCAACTGCGAGCTGACATTGGAGCCCTAACTCAATCCATGACCCAGTTAGGCAACCAGTTGACCAATAGACTGGATCAAATAGAGGCCAGACTAAGTCCCCTAGAGGAAGCTGCTAGGCCCCGACCTGAACCAAGTCCTGAGTCCCCTCATCCCAGGAGAAACCTGCAACAAGACCCTTACTTTGAGGATGACTTTGGGAGAGACCCCTTTGTTGATACCCGTCCTAGGAGACCCAATCTGGAGGACCATGAAGAAAGGGCACTTAGGAGCATCAAGCTTAAGGCACCCACTTTCGATGGAAGTTTAGATCCCAGGGTGTATGAAGATTGGGAGTCTGCTATGGAACAGTATTTTGACTGGTATTCTATGTCAGAAAGAACTAAATTTAAGTTTTCCAAGCTTAGGTTGGTTCACCAAGCTAGGTTTTTCTGGAATAGTGTTGAAAATTACATAGAGCAGAAAGGAAAATTACCCATAACCGCGTGGGGGGAATGAGAAATAAGCTTAGAAAAAAATACCTATCTGCATCCTACACCCAGAAACTGTTGGACCAATGGCAAACCCTAAGTCAAGGGAGTAAGAGTGTGGCCGATTACATCGCCAAGTTTGATGAATATGTTATGCAATGTAAGGTTGTTGAGTCACCTGAGGTAACCCTGTCTAGGCTTAGGGCTGGCCTACACCCAGACATTCAGAGAGAGCTATACTTTAGAGCAACCAGAACCTTGGAAGAAGCTTACCAAGTTGCTAGGCTCTATGAGCATTTCCAAAGAGCTCCCACCTACAGAAGACCTGAGCCCTTTAGGAACCAGAGCCGAATCCCTGGATCCATCCAAAGTTACAGCCAGGCTTACCCGAGTCGACCAAGCCCAAACCGAACTGACCCAAGTCGACCAAACCTAGCCCGACCCAGTCCAAGTCATCCCAGCCTGAACCAATCACAATATAGTAGAGAGGAAAATGGTAAGGCTATTGAAGTCCAGAGGAGACCCGATCCCCAAGGTAAATTCTTTAGGTGTCATAAACCTGGACATTTTGCTAGTCAGTGCATCTCCCCGGCCCTACTCATAGATGAACCAACTAAGACTGAACCCGAACCAATCGTTGAACCTGAGGAGGATGTCTATGATCCCGAAAATCAGTTGTTGGAAGAGTATGAGGGAGAGGAAGAAGTGTATGAATCTGAAGACCTTGTAGGAGTAGTCCAATGCATCCTAGCCCAAAACGTAGTACAGGAAGACTGGCATAGGACCAACATCCTACAGACCCTGATCAAGCTGGGAGATAAGGCATGTAAGGTCATCATTGATAGTGGAAGCTGTGTTAATGCCCTTTCCTTGAGTACAGTCAAATCTTTAGGACTAGCCACAATTCCCCACCCCAACCCTTATAAAGTTTCCTGGATAGATTCAACTTCAATCCCAGTAAAATCTAGGTGCCAAATCAAGATAAAAATGAGTTCCTATGAAGAATCGATTTGGTGTGACGTCTTACCCATGGGTGTGAGTGGTATCATCCTAGGACGACCCTGGCTTTTCGACCATGATGCTACCCTTTATGGTCGATCCAATACCTGTGTCTTTTTCCACCAAGAAAAAAGGATCACAATCAACCCAATCCAACCTAAGGACCCCGTCAAGAAAGGATCTAGTAGCCTTAAAGAGAAGAAAACAGGAGTCAACCTGATCACACCTAAGGAGCTAGAGAAAGAGATTTTAGAGGGAGCCCTTGTTTGGATTCTAGCCACCAAGATGACCTAGAAGAAGAAATATATGAAGCTGACTCAAGTTTAGTGGAGTATGAAAATAATGAGTCTATTGTAGATCTAGAGCAAGAAACACCTATAGAAGACCCAAAAGTAGTTGACTATAACCAAACCCCAATACAAACCAACCCAGAATTAGTTGAGTTTGAAGACCAACCTAGTTCAACCATGGAGTCCAATCTAGAAACCCTCAAGGCCCTAATTGAACAATGGGCCTAGAAATTTATCCAATTACAAACACAGTTTACCCAATCACCACCTATAATTAGTTGACTCTGACCAAACCTAGGTAGAAGCCAATCCAATGTTAGTTAATCCAGTAGAAGCCAATGCAGTGTTAGTCGATCCAGTAGATACCCATGTTGAAGCCACCCTAGAGTTAGCTAACTTTAACCAAACCCAACCTGTAGTGGAAGAACCTTTAAAGGAAGAAGACCTTGACAAATCCAGTCCCACTATTAGAGCTTTACTTGAGGAGCCACTAGAAGAAAGCCCAATCAAAAGCCCGGTCCTTTGATTTATGAACCAGAAGAGTTTATTAAGGACTTAATCTCTTTAGATCAATGCCCTCAAAATGAAGTCACCTTTTCAACTCCACTTGATCTTTTTCCTGAAATCAATGACCTTTTCATCCATTATGTAGGCCCTTTAGATAGACATCAAACCCATAAGGTAAATCTCATTAGTCTAGGATTAATTCCCGACACCCCTTCTTACATCTTAGTTTATCCAATTAATCCTGAACCCTTTTCTTACTTTCCACCCAATCAGATTAGCCCTCAATCCACCTCATATTTTCTACCTTTTCTTGAGTTTTCTTATATTTCTTTAACCATTCACCTGTATCATGTAGAGGTTTGCATGTTGCATTCATTTATCGCCCATGTTAGCTTTGCAAATTACTTTTGGTATACTTTGTGGCATTTGCTAGGTGTACATAATAAATTTTCATGTACATGTCATGATAGGATCAAACCTAAAGAGTGTATAAGCTGTTAGGTTTTGCCTCTTGAGTCCAATAAAATGTCCTTTGATAGGGATGTCTAGTCGAGTCTATTAGGTATTAGTTGAGTCCAATAAATACACAACCTAAATTACATGTTTGCACCTGCACTACTCTCTGCACAGCATATGCATATGGAAATTAGTCAAAAGCTGAACATAACTAATAAACTAACTAACAACTTGGTTAATTCCCAGAAGAGAGATAAAGAATTTTGCAAGGGTTTCTGTAGTTGTAAAAAAAATATTTTGCTCGTGAAGCTAGCCCATCCAAGATAATGAATATCTGTGGAACCAATGCCTATGTGCGTGAGATACTACCAAATTTAGGTATTAGCTCCACCTTCATCATCTCAGATCTTATAGAGTCTAGGGATCCAACAGCGATACCTAGCGAGCAACTTGAGCCTATCCCTCCTTTTGAGAGAGAACCCATCCTAGAGTGTCCACATACAATTGGCCAAATAGTGAGGAAAGGATTGAGAGAATCCTAGACAATCAAGCCATATGTATCCAGAATCATTGCTATCAGAGGTACTTGGTCCTGTGGCAAGGTTGGCCAGAATTTGAGGACTCATGGATCACCCGTGAGGATCTGCGGTGCCTCAACCCAGACCTACTCGAGCACTATGAGAGCCAAGTTATCCCACACTTGACGGGGTCAAGTTCCTCCCACCTTGGGAGAATTGGTGGGGGCACCATGATCAGACACAGATTATTGGGCCTTATTTGGTTTACCTAGCCATGTGTCAAATTTTGTAATCAACTAGAATTGAGTCTTGTAATAAGTTGAGGTTAGTTGATTTGTCTCAACCCTCAACCTAGTCAGTATTTTGAGTCCTGTACATCAGTTATGAGTCCAATATGAGTCTAGTGTGAGTTCACATCTTGTACATGAGAGGAGGCTATGCTATTTTGGAGTTCCGTCATACCTCATTCTGAAGCCAGAAGCAGTTACACTAGCTTAGGGGAGCTCAATCGACACCCAGGTGCCCTGATTGTGCCCTGATTTTCTTCAGGTGCAATTTCAGATGCCAAATTCCCTCCAGATGTTTTCGGGATATTTTATATGCTAGGAGCCCATGTTTTCCAGGTTATTCCAGCCATCCAAGCCTTAAAATCAAGCCCAGGGGCCAATCCCAAGCCATTAAGAAGCAAGATTCCAGCTAGATTCCTTGTAATATGATAGCCCATGCACCCAACACCTGGAAGCCCACCTGGACCCCTCAAGTTTTTGTCCAAGCCCATGAAGGAGGCATCCTTGCTGCTGCCCCAAGGTCCAAAAAAGAATTTGAGGAGTTTGACCAAGTCCAAGCCAAGTTGGGAGAGGAAAGAAGAGAAGACTAGGTCAAAATTCTAACCTAGTTGGGATTTTTAGTCCTTTTAAAACATTGTAATTCTAACCTAGCTAGGAAAGGACTTGTGATGCAGAACAAAAGAGATGACGTGATGCAGAAGTAAATTAAGACTAATTCTTTTTTTTTTTTTATATATTTCAGAAGTCGGCTTTGACTCAAAGGAATGTTAAACTAAATTGAAAGAAACTATGTAATAATTGAAAGCACAATTTAAAGAAACTAGGTTATCAGAGTAGTTCAGAAGTAAAGGATCGCTGGGGGTTGATAAACTCTTAGATCTAGGGTTTTGCTCTGAACTTTCAACAGGACAAAAGTAAAGAGAAGAGAAGGGTTACAAACCAGGCAGTGATCTTCACAGAGTTTAGTTGAAGGACTCTCTTGAGCAGATTGATGGATCCCCGGATTTAGATATCTTCGCAATGGATCCTCCAATACTGGCCCTTTGGTAGTGTTGGCTTCTTCTGAACTCATGATCTGGGAAAGAAGACGAACAAGTTATGGAATTAGATACTCAAGGAAGGATTTACCAGATAGAAGAACATGAAAGCTGATGTTGCTGAAATCCTGATTCTCCTGGATGCTAATCTGACTTCCTCTGGGATTTGCTCTGTCTTCGAAGTAACCGAACTGGAACTGGATGCTGGTGGTCGGCCTCTACTTGGAGAGAGGGGCCATGAGAGATAGGGTAGGCTAGGGTTTTATGGAATGAAGAGGATGATGGGCGGCTAGGGTTTGGAGTTGAAGTGGCTAACCTAGGGTTTTGGGGTTGGAGATCTCACACCTCCTCAAGGTTCCTAGGGAACCCGGATTTACTCCCTCACGGAGCTCAACACCTGAATGCAAGTGCGGAAGAGAGAAACATAAAGTTGCTCACACAAAATTTGAATTCATTCATCAGTTGTTTTTCAAAACTTACAAGAGGGGTTTATTTTATAGGTCTTTACAAGAGGTCAGGGTTTTACATCTTCCCATGTGGGACAAATAGGATGGATCTTCAAATTAGGCTTGTAGAATCAAATCCTTCTCATATGGCCGGCCAAGAGCTTCCATAAGTGTTGATTGGTGGCTCCAAATGGTAAGTAGGTGGCGCCTCCTAGCCTTGCTCTTCAAGAAAAATTTTTTTTCCTTCCATGGCTCAACTCTTTTGGACACCTCCTTTTATTTCTCCCTAAGTCATGGCTCTTCCCAACTTTGCTTTTGTCTTTTTAGGCATGGATTGGGCACCCCCTTGAAGTGCTCACCAAGAAATGCCTCTTTCCTCCTTTAGCGTGGCCTTTTAAGGTATATATGGGGTGCCTCCTTGATTTTGGCTTCAAGAAAAATTTTTTCTCCCTTGGGTGTGGGGACCAAGACACTGGGATGGATATGTGGTGCCTCCTGGACTCTGGCGTATGGCTGGGAGTGTGGCGCCCACTTGCTTGGGCTTGTGAGAAAATGTGGCACCCTGGAGAAGACCTAGACCACTTATTAGGACTTGTACTGAGTCAACATGATCCAACAAAATTTAAATTGCAGGGAAATAAAGACTCAAAAAAATTGAGTTGACCAAGTCAACCCTTATTACAAAACCAGAAAACCCTAATTCTTCGGGCAAGGTCAATCAGAGATCCAGATGGAGCCCTGAAGTCTTCTTCTGAGTCTGGTGCCCGCACCAACTTGTATTCCAATTGGGAAGAGGACTTGAAACACAAGTGTAACCATGGTTAGTGAAGACATGAGAAATCTATAAATAATCCACCCCTCCCCCTCTTGTAAGCATCTCTTTCTTATGAATATAATTTGCTAAAATTTGAGTTATTGCCTTGTGTTATTATTTTGTTTTGGTTCTTTGGTTTATGTTCTTGTGTTTGGATGAATTCCTTGCTGCCCTAGATTACTTCCACATCCTAACTCACTACCATCCAAGCCTTCACACATCCAAGGAGGAGTGCCTTAGGCTGCCAAGCAAGGAGATCTTCAATAAGCTTCAAATAGCCCTCTTCTAATCCTAATCCTGATTCCTTTCAATCCATAGTTCCTTTTCTTATTTTTTAATTACTGTTTTGATTAACCATGATGCTTTTAGGATCCCCGAGGTGCTTCCCCTCCCCTATGGAGACTTTCTTTACTGCCCAGAGCACCCATCAGATTTGAGGAAAACAAGGCTTCTTATTCCAGGCTCCGATCCGAGTTATGAGTGAACCCTGCTGCTTTTGAATTTAAATCTCTGACTGGTAAGAAACCTTCCCAACTCTTATTTTCTGATTTAATGAAGAAAATCTATCTTAAACCGGGAGTTTCTCAACTCTCAGATCCTGGTTATTTCATTAGTTTGCATGAGTTCTCCTGCGACCCGATGATTCTTTGCACTGCTAGACTTTCCGCTAGTTCTTACTTTATTTTGGGAATCTAGCCTACAAATAAAATTATAAAAATCATAAAAAAAATTATTTTACTATTTTTCATACATGTTTAGCAGTCTTAGAGTCATCCCGCATCACTTCACATGTCCCAAAAGGACTGCCCTATGCCGCCAAGCAAGGAGATCTTCAGCAAGCATCAAGCCACCCCGTTCCCAAACCCTAACCTGATTCCTTCTAAACCTAGTTCCCTTTCTTTTTCTTACTTACTATTTTGATTGACCATTGACATTTTGCAGGATCCCCGAGGTGTTCACCTCCCTAGATGAGGCTTTCCTTGCCTCCAGGACCACCCAAATTAGCCATCTAATCAAGGGAACCGAGCTTCATCATCTAGACTCCAATCAGAATGCTGTGTGATCTCTTCATCGGTCATTCTTCAAGTTGTTGATTGGTAACATCCTTCCCTTCTTTTAAATTCTAATTTGATGAAGTTAAGCTATCCTAATCTGGGAGTTTCTCAATTCTTGGGTCTTGGTAATTTATTATTTTACATGAGTTTGCCTGCAATACGATGATTCTTTGTATTGCTACTCCTTATGCTAGTTCTTGTTTTTATCTTGGGAATTTAGCCTACAAACATAAATTATAAAAATCACAAAAAAAATTATTTTACTATTTTTTCCTGCATATTTAGCAATCTTAAAGTCATCCTGCATCAGGCACCAACCCTTATGGTCACCCCCCTTGGTTGGCTTCCCTTAGAGTCACCCCTCTTTGACCGACCAAGAGAAGGAGAGGGAGAGAGAGAGGCTCAATCAAAAGTGGAGAGCCATAGTCTATTTCTTTCTATGGGTTTAGGACTAATGTAATTTCTCATGAATACCCTTACATGAGCTCCAAATTTGTAAGCCTATTTAAAGGCCTCCCCTCCTCATATAACTTTAGAATATTGATGAATTAAATTTGAGTTTTCTCTCTTTTCTATGTGCCCTTATGTGTGCATGCTGTGTGCGAGCTGTGTGCAAGGTCTTCTTGTTCTTGCACCCTGCCTCCATCTACAACATCAAAACCCTTGCCGCCCCTTCCAACCCTTGGCCGCCATCATCCAAGAGCCTTTTTTTTCCCTTCATTCAATTATTCAGTCTTCATACTCTTATTTTTCTAACCTAGATGGTGATTTGTAGGTCCCTCAGTTCCTACGAGTCCGAGGATACCTTCTGATCAGCCGTAGGATCACTGAGTAGAAAGTCACGAATCTGCAGGGTCAGAAGCTTGTTCTTCCAGGCCACATCTGGGAGCATGAGCGATCTCTTCATGAAATGATCTTCAGCAGGCACTTTTACTATTGCTAGGTACACCCTCTTGATGCATTAGTAGTCGAACTGTAGGAAAGCTAGCCTAACTAGTGTTTCTCAACCTTGGTGATCCTGCTTATCTATTAATTTACGGTTTATTTTTGAATTCATGACTTTCAGAATTTTCATAGAATTTTATACCTTAAATCATGGCATGAAATTCAGGATCTAAAACCTTAACTTCGTGCTTAATCATGGAAAAATACTTTGCATATATAAATCATCCCGCATCACTATGGGGCCACACACCGTGGGATTTCTTCTTGATTTGTTAGCTTGGGAATGATTGGGAATTGTTCTGGACTTGTTTGACAAGAAGTTGTCAAACTACCAATCAAGTTGACCTATGGCAAGTCGACTCAAGACGAGTCAACCCCAGACAAGTTTACTCTCTGATGGACTCTGCTAAAAAACCCGAGAATGCTTCATTGATTGTTATAAGGGTTATGGCACTTAATTTTGTTGTTTTAGGATCTTAACCAACATCAGTTGCTGAAGTCCAAGGGTTTGTAAAACTCTTGACTCCCAAGAGACTCCCAACCTCCCATTTAATCTCTCATTGATCTCCCCTTTATGGTTCTAATAAAAAGGGCTATTTTGGGTGAGCTGAAAGAAGTAGAATTGTTCTCTTTTCACATAGGTCAAGATTCTGCCACTTTTGTTGGTTAGAACTCATCTTTGACCTATGAGAGATTATGAGATCAGATCTCACTCTTAGGAAGATAGTACGAAGTTTGGGTTTTGGGATTCCTGTGTGCTTACCTTCTGTTGAATGTTTGGGATAGAGGTTTGTGAGAAGGGTTCTTGGATATTTTGTCCCATTTTAGTTCAGCAACCAGATCTTCAAGGTGTTGAAGGTGTCCACCATAGCCACATCATTTCTGGATAGGCTAGCACCTTAAAGGAGGAAGGAGAATCCCCTTTCCCTTATTGAACCACCTTCAGAGGCAGGACGTTTGTGCTACTCATAGAGCTGGTGTTCCTTTTGGAGTGCTTTCCTTGATGGTGATCATCACCTCTCGAAAAAGTTTTGTACTCCTATCCCATGGGTCCGTAGATATGTTCTTCGGCACCCTTTTATGTGATTCATAGAATGATTCCAAGAGTAGCATAATTTGCATGCTTGATTTCATACATGTATTTCTTAATATGCATGAAGATCTGTGTAGGGCCAGTGTTAAATAGATTAAATTATTAGATAAAAGTGTTTTATCTTCTTTCGCTATGTCATGCATTTAAAAAAGTTTTAAGTTGCATGTATTAAGGGCCCACCCTGGGTTTGGCATATCCCCAAAAGGATAGTGGCAGAGAAGCAAAGTCCATCATGGACTGAACCATGTCTAACAGGGTTTAATTCCTCTTTTCAAACACTCCATTTAACTAAGGTGTCCCTAGAGGTGTCCATTGAGAGAGAATCCCATTCTCCTCATGATATGTCAGAAAATCACCGAAAAGATATTCACCCCCTTGATCTGATCGAAGGGTTTTAATATACATTCCAATTTATTTTTCTTCTTCATTAAGATATCATTTGAACATTTCAAATGATTCAGATTTATGTCTTATCAAGAAGACATAACCGTACCTCGAAAAGTCATCTATAAACGTAATGAAATAATTATATCCACCTCTGGCACTAATATTCATTGGTCCGCATACATCAGTATGTACCAGACATAGAATTTATTTGGCTCATTCACCTTTTCCAATAAAAGTTGATTTTGTATCTTTCCAAGAAAATAGGACTCATAGGTTAGTAGTGAATGACATTCACTAATCTTGAGAAGACCCTCACTTTTCAACCTGTTTATCCTGTTCTTATTGATATGACCTAGCCTATAATGCCATAGATATGCTTCGCTAACTTTATCTATCCTAGGACATTTGTGATGGGGACCTGAGAGCTATCAGCTGCCATGTGGAGTCCCAGCAGGCATCATCCATAGCAGATCAAAATCCCGTATGAAAATTAGGGACCACCCAGAGAAGATGGGAGTATCAGGCAAATAAAGCAGCATTTGGGAACTCACTCTCCTTCCCTCTTTCATCAGATTTTATTTTCTTGTGTTGACCAATCTTTTATGGAATGTTTGTAGCGCCCTCCATCTTTCCTTGTAGCATGAAATCTCTTGCCCTTCTAGTCCCATCTCTTATGGCATATAGTTGGCACCAACAAGGAAGCTTGTTGCCCCCCCTTTTTATGTTTATTTTTTAATGTATTCCAAGGGCTAGGATTCCCTATATATGGATCCCTCTCTTATATTGAAGAATAATAATGATGATGATTTGAGAAGAGTGATTCTTCGTTCTACCTTAGTAAAAGAGTGGCCATGAGGCCAGTCTTGCCTTCGCCTTCAGACATTGAGGGGTGTGAGACCCTATGCCTTCGCTTTCGAGCGTCGAGGGGCATGAGGCCCTAGTTATCCCCTTTCCCGTCGAGTACTCTCTATGGTCTTAGAGATTTTCCTTCACGACCCTAGGTAGCAATTTGGGTCGGATGCCCTAGGCTCCGCATGTAATGAGACGGGTTGGATGCCCTAGGCTACATGTAGTTGGTTGGGTGAGATGACCTAGAGATGAGAGATCTCTCCGTGAATGTAAGTCCCAAGTCCGTAGAGTGTCCATCTTCTTTATCCCTCCATGACCTAGAAAAGTTACCCTCACAGCTCCAGTAATGAGCTGGGTAAGATGCCCTATTGGTGAGAGGTCTCTACGTGAGTATGAGTTTCCAAGTCCGTGGCAGTCCAAACCCCTACCTTCCATCCTCGTTGTTTCCTTCACCACCTCCATTAAAAAAATAATAATAATAAATAATTTTTTTTTTGTGGTACCCTAATCCCTGGCGACTTCTCAGCTCGCCTATGATCGTTAAACCCCCCCCCCCACGGATTAGGATAGGTGGGGGTATGATCGTTGGCGAGCCGATAAGTCACCAAGGATTAAGGTACCATAAATTTTTTTTTATATTTTTGTTTTTTTATTTTTTTTGATGGAGGCGGTGAAGGCAATAACGAGGATGGAAGGTAGGGGTTTGGACTACCGTAGACTTTGAAACTCACACTCACAAAGAGACCTCTCACCTCTAGGGCATCTTACCCACCTCACTAATGGAGCCGTGAGGGAAACTCTCCAGGGCCGTGGAGGGATAAAGAAGATGGACTTTCTATAGACTTAGGACCTACATTCACAGAGAGACCCCTCATCTCTAGGGCATCTCAGCCACCCCACTATATGTAGCCTAGGGCATCTCACCTACCCCACTATATGTAGCCTAGGGCATCCCACCCATCTCACTACATGCGGAGCCTAGGGCATCCTACCCAAATCGCTATCTTGGGCCATAAAGGAAAATCTCTAAGACCATAGAGAGGAATCGATGGTGAAGGGGATAACTAGGGCCTCATGCCCCTCGATGCTTAAATGCGAAGGCATAGGGTCTCACACCCCTCAACGCCCAATGGCAATGGCATGACGGGCCTGACGCCCACTCCTTTACGGAGGTAGAATGAAGAATCACTATTCCCAAATTATCATCATTATTATTCTTCAATACAAAAGAGTGGTCCTTATATAGGAACCCTAGCTCTTGGAATACATGAAAAAATAAACATAAAAAGGGGGGCCAACAAGCTTCCTTGTTGGTGCCAACTACATGCCATGAGAGATGGGGCTAGATGGGTAAGAGATTTCATGCTACAAGAAAAAATGGAAGGCACCACAAACATTCCATAAAATCGTGGTCAACACAAGGAAATAAAATCCCATGAAAGAGGGAAGGAGAGTGGGCTCCCAAATGCTGCTTAATTTGCTTGATACTCCCTTCCATCTTCTCCTGGATGGTCCCTAATTTTCATATGGGATATTGATCTACTACTTTTTATGCTTGAGTGGATATATGAGAATCCTGGGATGCCTAATAGAGCGGATGATGCCTGCTGGGACTCCACATAGTAGCTGATATCTCTCAGGTCCCCATCATTCCCCTAGAGTAAGGAGAACTCGACTCCTTTGAGTTTGGAGATGACTTGGGTAGAACTGAAACCCATGCATTATTTTGAAATCCAAGCAGTACTTGATGATTTTTTTTTGACAGCCTTGCTATGAGATCTATGAAGCTTTGAGGTCCATGTAGCTCTGAGATCTACATGGCTCTGAGATCTGTCTGGTTTTGAGAAGCATGTAGAGGGGGAAGTCGGCTCCAAATGTAGCAATTGCATTCACATTCTTGCAGGCTTTCCTTCCTCATAGACCGAATAGGGGAAGAGTCTTCCAATTGGACATCATCGACGATGGGGCTGGGCGGAGATGGTGGAATGGACAGGAAGAGGGCCAGCATGGATGGGAAGATGCCATCATGGAGATCATCTTGGCTACCCAAGGATCGCTCCGATCGGGAGGAAAATGACAATGAAATGGGGTTCCGGTGGTGTTGGGTGTGTCCATCGATAGGGAAGGGGCTTTGATGGGTGGCATAGGTAGTCGATCAAATCTGGTGGAGGCACCGATCGGATCTGGGTGCCACAATCGATGTTGTTGGATGGACTCTGATTCGATGGTTGTCGGGCATCACGATAGTAGGCTGCTAGGATGGGTGGCTGATGGGGAGTAGGGAGGAGATGGAACAGGGCATTTGGCAACTCGGCAGCTTGGGATTCTGATTAGAGATGGGGCATTCAGCGGGATCCAATGGAGGCTTTGATTTGGGAGGCTGGAGCATGATCGTTGGCTACTGTGGATTTTCGCAGAAGAGGGCAAAATGGACAAACCAAAGAATGGTAGATCCGGTGGAGATTGGCATCGTGGTTCATGCGGCTGTGGGAGGCATCGATCGAAGATAGAAGGCTTCATGGCAGGGATGATGGCATGGCCATGGCTCAGTGGTGGCACTGTGGTGGGGACACTAAAGGCACCAGAATAAGGTAGAGGCTTCTCAACCCTCTGTAGATCACTTAATTGACATTTGAGTCCACTGTAATAAAGCTTAGTCCAGCTGAGTTGTTTTTATTATAGTCCTGTAATTAGTCAGCTCATGTTGAGCTAGTTCAGTTCAATATTAGTCAGCTCATGTCGAGCTAATTTTATTTTTTTGAGTCCTGTCCAAGCATATCGAAGACTCAAGACCACATCATACAAGTGAAGGCCAAGTCCAACTAGAATGAAGACATGGAAGTATAGCCCAAGTCCAACCCAGCTTGAAGATTTGAAGACCCCAGGAGGAAAATTCAGAAAACCCTAATTCCTTGTAGATGCCCTCCAGATGCCCAAATTCCCTTCCAGATGACAAAGTATATTCATAGACCATGGCATCCATGATCTTAGAGGTCCATCTGCATCCTAGCCCAAAGAAATCAAGCCCAGGCGCCAAGCCTAAGCCCCTAAGAAGCAAGATACCAGGGAATATTCCTGTTACCTGGCTACCAGGCCATCCTAGTTTCTAGAGGCCCAAATCCATGCGCCCGAGCCCCTTTGGGCCAACCTCTTGCTGCTCTTAGAAGCCCAACACGCCCCCCTAGGCATCCTTAGATTGTTGGCCAAGTCAAGAGAATTTTTAGGGATTTTTCTACCTAATGTTTCCTTATTTTCTAGCTAGGGTTTGAGATGGAAAATGATTCTTACGTAAAGACTAATGTGCCCTTACTTGGAGCCCAAGGTTAAGGGTCTATTTAAAGGACCCTAGCCTCTTGTACGAAGCTTGATTTTTGATATGAAATAAACCTTGAGTTCTTATATTGCTTTGTGTGATTACCCTGCTGTGTGCATAAAGGGGTTTGAGAGTTCTTCTTCCCGGTGTTTGCAACCATCTTCCTGTCGCTAACCATCCTTCCAGCCCCTCCAAAACTTTCTTCCCTTTGCTATTTTCCTTTGTTTTCTTGATGTTCTCTAAGTTTTCTAACCCCTAACAGGTCATTTGCATCTCCCTGAGTTCTTACGAATCCAACGACTCCAGCCAAGCCTCAATCGGACCACCGAGCAGAAAGCCGGGTATCCACGGGTCTTTGGCTCAGTTTTCTAGGCCGCATCCATCGAGGAATGAGAGATCCCTTCACTGCTATCTTTGCTGGGCATTTCAGACATTGTCAGGTACACCCCCTCTATCTCCAGTCTTTATATTGTAGGAGAACTTGCCCTAACCAAGGCTTCTCAGACCCGGCGATCCTTTTTTTGTACTTTTCTAGGTTCTAATCTGCATGCTTGTCTTCAAAAATTCATACAAAATTCCCTACAACTAATTTTTGTCTAAAATTTGGGAATTAATCACCTAACTCCACATAAAAAATATACAAAAAGAATTGCATGCATATTAGTCACGCATCAACTTCCCTTCGGGATCTAGTCCCTGAATACTTGCCTAGACACCAGCTACTCAAGCACACACCAACAAGTAATCTAGCTTGGCTCGGCACTTGGGTCGACCCGACTTCGTGGGTGTCCCTAGCTCACTAGAGTAGATTAAACATCTAATCAATTTTAGTTAATGGCTAGGGTTCGATATGTCGGGTGGTGCTTTTTGGGCTAGGGACAGGAAATGAAATCCTGACCCTATGTTTATTTGACGCCCTTAAGAAAAGTTATGGAGAATGATGCACAAAAATGAGTAATGAAATGACTTAAGATTTTCTTGTTTTTTTTTTTTTGTGTGTCTTTCAGATGTGTGAATTCTAAACAAAATGAAGGATTTAAAATGTGCCCCTAAATGCAAGAAATAAACTAGATGGATGAATGAAGCAAGAAATGAGATGCTTGCAGAAATTTCAGACCTAAGATTTTCTTAGATTGTATTTCAGCTTGTAGAAATTCTACAAATTGAAATAAAATCTGATAAAGTAGACAAAAATACTCTGAATTTAATACGATTAACAGAATAGAAATCATGAAATCTGCAGGTCTCTACAGAGAGAAATAATCCAATGATCAGACCATATATGGGCTAATCAGAATGCAGAAAATGAAAGAAAACAAAATGCACTAGTCCTAGCCTTGCTCTGATACCAGAAATGATGCAGGGGTGAGTAGGGCTAGAGATGATAGTATGGATGCTTATGATGCAAAGGAATTTTTTTATGGTTATAGAGTTTTAGATGTTTTTTTTTTTCTTAGGTTTTTTTTTTTTTTTTGATTCCCGATCATAAGCAGAGACTAGAAATAAGAGAAATGAATGATAGAAGCTTATACTATCAGTTCAAATCCCTAAAAAGTGAAAACGATAATAGGATCCCGGGATTAAGAAACCCCGGTAGGACTAGCACGAGATGCAATACCTACTTAGGAGATAGAGAGAGCAAACCTCACACGTCTGAAGCGCCCGATGCCGAGATCGCTCAACGCAGCAGATGCGGCCTGGATGCCTGAGTAGTCAAACCCACGGATGCACTAGCTTTCGATCGGATGGTCGTGATGGCAAAGCAGACTGTCTCCGATGCCCGAGATACTAGGGAGGACCTGTAGGAAAACAAAAATAGGGATTAGCGAAATAGCGAGATGTACTGAAAGGGACTGAGATGGGGTTGAGAAGGGGCTTCGAGCCCAGTGTCTGGCTGGATTTCGAAGTTGAAGAAGGAGATAACTTGGGGCCTCGCACCCCATGATGTCACGGAGGATGAAGGATTGTGGCCTCACACCACTCGATGTCCTGGAGGACGAAGGACTTGCGACGCCCTGGGGCGACGGACAGGTGGCCTCACACCACTCGACATCCTTGAGGATGAAGGCAACTTCTCTCAAACCTAGTCTAGGAGACAATGGTTGGAGGATAAACAAACTCAAACACTCTTTTCATTCAATTATTCAATAGCTTTACAATGGAGGGATTGGGTCCTTTAAATAGGCACCCAAGGCCCATTTGAATTCAAAATAATTCATAACCCTTGAACCCAAATTACAACCCCAAAAGTTGGTGCCCACATAGAGGGGAAAGATCTTCATGGCCGACCAAATAAGGGAGAGGATTGGCATGGCATGTGGGAGGGCTTGGAGAGGGGGATTGGCCTCTTGACTTCCTTCTTTTGCATTCTCATTTTGGGAAGAAAACATGGAACAAGGCTTGCTTGAAGGGATGTGCTTCCTTTGATCCTTCAATGCCCACTTGGAGTGATTCATGGCCGACCAAATGGAGGGAGCTTTGGACATTGCAAGGTTGAAGGCTTGGAAAGGGGAAGTGTGTCCTTTGACCTTCCATTCTTGCATGAACACTTTGGGAAGAAGGCTTGGAAGATGGCTTGCTTTGTGGCTTTGTCTCTTCAAGAATCTTCAACGCCCCATATTATGATGGATCATGGCAAGATGTGGGAAAGGGAAGAGGGGGATGATGTCTCCTCCTTCCAAGGTCGCCCAAGAGAAAAAGGCATGGAGAGGGTGTGTGGAATGCATGAGGGCGCCTCCTTGTTTCCTTCATTGGATGCCCAAGTGGCAACTGATGTGGTGCCACATAGGTGGCTGAGGTTGCACCTGTGTTGGCATCTTTCCAAGTGAAAGAGGTGGGTTGGCCCACAAGGACTTGACTTGGTCTTGTAAGCCAGGTTGACTTCAATTAGGCTTGGGCCCAATCCAAACTCAGACTCGAACAAAAAATAAATACAGGACCCATGACCTAAACTTGACACAAATTTGTCAAGGTACATGACTAAAAATTATAAAAATACTTTGGCTCATAGCCTTATTACAGGACTCACAGAAGTGGAATACTAATCCGAGATCCACAGAGGGTTGAGGAGCCTCTATCAGATCCTGGTGCCCACACCACTCAGGGAAGGGTAGGAAATAGGAATCAGAGTCTTGGGGCAATCTCTGTAAAGTGGGAAACAGACCTTGGGGCTTGGTAAGGTTAATCTCATAGTGTAGAAGGTCTATTAAAGAGGATCCTGGGACTAAGTCTATAAAATGCTGGATGTTCCTCAAGGGTGGTAATTGGTAAGCTGATTCATCGGGTAAAACATCCTCAAACTCTTACAGAGCCTTAACCACTTCATGAGGGTGTTCTCTCGTGATCGGTTCATTATGTGTTTGTTCCTGAACTCCTTTCGTGGACAAAACTAGCAAACTCTCATATTCATTTACTAAATATGATCCTGGCTCGGTCATTTATTCTTCAAATTCTATAGTAGTTTCAGGATCGTTTTCCTTTGATTCCTCAATGATTTCTACCTTCGGCCCATCTTCACCATACTCCTCAACTAAACTTGACTCATAGATGATTTCTTTGGATTGTTTAATGGGCTCAGGAGTTTCCTTCTCTAAATTTTCAATGGGTTCAACATTTTCATACTTAAAGTCTTCAATGGGCTTATGGGTTTCTCATTTAAATTCTCAGAATGTTCAACCTTTTGTCCCTGAAATTCTTTAAAGGGTTCTTCCTCGGTAATCTCTTTTTCTAATTCCTTAGACTTGATCAGGTTGACACCAGGTTTTTTTTCCTTAAGGATACTCGATCTTCTTTGAGCCTAGTCCTTAGGATGAATTGGATTGATTGTAAATTTCTTCCCACGGTGGTTAAAGGTACAGGTATTGGTCCCACCATAAAGGATGGCATCGTGATCGTAAATCCAAGGTCGACCTAAGATAATGCTATTGATGCCCATAAGAAGGACATCATACCAAATCTTCTCTTCATATGACTATAATTTGATCATGACTTGGCATCTTGACTTTATGCATATGGAAGTTGAATCTATCCATGAGACCTTATAAGGGTTGGGGTGAGGAACTGGGGTCAATCCTAGGGATTTGACAGTACTTAAAGAAATGGCATTGACACAGCTCCCACTATTAACTATGATTTTGCATACCTTATCCCCTAGTCTGACAAAGGTTTGTAGGATGTTTGTCCTATGCCAATCTTCTTGTGCTATGTTTTTGGTAAGGATGCATCTGACTACTCCTAAAAGGTCTTCAAATTCATGCAGTTCTTCCTAGTCCATGAACTCCTGATTGGGTCTCCTAGGGTGAATCTCTTGGACTGGGTTAGGATGTGGGACTCTTCTGGGCTCAACCTCTAAGGAAGGATCACATTGAGTGTATTCCTTAGGGTGAGGAGATGACTCAGACTAAAGTTCAATGGATGGTCTATTGCCCTTTTCTAGGGTTCTCAGCCTTGTTTCAAATTTGTTTTCAAACTCATCAAACCTATTGTTCAACCTAGCTAACTCTTCAATGATGACCTTTAGTTGACCCTCGTGATCGTTCTCGATGGGTTCACTTAATTGGGAATGATGGGGGTGATAGGGGACACCTGACCTAGTCGACATGCAACACACAATGAAAGGTGCTATGGGTTTGCTAGACCTAGGAGTTCAGTCACAATGAGTCCACGTAGAAGACACACAGCACAATCAACTAGCCCTTTCACTGACCAGGTAAGAGGTGGGAGTGTGGGAGGCCCCCCTTGCTTCCGCAAGGACCCAATTAAGGAACCACAACACTGCTTAGGTCGTTTAATGCTAGACCTCTTGCCTTAGACACCGGCTTCCCGGTACCAATTGAATGGTTGTATGCAACCAGCATCCCCAAAATGGTCAAATCCAACTAGTTGATGTCCCTAATCTATTAGGTTGCTACTAGATTTTAGATTAGGTCTGAATTCAAAATGCAAGGGTAGTTGTTTTTGGGCTAAGGAAAGGTAATGACTTCCTTCCCTTATCTTTTGATATTGATGCCCTTAAGTTATTTATGAGAATGATGGCATACACATGATCTAATAGAATGTAACTAAACTTTGTTTTTGGATTTTTGATGTATGATAGCAGAAATAAGATGCTTGAAATAACAAGGTATGATCCTAAATGCAAAATTAAACTATTTGAGAAATGAAAACATGAAAAGATGCACTTGCTAAAAATCTTAGAATAGATTTTGTTCTCAGGTAGTATTCCAGCATGTAGAAATCTTACAAGCTACAATAAAATCTGAGAAAATTCTTAAAATTACTCTCAATTATGTGGAATCTAGAAAAATAAAAATTAGAATGTTTGGAGGTTCCTACAAATAGAAACACCTATAAAAATAAGCCATATACTGAGATAAAATTATGCAGAAATTTAAAGAAGATGAATCTAATGATGCAAAAACTTTCTTTAGGGTTTTTAAAAAAATGAACTCCTTGTGTTCCCCTTCAAAGGTCAATCACATCACCACCCCTACACACCATAGGAAATCCCCGTGGAATCGGATGTAAAGGTCTTGTAGCCCTTCTTTTTCCTATGACCGAACGGCCATGGTGAAGCACCTAATCCAAGTACTTAAGAAGATGCTAAGTTCTAACCATGCTCTGATACAAGATGATGCAGGACTAACTAGATGCTAGGATGATGCAGGTGATTTTTCTCTTTGTGAATTTCTTGGTTTTTTAAACGAGGTTAAGGATTCCTGAAGACAAGCAAGAGTAGATCTAGGTTTCTATAAAAATAAGAACTTTAAACTAGCAAGTAAGCCCTTAAACAAGATAAGAAGAGGACCCTGTGATTGAGAAACCCCGTAGCACTTAGCTCTTTGATCAATACCAACTTAGGAGTTAAGGTGGCAAACCTTAAAAGTTCTGAAGAGCCCGATGCCGAGTTCACTCGCTCTCGCAGATTCAGCCTAGATGATCGAGCCTTCAACTTTGCAGATGCACCGGCTTTCTATCCAAAGGTCTTGAAGGTAAGGGAGACTAACTCCATATTCATGGTACCTGGAGGACCTACGAGCAATCAAGTGAAATGTTGGGAGTTAGCAAGAGACAAAAAATAATAAGAGAAGAAAAGCTGAAGATGGTGGTGAATGGGGGATCTTTTTGCTAGGCTCCAAGATGGATCATCCTGATAGACTCCGAACTTGAAGATGGAGGATGGCTTGGATGGAAGAAAAGGTAACTTGAGGCCTCACACCTCTTGATGCCCGAAGGCAAAGGAGCTCCCTCATGGAGATCGATGTTCTTATGAAACGAAGGCAATAACTAGTAGAGTAGCACTAAAAATATTTTCTTTCATTCATCAAGATTAAACTTTACAAGGAAGGGGTAAGGCCCTTTTTATAGGCACCTTAAAACCTATTCAAATTTTAAAAAACTTACAAAGCTTTAAGAAGAGGGTGCCCAAATTCAAATTTCTTCTTCCTTTGGTCGACCAAGATCTTGTGGCTTCACTTGAGGCTTGAAAGAAGTGAGTTGTCTTCTTGATTTTAGGGTCAATGCTTTTCTTCCATATTCAACCAAGCACTTTAGGAAGAAGGCTTGATATGGGGCTTGAAACAAGGGAGTTGTCTTCTTGATTTGAGAGTCAATGCATTTCTTCCATAGCTGACCAAGCACTTTGGAAAGAAGTCTTGATATGGGGCTTGAAACAAGGATCATGCCTTCACTGCTCATTGACCTTCCTTGGCTGCCCATAGCTCCTCTGGAAAGAGGCTCGATAGGGAGAGGGAAGGGAGGAAAGAATCAAGGAATGGCACCAAAAATTATAGCATTCCCTTCTTGCCTTGGCCGCCCACATGTCAAGGTGATGTGGCACCACATAGGATGGATGAGGTGGTGCAAAGTGGCATCTTTCATGGCTTGGGAGATGGCTTGACCCATTACAAATTGGACTAGACTTGAAGACCACTCTGGCTTGGGCCCAATCTTCAAACAAACTCAGACTGGAATCATTACAGGACCAATAGACACATCTTGACCAAATTGGTCAAGGTACATGACCAAAACAAAAGCAATTGAGAAGGCCAAGAATGCAAAAACCCTAATGGAACTCCTTTTGTTCTTCTTCATGGGTCAATTCACAACGGCACCCTACCACCATAGGAGATCTTGTAGATTGGGAAGAGAGGATCTAGCAGCCCTACTAGTCTCCTATGATCGAATGGCCATGGTGAAGCACCCGATCCGAATATCCAAAGAGAACTGAGCCCAAAACAAGCTCCGATACCAAATGATGCGGAACTAAAATTGCATGCAAATATATTTTTGTAATTTTTTAGGTTAAGTTTTGAATCTAAATCCTGAAGAATAGACCATTAGTCTAAGAAGAGAATTCTATGCTTGCAAAGTAAAACCTAAAAAGCAATAAGAAGAGGACCACCAAGGCTGAGAAGTCTCAGTTGGGCTAGTTCCTCTCCAATAAAGTGACTGGAAGATAGAGAGGGTGTACCTGGCAAAGGTTGATGCATGCGGTGCAGATCGTGGATGATGGGATCACTCTCAATCTCGGATGCGGCCTAGAAAATCAAGCGAGACATCGACGGATTCTCGGCTTTCTACCCAGTGACACGATCACTGCTCGGCTAGAGTCGTTGGATTTGTAGAAGCCAAGGGACCTACAAATAGCCATTCTAGGGTTAGAAAATAAAGCAAAGATGAAGTAGTAAAGAGACAACAATAAGGGGAAAAGAGTTTGAGGTTGGGCGGTCAGTGTTTGGAGAGCTGGCTGGCAGCTGGACATGGGGTGCAGGACACTAGGAAGGAGGGGCTCACATAGAATCCCCTTAGCACATAGTAGGTAGCACATAGAAATTGGAAGAACTCAGTTATATATCATGAATAAAGGTGTCTTGATGCAAGAGAGTGCAGTCTCTTAAATAGACTCTTAAACTTGGCCCCCAAGTAAGGTTACAAGAGACATTTACTAAGAGTTAGAATCCCACCCAAACCCTAGCTAGAAGGTGGTGACTCTAGTGGCCGACCAAGGGGTGGTGAGCATAAGGCCTTGGCACCAATTAACTCCTCTCCTAGGCCTTGGCTGGCCCAGTTTGCTTTAGGCTGCAGTTCAGGGCTCCAGGGCTTTTGATTTGGCATCCGGGCTTCTGATCTCTTCTAGTAGGCCTTCCATGATCTTCAAAGCTTCAAGATGGGTTGATCCTTACTTGGACTAGCTTGGTCTTCACTTGTGCTGAGTCTTTACTAGACTTGGACTAACATGTACAGGAGTCAGAATGAAAACTAGCTCAACATGAGCTGACCAGTATAGGACTTAGATAATAAAAAGACAACTCAAATAGGCTAATCCTTTATTACAAATGAACTCAAATGCTACTGATGCGGACTAACTAGATGCAGGATGAGAGGAATGACGCAGGTGAATTTGTTCTTTGTGATTTTTAATTATTTTAGGCTTTAGGATTCCCGAATATAGATAAAAAATAGATCTAGGGTTCTACAATAATAAGAACTTCAAGCAAGCAAGTAAGTCCCTCAACTAGATAGGACGAGGACCTCGGGATTGAGAAATCTCGGAGAACTTAGCTCTCGAATCAATATCAACTTAGGAGTTTTAGGGTTGCAAACCTTAAAAGCTTTGAAGCGCTTGATGTCGAGTTCACTCGGTCTCATGGATGTGGTCTGGATGATCAAGCCTTCAACCCCCGTGGATGCGCTGGTTTTCTATCCAAAGGTCTCAATGGCAAGGGAGACTGACTCCGTGTTTGTGGTACCTGGAGGACCTGCGAGCAATCAAGGGGAAGGATTAGGAATCAACAAGTAGCAGGAAGAAATAAAGGAATAATGATTGAAGATGATGTTGATTGGGTGTCTTCTTGTTAGGTGCCTAGTTGGATCATCTAGTTGACCTCAAAACTCAAAGATGGAAGATGGATTGGTGGAAGAGAAGGTAACTTGAGGCCTTACACCTCTCGACGCCCGAAGGCAAAGGCGCTCCCTCACGGAGATCGGCATTCTTAAGGAACGAAGGTAACTAAAGAAGAGTAGCACTCAATGGTTTTCTTTTCATTCATCAACATTAATCCATACAAGGGAGGGGTAAGGCCCTTTATATAGGCAACTTAAAACCCATTCAAATTCAAATGAAAAAAATTACAAAGCTTCATGAAGAGGGCATACAAATTTAAAAAAATTTTTCTTCTCTTGGCCAGCCAAGATTTTGTGGCTTGATTTGGGATTGAAAGATTGATGCGGGACAACTCTAAGACTGCTAAAGAAGCATGGAAAATAGTAAAAATTCATTTCTGTGATTTGTATAATTTTATTTGCATGCTAGATTCCTAAAAAAAAGTAAGAACTACCAGAAAGTTAGCAATGCAAAGAATCATCGGATCGTAGGCGAACTCATGCAAACTAATGAAATAGCCAGAAACCAAGAGTTGAGAAACTTCCAATTTAGGAAGTTTATCTTCATTAAAATCAGATAATGAAAGAAGAGATGGTTTCTTACCGGTCGAGATTAAATTTCAGTAGTAGAAGGGATCACTCACACTCTGATCGGAGCCTAGATGAAGAAGCTTCAGTTCCATGAATTAGATGGCTGATCTAGACACGGTCTGAAGGTAAGGAAAGCCTCCTTTAAGGAGGTGAAATACCTCGAGGATCCTACAAGCATCAAGGGTCAATCAAAATAGCAATTAATCAAAGGAATAAGAAACTAAGGTTTAGAATTGAAAGAACTAGGTTTAGGTGTGGATGTCTCGGGGAAGAAGCACTTGCTTGATTGGGGTGGCAGCTAGGGCGTCTTCCTCTAGGCATGGCTAATCTTCATAGATGCAGATGGAAGCTAGGGTAGTAGGGTTTCAATCTAGGAAGACAAGGAGAGCACACAAGAACAAGAGAACCAACACTAGAACTCCGAACACAAGGCAATATCACAAAATTTCAGCAAGTTGCATTCATAAGAAAGAGATGCTTACAAGAGGAGGAGGGTTGGGGTATTTATAGAGTTCCCATGCCCTTACTAACCATGGTTACACTTGAATTACAAATCCTCTTCCAAATTGGAATACAAGTCCTTTCCTAGCTAGGTCAGAATTACATGGTTTAAAGGGATTAGGAGTCCTAACTAGGTTAGAAAAGACTTGGTCTTCTCCCACTTTTCCTGTCCTTGGACATGGTCAAAGCTTTGGATGCCCACTCCTTGGGTGTGTGGACATTAGGGCAGAAATGGGGGTGGTTGGCCAAGGGCTTGGAAGCTTGGGCTTGGGCCCCCTGGAATCTGGGTTGCTTTGTTCACTGGGCTGGCATATTCCCAGCATCAAAAGGGAATCTTGGTTCTCTTTTTTTGGACATGCTTCTTGGGCTTGAATTTGGAGGCCTGTAGTGCTGGGATAGCCTGGTAAACATGGGCTCCTGGTATATGAAATATTTCAAAAGCATCTAGAGGGAATCTGGTATCTGAAATGGTACCAGTGAAAAATCAGGGCACAATCAGGGCACCTAGTTGTCGATTAAGCTCCCCTAAGCTTGTGTAACTGCTTTTGGCTTCAGAATGAGGTTTGGTGGAACTTTGAAATAGGATAGCCTTTTCTCTTGTACAAGAAATGAACTCACACTGGTCTCATACTAGATTCAGTTGCAACACTGGGAAAAAAAAAACTCTCAAATGATCCCTTAATGCACACAGTAGGGAGGCACACAAATTGGAGACTCAATAATATTTCATATATTAAAGTTGTTAAAATTTTCATACAAGGGGTCCCTTATATAGAGTCATGAGACTTAGGGCCCAAGCAAAAGAAAATAAAGAAAATAATGGGTGACCACTTTCTTCATAAAGTGTGGGGCAAAATACATGGAAGAAAATACTCTCCCACTTTCTTCCTAAAGTATGGGGCTAAATAAATGGAAGAAAACTGGTATGGGATGGAAAACGAAGAAACCTGGGGTTATTCGGAAATGGGAAAGACCTAAAGCAAACCAAGGATCGTGGGAGGCCTAAGAAACCTCCCGGGACTAGGATAGAACTACACCTAAAAAAAAAATCCTAAAACGGCTGGACTCTTTTGGTTTTCAGTTTTTTTCTTGGTGGAGGTGGTGAAGGAAGGATGGGGATATGGAGGGGGAACAGAAATGAAACTCGAACCTGGGATCTAGATCTAACAAGAAACAGAGAGATGGAGGGGAAAAAGGTACCTAGGGTTTCCAGCCCCTCGTTAGCTATTTGGCAGCGAAGACCTTATTTGGGATCACATCCCGACATCATGCACGGCGGTGCTGATGACTTGGAGAACACACCCTGCCATCATGCACGGTGGCACTGATGGCATGGAGCGGCTTCATGCTCCTCGACACTCTCGCTGGAGTGAAGGAATTGAGGCCTCACACCCCTCAACGTCCCGAAGGACGAAGGCAAACGGGCCTCAGCCCAGAACCACAAACAATTGGAAAAACCCTCAAAAATTCATTTCATCAAACTGATTTATTACAAGAGGGGGGGTGCCTTTTTATAGGCTAACAAGACTTAGGAACCAAGTAGGACATGCATGGAAATTTTATTTTATTTTATTTTATTAATCCTAAATCCTGTAGCTTTGAGATCCATGCCAGTTCTTCCACTCTGAAATCTATGCATGTCTCTCTCATGTGATCGTGGAATTGAGGAATGGCGGATTGGGTAGAGGATGTGAAGGCCGCAGCAGGGGTGAGGCAGAGGGCGGATGGGCCTGAGGGGTTGGAGCGCCACACCATGAGGATATTGCCCAGGATGTCGTGGTCGCGGGCAAGGTGGAGGGCTGATGGGCCATGCGAGGTTGGAGCTACAGATCCGGCATAGGCGGTGCGGACACAGGGAGAGGAGGGCATGACTTAGATCTGGCTCGGGCTCATGGCGGGCATCACGGTAGCAGGTGGACAAGCGGTTGGGCATGATGGATCCCGGACTGGTGGTGCGAGGATGGAGACGGTGCGGCCATGGGTTTAGGGGTGGTGAGGGCCATAGATATGGTGGACATCATGGGAGGAGACGGCCATGGGAGAGGGAGCGGGAAGGCAGCCGAGCGATGCCTGGATGTCACGGGAGGCATGAGTTGCCGGTTGGAGATGACTTCGGGCAAGGGGCATCGGGTGCGGAGAAGGAAGGCATCACGAGCATGGGCATCATGGGCGGAGCCATAGGGGGTGGGGGGTGGCCATCGGATTTGCCGGCATTCCCACGAGGAGGTTGTCACCGGGAGGTGGATGGACATCGGGGTGGGCATCCGGTGGTCGGGTGTGGCTGAGAGGGACAAATGGGAAGAAAAACGAAGAAAAATTGAATTTCTTGGAGGTTTTGGAGGTTGAAGATGATAAGAATAGCAGAGGAATAACTTAGTGGAATAAAATGGGAATAGAAGGGATTGCTGTAATAGCTGGAATAAAAAAAATGTAAAATGAAAAATAAAAATTTAGGAGAAAAAGAAGAAAATCCAGATGGGTTTTGGGCCCCCCATCAAAAATACTTTCATGCCATACAAAATCCCTCCAAACAACATATGTAGTGACATCCAAAGTGGGGACCACTTTTTTCCTAAGCAAGATATCAAGAATTAGGGGATTCATGTTTATCTGTTTTGACTTTCCTTCTTGTCATGCTGGCATGTGGAGTTGGTGTGTTTGGGGTATGCTGGCATGTGGTCATCAACTCCTCATGCATGGGCCAACTTCATGATCCTCCAAGTAATCCTAGGTGGCTTGTGGTCCAAGTAAGTGAGGGTTTTGATTTTTCTATAAAAAGGCCCCCTCTCCCTCTGTAATAATTAAGTTTTGATATAAATTTTTGGGTTTTCCATAGGTTCTGGTTCTGGGCCGAGGCTCGTCTTTCCTTCACCTGCGGGTGTCAACGGGTATGAGACCCCACTTCCTTCGCTCGCATGCGAGCGTCGAGGGGCGCGAGGCCCTAGTTATCCCCCTTTTCCATCGAGTCCCCCTCTAGGTCTAGGGATTTTTGTTTACGGCCCCAGGTAGCGATTTGGGTGGGATGCCCTAGGCTCCGCGTATAGTGAGATGGGTGGGATGCCCTAGACTACATGTAGTGGGCTGGGTGAGATGCCCTAGAGGTGCGACATCTCTTCGTGAAGGTGAGTCCCCAGTCCTAGAGTGTCTATGTTTCTTGTCCTCCATCCCATGTTTCTCCACCAAGAAAACTGAAAACCAAAAGAGTTCAGCTGTTTTAGGTTTTAGTGTCAGCTCGCCCTAGTCTCGGGAGGATTCTTAGCCCTCCCAAGGTCCTAGTTTATTTAGGGTGTTCCGTTTTTCCAAATAACCTAGGGTACATCGAGTCCGCCATGCATCAGTTTGGTATCAGAGCGAGTTGTGGATTAGGGTCTGCTCTATTTTTCGAACTTGATGGAGTCGAGTTCTTCGTGGTCGAGGAGAATGATTGGGATCCAAGGCAAGTTCGAGTATTTTTTCCATTTTTTCTTATTTTTTTGCATTTTTTATTTTTACTTATTCACGCTATTCCACCTATTTCCTCTGTTCGAGTTGTATCCCGATCTTATTCCCACCTTATTCAAGTCTTATTCCATTCTCTTTCCTAGATTTTAAAAAATTTTCAAAACCCTAGCCCATTGCCCCGCCAGCCCTAGATCCGGGTCGCCCGACCCCCGGCCGCCCCCACCGGCCGGCCTGTCGGCCTCGCCCTAGCAGGAAATCCGGCACCGCTCCAACGCCCGTGGGAAGACGAACGGATGCGGGAGGCGTCCGTCCGCCCATGCCCGGCCGCCACCTCCCTCGCCGGCGCCCTTAGGCCCCACGCCCATGGGAAGATGCACGGACACGGGAGGCGTTCGTCCGCCCCTGCGCCACCGTCGCCTACCGCTACCGCCCGCCTATTATCGCCCGGCGCCAGTCCGCCAACCGCTCGTCCGCCGGAGGCCACGCCGGTGCCCAAGGGGTCTCCCACGGTCGTGGGAGACCAAATGGCATGACCAACATGCCGTGCCACCCTATCGCCACCCTGCCACCGACCATCCTCCGGTGCTCGACAAAGATCATCTTCCCCTCTACACAATCACGAGAGGATTTTGCATAGATTTCGGAGCAGTCCAGTATTTAGTTCAGCATGCTTTCTGAAGCAGATCATCAAGCCAACACACTTTCCAGAGCATTCAGCATCAATATTGACATAGCATGGATTTTGATGTAAATTTTTATTTTTTTTTTGGGTTTCTTGTATGCCAAGTAAGTGAGGGTTTTGTTTTTTCTATATAAAGGCCCACTCTCCCCCTGCAATAATTGAGTTTTGATATAAATTTTTGGGTTTTCCCTGGGTTTTAGTTCTGGGCTGAAGCCTGTCTTTCCTTCACCTACGGATGTCGAGCAGTGTGAGACCCGACTTCTTTCACTTGCGTGCGAGCGTCTAGGTGCGCGAGGCCCTAGTTATCCCCCTTTTCCATCGAGTCCCCCTCTAGGTCTAGGGATTTTTCTTTATGGCCCTAGGTAGCTATTTAGGTGGGATGCCCTAGGCACCGCATGTAGTGAGATGGGTGGGTCACCCTAGACTACATGTAGTGGGGTGGGTGAGATGCCCTAGAGGTGCGACGTCTCCTCGTGAAGGTGAGTCCCCAATCCTAGAGTGTCCATGTTTCCTATCCTCCATCCCATGTTTCTTCACCAAGAAAACTGAAAACCAAAAGAATTCAGCTATTTTAGGTTTTAGTGTCAGCTCGCCCTAGTCCCGGGAGGCTTCTTCGCCCTCCTAGGGTCCTAGTTTATTTAGGGTGTTCCATTTTTCCAAATAACCTAGGGTACATCAAGTTTGTCCTGCATCAGGTGTTGGGCACGGAGAAGGGAGGCATCACATGCATGGGCATCATGGGCGGAGCCGCAGGGGGGGCGACCATGGGATTCGCTGGCGTTCCCATGAGGAGGTTGTCGCCGGGAGGTAGATGGCCGTCCGGGTGGGCATCCGATGGTCGGGCGAGGCAGAGAGGGACAAATGGGAAGAAAAATGAAGAAAAATTGAATTTCTTGGGAGGTTAAGGAGGTTGAAGATGATAAGAATAGTAGAGGAATAACTCGGGAATAAACCTAAAATAAAATGGGAATAGAAGGGATAGCTGGAATAGCTGGAATAAAATAAATGTAAAATGAAAAATAAAAATTTAGGAGAAAAAGAAGAAAATTCAGAAGGCTTTCGGTTCCCCCATCAAAAATACTTTCATGCCATACAAAATCCCTCCAAACAAGATAGGTAGTGATATCCAAAGCAGGGACCACTTTTTTCCTAAGCAAGCTAGCATGAATTAGGGGATTCATGATTATCTGTTTTGACTTTCCTTCTTGTCATGCTGGCATGTGGAGTAGGTGTGTTTGGGGTGTGCTGGCATGTGGTCATCAACTCCTCATGCATGGGCCAACTTCATGATCCTCCAAGTAATCCTAGGTGGCAAAATCCAGGGTGTGACTGGGCTCCATGCGGCTGCTGAGGTGGCATGCTGGGTGGTGTCCTTCACATGCTTGAGTCTTCTTCAACTAGGCTTGACTCAATACAGACTTAATACAAGTGGACATGATTACAAGACTTAGAAAGAAAACTAGCTCAACATGAGCTGACTAGTACAGGACTCAAATAATAAAATAACAACTCGACTTGACTAAGTCCTTATTATAAATGGACTCAATCACAACTAGGTAATCCAAAGATGGTTTAGAAACCTCTGTCTTATTCTAGTGCCTCTAGTTCCCCACCGAGCTTAGTATCGGATTGGTCAAACCTACAGTTTATTTGCGTAAGCTGATTTTGAGATTGGTTATTAGATAAATCAATTCTGTCAAGTTGTTCGATCATGGATTTCATGAAAGCATCTAGACTAGGGTCCATGGTTGAGCGAGGTTGGGGCTTAGACCTCTGATATTGGGTTCCTAGTCTAGTGGTTATGCACAAATCAAACAATCAAAATGAAATGATGCAACCAAGCATGAAAAAGAGAAAGAAAAGACTAGTATAATCTAAGGTTTCCTAAGCCTAGAGCCAGAAACTGGGTGGGTCAACTCAACTTACACCTAACCCAATAGCTAGTCCTTCCACTAGCCAGGTAAGGGGTTGGAGTGTGGGAGGCCACCCCTACTTTTGCAGGGACCCAATTAAAAACCACAGCACCACTTAGGTCATTTGACTCTGGACCCCCAGCCTTAGACACCAACTTTCAGTAATAGCTAAAAGGTTAAATGCACTAGTTGGCCCATACAGCTCAGACCCGACCTATTGATGTCTCCTTGCCCACTAGGGTAAATTAGGTCTAATAGATTTTAATTAGGCTTGGGTTAATATGATGATGGTGGTTTTGGGCCGAGGACAGATGATGAAATCCTGCCCTGATATGAGAAAGAGAATTGCCCTTAAGATTAGGTTAAGAATGATAGCAATCGATGGTCCTGATGCAATCTAAAACAATCAGAAAATAAAATAATTTTTTAATGATTTATGATGTGTCAAGTTAGGTTTAAGTTAACTGAGGTTATCAAACAAAGTTTGGCTTGGGATTGGGGGTTTGGTAGTTGATTAGGTTAGGTTGAGTCAAATTGCAGAATGTAGCAGAAATCAATGAATTAGGATTTCAATTGTTGCAGTGTTTGGCATAGATCTTGATATAGAAAAAAATCAAAAAAAATTTGTGACAAAGTATGGATAGCGATGATGAAACCTACTAAATCACATGCAGAAAAAAAATCGTATGATGATGCAAACTAAAGGTTTCTTGGACTGCTGTAGAAATTATTAGGATTCTGCTAGGGTTTCTAATATACCAAAGTTTAGAAAATTAGGGTTTCAATAAAATTAATTAAAATTTTTGATAATTATTAGGTCAAAAAGGAGGCATGCAGTGAAGATTTCACAAAAAATAAAATGTTTAAGATGCCAAAATCAGATAAAACCTAGGAACCTAATGCAATGGACAGGATG
This sequence comes from Areca catechu, assembly GCA_021397845.1. Taxonomy (NCBI): domain Eukaryota; kingdom Viridiplantae; phylum Streptophyta; class Magnoliopsida; order Arecales; family Arecaceae; genus Areca; species Areca catechu. The sequence continues at coordinate 175,818,189 of CM038039.1, read as the reverse complement.
TTGAAATTAGGGTTTGTGAATGCAAAGTTGGTAAAAGCAATTCTAAACCTGCTCTAATACCAAACTGATGCAGGACAACTCTAAGACAAATAAACATGCATCGAAAATAGTAAAAAAATATTTTGGTAAATTTTATGATTTTATTTGCAGGCTAGATTTCCAAAATAAAGTAAGAATAATCGGATCGCAAGCAAACTCATGCAAACTAATAAAATAGCCAGGACCCGAGAGTTGAGAAACTCCTTGTTTAGGATAGTTTATCTTCATCAAATATAATAAGAGATGAGATGGTTTCTTACCAGTTAGAGATTAAATTTAAGTAGTAGAAGGGATCACTCACACTCTGATCGGAGCCTAGATGAAGAAGCTTTAGTTCCTTGAATTAGATGGCTAATCTAGACCTGATCTGAAGGCAAGGAAAGCCTGCTTTAAAGAGGTGAAACACCTCAGGGATCCTACAAGCATCAGAGGTCAATCAAAATAGTAATTAAACAAAGGAATAAAAAATTAGGGTTTAGAATTGAATGAACTAGGTTTGGGTGTGGATGTCTCGGGGAAGAAGCAGTTGCTTGATTGGGGCAGCAGCTACGGCATCTTTCTCTAGGCATGGCTGATCTCCAAGGATGCTGATGGAAGCTAGGGCAGTAGGGTTTCAATCCAGGAAGACAAGGAGAGCACACAAAAACAAGAGAATCAACATTAGAACTCCAAAAACAAGGCAATATCATAAAATTTCAGCAAGTTGTATTTATAAGAAAGAGATGCTTACAAGAGTGGGAGGGGTGGGGTATTTATAGAGTCCCCATGCCCTCACTAACCATGGTTATACTTGGGTTACAAATCCTCTTCCAAATTGGAATACATGTCCTTTCCTTGCTAGGTTAGAATTACAAGGTTTAAAGGGATTAGAAGTCCTAACTAGGTTAGAAAAGACTTGGTCTTCTCCCACTTTTCCTCTCCTTGGACTTGGTCAAAGCTTTGGATGCCCAATCCTTGGGCATATGGACTTTAGGGCAGCAATGGGGGAGGTCAGCCAAGGGCTTGGAAGCCTGGGCTTGGGCCCCCTGGAATCTGGGTTGCTTGGTTCCCTAGGCTGGCATATTCCTGGCATCAAAAGGAAATCTTTATTCTCTTGTTTTGGGCTTGCTTCCTAGGCTTGAATCTGGAGGCCTGGAGGGCTGGGATAGCCTGGTAAGCATGGGCTCCTGGTATATAGAATATTTTGGAAGCATCTAGAGGGAATCTGGCATCTGAAATGGCACCCGGGGAAAATCAGTGCACCTAAGTGTCGATTGAGCACCCTTAAGCTAGCGTAACTGCTTCTGGCTTCAGAATAAGGTCTGGTGGAACTCTGAAATAGCGTAGCCTCCTCTCTTATACAAGAAGTGAACTCACACTAGATTCATACTGGGATACATGACTCAATGTACTGGACTAGGTTGAAGGTTGATACAAATCAACTAACCTTAACTTATTACAGGACTCAATTCTAGTTGATTACAAAATTTGACACATGGCTAGGTAAACCAAATAGGGCCCAGTAATCTATATCTGATCTTGGTTCCCCCACCAAAGATGGGAGTTGTCTCCTTGATTTTTGGGTCAATGCATTTCTTCCATAGTCGACCAGGCTCTTTAGGAAGTAAGCCTGATATGGGGCATGAAACAAGGATCATGCCTTCATTGCCCATTGACCTTCCTTGGATGTCCATAGCTCCTTTGGAAAAAGGCTTGATAGGGGGAGAGAAGGGAGGAAAGAATCAATGGAATGGCATGCAAAAACTCCAGCATTCCCTTCTTGCCTTGGCCGCCCACATGTCAAGGTGATATGGTGCCACATGGGATAGATGAGGTGGCGCCAAGTGGCATCTTTCATGGCTTGGGAGATGGTTTGACCCATTACAAATTGGACTAGACTCGAAGACCACTCCAGCTTGGGCCTAATCTTCAAATAGACTCAGACTGGAATCATTACAGGACCCATAGACATAACTTGACCAAATTGGTCATGGTACAGGACTAAACAAAAATAATTAAGACTAAATTCATGACTAAAAAAAAATTACAATGCTTAGGCTTGAAGTCTTATTACAGGACCCAAAAATTGAAACCCTAATCAGAGGTCTAGTGCCCACACCTCCACCCCATGAATCCAATTCTTATTTCCTACCCTTCCCTGAGCCTTCTCACATTTCTACCCACCCTCAGACTGATGGACAAACTGAAGTTATAAATAGAAGTATAGGGAACTTATTAAGGTGCCTTGTTAGAGAGAGTCTGGGAAATTGGGATTTACTTTTACCTCGTGCTGAATTTGCGTACAATAGCTCGATCAATAGGTCCATTGGTAAAAGTCCCTTTGAGATTGTCCATGGTTACAGACCTAGGAGACCTATCGACCTCATCCCATTATCCACACACTCACATGTATCTGAGTCTGCCGAGTCATATACACGGCATCTTAAAGAATTATATAAATAAATTAGTAAGAAAATTCAAATGAGTAATGAAGTTTATTAGCATGTGGCTGATTCACGTAAACAGATAAAAGAATTTAATGAAAGGGACTCAGTCATGATAAAATGTAGACCTGAAAGGTTTCCACTGTGAACTATGAAGAAATTGAATTCCTGGGGAGCTGGACCTTTCAAAATAATTAAGAAAATAAGATCTAATGCATATGTGTTAGAGTTACCACATGATTATGGAATTAGCTCCACTTTTAATATTTCTAATTTGAAAGAATTTAAAGAACCGGCATTAATTCCTAGTGAGCCTTTTGGACATCACCATGCCTTTGAGAGCGAAACCCTACCTGAGTGTCCACTAGCAATTCCACTAGATCGGAGAGACAAGATTGAACGTATCTTAGATGACCAAGTGATTACTACTAGAAATAAGGGTTATCAGCATTATCTGGTTCATTGGCACGGTCGACCAGAATCTGAAGACTCCTGGATTACCCGAGAGGATCTATAACAAATTGACCCAGACATATTAGAAAAATACTATAGTCAAACCAATCCTTACTCGACAGGGTCGAGTTCCTCCCACTAGAGGAGAATTGGTGCGGGCACCAGGCTCAAGAAGAGGCTTCAACTAATGCCAAGTTCTTTATGGATAGAAGACTAAGAATTTAAGTATTGTAATAAGTCTATGAGTGCTGTATTTATGTTTATTTGAATAATTGAGTCCTGTTTTATTTCAATTTGGGTTCAATTAGAGTTTAATTAGGCTTTGTATTGAGTCGGGTTCAAGAGCTACTTGAATTGGGTTCCAATTAAGCTAGTTCTGGTGGGGACACCGGAGGCACCAGAATAAGACAGAGGCTTTTCAACCCTTTGTGAATTGATCAATAATTTATGAGTCCATCTGTAATAAGGGATTAGCCCATCTGAGTCCCTTTTAGTTGTTATTTGAGTCTTTTGAGTTGTTATTTCAGTTCTGTACTAGTCAGCTTATGTTGAGCTAGTTTAGTCCAATGCTAGTCAGCTCTTGTTGAGCTAATTTTATTTTTTTGAGTCCTGTCCAAGCATACTGAAGACTCAAGACTATATCATACAAGTGAAGACCAAGTCCAACTAGATTGAAGACATGGAAGTATAGCCCAAGTCCAACACAGCTTGAAGATTTGAAGACCCCAAGAAGAAAATTCAGAAAATCCTGATTTCTTGCAAATGCCCTCCAGATGCCCAGATTCACTTCCAGATGCCAAAGTATATTCATAGATAAGGGCATCCATGATTCCAGAGGTCCATCTGCATCATAGCCCAAAGAAATCAAGCATAGGTGCCAAGCCTAAGCCACTAAGAAGCAAGATACCAGGGAATATTCCTGCTACCTGGCTAGCAGGCCACCCCAGCTTCCAGAGGCCCAAACCCATGCACCCGAGCCCTTTTGGGCCAGCCTCTTGCTGCTCCTAGAAGCCCAACACGCCCACCTAGGCATCCTTGGAGTGTTGGCCAAGTCAAGAGAGTTTTTAGGGATTTTTCTACCTAATGTTTCCTTATTTTCTAGCTAGGATTTGAGAGGGAAAAGGATTCTTATGTAAAGACTAATGTGCCTTTATTTGGAGCCCAAGGTTAAGGGTCTATTTAAAGGACCCTAGCCTCTTGTATGAAGGGAGATTTTGATATATGAAATAAACCTTGAGTTCTTCAATTGCTTTGTGTTATTACACTGCTGTGTGCATAAAGGGGTTCGCCAGTCTTGTCCATAGAAGGAGTTCAGGAACAAACCCTTAATGAACCGACCCAAAGAGAATATCCTCAAGATATAGTTGATGCTTTGAAAGGATTTGAGGATGTACTTCCCGATAAGTTACCTGATCAACTTCCACCCCTGAGAGACGTCTAGCATACTATAGACTTGGTCCTGGGATCCTCTTTAACAGACTTTCCTCACTGTGGGATTGACCCTAGCGAGCCCCAAGATCTACCGAATCAAGTGGACAATATGACACCTATAGAACAATGTCCAAACTTTAAGGTCATCCTAAATAACCATGGTCTATTTCATGTTTCCCATAAGCCACCCTAAGTCTCCGATTCTTATTTTGTAACTCCGATGCGGAACTAACTAGATGCAAGATGAGAGGAATGATGCAAGTGAATTTGTTCTTTATGATTTTTAGCTTTTTTAGGATTTAGGATTCTCGAAGACAGACAAAAAATAGATCTAGGGTCCTACAATAATTAGAAATTCAAGCAAACAAGTCCGTAAATAGGATAGGAAGAGGACCCTAGGATTGAGAAATCCCGTAGGACTTAGCTCTCGAATCAATATCAACTTAGGAGTTTTAGGGTTACAAACCTTAAAAGCTCTAAAGCACTCGTTGCCGAGTTCACTTGCTCACAAAGATGCAGCCTGGATGATCGAGCCTTCAACCCTCACGGATGCAATGGTTTTCCATCTGAATGTCACGAAGGCAAGAGAGATCGACTCCGTGTTCGTGGTACCTGGAGGACCTGCGAGCAATCAAGGGGAAGGATTAGAAATCAACAAGTAGCAGAAAGAAAAAAAGGAAGAATGGTTGAAGATGATGTTGATTGGGGTTCTTCTTGTTGGGTTCCTAGATGGATCATCCAGTTGACCTCTGAACTCGAAGATGAAAGATGGATTGGTGAAAGAGAAGGTAACTTGAGGACTCACACCTCACGATGCCCAAAGGCGAAGGCGCTCCCTCACGGAGATCGACATTCTCAAGGAACGAAGGCAACTAAAGAAGAGTAGCACTCAGTGGTTTTCTCTTCATTCATCAACATTAGTCCATACAGGGGAGGGGTAAGGCCCTTTATATAGGCACCTTAAAACCCATTAAAATTCAAAAGAAAAAATTACAAACCTTCATGAAGATGGCGCCCAAATTCAAAATTTTTTTTCTTCTCTTGGCCGACCAAGATTTTGTGGCTTGATTTGGGCTTGAAAGATGGGAATTGTCTCCTTGATTTTTGGGTCAATGCATTTCTTCCATATTCGACCAGGCTCTTTGAGAAGTAAGATTGATATGGGGCTTGAAACAAAGATCATGCCTTCATTTCCCATTGACCTTCCTTGGATGTCCATAGCTCCTTTGGAAAGAGGCTTGATAGGGGGAGGGAATGAATGAAAGAATCAAGGAATGGCGCCCAAAAATTCTAGCATTTCCTTCTTGCCTTGGCCACCCACATGTCAAGGTGATGTGGCACCATATGTGATAGATGAGGTGGTGCCAAGTGGCATCTTTGATGGCTTGGAAGATGGCTTGAGCTATTACAAATTGGACTAGACTCGAAGACCACTCCGACTTGGGCCCAATCTTCAAATAGACTCGGACTATAATCATTATAGGACCCATAGACACAACTTGACCAAATTGGTCAAGGTACAGGACTAAACAAAAATAATTGAGACTAAATTCATGACTAAAAAAAATTTACAATGCTTAGGCTTGAAGCCTTATTACAGGACCCAAAAACTGAAATCCTAATCAGAGGTCTGGTGTGCACGCCAGCTACTACGTAATCCACAAATGGTTGAGAAGCCTTTATCTTATTCTAATGCTTCTGGTGTCTGCACCAGATCTTGCACACATCAAGGGTTAGTGATGTAGAATATGGAAAAAATAATAAACTGGATGGAAAGAAGAAGATTGGGTGGAAGAGAGGCTCTAGGGGCTGGCAGCCTTGGAAGAAGCCTGGGCATCTAGATCTGGAGAGGGGCTGCTAGGGTTTAGAAGAAGTAGAAGAAAGGGGCTAGGGCTTGATAACTAGGGCCTCGCACCCCTCGATGTTCTGAAGAACAATGGCAAATGGGTCACACATCCACTCCACTTGGAAGAAATAAAGCAATGGAGAAAAACTCTTAATTTCATTCATGAAAAATTATTCATACAAGAGGGGTGGGGTGGGTATTTGTAAAGTTACCTAGGGCCCTTTCCTTGTCAAAGTTGTAGTATAGGTTAGTATCAAAGTATGAGTATAAAAGTGAATAAAATTAAAAAACTAATCTCCTTGTAGAATTGTTCTAGCTGACTCCTTGTTCGACATGGAAGCTTCGACTTTTCTCCATGGGCTTGGGCTAGTAAGAAATTCTTGCTGGGCTTGGACTGGGCTTGTACTGGTTGACTCCTTGCTGAGCTAGGATGACAACCACTTGGACTGGGTCAAGCCATGGGCATCTTGGACTGGGTCAAAACATGGGGTGCCTTGGACTGGGTCAAGGCATGGGAACCAATATGAATGGGCTTGCACCTGAGGCACCACTTCCTCATGAGCTAGGGCACCAAGGGTTTCTGGGTCTGGGCAGCATGAATGGAGTCCAGATGCTTTGCTGGGTGGCTTGAATGGTGGTCCACTAGCTCTCCTCTTGAACATGACTTGAAAACAAATATAGGATTCAAAGGGCCTAAACTTAACAAAATTGACCAATGCATGAATTAGAAATTAGAACCTCGAAATCCTGGTCTGCACTTGATGTTCCTACATCAATAGCCTCATGGCTGTGCTCACTGCCCGAAGATGGCACCAAGGTGTCGCTTACTGCGTGACTCACAACGTGGCAAATTGTGAAACTCGGTGCCCCCAGCCTCGCTCATAGCCGGAAGGTGGCGGCTGAAAGGGATATGCCCTACAAGCCAATCAATATTGTATCTCCCAAATCAATGTAATTGATTATATTCAAATAAAGGCATTAATTTTCGTCATACGCTGTGTTTTATTATGATGAACCCCATAGATTAGGGTTATGATGAGATCATACCAGTGAGACCTAAAGTCTTAAAACATTAATTCTAAAATATTCCTAGTCAAAGGAACCCTGAGTAGGGGATCAGGGTTTTTCCAGTAAGACTAGACATCCCATGTATACTGGAAAGGGTGACTGCTCTCACAGTCACTTGTGTATGACACTAATACTAGGATGTGGGTGCTCATTAGAGAATGAGTTCACTGATATGATCCAACTTGAGAACATCTTATGGAGTCTTAGCTACATGTCAATGGAAGGTTCTCATAGTGGGAGTGGCACAAGTAATCCTTTGACCTAAGACTGCCATAAGTACCATATGTACATGAACCCATCCTTTGGTTCAATCCTAATCATGACATTGAGTCATGCACGGGATTGATACTGGAAATGGTGAATTGTATATGAAGGTAATGAGTAGGTCAACAAGGAATCGATCACTCTTAGTAAGAGGAGATTGCATCCAGCTAGTTATCAATCAGATGATGATTGAGGGAATCTTTGATCAAAGTAAAGATATTGGAGATGGTTTCTTATATCAAGATAATTGAATCATCAATATAAGATTGAGCTAGAAATAAATATAATATTGGATTTGACATATATCCATATCCATAATTTTATTTTGAGTGCAGGCTGATCGAAAGATTTAATTGTACGGTAACTTTCTACTAAAGGGTAGTTTTGGTATTTCACAAGAATTTTCATATCTTCCGAGTAGACATGACACGTTGCTAGAAGTCAATCTTGTCTTGTGGGTTGATAAAATTTAAAGATCACTTATTAGGAAGTGTCTTAATTGATCAAGTCGGGTAAGCTCGTTTTGACCTAAATTGATTAGAAAGAGTTCTAATCAAGTTAGGTCAACTTGTACTCAGACCTACTGCCGGCTGGATATGGAACCCAATGGGTCACACAGTTAAGAGGATTGATCAAGAGTTTAATTTGTAATTAAATCATCTTTGCAGGATAACACTCTAGCAGGTGTTACAAACCCTTGCTTCTATTCGAATTGGATTCGAATTAGGGTTCCGAATTGGATCAATTTGGGTTCTAATTGGACCTAATTAGACCCTAATTGAATATATAGGACTTTGGGCTAACCCATGGCTAAGACTACGTCTTAATTAACACCCAAGCCCATCCATATAGGCCGCCCAAGATTTTGTGCGCGTGGATAAGAGGAAAGACTCCACGCGCGCATAGACTCTTCTTGCGCGCATGAAGTCTTCTTATTTCACCGCATTTTTTTTCTTCTTGGCCATTTATTTCCTTTTAGCTCATCTCCTAATGACCATTAGATATTCATCTAACGGTTTCAGGGATTTTGAGAAAGAAAGAAGGCGCTAACTCTTCCCGGTTGCACGAAATAACATCTCTTCGGAGACCGAAACATCGCGACTTCCTTCTTCTTAAAACTTCACGACTTTTCTTTTAGGAAGAGCCATGAGTTTGAATCTGAAGGGCCATGAGAAGGAAGGAGACGGCATGAGAAATGTGGAAAGCCGGGAGAAATAGTTTACGGAGAGTTGTGAAGACATCTTTTTGTAGTCTATTTAAGGAACAGAGGCTTCGGGAGTTTTTCTGATGTACGACAGAAGTCTTTTTATTTTTCTTTCCTTTCCAGGAGACTGATTCCTCCTTAGCTTGTTTAGGACACAAGAGTTTCCCTTTTACAGAGTTCTCTTCTCTGTTGAAACTCAAGTCTAAAACAAGAGATAGGAAGAATCTCTCAAACGGTAAAAGAAAAGAAGATATACTCCTTTTATTCCTTTTTTTTTTACATCAAGACATTAGTGTCTTAAATCCTCCTCCTCCTTCAAGACAAGAGTGTATTCTTAAGACAAGGTCTTAAGAAAGGGAGAGGAAGAAGAAGAAAGGAAGTAAGAAGTTCTTGCCGTGGAGTTTTTCAGCCATAGTCCTCTTGAGTTCTAGGAGAAGAATTCAAGTGAAGGAACTTTTGAAGAAGCAAGCATCTTGATCAATTTTCTTGTGGATCACCATTGGAGGGTGGACATTTGGACGCCTGGTGAATTCAAAAGGGTCATTCAACATTAAGTTTTGATTCTACATCAAAATTGGATTTAGCGATAACAGGTTGGTGTTGTAATTCTAATAGTGTAGGTTTGCATATTTTTCATATGTTTTAATCCTGAATAAGGAGATCCTAGCTAAGGGTTTTGGTGTAAATTTCATCATTTTGAAGTTATCTTTTTCACTGTGGTACACTGGAACCCTACAATGGTATCAGAGCCACCCTTATTACAGTTAAAACATATGGAAATTATTTATATGTGTTTTTGTTGTAGTGTCGCATGTTTGGGTTTTAAACCCTTGAATGCTGATACACTTAGCACATTTATATGATGCCCGTATGTTTGATAATTTATGTATGATGTTTGTCAATAATTAGGATTTTTTACTCAAACCCTAATTATTATAGAGATATGTTTAGTTTTGAAGTCATCATACTGAAATAAGGTTGCCCTGGCATAATGGTGGATCCATTATGTGGTAAATGGTTGTCCTAGTATGATGACACACTTAGCACATATTTTCTTATTTATAAGAATGATATGTTGTGATAAATTTTATAAGGATGTGCTGGCAATTCATAAATCCCTCCTCTTAAAAAATATTTTAAGTCTTAGTATATTTAACTGATAAGAATCACCAGTCATGATGAACAATTGATCATTTCGATGTCTAGAAAGGTGGTTCTGGGAAGGTAAAGAGAATTATGGTTTTTAATTGGTTCCGTTGACTGACCTAGCAAATTTTTATTGGTGTCTAGGAAAGCAACGGGGGGACTCCCACATCTCTTCCACTTGCCTGGCCGATTTGATTAAATTTAAATCTTGACTAAAATGCTTAGTATTAAAAATACTATATATATTGGCCTTCCTTCATGCTGGATCATTATTGTGTTATGAACCACATTAGGTTTGTTGTGTTATCTGCACGACCTAATATGGTGATTGACATAATACTAGTCTAGTGCATAGAGATGCTTACAGCATATTCAGTATAATGCTTTGTTGTGTTATCTGCAAGGGCATTATATTTAAGTATTGACTGTAAAGAAATGAAAGGGTCTTGACTTAACTAGAACATTATGGTTTGTTGTGTTTTCTGCAAGACTAATAATGTTCTAGAGGCCAAGTTACTTCTTGAAAATTATATGAGATATAATTGGAAGAGTTTCCTACCTTTAAGCTTATAAAAGATTTGTTGTGTTTTTTGCTAGATCTTTTATAAGTTATTAGGATCTCAATCTCACCAAGAAAAACCTATCAGGATTTTTCTCGATTATCATAGTGAGGGCTATGATTTTTTGATAAAATAGTGGGAGACATAATTAAATTAAAGACCTAATTTAATTATGTATGTCATTTCATGATTGTTTGCTTATGTATTGTTCTTTGTTAAATGTAGATAAATGGCATCTTCATTATCACTACGAAGTATCTTAGATACCAACAAACTGACTGGTCTAAACTATGTGGACTGGTTGAGAAATTTAAAGATTGTGCTGAGTTTAGAAAAACTTTCTTATATTTTTTATACCCCTAGTCTTAATCCACTAAGAGACGATGCCACACAGGAAGATATGGCCACATACAAAATGTGGCAGAATGACTCCCTCACTATCAAGTGTATCATACTAGCCTCTATGACCAATGAGTTACAGAGACAGCATGACAGCATGGATACTCAATCCATAATGCTCAATTTAAAAGAGCTTTATGGAGAACATAGCAGAACTGCTAGATATGAAATATCTAAGCAGTTATTCCGTGCTAGGATGACTGAGGGAACATCCGTTCAGGATCATGTTCTGAAAGTAATTGACTTGATCACCAGATTGGGTCAATTAGGTTTTATTATGGATGGGGAGTTGAATCAGGATTTAATCCTGTAATCACTCCCAGAGTCATTTTCTAAGTTTGTCTTGAATTATCACATGAATAAACTGAACACTTCCTTGCCTAAGTTGTTAAATATGTTAAAAATAGCGGAGAGCCACATAAAGAAAGAAAAGGCTCCACTTCTTCTTATTGATAAGACCAATAAGAAGAAATTAGGCAAAAAGGGTTTTAATAGGAAGCTAAACCCTAAGAGTGGCATCAATAAGAATAAGAAAGGAAAGAAGGCCTCCAAACAGTCAACCTGTTTCTTTTGCGGCAAAGCGGGACATTGGAAAAGGAAGTGCAAGGCTTACCTTGCAACTGTGAAGCCTGGTGCATCGATGCGCTAAAAGGTATGTATGAGATACATGTTATATTGATATTAAATTCATCTGTTTCAAATACTTGGGTATTGGATACCGCTTATGGTTACCATATGTGCAAATCTTTGCAGGACCTCCACAAGCTTAAAGTATTGAAGGAAGGTGACTTCAATCTCTACGGTTCTAGTGGTGATATCATCCAAGCAGAAGCTGTAGGTACCTATATTCTGAAGTTTCCTTCAGGGAAGATCTTTGAGTTAGAAAATTGTTATTATATGCCTAAGATTATTAGGAACATTATATCTATTCCCTTGTTATTAAAACAAGGATATGTAATGGATGTAACGAGCACTGGTTGCTCGATAATTTTATCTAATGAATTTGTTTGTTCTGGCATATTTAGCAATGGGTTCTTAACTCTTCCTTCCAATGATAGTGTTTTTCATGTCAATAATAAAAGAAAAAGAGAACACTTTAATAATACTTTACTTTGGCATCATCGACTTGGTCATGTTAATGAGTCTAGGATAAGCAAGTTATACAAGGAGAAGTTCCTTGATCCTTATGAATATAAATCATTAGGGACTTGCGAATCATGTCTCATGGGTAAGATGACCAAGACTCCATTTACTGGACATGGAGAAAGGTCAACTGAGTTATTAGGACTTATACATACTGATGTATGTGGTCCAATGATGACTCAGGCCAGAGGTGGATACTCATATTTTATCACTTTTACAGATGATTTATCTAGGTTCGGATATGTGTATCTTATGAAACATAAATCTGAAGCCTTTGATAAATTTAAGGAGTATCAAAGTATGGACGAAAAACAAACCGGGAAAAGTATTAAAGTTCTTCGGTCTGATCGAGGAGGAGAATACTTATCCACGGAGTTTTTAGACTATCTTAAAGTTAATGGAATTCTTTCTGAATGGACCCCTCCTTATACACCACAGCTAAATGGTGTGGCTGAAAGGAGGAATCGTACCTTATTAGATATGGTACGATCCATGATGTGCTTCACAAATTTACCCATTTCCTTCTAGGATCATGCCCTAGAAACTGCTGTTTACATTCTGAACAAAGTACCTTCTAAATCTATTTTTAGTACTCCGTATGAGATTTGGAGTGGAAAGAAACCATATCTTAAATATTTTAAGATATGGGGATGTCCAGCTTATGTTAAAAGAAATTTTGGACATAAGTTGGAAGCTAGAGCGGATAAATGTCTATTTGTAGGATATCTTAAAGAGGGTAGAGGATATCTGTTTTACCATCCTACTGAACAAAAGATTTTTGTCAGCAAGCATGCCATTTTTCTAGAAAAAGAGTTCATTTTAGAAAAAGGCAATGGTAGAACTGTTAAACCTAGAGAAGTACAAGAAACACAGATAGACAATTCTCAACCATTAGAACATATAGCTAGGTCAGAACCAGAACACAAAACTCCTCCCCGTAGGTCTGATAGAGTGCCACGAGCACCTGAGAGGTATGGGTTTATTATTGAAAATAATGAAGCCCAAGTCATTCAAAATGATGAACCTCTGACCTATACGGAAGCTATCTTGTGTAGTGACTCAGATAGATGGCAAGAAGCCATGGAATCTGAGATAGACTCTATGTATGTCAACAAAGTATGGTCTTTGGTCAATGCACCAAAGGATGTTAATCCTATTGGGTGCAAATGGGTCTATAAGAAAAAGATTGGGGCTGATGGTCATGTTGAAACCTATAAAGCCAGATTAGTGGCAAAAGGTTTTAGACAAAAACAGGAAATTGATTATGATGAAACATTCTCACCTGTAGCCATGCTCAAATCAATTCGTATTTTACTTGTTATAGTAGCATACCACGATTATGAGATCTGGCAAATGGATGTGAAGACTGCTTTCCTCAATAGTTTCCTTGAGGAAGAAGTCTACATGTCACAACCAGAAGGTTTTATTTCAAAGAATAAACCTAATCAAGTATGCAAGCTAAAGAAATTCATTTATGGATTGAAACAAGCTTCAAGGAGTTGGAACATCCATTTTGATGAAACTATTAAAAGGTTTGGTTTTATAAAAAATGTGGATGAACCCTGTGTTTATAAGAAGACTAGTGGGAGTGCCATAGTCTTCTTGGTTCTGTATGTAGATGACATACTCCTCATTGGGAATGATATCCCAATGTTACAATCAGTCAAGGTTTGGCTATCAAACCAGTTTTCCATGAAAGATTTGGGAGAAACATCCTATATACTAGGTATTATGATCTATAGATATAGGTCTAAGAGGATGCTAGGTTTATCCCAGTCAAGGTACATTGACTTAGTGCTGAAAAGGTTCAGCATGGATGGAAGTAAAAGAGGTTATCTTCCTATGAGTCAAGGCATACATCTTTCCAAAAGAATGTCTCCTAAGACACCTGAAGAAAGAAATAGAATGAATTCTATACCTTATGCTTCGGCAATAGGGTCCATAATGTATGCCATGTTATGTACCAGGCCTGATGTGGCATATGCTTTAGGCATTGTCAGTAGGTTTCAGGCTGATCCAGGAGAGGATCATTGGAAACCAGTTAAAAATATTCTTAAGTACCTGAGAAGGACTAAGGATATTTTTCTGGTTTATGGTGGTTCTGATCTTAAACTAAAAGCATATTCTGATTCTAGTTTTCAATCAGACATTGATGATAGCAAATCCATTTCGGGATATGTTTTTACCCTAAATGGTGGAGCAGTGAGTTGGAAGAGTACTAAGCAGCTGACTGTAGCTGACTCAACCACAGAGGCAGAATACATAGCTATCAATGAAGCCACCAAAGAAGCAGTTTGGATGAAGAAGTTTATCACAGAGTTGGGTGTTGTTCCTGAGATTGAAAACCCAGTGCCACTTTACTGTGACAACACTGGAGCTGTTGCTCAAGCTAAGGAACCAAGAGCTCATCATAAGTCCAAGCACATTCTGAGACGCTTCCATCTCATCCGAGAAATAGTCGAAAGACAAGATGTCTACATAAATAGAGTTGATACAAAGAACAACATAGCAGACCCGTTCACTAAGGCTCTACCACAGCGAGATTTTGATCGCCACCTCGAGGGTATGGGGTTAAGATTTAAAGGCGATTGGCTTTGGTGCAAGTGGGAGAATGAAAGGGATATGCCCTACAAACCAATCAATATTGTATCTCCCAAATCAATGTAATTGATTATATTCTAATAAAGGCATTATTTTTCGTCATACGCTGTGTTTTATTATGATGAATCCCATAGATTAGGGCTATGATTTTAGGGTTATGATGAGATCATACCAGTAAGATCTAAAGTCTTAAAACCTTAATCTAAAATATTCCTAGTCAAAGGAACCCTGAATAGGGGATCAGGGTTTTTCCAGTAAGACTAGCACATCCCATGTATAATGGAAAGGGTGACTGTTCTCACAGTCACTTGTGTATGACACTAATACTAGGATGTGGGTGCTCATTAGTAAATAAGTTCACTGATATGATCCAACTTGAGAACATCTAATGGAGTCTTAGCTACATGTCAATGGAAGGTTATCATAGTGGGAGTGGTACAAGTAATCCTTTGACCTAAGACTGCCATAAGTACCTTATGTACATGAACCCATCCTTTGGTTCAATCCTAATCATGACATTAAGTCATGCACAGGATTGATACTGGGAATGGTGAATTGTATATGAAGGTAATGAGTAGGTCAACAAGGAATCGATCACTCTTAGTAAGAAGAGATTGCATCCAGCTAGTTATCAATCGGATGATGATTTAGGGATTCTTTGATCAAAGTAAAGATATTGGAGAAGGTTTCTAATATCAAGATAATTGAATCATCAATATAAGATTGAGCTATAAATAAATATAAAATTGGATTTGACATATATCCATATCCATAATTTTATTTTGGGTGCAGGCTGATCGAAAGATTTAATTGTACGGTAACTTTCTACTGAATGGTAGTTTTGGTATTTCACTAGAATTTTCATATCTTCTGAGTAGACATGACACGTTGCTAGATGTCAATCATGTCTTGTGGGTTGATCAAATTTAATGATCACTTATTAGGAAGAGTCCTAATTGATCAAGTTGGGTAAGCTCGTTTTAACCTAAATCGATTAGAAAGAGTTCTAATCAAGTTAGGTCAACTTGTACTACGACCTACTGCCGGCTGGATATGGAACCCAATGGGTCACACACATAAGAAGATTGGTCAAGAGTTTAATTTGTAATTAAATCATCTTTGCAGGATAACACTCTAGCAGGTGTTGCAAACCCTTGCTTCTATTCGAATTGGATTCGAATTAGGGTTCCGAATTGGATCAATTTGGGTTCTAATTGGACCTAATTAGACCCTAATTGAATATATAGGACTTTGGGCTAACCCATGGCTAAGACTACATCTTAATTAACACCGAAGCCCATCCAAGATTTTGTGCGCGTGGATAAGAGGAAAGACTCCACACGCGCATGGACTCTTCATGCGCGCGTGAAGTCTTCTTATTTCACCGCGTTCTTTTTCTTCTTAGCTGGTTATTCCCTATTAGCGAATCTCCTAATGACCATTAGATAGTCATCTAATGGTTTGGGGGATTTTGAGAAAGAAAGAAGGCGCTAACTCTTCCCGGTTGCATGAAATAATGTCTCTTCGGAGACCGAAACATTGCAACTTCCTTCTTCTTAAAACTTCACGACTTTTCTTTTAGGAAGAGCCATGAGTTTGAATCTGAAGGGCCATGAGAAGGAAGGAGAGGGCATGAAAAATGTGGAAAGCCAGGAGAAATATTTTACGGAGAGTTGTGAAGACATCTTTTTGTAGTCTATTTAAGGAACAGAGGCTTCGGGTGTTTTTCTGATGTGCGACAGAAGTCTTTTTATTTTTCTTTCCTTTCCAGGGGACTGATTCCTCCTTAGCTTGTTTAGGACACAAGAGTTTCCCTTTTATAGAGTTCTCTTTTCTGTTGAAACTCATGTCTAAAACAAGAGATAGGAAGAATCTCTAGAACGGTAAAAGAAAAGAAGATATACTCCTTTTATTCCTTTTTTTTTACATCAAGATATTAGTGTCTTAAATCCTCCTCCTCCTTCAAGACAAGAGTGTATTCTTAAGACAAGGTCTTAAGAAAGGGAGAGGAAGAAAAAGAAAGGATGTAAGAAGTCCCTGCCATGGAGTTTTTCAGCCATAGTTTTCTTGAGTTCTAGGAGAAGAATTCAAGTGAAGGAACTTTTGAAGAAGCAAGCATCTTGATCAATTTTCTTGTGGATCACCATTAGAGGGTGGAAATTTGGATGCCTGGTGAATTCAAAAGGGTCATTCAACATCACGTTTTGATTCTACATCAAAATTGGATTTAGCGATAACAGGTTGGTGTCCTAATTCTAATAGTGTAGGTTTGCATGTTTTTCATATGTTTTAATCCTGAATAAGGAGATCCTAGCTAAGGGTTTTGGTGTAAATTTCATCATTTTGAAATTATCTTTTTCACTATGGCGCATTGGAACCCTACAGCGGCGGGATGCCGTCTACCGTGTGACTTATAGCTTGGCACACCAATAAGTCTGGTGCCCCACAGCCTCATGGACGCACTCACAGCATGGAGACTGCACCAACGTTTCATCTACCGTATGACTCACAGTGTGGAGAATCGAGAAGATTGGTGCCCCTAGCCTCACTCACAGCCTGGAGGTGGCGGCAGGATGCCATCTAACATGTGACTCACAGCTTGGCATACTAATAAGTTCGGCACCCCATAGCCTCATGGCTACGCTCACAGCCTGGAGATGACACCAAGGTGCCACCTAACATGTGACTCATAGCATGGTGAATCGAGAAGTTCGGCGCCCCGAGTCTCGCTCACAGCCCGGAGGTGGGAGCAGGATGCCATCTACCATGTGACTTACAGCATGGCGCACCAATTAGTTTGGCACCACAGAGCCTCATGGCTGCACTCACAACCAAGAGATGGCACCAAGGTGCTACTTATAGCATGACTCATAGCATGGCGAATCAAGAAGCTCGATGCCCCCAGCCATGCTCACAGCTTAGAGATGGCACCAAGGTGTCGCCTACCGCGTGACTCATAGCATGGTAAATCAAGAAGCTTGGCACCCCCAGCCTCACTCATGGCTCGAAGGTGGTAACGAGATGCTGTCTAACATATGATTTGCATATGGGCAAACCAAGAAGCCCCATAAAGACACCGTTAACCTCGACCCCGATGTCAGGAGGCATCATCAATCCCGCCTCGAGAGTCTAAGGGTGTTAGCGGCCCCGTGCTTCGGAACTAGAGATCCTATAGTTTTTGATCTGGAGCCAGGGTGCTTTAGAAGCCTTACATTGAGCTACTCTACTCATAGTCTAGAGATGCCAATGGCGAGCTCTTTAAGGCCCACCATCTGCCACCACTCGACATACAGCTTGGTGACCCAAAGAATTGTAGAAGCCGCTTGCACTCAAGCTTGCATGACCCCTAGGTCAACGGAATAGAGGTGGGATGCTAGTGGAGTACTTTGAGCTGGTCTCAAGAGTCCAGCATCACCCTACAGTAGTCAAAGCCCCAGGGTAGGCTAATGGCAACTATGAAAGTCTACCTCCCTGTCATGAAGACTTTAAGAAGTACAAGGCAAAGAAAAGCAGAAAACACAGGGCATTCTGGCCAAGGGAAAAGGGAAAGATATACCAACTAGGGCATCCTTCGCATTGAGAAAGAGCCCCCGATAGCTCAAGAAGCCGTGCAACCAATGCTGCAAAAAAAAGAGAGAGAGAGAGAGGGAGAAGAAAGACAAGAAAGAAGAAGAAAAGAAAAAGAGAGGGAGAGAGGAACACAATGACTAAGGAAAAAATGACACTTCCATTGATCAAAAAATTCTTAAACAATGGAAACCCCCGATTGGCCAGGATGTTTTTAGGGTCCCAGTTACAAAGTAAAGAAGGGAAAAAGATTGCCCGACCAATGGGTGGATCCCCTCCACCCCTGGACTCTACCCTCGGGAAGTGGAGGGAGACGTTCCAGTCCCTCGTACCCGAGAATGTACGTGCCCTTCCTCAAGGACACCTAAACCCCAGGTGACGAGGGTCCAACACCGCCTCTATTACCTTATCCTTGGAGGTCACGGTCTTATGATTCCAACGGCAGCTTCAGCGGCTTCTTGTTAGGCCATCTCCGTCAGTGCCATTGCAGCCGGAGTGACCATGACCGCATCTAGCTTCTTCACTGCCACTAAGGGGAATCTCCCCCTTCTCCTCTTTCCTCCTGTGGGTGACATTGGGCTTGACGGGAGCCTTCTCTAAGACCAGATATCCTCGTTGGGACCCAAACCGGCCCCTCCTGAAGGGCTGTTATCTGGCCTGTAATGCCGATTTTCACTCCTTAATGGGTCATTATCTAGCCCGAGAGCCCTCAGGATCGGGTGGCCTGGCCCCGAGACATGTTCTGCCCCATGCCTGGGTGATGGCTCCACCTCATTGACATTCGGTGAGAAAGAGGCAGGGATGAAGAAGGCTCTGCAAAGACTTGCTCCCTCGCACCCGAAGGTCCTCTAAAAAGATGGAGGAGTAGGTCCTTCATAATAAAGCTTGCTGCCCCCATCGCCTTGCTCCAACTATGGGTAGGCACCTATTCGAATTCCTGGATAACAAGGAGGTGCCACACATCAGCATCGGGTGGCCCTGACACTTCGGTTCGTAAGATAACTGCTCCTATTTGAATGGGGTATTAACAACCCCTCTTAAAGAAGGGTGACGTGAAGCTGCCCCATTATGGTAGAGGCACAGTCTCTAGTGTGCGAGCATTCGAGGCGTTGATGGCATAGCAAGTGCACCCCTCCATGTCAGCACAACCATTACTCTTTTTGCCCCGAGTGCCATTTTACCTTCTAGGCTTAGGAGTGGGGGGCATCTGATAAGGCACCTCCGTTGGTGGGGACACCAGAGGCACCAAAATAAGACAGAGGCTTTTCAACCCTCTGTGGATTGATCAATAATTTATGAGTCCATCTGTAATTAGGGCTTAGCCCATCTGATTCTATTTTAGTTGTTATTTGAGTCTTTTGAGTTGTTATTTCAGTTTCGTACTAGACAGCTCATGTTGAGCTAGTTCAGTCCAATGCTAGTCTGCTCATGTTGAGCTAATTTTATTTTTTTTGAGTCCTGTTTAAGTACACTGAAAACTAAAGACTACATCATACAAGTGAAGACCAAGTCCAGATTCCCTTCCAGGTGCCAAAGTATATTCATAGACCACGGCATCCATGATTCCAAAGGTCCATCTGCATCCTAGCCCAAAGAAATCAAGCCCAGGTGCCAAGCCCAAGCCCTTAAGAAGCAAGATACCAAGAAATATTCCTGTTACCTAGCTACCAGGCCACCCCAACTTCCAAAGGCACAAGCCCATGTGCCCAAGCCCCTTTGGGCTGGCTCCTTGCTGCTCCTAGAAGCCCAACATGCCCCCTAGGCATCCTTGGAGTGTTGACCAGGTCAAGAGAATTTTTAGGAATTTTTTCTACCTAATGTTTCTTTATTTTCTAGATAGGGTTTGAGAGGGAAAGGGATTCCTATGTAAAGTCTAATATACCAATACTTGGGACCCAAGGCTAAGGGTCTTTTTAAAGGACCCTAGTCTCTTGTATGAGGATTGATTTTGATATATGAATTAAACTTGAGTTCTCTTCTATTGCTTTGTGCTACCCTGCTTTGTGCTTAAGGGGTATTGTTGGTGCTTTCCTCTTCCCGGTGTTGCAACAGGATTCCTGCCGCCAACCATCCTTCCAGAGCCCTGGCCGCACCCCTCCAAAACTTTATTCTCCTTGCTATTTTTCTCTTATTTTCTTGTTCCCTTGTGAGTTTTCTAACCCCTGACAGGTTGTTTGCAGGTCCCTGAGTTCCTACGAATCCAACGACTCCAGCCAAGCCTCAATCGGACCACCGAGCAAAAAGCCGGGTATCCGCAGGACTTTGGCTCGGTTTTCCAGGCCGCATCCATCGAGGAACGAGAGATCCCTTCACTGTGATCTTCATTGGGTACTTCAGATATTGTTAGGTACACCCCCTCTGCTACCAGTAATTTTATTGTAGGAGAACTTGCCCTAACCGAGGCTTCTCAGCCCCGGCGATCCTTCTTTATTGCCTTTCTAGGTCCTAATCTGCATGCTTGACTTCTAAAATTCATATAGAATTACCTATAAATTATTTTGATCCAATTTTCAGGAATTAATCTCTTATCCCCACATATAAAACATACAAAAATAATTGCATGCATATAAGTCCCGCATCAACTGGTATCAGAGCTTAGATTAGGGCTTGTTTTCTACATTTTTTCAGTCTGTATATGCTCTCTTATTTTAGTTATTTCTCCCTGCTCAGAACTCAAAAAATCCTAAAATTTATTTTTCTGGATTCAAGTCAATTAAAATTAGTTTACAAAATTTTTGAAGATTTTGTTTCAGTCTGTGCAATTTCTGCAAGCCGAAATATAGCCTCCAAACTTTTGGCTCTGTTTTTCAGCAAGACAATTTTGGAATGTTTTGGGTTTTGTTTAGTATCTCTTTTGCATATCTTTAAATTTTGGTATATTTTCTGCATAATAGGCTATAATTTGCATGTTTTCTTCTATTTAATAAAATACCAAATAAAAAAAAATTATGTATTCTCCAAAAAAACACCAAAAAAATATCTAAACCCTAATTTGCATCCTCATCTGCCTGCCATCATTGTATAATCTACCTTTAAGGCCATTCTTGCTATACTAGATAAGAGGGGGAGTTGATAACCTCTCCTTAGCCCAAAACCACATCCCCTGCATTCGGTCCCAAGACTTAACCTAAAATTAACTAGACTTAATTTGCCCTAGAAGGCTAGGGACACCAACTGCTCGGGTCCGGGCTAAGTGTCAGATCACTGTGTCAAGCTAACCTGTGTATGCCTTGTGCTTGGTGTCTAGAACAGTGGTTTAGGGATTCTATCCTGAAGGGCTTCTGTGCTGGTCCGCCTACCTAGCCAATCTCTGATTGGTGTCTAGGATTGGCAATCAGGGACCTAACACTCCCCTTACACCTACTTGGCTGAGTAAAGGGTTACTATAGGCTAGTTTGCCACCCTGATTGAGCACCTAGTTTTGGACTCTAGGTCTAAAGAGCTATAGTTGGTTTGATCGAGTCTTGCATGAGCATTAGATCAGGAGTCCCATCTCGTTCACCATCTCCCTATATCCATGGATAAGCGGGAAGCCAGGATTCAGGCCCTTATAGAACAAATGGCCCAGATGACTACCCAGATGACTCAATCCGATACCAGAACCCATAATTTACTTGATCAACTAGATGCCCGACTGGAAATCCTAGAGAGAACTCATAGGATTTAGTCTAGATCCAAACCTGAGCCACCTTTATCTACACTACCCACAACCTATAGATCTTACGACTCCAAATCCTATGAACCTGGAACCTACATACCCAAAACCTATGAACCTAGATCCTATGACTCTAGATCCTATGCACCCTCTCCCTATAAGCCAAGTATACTTACAACCTATAGATCTTTTGACCCCAAATCCTATGACACTAGAACCTATGAACCCATATCCCATGAGTCCAGTAGACCCAAGACCCATAGAGCTGAACCTAAATCCTATGAGCCCACAGAGCCCATAACCCCTAGGTATCATCCTAGAACTAATCATGCTTTCCCTAATTAACTTGAACCCCATAGGATTAGTACCCCTAACTATGAACCCAGTAGTGAGCCACTACCCCTTAGGCAACCTGAACCTACTAGGAGTAGTACCCATAATCAAAGACTAGAACCTAGCAAATTTTTCCCTAGCCGACCTTCTCCAACCATTCCTAAGATTCACAAGGCTTACATTAACGCGGAAGTGTATGAAGCTGATGTGAACTTAGCGAATGAGTATGAGGGAGAAGAGGAGATACCCCTAGAAGACCCCGTTGGTTCCCATCTAAAAGCCAATCTAAAGTTAGCTAACCATGACCATGCCCAGATTGAACCAGCAGTAGAGGACCAATTAGGGGAAGATAACTCTGATACTAGGATTTTACATGAGGAAACACTAGAAAAGGATCCTGAACCCACTATAGAAATTGAAGGAGTGCCTGAGCCAAGATCAAACATAGTAGATGAAAGAGAGGCTCCACTAGAGTTGTCCATAGAGGAGGTCCGCAAGGAACAATACCAGGAAGTAGACATTATTTTAAAAGACCTTCAAGATAAGCTTCCGAAAGACTTTCCTGATGACCTTCCACCTGATCCCCATCCTACTCTAGAACTAGTTTCAGCCCAGGACCTCATTCAGTATTCTCATCAAGAGTTCATTCCTTTAACCCAGCTGATAACCTTTGTCTTAAGCTGATTAAGCCATCCTTTCTTAAAGACCCTGCGCTGGCAATGACCAAATTCTCCATCTTTCAAGTGGACCTTATGTCACCCATAGATCAATGTTCAAATCTTAAGGTCACCCCTATTAACCAAGGTCCATTGCATGCCTCCGATGGATTGTCCCAAGACTCCGATTCTTATTTCTTACCATACCCTAAGGATTCCAATGTTTCCCAAACTTTCCAATTATACTTTGTTGAGGTCATTCAGTTACACCAATTTTGTGAGTATGTTAGGTTTGCGACCAACTTTTGGAAGACCTTATGGCATTTGCTTGGAGTCGATTGTAAATACTCTTGTGCACACCACACTAAGGTCAGACCTAGAGAGTCTATAGTCTCTTAGGTTTAGGCCCATAAAAGTCCAATAAATTTTCCTACTATAGGAATGCATAGTTGAGTCTATTATGTGTAGGTTTGAGTCCTTTGCATCATCATGTTAGGAGTCTGCATGTGCCCAGCATGTTCACCACCTGCACTAATTTTGAAACAACTAGCAAATTCCTGAAGATTGACCAAATAATTTGATGTAGTGGATTCTATCTTGGTTAGGTTTAGGCCTAAAAGAAGCTTCATGCTCATAGAGCCAGACCTTTTAAAGTGATAGAGAAGGTTGGATCAAATGCCTAGGTGTTAGACTTGCCTTCGGATTTGGGCATTAGTTTTACCTTCAATATTATAGACCTGGTTGAGTACAGGGACCTGACAGCATTACGTAGTGAGGCCTTTGGACCTATCCCCTCCAGTTGTGAGTGACCCTAACCCAGAATGTGCACTAACAAATTTGGCCTGAGAGAGGATAACGGATCGAGCATATCCTGGACGATCAAGCCATCACGATCCAGGGCCGCGGCTATCAATGCTTCCTGGTAAGATGGTAAGGTCGGCCAGAGTCAGACGATTCATGGATTTTTTGAGAGGACTTGTAGTGCCTCAACCCAGACCTCCTCGAGAGATATGTGAGCTAACTTGATTTTCACTCAACAGGGTCGAGTTCCTCCCACCCCGGGAGAATTGGTGGGGACACCAGAGGCACCAGAATAAGAGAGAGGCTTTTCAACCCTCTATGGATTGATCAATAATTTATGAGTCCATCTGTAATAAGGTCTTAGCCCATCTGAGTCCATTTTAGTTGTTATTTGAGTCTTTTGAGTTCTTATTTCAGTTTCGTACTAGACAGCTCATGTTGAGCTAGTTCAGTCCAATGCTAGTCAGCTCATGTTGAGCTAATTTTATTTTTTTTGAGTCTTGTTCAAGTACACTGAAAACTCAAGACTACATCATACAAGTGAAGACCAAGTCCAACTAGATTGAAGACATGGAAGTATAGCCCAAGTCCAACCCAGCTTGAAGATTTGAAGATCCTAGGAGGAAAATCAGAAACCCTGCTTCCTTGCGGATGCCCTCCGGATGTCTAGATTCCGTTCCGGATGTCATAGACCAGGGCATCCATGATTGCAAAGGTCCATCTGCATCCTAGCCCAAAGAAATCAAGCCCAGGCACCATGCCCAAGCCCTTAAGAAACAAGATACCAGGGAATATTCCTGTTACCTGGTTACCAGGCCACCCTAGCTTCCAAAGGCCCAAGCCCATGCGCCCGAGCCCCTTTGGGCCAGCCCCTTGCTGCTCCTAGAAGCCCAACACGCCCCCCTAGGCATCCTTGGAGAGTTGACCAAGTCAAGAGAATTTTTAGGGATTTTTTCTACCTAATGTTTCTTTATTTTCTAGCTAGATTTTGAGAGGGAAAGGGTTTCCTATGTAAAGTCTAATATACCCTTACTCAGGGCCCAAGGCTAAGGGTCTATTTAATGGAACCTAGTCTCTTGTATGAGGATTGATTTTGATATATGAATTAAACTTGAGTTCTCTTCTATTGCTTTGTGCTACCCTGCTTTACACTTAAGGGGTTTTGTTGGTGCTCTCATCTTCTCGGTGTTGCAACAAGATTCCTGCCGCCAACCATCCTTCCAGAGCCCTGGCCACCCCCTCCAAAACTTTATACTCCTTGCTATTTTTCTCTTGTTTCCTTGTTCTCTTGTGAGTTTTCTAACCCCTGACAGGTCGTTTGCAGGTCCCCGAGTTCTTATGAATCCAACGTCTCCAACCAAGCCTCAATCGGACCATCGAGCAGAAAGTAGGGTATCCATGGGTCTTTGGCTCGGTTTTCCAGGCTGCATCCATCGAGGAACCAGAGATCCCTTCACTGCGATCTTCATCGGGCACTTCAGATTTTGTTAGGTACACCCCCTCTGCCACCAGTAATTTTATTGTAGGAGAACTTTCCTGATGAGGAACTAATTTGCATGCAATTTTTTTTCATATGTTTTATATGTGGGGTTGAGTGATTAATTCCCGAATTTTAGATTAAAATAAGTTGTAGGGAATTTTATATGAATTTTAGAAGATCAGCATGTAGATTAGGACCTAGAAAAGTAGAAAAGAAGGATCGCCGGGGTTGAGAAGCCTCGGTTAGGACAAGTTCTCCTACAATAAAACTACTGGAGGTAGAGGGGTGTACCTGACAACGTCTGTGAAGATCGCAGCAAAAGGATCTCTCATTCCTCGATGGATGCGGCCTGGAAAATCGAGCCAAAGACCCGCGGATACCCGGCTTTCTGCTCGGTGATCCGATTGAGGCTTGGCTGGAGTCGTTGGATTCGTAGGAACTCGGGGACCTGCAAACGACCTGTCAAGGGTTAGAAAACTCACAAAGGAACAAGAAAACAAAAGAAAAATAGCAAGGGAAGGCTTCTTTTGGAGTGGGCATCCAGGGATCTGAGATGCTTGTTGGTAGCAGGAAGATGATTACAACACTGGGAAGAAGAACTCTCGCAAACCCCTTTATGCACACAGCAAGGTATCACACAACTCTA
Organism: Areca catechu; assembly: GCA_021397845.1. Classification (NCBI taxonomy): domain Eukaryota; kingdom Viridiplantae; phylum Streptophyta; class Magnoliopsida; order Arecales; family Arecaceae; genus Areca; species Areca catechu. The sequence goes on along the minus strand of CM038039.1, from coordinate 175,792,474 downwards.
TAGAAGAACTCAAGGTTCTCATTCATCAAAAATTAGGATTTCATACAAGAGGCTAGGATCCCTTAAATAGACCCTTAACCTTGGGCTCCAAGTAAGGGCACATTAGTCTTTACATGAGAATCCTTTTCCCTCTCAAACCCTAGCTAGAAAATAAGGAAACATTAGGTAGAAAAAATCCCTAAAATTTCACTTGACTTGGACAACACTCCAAGGACACCTAGGGGGACGTGTTGGTCTTCTAAGAGCAGCAAGGGGCCGGCCCAAAGGGGCCCGGGTGCATGGGTTTGGGCCTCTGGAAGCTGGGGTGGCCTGGTAGCCTGGTAGCAGGAATATTCCTTGGTATCTTGCTTCTTAGGGGCTTGGGCATGGCACCTGGGCTTGATTTCTTTGGGCTAGGATGCAGATGGACCTCTAAAATCATGGATTCCTTGGTCTATGAATATATTTTGCCATCTGGAAGGAAATCTGGGCATCTGGAGGGCATCTGCAAGGAATCAGGGTTTCTGATTTTCCTCCTGGGGTCTTCAAATCTTCAAGTTGGCTTGGACTTGGGCTAAACTTCCATGTCTTCAATCTGATTGGACTTGGTCTTTACTTATATGATGTGGTCTTGAGTCTTCAATATGGTTGAATAGGACTCAAAAAAATAAAATTAGCTCGACATGAGCTGACTAACACTAGACTGAACTAGCTCAACATGAGCTAAATAATTACAAGACTTAAATGAAACAACTCAGCTGGACTAAGCTTTATTACAGTGGACTCGAATGTTATTTAAGTGATCCACAGAGGGTTGAGAAGCCTCTGCCTTATTCTGGTGCCTTTGGTGTCCGCACCAATTCTCCCGGGGTGGGAGGAACTCGACCCTGTCGAGTGAAGATCAGATTTGCTCACATATCTCTCAAGAAGGTCTGGGTTGAGGCCTTGCAAGTCCTCTCGAGAAATCCATGAATCATCCGACTCTGGCCGGCCTTGCCATCGGACTAGGAAGCGTTGATAACCGCGGCCCCGGGTCGTAATGGCTTGATCGTCCAGGATATGCTCGATCTGTTCTCCTCCCTCAGGCCAATTAATTGGTGGACACTCTGGGTAAGGATCACTCTGAACAGAAGGGATGGGCCCAAAAGCCTCACTGGGTATCATTGCCGGTTCCCTGTACTCAACCAGGTCTGTAATATTGAAGGTAGAACTGATGCCCATATCCGAAGGCAAGTCTAGCTCATAGGCATTTTATCCAACCTTCTTTAATACTTTAAAAGGTCCGGCTCCCCGAGCATGAAGCTTCTTAACGGTCCCAGGTGGGAACCGTTCAAGCCTAAGCCTAATCATGATAGAATCCCCTACATCAAATTCTTTGATCCTTCTTCGGGAATTAACCAAATTTTTATAAGTTTCATTGATTAAGTTTATCTTTTGGTTAATGTCTTTATGCAAGTCTCTAATATGCTGTGCAAATGATTCTGCAGACTCTGAGACTCGTGCATGAATAGGTAAAGGAATCAAATCAATGGGGCGATTAGGCTTGTACCCATGGACTATCTCAAAAGGGCTCTTACCCGTTGTCCTATTTACTGAACTATTGTAGGCAAACTCTGCTCTAGGTAATAACAAATCCCATGTTCCAACATGTTCACCTACCAGGCATCTAAGGAGGTTTCCTAAACTTCGGTTCACTACTTCAGTTTTACTTCAGTTTGGCCATCTGTTTGAGGGTGGTAGGCTATAGAAAACTTAAGCTTGGTCCCTAATAGGTGCCATAAGGTCTTCCAGAAATAACTAGTGAACCTAACATGCCTATCTGATATAATGGTCTTGGGTAGGCCATGGAGTTTGACCACATGATCTAAGAAGAGTTTGGCTACCCTAGACGCGTCAAAGGTCTGGGAACAGGGAATAAAGTGAGCCATCTTAGAGAACCTATCGACCACTACAAAGATTGAGTCATGTTTCTTTTGGGTCTTAGGTAATCCTAGCACGAAATCCATACTTAGGTCCTGCCAAGGGCGATCAGGCACTGGTAAATGTGTGTAAAGACTAGTGTTTTGCTTTTGCTGTTTGGCAACAGCACAAGTTCGACATCTGGCTACAATCCGTGCAACGTGCCTTTTCAATCCTGGCCAAAAGAACTGGTCCTCTATTGCTAAGATCGTCTTATTTCTATCGAAATGACTAGCTAAACCTCAAGCATGTATTTCCCAGATTAGGAATTCTCTAAGGAAAGTTTTGGGTATACAGAGTCGATTATTCTGGAAAAGGTAACCATCCTGAAGGGTATAATCACTATGGGTATTAGATGGTCCTAGCCTAAGGTTTGGGAAAATCCTCCAAAGTCTGGGCAGGTTTCATATTCATCCTTTAACCTATCAAACCCTATGACTTGGGTACTAACTGATCCCAATAGTAAAGACCTATGGCTCAGGGCATCTGCTACCTTATTTTTAGTACCGGCATAGTGCTTCAGGATGAAAGTGTAGGCCTGAATGTACTCAATCCATTTACTATGCCATGGGTTCAGTTTCTTTTGGGAGTTCAGGAATCGGAGTGCCTCATGGTCAGAAAATAAAACAAACTCCTACGGTAGTAAATAATGTCTCCAATATCTAAGGGCCTGGACTACCGCATAAAATTCCTTGTCATAGGTAGAGTACTTAAGTTTAGCCTCATTCAGCTTTTCACTGAAGAAGGCTACAGGGTGGTTCTCTTGACTTAGTACCCCACCTATTCCTACTCCCGAGGCATCACAAGCGACCTCAAACACCTTAGTAAAGTCAGGTAATCTAAGGATGGGTGCATGGGTCATCTTATCCTTGAGCCCTAGGAAGGCCTTATCAGCTGCTTTGGTCCACTCAAATGTACCCTTCCTAATGCAATCGGTGATAGGTGCGACGATTATGCTAAAACCCCTAATAAATCTCCTGTAAAAGGTTGCTAGGCCATGGAAACTACGTACATCATGGACATTAGAGGGTGTAGGCCATTCAACAATCGCCCTAACCTTTTCAAGATCTACAGAAACTCCCTCAGGGGTGACAACAAAACCTAGGAAGATGACCCTATGTGTCATGAAATCACACTTCTTAAAGTTGGCATAGAGGTTATTCTCCCTAAGGGTTTGGCATACCAGTCTTAGATGACTAACGTGGTCCTTCTTGGTCCTACTATAAATCAAAATATCGTCAAAGTAGACCACAACGAATTTTCTGGTAAACTCTCTCAGGACCTGGGTCATAATCCTCATAAAGGTACTTGGTGCATTGGAAAGTCCAAAGGGCATTACAACCCACTCAAACAGGCCATCCTTAGTCTTGAAAGCAGTTTTTCACTCATCCCCAGGTCTAATTCTCACCTGATGATAGCCGCTCTTAAGGTCTATCTTGGAGAAAACTCTGGCTCCGGCCATCATGTCTAACATATCATCCAACCGGGGGATGGGAAACCTATATTTCATAGTTATTTTGTTGATAGCTCTACTATCTACACACATCCTCCAGGTACCATCCTTCTTAGGGTTCAGTAGAGCAGGGACTGCACATGGACTCAGGCTCTCCCTAATGAAACCCTTCCTAAGTAATTCTTCCACTTGTCTCTGTAATTCTTGATGCTCACTGGGATTCAGTCTATAGTGAGGAAGGTTTGGTAAAGTGGCTCCTGGAACTAAGTCTATTGCATGCTGGATGTTCCTAAGGGGTGACAATTGATCAGGTAAATCCTCAGGGAAGACATCCTCGAATTCTTTCAAAGCTTCAACAATTTCTTTAGGGTGTTCCTTTTGGGTTGGCTCTAATATTTCTTTGGAGGTCAAGATCCAAACAGGGTTACCCTCAACAATCTCCTGTTCTAACTCCCTAGCCTTAATTAGGTTAACTCCAGGTTTCTTGTCCTTAAGGCTACTAGAACTCCTCTTAACTGGGTCCCTAGGGGGAGCTGGATTGATAACAAACTTATTCCCATGGTAGTTGAAGGTACAAACATTGGTTCGACCATACAAGGTTGCATCATGATCAAATAGCCAAGGTCGACCTAAAATCATACTACTTACTTCCATGGGGATAACATCACACCAAATCTTTTACTCATAGGTCTGCAATCTAAGTAAGATTTGGCAACTAACTTGAATTTGGATGGAGGTGGAATCTACCCAAGAAACTTTGTACGGGCTAGGATGAGGAACTGTGGTCAATCCTAAAGATTTAACTGTCTTGGCAAAGATGGCATTGACACAACTCCCACTATATATGATGATCTTAAGAACCTTATCCCCTATCTTAACAAAAGTCTGTAGGATGCTAGTCCTATGCCAATCTTCCTTAACTGGGGTTTGGGCTAGGATGGACCTAACCACTCCTAATTGGTTCTCAAACTCAGGTTCTTCCTCCTCACCTTCATACTCCTCTATTAATTGATCATCAGCCTCATAAACTTCTCCCTCAGGTTCGACTACAGACTCAGGCTCTTCTTCTTGTAATTCACCTAGATGTAAAGCACTAACTGGACATTGATTCATAAAGTGGCCTAGCTTATGACATCTAAAATAGGTCTTCTGGGGAGTGTAACCCTTATTAGCTTCTACAGATTTTCCTCGATCATCCTTGCAGGCCAAAGAGTTACTAGGCTGGGGTCGACTCGGACCTGGCTGACTAGGACTGGGTCGGTTTGGGCCTGGTAGACTAGGACTAGGTCGACTGGGTATGGGTCGACTCTGAAGGGGCTGGCTAGCTCCCGGATACTGACTAGGGTATCTAGTGGGCTCAGGTCGACGGTAAACGGGCCCTCTATGGAAACGTTCATGATCCCTAGCAATCTGGTAAGCATGGTCCAGGTCTCTAACCTCTCTCATGTAGAGCTCTTTCTTAATGTCATCTTTTAATCCAGCCCTAAACCTAGATAAGACAACATCCTCAGACTCTCTCAAATCACATCGCATGGAATACTCATCAAATTTTGCAATGTACTCATCTTTGCTCTTGTTACCCTGATTAAATCGTTGCCATTGATCTAGTAACCCACTACGATATGAAGCTGGAACGTATCTTGTCCTAAGCTTACCCTTCATGGCCCACCAGGTGGTTATAGGATCACGCCCTCCTAGATTAAGGGTTCTCTCAACGCTAGCCTAATGTAACCTGGCTTCCCGAATCAACTTAAGCTTAGCAAACCTAAATTTACGCTCCTCTGTCATATCATACCATTCAAAATATTGATCCATCTCTCCCTCCTAATCTATATAGACCTTAGGATCTAGACAACCATCAAAAGTTGGAGCATCAAGCTTGACATGTCTATAGGATCGGTCCTCCTGGTCTACAAAATCCTGATTAGGCCTTCTATGACGAACTTTAGGGATTGGGTCAGGACGATAGAGTCTTCTAGTTTCAACCTCAAGATATGGATCAGGGTTCGGGGTCCTCCTGGGCTCAGGATTGTAGTATGGGTCAGGTTGAGGGGCTCTCCTAGGTTTGACCTCTTGGTATGGGTCAGGGTCTGGGGTCCTCCTAGGCTGAGGGTTATAGTATGGGTCAGGATGAGGGGCTCTCCTAGGTTCGACCTCAGGGTATGGATTAGGGTTTGGGATTCTCCTAGGTTGAGGGGAATTAGGATCTGGCTCAGACTGTGAACCATGGATTTTTCCTGGGGTCCCTACTCGAACTTCTAACTGATCAAACCTGCTGGCAAGATGGTCAATTCTATCATTGGTTTGAATACTAGACTGAGTTAACTGGGTCATCTGGGTAGTTATCTGGTAGCCATCTGGGCCATTTGATCAGCTAGGGCTTTTATTTGGGCTTGTAAATTTTCCATGGGTTCAGACATTTGTGAAGGAGGTGGGTGATATGAAACTCCTGATCTAGTGCTCATGCAAGACTCGATCAGACCGACTATAGCTTATTAGACCTAGAGTCCAAACTAGATGCTCAATCAAGGTGGCAAACTAGCCTATAGTAACCCTATACTCAGCCAGGCAGGTGTAAGGGGAGTGTTAGGTCCCTGATTGCCAATCCTAGACACCAATCAGAGATTGGCCAGGTAGGCGGACCAGCATACAAGCCCTTCGGGATTGAATTCCTAAACCACCATTCTAGATACTGAGAACAAGGCACACACAGGTTAACTTAACACAGTGATCTAACACTAGTCCGGACCCGACCAGTTGGTGTCCCTAGCCCACTAGGGAAAATTAAGTCTAATTAATTTTAGGTTAAGGCTTGGGACCGAATGCAAGGGATGTGGTTTTGGGCTAAGGAGAGGTTATCAACTCCTCCCCTTATCTGATATAGCAAGAGTGCCCTTAAAAGTAAATTATGCAATGATGGCATGCAGATGAGGATGCAAATTAAAATTTAGATGTTTTTGGTATTTTTGGAGAATATGTAATTTTTTTTTTGGTATTTTATTAAATAGAAGAAAACATGCAAATTATGGCCTAATATGCATGAAATATACTAAAATTAAAAGATATGCAAAAATTGCTAAACAAAAACCTAAAACTTCCAAACTTGTCTTGCTGAAAAAAAAAAATAGAGTCAAACATTTGCAGGATGTATTTCGGCTTGAAGAAAATTCAAAGTCTGAGAAAAAATCTGTAAAAATTTTTAAAATTACATTGAATTATGATAAATACAGAAAAAAAAATTTTAAAATTTTTGGAGTTTTTAAAAGAGAGAAATAATTAAAATAACAGAGTATATATGGACTGAAAAATTGCAGAAAACAAGCCCTAATCTAAGCTCTGATACCAAATGATGAGGAACTAATTTGCATGCAATTTTTTTTATATATTTTATATGTGGGGTTGAGTGATTAATTCCCGAATTTCATATTAAAATAAGTTGTAGGGAGTTTTATATGAATTTTAGAAGATCAGCATGCAGATTAGGACCTAGAAAAGTAGAAAAGAAGGATCGCCGGGGCTGAGAAGCCTCGGTTAGGGCAAGTTCTCCTACAATAAAACTACTGGAGGTAGAGGGGTGTACCTGACAATGTCTGTGAAGATCGCAGCAAAAGGGTCTCTCGTTCCTCGATGGATGCGGCCTGGAAAATTGAGCCAAAGACCCGCGGATACCCGGCTTTCTGCTCGGTGATCCGATTGAGGCTTGGCTGGAGTCGTTGGATTCGTAGGAACTCGGGGACCTGCAAACGACCTGTCAGGGGTTAGAAAACTCACAAAAGAACAAGAAAATAAAGAAAAAATAGCAAGGGAAGGCTTCTTTTGGAGTGGGCGTCCAGGGATCTGAGATGCTTGTTGGTAGCAGGAAGATGATTGTAGCACTAGGAAGAAGAACTCTCGCAAACCCCTTTATGCACACAACAGGGTATCACACAACTGTATAGAAGAGCTCAAGATTTTCATTCATCAAAAATTAGGGTTTCATACAAGAGGCTAGGGTCCCTTAAATAGACCCTTAACCTTGGGCTCCAAGTAAGGGCACATTAGTCTTTACATGAGAATCCTTTTCCCTCTCAAACCCTAGCTAGAAAATAAGGAAACATTTGGTAGAAAAAATCCCTAAAATTTCTCTTGACTTGGACAACACTCCAAGGACACCTAGGGGGACGTGTTGGGCTTCTAAGAGCAGCAAGGGGCCGGCCCAAAGGTGCCCGGGTGCATGGGTTTGGGCCTCTGGAAGCTGGGGTGGCCTGGTAGCCAGGTAGCAGGAATATTCCCTGATATCTTGCTTCTTAGGGGCTTGGGCTTGGCACCTGGGCTTGATTTCTTTGGGCTAGGATGCAGATGGACCTCTAAAATCATGGATGCCTTGGTCTATGAATATATTTTACCATCTGGAAGGAAATCTGGGCATCTGGAGGGCATCTGCAAGGAATCAGGGTTTCTGAATTTCCTCCTGGGGTCTTCAAATCTTCAAGCTGGGTTGGACTTGGGCTAAACTTTCATGTCCTCAATCTGATTGGACTTGGTCTTTACATGTATGATGTGGTCTTGAGTCTTCAATATGGTTGAATAGGACTCAAAAAAATAAAATTAGCTCGACATGAGCTGACTAACACTGGACTGAACTAGCTCAACATTAGCTAAAAAATTACAAGACTTAAATGAAACAACTCAGCTGGACTAAGCTTTATTACAGTGGACTCGAATGTTATTTAAGTGATCCATAGAGGGTTGAGAAGCCTCTGCCTTATTCTGGTGCCTTTGGTGTCCGCACCATTGCCCTAACCGAGGCTTCTTAGCCCCGGCGATCCTTCTTTATTGCTTTTCTAGGTCCTAATCTGCATGCTTGACTTCTAAAATTCATATAGAATTCTTTATAACTTATGTTGATCCAATTTTTGGGAATTAATCTCTTAACCCCACATATAAAACATACAAAAATAATTGCATGCATATTAGTCTCGCATCATCTGTTGATGTGGAGCCTGCTTGCGTTCATGCTTGCAAGAGACCCACCACCTAGATGTGGCAGCCCAAGGAGGAGATAAAGCGAGCCCTCTTGCCAAGGTTAGCTCCTAACCGAGGTCATGCTCATAGGGCCAGCCCTCTGTTTGAGGTTAGCTCTCTACCAGGGTCATGCTCATGCTGCTGAGGCAAGCCCTAATGCCAAGGTCAGCTCCTAGCCAGGGTCATGCTCTCAGGGTGAGCCCTCCATCTGAGGTCAACTCCCAGCCGGGGTCATGCTTATGCTGTTGTGGCAAGCCCTCCTATCGAGGTTAGCTCTCAGCCAAGGTCATGCTCATAGGGAGAGCCCTCCATCTGAGGTTAGCTCTGGGCCGGGTTGTGCTCATGATATTGAGGTGAGCCCTCCTGTCGAGATTAGCTCCTAGCCGGGTCATGCTCATAGGGCAAGCCCTCCATCTAAGGTTAGCTCCCGGTTGGGGTCATTCTCATGCTATTGATACGAGTCCTCCTACCTAGGTCAGCTCCTGGCCGAAGTCATGCTCATGCTATCGAGGCGAGCCCTTCTACCGAGGTCAGCTCCTAGCCAGGGTCATCCTCATAGGGTGAGCCCTCTATCTGAGGTCAGCTCATGACCGGGGCCATGCTCATGCTGTTGAGGCGGCCCTCCTACTGAGGTCATGGTGCGGACACCAAAGGCACCCGGATAAGGCAGAGGCTTCTCAACCCTCTGTGAATTGATCAATAATTTATAAGTCCATCTGTAATAAGGGCTTAGCCCATCTGAGTCCTTTTTTTAGTTGTTGTTTGAGTCTTTTGAGTTGTTATTTCAGTTCTGTACTAGTCAGCTTATGTTGAGCTAGTTCAGTCCAATGCTAGTCAGCTCATGTTGAGCTTATTTTATTTTTTTGAGTCCTGTCCAAGCATACTGAAGACTCAAGACTATATCATATAAGTGAAGACCAAGTCCAACTAGATTGAAGACATGAATGTATAGCACAAGTCCAACCCAGCTTGAAGATTTGGAGACCCCAGGAGAAAAATTCAGAAAACCCTGATTTCTTGCAGATGCCCTCCAGATGCCCAGATTCCCTTCCAAATGCCAAAGTATATTCATAGATAAGGGCATCCATGATTTCAGAGGTCCATCTGCATCCTAGCCCAAAGAAATCAAGACCAGGTGCCAAGCTCAAGCCCCTAAGAAGCAAGATACCAGGGAATATTCCTACTACCTGGCTACCAGGCCACCCCAGCTTTTAGATGCCCAAAGCCATGCACCCGAGCCCCTTTGGGAAGGCCTTTTGCTGCTCCTAGAAGCCCAACACGCCCCCATAGGCATCCTTGGAGTCTTGACCAAGTCAAGAAATTTTTTAGGGATTTTTCTACCTAATATTTCCTTATTTTCTAGCTAGGATTTGAGAGGGAAAAGGATTCTTATGTAAAGACTTATGTACCCTTACTTGGAGCCCAAGGTTAAGGGTCTATTTAAGGGACCCTAGCCTCTTGTATGAAGGAGAATTTTTGATGAATGAAAACCTTGAGTTCTTCTATTGAGTGGTGTGATACCCTGCTGTGTGCATAAAGGGGTTTGTGAGAGTTCTTCTTCCCGGTGTTTGCAATCATCTTCCTACCGCCAACAAACCCTCCAGATCCCTGGATGCCCACTCCAAAAGAAGCCTTCCCTTGCTGTTTTTCCTTTATTTTCTTGTTCCTTTGTGAATTTTCTAACCCCTAACAGGTCATTTGCAGGTCCTTGAGTTCCTACGAATCCAACGACTCCAGCCAAGCCTCAATCGGATCACTGAGCAGAAAGCCGGGTATCCGCGGGTCTTTGGCTCGGTTTTCCAGGCCGCATCTATCGAGGAATGAGAGACCCCTTCGCTGCGATCTTCACAGATATTGTCAGGTACACCCCTCTACCTCCAGTAGTTTTATTGTAGGAGAACTTGCCCTAACCGAGGCTTCTCAGCCCCGGCGGTCCTTCTTTGCTACTTTTCTAGGTCCTAATCTGCATGCTGATCTTCAAAAATTCATAGAAAATTCCCTAAAAATAATTTTGATCTGAAATTTGGGAATTAATCACCTAACTCAACATGTAAAACATACAAAAAAAATCGCATGCATATTAGTTCCCCATCATTTGGTATCAGAGCATAGATTATGGCTTGTTTTCTGCAATTTTTTAATCCATATATACTCTGTTTTTTTAATTATTTCTCCCTGATAAAAACTCCAAAAATTCGGAAATTTATTTTTTTAAATTCATCATAATTCACAGTAATTTTAAAAATTTTTTTAGATTTTATTATGTCTTGTGAATTTTCTTCAAGCCAAAATACATCCAGCAAATTTTTGGCTCTATTTTTTCAGTAAGACAAGTTTGGAAGTTTTAGGTTTTTGTTTAGCAATTTTTGCATATTTTTTAATTTTAGTATATTTCCAGCATATTAGACCATGATTTGTAAGTTTTCTTCTATTTAAAAAATATCAAAAAAAAAAATTACATATTCTCCAAAAATACCAAAAAAAATATCTAAACCCTAATTTGCATCCTCATCTGCCTGCCATCATTGCATAATTTACTTTTAAGGGCACTCTTGCTATATCAGATGGGGGGAGGATTTGATCACCTCTCCTTATCCCAAAACCACATCCCTTGCATTCAGTCCCAAGCCTTAACCTAAAATTAAGTAGACTTAATTTGCCCTAGTGGGCTAGGGACACCAATTGGTCGGGTCTGGGCTAGTGTTAGATCACAGTGTCAAGTTAACCTGTGTGTGCCTTGTGCTCAGTGTCTAGAACGGTGGTTTAGGGATTCAACCCCGAAGGACTTGTGTGCTGGTCTGCCTACCTGGCCAATCTCTGATTGGTGTGTAGGATTGGCAATCAGGGACCTAACACTCCCCTTACACCTGCCTGGCTGAGTACAGGGTTACTATAGGCTAGTTTGCCACCCTAATTGAGCATCTAGTTTAGACTCTAGGTCTAGACAGCTATAGTCGGTCTGATCGAGTCTTGCATGAGCACTAGATCAGGAGTTTCATATCACCCACCTCCTTCACAAATGTCTGAACCCATGAAAAATTTACAAGCTCAAATAAAATCCCTAGCTGATCAGATGGCCCAGATAACTACCCAGATGACCCAGTTAACTCAGTCTCGTATTCAAAATAATGATAGAATTGACCATCTTGCCAATAGGTTTGATCAGTTAAAAGTCCGGGTAGGGACCCCAGAAAAAAACCATGGGTCATAGTTTGAGCCAGATCCTAATTCCCCTCAACTTAGGAGGACCCCAAACCCTGATCCATACCTTGTGGCTGAACCTAGGAGAGCCCATCTTCAGGACCCAATCCCTAAGGTTAGTCCTAGAAGACCCAATCTGGATTTTGTAGATCAGGAAGATAGATCCTATGCACCCACACCCTATGAGCCTAGTAGACCCAACACCCAATATTCTGACCCATATAGGGAGTCCAACCCTAGGAGAACCCAATATTCTGACCCATATAGGGAACCAACCCTAGGAGAAGCCAATATTCTGACACATATAGGGAGTCCAATCCTAGGAGGACCCAATATCCTAACCCATATAGAGAGCCCAACCTTTGGAGGACCCCATACCTTGATCCATCCTTAGAACCTGATCATAGAGCTGACCCAAAATCCTATGACCCCAGATCCTATAATCTCATGACCCATAGATCTGCACCCTTGTCCTATGAGCCTAGAGAACCCATAACCCCTAAGTATCAGCCTAGTACTAGTCATGCTTCCCCTAGTCAACTTGAACCCCATAGGATTAGTATCCCTAAATATGAACCCAATAGTGAGCCACTACCTCTTATACAACCTGAACCTACTAGGAGTAGTACACATAATTAGAGACCATAACCTAACCAATTTCCTGCTATCCGACCTTCTCCAACCATTCCTGAGATTCGCAAGGCTTACATTAACGCAGAAGTGTATGAAGCTGATGTGAGCCTAGTGGATGAGTATGAGGGAGAAGAGGAGACACCTTTAGTAGACCTAGAATTAGCTGACCCAGTAGATACCCAGGTAGAAACCAACCTAGAGCTAGTTGACCTTGACCACATCCAACCTAAAGCTATAATGGAAGAACAAATAGAGGAAGAGAACCTAGGTACTGCTGCTAGAGCCTTACCTAAGGAAACCATAGAGGAGAGCCAAATTATAGAGTCTAGTCCAAAAATACAAGAACCAGAAAAATTTATTAAGGACCTGATCTCTTTGAATCAATACCTTCAAGATGAGTCCCCTCCTATAGTTCCCATTATGGACCTCTTCCCAAAAATTAGCGACCCATCCTTCCATTATGCAAACCCTATAGATATGGCTCAACCTCATAAGGTTAACCTCATTAGTATAGGATTAGTTCCTGACACCCCGTCTTTTATCCTACTTTATCCAACTAACCATGAACCTTTTTCTCTACCTTACCAAACTAATTCTGAACCCACTTCCTATTTTCTGCCCTTTTCTGACACCTCCAGCATTTCTAGGATCATTAAATTGCATTTAGCTGAGATTAGCATACTGCATGCATTCATCATGCATGTTAGGTTTGCATCTTACTTCTGGCATACTCTTTGGAATTTGCTAGGAGTTCACTGTAAATTTTCATGTGCATGTCAAGCTAGGATCAAACCTAGAGAACCTATAATCTATTAGGTTTAGATCCAAAGAGTTCAATAAAATTTCCTTCAATAGGAATGCATAGTCGAGTCTGTTAGGTGTCAGTATGAGTCCTTTACATCATTTGTTAGGAGTCTGCATGTGCTTAGCATGTTCACCACCCGCACTAATCTTAAAACAACAGGCTAATTCCCGAAGAAGGGTCAAAGAATTTGATGTAGTGGATTCTATCTTGGTTAGGCTTAGGCCTAAAAGAAGCTTCATGCTCGTAGAGCCGGACCTTTTAAAGTGATAGAGAAGGATTAGATCAAATGCCTAGGTGTTAGACTTGCCTTCGGATTTGGGCATTAGTTCTACCTTCAATATTACAGACCTGGTTGAGTATAGGGAACCGGCAGCGATACCTAGTAAGGCCTTTGGACCTATTCCTTTTCATTGTAAGTGACCCTAACCCAGAGTGTCCACTAACAAATTGGCCTGAGAGAGGAGAACGGATCGAGCGTATCCTGGATGATCAAGCCATCACGACCCTGGGCCGTGACTATCAATGCTTCCTCGTTCGATGGCAAGGCCAGCCAGAGTCGCACAATTCATTGATTTCTCGAGAGGACTTGCAATGCCTCAACCCAGACCTTCTCGAGAGATATGTGAGCCAGTCTGATCTTCACTCGACAGGGTCGAGTTCCTCCCACCCGGGGAGAATTGGTACGGACACCAAAGGCACCAGAATAAGGCAGAGGCTTCTCAACCCTCTGTGAATTGATCAATAATTTATGAGTCCATCTGTAATAAGGGCTTAGCCCATCTGAGTCCTTTTTTTAGTTGTTGTTTTAGTCTTTTGAGTTGTTGTTTCAGTTCTGTACTAGTCAGCTTATGTTGAGCTAGTTCAGTCCAATGCTAGTCAGCTCATGTTGAGCTTATTTTATTTTTTTGAGTCCTGTCCAAGCATACTGAAGACTCAAGACTATATCATATAAGTAAAGACCAAGTCCAACTAGATTGAAGACATGAATGTATAGCACAAGTCCAACCCAGCTTGAAAATTTGAAGACCCCAGGAGGAAAATTCAGAAAACCCTGATTTCTTGCAGATGCCCTCCAGATGCCCAGATTCCCTTCCAAATGCCAAAGTATATTCATAGATAAGGGCATCCATGATTTTAGAGGTCCATCTGCATCCTAGCCCAAAGAAATCAAGCCCAGGTGCCAAGCCCAAGCCCCTAGGAAGCAAGATACCAGGGAATATTCCTACTACCTGGCTACCAGGCCACCCCAGCTTTTAGAGGCCCAAACCCATGCACCCGAGCCCCTTTGGGCCGGCCTTTTTCTGCTCCTAGAAGCCCAACACGCCCCCCTAGGCATCCTTGGAGTCTTGACCAAGTCAAGAAAATTTTTAGGGATTTTTCTACCTAATATTTCCTTATTTTCTAGCTAGGGTTTCAGAGGGAAAAGGATTCTTATGTAAAGACTCATGTACCCTTACTTGGAACCCAAGGTTAAGGGTCTATTTAAGGGACCCTAGCCTCTTGTATGAAGGAGAATTTTTGATGAATGAAAACCTTGAGTTCTTCTATTGAGTGGTGTGATACCCTGCTGTGTGCATAAAGGGGTTTGTGAGAGTTCTTCTTCCCGGTGTTTGCAATCATCTTCCTGCCACCAACAAACCCTCTAGATCCCTGGATGCCCACTCCAAAAGAAGCCTTCCCTTGCTGTTTTTCCTTTTTTTTCTTGTTCCTTTGTGAGTTTTCTAACCCCTGACAGGTCGTTTGCAGGTCCCTGAGTTCCTACGAATCCAACGACTCCAGCCAAGCCTCAATCGGATCACCGAGTAGAAAGCCAGGTATCCGCGGGTCTTTGGCTCGGTTTTCCAGGCCGCATCCATCGAGGAATGAGAGACCCCTTCACTGCGATCTTCACAGACATTGTCAGGTACACCCCTCTACCTCCAGTAGTTTTATTGTAGGAGAACTTGCCCTAACCGAGGCTTCTCAGCCCCGGCGGTCCTTCTTTGCTACTTTTCTAGGTCCTAATCTTCATGCTGATCTTCAAAAATTCATACAAAATGCCCTACAGATAATTTTGATCTGAAATTCGGGAATTAATCACCTAACTCAACATGTAAAACATACAAAAAAAATCGCATGCATATTAGTTCCCCATCAGGTCAGCACCCGGTCGAAGTCATGCTCATGCGGTCAAAGGTAGAACACCCTAAGTGCGGTCCTTCCCTGCCATACGAAGGTCAAAATTCCCACCAGCGATGATGGAGGAAAAGATCTATAGGAATTCAAACCATGGTATGGAGGTCACTATCCACCTGTAACCCATGGGAGGTGGCACATGCCCTGCCACCAACATAAACTCTATAACACATCATCGACATGCTCTGCTCAAGGTAAGCCCCATCAGGCCTAAGTGATGCGGGATGAAAGGCCAAACTAAGGTTTTGATGATACAGTAATGAATCAAATTTTTATATTTTTTTAATTTCTTGTAAAAGATGAAAAGAAGCTATCTAAAGAAATCAACAAATGGAGAAGTAAAGACATGCTCATAACTAGTCTCTTAAATGTAAACAACCCAGGACCTAGAAGCATTAAGAAATTTTTCAAGAATAGGGCTAAGGCTACCTTCAACAGATAGAGCGAGAGTAACGGTGGTGATACCATGCAGCAATTCGATCTGCTCCCAGAAGAAGGTACTCTACCATCCGGATTCGGCACCTAGGATGAAAAAATCAACACTTCCTGGATAGTAGTCTCCATTGTAGGTGTTCTTTGGCAATAATAGCTTCCTCCTCGGACTGGCACTCTTGAGAACCCTGCAAGCAAGAATAGAACTTAGCAAAGATGAAGAAATGCAGCAAACAATTTAAGAAAATAAGGAAAGATGGAGAGTGATGGCTTGAAGAATACTTGGTGTCTTGATGAAGACTAGGCCGGCTGCTCCATGGATAGGGGCGCCAACTCCATGGGTTAGGGGGGGAACGTCAACACCAAGGTATGGTAGATGGGAGATGGATGAACTATGGGAACTAGATGGTAGATTGGGTCTCACACCCTCTTCCTCTCAGAGGATGATGCATCTCACACTGAAAATGAAAACTCACAATAATGGGAGCTCAAAAGGAAATTTGTCTTTCATTCAAAAATAGCATCCTCTTACAAAGAGATTAGGGACCTATTTATAACCTTCTAAGCTCCATTTGAAATTCAAATTTTACATGAAAAGTGGGGCAAATGTAGTTACAAATTTGAATTTTAAATTTCATGAAAAGGGGGTGCCAAGTGTCTCCATGGTTTTTAAATGGGGTGCCGAAGCTGAAAATCTTCATGCATGGGCGCCAAGTGTCTCCATGGTTTTAAAATGGGGTGCTAAATCTGAAAATCTGTATGCATGGGCACCACTTGGTATTTGGGTCATCATGGGTTGGGCGCCACTTGGCATTCATGAGGGCATTCATATGTCATCATGCATTGGGCGCCACTTGGCATTCGTGAGGGCATTCATGTGTCATCATGTGTTGGGTGCCACTTGGCATTCATGAGGGCATTCATTTGTCATCATGTGTTGGGCGCCACTTGGCATTCATGAGGACATTCATGTGTCATCATGTGTTGGATGCCACTTGGCATTTAGGTGCACATCTTGGTCTTCTTCAATACAATTCTCCTTAGCTTGGTCAAGGCTAGCTCACTAGTTACAGGACTCAAACTTTACAGGACTCAATTAAAAAAATGTAATCGACCAGCTGATAGGATTCAAAAAAAATTGGCTAAGCATTATTCAAACAAAATTGAATTGAGTACCCTTCAAATCCTTGGGTCTGCACCACTAGGGCCTTGTAATGTGTTGCCATGTCCTCTACTGTATGGCTGGAAGATGCTGCCATACATGATGCAAGACCCAGAGTTCCTATAAAAGGATGATCATGCCAAGGCCATAGGCTAGCAACACATCGACGACCCCTCCTGAAATAGAAGCACAAAATAGGGAGGCAGGACACCCTAAAAAAAAGGGACATCAAGATAAAGTGAGGAAGGTAAAAAAGAAGGTAAGTGACTGAGTGGGGGGAAGAAAGAAAAAAAAGGAGATACGCAAGCAATCAAAAGTTGAGCGGCCATGGGACCGGACAAGAGATCCTCCCTGTTCCCCGCTCTCCATTCCCTCTTTCCTTTTGCTATTTGATCACTATCACCTTGTTACCCGCTAAAAAGAGGGAGTCCCCCAAGCTCTCCACATTAGAGGTTCTGTTATTTTCGATCATCCCACTGACTTGATCATCGGATTGTCCTTGCCAGAATTCCCAGCCCGGGTCTCCTTTGTTTTGCTGGCCAGCAAATCCAAGAGCCAACTAGGAGAGGGGGAACCCGACCCCTGGTGGTGGAGGCCTGCCCAATGCGATGCCGCTGTAGACCATGGTGATCTTGGTGGCAACAGTAGCAGCTTAGGTGACGCAAGATGAAATGCATGATGAACATTAGCTTAAATGAAAAGCTATTTCGGATGGGCAATGATTCAGGTCTATATGTCTTATTCTTCCCGAGAAAGAGAAAAGAACATGCTGGGATTGATTACAAGAAGAGTAAAGAGCACTATCCTGCAGACTGAACTAACCTAAATGATAAAGAACGAAGATCTAAGGGTTAAGAAACCACTTACGATTAGGACTAGTGCCTTCTTCTACAAGTCAGACATAAGATTAGGGGGTTTGCACCATGCAATGATCTCTTCTCCATAGTTGGATCTCTCAGTACTTGAGGGGGTTGGCACATGGATGAGGAGGTGTTACCCTAGCAGACTCATCGACTTTCAGGTCTGGGGTTCCAAGGCAAGGATGACCTCCTTTATGGATTGAGATACCCAGGGGATCCTACAAGTAACAGAGTTAAAGACTTATCGAAGCAGTGAATGAAGTGGAAAGGAAACTTTTAGTAGAGAGGGGTAAAGAATGGTGATGGAAGGTGGATCTTGGCATGGATGAGGCTTGGCATGGAAGAGTCATGGTGCGGAGGAAGCTTGTTGCTCGGAGACTTGAAGGCGGAACACTTGACTGCTAGGGCTTGGAGGAGGAACTCTTGGCAGCTAGGGTTTGGAAGACAGATTAGGGTTTGGAACTTAGAGAACTAGGTTGGTTTGGGCTATACACCCTCTCCCTTAGGGAGCGTCAATGCAAAGAGCATAGGAAGTATAAGGAAACTTTTTATTCATCAAAATTCATCCTTACAAGAGGAAAGGGGTTACTTATCACTCACCCAAGACCCTTTTGAAATTTGAATACATGCCTAAAACAAGGAGAGAAAAAAAGGGGCATCGTTCATGATTGGATGATTAAGGATTTCCATGTGGGGTGCCTCTCTTGAATTGAATGGATTACCTTTCATGCTGGGTCAAAGATTTTCAAGTGGGGTGCCACCTTTGAATTTTGAAAAACTTTCAAGTTGGTTGGAGAAGAAAGTGGGGTGCCCATTTGAATTTGATTCTTGGGATCTCCCTTGTTTATCATGGAGATATGGTCGGACCTTGCTTTTTGTGGAAGATGAGGTGGCATCATGAGTGAGTCCTCTTATGGTGTCAATTCTTGTATGAAGATTGATGTGGCTTCACCTTTCCTATGGCCATGCTTCAAGGTTCTATCTTGGGTCAATGTTGGTGGTCCTCTTGAGTTGAACTTGACTAAAATAAATTATAGGACATTGACTTAATGACATAAACTTAAGAAAATAGCTTGACTTAATTACAAGACCGACAATACTTAATTATTTATAATCCATAAAGAGGTTGGGTTGGTCTGAATTGAGTGTGGCCTCTTTCAGATTTTGGTGCCCGCACCAATTCTCCCGGGGTTGGAGGAACTCGAACCTATCAGTAAAGGTCAGTTTGACTCTGGTATTGCTCTAATAGATCCAGGTCATTGCATTGCAGATCCTCTCGCATGATCCACGAGTCCTTAGATTCTGGTCTACCTTGCAAACGAACCAAATAACGCTGGTGGGCTTTATTCCAGATAGTAACAACCTAGTCATCTAGAATATGCTCAATCCATTCACATCGCTCAGGTAAATTAATTGGTGGACACTCGGGTTGAGGTTCTCTATCAAGAATTGGGTCAGGTCCAAATGGGTTACTAGGTATCATTGCTGGCTCCCTATACTCAACAAGATTTGAAATGTTGAAGGTTGGGCTAATGCCAAATTCAAGTGGTAACTTGAGCACATAGACGTTAGGTCCAACATTCTTTATCACATTGAAAGGTCCAGCTCCACGGGCATGTAACTTTTTCACTGTTCCTGGGGGAAACCTTTTAGGTCTATGCTGAATCATCACATAGTCTGCCTCAGTAAACATTTTAACTCATTTTCGAGAATTAGCCATATGTTTTTAAGATTCATTGCTCAGATTGATTTTCTTGCTAATTTTCTTATGCAGAACTTTAACATGCTATGCATATGACTCGTACCAACACCTAAAAAATTACATGTTCAACTATGCATTCCTATCGAAAGGAATTTATTAAATCTTTAACTATAACTTTATGCTTGACCCTTGGTTGGTGGGTGACATGCAGATAAAAATTTTATATGGACTCCTAATAAATGCCATAAGGTGTTCTAGAAATAGGTAGCAAATCTAACATGTTCAAAGGATTTATGCAACATGATAACCTCAATAAAGTGTAATTGAATGGTTCTAGAAGCATTGGAAGTCTTAGGATAGGGTAAGAAATAAGAAGAGGATTCGTGAAATAGTCCTTTATTAATAGGGATGACCTTAAGGTTTGGGTATTGATTTATATCTACAGGTGATAAAAGGTCCACTTTATGGAAGGATGAGTCAGTAATTTAGGTAGAGATCATTAACCATGACTAAAGGAGTGAATTCTCTTCGAGGGTACTGAATTGAAGAAACCATGTCCTCACTAATTTTCTTTTGTTCTTGAATTTCAAGACTAGGCTCTATAATTTGATCTCTTCTAGTATTTCCTCAGGTAAAGCCCTTGTAGTAGCAGTGTTATACTCCTCATAGTTCACTTCTTCTAGTTGTCCTTCCAATACAGCTTCAGTCTGAGTATTTTCCTGGTCAACTAGTTCTGGATCTGTCATGTATATTTTTTCTTTAATATCATCCTTGTGAACAAATGGGGTGTAGGGTTGGGTCGATTAAGGGGAACTTGACTAGTACTTGGCTTATATCCAGGGGTACTAATCATATTGGATTCGGGTCGATGGGTTATGGGTCCTCTCTGCTCATAGGACATGGATAGGTGCTTTTTTCTAAGTTTGATCTTCATGGCTCTCCATGTGGCTATGGGCATGTCTCTTCTCTGATGACAAATGTTCAGGGGTGCGATCATGGCAATGGGTTCTAGGACCAAGGAGAGTTGGTCTAGGTGATTTAGGTTTAGTACGGGCCTTACAAGTCTCTTCAAGGGTCCCGATTTGCTCCTCCATTTGGTCAAACCTATTGCTTAGTTGATTGCATTGTTCAGTCATGGTTCTCAACAAAGTTTCAAGATTTGTATCCATGGTAACACTTGGTTGGGTTTGGGAATGTTGGTATGGGATTCTTGATCTAGTGGTCTTGCAGCACAAAGACTCGTTCTAGGGGCTTCCTAGATCTAGAAGCTCAATATAAAATGAATTAACTGGGTACAATCAAGTGTATAATTATCCTTTTAACTGGCCAGGTAAGAGGTGGGAGTGTGGGAAGCTCCCCTGCTCTCGCAGGGTCCTAATTAAAAACCATAGTTCCGCTTAAGGCATTTGCCATTGGACCCCTAGCCTTAGACACCAATTTCCAAGAGTAAGTGATGAATTGTGTTTCACTAATCTCAACACAATACCTTGAACTTGACTCGTTGGTGTCCTTAGTTTTGCTTTAGGTTACTATTAATTTTAGTTAGGGCTTAGGATCGATGCAAAAGAGGGTAATTGTTTGTAGGCCAAGGAAAGGTGATGAAATCCTTCCCTTATCTTCGATAGAATTGCCCTTAGATATCTTAAATATGAATGCACAAGAAAATCTACTCATCATGAAAACTAAACTTTCTAATCAATTTAGTTTTATAATGTGCTAGAAAACTTTAGGGTGTTCAAGGTGCTAAAAAACAATCATGCAATTTAAACAATCACTTAGGCAAATTCATGCGATCACGCATCAAGCAAACAATTAACACATCAAACCTTTAACCTAAGGATTTTCACGTTCGGCCATAGCTCATTACTCCAATGGGTGATGATAGTATACTTTCGTATACCCACTCAAGAGGCATGAAACCCTAGATCAAAAAATGAAAACAATGCAAATTATTTTAAAATTTGAATTTCAATTTTGAATTTTCAAGTTTCAAATTTTAGTACTATACAAAATAAGTCCTAATCACCATGCTCTGATACCAAAATGATATGGGATGTAATGCATGAAGAACATCAGCATAAAAAAAAAAACTATTTTAGATGAGCAACGATTCAGATCTATTTGGCTTATTCTTCCAAGGAGAAAAGCACATGATGGGATTGATTACAAGAAGAGTAATGAGCATTATCCCACAGACTGGACTCTCCCAAATGATAAAGAAAAAGGATCTAAGGGTTGAGAAACAACTTAAAATTAGGACTAGTGTCTTCTTCAACAAGTCAGACCTAAGATTAGGGGAGTTTATAGCATGCAATGATCTCTTCTCCATAGTTGGTCTCTCGGCACTCGAGAGGGTTGGCACCTAGATAAGGAGGCATAACTCTAGCAAAATTGTTGGCTTTCAGGTCAGGGGTTCCAAGGCAAGGATGACCTCCTCTGCAGATCGAGATACCCAGGAGATCCTGCAAGCAACAGAGTTAGAGACCTATCAAAGCAGAGAATGAAGTGGAAAGGAAACTTTTAGTAGAGAGGGGTAGGGAATGGCAATGGAAGATGGATCTTGGCATGGAAAAGGCTTAGCATGGAAGAGTCTTGGTGAGGAGAAAGCTTGTCGCCTGAAGACTTGAAGGAGGAACGCTTGATGGCCAGGGCTTGGAGGAGGAACTCTTGGCGGCTAGGGCTTGGAAGAGAGATTAGGGTTTGGAACTTAGAGAACTAGGTTGGTTTTGGCCTCACATCCTTTCCCTCATAGAGTGTCAAGGCGCAGGAAGTGTAAGAAAATTTCTAATTCATCAAAATTCCTCTTTGCAAGAGGAAGGGAGGGTACTTATAATTCACCCAAGATCCTTTTGAAATTTGAATACATGCCTAAAACAAGGAGAGAAAAAAAGGGGCATCTTTCATGCTTGGGTGGTCTAGGATTTCCAAGTGGGTTGCCTCTCTTGAATTGAATGGATTTCCTTACATGCTGGGTCAAAGATTTCCAAGTGGGCACCTCTTTTGAGTTTTTAAAAACTTCCAAGTTGGTGGGAGAAAAAAGTAGGGCGTCCATTTGAATTTCAAGCTTGGGATCTCCCTTGTTTGGCATGGAGATGTGGTGGGACACTGCTTTTCATGGAAGATGAGGTGGCATCATGAGTGAGTCCTCTTTCGGGATCAATTCTTGTATGAAGATTGATGTGGGTTCACCTTTTGTGTGGCCATGCTTCAAGGTTCTACTTGGGTCTATGTTGGTGGTCCGCTTGAGTTGAACTTGACTTAAATGAATTACAGGACATTGACTTAATGATATAAACTTAAGAAAATAGCTTGACACAATTACAAGACTAACAAGACTTAATTATCTATAGTGCATAAAAAAGGTTGGTTTGGTTTGAATTGAGTGTAGCCTCTTTCAGATTCTGGTGCCCGCACCATCAGGAGTTGGAGCTGAAGCATATGGATGCCAAGATGGCATTTCTCCATGGACACTTAGAGGAGAGCATCTACATGGAGCAGCCACCAAGTTTCAGAGAACTAGGATCAGAAGATAAAGTTTGTTTGCTGCAAAAGTCACTGTACGGGCTCAAGCAATCGCCGAGGCAATAGTACAAGCGGTTCAATACTTATGTGAGGAGCATTGGACTTTTTAGGTGCAATCATGACTCTTGTGTATTTGTGAGGACTCTTGATGATTATTCTAGGATCTACTTACTCTTGTATGTGGATGACATGCTGATAGTATGCAATTGTAAGCAGATAGTGCAAGAATTGAAGGTAGCTTTGTCTCGGAAGTTTGAGATGAAGGATTTGTAACCTGCAAGGAGGATCTTAGGCATGGAAATCTTCAGAGATCGAAACAAGAGGATGCTGCATTTATCTCAAGGTGGCTATATAAAGAAGGTTTTGGAGAGGTATGGGATGAAGGAAGCAAAACCGACAGAGTTGCCTATAGCCAAACACTTTAGACTCTCGAAGATCATGGCACCACAGACTGAGGTGGAGGTTTAGGAGATGGAGAGGATACCTTATGCCTTTGGTGTACGTAGACTCATGTACAGCATGGTATGTTTTAGGCTTGATATCGCCCATGCAGTGAGTCAGGTGAGCAGGTTCATGGCACAACATGGCAGGGAGCACAAGCGAGCTCTGAAAGGAGTCTTCCGGTACATAGCAAGCACGGTTGGAGTTGGCATCTGATACGAATAGCGAGGAGGTGTTGAGGGACACTCCAACATGTCCAATGAGGCTCAAGGTGATGCGAGACTATTCATGCATGCTAATTATTTTTCATGTATGAATAGTCCAGCATTAATTTTGTATCAGAGCATGTTTAAGGCTAGTTTCTGCATCCTGTCATTCCCATACATGACAGGAAAAACAACAGACCATGTACGGGAATGACAGGATGCAGAAACTAGCCCTAAACATGCTCTGATACCGAATTGATGCGGGATTATTTGTACATGAAAAATAATTGGCATGCATGAATAGTCCCGCATCAATTTGGTATCGGAGTGGGTTTATGATAGTTTTTTATCTGCTTTGCATTTACAAACCATTATTCTGTATTCTGTCCATTACATTAGGTGTCTAGTTTTTATCTGATTTTGATATCTTAAATATTTTATTTTTTTATGAAATTTGCACTGCATGTTCTCTGTTCTGTCCTAGTAATTATTAGGTTTTTTAATTAATTTTATTGAAACCCTAAATCTCTAAAATTTGTCATATTAGAAACCCTAGCAGAATCCTGATAATTTCTATAGCAGTCCAAAAAACCCTAGGTTTGCATCATCATATGATTTTTGTTCTTCATGAAATATGATAGGTTTCATCACCATCATCAATCTTTTATTCCAGATTTTTTTTATGATTTTTTTCTGCATCGAGATCTATGTTAAATTTTGAATCATCTGAACCCTAATTTTTTTGATTTCTGCTATTTTTGCATACTTAACTCAACCTAACCTAATCAACTTACAAACCCCTAATCCTAAGTCAAACCTTGTTTGCTAACCCTGGTTAACTTGAATTTAATTTGTCACGGCATAAAATAATTAAAAATATATATTTTATTTTTTGGTTGTTTTAGATTGCATCAGGGCCATCGATTGCCATCATTCTTAACATAATCTTAAGGGCAACTCACTATCTCTGATCAGGGCAGGATTTCATACCCTGTCCTGAGCCCAAAACAACCATTATCATACTAATCCAAGCATAATTAAAATCAATTAGACCTAATTTGCCATAGTGGGCTAGGAAACATCAATAGGTCGAGTTTGAATTGTGTGGGCCAACTAATGCATTTAATCCTTTAGCTATTACTGAAGCTGGTGTCTAAGGCTGGGGGTCCAGAGTCAAAAGACCTAAGTGGTGTTGTGATTTTTAATTGGGTCCCTATGAAAGTAGGGGGCCACCCACACTCCCACCCCGTACCTGGCCAGTGGAAGGATTAGCTATTGGGTTAGGTGTATGTTGAGTTGATCCATCCATTTTCTAGTGCTAGGTCTAGGAAACCCTAGATTACACTAGCTTTTTCCTTCTCTTTTGCATGTTGCATCATTTCATTTGATTGTTTGATTTGTTGCATGACCACTAGATTAAGAACCCAATATCAAAGGTCCAAACCATAGCCTAGTTCAACCATGGAGTCTAATCTTGAAGCACTCATAAGAACCATGAATGAACAATTGAACCATAAAATTGACCAAACCAATACCCAGATGACCCAATTGACCCAATCACAAAACCAATTGACCCAATCCCAAAACCAAATGAACCAAAGATTCAACTAAATAGAACAAAGATTTGATCAAATAACACAAATCAATAACCAAGAACACATAGTCCCTAGATATGAACCCAATAGTAACACACTATCCCTTAGTCGACTTGAAACCCATAGGATTAGTACCCCTAGATATGAGCCTAGTGTTAGTCCACTTCCATTTTGTCAACCTAAACCCTTTAGGACTAGTGCCCCTAGCCCAGGATCAGATTTTTAACCAACCCAGTACCACTATGGCCCATAGAGGGGATAGAGGCAAGTCTGTAGAGGTTCAGAGAAGTTCCAATCCCCCGAGAGTGTATTTTAGATGTCACAAACCAGGCCATTTTGTTAGCTATTGTCCAGTCAGCACCCTACACCTAGGTGAGTTAGATAAAGATGAGTCTGAACCTATTGTTGAGCCTAGTATTAGTTAGGAATCCCTTAGTCAACCCACCCCCACCCTAGTCATTAGTCAATTTTTCTTTAGCCATCCCCCTCCTACTACCCCATTGGTTCATAAAGTTGGCATTGAAAAGGAAATATATGAAGCTGACAGGAGCTTAGAGGAACAGTATGAGGAAGAGGAAGATGAGTTACTTATAGAAGACCTAGAATTAGTTAACCAGGTATATACCCAGGTAGAAGCCAACCTAGAATTTGTTGACCCAGTAGATACTCAGGTAAAAGCTAATCCAAAGTTAGTTGACCATGACCCCACCCAAACTGAACCTGTAATGGAAGACCAATTAGAGGAAGAGAACTCAAATATTACTATTAGGATCTTACCTGAGGTGCAACTAGAAGAAAGCCCAATTGTAGAGTCTATTTCTTTGATTCAAGAACCAGAAGAGCTAGTCCTAACCAGGGCTTCTTAGCCTTAGCAGTCCTGTTTCTTCACTTATAGGATATATTTCTGCATGCATCTATTTTAAAGTTTCTATAGAATTCTCTACTTCGATTCTTGGCTTGAAACTCGAGATATGAACTCCTAATTTAATGCTTAATATATGAAAAATAATTGTCATGCATGAATAGTGATGCATCACAAGGTATGATAGGAGGGTTCATGGATGCAGATTTTGGTGGAGATGTGGACACCCATTATTCGATGATAGGTTTCATATTCAGCATATATAGAGGTCTTGTATCATTGAGATCCTGCTTGCAATCTATTATGGCGTTATCAACCACCGAGGTGGAGTACATCAGAGCTACAAAGGAAGCAAAGGAGGCCCTATGGCTGAAGGGTCTAGTATTGGAGATGGGCCTCGAACACGCGGCTATCAGGGTGCACTGCGATAGCCAAAGTGCACTTCTACTTTAAATAAACTCTGTCTATCATGCTCGGACCAAGCACATTGATATCAGATACCATCAGATTAGAGAGCTCATGGAGGATGGTGTGGTGGAGCTGGTGATGGTACATACCAAGGATAATCCAGTAGATGCACTAGCGAACGTTCTACTGCATGATAGCTTTCGCAAGTATGTGGCACGATGCAGCTTGTGGACAAGATGGAGTTGGCTAAAGCCTTGAGATACCAAGGTGGAGATTGTTGGGTCTCATGTAGTACTTCCAAGACTCAGAGGACCAAAGCTAAGGCCAAGGTCTAATGATCATGATGCTGTCATGGAATTTCTAGGGCTAGTTTGGGCCCTAGGATAAAAGGCTGTTAGCCTTTTAAGTCTTGAGGTTTAGGGGACTTGGGCCTTAAGGGGCCAACTTATATTAGGCTGATTTTGAGTCCTAGGTATGTATAACTGGACTAAGTCAAGTGTGTACTTTGGCTTGGAAAACTCAATTATGCATTAAGTTGGCCTATGGGATTTTTAGGGTTAGGTCATGGTGACCTAATATATATATACTTTGTATATGGGGAAGATTGGAGCCATCATAATGAAATAACCTCATGTCCATGATATATATCTTATTCCTCCCTTTCTTCTTCTCTAGTTTGTCACTCTCTATTAGGGTAATATCAGCATCAAAGCCACCATACCCTAAGAAGGAGAAAATTCCTTAGCACCTAGGGACTCCTAGTCGAGTTAGGAAACCCAGCACCTAGCATCTCTAGAGTCATCCCTCTCTCTACCCTTTTGGAGTTCAACCAGGAGCTTTGGAGGGTTGAGTCATCACTAGTTGGAGGTCCCATGAGAGGTGGTTCCACATCCATATCATACATGGAACATTCGGGGCACTCTGAATAAGTTAAGAGATTTCTGCACAAGGTGGTTGAATTTCTGCCAGGCTGATTACTTAAATCCCCTATTACTGCCACTTCCAATACAATGTTTTGAGGTTGGTTGCTGGTAGTAGGTTGTCCACACACCTGTGAATGTCCTCTAATAGAATGGGAGTTTTGTTGAGGTCTTCAATTTAGTAAGCTCTTTGATCGAGGGCCTTAGTTACGTATTAACAGCCTTCCTTGTTAGGGATTAGCTTGCCATGCTCTGCAAGTCTCAAGATTTTGGCTCACTGCAACACGAGGTCCCCCAAATAGATGGACCTAGACTTCAAGCATGAGTCATAGTATTGGGCAACCCTTTGCCGGTAGGCAGTCATTTTCAAGTGGGTTCAATCTCAGGTCTCCTCCAAAAGGTCAAGGTTGGCCCTCAACCTATTCAAGTTAGTTGCTTCATCGAAGTTCTTTGCTTGCATGGTTGGGAGGCTGACTTCAATAAAATTACTGCCTTGATGCTGAAGGCCAAGTTAAAGGGGTTTCTGATGCGGGATAGTGATCGGGGTTGGATCACTAGCGAGCTGAGAAGTCACCAGGGGATTAGGAATTGCTTGAAAGAAGAAGGAAGAGGGCGAAGGGTTTAGGAAGATAACTGGGGTTCACACAGATTCCCATAGGAGGACAAGCACATAGCAAAGGGCTCACACAGATGCCCTGGGAATCACACAGATACCCTCGCACAAAGAAAATCAGGGATTACACAGATACCTTGGGGACAAAGTTAATCAAGGATCACACAGATACCCTCTCATATAGAAAATCAGGGATCATACAGATACCCTGGGCACACAGCTAATCTGGGATCACACAGATACCCTGGGCACACAGAACAACAGGGATCACACAAATACCCTAGGATCACATAGATCCTTTACACTGACTCATGAAATTTTATTCATCAATCATTGTTCTTCATACATGAAATGGGTCTTTTTATAATTGACCCTAGCCCTTGGATTACATGGAATGGAAAGCAAAGAGAGGGGGGGCAGTAACATGCTACCTTATGGGTGGATTTGCATGAAAGGGGGGTGCCACAAATTTTCTATATTTATGGGTTATACATAGAAATAAAGGGAGAAGAAAATCTGGGACTCCTACTTGCTTGCTTCTTTTGCCTGGAATGATTGCATAAAATAGGGATGGGGACCACTTCAAAGCTGGGCGCCGAGTTTCTTCCTCTTCTAGCTTGCATGAAACAGGGGGGCACCATAAAAGACATGAGATGCCATATAATTCCTTCCATTTTTCTTGGGCAGCCAATATCTACCATAAGGGGTGCTGATCTGCTTCCTTTTGTGCTTAGATGACTTCCAGAAAATCCTGGACTGCATTCATTGAATGATGGAACTTACTGTGACTGGGATCCCATGTTGCTACTGAAGTGGCTGGGCTCTCGAGTCTCCATCAGTTTCTTTCATAGAAGTCTATGGGATCATGTGGTATGCCCAAGCACCCCAAGTAATTTTCTACCAACAACCCTTCAAGTCATCCAATTTGGTCCTAAGTCCTTGGAAAATGGTCTAATTCATGACCCCCACCACGTTGTTAGTATATGGATGACTTATAGACTTGAATCAGTGCTGAATACAGATCTTGACATAAAATTATTTGAATGCTTGATTGTCAAATTATCGGCCATTATCAGTAATGACAATATGTGGGAGCCTGTATCGACAATTTACCAACTTCTAGAAGAAACTCCTAACCTAGTTTTTGGTGATATGTGCTAGTGGCTCAACTTCCATCCATTTAGTTAAATAGTCGATGGTGATAATAAGGAAGTTTTGCTATCTAGATGCCTGGAGTGATAGGGACATCAGGTTAATCCTAGTTCACTATGGGTCCTAGAATTTTAAGTCCCTTAGATATTTTTCAAATTTTATCTTTGAGTCCAATAATCAAGTCATGTTAGCCATTTGAGTCCTGTAAGTAGTGCTTGAGTCATTCAAGTCATCTGGAGTCCTGTAATAAGGGTTAAGTCATGAAAACCCGGTTGTGTCCTGTGATTAGGGTTTTCATTTACTTTGAGTCTTGTAATGAGGGCTTAGCCCTTTAGGCCCAAGTTAGCTCTTTTGAGTCATGCTTTAGCCCTTGATATCAATGAGTCTTGTATTTAGAGTTTGATTCATGCCATTAGGGTTTTGGATCAGTTTTTGGGACATGTTCGGCTCTGTGAGCCTAGTAGATCAAGTCAGCTCATTTTGAGCCTTAAATCAGTTGAGTCCTGTACTTTTAATTTTTTTGAGTCAAGTCCAATTCAGCAAGAGAAGACTTAAGCCAGTGAAGGACCCCTGCCAGTGTGCCACTTCAGTAGCTGCGTGGAGTTCCAGCCACACCTTGGATTGCACCACACTATGATTGCATGGAGGATCACATGAAGTTGACCCATGCATAAAGATTTGGTATCCATATGCTAGCACACACTTCCACCCTCCAAGCATGCCAACTCCACATGCTGTCAAGCGAGGAAGGAAGGTCAAATGGATATACTTCAATCCTATAAATCATGGAGGCTTGTCTTTGAATGATGTGGGCCTTGCCAAGCCCAAGATGGAATATGTTTGGCACCCCATGGTCCCCCCCTTTTTGATGCGGGATGACTTTAGGAATTGCTGAATATGCAAAAAAATAGTAAACTAATATTTTTGTGATTTTTATAATTTATGTTTGTAGGCTAAACTCCCAAAATAAAGTAAGAACTAGCAGGAATAAAAGCAATGCAAAGATCATCGTATCGTAGTATAACTTATACAAGATAATGAAATAGCCAGGACCCGAGAATTGAGAAACTCGCAGATTAGGATAGTTTATCTTCATCAAAATAGATATCAAGAGAATGGAAGGTTTCTTTCCAGTCAGAGATTGAAAACATTACAGTAGTAGGGATCACTCACACTCTGATTGGAGCTTGGAAGAAGAAGCTTCAGTTCCTTGAATCAGATGGCTGATCTGGACCCGATTTGATGGCAAGGTGATGCGGGATGGAAATGAAAAACCAAAATCCCTTTGAGATTCATCAATTGATTTATTACAAGAGGAGTATGGGTATTTATAGATTCCCATATCCCTTTGAAATTCAAAACCAAAATCGCAAATTTTCATTTTAAACCCAAATTACATTCATGAAAAATTACCAAATAAATCCCTTTTATTTGAATTTTGAAATCTCCCACCACTCTAAAATTTGTGCTGCTCTAAGAATCATACAGAAATTGCTCCTTCTTCTAGCTACTTTGAGAACTATGCAAAGCTTCTTTGGGCTGCTTTGAGAAGAGCGTAGAAGCTTCTTCATGATCATGCAACAGGGGGGAAACCGGAACTTCGACAGGCGATCGGGTAGCGGGCGGTGGACGGGGTCGACATATGGCACTGGCAGATGGCGGGTGGTGGGTGGGCGGTGGATGGCAGTGGCACGGCAGCACGGACGAGCATCACGTGCCATGGGTTGTGGCTGGGCATCGGCGAGGCCTCCGGTGGCCAGGCTGGGGCCAGCGAGCGGCAGGCGGGCGACAGCGGCGGGGCAGCACGGTGACACGGTGAGGGCAGCATGATGGTTCTTCTCCCTGCATGTTGGGGGGCTTTCTGGTGAGTCTCTGGCTGCTCGACGGTTCTCCGGTGAGAGGGGAGACCGGTGATCACCGGTGGCTAGCTGGAGGGGGGGTGGCCGTGTTCTAGTAGCCCGGGTGGGGAAAGGGGTGGCGGCGGCTTTGTTTTAGAAAAATAAGCTTTACGGGATGATGAAAGGTTGAAGATGGGGTAAGCCGGGATAACATGGAGATGAATATGGAATAAAACAAGAATAATGGGAATAATAGAGAATAGGTGGGATAGCTGGGATAAGAAAAATGAGAAAGAAAAAAAAATAGAAAATTAAAAGAAAACCCAGATGGGTTTCGGGTCCCCCCCCATCACAAGGAAAGCCTCCTATGAGGAGGTGAAACACCTCGGGGATCCTACAAGCATTAAGGGTCAATCAAAACAGTAATTAAACAAAGAAATAAAAACTAGGATTTAGAAGGAAACAAAATTAGGTTTATGTGTGAGTATCTTGGGGAAGAAGCCGTTGCTTGACTAGGGCAGCAGCTATGGTGTCTTTCTTCGAATATGGCTAATCTCTTGGGATGCAGATGGAAGCTAGGGCAGCAATGTTCGGCCAAGCTACACAAGGAGAGCACTCAAGCAAAACAAGAGAACCAACAAAAGTAAACACAAGGCAATGACTTAAAATTTCAGCAAGGTTGTATACATAAGAGAAAGATGATTACAAGAGGTGGAGGGATAGGGTATTTATAGAGTTCTCATGACCTCTCTAACTAGGTTTATACTTAGGTTAACAAGCTTCTTCCTAGTTAGATTACATGTCCTTTCCTAGTTAGGATAGAATTTCAAATCATAAAGCAAGTAGGAACATAAATCCTAACTAGGTTAGACTAGTCTTCTCCTTCGCACTTAAGGACACGTCTTGGACATGGACAACACTTCAAGGATGCCTAGGGGGGCGTGTTGGGCTTCTAGAAGTAGTAAGGGGCTGGCCCAAAGGGGCTTGGGTGCATGGGCTTGGGCCTATTGAAGCTAGGGTGGCCTTGTAGCTTGGTAGCAGGAATATTCCCTTGTATTTTTCTTGTTAAGGGCTTGGGCTTGGCACTTAGGCTTGCTTTCTTTGGGCTAGGATGTAGGTGGATCTCTGGAATCATGGATTCCCTGGTTTGGAAATGTACTATGGCTTCTGGAAGGGAATCTGGTCATCTAGAGGGCATCTGGAAGGATTCAAGTTTTCCGGAAGCATCTTGGATCCTTGGTTGTCACACAAAATCCACTAAGCTGATGTAGTGGCTTCTGACTCCTGGATGTGGCCTGATGGAACTCCAAAATTGGGTGACCTCCTCTCTTGTATAAAAATTGGGCTTATACTGGACTCATAATTATTGTATAGGACTAAAAATACTAACTAAGTTGAGGGTTGAGACAAATCAAGTAACCTCAACTTATTACAAGACTCAATCTTAATTGATTACAAAATTTTCAAAACTTTGACACATGACTAATTAAGCCATATGGGATCCAGTGATCTGTGTCTGATCCTGGTGTCCCCACCAATTCTTCCGTGGTGGAAGGAACTCAACCTTGTTGGGTAAGGGTCAATTTGGCTCAAGGAGGGTCTGGGTTGAGGCACCGTAGATCCGCACCAGCATTCCATAAATCCTCAAATTCTGGCCGACCTTGCCACCGGACCAAGTATCGCTGATAATCTCTATCTCAGGTACCGATAGCTTGATCATCCAGAGTTCTCTCAATCATTTTCTCACCAAAAGATCAAATTGTATGTGGTCGCTCTGGACTGGGTTCACTCACAAAGAAAGGGAGTGGCTCAAGGGGATCGCTGGAAATCATTGCTGGCTCCCTAGACTCTATAAGATCTGAGATGATGAAGGTGGAGCTAATACCTAAATAGGTGATATCTCAGGCACGTAGGCATTGGGCCCATTATTCTTCATTATCTTGGATGGGCCAGCTTCGCGAGCAGAAAATTCCTTTATCATCACATATTCCTCTACATAAAATTCTTTATATTTCTTTTGAGAATTAGCCAAGTTATTTTTTAGTTCATTAATTATGTTCAACTCTTGACTAATTTTATGATGCATATGATGTGCGGAGGCTAGTGTAGGTGTAGATATGTGATTTAGGACTGTGAATTTTATTGGACTCAACTAATACCTACTAGACTCGACTCAACTTTCCTATCAAAGAAAATTTTGTTGGACTTTCTAAAGGACAAAACCTAACATACTATAAACTTTGTAGGTTTGACCGTAGCATGAGATGCAAATAAGAACTAACTATGTACTCCTACTAGGTTCCATAGTGTTATCCTAAAGTAAGATGCAAACATGACATGAATAATGAATGAATGCAACATGCAAACTCCTATAAAATGCAACCTAATATTGAAACAATTAGAAGAAGTTTCAGGAAAGGGTAGAAAATAAGATGTAGGTTCAGGGTTAGTCTAGCAGGAAAAGGTATCGGGATTGATTGGATAGAATGGAATGTAAGAAAGTGTGTCAAAAATTCGTCCTAGACTAATGAGGTTTACCTTATGGGTTTGGGGTATTCCTACAAGTTCTTCATTATGGAAGAATGGGTCATTAATTTCATGAAAGAGATTAATTGGAGTTAAAGAAATAACTTCATCCTGAGGGTACTGATAAGAGAT
Source organism: Areca catechu (assembly GCA_021397845.1). Classification (NCBI taxonomy): domain Eukaryota; kingdom Viridiplantae; phylum Streptophyta; class Magnoliopsida; order Arecales; family Arecaceae; genus Areca; species Areca catechu. The sequence goes on along the minus strand of CM038039.1, from coordinate 175,758,894 downwards.
CAAGTCCATAATAAACTCTTATGGCTCATGAAGTTCAGGACTAGATTCTACAATTGTGTCCTCTTCTAAAGTTTCCTCAGGTAGAGTTGCAGTCACAGAGTCATGGGTTTCTTCTTCTAATGACTCTTCCACTACAGGTTCAACTTGGGTGTGGTTAGGTTCAACTAATGTTGGGTGGTCTTCTATATGGGTATGGTCAGGGTTAACTGATTCTAGGGTGGCTTCTACCTGGGTATCTATTGATTCAACAAACTATAAGTTTTATGTGGGGAATTCATCTTCTTCCTCCTCATACTCGTCCACTAATCTTGGGTCAGCCTCATATATCTCCTATTCAATGTCTTCTTGGAACACCAATGGGGTGGTAAGAGAGGTTTGGCTAATGAAAAATTGACTATTAATTAGGGTAGCATGGATGGGTTGACTACAGGGTTCCTGACTAATACTAGGGTTTAACTATGGGAAAGTGGACTAACACTGGGTTTATATCTAGGGGTAGTAACCTTATTGGGTTTGAGCTGACTAAAGGTTATGGGTTCGTAAGTTATGGGTGTATAGCTTATGGGCTTATAGGTTATAGGATCAGTTTCATGAGTTGTTCGATTAGTCGATCAGATCATCTGGTTGATCTGAGCAGTCAATTGGGCAAGCTGGGATTGGGTTTTGTTATTTGATTGGGCTGGTTGATCTTTAGATTGGTCAAACCTACGGTTCATTTGGGCAAACTGGTTTTGGGATTAGGTATTGGCTTGGGTCATTTGGGTAGTTAACTGGGCAAGCTGGTTCATGATGGCTTCAAAATTGGGAGCCATGGCTAAGATGGTTTGGGGTTTAGACTTATGGTATTGGGTTTTTAATCTAGTGGTCATACACTCAATCAAGCAATCAGAATGGAATGGTGCAGCCAAGCATGCAAAATAGGTTAGCTTAATCTAGGATTTTTTAGACCTAGAGCCAAAACTGGGTGGGTCAGCTCAACTTACACTTAACCCATTAGCTAATCCTTCCTCTGCCAGGTAGTGGGTGGGAGTGTGGGAGTCCCCCCTACTTTCGTTGGGACCCAATTAAAAATCACAACACCACTTAGGTCGTTTGACTCTGGACCCTTAGCCTTAGACACCAGATTTCAATAATAGCCATAAGATTAAATGCACTAGTTGGCCCACACAATTCTTGCCTGACCTGTTGGTGTCACCTAGCCCTCTAGGGGAAATTAAGTCTAATTGATTTTAATTAAGGTTTGGGTGAGAATGCAAGGAGATTGTTTTGAGCCCAGGACAGGGTATGACCATATGCCCTGATTTGAAATATTGAGTTGCCCTTAAGATTAGTTTGAGCAGATGATGGCAATCGATGGTTCTGATGCAATCTAAAATAATCAAAAAAATAAAATATTTTATGTGTGTTTTATGAGGTGGCAAGTTAAGTTTAGGTTGATTAGGTTAGCAAACAAATTGGACTTGGGATTGGGGTGTGTGGAAGTTGATTAGGTTAGGTTGAGTCAAGTACAGAAATATCAAAATTAGGGTTTTGGATGATGTAGGTTTTGAAATAGTTACTGATGCAGAAAAAAATCAGAAAAATCTTAGAACAGAGGATGGTCAGTGATGATGAACTCTACCAAATTCTGTGCAAAACAAAGGTTAAATGATTATACAAATCCTAGTGTTTTTGGACTAATGCAGAATTATAGACTTACAGTTAAGGTTCCTAATATGCTAGATTTTAGAGAACTAGGATTTAGATAAAATTAATTAAAAATTAAAAAAAATATCAAGATAGAACAGAGTACATGACATGAAATTTTCACAAAAAAATAAATTTTCTAAGATGTCGAAATAAGATAAAACCTAGACACCTAATGTAGTGGACAAGATGCAGAAATTTGGGTTTGTGAATGCAAAGCAAATAAAAATTATCCTAAACCTGATCTGATACCAAACTGATGCGAGATGACTCTAAGAATTGATAATGTGTAGAAAAATAGTAAACTATTTTTTTTGTAATTTTTATAATTTAGGTTTGTAGGCTAAACTCCTAAAATAATGTAAGAACCAGCAGGAATAAAAGCAATGCAAAGAATCATCGTATCGCAATATAACTCATGCAAGATAGTAAAATAACCAGGACCTAAGAATTAAGAAACTCCCGGATTAGGATAGTTAATCTTCATCAAAATAGATATCAAGAAAAGGAAAGGTTTCTTATAAGTCAGAGATTGAAATCTTTGCAGTAGAAGGGATCACTCACACTTTGATTGGAGCCTGGAACAAGAAGCTTCAGTTCCTTGAATCAGATAGCTGATCTGGACCCGGTCTGAAGGCAAGGAAAGCCTCCTCTGAGGAGGAGAAACACCTCGGGGATCCTACAAGTGTTAGGGGTTAATCAAAACAACAATTAAAAAAAATAAAAACACTAGGGTTCAGAAGGAAACAAAATTAGGTTTAGGTGTGGGTACCATGGGGAAGAGGCAGTTGCTTGACTGGGACAGCAGCTAGGGCATCTTCCTTCGGATGTGGCTGATCTCCTAGGATGCAGAAAGAAGCTAGGGCAGCAGGGTTCGTCCAAGGTACACAAGGAGAGCACTTAAGCAAAACAAGAGAACCAACAAAAGTAAACACAAGTCAATGACTCAAAATTTCAGCAAGGTTGTATTCATAAGAAAAAGTTGATTACAAGAAAAATAGGGGTGCGGTATTTGTAGAGTTCCCATGCCCTCTCTAACTATGGTTACACTTAGGTTAACAAGCCTTTTGCTATTTAGATTACAGTCCTTTCTTATCTAGGTTAGAATTACAAATCATAAAGCAAGTAGGAACATAAATCCTAACTAGGTTAAACTAGTCTTCTCCTTCTCACTTAAGGACACCTCTAGAACTTGGTCAATACTTCAAGGATGCCTAGGGGGGCGTGTTGGACTTCTATGAGCAGTAAAGGGCCTACCCAAAGGGTCTTGGCCGCATGGGCTTGGGCCTCTGGAAGCTGGGGTGGCCTGGTAGCCTGGTAGTAGGAATATTCCATGGTATCTTGCTTCTTAAGGACTTGGGCATGGTGCCTTGGCTTGATTTCTTTGGGCTAGGATGTAGGTGGACCTCCAGAATCATGGATGCCCTGATCTGGGAATATACTCTAGCATTTGGAAGGGAATCTAGGCATTTGGGGGGCATCTTGAAGGAAGCAAGGTTTCCGGAAGCATCTTAGATCCTATGTTGTCACACAAAATCTTCTAGGCTGATGTATTGACCTCTGACTTCTGGATGTGGCCTCGTGGAACTCTAAAATAGGGTGACCTCTTCTCTTATACAAAAATTGGGCTCATACTGGACTCATAATTGATATACAGGACTCAAAATACTGACTAGGTTGAGGGTTGAGACAAATCAACTATCCTCAACTTATTACATGACTCAATCTTAATTGATTACAAAATTTTCAAAACTTTGACACATGACTATTTAAATCATATGGGATCCTGTGATCTGTGTCTGATCATGGTGTCCCCACCACTTTTGGCCACCCCATATATACCATAATTAGAGGGATTTTGTTTTAGAATATGTTTGAATTCTACCATGTATTCTAGAGGCACAATAGGAAGGTGTTGGGCTCCCCTTATCATGAGGTCTTTCCATGTATTCCATTACTTGGGTCCTAAGTAATGAACATCTGCATAAAGGACCCCTCTCATGTACTTTAAGGATGATGTTATGATTAATGAAAAAATTCTTGAGTGATGTAGGATAGAGATCGGGGTTGGATTACTGGCAAGATGAGAAGTCACCAGGGGATTAGGGTTTTCCTGAAAGAAGAAAAAAGAGGGCAAAGGATTTAGAAAGATAAATGTGGTTCACACAAATTCCCTTAGGAGGACAAGCACAACGCAAAGGGCTTACATAGATGCCCTAGGGATCACATAGATGCCCTAGGGATCACATAGATACCCTGAAAAGGAGGAAGGGATCACACAGATACCCTTAGGAATAATAGGGATCACACAGATACCCTGGGCTCACACAGATGCCCTAACATAGTAAATCAGGGATCACACAGATACCCTAGGCTGGGCTCACACAGGTACCCTCACATAGTAAATCAGGGATCACACAGATATCCTGAGATCACACAAATCCTTCACACAAAACAATAAAAATTTTATTCATCCATCATTGTTATTCTTCAATACAAGTGAGGGTCCTTATATAAGGACCAATTACATGGGAAGCAAGTTAAAAAACATGAAAAATATGAGGCACCACAATCCTTCCTGATTTGCTGATTGAAAACATGGAAGGTGTTATACAATTTCCAAAGAAGCTCAAGAAAAATAAGGAAAGAAGGGGGGAACCAAGGGGGGATCATGTGGGGCACCAAACACATGCTTTCTTGGGCTCGTGGTGGACCACATCTTTCCTTAGGTTCTTGGCATGAATCAAGGGATTCATGTTTATCCACTTGACTTTCCTTTCTCACTTGATGGCATGTGGAGTTGCTATGCCTAGAGGGTGGAAGGGGTGTGCTGGCATGTGGTCATGCACGAGCCATCTTCATGTGATCCTTAATGTAATCCTAGGTGGTGCAATCCAGGATGTGACTAGGACTCCACATGGCTACTGAGGTGGCTGGGCTCCCGGGTCCCTATCATTCCCCTGGACTAGCGAGAACTCGACTCCGTTGAGTTAGGCTCAGCAGGGGTTTGACAAAATTGAAACTAATCAAATCAAAGCAAAGAGGCTAGGTTTATTTTTTATTTTTATTTTTTTTCAACTTTATTTCTTTTTTTTTTCTCTGAATTTTCTTCATTGATTTTCTTTTTTTTATTATTTTCCCTGAAAAAATAGAAGTCAGCACTGAGTACCGACTCTGCATTCATGTCCATGCACTGCTCATTTCTACTACCTCATGGATCGACAGCAAGGAACAGGGAGGCAAGTGGAGGGACCCACTGACATCAGTGCTCGGTGAGGGATGGTCCGGCAGGGTGGCGGTGGTCATGGCATAGTCGGCGGTGGTTGGCGATGGGAGTAGGGAGGAAGATGGTGAAGACAATGGTGGCTCGATGAGAGGGAGGCACGGTCATGGAAGGGGAAGCAGTGCTTGGCGGAGATGGTGGAACGGATGGAACAATGGCCAGCATGGATTAGAAGATACCAGCATAGAGATCATCTCGGCCGTCCAAGGATCGCTCCGATCAGGATGAAAGCAGTGATTGAAAAAGAGGCTCCGATGGTGTCGGTGGTGTCGGTCGGCAGGGAAGGGGGTGATCGGTGGCTCCGATGGTGTCGGTGGTGTCGGTCGGCAGGGAAGGGGGTGATCGGTGCCCTGTTAATCATGGTGGTTGGCGGAAAGGATGGCAGAGGTCTACACGGGCTAGTGGGTGAAGAGTATTGGATGGTGTTCGATGTGAGCTATTCTGAGGCTTGGAAAGAAGCAGAACTAGCGAGCTCTCCACCAGCGTCGGTGCTGGAGAAGAAGTCGGTGACACAGGGAGCCACCTCCTAGGCAGCAAAGATGGCATGGCTTTGGAATCTCATATCTATCTTGAAGCCTTGTGTGATCTCATGCACCAGCCTTTGGATTGGTAGCTTCCTTATTAGCAGCTCCGTGCTCTTCTGATACTTCTGAATCTCTCAGAGAGCTATGGTTCCTAGGCGATAGCAATGGGGCTTCTTCACTCCGCTGATGGTTGGCTTTGATCTGGGTGGCTGGATCTATGATCTGGAGGAAGGAGATGGAGTAAACAAGGAGGAAGAAAAACCCTAATCCTTTAGCTCTGATACTAAGTTGATGCGGGACAGAGATCAGGGTTGGATCGCTAGCTAGCTGAGAAGTCACCAGGGGATTAGGGTTTGCCTGAAAGAAGAAAGAAGAGGGCAAAGGATTTAGAAAGATAACTGGGGTTCACATAGATTCTCCTAAGAGGACAAGCACAAAGTAAAGGGCTTATATAGATGCCCTCGGGATCACACAGATACCCTGAAATGAAGGGGGAAGGGATCACACAGATACCCTTAGGAATAATAGGGATCACATAGATACCCTGGGCTCACATAGATGCCCTCACATAGTAAATCAGGGATCACACAGATAGAGATTAGGTCCAGATATGAGTGATTTCCTCTGGGAGCCATTAAGAAGCCACATGCTTGTGAAGTTGGACCCTTAAAAGTGATAAGGATAGTTGACCTTAGTTCCTATGTGTTTATGCCACCACTGGATTTTGGCATTAGCTCTACTTCTAATATCTTGAGCCTAGTTGTGTCTAGGGCATCAGCAATGACACCCAGTGAGATTTTTCGATCTCACCCTATTCTTGAGAGAGAAAACTTAACTGAGTGTCCACAAATTTGCCCTAGGAAAGGAATACAGATCGAGCATGACCTGGACGGCCAAGCTGTCATGACCTGGGACCTAGCTATCCACATCATTTGGTCCGATGGCTAGGCCAACCAGACTTTGAGGATTCATGGGACACCCAAGAGGATCCGTAGCACCATGATCCATCCATCTTACCCATACCAGACTCACCCTTACTCAATAAAGTCGAGCTTCTCCCACCCCGAGAGAATTGATGGGGACATCAGGTTAACCCTAGTTCATTATGGGTCCCTGAATTTTAAGTCCCTTAGCCATTTTTTAAATTTTTTTTTTGAGTCCAATAACCAAGTCCTGTTAGCCCTTGAGTCAATGAAATCATCTAGAGTCCTGTAATAAGGGTTAAGTCATGAAAACCCGTTTGTGTCCTATGATTAGGGTTTTTATTCACTTTGAGTCCTGTAATGAGGGCTTGGCCCATTTAGGTCCAAGTTAGTTTTTTTAAGTCTTGCTTTATCCCTTGATATCATTAAGTCTTATATTCAGAGTTTGATTCATGCCATTAGGGTTTTGGATTAGCTTTTGGGACATGTTCGGCTCAGTGAGCCTAGTTGGTCAAGTCAGCTCATTTTGAACCTTAAGTCAATTGAGTCCTGTACTTTTAATTTTTTTGTGCCAAGTCCAGTTCAGCAAGAGAAGACTCAAGCCAATGAAGGACCCCAGCCAATGTGCCACTTCAGCAACTACGTGGAGTCCTAACCACACCTTTGATTGCGCCACACTATGATTACATGGAGGATCAAATGAAGTCGACCCATGCATAAAGATTTGGTGACCACATGCCAACACACCCTTCCACCCTCCAGGCATGCCAACTCCACATGCCATCAAGCTAGGAAGGAAGGTCAAATGGATATACTTCAATCCCATAAATCATGGAGGCTTGTCTTGGAATGATGTGGGCCTCCCCAAGCCCAAGATGGATTATGTTTGGCATCCCATGGTCCCCCCCTTTTGGCCGCCTCATATATACCATAAGTTGAGGGATTTTGTTTTGGAATATGTTTGAATTATACCATGTATTCTAGAGGCACAATAGGAAGCTATTTGGTGCCCCTTATCATAAGGTTTTTCCATGTATTCCATTACTTTGGTCCTAAGTAATGAACATTTTATAAAGGAACCCTCTCATGTACTTTGAGGATGATGTTATGATTAATAAAAAGATTCTTGAGTCTCTTCTCAGTTGTCCTTTGCCTTTGTTCATCGAGCTCCATGAGGGAGTAAACTTCCTTTGCTCTTTGAGCATCGAGGGTTGTGAGGCCCTAGTTATCAAATCCTAGCCACACTATTTCTTCCAGCCCAAAGATGCCCATCATTAACCCATCCTTGCCGCCACCAACTTTCTCTCTCTTCCCCATTTCCTTCAACCATCTAGAGATTTTTTCTATCATTTTTTTAACTCTCTTTAGGTGTTTTGCAGATCCCTTGAGTTTCACATGAATCGAAGTCCGTTTGCCTAGCTATCGGGCCAGCGGATAGAAAGCCGACGGATCTTCGGGTCTTCAGCTTGATCTTCTAGGCCGCATCCGGGAGTGTGGAGTGATCTCTTCTTAGAAGCAGTAGCAAACATTGCCAGGTACACAGCCCCTAGCCCTCAAGATCGAGTTATTATAGAAGAGCTTGCCCTATCGGGGTTTCTTAGGCCTGCCGGTCCTATTTTTTATCTCTTTTGAGGGTCTTTTTTGCATGCTTATGCTCTAGAATTTCTATAGGATCACCCTTATATCTTTATGACTTGAAATTTGGGAATTAAAATCTTAATGTAATTCTAAATCTATGAAGATTTACTTGCATGCTAATTAGTCCCGCATTATGAAGGAAGGGGCTTATTTTGTCTATTCCCCAATATGTGAATGGAGAGGAGGAGAGTTTGATGCAGAACGAAAGCACTGATACCAAAATGATGCAGTACAAAAGCTCTGCTACCAAAAATGATGCAGAATGGATATGTGGAATGCGGAAGCAAATTAAAATTAATATATTTTTTTTTTATATATATTTTTTCAGAAGTTGGCTTTGACTCAAAGGAAAGATAAACTAATGTTGGAAGAAACTAAGAAATGATAGAAAGCATAATTAAAAGGAGTGGATTATCAGAGTAACTCAGAAGTAGGATCGCTGGGGATTGAGAAACCCCCAGATCTAAGGTTTGCTCTGAGTTTCAACGAAACAGACATAGTGAGAAGGGAAGGTTCTTGTTACCTAGCAGTGATATCTCTCCATGTGGTGGAAAAAAGACTCTCTCGAGCAGATTATTGGATCCCTGGAGTCAAGGTATCTTCGCAATGGATCCTCCGATAATGGTCCTTGGCAAAGTTGGCCTCTACTTGAACCCTGGATCCTGGAGAGAAGAAGAACAAGGTTAGGAACAAGAGACTCAGGGAAGAGAGTTACCAGAGTAGAAGAAAAGATGGGATCTGAAGGTCTTCAGTTGATCTGGAACTCCTAGGCTGCGGATTTGGGACTTCTTCTCCTGGATCTACTGGATGGACTCTGAAGCAGTGGAAGCTTACTTGAAGATGGCTGGACTGTGGGTCCTGGTGGTCGGCCACCTTTTGAAGAAGAACATTGGAGATGGTGTAGAGGCTAGGGTTTGGTGGTGGTGGAGTAGAGATGGGTGGACTAAGCTAGGGTTTTGGGGTTGGAGATCTCACACCTCCTCAAGGTTCCTAGGGAACCTGGATTTACTCCCTCACGGAGCTCAACACTCAGAATAAGTGCGGAAGAACAAGACTTTGCTCAAAACAAGGGATTTCATTCATAAGATTTCATAAGATAAGTTCAAGTTACAAAAGGGGTCTAATATATAGACCTATAAGAAAAATCAAAACAATACAAGTTCCCATGTGGGACTAATAGGACTAATCTACACTTTAGGCATCAAATTCTCTTCCCTTGACCAACCAAGACTCCTTCCATGAGTGAGCGGCCCAAAAACTCCAAGAAAACTTGAAAATCAGCTCCAAATGGCAGGTTATTGGGGTGTCTCCTAGTATCTCTTTATGAATCAAGTATTTTCCCTTCATGGTTTGGCTCTTTTGGACACCTCCTAGTCTTGCTCCACAAGTTTAGGCTTCTTCTTTTCATGGCTTTGGCACTTTAGGAAACTTTTGGGTGCCTCCTTGATTTTCTCCCCAAGACCTGCTCTCTTCCCTTTTATAACTTGGATTTTTATGGAACATTGTGGGGCACCTCCTTGATCCTCTCTTCAAGAAAAATTCTTGCCATCCTGGCTTGGGTTTATCTGGAAAGAAGTTGGCTCCCCCTTGGATTGAGGTGTCTTGATGGATTTCTCTCCTAAGTGGTGCAAGAAAAAGGGAAACTTGCTTCTTATGGTGTGGGGACCAAAGATACTGGATGGAGATGTGGCAGGGAGTGTGGCACCCACTTGTAGCTGGACCATGGAAGAAAAAATGTGGCACCCTATGGCAAAGGGAATGGCGCCAACCTGGACCTGGACTTGGACTGAGTCAACATGACTCAACAAAATTGAAATGACAAAATTACAGACTCAAAATTAGGTTGATCAAGTCAATCCTTATTACAAACCCTAATTTTCTCAGGCAAGGTCAATCAAAGATCCAGATGGAACCCTGAAGTCTTCTTCTGATTCTGGTGCCCGCACCAATTCTCCCGGGATGGGAGGAACTTGACCCTGTCGAGTATGGATCAAGCTAGCTCTGGTATCTCTCCAAGAGGTCTGGGTCCAATTCTTGTAATTCTTCTCGGGAGATCCAAGAGTCATCAGAATCTGGCCTTCCTTGCCAGCGGACCAGGTATCTTTGGTATCCTCGATTACGAGTAAAGATAACCTGATCATCCAGGATCTTTTCAATCTGCTCTTTCCTCACAGGTCAGTTTGTTGGTGGACACACAGGGTCGGGATCACTCTCAAATACATGATTAGGTTCAAAAGGCTCACTTGGAATCACAGCTAGCTCCCTGTACTCTACTAGGTCTGTAATGTTGAAAGTGGAACTAATGCCTAGTTCTGGAGGCAACTAAAGCACATAGGCATTGGATCCTACTCTCTTCACCACTCTAAATGGTCCAGCTCCTCTAGCATGTAACTTTCTAATGGCTCCAGGAGGAAACCGTTCAGGCCTTAACCTAATCATTACATAGTCTCCCTCAACAAAAGTTTTGACTCGCCTTTGAGAATCAGCCAACTTCTTATAAATTTCATTACTTAAAGTTATTTTGGCATGAATTTCTTTATGCAAGTCCTTTACATGCTATGCAAGTGCATCAAGAGACTTGTGTGTTTGGGCTAATCAGATCAAGTGGTGTGTGTGGCTTGCACCCATGAACAATCTCAAAAGGGCTTTTACCTATAGACCTATTGACCGAGTCATTATATGCAAATTCAGCCCTGGGTAAATACAAATCCCAATTCCTAGTATTCTCACTCAACCAAAATCTGAGTCAATGTCCTAAACTCGACTGACTATGCATTCCTAAAGAATGGACTTTATTCCAAAGGAACCCTAGGTCTAAACCTAACAAACTAAGGCTCTCTAGGTTTGACCTTGGGTCGGAGGATGGCATGTAGAGCATGAAAACTTATCATGGGTGCTTGGTAGGTGCCATAAGGTCTTCCAGAAGTAGGTGGCAAACCTAATAGGTTCTAAGGAGTCTTGCAACCTAGAAATCTTAGTAAAGTGTAATCCCATAGCTCTAGAAACAAGAGAAGATTCAGGGAATGGTAGGAAATAAGAATCAGAGTTTTGAGGTGGCTTATAGGAAACAAGAAACATACCTTGGTTATTCATGATGTCCTTAAAATGAGGACATTGTTCTATAGGTGCACTCATCCAAACCTCATGATTTGCTCTAGGAGGGTCTACATGTGCAAGTTCTAGGGTATGCTGGGTGCTCCTAGAAGGTGGAAGGTTATCAGGAAGGTCTTTGGAATGTTTATCTAGAAAGTCTTCTAAGCTACTGTCTTTTTCTTGTTTTTGGACCTTCTTAATGGGCAATTCTTGTGAACCCCTTCCTTCTTCACACTTCTCTACCAGATTTGACTTAGGGGTGTCTTCTTTGGATTCCTCAATGTGTTCAGGGGTATTCTTACTTAAACTCTCATTGGGTGCAATTTCCTCTTCCTGAACTTCCTTAAAAGGGTCTTCTTTTAGGGTTAGCTCCTGAATTCCTTGAGTGGCAGGGGTCCCCTCAATAACCCCATCAGGTAGGAGTTGGTTAATTGAATTATCGGGAGGGATATCCTCAAATTCTTCTTTTTCATATTCATCTATCAAACTTATGTCAGGCTCATATATTTCTTCATCAATCTCACTGAAAGGTTCTAATCTATTCTCCTTTGATTCCTCTTTAAGTACGGCTCTAGTCATGTCAACTAATTTTGGGATGGCCATGCCTGACTCCTTCTCAGTGTTATCCTTCTGTTCAAAAGGTGACACAAGTGGGAATTGACAAACAAAAGTCTGGTTCACTACGGATGTCGGATCAATCGGAACTTGACTCAAGTTGGTAGAGGTTGGCTTTAAGTCCAAAGTACTTGATTGGTTATATCTTAAAGACCACTCATAGTCTTGGGATTCTTGGTAGGCTCGGTCTAACTTATTGGTCTTTTCAAGGCATAGCTTCCTATAAATGTCTGGGTGTAACCCAACCCAAAACCTCGATGTGATATGAGCTTCGGTCGTAATGGTATTGCATTTCATGTCATACCACTGGAAGTCCTCGATATATTTCGACACAGGCCTATTACCTTGTCGCAATTGGTACCATTGGTCTAAAAGTCTTTTCTCATAGGATCTACCTAGGTACCTATCTCTCAACATACTTCTCATATCTCTCCAAGTATATATTTCCTTTTTTCTTTGATAACACTCACGCTCAATAGCATACCAATGCGACCTAGCATGTTTGGTGAACTTGGTTTTGGCCAACCTAACTTGTCCTAATTCCGATATGTTAGTGCACTCAAAATACCGATCCATTTGTTCTTCCCACTTAATATATGTCTCTTGTCTTCCATCAAAAGTGGGTGCATAAGGTTCGGTGTTCCTAACGGGTCCCTTTTCTGAGTCAACCAAGTATGGATATAGGCTCCTAGGGTTATGCTCGGGATCACGGTATAAGGTCCTCCTAGGCTCCTGGCATGGGTGAGGTTGGGGCCTATTAAATTTTGGATCAGGGGTCCAATTTTGATGTCTACGTTTTTCAAGTCCCTGGGCTCGGTCTCTAAACTGGGCAAAACCCACTTTCATATCCTGACTCAATTTGGTAATACTTTCGGTAAGAGTTCTAATCATGGCCTCTAAATCAGGTTGGGTTTGACCAGGTTGGTAGGGTACTCCATTCCGGGTGGACATGATGATGCAAGCAAACACCCCAAATGAGACTCGACTGAAACGACTACGGGCTAACTAGACCTAGAGCCCAAACTAGATGCCCAATCAGAGTGGCAAGCTAGCCTGTAGTAACTCGGGACTCAGCCAGGCAGGTGTAAGGGGAGCGTTAGGTCCCTAAATGCCAATCCTAGACACCAATCAGTGATTGGCCAGGTAGGCGGACCAGCACACAAGCCCTTCGAGATAGAATCCCTGAACCACCGTTCTAGACACTGAGTATAAAGTACACACAGAGTAACTAGACAAACTGACTCAACACTAGCCTAGACCCGACAAGTTGGTGTCCCTAGCCCACTAGGGCAAATTAGGTCTAATTAATTTTACGATTAAAGGCTTAGGTTCGAATGCACAGGAGGTGGTTTTGGGATAAGGAGAGGGTCTCAATCCTTCCCTTATGTTGCAACTTCGATGCCCTTAAGATAGATTCAATTTATGCACACTCAAATAAAACACAGCTTGCTGAAAATAAAAAACAGAACAGCAGTAAAATTGATCTCCGAAAATATACAGAAATTAATAAATCATAGAAATTTTATGTAAATTACTTTGAATTATAATGGTTGCATCAAAATAAGAATTACTTAATTTAAAGTTTTCTGCAGGGAGAAACAATTTGAATAATAGGGTAGTTACTGGCAGAAAATAGAACGTGTGTCCCGTTTACAATTCCTGCCTAGAAGTTATAACCCAGCAGCACCCATACACGCCCTAGGAACCCACATGGAATGGGAGGAGGAGGCTTGCATCTCGCTTGTTCCTATGACCGGACGGCCAGGGGAGTCTACTCCAGGCAGCAAAAGTAAAAGGGAACGAAAAAAACAATCACACAAGCAAGAACCCTAGATAGGGCTCTGATACCAAAATTGATGCAGAATGAAAGCTCTGATACCAAAATGATGCAGTACGAAAGCTTCGCTACCAAAAATGATGTAGAACGGATATGTGGAATGCGGAAGCAAATTAAAATTAATGTATTTTTTTTTATATATATTTTCAGAAGTCGGCTTTGACTCAAAGGAAAGATAAACTAATGTTGGAAGAAACTAAGAAATGACAGAAAGCACAACTAAAAGGAGTGGATTATCAGAGTAACTCAGAAGTAGGATCGCTGGGGATTGAGAAACCCCTAGATCTAGGGTTTGCTCTGAGTTTCAACGAAACAAACAAAGTGAGAAGGGAAGGTTCTTGTTACCTAGCAGTGATATCTCTCCATTAGGTGGAAAAAAGACTCTCTCGAGCAGATTATTGGATCCCTGGAGTCAAGGTATCTTCGCAATGGATCCTCCGATAATGGTCCTTGGCAAAGTTGGCCTCTACTTGAACCCTGGATCCTGGAGAGAAGAAGAACAAGGTTAGGAACAAGAGACTCAGGGAAGAGAGTTACCAGAGTAGAAGAAAAGATGGGATCTGAAGGTCTTCAGTTGCTCTGGAACTCCTAGGCTGCGGATTTGGGACTTCTTCTCCTGGATCTACTGGATGGACTCTGAAGCAGTGGAAGCTTACTTGAAGATGGCTGGACTGTGGGTCCTGGTGGTCGGCCACCTTTTGAAGAAGAACATTGGAGATGGTGTAGAGGCTAGGGTTTGGTGGTGGAGGAGTAGAGATGGGTGGACTAAGCTAGGGTTTTGGGGTTGGAGATCTCACACCTCCTCAAGGTTCCTAGGGAACCTGGATTTACTCCCTCACGGAGCTCAACACTCAGAATAAGTGCGGAAGAACAAGACTTTGCTCAAAACAAGGGATTTCATTCATAAGATTTCATAAGATAAGTTCAAGTTACAAAAGGGGTCTAATATATAGACCTATAAGAAAAATCAAAACAATACAAGTTCCCATGTGGGACTAATAGGACTAATCTATACTTTAGGCATCAAATTCTCTTCCCTTGACCAACCAAGACTCCTTCCATGAGTGAGCGGCCCAAAAACTCCAAGAAAACTTGAAAATCAGCTCCAAATGGCAGGTTATTGGGGTGTCTCCTAGTATCTCTTTATGAATCAAGTATTTTCCCTTCATGGTTTGGCTCTTTTGGACACCTCCTAGTCTTGCTCCACAAGTTTAGGCTTCTTCTTTTCATGGCTTTGGCACTTTAGGAAACTTTTGGGTGCCTTCTTGATTTTCTCCCCAAGACCTGCTCTCTTCCCTTTTATAACTTGGATTTTTATGGAACATTTAGGGGCACCTCCTTGATCCTCTCTTCAAGAAAAATTCTTGCCATCCTGGCTTGGGTTTATCTGGAAAGAAGTTGGCTCCCCCTTGGATTGAGGTGTCTTGATGGATTTCTCTCCTAAGTGGTGCAAGAAAAAGGGAAACTTGCTTCTTATGGTGTGGGGACCAAAGATACTGGATGGAGATGTGGCAGGGAGTGTGGCACCCACTTGTAGCTGGACCATGGAAGAAAAAATGTGGCACCCTATGGCAAAGGGAATGGCGCCAACCTGGACCTGGACTTGGACTGAGTCAACATGACTCAACAAAATTGAAATGACAAAATTACAGACTCAAAATTAGGTTGATCAAGTCAATCCTTATTACAAACCCTAATTTTCTCAAGCAAGGTCAATCAAAGATCCAGATGGAACCCTGAAGTCTTCTTCTGATTCTGGTGCCCGCACCAATTCTCCCGGGATGGGAGGAACTTGACCCTGTCGAGTATGGATCAAGCTAGCTCTGGTATCTCTCCAAGAGGTCTGGGTCCAATTCTTGTAATTCTTCTCGGGAGATCCAAGAGTCATCAGAATCTGGCCTTCCTTGCCAGCGGACCAGGTATCTTTGGTATCCTCGATTACGAGTAGAGATAACCTGATCATCCAGGATCTTTTCAATCTGCTCTTTCCTCACAGGTCAGTTTGTTGGTGGACACACAGGGTCGGGATCACTCTCAAATACAGGATTAGGTTCAAAAGGCTCACTGGGAATCACAGCTAGCTCCCTGTACTCTACTAGGTCTGTAATGTTGAAAGTGGAACTAATGCCTAGTTCTGGAGGCAACTAAAGCACATAGGCATTGGATCCTACTCTCTTCACCACTCTAAATGGTCCAGCTCCTCTAGCATGTAACTTTCTAATGGCTCCAGGAGGAAACCGTTCAGGCCTTAACCTAATCATTACATAGTCTCCCTCAACAAAAGTTTTGACTCGCCTTTGAGAATCAGCCAACTTCTTATAAATTTCATTACTTAAAGTTATTTTGGCATGAATTTCTTTATGCAAGTCCTTTACATGCTATGCAAGTGCATCAAGAGACTTGTGTGTGTGGGCTAATCAGATCAAGTGGTGTGTGAGGCTTGCACCCATGAACAATCTCAAAAGGGCTTTTACCTATAGACCTATTGACCGAGTCATTATATGCAAATTCAGCGCTGGGTAAATACAAATCCCAATTCCTGGTATTCTCACTCAACCAAAATCTGAGTCAATGTCCTAAACTCGACTGACAATGCATTCCTAAAGAATGGACTTTATTCCAAAGGAACCCTAGGTCTAAACCTAACAAACTAAGGCTCTCTAGGTTTGAACTTGGTTCGGAGGATGGCATGCAGAGCATGAAAACTTATCATGGGTGCCTGGTAGGTGCCATAAGGTCTTCCAGAAGTAGGTGGCAAACCTAATAGGTTCTAAGGAGTCTTGCAACCTAGAAATCTTAGTAAAGTGTAATCCCATAGCTCTAGAAACATGAGAAGATTCAGGGAAGGGTAGGAAATAAGAATCAGAGTTTTGAGGTGGCTTATAGGAAACAAGAAACATACCTTGGTTATTCATGATGTCCTTAAAATGAGGACATTGTTCTATAGGTGCACTCATCCAAACCTCATGATTTGCTCTAGGAGGATCTACATGTGCAAGTTCTAGGGTATGCTGGGTGCTCCTAGAAGGTGGAAGGTTATCAGGAAGGTCTTTGGAATGTTTATCTAGAAAGTCTTCTAAGCTACTGTCTTTTTCTTGTTTTTGGACCTTCTTAAGGGGAAATTCTTGTGAACCCCTTCCTTCTTCACACTTCTCTACCAGATTTGACTTAGGGGTGTCTTCTTTGGATTCCTCAATGTGTTCAGGGGTATTCTTACTTAAACTCTCATTGGGTGGAATTTCCTCTTCCTGAACTTCCTTAAAAGGGTCTTCTCTTAGGGTTAGCTCCTGAATTCCTTGAGTGGCAGGGGTCCCCTCAATAACCCCATCAGGTAGGAGTTGGTTAATTGAATTATCGGGAGGGATATCCTCAAATTCTTCTTTTTCATATTCATCTATCAAACTTATGTCAGGCTCATATATTTCTTCATCAATCTCACTGAAAGGTTCTAATCTATTCTCCTTTGATTCCTCTTTAAGTACGGCTCTAGTCAGGTCAACTAATTTTGGGATGGCCATGCCTGACTCCTTCTCAGTGTTATCCTTCTGTTCAAAAGGTGACACAAGTGGGAATTGACAAACAAAAGTCTGGTTCACTATGGATGTTGGATCAATCGGAACTTGACTCAAGTTGGTAGAGGTTGGCTTTAAGTCCAAAGTACTTGATTGGTTATATCTTAAAGACCACTCATAGTCTTGGGCTTCTTGGTAGGCTCGGTCTAACTTATTGGTCTTTTCAAGGCATAGCTTCCTATAAATGTCTGGGTGTAACCCAACCCTAAACCTCGATGTGATATGAGCTTCGGTCGCAATGGTATTGCATTTCATGTCATACCACTGGAAGTCCTCGATATATTTCGACACAGGCCTATTACCTTGTCGCAATTGGTACCATTGGTCTAAAAGTCTTTTCTCATAGGATCTACCTAGGTACCTATCTCTCAACTTACTTCTCATATCTCTCCAAGTATATATTTCCTTTTTTCTTTGATAACACTCACGCTCAATAGCATACCAATGCGACCTAGCATGTTTGGTGAACTTGGTTTTGGCCAACCTAACTTGTCCTAATTCCGATATGTTAGTGCACTCAAAATACCGATCCATTTGTTCTTCCCACTTAATATATGTCTCTTGTCTTCCATCAAAAGTGGGTGCATAAGGTTCGGTGTTCCTAACGGGTCCCTTTTCTGAGTCAACCAAGTATGGATATAGGCTCCTAGGGTTATGCTCGGGATCACGGTATAAGGTCCTCCTAGGCTCCTGGCATGGGTGAGGTTGGGGCCTATTAAATTTTGGATCAGGGGTCCAATTTTGATGTCTACGTTTTTCAAGTCCCTGGGCTCGGTCTCTAAACTGGGCAAAACCCTCATTCATATCCTGACTCAATTTGGTAATACTTTCGGTAAGAGTTCTAATCATGGCCTCTAAATCAGGTTGGGTTTGACCAGGTTGGTAGGGTACTCCGTTCCGGGTGGACATGATGATGCAAGCAAACACCCCAAATGAGACTCGACTGAAATGACTACTGGCTAACTAGACCTAGAGCCCAAACTAGATGCCCAATCAGAGTGGCAAGCTAGCCTGTAGTAACTCGGGACTCAGCCAGGCAGGTGTAAGGGGAGCGTTAGGTCCCTAAATGCCAATCCTAGACACCAATCAGTGATTGGCCAGGTAGGCGGACCAGCACAGAAGTTCTTCAAGATAGAATCCCTGAACCACCGTTCTAGACACTGAGTATAAAGTACACACAGAGTAACTAGACAAACTGACTCAACACTAGCCTAGACCCGACCAGTTGGTGTCCATAGCGCACTAGGGCAAATTAGGTCTAATTAATTTTATGATTAAAGGCTTAGGTTCGAATGCACAGGAGGTGGTTTTGGGATAAGGAGAGGGTCTCAATCCTTCCCTTATGTTGCAACTTCGATGCCCTTAAGATAGATTCAATTTATGCACACTCAAATAAAACACAGCTTGCAGAAAATAAAAAATAGAACAGCAATAAAATTGATCTCCGAAAATATACAGAAATTAATAAATCATAGAAATTTTATGTAAATTACTTTCAATTATATTGGTTGCATCAAAATAGAAATTACTTAATTTAAAGTTTTCTGCAGGGAGAAACAATTCGAATAATAGGGTAGTTACTGGCAGAAAATAGAACGTGTGTCCTGTTTACAATCCCTGCCTAGAAGTTATAACCCAGCAGCACCCATACACGCCCTAGGAACCCCCATGGAATGGGAGGAGGAGGCTTGCATCTCGCTTGTTCCTATGACCAGACGGCCAGGGGAGTCTACTCCAGGCAGCAAAAGTAAAAGGGAACGAAAAAAACAATCACACAAGCAAGAACCCTAGATAGGGCTCTGATACCAAAATTGATGCAGAATGAAAGCTCTGATACCAAAATGATGCAGTACGAAAGCTCCACTACCAAAAATGATGTAGAACGGATATGTGGAATGCGGAAGCAAATTAAAATTAATGTATTTTTTTTATATATATTTTTTCAGAAGTCGGCTTTGACTCAAAGGAAAGATAAACTAATGTTGGAAGAAACTAAGAAATGACAGAAAGCACAACTAAAAGGAGTGGATTATCAGAGTAACTCAGAAGTAGGATCGCTGGGGATTGAGAAACCCCTAGATCTAGGGTTTGCTCTGAGTTTCAACGAAACAAACAAAGTGAGAAGGGAAGGTTCTTGTTACCTAGCAGTGATATCTCTTCATTAGGTGGAAAAAAGACTCTCTCGAGCAGATTATTGGATCCCTGGAGTCAAGGTATCTTCGCAATGGATCCTCCGATAATGGTCCTTGGCAAAGTTGGCCTCTACTTGAACCCTGGATCCTGGAGAGAAGAAGAACAAGGTTAGGAACAAGAGACTCAGGGAAGAGAGTTACCAGAGTAGAAGAAAAGATGGGATCTAAAGGTCTTCAGTTAATCTGGAACTCCTAGGCTGCGGATTTGGGACTTCTTCTCCTGGATCTACTGGATGGACTCTGAAGCAGTGGAAGCTTACTTGAAGATGGCTGGACTGTGGGTCCTGGTGGTCGGCCACCTTTTGAAGAAGAACATTGGAGATGGTGTAGAGGCTAGGGTTTGGTGGTGGTGGAGTAGAGATGGGTGGACTAAGCTAGGGTTTTGGGGTTGGAGATCTCACTCCTCCTCAAGGTTCCTAGGGAACCTGGATTTACTCCCTCACGGAGCTCAACACTCAGAATAAGTGCGGAAGAACAAAACTTTGCTCAAAACAAGGGATTTCATTCATAATATTTCATAAGATAAGTTCAAGTTACAAAAGGGGTCTAATATGTAGACCTATAAGAAAAATCAAAACAATACAAGTTCCCATGTGGGACTAATAGGACTAATCTACACTTTAGGCATCAAATTCTCTTCCCTTGACCAACCAAGACTCCTTCCATGAGTGAGCGGCCCAAAAACTCCAAGAAAACTTGAAAATCAGCTCCAAATGGCAGGTTATTGGGGTGTCTCCTAGTATCTCTTTATGAATCAAGTATTTTCCCTTCATGGTTTGGCTCTTTTGGACACCTCCTAGTCTTGCTCCACAAGTTTAGGCTTCTTCTTTTCATGGCTTTGGCACTTTAGGAAACTTTTGGGTGCCTCCTTGATTTTCTCCCCAAGACCTGCTCTCTTCCCTTTTATAACTTGGATTTTTATGGAACATTTAGGGGCACCTCCTTGATCCTCTCTTCAAGAAAAATTCTTGCCATCCTGGCTTGGGTTTATCTGGAAAGAAGTTGGCTCCCCCTTGGATTGAGGTGTCTTGATGGATTTCTCTCCTAAGTGGTGCAAGAAAAAGGGAAACTTGCTTCTTATGGTGTGGGGACCAAAGATACTGGATGGAGATGTGGCAGGGAGTGTGGCACCCACTTGTAGCTGGACCATGGAAGAAAAATTGTGGCACCCTATGGAAAAGGGAATGGCGCCAACCTGGACCTGGACTTGGACTGAGTCAACATGACTCAACAAAATTGAAATGACAAAATTATAGACTCAAAATTAGGTTGATCAAGTCAATCCTTATTACAAACCCTAATTTTCTCAAGCAAGGTCAATCAAAGATCCAGATGGAACCCTGAAGTCTTCTTCTGATTCTGGTGCCCGCACCAATTCTCCCGGGATGGGAGGAACTTGACCCTGTCGAGTATGGATCAAGCTAGCTCTGGTATCTCTTCAAGAGGTCTGGGTCCAATTCTTGTAATTCTTCTCGGTAGATCCAAGAGTCATCAGAATCTGGCCTTCCTTGCCAGCGGACCAGGTATCTTTGGTATCCTCGATTACGAGTAGAGATAACCTGATCATCCAGGATCTTTTCAATCTGCTCTTTCCTCACAGGTCAGTTTGTTGGTGGACACACAGGGTCGGGATCACTCTCAAATACATGATTAGGTTCAAAAGGCTCACTGGGAATCACAGCTAGCTCCCTATACTCTACTAGGTCTGTAATGTTGAAAGTGGAACTAATGCCTAGTTCTGGAGGCAACTAAAGCACATAGGCATTGGATCCTACTCTCTTCACCACTCTAAATGGTCCAGCTCCTCTAGCATGTAACTTTCTAATGGCTCCAGGAGGAAACCGTTCAGGCCTTAACCTAATCATTACATAGTCTCCCTCAACAAAAGTTTTGACTCGCCTTTGAGAATCAGCCAACTTCTTATAAATTTCATTACTTAAAGTTATTTTGGCATGAATTTCTTTATGCAAGTCCTTTACATGCTATGCAAGTGCATCAAGAGACTTGTGTGTGTGGGCTAATCAGATCAAGTGGTGTGTGAGGCTTGCACCCATGAACAATCTCAAAAGGGCTTTTACCTATAGACCTATTGACCGAGTCATTATATGCAAATTCAGCCCTGGGTAAATACAAATCCAAATTCCTGGTATTCTCACTCAACCAAAAACTGAGTCAATGTCCTAAACTCGACTGACTATGCATTCCTACAGAATGGACTTTATTCCAAAGGAACCCTAGGTCTAAACCTAACAAACTAAGGCTCTCTAGGTTTGACCTTGGGTCGGAGGATGGCATGCAGAGCATGAAAACTTATCATGGGTGCCTGGTAGGTGCCATAAGGTCTTCCAGAAGTAGGTGGCAAACCTAATAGGTTCTAAGGAGTCTTGCAACCTAGAAATCTTAGTAAAGTGTAATCCCATAGCTCTAGAAACATGAGAAGATTCAGGGAAGGGTAGGAAATAAGAATCAGAGTTTTGAGGTGGCTTATAGGAAACAAGAAACATACCTTGGTTATTCATGATGTCCTTAAAATGAGGACATTGTTCTATAGGTGCACTCATCCAAACCTCATGATTTGCTCTAGGAGGGTCTACATGTGCAAGTTCTAGGGTATGCTGGGTGCTCCTAGAAGGTGGAAGGTTATCAGGAAGGTCTTTGGAATGTTTATCTAGAAAGTCTTCTAAGCTACTATCTTTTTCTTGTTTTTGGACCTTCTTAATGGGCAATTCTTGTGAACCCCTTCCTTCTTCACACTTCTCTACCAGATTTGACTTAGGGGTGTCTTCTTTGGATTCCTCAATGTGTTCAGGGGTATTCTTACTTAAACTCTCATTGGGTGCAATTTCCTCTTCCTGAACTTCCTTAAAAGGGTCTTCTCTTAGGGTTAGCTCCTGAATTCCTTGAGTGGCAGGGGTCCCCTCAATAACCCCATCAGGTAGGAGTTGGTTAATTGAATTATCGGGAGGGATATCCTCAAATTCTTCTTTTTCATATTCATCTATCAAACTTTTGTCAGGCTCATATATTTCTTCATCAATCTCACTGAAAGGTTCTAATCTGTTCTCCTTTGATTCCTCTTTAAGTACGGCTCTAGTCAGGTCAACTAATTTTGGGATGGCCATGCCTGACTCCTTCTCAGTGTTATCCTTCTGTTCAAAAGGTGACACAAGTGGGAATTGACAAACAAAAGTCTTGTTCACTACGGATTTCGGATCAATCGGAACTTGACTCAAGTTGGTAGAGGTTGGCTTTAAGTCCAAAGTACTTGATTGGTTATATCTTAAAGACCACTCATAGTCTTGGGCTTCTTGGTAGGCTCGGTCTAACTTATTGGTCTTTTCAAGGCATAGCTTCCTATAAATGTCTGGGTGTAACCCAATCCTAAACCTCTATGTGATATGAGCTTCGGTCGCAATGGTATTGCATTTCATGTCATACCATTGGAAGTCCTCGATATATTTCGACACAGGCCTATTACCTTGTCGCAATTGGTACCATTGGTCTAAAAGTCTTTTCTCATAGGATCTACCTAGGTACCTATCTCTCAACTTACTTCTCATATCTCTCCAAGTATATATTTCCTTTTTTCTTTGATAACACTCACGCTCAATAGCATACCAATGCGACCTAGCATGTTTGGTGAACTTGGTTTTGGCCAACCTAACTTGTCCTAATTTTGATATGTTAGTGCACTCAAAATACCGATCCATTTGTTCTTCCCACTTAATATATGTCTCTTGTCTTCCATCAAAAGTGGGTGCATAAGGTTCGGTGTTCCTAACGGGTCCCTTTTCTGAGTCAACCAAGTATGGATAAAGGCTCCTAGGGTTATGCTCGGGATCACGGTATAAGGTCCTCCTAGGCTCCTGGCATGGGTGAGGTTGGGGCCTATTAAATTTTGGATCAGGGGTCCAATTTTGATGTCTACGTTTTTCAAGTCCCTGGGCTCGGTCTCTAAACTGGGCAAAACCCTCATTCATATCCTGACTCAATTTGGTAATACTTTCGATAAGAGTTCTAATCATGGCCTCTAAATCAGGTTGGGTTTGACCAGGTTGGTAGGGTACTCCGTTCCGGGTGGACATGATGATGCAAGCAAACACCCCAAATGAGACTCGACTGAAATGACTACGGGCTAACTAGACCTAGAGCCCAAACTAGATGCCCAATCAGAGTGGCAAGCTAGCCTGTAGTAACTCGGGACTCAGCCAGGCAGGTGTAAGGGGAGCGTTAGGTCCCTAAATGCCAATCCTAGACACCAATCAGTGATTGGCCAGGTAGGCGGACCAGCACACAAGCCCTTCGAGATAGAATCCCTGAACCACCGTTCTAGACACTGAGTATAAAGTACACACAGAGTAACTAGACAAACTGACTCAACACTAGCCTAGACCCGACCAGTTGGTGTCCCTAGCCCACTAGGGCAAATTAGGTCTAATTAATTTTACGATTAAAGGCTTAGGTTCGAATGCACAGGAGGTGGTTTTGGGATAAGGAGAGGGTCTCAATCCTTCCCTTATGTTGCAACTTCGATGCCCTTAAGATAGATTCAATTTATGCACACTCAAATAAAACACAGCTTGCAGAAAATAAAAAACAGAACAGCAGTAAAATTGATCTCCGAAAATATACAGAAATTAATAAATCATAGAAATTTTATGTAAATTACTTTCAATTATAATGGTTGCATCAAAATAAGAATTACTTAATTTAAAGTTTTCTGCAGGGAGAAACAATTTGAATAATAGGGTAGTTACTGGCAGAAAATAGAACGTGTGTCCCGTTTACAATCCCTGCCTAGAAGTTATAACCCAGCGGCACCCATACACGCCCTAGGAACCCCCATGGAATGGGAGGAGGAGGCTTGCATCTCGCTTGTTCCTATGACCGGACGGCCAGGGGAGTCTACTCCAGGCAGCAAAAGTAAAAGGGAACGAAAAAAATAATCACACAAGCAAGAACCCTAGATAGGGCTCTGATACCAAAATTGATGCAGAATGAAAGCTCTGATACCAAAATGATGCAGTACGAAAGCTCCGCTACCAAAAATGATGTAGAACGGATATGTGGAATGTGGAAGCAAATTAAAATTAATGTTTTTTTTTTATATATATATTTTCAGAAGTCGGCTTTGACTCAAAGGAAAGATAAACTAATGTTGGAAGAAACTAAGAAATGACAGAAAGCACAACTAAAAGGAGTGGATTATCAGAGTAACTCAGAAGTAGGATCGCTGGGGATTGAGAAACCCCTAGATCTAGGGTTTGCTCTGAGTTTCAACGAAACAAACAAAGTGAGAAGGGAAGGTTCTTGTTACCTAGCAGTGATATCTCTCCATTAGGTGGAAAAAAGACTCTCTCGAGCAGATTATTGGATCCCTGGAGTCAAGGTATCTTCGCAATGGATCCTCCGATAATGGTCCTTGGCAAAGTTGGCCTCTACTTGAACCCTGGATCCTGGAGAGATGAAGAACAAGGTTAGGAACAAGAGACTCACGGAAGAGAGTTACCATAGTAGAAGAAAAGATGGGATCTGAAGGTCTTCAGTTGATCTGGAACTCCTAGGCTGCGGATTTGGGACTTCTTCTCCTGGATCTACTGGATGGACTCTGAAGCAGTGGAAGCTTACTTGAAGATGGCTGGACTGTGGGTCCTGGTGGTCGGCCACCTTTTGAAGAAGAACATTGGAGATGGTGTAGAGGCTAGGGTTTGGTGGTGGTGGAGTAGAGATGGGTGGACTAAGCTAGGGTTTTGGGGTTGGAGATCTCACACCTCCTCAAGGTTCCTAGGGAACCTGGATTTACTCCCTCACGGAGCTCAACACTCAGAATAAGTGCGGAAGAACAAGACTTTGCTCAAAACAAGGGATTTCATTCATAAGATTTCATAAGATAAGTTCAAGTTACAAAAGGGGTCTAATATATAGACCTATAAGAAAAATCAAAACAATACAAGTTCCCATGTGGGACTAATAGGACTAATCTACACTTTAGGCATCAAATTCTCTTCCCTTGACCAACCAAGACTCCTTCCATGAGTGAGCGGCCCAAAAACTCCAAGAAAACTTGAAAATCAGCTCCAAATGGCAGGTTATTGGGGTGTCTCCTAGTATCTCTTTATGAATCAAGTATTTTCCCTTCATGGTTTGGCTCTTTTGGACACCTCCTAGTCTTGCTCCACAAGTTTAGGCTTCTTCTTTTCATGGCTTTGGCACTTTAGGAAACTTTTGGGTGCCTCCTTGATTTTCTCCCCAAGACATGCTCTCTTCCCTTTTATAACTTGGATTTTTATGGAACATTGTGGGGTACCTCCTTGATCCTCTCTTCAAGAAAAATTCTTGCCATCCTGGCTTGGGTTTATCTGGAAAGAAGTTGGCTCCTCCTTGGATTGAGGTATCTTGATGGATTTCTCCCCCAAGTGGTGCAAGAAAAAGGGGAACTTACTTCTAAGGGTGTGGGGACCAAAGACACTGGATGGAGATGTGGCAGGGAGTGTGGCACCCACTTGTAGCTGCACCATTGAAGAAAAAATGTGGCACCCTATGGCAAAGGGAATGGCGCCAACCTGGACCTGGACTTGGACTGAGTCAACATGACTCAACAAAATTGAAATGACAAAATTACAGACTCAAAATTAGGTTGATCAGGTCAATCCTTATTACAAACCCTAATTTTCTCGGGCAAGGTCAATCAGAGATCCAGATGGAACCCTGAAGTCTTCTTCTGATTCTGGTGCCCGCACCAGAGTTGGCTTAGCTGGATCATCAAGAGGTGTTGTATATTGATGAAGCACTGATAGCAATCATACTTCTGGACAAGCTCCATCACATCTTCCTGCATAGTCATCAATAGTACCCTTACCTCAGGACATTATAATCTAAGAACCTAGCTACCAAATGATTTTTGCAAATTCTCTCATGGATTTCTTGGAGTATGTAGTTAGCTTCAATATGTCACATGCATTTAAAGAGTGGGAGAGAAAAGGATTTTCTATGGAGTCATCCATCCAACAACATGAACTAAGAAGCCTTCCATTTGAACCTTTTACCTTTAGGAGGGTTATCAGGGATAGTGCCATTGGTCAAACATTTGACAAAGCAGTCCATTCAGTTTGGCTCGTGGTCAACTTGGTGACTTCTTCAATTTTTTTTGTTGCCTGGGGCTTCTAGGTACTCTACATAAACCCAGACAAGTGAGCTATCTATCGCTAGTACCAGCCAAGAGAGAATGTCAGCATGAGCATTCTCATGCTGGGGGATGTGAAAAATGTCAAAGTGCTTAAGTGCCACTGCTTGGTCTGCATTTTGCTCAAGTACTTAGCCATCATCAGGTCCCAAGCTTCGTATTTACCATTCACCTACTCAACCATTAATCGAGTGTCGGTGAAAACTTTCAAGTTCTCTACTTCGAGATGCTTTGTGAGTTTGAAGATGGTCAGGAGGGCTTCATATTCGACCTAATTATTGGTCTCCTTGAATAAAAGGCACAGGGCATACTCGGTGACCACACCTTTAGAATTGACAAAAATTAGCTCAGCACCACTTCCTTGAGAATTTGAACTCCATATACATGTACGACCCAGGTTGTTGCTGGGTCGGGTTGCTTAGTGGGAGGTTTAGTAGATTCCTCCATAGGCACGTCATCCGGCCATGTGCACTCTATGAGAAAGTTGGCCAAGACTTGTACCTTCATATATGAGCATGGATGATACAAAATGTCAAATTCTCTAAGCTTGATCGCCCACTTCACCATATGCCTAGAGGTGTTTGGGTATTGCAGGATAGCTCAGAGTGGTTGATTAGTGAGGATGGTTATCGAGTGTGCTTAAAAATAAAGCCTAAGATGCTGTGCAAATATTATTCGTCCAAAAAATATCATTTCAGGTTTAGAATGTCTCATTTCAGCATTATGCAATACTTGACATGTATAATATATGGGTCTCTAAATCCCTTTGTCATATAATCGAAAAAGTACATAGCTAACCGCCTCTTGGGAGGCAGCAGGTATAAGTATAATTCCTCTCCAAGCTTAGGTTTATAAAGTAAGGGTGAAGAGGCAAGGAACTTCTTGAATTCTTGAATGCTTGCTGACATTCCTCCATCTAATCAAAGTTGTTTATCTTTCGTAGGGTTTTGAAAAATGGTAGGCATTGCTTGGCCGACCTTGAGATGAATAGGCTCCAAGCAACTACGTGACCGATAGGCTACTATTCCTCCTTCTTGGATGTTAGGTACCACATATCCAGGAGGGCTTGTGATGAGGGGCGAGATTCTAATATGATGCATGATGACATGATAAGGATAAAAATATCATATTAAAGAAAACAATGATTCCAGATTTTTTTTTAAGTGATTGATCCCCGAAAAAGAGACTAGATTAGATTAGGATTTTGTGTAATGGTTAGAATCCTACCCACATGCTTGAAATAATCAAAGAGATAAAGAAAACAAGGATCCTAGGACTAAGAAGTCTTATGAGGTACATGTTATCCTTCAAAAATCAGATAAAGAGAGTTGGGAAAGGGTATAAATACCTGGCAAAGTTGTTCTTGAAGTCGCAGAAGATTTCTCATTCCTCGGATCAGTGCCTGGTTGACAAAGCTTTTTTCCCATGGATTTGCCAACTTTTTATCAGATTGGTTTGGGGGCAAGGAGGACCTCATCCAAGGCCCATTTCTCCTGATGGATCTTGCAAACACCATAAGTCAGGCATGTAGATTATGAAAAAAATAAGAAACAACAAGAAAAGAAAGAGGTATGGTGGAAGAGGGGCTGCAGGGGGCTGGTAGCCTTGGATGGTACTTGGGGCATCTGGTCTAGAGGGGACTACCAGGGGCTGATGGGAAGATGCTTGAGGGTAGCCTTGGATGGTGAGAGATGTGCAAGCATTCGGGTTTGTGGAGGAGTGGAGGGTGGCGGCCTAGATGAAGGTTGTATGGGGTAACTTGGAAGGTAAAAGGGAGTTGGCGTCCAAGGGATTCCTGAGGCTGATGGTTGGGCAGGTAAGGTAGGTTAGATGGGTGCCTAGGGTTGGCTAGGGTTTGTAGGTAACAGGCTAATTATATAACTAGAGCCTCACACCCCTCGATGTTCTAAAGAAAAAGGTAAACGTGTCTTACACCCACTCCTCACGGAGGCAACAGTAGACAAAGAAATTTACTCAAATTTTTATTCATCAAAGTATATTATTACAGGAGGGGGAGGGGGTGGGTATTTATAGATGTACCAAGGTTACATGACTTGAGGGCCAAGAAATTACAAACTTGTGGGCCAAGAAAACTCTTTTCCCTATTGGGCTTGGAGTAGCTTGAGTCTTCTTGGACTTGGTCAAAGGGGCTCCTCAAGGGCTGGGATGCCACATCTGCTTAGGCTTGGACCTGGGGATGCCACTCCTTGTGGTCTTGGGCAGCAACTTCATGTGGATGGTTGGACTCCAGGTGGACTTGGGTGCAAGAACTTCAGGTGGGCTTGAGAAGGCCTGGGGTGCCAATGTATGCTGGGTTGAGGAAGGCTTGGGGCGCCAATTGACCTGCTAGGTGCCTGTGGATTTGTGGTGCCTTCTCTCGGAGGCCTGGGGTGCTACTGCATCATGGGTTGGGTGGCATAAGTAGAGTCCAAATGTTTTGTTGGGTGATTTGAGTTGGGTCTGGGTCCTCGTATTGAATATGACTTGAATGAAAGCAAATACAGGACTCAAACTGGCTTAATTGATTGGACCGAGCCAAAAGGACTTCAACTGACTTAGTGAACTCAGTTGGCTCACTTTGTTACAAGACTCAATTAAAAACTGACAGACTTTTCAAATATATGAATCAGAGATCTTCATGAAATTCTTGTCTACACCTGTGTCCTTATCAGTTCTCCCGGGGTGGGAGGAACTCGACCCTATCGAGTACAAGGTCAATCTGGCTTTGGTGGGTCTGGGTTGAGGGATTGCGGATCCTCTTGAGTGATCCATGAATCCTCAGAGCTCAGTCGACCTTGCCAACAAACCAAGTGACGTGGAAGCCTTTGATCTGGGTACTAGTGGCTTGGTCATCTAGAAGATGCTCAATCTTTTCCTCTCACGGGCTAATTTAATGGTGGACACTCAGGGTTAGGTTTGCTCTCTGATGCAGAACGAAAGCTCTGATACCAAAAATGATGCAGAACGAAAGATCTGATACCAAAAATGATGCAGAATGAAAATGTGGAATGCGGAAGCAAATTAAAATTAATGTTTTTTTTTTATATATATATTTTCAGAAGTCAGCTTTGACTCAAAGGAAAGATAAACAAATGTTAAAAGAAACTAAGAAATGACAGAAAGCACAATTAAAAGGAGTGGATTATTAGAGTAAGTCAGAAGTAGGATCACTGGGGATTGAGAAACCCCCAGGTCTAGGGATTGCTCTGAGTTTCAACGAAACAGACAAAGTGAGAAGGGAAGGTTCTTGTTACCTAGCAGTGATATCTCTCCATTTGGTGGAAAAAAGACTCTCTCGAGCAGATTATTGGATCCCGGGAGTCAAGGTATCTTCGCAATGGATCCTCCGATAATGGTCCTTGGCAAAGTTGGCCTCTTCTTGAACTCTGGATCCTAGAGAGAAGAAGAACAAGGTTAGGAACAAGAGACTTAGGGAAAAGAGTTACCCAAGTAGAAGAAAGGATGGGATCTGAAGGTCTTCAGCCGATCTAGAACTCCTAGGCTGCGGATTTGGGACTTCTTCTCCTGGATCTGCTGGATAGACTCTAAAGTAGTGGTAGCTGACTTGAAGATGGCTGGACTGAGGGTCCTGGTGGTCGGCCACCCTTTGGAAGAAGAACCTTGGAGATGGTGTAGAGGCTAGGGTTTGGTGGTGGTGGAGTAGAGATGGGTGGTCTAGGCTAGGGTTTTGGGGTTGGAGATCTTAAACCTCCTCAAGGTTCCTAGGGAACCCGGATTTACTCCCTCACGGAGCTCAACACTCAGAATAAGTGCGGAAAAACAAGACTTTGCTCCAAAACAAGGGATTTCATTCATAAGATTTCATAAGATAAGTTCAAGTTACAAAAGGGGTCTAATATATAGACCTATAAGAAAAATCAAAACCATACAAGTTTCCATGTGGGACTAATAGGACTAATCTACACTTTAGGCATCAAATTCTCTTCCCTTGGCCAACCAAGACTCCTTCCATGAGTGAGCGGCCCAAAAACTCCAAGAAAACTTGAAAATCAGCTCCAAATGGTAGGTTATGGGGGTGTCTCCTAGTATCTCTCCATGAATCAAGGATTTTCCCTTCATGGTTTGGCTCTTTTAGACACCTCCTAGTCTTGCTCCACAAGTTTAGGCTTCTTCTTTTCATGGCTTTGGCACTTTAGGAAACTTTTGGATGCCTCCTTGATTTTCTCCCCAAGACATGCTCTCTTCCCTTTTATAACTTGGATTTTTATGGAACATTGTGGGGCACCTCCTTGATCCTCTCTTCAAGCAAAATTCTTGCCATCCTGGCTTGGGTTTCTCTGGAAAGAAGTTGGCTCCTCCTTGGATTGAGGTATCTTGATGGATTTCTCCCCGAAGTGGTGCAAGAAAAAGGGGAACTTACTTCTTATGGTGTGGGGACCAAAGACACTGGATGGAGATGTGGCAAGGAGTGTGGCATCCACTTGTAGCTGGACCATGGAAGAAAAAATGTGGCACCCTATGGCAAAGGGAATGGCACCAACCTGGACCTGGACTTGGACTGAGTCAACATGACTCAACAAAAATTGAAATGACAGAATTATAGACTCAAAATTGAGTTGATCAGGTCAATCCTTATTACAAACCCTAATTTTCTCGGGCAAGGTCAATCAGAGATCCAGATGGAACCCTGAAGTCTTCTTCTGATTCTGGTGCCCGCACCAATTCTCCCGGGGTGGGTGGAACTCGACCCTGTCGAGTATGGATCAAGCTGGCTATGGTATCTCTCCAAGAGGTATGGGTCCACTTCTTGTAATTCTTCTCGGGAGATCCAAGTGTCATCAGAATCTGGCCTTCCTTGCCAGCGGACCAGGTATCTTTGTTATCCTCGATTACGAGTAGAGATAACCTGATCATCCAGGATCTTTTCAATCTACTCTTTCCTCACAGGCCAGTTTGTTGGTGGACACACAGGGTTGGGATCACTCTCAATAACAAGATTAGGTTCAAAAGGCTCACTGGGAATCACAGCTAGCTCCCTGTACTGTACTAGGTCTGTAATGTTGAAAGTGGAGCTAATGCCTAGCTCTGGAGGCAACTCAAGCACATAGGCATTGGGTCCCATTCTCTTCATCACTCTAAATGGTCCAACTCCTCTAGCATGTAGCTTTCTAACGGTTCCAGGAAGAAACCGCTCAGGCCTACACCTAATCATTACATAGTCTCCCTCAACAAAAGTTTTGACTCGCCTTTGAGAATCAGCCAACTACTTATAAGTTTCATTAATTAAAGTTATTTTGGCATGAATTTCTTTATGCAAGTTCTTTACATGCTGTGCAAAGTCTTCAGCGGACTCGGAGACTCGTGTGTGGATTGGCAAAGGAACTAGGTCAAGAGGTGTATGAGGCTTGTACCCATGAACAATCTCAAAAGGGCTTTTACCTATAGACCTATTGACCGAGTCATTATATGCAAATTCAGTCCCGGGTAAATACAAATCCCAATTCCTGGTATTCTCACTCAACCAAAATCTGAGTCAATGTCCTAAACTCGACTGACGACGCATTCCTAAAGAATGGACTTTATTCAAAGGAACCCTAGGTCTAAACCTAACAAACTAAGGCTCTCTAGGTTTGACCTTGGTTTGGAGGATGGCATGCAGAGCATGAAAACTTATCATGGGTGCCTAGTAGGTGCCATAAGGTCTTCCAGAAGTAGGTGGCAAACCTAATAGGTTCTAAGGAGTCATGCAACCTAGAAATCTCAGTAAAGTGTAATCCCATAGCTCTAGAAACATGAGAAGATTCAGGGAAGGGTAGGAAATAAGAATCAGAGTTTTGAGGTGGCTTATAGGAAATAAGAAACATACCTTGGTTATTCAGGATGACCTTAAAATGAGGACATTTTTCTATAGGTGCACTCATTCAAACCTCATGATTTGCTGTAGGAGGGTCTACAAGTGCAAGTTCTAAGGTAGGTTGGGTGCTCCTAGAAGGTGGAAGGTTATCAGGAAGGTCTTTGGAATGCTTATCTAGAAAGTCTTCTAAGCTACTGTCTTTTTCTTGTTCTTGGACCTTCTCAATGGGCAATTCTTGTGAACCCCTTTCTTCTTCACACTTCTCTACCAGATTTGACTCAGGGGTGTCTTCTTTGGATTCCTCAATGAGTTCAGGGGTATTCTCACTTAAACTCTTATTTGGTGCAATTTCCTCTTCCTGAACTTCCTCAAAAGGGTCTTCTCTTAGGGTTAGCTCCTGAATTCCTTTAGTGGCTGGGGTCCCCTCAATAACCCCATCAGGTAGGAGTTGGTTAATTGAATTATCGGGAGAGATATCCTCAAATTCTTTTCCTTCATATTCATCTATCAAACTTATGTCAGGCTCTTATATTTCTTCCTCAATCTCACTGAAAGGTTCTAATCTATTCTCCTTTGATTTCTCTTTAAGTACGGCTCTGGTCAGGTCAACTAATTTTGGGATGGCCATGCCTAACTCCTTCTCAGTGTTATCCTTCTGGTCAAGAGGTGAAACAAGTGGGAATTGATAAACAAAAGTCTGGTTCACTACGGGTGTCGGATCAATCGGAACTTGACTTATGTTGGTAGAGGTTGGCTTTAAGTCCAAAGTACTTGATTGGTTATATCTTAAAGACCACTCATAGTCTTGGGCTTCTTGGTAGGCTCGGTCTAACTTATTGGTCTTTTCAAGGCATAGCTTCCTATAAATGTCTGGGTGTAACCCAACCCTAAACCTCGATGTGATCTGAGCTTCGGTCTCAATGGTATTGCATTTCATGTCATACCACTGGAAGTCCTCGATATATTTAGACACAGGCCTATTACCTTGTCGCAATTGGTACCATTGGTCTAAAAGTCATTTCTCATAGGATCTACCTAGGTACCTATCTCTCAACTTACTTCTCATATCTCTCCAAGTATATATTTCCTCTTTTCTTTGATAACACTCACGCTCAATAGCATACCAATGCGACCTAGCATGTTTGGTGAACTTGGTTTTGGCCAACCTAACTTGTCCTAATTCCGATATGTTAGTGCACTCAAAATACCGATCCATTTGTTCTTCCCACATAATATATGTCTCTTGTCTTCCATCAAAAGTAAGTGCATAAGGTTCAGTGTTCCTAACGGGTCCCTTCTCTGAGTCAACCAAGTATGGCTATAGGCTCCTAGGGTTATGCTCGGGATCACGGTATAAGGTCCACCTAGGCTCCTGGCAAGGGTGAGGTTGGGGCCTATTAAATTTTGGATCAGGGGTCCAATTTTGATGTCTACATTTCTCAAGTCCTTGGGCTCGGTCTCTAAACTGTGCAAAACCCTCATTCATATCCTGACTCAATTTGGTCATACTTTCGGTAAGAGTTCTAATCATGGCCTCTAAATCAGGTTGGGTTTGACCAGGTTGGTAGGGTACTCTGTTCTGGGTGGACATGATGATGCATGCTAGCACACCAAATGAGACTCGACTGAAATGACTACGGGCTAACTAGACCTAGAGCCCAAACTAGATGCCCAATCAGAGTGGCAAGCTATCCTGTAGTAACTCCTGACTCAGCCAGGCAGGTGTAAGGAGAGTTTTAGGTCCCTAATTGCCAATCCTAGACACCAATCAGTGATTGGCCAGGTAAGCGGACCAGCACACAAGCCCTTCGAGATAGAATCCCTAAACCACCATTCTAGACACTGAGTACAAAGCACACACAGAGTAACTAGACAAACTGACTCAACACTAGCCTAGACCCGATCAGTTGGTGTCCCTAGCCCACTAGGGCAAATTAGGTCTAATTAATTTTAAGATTAAAGGCTTAGGTTTGAATGCACGGGAGATTGTTTTAGGCTAAGGAGAGGGTCTCAATCCTCTCCTTATGTTGCAACTTCGATGCCCTTAAGATAGATTCAATTTATGCTCACTCAAATAAAAAAAAATAGCTTGCAGAAAATAAAAAAGTAGAACAGCAATAAAATTGATCTCAGAAAATATATAGAAATTAATAAATCATGAGAATTTTATGTAAATTACTTTCAATTATACTGGTTCCAGAAAAATAAGAATTACTTAATTTGGGATTTTATGCAGGGAGAAAAAATTCGAATAACAGGATAGTTACTGGTAGAAAACAGAATGTGAGTCCCGTTTACAATCCTACTTAGAAGTTATAACCCAGCGGCACCCCTACACGCCCTAGGAACCTCCGTGGAATGGGAGGAGGAGGCTTGCGTCTCGCTTGTTCCTAGGACTGGATGGCCTGGGGAGTCTACTCCAGGCAGCAAAAGTAAAAAGGAACGAAAAAATAATCAAACAAGCAAGAACCCTAGACAGGGCTCTGATACCAAAATTGATGCAGAACGAAAGCTCTGATACCAAAAATGATGCAGAACGAAAGCTCTGATACCAAAAATGATGTAGAACGAAAATGTGGAATGCAGAAGCAAATTAAAATTAATGTTTTTTTTTTTTATAAATATATTTTCAAAAGTCAGCTTTGACTCAAAGGAAAGATAAACAAATATTGAAAGAAACTAAGAAATGACAGAAAGCACAATTAAAAGGAGTGGATTATCAGAGTAACTCAGAAGTAGGATCGCTGGGGATTGAGAAACCCCCAGATCTAGGGTTTGCTCTGAGTTTCAACGAAATAGACAAAGTCAGAAGGGAAGGTTCTTGTTACCTAGCAGTGATATATCTCCATTTGGTGGAAAAAAGACTCTCTCGAGCAGATTATTGGATCCCGGGAGTCAAGATATCTTCACAATGGATCCTCCGATAATGGTCCTTGGCAAAGTTGGCCTCTTCTTTAACCCTGGATCCTAGAGAGAAGAAGAACAAGGTTACGAACAAGAGACTCAGGGAAGAGAGTTCCTCGAGTAGAAGAAAGAATGGGATCTGAAGGTCTTCAGCCGATCTGGAACTCCTAAGCTGTGGATTTGGGACTTCTTCTCCGGGATCTACTGGATATACCCTAAAGCAGTGGTAGCTGACTTGAAGATGGCTGGACTGGGGGTCCTGGTGGTCGGCCACCCTTTGGAAGAAGAACCTTGGAGATGGTGTAGAGGCTAGGGTTTGGTGGTGGTGGAGTAGAGATGGGTGGACTAGGCTAGGGTTTTGGGGTTGGAGATCTCACACCTCTTCAAGGTTCCTAGGGAACCCAGATTTACTCCCTCATAGAGTTCAACACTCAGAATAAGTGCGGAAGAATAAGACTTTTCCCAAAAATAAGGGATTTCATTCATAAGATTTAAAAAGATAAGTTCAAGTTACAAATGGGGTCTAATATATAGACCTATAAGAAAAATCAAAACCATACAAGTTTCCATGTGGGACTAATAGGACTAATCTTCACTTTAGGCATCAAATTCTCTTCCCTTGGCCAACCAAGACTCCTTCCATGAGTGAGCGGCCCAAAAACTCCAAGAAAACTTGAAAATCAGCTCCGAATGGCAGGTTATGGGGGTGTCTCCTTGTATCTCTCCATGAATCAAGGATTTTCCTTTCATGGTTTGGCTCTTTTGGACACCTCCTAGTCTTGCTCCACAAGTTTAGGCTTCTTCTTTTCATGGCTTTGTCACTTTAGGAAACTTTTGGGTGCCTCCTTGATTTTCTCCCCAAGACATGCTCTCTTCCCTTTTATAACTTGGATTTTTATGGAACATTGTGGGGCACCTCCTTGATCCTCTCTTCAAGAAAAATTCTTGCCATCCTGGCTTGGGTTTATCTGGAAAGAAGTTGGCTCCTCCTTGGATTGAGGTATCTTGATGGATTTCTCCCCGAAGTGGTGCAAGAAAAAGTGGAACTTACTTCTTATGGTGTGGAGACCAAAGACACTGGATGGAGATGTGGCAGGGAGTGTGGCACCCACTTATAGCTGGACCATGGTAGAAAAAATGTGGCACCCTATGGAAAAGGGAATGGCGCCAACCTGGACCTGGACTTGGACTAAGTCAACATGACTCAACAAAAATTGAAATGACAAAATTACAGACTCAAAATTGGGTTGATCAGGTCAATCCTTATTACAAACCCTAATTTTCTCAGGCAAGGTCAATCAGAGATCCAGATGGAACCCTGAAGTCTTCTTCTGATTCTGGTGCCCGCACCACTCTCAATAAAGGGTTTGGCTTAATAGACTTCCTGGGTATCATTATTGGCTCCCTATACTTAACTAAGTCTGAGATATTGAAGGTTGAGCTTAATGCCTAATTGGTGATAACTCAGGCACTAGGTCCAACTTTCTTTATCACTTTGAAGGGTCTAGCTCTACGGGTATGGAACCTAATCGGTATACAATTTCCCTAGCAAACTCTTAGACTCCTTTCAGGAATTTAGCATGTTCTTATAAAAATTATTGCTCACCTTAATCTTAAGGCCAATTCCTTATGCAGATCTCTAATCATGTAGTGCAAAGACTCACAATACCTAATGCAAGCAAATGACTCATGCCAACACTTATTGATATGCAAACATGACTAAACCTTAAACTACAACTATGGGTTTGGCCCTTGGTCAGGTGAGTGACAAGTAGATGAGAATGGTACATGGACTCCTACTAAATGACATAGGGTATGCCAAAAATAAGATGCAAACCTAACATGCGCAATGAATGTATGCAACATGCTAACCTCTATAAAATACAATCTAATGATTAGAGAAACATAAAAAGCTTTAGGAAAAGGTATAAAATAAGATGTGGATTTAGGGTTAGCCTTGTAGGGTAGAAAAAAGGGTTCGGGGTTGATCGAATATAGTAGGATATAAGAATGGATGTCAGGGACTAATCCTAGACTGATGAGGTTGTCCTTACGGGTTTGATGTACATGTACTGGTTCTGCCTTATGGAATAATGGGTCACTAATTTTCTGGAAAAGATCTTCAATGGGAACTACTGGAGGGGATTCATCCTGAGGATACTGGATTAAATAAGCCAAGTCCTCGCTAATTTTCTTTGGTTCTTGAATTTCAGGACTAGGCTTTACAATTGGGTTCTCTTTTAGGGTTTCCTCAAGTAAGGCTCTGGTAGCACTATTTGGGTTCTCTTCCTTTAACAATTCTTCCATTATAGCTTCAGTCTGGGTGTGGTCAAAGTCAACTAATCTTAGGTTGACTTTAGTTTGGGTATGGTCAGCATCAACTAATTCTTGGTTAGCTTTGGTCTGGGTGTGGTTAGGGTCAGCTAATTCTTGGTCAGCTATAAGTATCTTTTCTTCTTCTTCCTCATACTCATCCACTAAGTTTACATTAGCTTCATGTACTTCTACTTCATTGTTATCCTTGTGAACCAATGGGGTGTAGGAGGGGGTCGGCTACGAAAAAATTGACTAGTGTCTGGGGTCGGTCGACTAAGGGGTGCCTGACTAATATTTGGCATGCACTCAGGGGTCGTAGGGGTCGATCGACTTAGGAGAAGTGGACTAATACTGGGCTCATATATAGGAGTACTAATCCTATGGGGTTCAGGTCGACTAAGGGTTATGGATCCTTTGGGCTCATAGGATATGGATTCAGATCTGTGGGTTATGGGTTCCTTTGGCTCATAGGACATGGGCTCGGACCTATGGGTTATAGATCTCTTGGGCTTATAGGATGTGGGCTCAGGTCGACGATACATGGGTCTCCTCTTGAACTCTCATAGTTTATAGCTATTTGGTAGGCTTGCTCAAGATCACAAACCTCCCTCAAAATCAGCTCTCTCTAAATGTCATCATGAAGTCTAGCATTAAACCTAGATAAGGTCACTGATTCAGACTTATCTATGCTACACCTTATGGCACACTCAACAAACTTGGCTATGTATTATGACACAGTCCTATTTTTTTAACTTAAACTTTGCCATTGGTCTAGGAGTCTCAATGGTAGGATGCAGAAAGGTATTTTTCCTATGTTTCGACTTCATGGCCATCCAGGTATTTATGGGAAGATCTTCTCGTTGTTTGATTATGTGCACTACATTCTCCCAATATAGCCTAGCCTAGCGAACTAACTTGAGTTTGGCAAATTTGCACTTCCTCTCCTCACACATCTCATACCATTTAAAATATTGGTCCATGTCTCTTTCCCAACCTATGTAATCTTTAGGATCAAGATGGCCATCAAATATGTGTGCTTCTAGGTTGATGTTCCTGATGGCTCTTTCATCCTGGTCCATGAATTTATGATTGGGTCTCCTCGGGTAGGGCTCCAAAAAAGGGTCAGGATATGGGACTCTCCTCGGGTTGGGCTCCAGGAATGGGTCAAGGTACTGGGCTCTCCTAGGGTTAGGCTCCAAGAACGTGTCATGGTATGGGGCTTTCCTTGGGTTGGGAGGTATAAGAAGGGGTGACTCAGGCTAAGGTTCAGTGTTGGAATCTTGGGTTCTCTCTATGGTTCCCAACCGACCTTCCACTCAGTAAAACCTGAGGTTCATTTGGTCAAGCCTATTGGTTGTTTGGGTATTGGCCTGGGTCAATTGGTCATAATTATGGTTCTGTTGCCTAGGTGGCTTTTCCCAAGAGGGTGTGAGTTGGGAATTTAAAAAGTTTAAGCAATTATATGCTCTTTGAAAATCCATTGTAAGTGTTAAGTGTTGTGATAGGATAATTGAGTGCAGAAGCATAATCAAATAAGAAAAGCATAATACAAACACAAGCAAATTATAATGGTTCGAAGCAACCCAGCTCCTCCATCCACTACCCAAGATTACCACTTGGGATTTCCACTATATTCCCTATTGGAATTCAGTTAGATTGTTTTAATAGGCTCGCAATCCAAAACTCTATACTTTGCTTTTTAAACCGGGCTCACCGAAAATACCCAACTTGGTTTTACCAAGATCACCAAGAACCCAACACTTTATTTTAACACAGGCTAACAAAGAACCTATTTGGCTTTTTAAACCAGGCTCACCAATAACCCAACAATTCAATAAAATAATTATAAAGAAAAGCAACTAAATGACAAATAGATTTTTTTCGAATGGTTGCCGATGCAGCTCAAGAGAAGCCTAGTTGATTGCACTTCAATGCACTTGGTTGGCTTCTTCAACTTCTTCAATAAATGCTTCAAGCTTTAGTTGGTAGTTAATAAAGGCTTGAAGACTATCTTGAATGCTCTTGTAGTACTCTCTTGCTCAATAGGTAGCTTGGATATTCAATTTAGCATTTACTCATCATTTCTTTTTTTCTCTTATATTAAAGTAGTTCAAATCCCTCAAAGATATAGTCTTGTAACATTCTCAGGTAGTTTTAGTCATTGTAGACCGTTGGGATGTGATATTTGACCATTGAAGCACTTTTTGGATTCAAATTGTAAGTTCTAGAACTAGCCGTTATAAGTCTGAAATCGATCTTCGAGTCGGCTTGGATTACTCGAGTTGTCTCAGATCCTTAGAGTAGTTCTAGTTAAGTCAACTCCCTTAAATCTAGTCGGCTTGGTTATATAGTGTTCTGATTCCTTACTCTATAATAGTCGACTCGCCTTGATTCTAGTCGACTCAGATCCTCAGTCTTTCAAAATGTAGTCTGAAAGAGTCGGCTCTTTCTCTTTAGAGTCAGCTCAGTTGGCTATAGTTCTCAGAGCTCTTTTTCTGCACTCTGGAGGAGTCGGCTCAAATCTCTAAAGGGTCGGCTCGGATGTCTGACTAAATGATAAAGTCAACTTGGACTCTCTTTGGGTTGGCTCACCTGTCTGATTTAGGAAGTTGTACTCTGACGAGTAAACTCAGGTCCCTTAGAGTCAGCTCGGATATCTGTGTGCCAAAAATCTTCTTGCATGCCATGTGCTAGAGTCGGCTCTCTTCTCTTCGAGTCGACTCGGATGAGTTCTTCAGTGAATTTTCAATCCTTCTCCAGAATTCATCCAGCAAGGCTTCAGGCTTTCAAGATGCCTTCAAACTCTTCTTACAACATACTCAAGATAATTTTAAGCTTGAAATATCCTAGAAATAACCCATTTGATTGGTTTTTACTTAAGTTTTTATTTAGGTTCTTCTTTACAAGATTCAATTGCAATACAACTCAACACAAGAAAAAGAATTGTAGGAGTTGAAATTGAGCAATGAATTCATCCTACAAAAACTTGTAAAACACTTGAAGAGTTGTTAGTAAAACAAGTGCATGCTTCAATGTTTTGTTATCATCAAAATCACTTATGGGATCAACAGGTTCAGCTGGGCTAGTTGTACAGTAATGGTCCTCATGAAGGTCTCAAGATTGGGTTCCATGGTTAATTTGGGTTGAGGTTTGAATGATGGAAATTGGTTCCTGATCAAGTTATCATGCAATCAAACACACAAGGGTTATGAAGCAACCAAGCTCATAAATGTTAATCGTACTAGGGTTTGCTAGACCTAGAGCCAAAGTCAAGTGAGTCAACTCAACTCACGCCCAACTCAGTACTTAATTCTTCAACTGGCCAAGTAAGAGGTGGGGTGGTGGGA
Organism: Areca catechu; assembly: GCA_021397845.1. NCBI lineage: Eukaryota > Viridiplantae > Streptophyta > Magnoliopsida > Arecales > Arecaceae > Areca > Areca catechu. The sequence goes on along the minus strand of CM038039.1, from coordinate 175,717,966 downwards.
GGCTCCCCCTGCTTGTCACAGGATCCTAATTAAAAACCACTAATCCACATAGGGCATTTGCCTCTAGACCTATAGCCTTAGACACTAGCTTCTAGTAATAAGTTAAGGGTTGAGTGCACTAGTTTTTCCACAGGACAAAGACCCGACCTGTTGGTGTCCCTAAATCAATTAAGTTTCTAGTTAATTTTCATTAGGCTTGGGTTCTAATACAGGGTAGTTATTTTAGGCTATGGAAAGGTGGTTAAATCCTTCCCCTATCTGACATAGCAAAACTGCCCCTAAGGTGATTTAGTTATGATGCAAGCACACATAAACCCTAATGCAATCTAAATTCAGAAAAATCAGAATTTCTATTTTTTTTTTGTATTTTATGCAAGTGGAAACTCTAATTTCAGTTAATTAATGTGCAAACAAAGGGGCTTGGGCTTGGGCTTGGGGGTTTGGTTGTAAGTTAAGTTAGCCCTAATCTAAGCATGCAGAATTTCAGCAAACAGGGTTTCGGTTTCATGCATCTTTTGGTTCAGTTTTTAGATTAAAAAAATAAAGAAGAATTTCCAAAAAATATATAACTAAACATAGAATAATCTTTGCAAAAATCATAAAAAAACAGTAAGGTTATGATGGAGAACTGGACCTAAGTTTTGACTACTATGCAGATTTTAGCAAGTAGTTTTTTTGTTAAGGTTTTGTTTCACTGATTATTTTGATTGTTTTAAATCTTAAAAATTAAAAAAAAATCACAAAAAAATAGAAGATTAAATAGAGTCTAATTACAATAAAAATTAGAGAAAAACAAAAATGTTTTGATGGGTAAACAATCCATTGTTTATACTACTATCGCAGATTTCAGGATGCAGAAATTTTCCTAATCATTCAAGAACAGGTCCTAAACAAGCTCTGATATGAAAATTGATGAGGGGCGGGATTCTAACATGATGCATGATGACATGATAAAGATAAACATATCAGATTAAAGCAAACAGTGATTTCAAATTTTTTTTTAGTGATTGATCCCTGAAATAAAGACTAGACTAGGTAATGCGGGATGAACCTAAGACTGATGCAAAATAGTAAACAATTTTTTTAATAATTTTTTTAGACATTAACTCATTGGCTAAATATCCAAAAATAAGTAAAGAATTAGCATGATGACTAGTAATGCTAGAAACTATCATACCCGCAGGAAGACACATGCAGAACAATAAAGGTCAGGACCCAGGAATTGGGAAACTCCCAATTTAGGATAGTGTACTTGTCATCAAATCAGAACTTAAGAGGGGGAAGGCTTTTACCAGGCAGCGATTGTAGTTTTTTTGATGAAGAGATATCTCAGCCTTTGGATGGTGCCTGGAAGAGCAAGCCTTTGGTTCCTGAATCTGAAGGCGATCTATACTCGATATGAAGGCAAAGAAAGCCTCCTCTAGGGAGGGGAAATATCTCGGGTATCTACAAAACATCAAGGCTAGGCATGAATCAGGTAATGAAAGAAAAAGATAACAAGATGAAACAAATAAGAAAAGGGATTAGGGCAAAGGGCTAGCGGCATGGAAACAGGAAGAGCTCTTGATCTGGACATCTTCAAGGCTTCTCTTTTGGATGTGGCTGATGCTTGGAGGTTTGATTTGCTGCTAGGGCATGGAGGGATTGCAATGATAGAGGTCGGCTAACACAAGAGAACAAAAACTAGAACCCAAAAACAAAAACACAAGAACACCAGTCTTAAAAACAATTCAGCAGAGTTTAATTCATGAGAGTTGATTGATTACAAGAGGAGGGGTGGGGTATTTATAGAGTCCCATACCATCTCCTAAAGGGATTAAAAGTCTTCTCGTAGTTAGAATATGTTTGCATAATTTAAGGGGGAGAAAGAAAACAAAATAAACCTAGAACTAAGAGTATACTAGTTGAATAGAATAAGAACTAGGTTTCCTTCTTCCATTTAAATTCCTCCTTCTTATCTTGGACCAAGTCAACACTTTGGATGTGTTGGGCTTCATGGGGGGCAGCAAGGGGCGGCCAAGGATGGGTTGCACACATGGGCTTTGGGCCCTGGAGGCCTGGGATGCCTGGAGCAAGAATATTCCAGGTATCTTGGTTCTAGGCTGGAATATACCTAGAATATTGGTTCTCCATGGACATGGGCCTTGCATTCTCTTGGGCGGGGGTGGAAGTAAGTGTTTGGGATCATGTTATGACCTGGTCTGAGAATATACTCTAGCATATGGAGGGAATCTGGGCATCTGGAAAACATCTGGAGGGCATCTGGGCATCTTGCAGGGATCTTGGAGCCTGGGTTGGCATTCAAGGTCCAATTCGTTGATGTAGAGGCCTCTAGCTCCTGGATGAGGCCTGGTGAAACTCCAAAATAGGATATCCTTTTTTCTTGTACAAAAACTGGACTCTCAATGGACTCATACTTAAATACAGGACTCAAAAGATTGGACTAGGTTGATACAAATCAACTAGTATCAACTTATTACAAGACTCAATCTTACTTGGTTACAAAATTATGACACATGACTAAGTAAACTAGATAGGGCCCAGTAATCTATGTCTAATCCTGGTGTCCCCACCACTAGATTAGGGTTTCGTGTAATGGTTAGAATCTTATCCATATGCTTGAAACAATCAAATAGAAAAAGAAAACTAGAATCCTAGGACTAAGAAGTCCTATTAAGTACATGTTCTCCTTCAAAAATTAGACAAAGAGAGTTGGGAAAGGGTCTAAATACCTGGCAATGATATTCTTGAAGTCGCAGAAGAGTTCTCATGCCTCAGATCGATGCTTGGATGATAAAGCCCTTTTCCTATGGATCCACCAACTTTTTATCAGACTGGTTCGGGGGCAAGGAGGACCTCATCGAAGGCCTGTTTCTCCTGATGGATCCTACAAACACCACAAGTCAGGCATGTAGGTTACGGAAAAAATAAGAAATAGTAAGAAAAGAAAGAGGCATGGAGGAAGAGGGGCTATAGGGGGCTGGTGGCCTTGGATGGTGCTTAGGGCGTTTGGATCTGGAGGGGACGGCCAGGGGTTGATGGGAGGACGCCTGAGGGTAGCCTTGGATGATGGCCTAGATCGTGAGAGATGTGCTAGCATTAGGGTTTATGGGGGAGTGGAGGGTGGTAGCCTAGATGAAGGTTGTATGGGGTAGCTTGTAAGGCAAAAGGGAGATGGCATCCAAGGGATTCTTGAGGCTGATGGTTGGGCGGGCAAGGTAGGTTAGATGGGTGGCTAGGGTTGGCTAGGGTTTGTATGTAACTGGCTATTTAGATAACTAAGACCTTACACCCCTCGATGTTTCGAAGAACAAAGGTAAACGGGTCTCACACCCACTCATCATGGAGGCAATAGTACACAAAGAAATTCACTCAAATTTTTATTCATCAAAGTAATTATTACAAGAGGGGGAGGGGGTGGGTATTTATAGATGTACCCAGGTTACATGACTTAAGGACCAGAAAATTACAAACTCTTGGGCCAAGAAAACTCTTTTTCATATTGGGCTTGGAATAGCTTGAGTCTTCTTGGACATGGTCAAAGGGGCTCCTTATATGCTGGGATGCCTCATCTACTTGGGCATGGACCTAAGGATGCCACTCCTTGTGGTCTTGGGCAGCAACCTCATGTGGATGGTCGGAATTCAGGTGGACTTGGGTGCAAGAACTTCAGGTGGGCTTGAGAAGGCATTGGGCGCCAATGTATGCTTGGTCGAGAAAGGCTTGGGGTGCCAATTGACCTGCTAGGTGCTTGTGGATTTAGGGTGCCTTCTCTTGGAGGCCTGGGGTTCTACTACTTCATGGGTTGGACGGCATAAGTAGAGTCTAGATGTTTGGCTGGGTAAGTTGAGTGGGGTACTGGTCTTCTTGAATATGACTTGAATGAAAGCAAATACAGGCCTCAAACTAGCTTAATTGATTGGACTGAGTCAAAAGGACTTCAACTGACTTAGTGAACTCGGTTGGCTCACTTTCTTACAAGACTCAATTAAAAATTGACAGACTTCCCAAATATATGAATCAAAGTTCTTCATGGAATTTTTGTTTGCTCTTGATGTCCTTATCAGGTTGGATCTTCTCTAAGTTTGCTTCGATATCTTTGTGAGTGATCATGAATCTGAGAAACCTTCTAATAGTGATGCCAAATGTGCATTTAGTCAGATTCAACTTCATGCAATGCCAATGATGGGTGTTGAAGGTTTCCTCTAGATCTCCGAAATGGTTGGCTTCTTTAGTACTTTTGACAAACATGTTGTCCCTCCATATTTCAATCGATCTAGTATTTAAAGACTTTGTTGATGAGTCTTTCATATGTAGTCCCTCATTCTTAAGATTGAAAGGCATTACTTTATAACATACGTACCTTATCAATCATAAACACCATGTTTTCCTCATTCTCTGAGGGCCATTCTTATTTGGTTGTAACCCAAGAAGGTATCCATGAAGTTGAGTAGTTTATGGCCTAAAGTGGTATCGACTAACTAATCAATTCATGGTAGAAGGAAATAGTCCTTTGGGCAAGCTAAATTCAGATCGGTATAATCCATGCAGATGCACCACTTCCTGCTCACTTTCTTTACCATGATGATGTTGGCCAACCAGTTAGGATAATGGGCTTCTTAAATGAATCCGGTGGCTAGGAGTTTGTTAACTTCTTTCGATGGTTTTCTATTTTTCAAGAGCAAAGCTCCTCTTCTTCTATTAGACAGGTTTAAAACACAAGTTGGCATTCATTTTATGGGTGATTATTTATGGAGGGAATCCTATTAGATCGTAATGTTGTTATTAACACACCTTATTATTAGTTTAAAACTTGACTTCTAATTAATTAAATTTTCATAGAAAGCAGTGAGTCAGATCGAATCCATGGAGAAAGTAGTGCTTAGGATAATTTGAAATCTTTAATTTTTATACAATAAAAAATATATAATTTGAAGTCGAGAAAATGGAAATTAAAAGTGCAACAAAAAAATAAAACTTGGTATGTTTGATGTGCTAATCAGATTTTAGCATCTACTTGTAATAAAAAAAAATAGTAGAACTTTAAATTGTTTAAAAATAAACTTTATATTAATTAAAATCTAATTACAAGGAATTAAAAATAATAATTAAATAAACTATAAAAAGCGATAACAAAGTATCAGAAGCTAATTGGTCATAGCCTCATCAGGATGTTGGTTAAGATCACGTTGCCTTCTTCATCGTACTCCAAAGAACGAACTAGGCTTTCTCTTCTTCTTCTGCTTTGGATCTTGATTATGGAGATGGAATAGGCTTGAAGATGGTGTAGGGGCAGAACACTTCTCTAAAAAATCTCACTCTTAAAGGCCAACCCATAACCCAAAGCTATGTCCTCTACCTTATACTTTACTCTCTCTTTAAGATGCCAAGCTTTGAAGACTTCCTTAAGATCTTCTTTAACCAATACCAAGAGAAATTGAAGCTTGAAAACTAGTAGAAGCAACCCTTTATCTTTGATTTAAATAGGGAATTTTTTGTTGGGTTCTTCTTTACAAGATTCTAATTACTGACAACTCAACACAAAGAAATAAAGGTTGTAGGGTTTAAAAAATGTGTCAAAGTAGTCATCCTACAAAAACTTGTTAAACATTTGAAGAGTTATTAGATAACCAAATATATGCTCCGATGTTTTGTTATCATCAAAATCACTTCAGGGTTCAACAATCTCCCCCTTTTTGATGATTACAAAACACTGGGCATGAAAAGATCTATTCTATTCACAAGTATAGATGTATATCATAGTAAGCATTTACACTTGTTTGACGTATCATAATATTACCTGTATTTTTAAATGAGTATCAATGTATGCTATACAGTTACACACAACGCCAACTCTATAATATGTAAGTGTCAAAGAATAAGTGCTTGTGTATATTAAGCAACATTAAGCATTGACAATTGATGTAATTAGTAGAGAGAAGAATATGAAATATTGAAGCAAAATAAACATGTATTTCTCCCCCTTTTTATAAAATTTCTAATCAACGTGAAATTTCTCCACCTTTATCATTTATTTGAACACTTTAGCAGAAATGGTATGCAATATTCATTAAGCTCCCCCTGTCTAATTAACTTTAGCAGTTCTATTTCTATTCATTAAGTTTCTTCTTTCATGCACTTTATTATATAATAGTTCTCCCCCTTTTTGTCATCAAATCAAAAAGTCATACAATTAAGCTCAGATTTTAAATAGATTGAGATTGTATTAAAATTTGTTTGAGATAATTTCACTTTCTCAAATTAGAGAGAGAATCCTATTTAAAAAAATATTAGAGAGTGTTAGCAAGATAAAAGAAATACACACATGTGTCCAAAATGATATTCATTGTATTTCCATCAAAAGATTCAGTACATTAAACATTACACATTCTTCAAAAAGTTTCAAAAAAAAATACAATTATCAATGACCTACTCACTATCAGATTCTTCCTTAGGTACATTGGTAGGCATACTAGCACCATACCAAGAAGCAGGTCTAGGAGGTCTACTAGAAGATGCATGAGGTAGAGGTGCTCTAGGATGGTGAGAAGTGGTAGGACCCCTAGAGCAAATAGGAGAAGGATCATATAGAGGTCTAGTCCTAGCAGTGATCTCCAAGGATCTAACAGTGCCACAGATTGAAACCATCTCCATCCAGATTGCACCAAGTTGCTGTTCCAAGTCCTTGAGGCTTGTAGGTACCTTGTTCACAGCCTCTCTCATTTCACCAATTTCCTTTTGCATTGATATATGTTCAGAAGCTTGGACATTAGCAAAAGCTTAAGCAGATCCTCTAAGTCTTCAATGTTCTGACCTGATAATCCCAATGCCTCGTGTGTAGTCATCTGCCATTTGTCTTGTTTCTGCAATTATTCCCAAAGTGCATTTGGCTTCATTCAACTCAATTCTATACTCATTTAATGTTGCATCAACTGAATTCTTTATGCCTTCAAAACTAGAATATATAAGGTCCAGGATATGTTGAAATTCCACTTAAGGTGCAAATCTTGAAGTTTCTATTGCTTCAACCTTTCCTTGTAAACTTGTAACATGTTCTTCTAGTTGAGACAGTCTACTATCCACTGACTGTTTTAGATTACCAAAAAGTGAAGTGATAGTGCCTGTCAGTGAATCAGTCAAAGCCTTCATCTGATTTTCAATTTGACTTTGAATGTTTGGAGGATGTGAAGCTGCAGGAGTGAAGTGTGGTAAAGGTATATCAGCTGCAGGCAAATCAAATTCAGGTGCAGGCATATCAAGATCAGGAAAAGGTATATTAGTCTCTTCAAAAGTGGCAGCAGGTTCCAGAAATAGAGACTCTGGTTCAGGTACAGGTGCAGTAGAGGTTCCAGGTATTTCTTCGTTCTCTTCTTCTTCTTCTTCGCTGCTCGAACTACCAATTGCCCTAACATTTGTTCCTTTCTTTCTCAAAACACCTTCAACTTGAGCATAACCCATTCTTTCTAGTGACTTGGAGGTGTAGACATCAATATGGTGTAGTTCAACTCCATCTTCACCTTCCAAACTCACTCTTTGGGACTTGAATAGTAGGGTTAACATCATTCCATAGGATAAGTAAGCCTTAGCCTTTCTAACAGTCTCCTTCATTTGCATAATGATAATATGTGATAAGTTCACAGGAGTATTTTCTAAGATATGTTCCATAAGGCTCAGGTCCTTCTCAGTTACCCAATCAAGTCTTCCAGTCCTTTGCACAAATATTCTACTGATAAAATTATGTAACAACCTCATTTTAAGTGATAAGGTGTTGGAAAATACAGTTCCAATCCCACTGACATCTTCCTTGTTTAGAATAGTCCTCAAGGCCTTTTCTCTATCCTCAATTACTAAGAATTTCACCCCATCAATAGGTAAATCCAATAGGTTGTGTAGAACATCTTCATTGACAATAACTCTTCTTCCTTTAATTGTAGATTCTATATGATTTGTTCCCAATCTCAAATTTTCATAAAATGTCTTAATAAGAGAGGGGTAGGTTTTTTCATTTAGGGAGCAAAATTTCCTCCAACCTTGATCCTCAATCAAATCACCAATCTTTAACCCTATCTCCTTAATAAATTCAAAGTTGATACGACGGCTAGAGATTACCAGTCTTGTGGACATTGAAGGGATTTGGCTTGGAGCACTTGGAGCTGCCCATGCAGGTTCTTCTACAAGTTCTTCACCTTGAACAGTGGCACTTGGCTCTTCTTGTCATCTCTGAGTTCTTCTTTCCCTTTCCTCGGATGGAGCAGCCCGCAACGAGCATTTCCCGGTAGCATGTTTTGGAGCCATTTCTAGGAAAGAGGAAGAAATGAGAGATTAGAGAGATTAGAAGGGTGAGAGGAGTATTTGGAATATGATTAGGAGAAACGAACGGTTAGAAAATTGAAGTGGAGGATAGAAAGCTCGGAATGGGGTTTATGCCCCAAAATAAAAAACTCAGGCATGATAATCTAGTCAACTTGAAAAAGCCTTAGAGAGGCTCGAGCCGGCTAGGCCAGAACTCGCCCAAAACACACAGAAAATCCAGTCGACTCGGTTTAAGAACCAGTCGACTCGAACAGAGAAATCAAGGTTTTGGAAATTTCAATCACAAATCTGAGAGATTTCCAGTCGACTCGGTTTAAGAACCAGTCGACTCGAATAGAGAAATCAAGTTTTGAAAATTTTGATCACAATTATGAGAGATTTTGGAGAAAATTTCAAAGGAAATATAAGCTCTATGATAGAGAATGAAATTAGGAGGTTCTCTAGATGATGTTTCCTTAAATTTTAAGGAATTAGATTAGAGAATCTAAAAAGGATCACAAAGTCCTAATTCACATCTAATGAGTTCTAACTTGTCTTGATTAAGTGGCTTAGTAAATATATCAGCTAATTGATTTTCAGTAGGGACAAAATCAAGCACTATTTCACCATTTGAAACATGATCTCTAATAAAATGATGTCTAATTTCAATGTGCTTGGTTCTAGAGTGTTGAATTAGATTCTTTGTCAAATTGATAGCACTTGTGTTATCACATTTAATTAAAATTTTAGATTGTGATACACCAAAGTCTTCTAGTTATTGTTTAATCCATAACACTTGAGCACAATAACTACCAGCAGCCACATACTCAGCATCAGTTATGGACAAGGCTACGGAGTTTTGCTTCTTACAGTGCCATGAGATTAAATTTAATCCTAGAAATTGGCATGTACCGCAAGTGCTTTTTCTATTTATTTTACAACCAGCATAGTTAGCATCAAAGAATCCAATCAAATTCAGGGTAGAATGTTTAGAATACCAAATTCCTAAATTACTTGTTCCTTTCAAATATTTAATTATTCTCTTAATAGCAAGCATATGTGTTTCTTTTGGTGATGATTGAAATCTAGTGCATATACATACACTATATAATATGTCAGGTCTACTTGCAATCAAATACAATAGGGATCCGATCATACCTCTATATAGCTTTTGATCAACATTGGATCCATTTTCATCTTTGTCCAATCTGCAAGCTGGGCTCATGGGTGTGCTCATTGATTTGCTACTCTCCATACCAAACTTTTTGATGATTTCTTTGATGTATTTGGTTTGGTTGATGAAGATGCCTTCCTTTGTTTGTTTTACTTGAAGTCCAAGGAAGTAGTTTAGTTCGCCCATTAAGCTTATTTCAAATTCTTCCTGCATAAGCTTAGCAAATTCTTTATATAGAGATTCGATAGTTGCACCAAAAATGATATCATCAACATATATTTGTACAACTAAAATATCATTATTCTTCTTTTTGATAAATAAGGTTTTGTCTACATTTTCTCTTGAAAAATTATTTTCAATTAAGAAAGTGCTAAGTCTATCATACCAAACTCTAGGTGCTTGTTTCAAACCATATAATGCTTTGTTTAATTTAAATACGTGGTTTGGAAAAGTGTGGTTTTCAAAACCTGGTGGTTGTTCCACAATAACTTGTTCAGAGATAAAATCATTAAGAAATGCACTCTTTGCATCCATTTGAAAAAGTTTGAAATTCATGTAGCAAGCAAATGCAAGTAGTAGTCTAATGGTTTCTAGTCTTTCTACAGGTGCATAAGTTTCATCAAAATCAATACCTTCTTCTTGGTCATATCCCTTAGCCACTAGTCTAGCTTTGTTTCTTATTATGTTTCCTTGTTCATCTAATTTATTCCTATAGACCCATTTGGTTCTTATTATTGGATGGTCAGTAGGTCTATCCACAAGTGTCCATACCTTATTCCTTTCAAATTGGTTTAATTCCTCATGCATTGCCATCATCCAGTTTGGGTCAGTCTTAGCTTCTTCTAGGCTATGAGGTTCTATTTGTGATACAAAGGCTAGGTAATCATGTGTATCCTTATAAGCAGACCTAGTCCTAACACCATGTGAAGGATCTCCTATGATTAATTCTTTAGGATGAGATGTAACATACCTCCAGTCCCTCTGTAGATCGGTATGATCCTTACCATTCCTTCTTCGTCTTGGATGTCTTTATCTTGAATGCTCAAGTCCTCCATTCCTTTTTGCAATGTACTTGCATCATTATCTATGCACTCTTCTTGTCTAGAAGGTGTAGGGTTAGTTTCAATAAATACAACATGTATTGACTCTTCAACAATAAGAGTCCTTTTATTAAAAACTCGATATGCTTTGCTATAAAATGAATAACCTACGAAAATTACATCATCAACTTTAGAATCAAATTTTTCTAAATTATCTTTTCCATTGTTATGCACAAAGCATTTGCATCCAAACACATGAAAATAACTGATATTGGGTTTTCTATCATTCCAAAGCTCATAAGGGGTTTTCTTTAAAATAGGATGGATCAAAATGCGGTTTAAAATATAGCATGCAGTGTTCACCACTTCTGCCCAAAAGTACTTTGGAAGATTACCTTCACACAACATTGTGCGAGCCATTTCTTTCAATGTCCTATTTTTTTTTTCTACAACACCATTTTGTTGAGGTGTTCTAGGAGTGGAGAAGTTGTGATCAATGCCAAATTCAGTACAATAATCTTCAAAAAATTGATTTTCAAATTCAGTTCCATGATCACTTCTAATTAAAATTAAAGATAAGTTCTCTTGATTTGAAACCATTTTGTGGAGTTTTCAGAAAACATGAAAAGTTTCATCTTTTGAAGCAATAAACAAAATCCAAGTGAATCTTGAAAAATCATCTACTATCACAAGAGCATATTTCAGGCTTGTGGTCCTAGTAGGTCCGAAAAGGTCCATGTGAAGTAGTTCAAGTGGTCTTGTTGTAGAAACTATATTCTTTGATTTAAAACTCCCCCTGGTTTGTTTACCCATTTGGCATGCATCACAAACATGATCAAAATCAACTTTGAACTTAGGCATGCCTCTAACAAGATCTTTAGAAATCAATTTGGCAATAGTATGCATGCTAGCATGACCTAGTCATCTATGCCATAGTAAACACGACTCTTTGGTCTTAGCATTCATTGCAACTAGACTGGGGCTACTTGATATGGCAAGATCATTAAGATCTACCACATAGATATTTCCAAGTCTATATCCATTGAACTTATTGCTAGAATCTAAAGAGTTAGTTACTATACACATTGAAGACTCAAAGACAACCTTGAAACCTTTATCACATAATTGACTTATGCTTAGAAGATTATGCTTCAACTTGTCTACTAGCAAAACATTTTCAATAAAAGTGAAGGGAGTTATTTGATCTTATCAATACCAATTATTCTCCTTTTGCCATTGTCTCCAAAGGTGACCATGCCTCCTTCTTTCATTTCAAGGATGATAAACTGGTCCTTGTCACCCGTCATATGTCTTGAGCAGCCACTGTCTAAGTACCATCTTTTCTTCAATCTTTGGGCTGCAAGACATTCCTTCAAAATAATCAATGAATTCTTTTAGGTACCTAAGCTACCTTGGGTCCTTGTAGGTCAGCAGAGGTGGATCCCTTGGGAACCCAGATTTTTTTTACATTCTTATGGATATTTCTGGAATTATTGCGGTCAAAAGCTTTATATCCTATTCTTTTGCAAACATGGCAGACAACATTATAGTTTTTAGTAAAAGCAGAATTAGAAGTTCTAAAAGTTGATACAATTGATGTAGATTTTGAATCTTTTGAAATATAAGCAATTTTGCTCAAGTTCTTAGGAACATATAATAAAGATTTTGAAGTCGAAACAGTTTTTGGTGCAGCCAAAGCTTTTTCTGATAAAATGTTTTGAACAGGTACTTTAGATTTTACAAAATTAGTTGCTGAAATTCCATTTATAATAGAAGTTTTAAAACCAATTCCAGCTTTGTTTCCTAAAATTCATTGTTCTTTTAAAATTAACTCAAGCTTATTTGAAGCGAAAGTAAGTTTTTCAACTAATAGCTTGAGTTTTGTAACCTCCTTTTTCAGTTCAATATTTTCAGTAAATAAATCATTGTTTTTCCTTCCACATAAGAGATTTTCATTTTTCAGCTTTTCAATTCTTTCAGAAAAGTCATGCAGTTCTTTTTGAAATAAAAGGTTCTTTTCTGAAATTTCATTTTTCTGTTTGAGTAAAGGGTCATTCATATTTTTCAATGATTTTACCTTTACTCCAACTTTCTTAGATTCAGATAATAGATCATAAAATATAGAATTTAATTCGTCAAATGTAAATTTAGTGCAATTGCTAGGGGATGTTATCTTATCTTCGAGACCCACTAAACATAGATTTGCAGCCTTGGTGCTCTCTTCTTCTTCAAACAAAGATGATTCTTCACTATTGCTCCATGTGGCAACCATGGCTTTCTTCTTCTTTTTCTGTTTGAAGGATTTCTTCAATAGAGGACAGTCTGGATGAATGTGCCTCGGCTTCTTGCATTCATAGCATGTGGGGACTACTTCTTTATCTTTCTCTCTATCTTTTAATTTTTCTTTTCCATAATCCTTCCTATGGAATTGAAAGTTGAATGGTTCTTTTGCAGGTGCCTACCCTAAGCATGCAACATCAGGGAGCAGGTAAGTATTTTAAAATAATTTTAAAATGCACAGCAGAAAACATGCTCCACGCAGGATGTAACAAAATCTGGAAGCATGTAAAGACTAAAACATGTTATAATATGGGTATGGAATATTTATAAAATATTTTACAAATCCAGATCTACATATGCATGAGAAAAAAATTAAAACAATACCTTATTCTCTCTAGGAATAAGTCTGGAATAGAGCTGGTATTGCAGGAATAGCGGGAATAACTTTATTCCCGTTGTCTTCAACCTCCAGCAAATTGAAGCCCATGTTTTTCTCCTTCAAAACAGTAACCAAAAGGTGGCAATAGGACCTCCTTTTCCTCCCAAATCGAAACAGCAGCAAGAGGGGAAGATGTTCTTTGATCTTCAACTGAAATCTGCAAAGGAAAAGCACCAAAAAGTATCTACCAAGTCAACCAAAACTTGCTGAAAAAATTTCTGCTGCAGAAAAAACAGCAAGTTGGTTCTTTGAATTTGGAGCAGCAACAGCAAATTTGGTTCGACTCTCTTGCTCCCAGGAGTAAAGAGATACTCCCTCTAGAGGGGAGACACGCCCGGGGCTCTCCGATCCTTCTCCACGAGCGGTGCTAGCCGCTGGAAGGGGCAATGAACACGGTAAATTTTTAGCAATTATCCTTGCTGCAGAGCAGACATTTAGCACTTGCAAGATCTAGGAATCAAGGATCTTTCTTCACCAAAACCCAGCCCTATAAACCCTAGAAGAAAGAATGAAGAGCTCTCTAAGGAAGGAATCAACTCTCACGGTTTTTCAGCCCAAAGAAAAAACACACACAGAACGTCAAACTCCTCGCCAAAAACTCTTGTGTTTTGTCCTTCTTAAAGAACAGGGCCTGCTGGGGTTTAAAAGCAGCAGGGAAGAGGGAGAGGGGCAGGGAGACGAAGAGGCGGTTGTTAAACCCATTAACGAGGCCATAAAAATAAGGATTAAAGAGGAGATGGCGGGCGAGGGAGAGGAAAAGATGCCTGGCAATGAAATCGTTCGGTCTTAGTGAATGACCGTGTAAACGGTCAAGCGGTAAACAAAAGAACACGGTGGTCCAAAATTTCGGTCCAATTATAAACCACCAGTTCAAAAAATGGCTCAGGGGTTTAAATCCAATCAAGAACAGTTCAAAACTGGTTCAAGAAAAAAAATTGGTTCACAACTAATTGAAGACCGTAACAAACTCTGAATCAGTTCAAAACTGATTCAGAAAAATCCTGGCGCAGCGCTGGTCAAACCGGAACAATTTTTGGTTACACAAACAAGGGCACGACCAGGAAAAGTGTGCTCAAAAAATACCGTGACCTTAAAATCGAGACGATTCCCAATCGTAATCGGTATCCGGATCAGAGAGTTATCCTCTGTGGCGTGTGACCTCATAAGTTCGAACCTAAACGGCAGTACTGGAACAATTCCAGTACCAGCACAGGAAACCATCTTGCAATGGGTCCCGGCGTCCGGATAGGTCGAAGATGCGAGAGCATACTATCGAAACTCTGGCATATGGTTACTGTATAATTCATCCCTTTGACCTCTAATGCTCAGGACGACTAATATTGGGCTGCCAACCCAGACTGAGTCAGTCGACAACGTGTCTCAATCTTGCAAGCCCAGTGACACTTCACTGGGGCTACCCCGGCCGAGGATTTGCTAAATTGAGATACTGCGAGACATTCAATCCAAACTGTTCGGACAGGTCAATTCCATCTTGGTCCATCACTGTTCCACAAGTGCTTACCTGTAACCAGAAACCTTCCATCACCGGATTAAAAATCCGGATAGTCTACCAAAGCACAGGGAGTTGCTTGCAAACTACCGTGATGACCTCAGGTTAAAGGGACACATATACCCATATCTTATCATGAGTATCCCTTTGGCATAAAGGGGTTTCACGGAGTCACGTTCAATGAGATATCATATATCCCACTTGTAGATCACATCAGTGTCACCACACTCATTTGGTCAAGAGGACACCGAATGATGTGAACTGCAACAACCTATACTTGATATATTGCCATCCAGTACAATATATCCTTTGGTTGTGAACAGGGTTTAAGGACCTGTCGATACATCCTCTCTGTATCGAAAATAGTGTAGCCCCAAGGACTTCATCACATTGAAAGAGTTCATTACAGGGAAATTCAATATGTGATGAGCTGCCAAAAATAATAATTTTATTAATTCATAAAATGAATACAATACTCAGCACAACCGCCTATAACCCAGGCGATTGGCTTTGGGACATAATTCCCAACAACTCCCACTTGTACTAAAGCCAATTAGAGGAGTATCTTATACCCATTTCCCATTTACAATAGTCGAACTCTTTGATTCCAAGGGCTTTAGTGAAGGGGTCGGCCAGATTTTCTTTTCCATCGATCTTCAAAAGATTGATGTCGCCTCGCTCCATGATTTCTCGTACGAGGTGGTAGCACCGCAAAATGTGCTTGGTGCGGTGATGAGATTTAGGCTCCTTAGCTTGAGCAATGGCTCCAGTGCTATCACAGTACATTGGAACAGAACCATCTAGGGAAGGTGCCACCCCTAGCTCTCGAAGGAATTTCTGCAACCACACAGCTTCCTTTGCTGCATCTGATGCTGCAATATATTCTGCTTCGCATACCAAGTCTGCAACAGTTGCCTGCTTGGAACTTTTCTAGCAGATCGCTCCTCCGTTCAGGATAAATACAAACCCTAACACACTTTTGCTATCATCTCTTACTGACTGGAAACTGGAGTCAGTGTACCCCACAAGTTTCAAGTCAGGTTCTCCATAAATCAGCCATTGATCTTTAATATTTCTTAAATACTTAAGGATGGTCTTAACCACCTTCCAATGTGCCTCACCTGGGTCAGACTGGTATCTACTCACTACTCCTAGTGAGTATGCCACGTCTGGTCTAGTACAAGTCATAGCATACATGATAGAGCCTACTGCAGAAGCATAAGGTACTCTACTCATGTGCTCTCTTTCCTCAGGAGTTGTCGCACAATCCTTTTTGGAAAGAGTAATTCCAGAACCTATCAGAAGATAGCCTTTCTTGAAATTTTCCATGCTGAACCGTTTCAGCACGGTGTCTATGTACGTAGACTAGGACAGTCCTAAAAGCTTCTTAAATCTATCTTTATAGATTTTCATACCTATTATGTAAGAAGCTTCACCCAAGTCCTTCATGGAGAACTGAGATGATAACCAGACCTTTATTCCTTGTAATGCTGCGACATCATTCCCTATTAAGAGAATGTCGTCAACATACAGTACTAGGAATACAATCACAGAATCATTAACACATTTATAGATGCACGGTTCTTCTCCATTCTTAACGTAGCCAACGATTTGATACACCTATCAAACCGTAAGTTCCAACTTCGAGATGCTTGCTTGAGTCCATAGATGGACCTCTGCAACTTGCATACTTTTGATTCATCTGTGGATGTGAACCCTTCAGGCTGTATCATATACACCTCTTCTTCCAACTCCCCATTTAGGAAAGCGGTTCGGACATCCATCTGCCAGATCTCGTAATCAAAATATGCTGCCAAAGAAAGCATGATCCGAATAGACTTGAGCATTGCCACAGGGGAGAATGTCTCGTCATAATCGATACCATATCGCTGACGATACCCCTTGGCAACCAGACGGGCTTTATAGGTTTCTACCTTCCCATCTATGCCCCTTTTCCTCTTGAAGATCCATTTACACCCGATGGGTTTTATTCCTTCAAGCAGATCAACCAATGTCCAAATGTTGTTGATTTCCGTGAACTCCATTTCGGATCGCATGGCTCCAAGCCATGCCTCAGAGTCAGATCTCTGAAGTGAATCCATATAGATGATCAGATCCTCATTGTTCTCATCGAGCTTAATGGGATCGCCGTCCCGGACCAAGAAACCATAGTTTCTGTCCGGCTGACGCGGTATTCTACCAGATCTCCTAATGGGTTCAGGGTGTGAGTCAATCACAGCCGGTTCCACGATGTCCTTAGAGTGTGCAGGTTCTTCTATTGGCTGAACTTCATCAAGTTCAATCTTAGAGGCTATAGTTCCTTCTCCAAGGAACTCCTTTTCCAAAAAGATAGCTCTAAGAGAAACGAATACTTTTTGTTCATTCTCCAAGTAGAAGAAATACCCTTTGGTTTCCTTAGGATAACCAATGAATAAACACTTGTCAGACTTAGGACCAAGTTTGTCTGCGTCTAAATGTTTTACTTAAGCCGGACAACCCCAGACTCGAAGGTGTGAGATTGAGGGTTTACGTCCATTCCACATCTCATAAGGAGTGGAGACAACAGACTTACTTGGAACACTATTCAACAAGTAACAGGCTGTCTGAAGCGCATATCCCCAAAAGGATAGCGGCAGAGTTGCAAAGCCCATCATTGATCGAACCATGTCTAACAAGGTTCGATTCCTCCTTTCGGACACACCATTCAACTGCGGTGTTCCTGGAGGAGTCCACTGAGAGAGAATTCCATTCTCCTCAAGATATGTCAAAAATGCACCAGATAAGTATTCACCACCTCGATCATATCGAAGGGTTTTAATACTTTTTCCAGTCTGCTTTTCTACTTCATTACGGCATCGTTTGAACATTTCAAACGACTCAGACTTATGTCTCATTAGAAAGACATAACCGAACCTTGAAAAGTTGACTGCAAATGTAATGAAATATTTGTATCCTCCTTTGGCACTAATTGTCATTGGTCCACATACATCAGTATGTATTAGACTTAGGAGTTCTGTAGATCGTTCACCTTTTCCAGAAAAAGGTGACTTGGTCATTTTACCAAGTAAACAGGATTCACAAGTGGGCAATGATTCAGAATCACTGACCTCGAGAAGTCCATCTCCTCGCATCTTGTTTATCCTATTTTGGTTAATATGACCTAGTCTACAGTGCCAAAGATACAAATCATTGTCATTATCTAACCTTGGGCATTTGCTAGAAGTGTACATTACACTAACAGGCCTTGATAGTACATATATGCCATTATTTAATCTAGCTTTCATTATAACAGCATTATTCAAAATAACATTGCAAAAATCTCCTTTTATTGATAGCTCAAAACCACAATTGGCCAAAAGGCCTACAGAGATTATGCACATAATGAAACAAGGACAATAGTTACAGTCGACTAGTTCGACAGTACAAGACTCAAAGACAAGACGCAGGACTCCAACCGCCAGTACTGGAACACGATTTCCATTCCGGACGCTCAGAAACTGTTCTCTATCTTCAAGTCTTTTGCTAACTTGAAGTCCCTATAACGAATTACAAACATGAATTGGACTACCAGTATCCAATACCCAGTTAACAGTATCAACAATTGAGTAATTACAAGGTTTTATCATATAAATACCTTGTTCAGCAGACTTCTGCTTTCTCGGCCAGTTCGGATCAAGGGATGCAATATAAAGAGGACAGTTCCTCTTCCAGTGTCCCTTTTCTTATAGTAGAAGCACTCTGCAGAAGACTGATCAGCCTTAAACTTCCTGGTCTGACTCGGGCCAGGAGCATTCTGCACCTTCTTTCCCTTTTTATTTATTTTCTTCTTCCCTTTCTTAAAGGGATGACGACGTCTACTTCCTCCCACTAAATTCACCACCCCCTTATTAAGTTGGTGGTCTTTCTCGAAAGTCTGCAGCAACCCCAAAAGACCATGGTAGTTGACTGCTGGCTTGTTCATTTTGTAATGATCAAGAAAGTCAAGATAGGAGGAGGGAAGAGAATTCAGGATCGCATCCTTGCCGAGCTACTCGTGCAAGGGGCATCCGAGTTTGACCAATTTTTCAATCAGCTCGATCATGTACAATACATGATCAGTGACTGTACCACCATTCGGCATCTTGGAGTTGTAGATGGCACAAGACACTTTGTACCGTTCTACATCATCCAGGGTGCCGAAGGATTCCTTCAATTTTTGAAGGATTTCATCAGGTTGGGTCTCCTCAAATTTGTGACTGAACTCGTCGTTCATCACAGCAAGCATAATGCAACAGACAGTAGTCCGATCAGAAATCCACTTCAAGTAAGCGTCTCTGACCGCACTCCGTGCATCTGCAGGAGGGATTTCAGGCGCCGAATCCGTTATCACATAGAGGATCCGTTCATGCTCCAGAACAATTCTTAACCTTCGATACCAAGTATCGATGTTATGACCCTTCAACTTCTCGTTATCGAGAAGTGACCGAAGCGATAAGTTTGAAGACATCTGAAAAGGAAATAAGACCAAATTAGTTTATGAATTAATAACTTAACCAAAAGACTTGGACTTTAGTCTAAAGGTTTCTCCCACTAATTTTTCAGATTGGTAGCCTCTAACTCCAATCTGTGAAAACAACATCTTTTCAAGTGGGTACTGAAATCCAATAGGCCTCGCATGAGCCCGACTATGGCCAGCTCACCCATATGAGCCTAAAGGTAGGTTCATAAACCAATTGTTTCCCTAAACAATTTTCAGTATAGAATTTTGCCCCAAAGAACACCCCAATCAGCCTAGGGGCCTCCTATTGCGGGTCTCTGGTTAGGTCCAACCATTAAAATGACAAATCCAATGCTTCCAGCTAACTAAAGACCAAGCCCGGCTATGGCCGGCTCACCTGGTCCCGTTAAGGAGGTTGCACTGAACCATCATCGATCAGATAGAAATTCTAGTCGCTGGATGTACACCCATTCTATGGAACTGCCGATGCACACCAAGCTAGTGGACATATTTCTATCCAACATAATGGGAGGCTAAGACACTGTCAACCCTTTGACTTAGTCTTTTAAGGACCTAATAATTTTAGAGGATTTTTAGTTGTGATAGAAGAGAAGAGTCAAGGACATGGATCATCCTCCCACTGAGTCAATCAGATTTCAGGAGGGTTGAAATAAATCAACAAATGATCCATGGGCACCTAAAGATCAGTCAGACTGATCAACCTGGGTGACATGGGTTAACTCGAGTCATTAAGCTTTTCCAATCAGTTCTGGTTGACTCGACTAGCCAGGTAGGTGAGATCATGGGTGAGTATCCGCCATTAACCATCTTTCCTAGACACCAACCAAGTTGGCCAGGAAAGAGGTAGCCTCATACAACCATGATCACAGATGCCAAACCTACCTCGACACCAGTCGGTTTACCAGACCCAATCAGAATAGCCTAAAGACTCGGGCATCCACATAGCCACTAATTGGATCCATTTTAGATGAACGGATCAACTATTCTAACTATTAGATAGTTCTAAAGAAGGACCATAATCAACTTTTGATTAATCTTCTTTTATCCGGTTCAACTAAACCTAGGTCTAACCTAGTTAAGGACCCAATTAGATAACTAACCCAATTAACCCAAAATGGCTTATTCATGTCAAATTAGATTTCATAAACCTAATATTTTATTTTAATAAGCCATACATTTAATCAAAACATTTTTAATTAAGTGTCAATGTAAAACATTTTTTACATTACAAAATCATGCATCATATCTAGATTTTATTTTATAAACATTTCATGGGCCAATAATTTAACAGACATGTCAAAATTGTATCTAAACTAAAACAATTTTAATTCCAAGATTTCCTTAAAGGATCCTTCTGAAAAGGCCAACACAGACGATCCATTTCGTGTCAAAGGCATACGGTCATGGTGAAGGTCTCAACTAGGTTCCTAAAAGTACTATCTGGATACAAAAATATATTAAACTACTTTTAATCTAACATGCATCAAGATTATGTTACACCTGTCAACCTGGCTCTGATACCAATGAAAGTTGAATGGTTCATTTGTAGGTGCCTACCCTAAGCATGCAACATGAGGGAGCAAGTAAGTATTTTAAAATAATTTTTAAAATGCACAGCGGAAAACATGCTCCACGCATGATCTAACACAATCTGGAAGCATGTATAGACTAAAACATGTTATAATATGGGTATGGAATATTTATAAAATATTTTACAAATCCAGAACTACATATGCATGAGAAAAAAAATTAAAACAATACCTTATTCCCTCCAGGAATAAGTCTGGAATAGTTCTGGTATTGCAGGAATAGCTGGAATAACTTTATTCCTGTTGTCTTCAACCTCCAGCACGTTGAAGACCCTATTTTTCTCCTTCAAAACAGTAACCAAAAGGTGGTAATAGGACCTCCTTTTCCTCCCAAATTGGAACAGCAGCAAGGGGGGAAGATGTTCTTTGATCTTCAACTAAAAACTGCAAAGGAAAAGCACCAAAAAGGATCTACCAAGTCTACCAAAACTTGCTGAAAAAAATTCTGCTGCAGGAAAAATAGCAAGTTGGTTCTTTGAATTTGGAGCAGCAACAGCAAATTTGGTTCGACTCTCTTGAGCCTAGGAGTAAAGAGATACTCCCTCTAGAGGGGAGACATGCCCGGGGTTCTCCGATCCTTCTCCACGAGCGGTGCTAGCCGCTGGAAGGGGCAATGAACACGGTAAATTTTCAACAATTATCCTTGTTGAAGAGCAGACATTTAGCACTTGCAAGATCTGGGAATCAAGGATCTTTCTTCACCAAAACCCAGCCCTATAAACCTCGGAAGAAAGAATGAAGAGCTCTCCAAGGAAGGAATCAACTCTCACGATTTTTTAGCCCAAAGAAAAAACACACACAGAACGTCAAACTCCTCGCCAAAAACTCTTGTGTTTTGTCCTTCTTAAAGAACAGGGCCTGCTGGGGTTTAAAAGCAGCAGGGAAGAGGGAGAGGGGCAGGGAGACGAAGAGGCGGTTGTTAAACCCATTAACCAGGCCATAAAAACTGGGATTAAAGAAGAGATGGCGGGCGAGGGAGAGGAAAAGATGCCCGGCAATGAAATCGTTTGGTCTTAGTGAATGACCGTGTAAACGGTCAAGCGGTAAACAAAAGAACACGGTGGTCCAAAAATCCGGTCCAATTAAAAACCACCGATTCAAAAAACGGCTCAGGGGTTTAAATCCAATCAAGAACGGTTCAAAACTGGTTCAAGAAAAAAAATTGGTTCACAACCAATTGAAGACCGTAACGAACTCCGAATCAGTTCAAAACTGATTCAGAAAAATCCTGGCGCAGCGCTGGTCAACCTGGAACAATTTTCGGTTGACACAAACAAGGGCACGACCGGGAAAAGAGTGCTAAAAAATACCATGACCATAAAACCGAGATGATTCCCAATCGTAATCGGTATCCGGATCAGAGAGTTATCCTCTGTGGCGTGTGACCTCATAGGTTCGAACCTAAACGGTAGTACTGGAACAATTCTAGTACCAGCACAGAAAACCATCTAGTAATGGATCCCGGCGTCCGGATAGGTCGAAGATGCGGGAGCATACTATCGAACCTCTGGCATATGGTTACTGTATAATTCATCCCTTTGACCTCTAATGCTCAGGATGACTGATATTGGGCTGCCAACCCAGACTGAGTCAGTCGACAACGTGTCTCAATCTTGCAAGCCCAGTGACTCTTCACTGGGGCTACCCCGGACGAGGATTTGCTAAATTGAGATACTGCGAGACATTCAATCCAAACTGTTCGGACAGGTCAATTCCATTTTGGTCCATCACTGTTCCACAAGTGCTTGCCTATAACCAGAAACCTTCCATCACCGGATTAAAAATCTGGATAGTCCAGTACCAAAGCATAGGGATTTGCTTGCAAGCTACCGTGATGACCTCAGGTCAGAGGGACACATATATCCATATCCTATCCTGAGTATCCCTTTGGCATAAAGGGGTTTCACGGAGTCACGTTCAATGAGATATCATATATCCCACTTGTAGATCACATCAGTGTCACCACACTCATTTGGTCAAGAGGACAACCAAACGATGTGAACTGCAACAACCTATACTTGATATATTGCCATACAGTACAATATATCCTTTGATTGTGAACAGGGTTTAAGGACCAGTCGATACATCCTCTCTGTATCAAAAATAGTGTAGCCCCAAGGACTTCATTACATGGAAAGAGTTCATTACAGGGAAATTCAATATGTGATGAGCTGCCAAAAATAATAATTTTTTTAATTCAAAAAATGAATACAATACTCAGCACAACCGCCTATAACCCAAGCGATTGGCTTTGGGACACAATTCCCAACAGAGATTTTCGGTTGAGTCTTCCTTTCTTTCTTCCCATTAACTTTTTGAATCTCCTCACAACCATTGTGATATCATCATCTTCTAGATCATCATTAGAGGAGGTGCTTTCTTCTTCAGACTCTTCATCATCCCTCTTTGATTCGGTAGTATCTCTGAAGGCTATAGTTTTTTTTTTCTTCTGTTCGTCTTCAGTTCTGTGCTGCATAGTCAGCTCGTGGGTGATGAGTGATCCCAACACTTCATCCAATAGTAATGTGTTGAGGTCTTTGGCCTCCTGGATTGCTGTCACTTTGGGATCCCACTTGTCAGGTAAGGATTGGAGTATCTTCTGAACTAGATCAGCATTTGAGTATACCCTACCAAGACTCTTCAAACCATTAATAATATTTGTAAATCTAGAGAATATGGCAGAAATTATTTCAGAAGGTTCCATTTTAAACAGTTCATAATTATGAACTAAAAGAATTATCTTTGAGGTTTTCACTTGGGAAGTTCCCTCATGGGTCACTTCGAGTTTGTCCCAGATTTCCTTTACTGAAGAGCAAGTGGAAATTCGGTTGAACTCATTTGCATCCAAAGCACGGTATAGTAAGTTCATTGCTTTGGCATTCAATTCCCCCATTTTCATGTCATGATCATCCTAGTCATCTTCAGGCTTAGGGATGTCCACACCTTCAACTTTGATCATGAGAATGTGTGGCCCTTTTAAGATGACCTTCCATAATTGAAAATCAACAGCTTGAATGTAAATTTTCATTCGTGTTTTCCAATAAGAGTAATTAGTGCCTGTGAATAGTGGAGGTCTATTTGTTGACTGGCCTTCAGCCAAGGATGTACTCATGGGATGAGCCATCAATTTTTACTCAAGTAATCTGAGACACTACTCTGATACCAGCTGTTTCCCAGGTGGCTTTTCCCAAGAGGGGGATGAATTGGGAATTACAAAACTTCTTGCAAATATGTGCACAAGTAATTCCTTTTAGTGGTTGAGTATTGTGTTAATCAGAGAATAAGTATAAAAGCTGAAAAGTAAGTAAAGCACAACGTAAAGAAAATAAGTTTAGAGTGGTTAGAAGCAATCCAGCTCCTACGTCCACTACCCAAGTTCACCACTCGGGATTTCCACTATATCCCCCAAACCAAAATATAGTCGGATTGTTTTACAAGCTCACAATCTCAATCTCTACACTTTGGTTTTTAAACCAGGCTGATAAAAGAAACCCACGCTAGGTTTTCACAGGCTCACCTAGAACCTCTACACTTTGGTTTTCAGTAGGCTCACCAAAGAAACCTATTTGGTTTTTTATAACCGGGCTCACCAATAACCCAAGTATTCAAGGAGTAGAAAGAAAAGCAATAGAAATGACAAACTAAGTTGTTTGGTGGTTGCCGATACAGCTCGAGTGAAGCTCAATTGAATGCTCTTCAATGCACTTCAATGGCTTCCTTGCTTTCCTCAAAAGTTGCTTCAAGCTTTTGATAAGAGTTGGTGAAGGCTTGAATATTGACTTCAAAGATCATGTACTCTCTCTTCTTACTTCAATAAATGTTCAATAATTGTTCAACAACTCGTTAGCCTCCTTTAAGGATGTTCTCATACCTCATTTATAGAGACTTCAACTGCCTTCCCTTGATTTTGAATGTTGTAGACCATTGGGAAGTGATTGGTTACCGTTGGAGCACTTTTGGAATTCAAAATCAGAAGTCTGGAACTAGCCGTTGGAAGAGATCCAGTCATTCCAGTCAGCTCGGACATTCTTCGAGTCAACTCGGATCAGGTTCGGGTCGGCTGGGTTGAAAACCAGTCAGCTAGGTTCCACAGTCGAAAAAATAGCTCACTCTGGACAAGTTAGCTAGGCTGAAATCCAGTCGACTAGGTTCCAGAGGTGAGAAAATAGATTACTCTGGACGAGTCGGCTAGGCTGAAATCCAGATAGCTAAGATCCTTAAGGTTCTTAGACTATTATCAACCATGTTCTGCACGAGTCGGCCGAGACTAGGTGCCAGTCGGCTGGGTCTGCGTGCCAGAGATCTTCTTTCTTGTGCCAGTGCTAGAGTCGGCTGGTTCCTCCATCCAGTCGAATCAAGATTGGTTCTTCAGCCAGACCAATTCCTATTTTACAGATCTCACATGCCAAGCTTTGAAGACTTCCTTAAGATCTTCTTACACCAAAATCAAGAGAAATTGAAGCTTGAAAACTAGTAGATGCAACCCTTTATCTTTGATTTAAATAGGAAAATTTTTGTTGGGTTCTTCATTACAAGATTCTAATTACTTACAACTCAACACAAAGAAATAAAGGTTGTAGGGTTTAAAAAATGTGTCAAAGTAGTCATCCTACAAAAACTTGTTAACCATTTGAAGAGTTGTTAGATAACCAAATATATGCTCTAATATTTTGTTATCATCAAAATCACTTCAGCGTTCAATAGAGTCTATTTAAGAGACTCTACTCTCTTGTATCAAGGTATCTTTTCATGACATAATATTGAGTTCTTCCAATTACTGTGGGCTACCTGCTGTGTGCTAAAAAAGATTCTGTGTGAGCCTTTCCTTCTTCCCGGTGTTCTGCGCCCAGCCCCTAGCCGCCATCCAACTCTCCAAACCGTGGCTGCCAACCCCATATCTTATCTTCACCTTGCTATTTTCCCTTTCCTATTTCATCCTTGTTTTGATTTATCACCCATGAATGGTTGTTTGCAGGTCGCTCGACTCCTACAAATCGAACAACTCCAGCCGGGTAGCAATCGGATCACCGAGTTGCAAGCTAGGAATCTGCGGGTCTTAGGCTTAATTTTTCAGGCCACATCCGGGAGTGGGAGAGACCCCTTTACATATGATCTACACCAGGTGCTTCAACCATTGTCAGGTACACCCCTTCTTCCTACCAGTCCCTTTATTGAAGATGAACTAGCCCAACCAAGACTTCTCAGCCTCGGCAGTCCACTTTCTATTGCTTTTAGGTCAAGTTATGCATGCTTTTTTGCTTCTTAATTCATATAGAACTCTCTACATAGTTTCTTGGTCTGATCTTCGAGATTCAACGTAATACTTAATATATAAAAATATAAAAATAATCTGCATGCATATATAGTTTCGCATCAGGTTGTGGCATGATTAATCTTTAGTGTCTCTAAACCATTTGATCATTTTAGTTTTTTTCTTAATTCAAAATCCATTAGAACTCTGATTCATATGCCGTTTGAACTGTTGGATTCTATAAATTGAGCTCTTCATATTAGTAAGCTTCTTAATCTATAATTCAATTATTTTTTTTAGTATAGACTCTTCTCTTGATTTTGATAAATAACAAAATACTTAATTATATTTGAGTACTAGCTATGTGTTAAAAGTTTGTTTACCAGAATAAGGTACTCATCAAAGCTATACTATATTGAAGAATTCAAATGCTTGTCAAACTATTAAAGAAGTCACCTAAATTAATGGAATTTCAAGTTATATGGACTTTGGCACATAAGAATGACCTTGAAGGAGTTAAATCTTAAATTTAGACAAGTTTCAGCAAGGTTTTTGCCAAGTGTCGACTCATGAAGATCCAATGTCGACCCAAGGTGTTGACTCACAGAACCTTGAGCGATATGCAAAAAGAGTTTCAACCGGCATGCATGAAGTGTCGACTCATAAAAACCAAGTATCGATACATGAGTCGATTCATGGTCAAGCAAGTATCGACTCAAGGACGAGACCAAAATGAAGATAGAACATGCTGATTTCTAGATTTTATCCAAGTATCGACTCATAAAAAAGAAGTGTCGACTCACCAGAAAGAGTGTCAAAACACCAGAACACTCCAGAGAGCTTCAGAAAATATTTTTGACTTGGTATCGACTCAAGTGTCGACACATGAATCGATTGAAAACCTGAAGTGTCAACTCCTATAGGTCTGGATGAACAGTAATGGCTAGTTTTTTGAAACACAAAATTACTTCTTTTTATAACTAACGGCTACTTTTTCCTCTCCAACAAACATAAACGATCATTTAAGGCTTGGAAAGGCATTTGAAGTGTACCAAACACAAGAGGAAAACAACCAATGAGAAATTGATTGTAAACTAATGAGCATTCATTGAATATTCATTACTTTTGAATGAAGTTTAGCCATCAAGCATTCAAGAGCATTCAAGTCCAATTCTCAAGCTTTGATTAAGGCTTCGACAACTTGGAGACAAGCTTCTCAATAATAATCAAAGAGATTCAAAGAGATATTTGATTTTATTTTAAGAGAGCTTATTATATCTTTCATTTTACTTAAATTATTTTGTTGTTTCTAGTTTCAAGTGAATTGAAACTAGTATTTGGGTTGTTGGTGTGCCTTGTTTGAAAAACCAACTAAGTTGTTGGTGAGCCTTGTTTGAAAACCAACTAGGTTGTTGGTGAGCCTTGTGAAAAACCAACTAGGTTTTTGGTTAGCCTTGTGAAAACCAAGGGATTTTGATTAGTGAGCCCAGGAAAACTAATCTACTGTAATCAAGGAAGGATTATAATAAAATATTCAAGTGAACTTTGGGGAGTGGATGTATGTGCTTGGTGTGCACCGACCCACTATAAATTCTTGTGTTTGTGATTGCTTATATTTATTTTCTTGCATTTACTTTATTACTTCTGCTGCATACTTTTGTTAAGTATACAAATACTTTGCAAACACACTAACACTTGTCTTTAATCTTTTCAAAAAGTTTTAAAATCTAATTCATCCCCCCTCTTGGTTTACTTTAGCTGGGCAATAAGTGGTATCAGAGCCTTGTTCTGAGCTTGTAGGTCTAACCATCTTGAGTTAAAGATCTATGGTAGCCCCTATAGGTACCAGTATTATTGAGGGTCAAGCCTCAAATAGACCACCACTTTTTAATGGCATTAATCATACATATTGGAAGACTTGCATGCGATTTTATATGCATTCTATTGATTACAATCTTTGGAATGTAGTTGTTAAAGGCTCTCTTGTTCCTTCAATTTTGGTTAATGGCATTTCCATTCCCAAGCTTGAAGAGGATTGGGATGAAAATGACATTAAGCAATTCGAGCTTAATACCAAAGTAATAAATTTACTTTATTGCGCACTGGATCCTAGTGAATTCAATAGGATATCCACATGTGTGTTGGCAAAGAAAATTTGGGATATACTTGAGGTTACTCATAAGGGTACCCATCAAGTGAAGAATACTAAAGTGAATATGCTCATTCATACATATGAAATATTTAGAACGGAGCCAAATGAATTCATAACTAATATGTATACAAGATTTACCAACATCGTAAATAGTATGAGAAGTCTAGGCAAAGTAATGTCTAATGCTGACCTTGTTAATAAAATTCTTAGGTCTTTGCCAACTTCATGGGATTCAAAGGTCACGGCAATCTAAGAAGCAAAGGATGTAAAGACACTTCCCTTGGAGTAACTTGTTGGTTCACTCATGACTTATAAATTGAACTTAAAACAAAAGGCAATGGATGTGTATAGAATGAAGAAAACAATTGCTCTCAAATCCACTACACCAAATGAGCCTTCACATGAAGAATCAGAAGAAAGTGCAGATAAAGATGAGAAGGCTCTTGTGGCTAGGAAGTTTAAGAGATTCATGAGGAAGAAAAAGTATTCTTATAAAAAGAAACCACAAAAAGGAGAGCCTGGTAAAGATAAAGTCAAGGACAAAGAAAAGGAAAAAGAGAAGGAGAAGGACCAACCAATCTGCTTTGAATGCAAAAAGCCTGGTCACTACAAGGTTGATTGTCCTCTTCTCAAGAAGTTTAAAAGAAAGTTCAAGAATAAAGCAATGATGGCAACTTGGAGTGACAGTGAAGACTCCAGTTCAGAGGAAGAATAACAAGAAGTCACCAATCTCTGTTTTATGGCAATAGAAAATGAGATACAATCTGAATTTGAATTTACTTTTGAAGAACATAGAGATGCTTTTGATGAACTTGTGCGTGAATACAAATTGCTAAAAATTGAGCACAAAAAGTTGAACAAGTATATTGATTCTTCTTCTATTGAAAACAACAATCTTATTAATAAAAATAATGATCTAAAAGCCGAGGTTGATGTTTTGGAAAAATAAAAGAATACTTTGATAAAAGAAATAGAAGTTTTAAAAAGATCCAAGGCTTTTGTTTCAAATAATGAGCTTATAAACAAAAACAATGACCTTGAGCTAGAAAACAAAAAGTTAAAAGATGAGCTTAATAAGTGAAACCTTTTGTTGAAAAGTTTACTTTCAGTTCATAAAAACTATGTCTACTTTTGAACAATCAAAAGAACTATTTTTGACAAAGCTAGACTTGGTTATAAATAACAAAAGAAACAAAAATTATTGAAAATTTTTTTTGTTCCTGCTTCTTCTAGTACTATATGTTTTTGTTGTGAAAAACATAGACATAAAACATATCAATGCAATCAAAGAAATATAAATAAATCTAAAAAAGTTTGGGTTCTAAAAGGAACCTGTTTCCTACCGTAGCAATCCAAGAGGGGGGTGAACAGGGTTTCTTTAAATAATTAAAATAGATATGTGATGTGGGACCAACTAGATGCTAGGATGATGCAGGTGATTTTTCTTTTATGAAACTGGTAAGAAAGTTGATCAAAAACTTTATAGAGGAATCATTGGATCTTTAATATACTTAACTACAAGTAGACCAGATAATATGTTTAGTGTATGCATGTGTGCTAAATATCAATATGAGCCTAAGGAATAATATTTATTGGCTGTTAAATGCATACTTAGATATTTATCTAGTACTCTAAGAATTCAGCTATAGATTTAATTGGATATTCTGATATTGATTTTGCTGGCTATAAGTTAGATAGAAAAAGCACTTCTGGAACTTGTCAATTATTTAGAGTTAATTTAATCTTATGGTTTAGCAAGAAACAAAATTCAGTTGCACTATCTATAGCTAAAGCTAAATATGTTTCAACTGAAAGTTGTTGTCCTCAAATCTTATGGATTTAATAATAACTCAAGAATTTTGGCATCAAATAAACTAAGATACTCATAAGATGTGATAATATAAATGCAATTAACTTAACTAAAAATCAAGTTGAACACTCAAGAAGTAATCATATAGAAATTAGATATCATTTTATTAGAGACCATGTTCAAAACAATGATGTTATGCTTGAAATTGCTTGTACTAAAATGGATTTAGTTGACATTTTGACAAAGTGATGCAGGACTAATATGCATGCAATTCTTTTTGTATGTTTTACATATAGAGTTAGGTGATTAATTCCCGAATTTCAGATCAAAATTATTTGTAGAGAATTTTGTATGAATTTTTGAAGATCAGCATGCAGATTAGGACCTAGAAAAGTAGTAAAGAAGGACCTCCGGGGCTGAGAAGCCTCGGTTAGGGCATGTTCTCCTACAATAAAATTACTAGAGGTAGAGGGGTGTACCTGACAATGTCTGTGAAGATCGCAGCGAAGGGGTCTCTCGTTCCTCGATGGATGCAGCCTAGAAAACCGAGCCAATGACCCGCAGATACCCGGCTTTCTGCTCGGTGGTCCGATTGAGGCTTGGCTGGAGTCGTTGGATTCGTAGGAACTCGGTGACCTGCAAACGACCTGTCAAGGGTTAGAAAATTCACAAAGGAACAAGAAAACAAAATAAAAACAGCAAGGGAAGGCTTCTTTTGGAGTGGGCGTCCAGGGATCTGGAGGGTTTGTTGGCAGCAAGAAGATGATTGCAAACACTGGGAAGAAGAACTCTCACAAACCCCTTTATGCACACAGCAGGGTATCACACAACTCAATAGAAGAACCCAAGGTTTTAATTCATATCAAAAGTTCCTTCATACAAGAGGCTAGGGTCCTTTAAATAGACCCTTAACCTTGGGCTTCAAGTAAGGGCACATTAGTCTTTACATGAGAATCCTTTTCCCTCTCAAACCCTAGCTAGAAAATAAGGAAACATTAGGTAGAAAAAATCCCTAAAAATTATCTTGACTTGGCCAACACTTCAAGGATGCCTAGGGGGGCGTGTTGGGCTTCTAAGAGCAGCAAGGGGCCAGCCCAAAGGGTCCCGGGTGCATGGGTTTGGGCTTTTGGAAGCTGGGGTGGCCTAGTAGCAAGGTAGCAGGAATATTCCATGGTATATTGCTTCTTAGGGGCTTGGGCTTGGCATCTAGGCTTGATTTCTTTGGGCTAAGATGCAGATGGACCTCTAAAATCATGGATGCCTTGGTCAATGAATATATTTTGGCATTTGGAAGGAAATCTGGGCATCTGGAGGACATCTGCAAGGAATCAGGGTTTCTGATTTTCCTCCTGGGGTCTTCAAATCTTCAAGCTGGGTTGGACTTGGACTAAACTTCCATGTCTTCAATCTGGTTGGACTTGGTCTTTACTTGTATGATGTGGTCTTGAGTCTTCAGTATGCTTGGATAGGACTCAAAAAATATAAAATTAGCTCAACATGAGCTGACTAGCATTGGACTAAACTAGCTCAACATGAGTTGACTAGTACAGAACTGAAATAACAACTCAAAATACTCAAATAACAACTAAAATGGACTTAGATGAGCTAAGCCCTTATTACGGATGGACTCATAAATTATTGATCAATTTACAGAGGGTTGAAAAGCCTCTGTCTTATTTTGGTGCCTCAGGTGTCCCCACCAATTCTCCCGTGGTGGGAGGAACTCGACCCTGTTGAGTGAAGGACAGACTGGCTCACATATCTCTCGAAAAGGTCTGGGTTGAGGCATTGCAAGTCCTCTCGAGAAATCCATGAATCATCCGACTCTAGCCAGCCTTGCCATCGGACCAGGAAGCGTTGATAGTCATGGCCCTGGGTCGTGATGGCTTGATCGTCCAGGATACACCCGATCCGTTCTCCTCTCTCAGGCCAAATTTGTTAGTGGACACTCTAGGTTAGGGTCACTCACAATGAAAAGGAGTAGGTCCAAAGGCCTCACTAGGTATCGCTGTCGGTTCCCTATACTCAACCAGGTCAGTAATATTGAAGGTAGAACTAATGCCCAAATCCAAAGGCATGTCTAACACCTAGGCATTTGATCCAACCTTCTCTATCACTTTAAAAGGTCCGGCTCTGCGAGCATGAAGCTTCTTTTAGGCCTAAGCCTAACCAGGATAGAATCCACTACATCAAATTCTTTGATCCTTCTTCGGGAATTAGCCAGTTGTTTTAAGATTAGTGCGGGTGGTGAACTTGCTAGGCACATGCAGACTCCTAACAAATGATGCAAAGGACTCATACTGACACCTAACAGGCTCGACTATGCATTCCTATCAAAGAAAATTTTATTAAACTCTTTGGATCTAAACCTAATAGATTATAGGTTCTCTAGGTTTGATCCTAGCTTGACATGCACATGAAAATTTATAGTGAACTCCTAGCAAATTCCAAAGAGTATGCCAGAAGTAAGATGCAAACCAAACATGCATGATGAATGCATGCAGTATGCTAATCTCAGCTAAATGCAATCTAATGATCCTAGAAATGTTGGAGGTATCTAGAAAGGGCAGAAAATAGGAAGTGGATTCAAAATTAGTCTGGTAGGGTAGGGAAAAAGGTTCAAGGTTAGTTGGATAAAGTAGGATAAAAGAAGGGGCGTCTGGGACTAATCCTAGACTATGAGGTTAACCTTATGGGGTTGCGATATATCTACGAGGTTTGTATAATGAAAGGATGGGTTATTAATCTCAGGGAAGAGATCCTTAATGGGAACTATAGGAGGAGACTCATCCTGAGGGTACTGATTCAAAGAGATCAGGTCCTTAATAAATTCTTCTGGTTCTTGTATTTTAGGACTAGACTCTATAATTTGGCTCTCCTCTATGGTTTCCTTAGGTAAGGCTCTAGTAGCAGTACCTAGGTTCTCTTCCTCTATTTGTTCTTCCACTATAGCTTTAGGTTGGATGTGGTCAAGGTCAACTAGCTCTGGGTTCGTTTCTACCTGGGTATCTACTGGGTCAGCTAATTCTAGGTCTACTAAAGGTATCTCCTCTTATCCTTCATACTCATCCACTAGGCTCGCATCAGCTTCATACACTTCTTCATTATTGCAAGCCTTGTCAAACTCAGGAATGGTTGGAGAAGGTCGGCTAGGGGAAAATTGGCTAGGTCCTAGTTTCTGATTATGGACACTAATCTTAGTAGGTTCAAGTTGCCTAAGGGATAGTGGCTCACTACTGGGCTCATATTTAGGGGTGCTAATCCTATGGGGTTCAAGTTGACTAAGGAAAACCTGACTAGTACTAGATTGATACTTAGGGGTTATGGGTTCTCTGGGCTCATAGGACAAGGGTGCAGATCTATGTGTCATGGGATTATAAGATCTGGGGTCATAGGATTTTGGGTCAGCTCTATGGTCAGGTTCTAAGGATGGATCATGGTATGCGGTCCTCCTAAGGTTGGGCTCTCTATATGGGTTATGATATTGGGTCCTCCTAGGGTTGGACTCCCTATATGGGTCAGAATACTGGGTTCTCCTAGGGTTGGACTCCCTAAATGGGTCAGAATATTGGGTTCTCCTAGGGTTGGACTCCCTATATGGGTCAGAATATTGGGTGTTAGGTCTACTAGGCTCATAGGGTGTGGGTGCATAGGATCTATGATCATGGGATCTAGTGTCATAGGATCTAGGTACATAGGTTATGAATTCATAGGTTCTAGGTTCATAGGATTTGGAGTCATAAAATCTATAGGTTGTGGGTATACTAGGCTTATAGGGAGAGGGTAAATAGGATCTATCTTCGTGGTCTATAAAATCCTGATTGGGTCTTCTAGGACTAACCTTAGGGATTGGGTCATGATGATGGGCTCTCCTAGGTTCAGCCTCAAGGTATGGATCAGGGTTTGGGGTCCTCCTAGGTTGAGGATTGTAGTACGGGTCAGGATAAGGGGCTCTCCTAGGTTCGACCTCATGGTATAGATCAGGGTTTGGGGTCCTCCTAGGTTGAGGGGAATCAGTATCTGGCTCAGACTGTGACCCATGGCTCTTTCTTGGGGTCCCTACCCGGACTTTTAACTGATCAAACCTATTGGTAAGATGGTCAATTCTATCATTGGTTTGAATACCAGACTGAGTTAAGTGGGTCATATGGGTAGCCATCTGGGCGATTTGATCAGCTAGGGCTTTCATTTGGGCTTGCAAATTTTCCATGGGTTCAGACATTTGTGAAGGAGGTGGGTGATACGAAACTCCTGATCTAGTGCTCATGCAAGACTCGATCAAACCAACTATAGCTGACTAGACCTAGAGTCCAAAACTGGATGCTGAATCAGGGTGGCAAACTAGCCTATAGTAACCCTGTACTCAGCCAGGCAGGTGTAAGAGGAGTGTTAGGTCCCTGATTGCCAATCCTAGACACCAATCAGAGATTGGCCAGGTAGGCAGACCAGCACATAAGCCCTTCAGGATTGAATCCCTAAACCACTGTTCTAGACACTGAGCACAAAGCACACACGGGTTAGCTTGACACAATGATCTGACACATAGTCCGGACCTGACCAGTTGGTGTTCTTAGCCCACTATGGCAAATTAAGTCTAGTTAATTTTAGGTTAAGGCTTGGGACTGAATGCAAGGGGTGTGGTTTTGGGCTAAGGAGAGGTGATCAAATCCTCCCCCCATCTGATATAGCAAGAGTGCCCTTAAAAGTAGATTATGCAATGATGGCAGGTAGATGATGATGCAAATTAGGGTTTAGATGTTTTTTTTTTTTTGGTATTTTTGGAGAATATGTAATTTTTTTTATTTTGGTATTTTCTTAAATAGAATAAAACTTGCAAATTATGGCCTTATATGCAGGAAATATACTAAAATTAAAAGATATGCAAATATGCTAAACAAAACCCTAAAACTTCCAACTTGTCTTGCTGAAAAAAATAGAGCCAAAAATTTGCAGGCAGTATTTCGGCTTGCAGAAAACTCACAGGACATAATAAAGTATGAAAAAATTTTTAAAATTACTGTGAATTATTATAAATATAGAAAACCAAATTTAGAATTTTTTGAGTTTTTATCAGGTAGAAATAAATAAAATAACTGAATATATACGTACTAAAAAATTGCAGAAAACAAGCCCTAATCTATGCTCTGATAACAAATGATGCAGGGCTAATATGCATGCAATTTTTTTGTATGTTTTACATGTGGAGCTAGGTGATTAATTCCTGAATTTTAGATCAAAATTATTTATATGGAATTTTGTATGAATTTTTGAAGATCAGCATGCAGATTAGGACCTAGAAAAGTAGCAAAGAAGGACCACCGGGGCTGAGAAGCCTCGGTTAGGGCAAGTTCTCCTACAATAAAACTACTGGAGGAAGAGGGGTGTACCAGACAATGTCTGTGATGATCGCAGTGAAGGGGTCTCTCGTTCCTCGATGGATGCGGCGTGGAAAATCGAGCCAATGACCAGTGGATACCCGGCTTTCTGCTCGGTGGTCTGATTGAGGCTTGGCTGGAGTCGTTGGATTCGTAGGAACTTGGGGACCTGCAAACGACCTGTCAGGGTTAGAAAATTCACAAAGGAATAAGAAAACAAAGGAAAAATAGCAAGGGAAGGCTTTTTTTATAGTGGGCATCCAGGGATCTAGAGGGTTTGTTGGCAGCAGGAAGATTATTGCAAACACCAGGAAGAAGAACTCTCACAAACCCCTTTATGCACATAGCAGGGTATCACACAACTCAATAGAAGAACTCAAGGTTTTAATTCATATCAAAAGTCCCTTCATACAAGAGGCTAGGGTCCTTTAAATAGACACTTAACCTTGGGCTCCAAGTAAGGGCACATTAGTCTTTACATGAGAATCCTTTTCCCTCTCAAACCCTAGCTAGAAAATAAGGAAACATTAGGTAGAAAAAATCCCTAAAAATTCTCTTGACTTGGCCAACACTCCAAGGATGCCTAGGGGGGCGTGTTGGGCTTCTAAGAGCAGCAAGGGGCCAGCCCAAAGGGGCCCGGGTGCATGGGTTTGGGCCTCTAGAAGCTGGGGTGGCCTGGTAGCCAGGTAGCAGGAATATTCCATGGTATCTTGCTTCTTAGGGGCTTGGGCTTGGTGACTGGGCTTGATTTCTTTGGGCTAGGAAGCAGATGGACCTCTAAAATCATGGATGCCTTGGTCTATGAATATATTTTGGCATCTGGAAGGAAATCTGGGCATCTGGAGGACATCTGCAAGGAATCAGGGTTTCTAATTTTCCTCCCGGGGTCTTCAAATCTTCAAGCTAGGTTGGACTTGGGCTAAACTTCCATGTCTTCAATCTAGTTGGACTTGGTCTTTATTTGTATGATGTGGTCTTGAGTCTTCAGTATACTTGGATAGGACTCAAAAAAAATAAAATTAGCTCAACATGAGCTGACTAGCATTGGACTGAACTAGCTCAACATGAGCTGACTAGTACAGAACTGAAATAATAACTCAAAATACTCAAATAACAACTAAAATGGACTCAGATGAGCTAAGCCCTTATTACAGATGGACTCATAAATTATTGATCAATTAAAGAGGGTTGAAAAGCCTCTGTCTTATTCTGGTGCCTCAGGTGTCCCCACCACAAAGCCTCTTAATGAAGATAGGTTCAATATGATTAGAAGAGAATTAGGGGTCATTAATCCTTTTGATTAGATCTCAATCATTTCTTATGACCTTTGAAATTTTTCTTGAAAATTTCTTGATCAAATATCCTTGAAGATCGTATTCAATCATTTATTGGCTATTAAAATCAATTATCTTGATTTTCTATGATTTTTTTCTATTTTTCTAATTTTTTCCTCGAAGTGTCGACACTTGGCTTAAGCCTGTGAGTCAACACATGATCGATGAGAACCGGTGAACAAATAGAAAAAATGATGCAATATTTCTCATTTTTCATCACATCTTCCTTGAGCCGACACATCCCCTTACTATTCCTTTACTTCTATTAGCTTCCATTCACTTTTCAAATAGTTTCATTTTGTTTTTAAGCCCTCTTTCCCTCTCATTTTCACTATTCTTCATAGTTTCACTGTGACTCACTTATGCATTTTCCTTTCCATCCTTATTTTCTCCTTTTTCCTAGATAACAGGGCCCAGGAAGCAGTTGTTTAGGAGGCCACATTCAGTATCCCGGGGTGAGGAGAGTCACATGAAGGCCAGACACGATGATCAGCCTGTGGAGGCAGCAACATAGCCAGAGATTTTAGTTCGACCTCCACCAGTTCTTAGGGCAGACCACGAGGCTTCTAAAGCCATTGTTGGGGGATGTAGAGTGGATTTGAACTTTATGGACTAGCAACATTTTAGGATTGGTGATTGGCTGAGACATGCTAGACTTGCACAGTTCTGTTCTCTTTGAGAGTAGTTTTATCCAGCATTGATGAGGGAGTTTTACGGGATATGAGCATAAGGCAGTGAAGGATGGATTGCAGAGGTGCGAAGCATTTGTATTGCAATGAAAGCAAAGATATTGAGCCAAGTATGAGAGATTCCAATGACATGGACAGTTGCAAACTCAATTAAAGACAGGATCAGTGGCTATAGGTGCATCTTTGATAGAGATGACATTAGAGAGTGAGCCAGCATTATTGCTTCACCGCTATCACCAAGGATGAGGCTCCTGCATCACATAATTGCACGAATATTACTATCAATGACCGGGAGACTCAATTTCATCAATGAAAGAGAGTTTCTGGTGATGGCTTCCCTGATACAGAGGACTCCAATCTACCTACCTGTGCTCATGATACATCGATGATGGAGGCAACAACCAGTAGGAGACTTTGTGATGGGGACCCAAGAGTCTAGTATATTTTATTTTGAGTCTTGATGAGTCCATTAAGTTGAGTTCAGTTAATTTCAGTCCAATCAAGTGAGTTAGATTAAGTCATGTAATTTTCATTCATGTCATGATCCAAGAGGAGAGTAAGCGGACCTGAAGATTCACCAGGCCATCCCCAATCAGAACTGGAATCCATGATCTTGAGCCCTTACATGCCTCCAAGCCCACAAGAGAGAGCTCCAATCCAAGACAAAGGCCCATTGTTGACCAGGTCCACTAGGGTTTCTTGGCCCACAAGTCAAGGTTTCTTAGCCCTCAAGTCATGTACGCTATGGTGAATCTATAAATACACCACCCCCTTTTGTATTTTTGAATGCCATGGATGAATAAAACTTTTTGAGTTCTGTGTGAAGGGTCCGTGTGATCCCAGCGTATCTATGTGATCCTTGTTGTTCTGTGTCCCATGGTATCTCCGTGATCCTTGATTTTTTATGTGATCCCAGGGTATCTGTGTGATCCGTGTTGTTCTGTGTCCCAGGGTATCTGTGTGATCCATGTTGTTTTGTGTAAAGGGTATCTGTGTGATCCCTAAAGTATCTATATGATGCTTATTGCTCCAAACGGTATCTGTGTGATCCCTTTTCCCCACTT
The DNA here is from genome assembly GCA_021397845.1 of Areca catechu. Taxonomy (NCBI): domain Eukaryota; kingdom Viridiplantae; phylum Streptophyta; class Magnoliopsida; order Arecales; family Arecaceae; genus Areca; species Areca catechu. The sequence continues at coordinate 175,679,469 of CM038039.1, read as the reverse complement.
CTCAGGGTATCTGTGTGATCCCTAGGGCATCTATATGAACCCCAGTTATCTTTCTAAATCCTTTGCCCTCTTCTTTCTTCTTACAAGCAAGCCCTAATCCCTGGTGACTTCTACGCACGCCAGCGATCCTACCCCTGATCTCTATCCCGCATCAACTTGGTATCAGAGCCAAAGGATTAGGATATATTAGAGTATGCTTCATCCTCCATGACACCAACCAGTTCAACCTAAGATTCTGCCAGTCCCCCCTCTTTCGATAGGCGATCACGTTCCCACCACCACCGACCACCCTTCTCTGTCATTCGACAACAAGCTCCCTACCGAACCACCAGACGCCAGCTGTCCTGCTCTGCTGCTGCCCCACCACCTTCAATGTCGCTAGCGCCACAGCAAGATTTAGAAGATGAAGAAGATAAGGAGGAGAATCCCCAGGCCATGGCAGCCTCCCCTCCTCCCCCTCCCGACATCGTCGCTATGCAACCTTTCCTCAGTGTCCACCCCCTCGAGGGTGACATGGCCATCGACGGATCCAACTCCGTCCCCCTCCCTGACATCCTCAAGGCCTCGATCCTCCCCGGCATCATCCGCTTTGATCATGCAAACCTCTGCAGAGGAATCGCAGCCCTCATCGTCTCTGCCCCAGTGCCGACAACATCGATGGACCCCGCCGCCGCCCTCCCCCCATGGTTCGACTCAAGTCGACCATGCTGCACTTCTTCCAGCCGGATCCACGAAGCCCTTCCCGCAATCGATGATGCCATCTGAGCCATCGATCCAACACCCATCGGCTTTGATGCCTAAATCCAATAAACGTCTCCACCAGATAGCCTCCCCTCCATCGTCGATCGCTGCTCCAAGTCATGCCGGTATCTCCCCGTCCGCAATGGCCATCTTCTCTCCGTTCGCCATCACCGACACATTGCCCAAACTATGGGGATTCAGGGCAGGTCCAGGTAGTTTATCCATTTTTTCTTATTTTTTTGCATTATTTTATTTTTACTTATTCGCGCTATTCGACCTATTCCCTCTATTCTAGTTTTATCCCGATCTTATTCTCAACTTATTCCAATTTTATTCCATCTTCATCGTCTTTCTCCCATGATTTTAAAATGAATTTCAAAACCCTAGCCTCCACCCCGCTAGTCCCAGATTCGGGCCGCACGACCCCCGGTCGCAATCGCTGGTACTCATCGGCCCTCGCCCTCGCCGGAGAAGTCACCGCCGCCACCCAACACCCGTGGGAAGATGAACGGACGCAGAGGAGTCCGCCCGCCATGGCCCATGGATGCCACCGTCGCCACCGGCCTACTGCTCGCTGCCGTTCCCGCTGCCTGCCCGCCCTCGCCCAGTCGCCAGAGGGGTCCACCGCCGCCCATGCCCGTCGGAAGACGAACGGACGTGGGTGGTGTCCATCCGCCCACATGCACCCCTGCGCCGCCGCCGCCGTTGCCGCCTACCACCGCCGCCTGCATGTCTGCCGCCACCATCCCGTCGGCCCCGGCCTTCCCCACCGTCCACCGGCCATGCCGGCGCCTTGAGGTCTCCCACGACCGTGGGAGACCAAACATCATGCCCTGAGGCATGCCGTGCCATTCTTGCACCGCCTCGCACGTAGCCCATCGCTAGCCATCCACCGCTCGTCGTCCGTCGGCCCGTCCAGACCCCCATGCCGTCATCTTCCTTCCCTCGCCATCATTGGTGAAGGCGTGCTGGATTTCACTACCAGAGGATCTCCCTGTTCCAGCCTTCGATCCGTGGAGAAGGAAGAAGCCAGCACACGAATGTAAAAGATGCACACTCCTCAAAGTGCACACTCTTCAAAGCACATGGATCCCAGAGCTGCATGATTTTCAAAGCCACACAAATCTCATAGCAGAGTTGATAAAAAAATATGGGATTTGTTAAAAAAAATGGAAAAAAGAAAAGAGAAGAACCTAGCCAATTTTGCTTTGATGTGATTGGTTTCGGTTCCATCGAACACCCGCTGATCCAAACTCGACGGAGTCGAGTTCTTCCCACTCTATGGGAATGATGGGGACCCGAGAGTCCAGTATATTTTATTTTGAGTCCAGTTGACTCCATTTAGTCAAGTCCAGTTATTCTTGGTCCAATCAACTGAGTTAGATCGAGTTCTGTAATTTTCATTCAAGTCAAGATCAAATAGGAGAGTAAGCAGACTAGGAGATTCACCAGGCCCTTCCCAATCAAAACTGAATTCCATGCACCTGGGCCCATACATGCCTCCATGCCTACAAGAGGGAGCTCTAGTCCAAGACAAGGGCCCACTATTGACCCGGTCCACCAGGATTTTTTGGCCCATAAGTCAGTGTTTCTTAGCCCTCAAGTCATGTACCCTGGGGTGAATCTATAAATATCCTACCCCCTCTTGTATTTTTGAATGCCATGGATGAATAGAATTTCTTGAGTTATGTATGAAGGATCTTTGTGATCCAATGCTATCTAAGTGATCCCTGTTGTTCTGTGTCCCAGGGTATTTGTGTCATCCCTAATTTTCTATGTGATCCCAGGGTATTTGTGTGATCCCTATTGCTTTATATCCCAGGTTATCTATGTGATCCCTATTGTTCTGTGTGAAGGGTATCTATGTGATCCCTAGGATATTTGTGTGATCCCTATTATTTTTAAGGGTATCTATTTGATCCCTTTCCCCCGCTTCTTAGGATATTGTGTGATCCCTAGGGCATCTGTGTGAATCCAAGTTATCTTTCTGAACCCTTCGCCCTCTTCTTTCTTCTTCCAAGCAAGCCCTAATCCCTGGTGACTTCTATACTTGCCAGCGATCCTAACCCTGATCTCTGTCCCGCATCACTTTGTCTTTCATATGCAATGGGTCTTACTATATTTTTTAGAGCATACGGAGTCGACCCTGATGGTGAGCCTTATCGACTACTACTACACATAGATGTGTATGATGAGAGATCACTGCATCGTATGTGGTATCACAAGTACCGAGGTTAGTGGAGACGGAGAGTCTTTGAAGAGACTGGCTTAGAGTCAGATGATGATGATGCAGATGATGAGGAGGAGGATGTATATAGAGATGAGGCTGGGCCAACTGGGCCATCACGAGCTATACTAGAGCTGCACGCCAAGCCAATAGTATCAGCATATGTAGAGGTGCCACCTCCACGAGATACTTCTGACAGGATCACTCGACTGGAGGTTGAGATGCAGATCATTAGATAGCGAGAAGATCTGATACATGTGTAGATGAGATTAGGTTTTTAGGAGTTGAGGGAGGAATTTGCCTTAGTGATGGCTACTTTACAAGAATTAACTTATTGCAGGCCACCTTCACCTTCACCAGCACCACCAGCTCCACTTGCAGATACTGAGATAGGAGACGGTCAGGGTGACTCATCCATAGATTTTGATATTGCTGACTTCATTGCGGATCCTGAGCTGGAAATTATAGCTGACCAGGATGCTAAGCCCATAACTGATGCAATGAGGTCTTCTGAGGCTGCTCCTACACCATCTAGTCCATTTATTCAGACCCTTATCCTTCTAAGTACCCCCATTATACCTGATTCTTCAGATTTAGTTGTTTCGACACCTGTCCTTTATTCTGATCCATCTGTTCGACTTACCTACATCATCATTTTCTGTACATCCTACCATTTCTGATTTTGATAGGACACCAGTTTTGCATTCTATATCTCTACCTAGTTTCTCTTTATCCAGAGATTTAGATCTTACACTCATGGATTTCACATTCTTTCATCAGGTCTTATATTTGATATCACTCCACCTGTTCTTGATACTAATCTAACTGATCCATACCCTGTACCATTTCCTGATTCTACTCTTGATGTTGATTCTTCTTTAGCACGAGGCTGAGGGAGAGCACGAACTAGAAGCAGAAGCCGAGGACATGGTGACATTCCTATAGCCATCCACACCAGGTTTACCGATCTCCGTCCGATGTGCCCATCCCTCTAGGATTACAAGGCCTATCATTTTAGAGAATGGGTCTTTTTTTGGTGAGGACAACACCTCTTAGGATTGGTTAGTGTATTAGTTAATATCATTTCAGTTGATTGTATGAGATAGTTATGTATCAGTTAGTTATGTTTGTATAAAACTATGTTTCATTATATCAAAGTTTGAAATTATATATATATGATGATGACATTTTTAGCATTTTCTCTTATGTACTTCTACACTCTTCTTACTGTACTACTTTTCATTTTATCTCCACTTTTCACCTTTTTTTTTATAATGATGACAAAAAGGGGGAAAAATAATGGTAATGGTAATAGAAAAATTGAAATGAGAATATTGGTAACAAATGGAACAATGTTTGATGTTTTATGGTATCAAAAAGTGGTGTCAAAATGTTAAATAAAGGAGGAGACAAAATGATATAAGTAAAAAAATGGGGAGACAAGAAAGTAATTAGTAATAATTAAGAATGGTTAAGGGGGAGAAAAGTACTAAAGAAGGAATTTTTGAAAATGTTAACATTTCTAAACCTTTTAGAAATATTTTTTCTTGAACCAGATTAACACATGTATGTTTTTTTTTAAGTTTGAAAAATGTTTTCAAGATCATATATTGAGGGGGAGCATTAGTTTTATGAAAAATGTTTTCAAGATTATATATTGAGGGGGAGCTTTAGTTTTATGCTCTGATACTTCAATTTTTATGCTCTGATACTCCTTATTTAGTTTCATGCTCTGATACTCTTTAGCTTTATATTCTAATACTACTTATTTTTTTTATGCTCTGATACTTCTTATTTTTTATGATCTGATACTACTTAATTCTTATGCTCTGGTACTCTTTATTATCTTGATCTGATACTCTTCATGCTCAAATATTTTTTCTCTGATACTCTCAATCTTTATGTTATATTATTTGCTTTAATATGCTCTGATACCTTTCAAGCTGGCTCTGATACTCTCTTTGTTGTATTGTTTACTTTGATACTCTTAAAGATTTTGCTCTAATACTTTTCACATTAAACATGTTTTTGCTCTAATGCTTAACTTTTGACTCTATTTTAGCTCTGATACATCTTTTAAACATCTCATATAAGTATATAGTTTTGATACATATAAATTATGGCTCTGATATATTATAGTTACACCTCTGATACATTGGAACTATATAAATTGAACTCTTTCCTATAGATATATCTACAGCTCTGATATGTTGAAATTGATTTCTTTCTTATATATACATATATAGCTTTAATACATTATAGATGACTTTTTGCTCTTGATAATTGTTGACCCCATAAGTGATTTTGATGATAACCAAACATTGGAGCATGTACATTTATTATTGACAACTCTTCAAGTATTTGACAAATTTTTGTAGGATGTATAACATGTTCAAACTTCAACTCCTACATTTTTATTTTTCTTGCTTGAGTTGTGTTGTAAGTGTTTTTGTAAAAAAGAATCCAGTGAAAATGCTAAGAAAAATCAAGTAAAAGGGTTACTTCTATAATTATGTGTGCTCTATATTTTGCCTTGAGTTGGTTTGTGTGAAATTGTAAAAGAGTTGGTGAGAGTTTTCTTTAAGTTGAAATTATAAAAATCCTGAAGAAGATGCTTGAACCGACCTCAAGACAAGAAGAGCCGACTCTGATTACTGGCACGTAGCAAGGATTTTGGAATGCAGCAATCCGAGCTGACTCGATGGAAAGCAAGCCAACTCTAATGAATCTGAGTCAACTGGAATCAGTCCGAGCTGACTCCTCCATAGTCCATTTCCTAAAAGTTTTCTGAGAACAGCCAGGCGAGCCGTCCCGACCTAAAAAGAGCCAACTCTGCTAGACCTAATTTCAAAAGCCTGAGAAATCGAGCCGACCCGAACTGCATCAAGCTGACTCTTCCAGAGTAAGGTTTTTCGAACCTGAGAAGAAGAGCCAACCAAAGCTAAAAAGAGCCGACTCCTCGAGTTCAAGAATTTCAAAATTCAAGTTCGAGCCAACCCAAGCTGTAAAGAGCCGACTCGTTCAGAGTGACATTCTGCACCGTGAGACAAAGAGCCGACTGCATTGAAGAAATGGCGACTCGACCTATCAACTCGACGAATCCGAGCCAATTCGAAGGAATTCGAGCCAACTCGAATGACACTTCCAGGTATCTAATGACTAGTTACAAAATTAATTTTTGAATGACAAAAAGTGCTCCAACGGTCAAAATCCATTCCCCAATGGTCTTCAATGGCTAGAATTACCTTGGGATGATGGAAGACTTTAAATTTGAAATATTTGAACTACCAAAAAGTATTCTTTGAAAAGGAAGAGAGTTCAAATAAAAAAAAAGAGAGAGCTTCATTGAATATCTAACCAACCACAAGAGATAGAGCACAAGTGCATTCATGTTTGCATTCAAGCCCTCAACAACTCTGATCTAAAGCTCGAATCAACTTTTGAAGAAGCCTTTGAAGACATTAAAGCTTATTCAAGTGCATTCAAGTGGACTTCCAACGAGCTACATAGGCAACTATCCGACAACTTGAGTTTGTCATTTGTTGTTGCATTTATTTTCAATTCAATCTTTGAATTGTTGTGTTATTGGTGAGCCCAGTTAAAAAACCAAATAGGTTTTTGGTGAGCCTTATCAAAACCAAGGTTTAGGTTCTTGTTGATCCTATGAAAACTAGGTTTAGATTTCTTTGGTGAGCCTGTTAAAACCAAAGGGTGTTGGGTTTTCTTTGGTGATCCTATAAAACCAAAGTGTAAAGGTTTTGGATTGTGATCCTGTAAAACAATCCAATTGTATTCGGGTGTGAATATAGTGAAAATCCCAAGTGGTATCTTGGATAGTGGATGTAGGAGCTGGGTTGCTCTGAACCACTATAAATTCAGTGTGTTTGTGTTGTGCTTTCTCTACTTTGCTTAGCTTCTGCATTCTATAACCTTATCACAGCACCTACCACTTGTAAAAGATTTTGAAATTGCACATTACTTGTTTAAATTTTCTAAAAGATCCAATTCACCCCCCTCTTAGGTAGCCACCTGGGCAACAACTAATATCAGAGCAGAGTCTCTGAATACACTGGAGTAAAGATCGATGGCTCATCCCTTGAGTACATCTTTGGCCAAAGGTCAATCAACCAATTGACCTCCACTCTTCGCAGGCATAAATTATTCTTATTGGAAAGCACGTATGAAAATCTTTATTCAAGATGTTGATTTTCAATTGTGGAAGGTCATTCTTAAAGGGCCACATGTTCCCATGACTAAAATTGATGGCATGGACATCCCTAAACTTGAAGAGTAATGGGATGAAAATGACATGATATTAGGGGAATTGAGAGCCAAAGACATGAACTTGCTTTATTATGCTTTGGACTCAAATGAGTTTAACAAAATTTCCATCTGCTCTTCAGCAAAGGAAATCTGGGATAAACTTTAGGTGACTCATTAAGGAACTTCACAAGTAAAAAACTCAAAGATAAATCTTTTAGTGCATAATTATGAACTATTTAATATGGAGCCTAATGAAAGTATTTCTTCCATGTACACTAGATTTATAGATATTATTAACGGTTTGAAAAGTCTTGGTAGGGTATATTCAAAAGCTGACCTAGTATAGAAAATCTTGAGATCACTTCCTGATAAATGGGATCCTAAAGTAACAGCCATCCAGGAAGCTAAAGACTTGAATGTTCTAAAAATGGATGAATTAGTAGGATCTCTCATCACTCACGAATTAGCCATACAGTATAGAATGGATGATGATCAGAAAAAAAAGAAAACTATTGCATTCAAGGCTGAATTAGAATCTAAAGATGATGAAGCAACTGAAGGTGACTCCTCCTTCGAAAACAATCTTGAAGATGAAGATATTGCAATGGTCGTGAGGAGATTCAGAAAGTTTATGGGAAAGAAGAAAGGAAGGTATAATAGAAAATTTCATAAGCGAGGAGGACAGTCAAAAGAAAAGGACAAGGACAAAGATAAAGATAAAGAACAAGTCCCTACCTGCTATGAATGTAAGAAACCAGGGTATATTCGTCCAGACTGTCCTCAATTAAAGAAATCTCTAAGAAACAAGAAAAAGAAGGCAATGGTTGCCACGTGGAGCGACAATGAAGACTCCACTTCAACTGAAGAAGAAGAGACCACGAAGATAGCAAATCTATGTCTAATGGGTCTCGAGGATGAGGTACATTCTCCTGATACTCAGATTGAATTTACTTTTGAAGAATTAAATTCTGCATTTCATGATTTACTATCTAAATTCAAAAAGGCTGGAGTAAAGATTAGATCATTAAAGTATATCAATGATTCTTTACTCAAAGAGAAAGATGAAGTTTCAGAAAAGAACAATTAACTGAAAAAGGAACTTCACATCTTTTTTGAAAAATGCAATGATTTGAAAAATGAGAATAATAAATTGAATGATTAAAACAAGGCTTTGCTGAAAGAGAACAATGAGCTGAAAAAGGAGGTAGAAAAACTCAAGCCACTTGTTGAAAAATTAACTTTGTCTTCTAATAAGCTTGAGTTAATTCTTAAAGAACAAAGAATTTCTGGAAGTAAAGCTGGAATAGGTTTTAATGCTTTAAATTCAAATCATGTTTCAGCTACCACTTTTGTGAAACAAAAAGACTTTGTTCTCAAGCTTACTTCTTATAAAATTGTTGTTACAAAAAACTCTATTTCCATTTCAAAACCTGCTTCATATGTTCCCAAGAATTTAAATGCAAGACTTGCTATTTCTGCACTTCATGCATCTAAAATTTTAAAAATAGAATTATTTCAAAATTCTAGAATCAAATGTTTTGCTTGCAAAATATTAGGATATAAAGCTTTTAATTGCAATACAATTAGAAATGTCCATAATGTAAGAAAGATTTGGATTCTCAAAGGAACAAACTCAGTTAACCCGAAAGGACCCAAGTTTGCTTGGGTACCTAAAATCACTCCTTAATTTTATTGCAGGAATGTCCTATAGCCCAGAAATCAAAGAAAAAATGGTATCTCGATAGTGGCTACTCAAGACATATGACGGGTGACAAGGATCACTTCATCACCCTGGAAATGAAAGAAGAAGGTATGGTTACATTTGGAGACAATGGCAATGGAAAAATAATTGGAATTGGTAAGATCAAAATAATCCCCTATACTTTCATTGAAATTGTATTGCTAGTAGATAAGTTGAAGCACAATCTATTGAGTATTAGTCAATTGTGTGATAAAGGCTTCAAAGTTATCTTCGAATCATCTATGTGTATAGTAACAAACCTTCTTGATCCTAATAGCAAATTCATTGGACATAGACTAGAAAATATTTATGTGGTAGATCTAAATGATCTTGCCATGACGAGTAGTTCCAATCTAGTTGCAATGAATGATAAGACCAAGGAGTCTTGCTTATTATGGCATAGAAGATTGGGTCATGCTAGCATGCATACTATTGCCTAGTTAATTTCCAAAAATCTAGTTAGAGGCATGCCCAAGTTTAATGTAGATTTTGATCATATTTGTGATGCATGCCAAAATGTAAACAAACAAGGGGAGTTTTAAATCCAAAAATCTGATTTCAACATCTAGACCTTTAGAACTACTTCACATGGACTTATTTAGACCAACTAGGACCACAAGCCTAGGAGGTATGAAATATGCCCTTATGATTGTAGATGATTTTTCTTGATTTACATGGGTTTTGTTTATTGCACACAAAGACGAAACTTTTAATGTATTCAGAAAATTTCGCAAAAAGGTTTCAAATCAAAAAAATCTTTCTATAATTTCAATAAGGAGTGATCATGGCACAGAATTTGAAAATCAATTTTTTGATGATTACTATTCTGAAATTGGCATTGATCACAACTTCTCAGCTCCTAGAACACCACAACAAAATGGTGTTGTAGAGAGAAAAAATAGGACATTGGAAGAAATGGCCCGAACAATGTTATGTGAACGTAATCTTCTAAGGTACTTTTGTGCAGAAGTAGTGAACACTACTTGTTATATTTTAAACCATGTTTTGATCCGTCCTATCTTGAAGAAAACCCCCTATGAGCTTTGGAATGAAAAGAAATCCAATATAAATTATTTTCATGTATTTGGATGTAAATGTTTGTACTTAACAATGGTAAGGATAATCTAGGAAAATTTGATGCTAAGTCTGATGAAGCTATTTTTTTTGGTTATTCACTACATAGCAAAGCATAAAGGGTTTTTAATAAAAAGGCTTTCACTATTCAAGAGTCAATGCATGTTATATTTGATGAAACTAACCCATCACCATCTAGAAAAGATGAGTGTATTGATAATGATGTAGGTACCATTCAAAAGGAGATGGAAGAACTAAGTATTCAAGAAAAACCAATTGAAGAATGAGAAGAAATGGTAAGGATCAACTGATCTTCCGACTGAATGGAGGTACGCTACTTCCCATCCTAAAGAATTAATTATTGGTGATCTTTCTCAAGGAATAAGGACTAGGTCTGCACATAGGTCTTCACATAGGTCTTCACATGATTACGTAGCCTTTGTATCACAAATAGAGCCTCATACCTTAAAAGAAGCAGAAAATGACCCAAACTGGACGATGGCCATGCTTGAAGAATTAAACCAGTTTGAAAGAAAAAAGGTTTGGACATTAGTTGATAGACCTAAAGACCATCCAATTATAGGAACCAAATGGGTCTATAAAAACAAATTAGATGAACAAGGAAATGTTATTAGAAACAAAGCTAGATTAGTGGCTAAAGGATATATCAAGAAGAATGTATAGATTTTGATGAAACTTATGCACCTGTAGTAAGATTAGAAGCTATTAGATTACTTCGTGCATTTGCTTGCTACTTGAATTTTAGACATTTTCAAATGGACGTGAAAAGTGCATTTTTAAATGGTTTTATTATTGAACAAGTTTTTGTAGAATAACCACCGGGTTTTGAAAATCATACTTTTCCAAACCATGTATTTAAACTCAATAAATCTTTGTATGGTTTGAAACAAGCCCCTATAGCCTGGTATGATAGACTTAGCATATTTGGTGGGGGCACCAAGATCAGACATAAATTACTAGGCCCTATTTGGTTTACCTACCCATGTATCAAATTTTGTAATCAACTAGAATTGAGTCCTGTAATAAGTTGATGTTAGTTGATTTGTCTCAACCCTCAACCTAGTCAGTATTTTGAGTCCTGTACATTAGTTATGAGTTCAGTATGAGCCCAATTTTTGTACAAGAGAGGAGGTTACTCTATTTTAGAGTTCCACCAGGCCACATCCAGGAGTTAGAGACCACTACATCAGCCCATTGGATTTTGTGTGACAACATAGGATCCAAGATGCTTTCAGAAACCCAGATTCCTTCCAGATGCCAAAGCATATTCTCAGAACAGGGCACCCATGATTCCAGAGGTCCACCTGCATCCAAGCCCGAAGAAATCAAGCCTAGGTGTCAAGCCCAATCCCTTAAGAAGCATGATTCCAGAGAATATTCTTACTACCAGGCTGACAGGCCACCCTAGCTTCCAATGGCCCAAACCTATACACCTAAGCACCTTTGGGCCGGGCCCTTGCTGCTCCTAGAGGCCCAACACACCCCCCTAGGCATCCTTGAAGTGTTGACCAAGTCCAAGAGGTTTCCTTGAGTGGAATAGTCAAAGTATGAAGGAAAAAGGAGAAGGCTAGGTCAATTCCTAACCTAACGGGGATTTGTTTTTCTAACCTAGCTAGGAAAGGACTTGTATTCTAATTGGGAAGAGGACTTGTAATCTAAGTGTAACCATGGTTATTGAGGGCATGGGAAGTCTATAAATACCCCACCCCTCCCCCTCTTGTAAGCATCTTTTTTCTTATGAATACAAACAAAATATTATTTTGATCTGAGTTTTGAGTTTTCTCCGGATTGGAGTTGGTGTGACGCCCGGGTTCCTGATTCTTGAGTACAAGCCCTAATCTTTTTGTGACTCCTACACTCACCAGTGATCTTTCCCCACTCTATCCCGCATCAACTTGGTATCAGAGCGGGTTTAGGATAGTTTTATATCTGCATTGCATTAACAATTTCAGCATTCTATCCATTGCATTAGATATCAGTTTTGCATCTATTTTAGACCATCTAGGAATTTTATTTTTCTTTGAAATTTACATGAATTGTTCTATTTTTAGTCTAATATTTAATCAAAATTTTTAATTAATTTTACAGAAAACCTAATTCATTAAAATTTGGCATAGTAGAAACCATAACAAAATCCTGATAATTCTTGTAGTAATCCAAAAAAACCCTAGGTTTTCATCATCATATGATTTTTTTTATGCATTAAATTTGGTAGGTTTCATCATCACCATCCATTATCTATTGTAGATTTTTTTGAATTTTTTCTGCATCGGGATCTATGTCAAACTCTGCAACAATAGAAACCCTAATTCACTTATTTCTGCTTCATTCTGCATACTTAACTCAACTTAACCTAATCAACTTCCAAACCCCCCAATCCCAAGCCAAACCTTGTTTGCTAACCCTAGTGATGCGGCATGAAAATGATTTCTATTGAGGATGAGTTAAAAGTTGATCAATGAAAACCTAAACACAAGAACTAGCTTTCAATCTTTAGAGACTCAAGCAAGACATAGAGAAAGATCTGGTAATTCTTAAACATATGCTGCAATAATAGCCAGATTATCCTAAAAGAAGATTAAATCTAAGGCTAAATGATTAAGAACCTAGAAGTTAACCTTCAATAAATCAGAAATTAAGAGATGAGGAAGGTTTGTTACCAATGATGAGCTCTCTTTTTTTGAAGTGATAGACCCGTAGTAGCATTCGAATAAACCAATCCTGGATGAGAAGATGATCATTCCGAGGAAATACGCTCCATCCATCTATGATCCTCTGGCAAGACGATGAGCTCTTGAGCTCCGGATTAAGGAGAACCCTGCAAGGAAAGAATTAGGAATGGAATATTTGAAAAGACCAAAACACAAAGGAAGAGAAGAGGTCATAAGAAATGTTCTTCTTATGGAGGCTCGAGAAACTCTTCTCGGGGAAGATGGGATCCATGGAAGGATGTCTCCTTGATGTCTTCTTCTTGGAAATGGAATTGACACTCGAAACTAGATGGAAGTTGTACGCTTAAAGAAGAAATGCTTCTCAAACTTCAAACTAGAACATTATCTAAAGCTATAAGAGAACATCATAAACACTCGAGTAATGGCAAGACAAAGACCTTCTTCTTCATTTCATTTCATCAAAAAAATTCCCCCTACAATGGGGTGTTGGACCTCCTTTTATAAGCTACCAAGCCCTTTGTTTAAAATTTAAAAGAGAGGAGAGATACATGGGATGGTTGGAGAGATAGGAGGGGGAGTGGTTATAACAGGTGGAGGTTTAGTTTGGCCGCCTAATTTTGAATTTGACTCCTTGGTCGCCCACATTAATGGGTGAGGTAGCACATGTGGTGGCAATCCCATTAGGTGGCGTTGGGGTGGCACATGAGTTGGCAATCCCTTTAGGTGGCATTGCTTGATGATGTCGATGATGATGTGGCATCCACTAAGCTTGGTGAAGTGGCATGATGATGTGGCAATCCCATGAGAAGTTGAGAGGTAGTTGCTTGGTAGTTATTTGATGGTAGTTGATAGTTAGTTGCCCTGGTAGTTGACTGGTAGTTGCCCTGGTAGTTGATGCAGAACGAAAGAAGAGAAATGATGCGATGCAGAAATGAATTAAGATTAATTCTTTTTTTTATATATATTTTTAGAAATTGGCTTTGACTCAAAGGAAAGCTAAACTAAATTGAAAAAAACTAGGTAATAATTGAAAGCACAATTTAAATAAAACTGGATTATCAGAGTAGTTTCTGAAGTAACGGATCGCTGGGGGTTGAGAAACTCCCAGACCTAGGGTTTCGCTCTGAACTTTCAACAGGACAGAAATAAAGAGAAGAGATGGGTACCAACCAGATAGTGATCTTCAAAAAGTTTGGTGAAAGAACTCTCTCGAGCAGATTGTTGGATCCTCGAATTCGGATACCTTCGCAATGGATCCTCCAATACTGGTCCTGTGGCTGAGTCGGCTTATCCTGGACTCAAGATCTGGGAAAGAAGAAGAACAAGTGATGGAATCAGATATTCAAGGAAGAATTTACCAGATTGAAGAACTTGAAAGTTGATGTTGCTAAAATCCGGATTCTCCTGGAGGTTGATCTGACTTCCTCTGGGAATTGCTCTGGATCTGAAGTATCCAGACTGGACCCGGATGCTGGGGTCATCCTTGACTTGAAGAGAGTGGCCGTGAGAGGTGGGATATGCTAGGGCTTGGTGGAAAGAGAAGGATGATGGGCGACTAGGGTTTGGGAGTAAAGTGGCTAACCTAGCGTTTGGGGTTTGGAGATCTCACACCTCCTCAAGGTTCCTGGGGAACCCGGATTTACTCCCGCATGGAGCTCAACACCTGGATGCAAGTACGAAAGAGAGAAAACACAGAGTTTGCTCACACAAAAGTTTGAATTCATTCATCAGATTACTTTAAAGTTTACAAGAAGGGTTTAATTTATAGGACTTTACAAGAGAGTAGGGTTTTACATCTTCACATGTGGGACTAAAGGAGGGGATCTTCAAATTAGGATTGTAGGATCAATCCCTACACTTATGGCCGGCCAAAAGATTCCACAAATGTTGATTGGTGGCTTCAAAAGGAAAGTGGGTGGCGCCTCCTAGCCTTGATCTTCAAGAAAAAATATTTTTCCTTCCATGATTGGTCTTATTTGGAAGTATTTGGGCGCCTCCTTAACCTTGCACTACAAGAGAAATTTCCTTCCTTTTATACCTGGTTTTATTTGGAATTACTTGGGTGCCTCCTAGTCTTCCTCCCCAAGCTTTGCTCCTTTCTTTTCATAGCTTGGCTCTTATGGAAACACCTTGGCCGCCCCCTTGAATTGTGGCTCCCAGATTGTCTTCTCCTTAAGTGGCGCATGAGAGGAGGGACCTGTTATCTTGTGGAGTGGGGACCAAAGCCTACTGGATGGAGATGTGGCACCCCCTGGACTCAGGCGTGTGGCTGGGAGTGTGGCACCCACTTGCTTGTCCTTTGGAGAAAATGTGACACCCCAGGTTGAAGTCCTAGACCACTACTGAGTCAACATGACTCAACAAAATAAATTGCAGGGAATACAGACTCAAGCTAAAATTGTGTTGATCAAGTCAACCCTTATTACAAACTAGAAAATACTAATTCTTTGGGCATGGTCAATCAGAGATCCAGATGGAGCTCTGAAGTCTTCTTCAGAGTCTGGTGCCCACACCAATTCTCCCGGGGTGGGAGGAACTCAACCCTGTCGAGTATGGATCAAGTTGGCTCTGGTATCTCTCCAAGAGGTCTGGGTCCAATTCTTGTAATTCTTCTCGGGAGATCCAAGAGTCATCAGAATCTGGCCTTCCTTACCAGCGGGACCAGGTAACTTTGGTATCCTCGATTACGAGTAGAGATAACCTGATCATCCAGGATCTTTTCAATCTGCTCTTTTCTCACAAGCCAGTTTGTTGGTGGACATACAGGGTTGGGATCACTCTCAAGAGCAGGATTAGGTTCAAAAGGCTCACTGGGAATCACAGCTGGCTCTCTATACTCTATTAGGTCTGAAATGTTGAAAGTGGAGCTAATGCCTAGTTCTGGAGGTAACTCGAGCACATAGGCATTGGATCCTACTCTCTTCACCACTCTAAATGGTCCAGCTCCTCTAGCATGTAACTTTCTAACGGTTCCAGGAGGAAACCGTTCAGGCCTTAACCTAATCATTACATAGTCTCCCTCATCAAAAGTTTTGACTTGCTTTTGAGAATCAGCCAACTTCTTATAAGTTTCATTACTTAAATTTATTTTGGCATGAATTTCTTTATGCAAGTCTTTTATATGCTGTGCAAAAACTTCGGCAGACTCAGAGACTCGTGTGTGGACTTGTAAAGGAGCTAGGTCAAGAGGTGTGTGAGGTTTGTAACCATCCACAATTTCAAATGGACTCTTACCCGTAGACCTATTGACCGAGTCATTGTATGCAAATTCAGCTCTAGGTAAGTACAAATCCCAGTTCCTAATGTTTTCACCAACAAGACACCTTAACAGATTTCCTAAACTACGGTTCACTACTTCGGTTTGGCCATCAGTCTGGGGATGATAGGCAGTTGAAAACTTAAGTTTTGTCCGTAACTTATGCCAAAGGGTTTTCTAGAAATAGCTGGTGAACCGGACATCCCTATCGGAATCAATTGTCTTAGGTAGGCCATGGAGTCGAACTATCTCATTAAAGAATAGGGTGGCTACCTTAGACGCATCAAATGTTTGGGAACAAGGCAAGAAATGGGCCATCTTGGAAAATTGGTCGACTACAACACAGATAGAGTCATGTCTCCTCTGGGTCTTAGGCAAACCTAACACAAAGTCCATGCTCACATCTTGCCAAGGACGATTTGGGACAGGGAGTGGGGTATAAAGGCCGGTGTTCTGTTTTCGCTGTTTGGCAACAGCGCAGGTCCGACACCTAGCCACAATGTGTGCTACAACTCTTTTTAAACTAGGCCAGAAAAAGTGGTCTTCAATAGCCAGGGTGGTCTTGTCTTTTCTGAAATGGCCAGCTAAACCTCCAGCATGAATTTCCCAAATCAAAAATTCCCTAAGAGAAGTTCTAGGGATGCAAAGAATATTCTTAAAGAACAAAAAGCCATCTAAAAGGGTATAATCCTTATGGTCACTAGATGGTCCTTGAGTTAGATCCTGCTACACAGTCTTAAAGTCTGGACATGACTCATATTCCTCTTTGATTTGCTCAAACCCTATGACTTCAGCCCTAACAGAATTCAACAACAAAGATCGACGACCAAGGGCATCAGCTACCTTATTTTCAGATCCAGCCTTATGCTTCAAAACAAAAGTATAGGACTGGATATACTCTACCCACTTAGCATGCCTAGGGTTAAGCTTCTTCTGGGAATTCAAGAATCTAAGAGCCTCATGGTCCGAAAACAGCACAAATTCTTGCGGTAGCAAATAATGTCTCCAGTAATGCAAAGCTTGCACTATCGCATAAAATTCCTTATCATAGATAGAATACCTAAGCTTAGCATCATTAAGTTTTTCACTAAAGAATGCTACGGGAAGGTTCTCTTGGCTTAGGACTCCACCTATACCTACTCCTGAAGCATCACAGGCAACCTCAAATACCTTTGAAAAGTCGGGTAACCTCAAAATGGGTGCCTGGGTCATCCTATCCTTAAGATCTAGGAAGGCATTATGGGCTGCTTTAGTCCACTGGAATTCTCCCTTCCTAATACAGTCTGTGATAGGAGCAACTATAGTACTAAACCCCTTGATGAATCGCCTATAGAAGGTAGCCAAGCCGTGGAAACTTCTAACTTTATGCACACTGGTCGGCTCTGGCCATTCTACTATGGACATAATTTTTTTTGGATCGGCAGCCACGCCGTCATGGGTTACTACAAAACCACAGAAGATAATTCTACTGGTCATGAATTCACACATTTTGAGATTACCGTAGAGACTATCATTCCTCAAAACTTGACAGACTTGTCTAAGGTGGCCAGGTGGTCTGCAGGGGTCTTACTATAGATCAGGATGTCATCAAAATAGACCACTACAAACTTCCCTATGAAAGCTCTAAGTACCTGGGTCATAATCCTCATGAAAGTACTAGGGGCATTTGACAACCCAAGAGGCATAACAACCCATTCATAGAGACCATCCTTAGTTTTGAAAGCAGTTTTCCACTCATCCCCTGGTCTAATCCTAACCTGATGATAGCCGCTCTTGAGATCAATTTTAGAAAAAACCATTGCACCGGCCATCATATCTAGCATGTCATCTTATCTAGGGATAGGGAACCTATACTTGATTGTAATTTTGTTGATGGCACTACTATCAACACACATCCTCCACGTGCCATCCTTCTTCGGTGTTAGAAGTGTCGGGACTGCACAAGGGCTAAGACTCTCTCTAATGAACCCCTTCCTTAACAATTCTCCAACCTACTTTTGCAATTCCTTATGCTCAGATGGATTCATCCTATAATGGGGCAAGTTGGGTAAAGTAGCTCCTGGGACTAAATCTATGGAATGCTGGATATTCCTAAGAGGTGGAAGGTGGTCTGGCAGATCCTCGGGGAAAACATCCTCAAATTCTTTTAACAAAGTTTTAACTTCCTGAGGAGGCTCTGAGGGTATAGGAGTCCTAAGTTCCTTAGCAGTCAACATCCAAATAGGTGAACCACTATGAATTTCTTGTTCTAGATCCTTAGCACTAATTAGGTTTGCTCCAGTCTTCATTTCTCTGACCTTATTGGTTCCTTTAGCTACCTTGTCCTTAGGAGGAACTGAATGGATTGTGATTTTCTTCCCATTAAAATTAAAGACACACGTGTTGGATTTTCCTAAGAGGGTGGCATCATGATCATACAACCAAGGTCTTCCAAGAATTATACTAATCACCCCCATGGGCAAGACGTCACACCAAATCTTCTCTTGATAGGATTGCATTTGGATTTGGACCTGACATCTAGACTGGATGGGTATAGAGGTAGAGTCTACCCAAGAAATCTTATAGGGGTTGGGGTGGGGGACTGGGATTAAGCCTAACATTTTGACAGTGCTAGCAGAAATGGCATTCACACAGCTCCCACTATCTATGATGATTTTACAAACTTTATCCCCAAGCTTAAGGAAAGTCTGTAGGATGTTAGTCCTACGCCAATCTTCCTGAACTCTATTCTGGGTTAGGATGCATCTCACAACCCCTAATTGGTCAGACTCTGTGGATTCCTCCTCTCCTTCATACTCATCGACCAAATTCATTCCGGCCTCATAAACTTCTTCTTCAAACTCTTCATTGGGTCCGGAACTCTCTTCCTCTGCTTCTTCTAGGTAAAGGGATCTACGAGGGCACTGGCTAGAAACATGACCTACCTTGTGGCACTTAAAACAAGCTATGGCTGTGCACTGGTTGGAGATATGACCGAGCTTCTGGCACTTAAAACAGATGATACTAGGGGTTCTTTGGGTGTCAGGTGCCTTGCCTTTGTCCATGGGCCTAGGGGTGGGAATACCCTGATTAGACTTGCTAGGGGTAACTTGGCTAGGTCCATTTCTTGGGATTGGGGCACTAACCCTAGAAGGCATAGGTCCTCTCTAAAATTTCTCAGTGTTCAGTGCAATCTGATAGGCTTGGTCTAGGTCAGTAACCTCTCTCAGAAACAACTCCCTCTTTATGTCTTCCCTAAGTCCAGCCATAAACCTAGACAAAGTGACCTTATGGGATTCACTCACATCACATCTCATCAGGTATTCATCAAAGGTGGTTATGTAGTCTGATATAGATCGGTTCCCTTGTTTCAAAGTCTGCCATTGGTCTAACAGATTCTGCTGGTATGAAATGGGTAGGTACTTATCTCTAAGTTTCTCTTTCATACCCTGCCAAGTGGTTATGGGCTCTACATTTCATCTTCTAGTGGTTAGCTCAATGTTCCCCCAGTATAACCTAGCTTGACATACTAACGTCATCTTGGCAAACTTGAACTTCCTTTCCTCAGACATGGCATACCACTCAAAGTACTGGTCCATCTCACCCTCCCAATCAGAATACACCTTAGGGTTTAAGCTACCATCAAAAGTGGGTGCATCTAATTTGATGTTCCGAATGAACCTATCATCTCTATCTTCAGGTTCTGGGTCAGGCCTCCTATGATTAGGTTCAGGATCTCTATATAAAGGTCTTCTAGGCTCTTGGTGTGGGTGAGGTTGAGGCACATTAAAATCTGGGTCAGGAGTCCAATTCTGATGCCTAGGTTCCTCAAGTACTTGGACTCGATCCCTAAGCTGGGAAAAATTCTCATGGACCTGTTCCTTAAACTGGGCAACAGTAGCAGTCACATCCTGACTCAATTTGTTCATACTCTCAGTAAGAGCTCTAACCATGGCCTCTAAATCAGGTTGGGTTTGACCAGGTTGGTAGGGTACTCCATTCCGGGTAGACATGATGATGCAAGCAAATACACAAAATGAGACTCAACGGAATGACTACGGGCTAACTAGACCAAGACCCTAAACTAGATGCCCAATCAGACTGGCAAGCTAGCCTGTAGTAACTCGGGACTCAGCCAGGCAGGTGTAAGGGGAGTGTTAGGTCCCTAATTGCCAATCCTAGACACCAATCAGTGATTGGCCAAGTAGGCGGACCAGCACACAAGCCCTTCGGGACGTAGTCCCAGAACTACCGTTCTAGACACTGAGTACAAAGCACACACAGAGTAACTAAACAAACTGACTCAACACTAGCCTTGACCCGACTTGTTGATGTCCCTAGCCCACCAGGGCAAATTAAGTCTAATAAATTTTAAAGTTAGGCTTAGGATCGAATGAGGGGGTGGTGGTTATGGGCTAAGGAGAGGTTATCAACTCCTCCCCTTATCTTAGATGATCAAATGCCCTTAGGATGAGTTAGGAGATGTTCACTCAAGATAATTGAATTGTAAAACACAAAAACAGAGTTGCAGTAATTTAACTCTCAGAAATTTCACGAAAACTAATAAATCACAGGAAAATTATGTAAAATAGCTTCAATTATATATTTCCAGCAAAACAAAAATCATGCAATTCGAAGTTACCTGCACTGAGAAACAATTCCTGCAACAGGATAGTTTTGGATTGAAAACAGGGTGCTTCCCCCGTTTACAATTCCTGCTACAAAGTTGTAACCAAATGGATCCCGTACACGCCCTAGGAACACCCCATGGAATGGGAAGAGGAGGTTTGCACCTCGCTTCGTTCCTAGGACCGGATGTCCTGGGGAGTCTACTTCGAGCAGACAAAGTAAAAGGAGAGAGACTTAAAACAAGCAAGCAAAACAGAAATCCTAGACTGTGCTCTGATACCAAAAATGATGCAGAACGAAAGAAGAGAGATGATGCGATGCGGAAATAAATTAAGATAAATTCTTTTTTTTTATATATATTTTCCGAAATTGGCTTTGACTCAAAGGAAAGCTAAACTAAATTGAAAGAAACTAGGTAATAATTGAAAGCACAATTTAAATAAAACTGGATTATCAGAGTAGTTCAGAAGTAACGGATCACTGGGGGTTGAGAAACTCCCAGACTTAGGGTTTCGCTCTGAACTTTCAATAGGACAGAAATAAAGAGAAGAGATGGGCACCAACCAGACAGTGATCTTCACAAAGTTTGGTGGAAGAACTCTCTCGAGCAGATTGTTGGATCCTCGGATTCGGATACCTTCGCAATGGATCCTCCAATACTGGTCTTGTGGCTGAGTCGGCTTCTCCTGGACTCAAGATCTAGGAAAGAAGAAGAACAAGTGATGGAATCAGATACTCAAGGAATAATTTACCATATTGAAGAACTTGAAAGTTGATGTTGCTGAAATCCGGATTCTCCTGGAGGTTGATCTGACTTCCTCTGGGAATTGCTCTGGATCTAAAGTATCCGGACTGGACCCGGATGCTCGGGTCGGCCTTGACTTGAAGAGAGTGGCCATGAGAGGTGGGATATGCTAGGGCTTGGTGGAAAGTGAAGGATGATGGGCGGCTAGGGTTTGGGAGTGAAGTGGCTAACCTAGGGTTTGGGGTTTGGAGATCTCACACCTCCTCAAGGTTCCTGGGGAACCCGGATTTACTCCCTCACAGAGCTCAACACCTGGATGCAAGTGCGGAAGAGAGAAAACACAGAGTTTGCTCACACAAAAGCTTGAATTCATTCATCAGATTACTTTAAAGTTTACAAGAAGGGTTTAATTTATAGGACTTTACAAGAGAGTAGGGTTTTACATCTTCCAATATAGGACTAAAGGAGGGGATCTTCAAATTAGGATTGTAGGATCAATCCCTACACTTATGGCCGGCCAAAAGATTGCACAAATGTTGATTGGTGGCTTCAAAAGGAAAGTGGGTGGCACCTCCTAGCCTTGATCTTCAAGAAAAAATATTTTTCCTTCCATGATTGGTCTTATTTGGAAGTATTTGGGCGCCTCCTTAACCTTGCACTTCAAGAGAAATTTCCTTCCTTTTATACCTGGTTTTATTTGGAATTACTTGGGCGCCTCCTAGTCTTCCTCCCCAAGCTTTGCTCCATTCTTTTCATAGCTTGGCTCTTATGGAAACACCTTGGCCGCCCCCTTGAATTATGGCTCCCAGATTGTCTTCTCCTTAAGTGGCGCATGAGAGGAGGGACCTGCTATCTTGTGGTGTGGGGACCAAAGCCTACTGGATGGAGATGTGGCACCCCCTGGACTCAGGCGTGTGGCTGGGAGTGTGGCTGGGAGTGTGGCGCCCACTTTCTTGGCCTTGGGAGAAAATGTGACACCCTAGGTTGAAGTCCTAGACCACTACTGAGTCAACATGACTCAACAAAATAAACTGCAGGGAATACAGACTCAAGCTAACATTGAGTTGATCAAGTCAATCCTTATTACAAACCAGAAAACCCTAATTCTTCGGGCAAGGTCAATCAGAGATCCAGATGGAGCTCTGAAGTCTTCTTCTGAGTCTGGTGCCCGCACCAGTAGTTGTCTTGCTTGTATCATTCTAACCAACTAAATCAAGATAAGATTGTTCTGCAAGTCGGGGTTGAATGTGCTGCATCAGGAATCGATCCATAGTGAGTGAAGACCGTTGTTGGTGTCCGCACAAAATCTCCCGGGGTGACAAGAATTCGACCCTATCGAATATGGTCTAATCTGGCTTTGATATTGTTCAAATAAATATGGGTCCATTCATTGCAGGTCCTCTCTGGTGATCCAAGGGTTGTCAGATTCATGATGCCCTTGCCAACGGACCAAATAACGATAGTAGTCCTTGTTCCTGGTGGTGACAAACTTATCATCCAGAATCTATTTAATTTTCTCTCGTTTCTTTGGAAAGGTGGTTTGTGGACACTCTAGGACAGTTTCGCTCTCAAAAATAGGGTCAAGTACAAAAGTTTCACTAGGTATCATCATTGGTTCCTTATACTCTATTAAGTCTGAAACATTGAATATTGGACTGATACCTAGGTCAGAAGGTAAATCCAGTACATAAGCATTAGAGCTAATCTTCTTTATGACTTTGAATGGGCCTACGCCACGGGCATGTGATTTTTAAAATTCCCCGATGGGAATCTTTCAGGTTTGAGTTTAATCATTACATGATCCCCCTCGTAGAATTCCTTGACTTTCTTTCATGAGTTAGCCCTATGTTTATAATTTTCATTGCTCAAGTAAATTTTCTTGTTTATTTCATGATGCAAATCCTTAATATGCTGTGCATAGGATTTAGCAGACTCAGAAACTCATGCATTTGTGGGTAGTGGGATCAGATCTAAAGGCTTCCTAGGCTTGTAACCATGGACTATTCCAAATGGACTTCTTCTCGCTAATCGATTGACCGAATTGTTATATGTGAACTCAGCACGAGGCAATAACAAATCCCAGTATCCTAGACTATCTCCCACTAGGCATCTCAACAAATTCCCTAGACTTCTATTCATAACTTCAGTCTGTCCATCAGTCTGGGGGTGGTAGGTAGTTGAAAATTTTTGTCTTGTTTCTAATAGGTGCCAAAGGGTTTTCCAAAAGTAACTTGTAAAACGGACATCCCTATCAGAAACAATAGTTTTGTGTAACCATGTAGCCTGACTACTTCATCAAGAAAGAGCTTGGCTACCCTAGAGGCATCAAAAGTTTGAAAGTAGGGTAGGAAATGGGCCATCTTCGAAAACCGGTCGACCACTACAAAGATTGAATCATGTTTTCTAATGGTCTTGGGTAACCCTAGAACAAAGTCCATGCTAAGATCCTGCCATGGACACTCAGGTACAGGTAAAGGAGTGTAAAACCCGATATTCTGTTTTTACTGTTTTGCAACAGCACATGTCCTATATCGGGCTACAAGGTTTGCTACCTGTCTCTTAAGGCCTGGCCAGTAGAATTATTCCTCAACAGCTAAGATAGTCTTGTTTCGTCCAAAATGGCCAGCCAAACCTCCAGCATGTGTTTCCCAAACTAGAAAATCCCTTAAGGAGGTTCTTGGAGCACAGAGCCTGTTTTCTCTAAAAAGATAACCATCTAGAAGGGTATAGTTACTATGATCGCTAGACGGGCCTAGATGTAAAGCCTAATAAATCTCACCAAAATCCGGATAGGTTTCGTATTCCTCCTTAAGTCTCTCAAAACCTACGACTTTAGTGCTGACTGAATTTAAGAGCAACGCTCTATGACTTAAGGCATCAGCAACCCTATTCTCTGTTCCCGCACGGTGTTTTAGGACGAAGATATAGGCTTGGATGAACTCTATCCACTTGGCATGCCTAGGGTTCAACTTTTTCTGGGAGCTAAGAAACCTAAGGGCTTCATAATCTGAGAATAAGACAAACTCTTGCGGTAGCAGATAGTGTCTCCAGTACCTCAATGCTTGAACTACTGCATATAACTCCTTATCATAGGTTGAGTATTTCATCCTAGTCTCATTCAGCTTTTCACTAAAAAATGCAATTAGATGACTTTCTTGACTTAAGACTCCTCCAATTCCAACTCTAGAGGCATCACAAGCTACCTCAAAAATCTTAGAAAAATTGGATAATCTTAAGATTGGTTCTTGTGTCATCCTGTCCTTAATGTTTAGGAAGGCCTTATCAGCAGTTTTTGTCCATTCAAAATTGCCTTTCCTAATGCAATCCATAAGAGGAGCAACTATGGTGCTAAACCCTCTAATAAATCTTCTATAAAATATAGCGAGGCCATGAAAACTTCTTACTTCGTGAATATTATTGGGTGTTGGCCAGTCTACAATTGTTCTAATCTTCTCAGGGTCAGCAAATAATCCTTCAGTGGTTACAACAAATCCTAGAAAGATAACTCTAGTAGTCACAAAATCACATTTCTTCAAATTGGCATAGAGATTATCCTTCCTAAGTTCCAAACATACTTGCTTCAGATGGTTCAAATGATCATCGTTAGTCCTACTATAAATAAGGATGTCGTCAAAATACACGACAAACTTTCCGATAAAGGATCGTAGGACATGGTTCATGATTTTAATAAAGGTGCTAGGGGCGTTTGATAGTCCAAAAGTTATGACTACCCATTCAAATAACCCATCCTTAGTCTTAAAGGCAGTCTTACATTCATCCCCTGGTCTAATTCTAACTTGGTGATAGCCGCTCTTCAGGTCAATCTTAGAAAATATCATCGCACCGGCCATCATATCTAGCATGTCATCCAATCTAGGGATGGGAAACCTATATTTCACCGTGATCTTATTTATGGCATGACTATCGACACACATCCCCCACGTGCCATCTTTCTTAGGGGTGAGTAAGGCTGGGACTGTGCATGGGCTTAAACTCTCCCTAATGAATCCTTTCCTAAGAAGTTCTCCTACTTGTTGTTGCAATTCTTGATGTTCGGTAGGGTTCATTCTATAATGGGGAAGGTTCTGTAAGGTCGCTCCAGGGACTAAGTTTATTGCATGTTGGATGTCCCTAAGGGGTGGGAGTTGGTCAGGTAACTCATCGAGGAAAACATCCTTAAACTCATCTAGCACTTCAATGACTTCCTGAGGTTGTTCTTTTGGGGAGGGCTCTTGATGTTCCTTAGTTGTCAAAACCCAAACAGGTGAACCATTGCTAATCTCTTTCTTCAATTCTTTAGTACTGATCACGTTTATCCCTTGTCTTATCTCTCAATTGGCTAGATCCTCTTTTAATTGGGTCCTTAGGTGGAGAAGAATGGATTACAATCTGGTGCGGGCACCAGACTCAGAAGAAGACTTCAGGGCTCCATCTAGATGTCTGATTGACCTTGCCCGAAGAATTAGGATTTTTTGGTTTTGTAATTATGGTTGACTTGGTCAACTCAATTTTAGTGTTGAGTCTATATTTCTCTACAATTTAAATTTTATTGAGTCATGTTGACTCAGTACAAGTCCTAGTAGTGGTCTAGGTCTTCTCCAGGTTGGTGCCATTTTTTTTAAATCAAGTCAAGGTCCAGAGTGCCCAATTTTTTCTCCCAGGCCCAAACATGTGGGCGCCACATTCCGAACCACACGCCAGAGTCCAGGTGGCGCCACATCTCCATCCAGTGTGCCTTGGTCCCTACACCACAAGAAAGCAGGTCCCTTCTTTCATGCGCCACTTGGGGGAGAAATCCATCAAGATACCTCAATCCAAGGAGGAGCCAACTTCTTTCCAGATAAACCCAAGCCAGGATGGCAAGAATTTTTCTTGAAGAGAGGATCAAGGAGGTGCCCCACAATGTTCCATAAAAATCCAAGTTATAAAAGGGAAGAGAGCATGTCTTGGGGAGAAAATCAAGGAGGCACCCAAAAGTTTCCTAAAGTGCCAAAGCCATGAAAGGAAGAAGCCTAAACTTGTGGAGCAAGACTAGGAGGTGTCCAAAAGAGCCAAACCATGAAGGAAAAATCCTTGATTCATGGAGAGATACTAGGGACATCCCTATAACCTGCCATTTGGAGCTGATTTTCAAGTTTTCTTGGAGTTTTTGGGCTGCCCACTCATAGAAGGAGTCTTGGGAAGAGAATTTGATGCCTAAAGTGTGGGTTAGTCCTATTAGTCACACATGGGAATTGTATGAAATTTTATTTCTTTGTTATGTCTATATATTCAACTCTATATAACTCTTGAATTAAAATGATGAATGAAATCAATTTCTTTGTGAGCAACTGTGTTTCTCTCTTCCGCAGTTGTATTCAAGTGTTGAGCTCCTTGAGGGAGTAAATCCGGGTTCCCTAGGAACCTTGAGGAGGTGTGAGATCTCCAACCCCAAAACCCTAGCTTAGTCCATCCATCTCTACTCCACCATCACCAAACCCTAATTTTCCATCTACATCCCACGGCCCCTCTCTTCCACATAGAGGCCGGCCACCAGCATCCAGGTTCAGATCAACTGTTTCAACTACAGAGCAAGTTCAATGAAGTGTCAGATCAGTATCAAGATCTCCGGAACTTCTACATCCAACAATCTTCATTAAGTCCTCAAGTCAGTGTCTTTCTTTGAGTTTCTAGTTCTTTTTTTTTTTGTTCTTCTTCTTCCAGATCTTGAGTTCGAGAAGAAGGCCAACCTTGCCATAGGACTACAATCCAAGGATCCATTATGAAGATACCCCGTCTCCAAGGATCCTACTATCTGCTCGAGAGTGTCCTTCAATTGAAGCAACGAGAGATATCACAGTCAGGTATAAAACCTTCTCTTCTCTCTTCGTCTGTTTCTTGAAAGAGCAGTAAACCCTAGGTCTGTGGATTTTTCAAACCCCAGCGATCCTACTTCTGAGTTACTCTGATAATCCACTCCTTTTAATTGTGCTTTCTGTCATTTCTTAGTTTCTTTCAACATTAGTTTATCTTTCCTTTGAGTCAAAGCCGACTTCTGAAAATAAATAAATAAAAAAAAACACATTAATCTTAATTTGCGTCCGCATTCCACATTTTTGTTTTGCATCAATTTTGGTATCAGGGCTTTCGTTATACATCAATTTTGGTATCAGAGCCCAGTCTAGGGTTTCTGTTTTGCTTGCTTGTTTTAAGTCTCTCTCCTTTTTACTTTGTCTGCTCGAAGTAGACTCCCCAGGACGTCCGGTCCTAGGAATGAAGCGAGGTGCAAACCTCCTCTTCCCATTCCACGGGGTGTTCCTAGGGCGTGTAGGGGATCCGTTGGGTTACAACTTCGTAGCAGGAATTGTAAACGGGGGAAGCACCCTGTTTTCAGTCCGTAACTATCCTGTTACAAGAATTGTTTCTCATTGCAGGTAACTCCAAATTGCATAATTTTTGCTTCGCTGGAACCAGTATAATTGAAGCTATTTTACAAAATTTCATTGTGATTTATTGGTTTTTGTGAAATTTCTGAGAGTTAAATTACTGCAACTCTATTTTTGTGTTCTTCAATGAAATTATTTTGAGTGAACATCTCCTAACTCATCCTAAGGGCATTTGAGCATCTAAGATAAAGGGAGGAGTTGATAACCACTCCTTAGCCCAAAACTACCACCCACTCATTCGATCCTAAGCCTAACTTTAAAATTTATTAGACTTAATTTGCCCTAGTGGGCTAGGGACATCAACAAGTCGGGTCTATGCTAATGTTGAGTCAGTTTGTCTACTTACTCTGTGTGTGCTTTGTACTCAGTGTCTAAAATGGTGGTTCATAGATTCTATCTCGAAGGGCTTGTGTGCTGGTCCGCCTACCTGTTCAATCACTGATTGGTGTCTAGGATTGGCATTTAGGGACCTAACACTCCCCTTACACCTGCCTGGCTGAGTCCCGAGTTACTACAGGCTAGCTTGCCACTCTGATTGGGCATCTAGTTTGGGCTCTTGGTCTAGTTAGCCCGTAGTCGTTTAAGTCGAGTCTCATTTGGTGTGCTTGCTTGCATCATCATGTCCACCCGGAACGGAGTACCCTACCAACCTGGTCAAACCCAACCTGCTTTAGAGGCCATGGTTAGAGCTCTTACTGAAAGTATGAACAAATTGAGCCAGGATTTGACTGCTACTGTTACCCAGTGTAAAGAACAAGTCCATGAGAATTTTACCCAGCTTAGGGATCAAGTCCAAGTACTTGAGAAACGTAGACATCAAAATTGGATCCCTGATCCAAAATTTAATAGGCCCCAACCTCATCCATGCCAGGAGCCTAGGAGGACCTTATACCGTGATCCCGAGCATAACCTTAGGAAGCCTAACCATGATATCTATAGTGTGGATCGTGTCTATGAGAGGTCCTTACAATATTCTAGACCAGTCACTCAAAAACCCAAGTCTTCTAGATCAAACCATTTAGATCCACACCCATGCCCAAGTAAGGTCTCTACTAGCTTGAAACCCAGTGTGACCCAGGTTCCTATATCGCAAGAATGTTTGTTTTGTGGAGAAAGAGGCCATAAATCTAGTCAGTGCCCACGCATAGGACTGGCTTGTGCACAGCTAAGTGGTAAGAATCCTAAGGATGACATTAATGAGGGAGAACCCAAGCCTACCAATGAGGAAGAAAGGTTACGTATGACAAGCCCAGAATCAGTTGACCCGATTACCACTGACCCGAAACCCATTGAAGATGGCATCGAGGAAGTATATGATGCTGGCTTGAGTCTTGTTGATGAATATGAGGGGGAAGAACTTGAAGAACGTGACATCGATACTATTGGTTCCTTGCCTGAGGAGACCTTGGAAAGCAACCAAGTGGTATGACCTAGTTCAGAAATTCAAGAGATTTGTGAGAACAAGGTTCCTTTAGTCAAATACCCCCAGGAAGAACTCATAATGTTAGCCCGAGATATCAGTGCGTATCCTCTAATGACAGTCATTCCCCAAGTACCAATTGAAGATCGTTGCACTAAACTGTTTAAGTTTGCCCACCCTATGGTAGATCCTCTCCTTAGGATGACTGAATCAAGCCTCTTACAATTGGACCTTGTCCCATGCTCAGCCACTAAGGTCTCTCACGTAATCTCAGTTGACCATCCTTTTCTTGAGCGGATTGATTCACCCAGTCCTGTAGAAGTCCTCCTTATGACCCCAGACGCCTTCCTTCGCATGACTAACCTGCCCTTCTATAGAGTATACCTTTCCACACCCATAGGTCAAATTTCAAGTCTTGAGGTCATCATCCATAGGCCCTTCCATGAATCATTCTCTAATCCAGTTCTTGAGAAAGTGGATCATTATTTGCTTAGAGAATAAACCTTAACCATTGCAATCACATGTCCTAGGCTACTTCCCGAACCATCTCTTGATCCATTCCTAGGAGTAGCAAACTTTTCCTTTCGTAAGGATGACCAGTTGACACTCATAGATCACCATTCAAACCTTTAGGTCACCACCTTTAGTCAGCAGGTAATTCGAGACTCCACCTCATATTTCCTCCCTTTCTCTAGGACTTCCAATGCATCTTACACCATCCAAGTATACTTTGTCGAAGTCTTTAGAGTGAACCACGTGTCAGAACCTATTAGGTTTGCCACCTACTTCTGGAAGACCTTATGGCACCTACTAGGCACCCATGATAAGTTTTCATGCTCTGCATGCCATCCTCCGACCCAAGGTCAAACCTAGAGAGCCGTAGTTTGTTAGGTTTAGACCTAGGGTTCCTTTGGAATAAAGTCCATTCTTTAGGAATGCGTCGTCAGTCTAGTTTAGTTTTTCTTGACCCTTCACTAGGCTTTGACTCAGATTTTGGTTTGATTGAGAGCACCAGGAATTGGGATTTGTATTTTGTCTAGGGCTGAAATTGCATTCAATGTTTCGATCAATAGGTCTATAGGCTAGAGTCCCTTTGAAATTGTTCATGGATACAAGCCTCTCACACCACTTGATCTGATTTCACTATTAGCCCACACACACAAGTCTCTTGATGCACTTGCATAGCATGTAACGGACTTGCATAAAGAAATTCATGCCAAAATAACTTTAAGTAATGAAACTTATAAGATGTTGGCTGATTCTCAAAGACGAGTCAAAACTTTTGTTGAGACAGACTGTGTAATGATTAGGTTAAGGCCTGAGCGATTTTCTCCTGGAACCGTTAGAAAGTTACATGCTAGAGGAGCTGGACAATTTAGAGTAGTGAAGAGAGTAGGATCCAATGCCTATGTGCTCGAGTTGCCTCCAGAACTAGGCAATAGCTCTACTTTCAACATTACAGACATAGTAGAGAACAGGGAGCCAGCTGTGATTCCCAGTGAGCCTTTTGAACCTAATCCTGTTATTGAGAGTGACCCCGATTCTGTCTGTCCACCAACAAACTGGCCTGTGAGGACAGAGCATATTGAAAAGATCCTGGATGATCAGGTATCTCTACTCGTAATCAAGGATACCAAAGATACCTTGTCCGCTGGCAAGGAAGGCCAGACTCTGATGACTCTTGGATCTCCCAAGAACTACAAGATTTGGATCCAGACCTCTTGGAGAGATACCAGAGCCAACTTGAGCCTTACTCGATAGGGTTGAGTTCCTCCCACCCTGGGAGAATTGGTGTGGGCACCAGACTCAGAAGAAGAC
The DNA here is from genome assembly GCA_021397845.1 of Areca catechu. NCBI lineage: Eukaryota > Viridiplantae > Streptophyta > Magnoliopsida > Arecales > Arecaceae > Areca > Areca catechu. The sequence continues at coordinate 175,648,458 of CM038039.1, read as the reverse complement.
TTCAGGGCTCCATCTGGATGTCTGATTGACCTTGCCCGAAGAATTACGGTTTTCTGGTTTTGTAATTATGGTTGACTTGGTCAACTCAATTTTAGTCTTGAGTCTGTACTTCCCTATAATTTAAATTTTATTGAGTCATGTTGACTCAGTACAAGTCCTAGAAGTGGTCTAGGTCTTCTCCAGGTTGGTCCCATTTTTTTTAAATCAAGTCAAGGTCCAGAGTGCCCAATTTTTTCTCCCAGGCCCAAGCATGTGGGCGACACACTCCCAGCCACATGCCTGAGTCCAGGAGGCACCACATCTCCATCTAGTGTGCCTTGGTCCCCACACCACAAGAAAGCAGGTCCCTTCTTTCATGCGCCACTTGGGGGAGAAATCCATCAAGATACCTCAATCCAAGGAGGAGCCAACTTCTTTCCAGATAAACCCAAGCCAGGATGGCAAGAATTTTTCTTGAAGAGAGGATCAAGGAGGTGCCCCACAATGTTCCATAAAAATCCAAGTTGTAAAAGGGAAGAGAGCATGTCTTGGGGAGAAAATCAAGGAAGCACCCAAAACTTTCCTAAAGTGCCAAAGCCATGAAAGGAAGAAGCCTAAACTTGTGGAGCAAGACTAGGAGGTGTCCAAAAGAGCCAAACCATGAAGGGAAAATCCTTGATTCATGGAGAGATACTAGGGACACCCCCATAACCTGCCATTTGGAGCTGATTTTCAAGTTTTCTTGGAGTTTTTGGGCTGCCCACTCATGGAAGGAGTCTTGGGAAGAGAATTTGATGCCTAAAGGGTGGGTTAGTCCTATTAGTCTCACATGGGAAGTGTATGAAATTTTATTTCTTTGTTATGTCTATATATTCAACTCTGTATAACTCTTGAATTAAAATGATGAATGAAATCAATTTCTTTGTGAGCAACTTTGTGTTTCTCTCTTCCGCACTTGTATTCAAGTGTTGAGCTCCGTGAGGGAGTAAATCCGGGTTCCCTAGGAACCTTGAGGAGGTATGAGATCTCCAACCCCAAAACCCTAGCTTAGTCCACCCATCTCTACTCCACCACCACCAAACCCTAATTTTCCATCTACATCCCACGGCCCCTCTCTTCCACATAGAGGCCGGCCACCAGCATCCAGGTTCAGATCAACTGTTTCAACTACAGAGCATGTTCAACGAAGAGTCAGATCAGTATCAAGATCTCCGAAACTTCTACATCCAACAATCTTCATTATGTCCTCAGGTCAGTGCCTTTCTTTGAGTTTCTGGTTCTTTTTTTTTTGTTCTTCTTCTTCCAGATCCTGAGTTCAAGAAGAAGGCCAACCTTGCCATAGGACTACAATCCAAGGATCCATTACGAAGATACCCCATCTGCAAGGATCCTACAATCTGCTCGAGAGTGTCCTTCAATTGAAGCAACGAGAGATATCACAGTCAGGTATAAAACCTTCTCTTCTCTCTTCGTCTGTTTCTGAAAGTGGAGTAAACCCTAGGTCTGGGGGTTTCTCAATCCCCAGCGATCCTACTTCTGAGTTACTCTGATAATCCACTCCTTTTAATTATGCTTTCTGTCATTTCTTAGTTTCTTTCAACATTAGTTTATCTTTCCTTTGAGTCAAAGCCGGCTTCTGAAAATAAATAAAAAAAAAAAAACATTAATTTTAATTTGCTTCCGCATTCCTCATTTTTATTCTGCATCAATTTTGGTATCAGAGCTTTCATTCTGCATTAATGTTGGTATCAGAGCCCAGTCTAGGGTTTCTGTTTTGCTTGCTTGTTTTAAGTCTCTCTCCTTTTTACTTTGTCTGCTCGAAGTAGACTCCCCAGGACGTCCGGTCCTAGGAATGAAGTGAGGTGCAAACATCCTCTTCCCATTCCATGGGGTGCTCCTAGGGCGTGTAGGGGATCCGTTGGGTTACAACTTCGTAGCAGGAATTGTAAACGGGGGAAGCACCCTGTTTTCAGTCCGTAACTATCCTGTTGCAGGAATTGTTTCTCAGTGCAGATAACTTTGAATTGTATAATTTTTATTTTTCTGGAACCATTATAATTGAAGCTATTTTACATAATTTTACTGTGATTTATTGGTTTTCGTGAAATTTCTGAGAGTTAAATTACTGCAACTCTGTTTTTGTGTTCTGCAATGCAATTATTTTGAGTGAACATCTCCTAACTCATCCTAAGGGCATTTGAGCATCTAAGATAAAGGGAGGAGTTAATAACCTCTCCTTAGCCCAAAACCACCACCCACTCATTCGATCCTAAGCCTAACTTTAAAATTTATTAGACTTAATTTGCCTTAGTGGGCTAGGGACATCAACAAGTTGGGTCTAGGCTAATGTTGAGTCAATTTGTCTAGTTACTCTGTGTGTGCTTTGTACTCAGTGTCTAGAATGGTGGTTCAGGGATTCTATCCCGAAGGGCTTGTGTGCTGGTCCGCCTACCTGGCCAATCACTGATTGGTGTCTAGGATTGGCATTTAGGGACCTAACACTCCCCTTACACCTGCCTAGCTGAGTCATGAGTTACTACAGGCTAGCTTGCCACTCTGATTGGGCATCTAGTTTGGGCTCTAGGTCTAGTTAGCCCGTAGTCGTTTCAGTCAAGTCTCATTTGGTGTGCTTGCTTGCATCATCATGTCCACCCGGAATAGAGTACCCTACCAACCTGGTCAAACCCAACCTGATTTAGAGGCCATGGTTAGAGCTCTTACTGAAAGTATGAACAAATTGAGCCAGGATTTGACTGCTACTGTTACCCAGTGTAAAGAACAAGTCCATGAGAGTTTTACCCAGCTTAGGGATCAAGTCCAAGTACTTGAGAAACGTAGACATCAAAATTGGATCCCTGATCCAAAATTTAATAGGCCCCAACCTCATCCATGCCAGGAGCCTAGGAGGACCTTATATTGTGATCCCGAGCATAACCTTAGGAAGCCTAACCATGATATCTATAGTGTGGATCGTGTCTATGAGAGGTCCTTACAATATTATAGACCAGTCACTCAACAACCCAAGTCTTCTAGATCAAACCATTTAGATCCACACCCATGCCCAAGTAAGGTCTATACTAGCTTGAAACCCAGTGTGACCTAGGTTCCTATATCGCAAGAATGTTTGTTTTGTGGAGAAAGAGGCCATAAATCTAGTCAGTGCCCATGCATAGGACTGGCTTGTGCATAGCTAAGTGGTAAGAATCCTAAGGATGACATTAATGAGGGAGAACCCAAGCCTACCAATGAGGAAGAAGGGTCAGGTATGACAAGCCCGGAATCAGTTGACCCGATTACCACTGACCTGAAACCCATTGAAGATGGCATCGAGCAAGTATATGATACTAGCTTGAGTATAGTTGATGAATATGAGGGGGAAGAACTTGAAGAACGTGACATCGATACTATTGGTTCCTTGCCTGAGGAGACCTTGGAAAGCAACCAAGTGGTAGGACCTAGTTCAGAAATTCAAGAGATTTGTGAGAACAAGGTTCCTTTAGTCAAATACCCCCAGGAAGAACTCATAGTGTTAGCCCGAGATATCAGTGCGTATCCTTTAATGACAGTCATTCCCCAAGTACCAATTGAAGATCTTTGCACTAAACTGTTTAAGTTTGCCCACCCTATGGTAGATCCTCTCCTTAGAATGACTGAATCAAGCCTCTTACAATTGGACCTTGTCCCATGCTCAGCCACTAAGGTCTCTCACGTAATCTCAGTTGACCATCCTTTTCTTGAGCGGATTGATTCACCCAGTCCTGTAGAAGTTCTCCTTATGACCCCAGACGCCTTCCTTCGCATGACTAACCTGCCCTTCTATAGAGTATACCTTTCCACACCCATAGGTCAAATTTCAAGTCTTGAGGTCATCATCCATAGGCCCTTCCTTTAATCATTCTCTAATCCAGTTCTTGAGAAAGTGGATCATTATTTGCTTAGAGAATAAACCTTAACTATTGCAATCACATGTCCTAGGATACTTCCCGAACCATCTCTTGATCCATTCCTAGGAGTAGCAAACTTTTCCTTTCGTAAGGATGACCAGTTGACACTCATAGATCACCATTCAAACCTTCAGGTCACCACCTTTAGTCAGCAGGTAATTCGAGACTCCACCTCATATTTTCTCCCTTTCTCTAGGACTTCCAATGCATCTTACACCATCCAAGTATACTTTGTCGAAGTCTTTAGAGTGAACCACGTGTCAGAACCTATTAGGTTTGCCACCTACTTCTGGAAGACCTTATGGCACCTACTAGGCACCCATGATAAGTTTTCATGCTCTGCATGCCATCCTCCGACCCAAGGTCAAACCTAGAGAGCCGTAGTTTGTTAGGTTTAGACCTACGGTTCCTTTGGAATAAAGTCCATTCTTTAGGAATGCGTCGTCAGTCTAGTTTAGTTTTTCTAGACCCATCACTAGGCTTTGACTCAGATTTTGGTTTGATTGAGAGCACCAGGAATTGGGATTTGTAATTTGTCTAGGGCTAAAATTGCATTCAATGTTTCGATCAATAGGTCTATAGGCTAGAGTCCCTTTGAAATTGTTCATGGATACAAGCCTCTCACGCCACTTGATCTGATTTCAATATTAGCCCACACACACAAGTCTCTTGATGCACTTGCATAGCATGTAAAGGACTTGCATAAAGAAATTCATGCCAAAATAACTTTAAGTAATGAAACTTATAAGAAGTTGGCTGATTCTCAAAGACGAGTCAAAACTTTTGTTGAGAGAGACTATGTAATGATTAGGTTAAGGCCTGAGCGGTTTTTTCCTGGAACCGTTAGAAAGTTACATGCTAGAGGAGCTGGACCATTTAGAGTAGTGAAGTGAGTAGGATCCAATGCCTATGTGCTCGAGTTGCCTCCAGAACTAGGCAATAGCCCTACTTTCAACATTACAGACATAGTAGAGAACAGGGAGCCAGCTATGATTCCCAGTGAGCCTTTTGAACCTAATCCTGTTATTGAGAGTGACCCCGATTCTGTCTGTCCACTAACAAACTGGCCTGTGAGGAAAGAGCATATTGACAAGACTTCAGGGCTCCATCTGGATGTCTGATTGACTTTGCCCGAAGAATTAGGATTTTCTGGTTTTGTAATTAGGGTTGACTTGGTCAACTCAATTTTAGTCTTGAGTCTGTATTTCCCTATAATTTAAATTTTATTGAGACATGTTGACTCAGTACAAGTCCTAGTAGTGGTCTAGGTCTTCTCCAGGTTGGTGCCATTTTTTTTAAATCAAGTCAAGGTCCAGAGTGCCCAATTTTTTCTCCCAGGCCCAAGCATGTGGGCGCCACACTCCCAGCCACATGCCTTAGTCCAGGAGGCACCACATCTCCTTCGAGTGTGCCTTGGTCCCCACACCACAAGAAAGCAGGTCCCTTCTTTCATGCGCCACATGGGGGAGAAATCCATCAAGATACCTCAATCCAAGGAGGAGCCAACTTCTTCCAGATAAACCCAAGCTAGAATGGCAAGAATTTTTCTTGAAGAGAGGATCAAGGAGGTGCCCCACAATGTTCCATAAAAATCCAAGTTGTAAAAGGGAAGAGAGCATGTCTTGGGGAGAAAATCAAGGAGGCACCCAAAACTTTCCTAAAGTGCCAAAGCCATGAAAGGAAGAAGCCAAAACTTGTGGAGCAAGACTAGGAGGTGTCCAAAAGAGCCAAACCATGAAGGGAAAATCCTTGATTCATGGAGAGATACTAGGGACACCCCCATAACCTGCCATTTGGAGCTGATTTTCAAGTTTTCTTGGAGTTTTTGGGCAGCCCACTCATGGAAGGAGTCTTGGGAAGAGAATTTGATGCCTAAAGTGTGGGTTAGTCCTATTAGTCTCACATAGGAAGTGTATGAAATTTTATTTCTTTGTTATGTCTATATATTCAACTCTATATAACTCTTGAATTAAAATGATGAATGAAATCAATTTCTTTGTGAGCAACTTTGTGTTTCTCTCTTCCGCACTTGTATTCAAGTGTTGAGCTCCGTGAGGGAGTAAATCCGGGTTCCCTAGGAACCTTGAGGAGGTGTGAGATCTCCAACCCCAAAACCCTAGCATAGTCCACCCATCTCTACTCCACCACCACCAAACCGTAATTTTCCATCTACATCCCCCGGCCACTCTCTTCCACATAGACGCCGGCCACTAGCATCCAGGTTCAGATCAACTGTTTCAACTACAGAGCAAGTTCAACGAAGAGTTAGATCAGTATCAAGATCTCCGGAATTTCTACATCCAACAATCTTCATTAAGTCCTCAGGTTAGTGTCTTTCTTTGAGTTTCTGGTTCTTTTTTTTTTTTTCTTCTTCTTCAAGATCCTGAGTTCGAGAAGAAGGCCAACCTTGCAATAGGACTACAATCCAAGGATCCATTGCGAAGATACCCCGTCTCCAAGGATCCTACAATCTGCTCTAGAGTGTCCTTCAATTGAAGCAACGAGAGATATCACAGTCAGGTATAAAACCTTCTCTTCTCTCTTCGTCTGTTTCTTAAAAGAGGAGTAAACCCTAGGTCTGGGGGTTTATCAATTCCCAGCGATCCTACTTCTGAGTTACTCTGATAATCCACTCCTTTTAATTGTGCTTTCTGTCATTTCTTAGTTTCTTTCAACATTAGTTTATCTTTCCTTTGAGTCAAAGCCGACTTCTAAAAATAAATAAATAAAAAAAATATATTAATTTTAATTTGCTTCCGCATTCCACATTTTCATTCTGCATCAATTTTGGTATTAGAGCTTTCGTTCTACATCAATTTTGGTATCAGAGCCCAGTCTAGTGTTTCTGTTTTGCTTGCTTGTTTTAAGTCTCTCTCCTTATTACTTTGTATGCTCGAAGTAGACTGCCCAGGACGTCCGGTCCTAGGAACGAAGCGAGGTGCAAACCTCCTCTTCCCTTTCCATGGGGTGTTTCTAGGGCATGTAGGGGATCCATTGGGTTACAACTTCGTAGCAGGAATTGTAAACGGGGGAAGCACCCTATTTTCAGTCCGTAACTATCTTGTTGGAGGAATTGTTTCTCAATGCAGGTAACTCCGAATTGTATAATACTTATTTTGCTGGAACCAGTATAATTGATGCTATTTTACATAATTTTACTGTGATTTATTGGTTTCCATGAAATTTCTGAGACTTAAATTACTGCAACTCTGTTTTTGTGTTCTGCAATGCAATTATTTTGAGTGAACATCTCCTAACTCATCCTAAGGGCATTTGAGCATCTAAGATAAAGGGAGGAGTTGATAACCTCTCCTTAGCCCAAAACCACCACCCACTCATTCGATCCTAAGCCTAACTTTAAAATTTATTAGACTTAATTTGCCCTAGTGGGCTAGTGACATCAACAAGTCAGGTCTAGGCTAATGTTGAGTTAGATTGTCTAGTTACTCTGTGTGTGCTTTGTACTCAGTGTCTAGAATGGTGGTTCAGGGATTCTATCCCGAAGGGCTTGTGTGCTGGTCCGCCTACCTGGCCAATCACTGATTGGTGTCTAGGATTGGCATTTAGGGACCTAACACTCCCCTTACACCTGCCTGGCTGAGTCCCGAGTTACTACAGGCTAGCTTGCCACTCTGATTGGGCATCTAGTTTTGGCTCTAGGTCTAGTTAGCCCGTAGTCATTTCAGTCGAGTCTCATTTGGTGTGCTTGCTTGCGTCATCATGTCCACCCGGAATGGAGTACCCTACCAACCTGGTCAAACCCAACCTGATTTAGAGGCCATGGTTAGAGCTCTTACTGAAAGTATGAACAAATTAAGCCAGGATTTGACTGCTACTGTTACCCAGTGTAAAGAACAAGTCCATGAGAATTTTACCTAGCTTAGGGATCAAGTCCAAGTACTTGAGAAACGTAGACATCAAAATTGGATCCCTGATCCAAAATTTAATAGGCCCCAACCTCATCCATGCCAGGAGCCTAGGAGGACCTTATACCGTGATCCCGAGCAAAACCTTATGAAGCCTAACCATGATATCTATAGTGTGGATCGTGTCTATGAGAGGTCCTTACAATATTCTAGACCAGTCACTCAACAACCCAAGTCTTCTAGATCAAACCATTTAGATCCACACCCATGCCCAAGTAAGGTCTCTACTAGCTTGAAACCCAGTGTGACCCAGGTTCCTATATCGCAAGAATGTTTGTTTTGTGGAGAAAAAGGCCATAAATCTAGTCAGTGCCCATGCATAGGACTGGCTTGTGCACAACTATGTGGTAAGAATCCTAAGGATGACATTAATGAGGGAGAACCCAAGCCTACCAATGAGGAAGAAGGGTTAGGTATGACAAGCCCCGAATCAGATGACCCGATTACCACTGACCCGAAACCCATTGAATATGGCATCGAGGAAGTATATGATACTGGCTTGAGTTTAGTTGATGAATATGAGGGGGAAGAACTAGAAGAACGTGACATCGATACTATTGGTTCCTTGCCTGAGGAGACCTTGGAAAGCAACCAAGTGGTAGGACCTAGTTCAGAAATTCAAGAGATTTGTGAGAACAAGGTTCCTTTAGTCAAATACCCACAGGAAGAACTCATAGTGTTAGCCCGAGATATCAGTGCGTATCCTCTAATGACAGTCATTCCCCAAGTACCAATTGAAGATCTTTGCACTAAACTGTTTAAGTTTTCCCACCCTATGGTAGATCCTCTCCTTAGGATGACTGAATCAAGCCTCTTATAATTGGACCTTGTCCCATGCTCAGCCACTAAAGTCTCTCCCATAATCTCAGTTGACCATCCTTTTCTTGAGCGGATTGATTCACCCAGTCCTATAGAAGTTCTACTTATGACCCCAGATGCCTTCGTTCGCATGACTAACCTGCCCTTCTATAGAGTATACCTTTCCACACCCATAGGTCAAATTTCAAGTCTTGAGGTCATCATCCATAGGCCGTTCCATGAATCATTCTCTAATCCAGTTCTTGAGAAAGTGGATCATTATTTGCTTAGAGAACAAACCTTAACTATTGCAATCACATGTCCTAGGCTACTTCTCGAACCATCTCTTGATCCATTCCTAGGAGTAGCAAACTTTTCCTTTCGTAAGGATGACCAGTTGACACTCATAGATCACCATTCAAACCTTCAGGTCACCACCTTTAGTCAGCAGGTAATTCGAGACTCCACCTCATATTTTCTCCCTTTCTCTAGGACTTCCAATGCTTCTTACACCATCCAAGTATACTTTGTCGAAGTCTTTAGAGTGAACCACGTGTCAGAACCTATTAGGTTTGCCACCTACTTCTGGAAGACCTTATGGCACCTACTAGGCACCCATGATAAGTTTTCATGCTCTGCATGCCATCCTCCGACCCAAGGTCAAACCTAGAGAGCCATAGTTTGTTAGGTTTAGACCTAGGGTTCCTTTGGAATAAAGTCCATTCTTTAGGAATGCATCATCAGTCTAGTTTAGTTTTTCTTGACCCTTCACTAGGCTTTGACTCAAATTTTGGTTTGATTGAGAGCACCAGGAATTGGGATTTGTATTTTGTCCAGGGCTGAAATTGCATTCAATGTTTCGATCAATTGGTCTATAGGCAAGAGTCCCTTTGAAATTGTTCATGGATACAAGCCTCTCACACCACTTGATCTGATTTCACTATTAGCCCACACACACAAGTCTCTTGATGCACTTGCATAGCATGTAAAGGACTTGCATAAAGAAATTCATGCCAAAATAACTTTAAGTAATGAAACTTATAAGAAGTTGGCTGATTCTCAAAGATGAGTCAAAACTTTTGTTGAGAGAGACTATGTAATGATTAGGTTAAGGCCTGAGCGGTTTTTTCCTGGAACCGTTAGAAAGTTACATGCTAGAGGAGCTGGACCATTTAGAGTAGTGAAGAGAGTAGGATCCAATGCCTATATGGTCGAGTTGCCTCCAGAACTAGGCAATAGCTCTACTATCAACTTTACAGACCTAGTAGAGAACAGGGAGCCTGCTGTGATTCCCAGTGAGCCTTTTGAACCTAATCCTGTTATTGAGAGTGACCCCGATCCTGTGTGTCCACCAACAAACTGGCCTGTGAGGAAAGAGCATATTGAAAAGACCCTGGATGATCAGGTATCTCTACTCGTAATCGAGGATACCAAAGATACCTGGTCCGCTGGCAAGGAAGGCCAGACTCTGATGACTCTTGGATCTCCCAAGAAGAACTACAAGATTTGGATCCAGACCTCTTGGAGAGATACCAGAGCCAACTTGAGCCTTACTCGATAGGGTTGAGTTCCTCCAACCCTGGGAGAATTGGTGCGGGCACCAGACTCAGAAGACGACTTTAGGGATCCATCTGGATGTCTGATTGACATTGCCCGAAGAATTAGGGTTTTCTGGTTTTGTAATTAGGGTTGACTTGGTCAACTCAATTTTAGTCTTGAGTCTGTATTTTCCTACAATTTTAATTTTATTGAGTCATGTTGACTCAGTACAAGTCCTAGTAGTGGTCGAGGTCTTCTCCAGGTTGGTGCCATTTTTTTTAAATCAAGTCAAGGTCCAGAGTGCCCAATTTTCTCTCCCAGGCCCAAGCATGTGGGCGCCACACTCCCAGCCACATGCCAGAGTCCAGGAGGCGCCACATCTCCATCCAGTGTGCCTTGGTCCCCATACCACAAGAAAGCAGGTCCCTTCTTTCATGCGCCACTTGGGGGAGAAATCCATAAGGATACCTCAATCCAAGGAGGAGCCAACTTCTTTCCAGATAAACCCAAGCCAGGATGGCAAGAATTTTTCTTGAAGAGAGGATCAAGGAGGTGCCCCACAATGTTCCATAAAAATCCAAGTTATAAAAGGGAAGAGAGCATGTCTTGGGGAGAAAATCAAGGAGGCACCCAAAAGTTTCCTAAAGTGCCAAAGCCTTGAAAGGAAGAAGCCTAAACTTGTGGAGCAAGACTAGGAGGTGTCCAAAAGAGCCAAACCATGAAGGGAAAATCCTTGATTCATGGAGAGATACTAGGGACACCCCCATAACCTGCCATTTGGAGCTGATTTTTAAGTTTTCTTGGAGTTTTTGGGCTGCCCACTCATGGAAGGAGTCTTGGGAAGAGAATTTGATGCCTAAAGTGTGGGTTAGTCCTATTAGTCCCACATGGGAAGTGTATGAAATTTTATTTCTTTGTTATGTCTATATATTCAACTCTATATAACTTTTGAATTAAAATGATGAATGAAATCAATTTCTTTGTGAGCAACTTTGTGTTTCTCTCTTCAGCACTTGTATTCAAGTGTTGAGCTCCGTGAGGGAGTAAATCCGGGTTCCCTAGCAACCTTGAGGAGGTGTGAGATCTCCAACCCCAAAACCATAGCTTAGTCCACCCATCTCTACTCCACCACCACCAAACCCTAATTTTCCATCTACATCCAACGGCCCCTCTCTTCCACATAAAGGCCGGCCACTAGCATCCAGGTTCAGATCATCTGTTTCAACTACAGAGCAAGTTCAACGAAGAGTCATATCAGTATCAAGATCTCCGGAACTTCTACATCCAACAATCTTCATTAAGTCCTCAGGTCAGTGTCTTTCTTTGAGTTTCTGGTTCTTTTTTTTTTTGTTCTTCTTCTTCCAGATCCTGAGTTCGAGAAGAAAGCCAACCTTGTCATAGGACTACAATCCAAGGATCCATTGCGAAAATATCCCGTCTCCAAGGATCCTACAATCTGCTCGAGAGTGTCCTTCAATTGAAGCAACGAGAGATATCACAGTCAAGTATAAAACCTTCTCTTCTCTCTTCGTCTGTTTCTTAAAAGAGGAGTAAACTCTAGGTCTGGGGGTTTCTCAATCCCCAGCGATCCTACTTCTGAGTTACTCTGATAATCCACTCCTTTTAATTGTGCTTTCTGTCATTTCTTAGTTTCTTTCAACATTAGTTTATCTTTCCTTTGAGTTTTCTGAAAATAAATAAATAAAAAAAATACATTAATTTTAATTTGCTTCCACATTCCATATTTTTGTTCTGCTTCAATTTTGATATCAGAGCTTTCATTCTGCATCATAATCTTCTTCCCATTATGAGTAAATGAGCATGAATTAGAGCGACCATAGAGTATAACGTCATGATCGTATAACCATGGTTGTCTTAAAATGATACTGCTAATACCCATTCGAAGAACATCGCACCGAACTTTCTCTTGGTAAGACTGGAACTGGATGGTAACTATGCATCTAGACTTGATGGGAATAGAGGTTGAGTCTATCCAGGATACCTTATATGGATTACAATGAGGTATAGTGGACAATCCTAGGTTTTTGACTGTGTTGATGGATATGGACATAGCTACCACTATCTAAGACGACCTTGCACACTTTCTCGCTTATCTTGATGAAAGTCTATAGGATACTAGTCCTACGCCATTCTTCTTGGTCTTTGGGTTGGGTGAGGATACACCTAACCACTCCTAAAAGATCATGATCTACCAAGGCTTCATCACCTTCATATTCCTCAGCCAAATTCTCATCTGCCTTGTATATTTCCTCTTCACACTCATCTTGGGGTTCTATGGCTTCCCCTTCTACTTCCCCTATGTGTAAGGCTCTAGTGGGACACTAACTTGCAAAGTGACATACTTTCTGGCATTTATACATGCATTGGGATTTGGGTTTCGAGGAACATCTGGTGCTTTACCCCTATCATCTCTACGGGTCACAGGTGTATTAGGATTGGGTTGGTTAATTCTAGACTGATTGGGTCCTATCTACTGATTAGGTGCACTAGTCCTAGGGACGTCGGGTCTATGATAAACTGGACTCCTATGAAATCTCTCAGCATCTCTAGCTATCTGATAGGCCAGTTCTAGATCATGGACTTCCCACATGAATAATTCCTTCTGGATTTCTTCCCTCAATCCAGCTCTAAATCTAGATAGGGTCACCGACTTAGATTCATCAACAATGCACATCATTACAAATTCATCAAATTTGGCAATATAATCTACGACACTCCTATTTTCTTGAGTAAGTCTTTGCCATTGATCTTGGAGTCTTTGGTGGTAGGACATAGGAAGGTATTTTTTTCTAAGCCTAAGTTTCATCGCTCTCCATGTTACTATAGGCACATCACCTCTTTGCCTAGCAAATCGCTTAACATTTTCCTAGTAGAGTCTAGCTTGTCTTACCGACTTCAGTTTTGCAAACTTACATTTTCTTTCCTCAGTCATGTCATACCAGTTGAAGTACTAGTCAATTTCTCCTTCCCAATCGATGTAAATTTTTGGATCTAAGATTCCATCAAATGTGGGTGCTACCAACCTAACATTTTTTATGGCTTGATCATCTTGGTCTAACTAAATTGAAGTGTGTCTCCTGTCATTTGGTTCATAAGTGGGCTCAAGATAGACTCTCCTTGGATTGGGTTCATGGGCTTGCTCATGATTAGGCCCCCTAGGATTTGGTTCACAGAAATGGTCTTGCTGAGGTCTCCTAGGGTTGGGCTCATGAAAAAGGTTTTGGCATGGAACTCTTCTAGGGTTGACTGGTGTTTCAAACTCAGGTTCAAGATCGGGTTCGGGATCATTCTGGACTTCATGGTTTCCCTCAGGAGTTCTAGTTTCTAATTGATCCAACCTAGTCGTGATGTGGGCTAACTGATCATTCATGCTCTGGTTGGTTTGGGCCACGTTCTGGTTCGTTTGGGTCAATTACTCAGTCAAGTTTATATTTAGTTGGGCCACTTGATCATCCAAGGCTTTAATCAGATTTCCAAGATTTTGGTCCATGGCTACACTAGATTGGGCTTGGGCTGGTGAATATGATATCCCTGCTCTAGTTGTCATGCATGCAAGTGGACTCAAACTCGGGCTAAGGTTTTCTAGACCTGTTAGCTCAAATAAACTGAGTTAGCTAGGTACAATCAAACCAACAACTACTCTTTTCTATTGGCCAGTCGGAGGTGGTTCTGTGGGAGGTTTCCCCAGCTCTCGCTAGGACCTAATTAAAAAAAACCACAAGAACCACTTAGGCTTAACAACTTAACCTCGATCCTTGACACTAGCTTCAAATAATAGGTGAAGAATTGGTTGCACAAGCTTGTCCCAATTGACTTGAACTAGACCTAGAGTCCCAAACTAGTCGCCTAATCAAGGTAGCAAACTAGATTGTATTAACTCTACACTTGGCCTGATGTCAGAACAAGGGGAGTGTGAGATCCCTTCTTTGGTCTACCTAGGCCCGGTGGAATTGGCCCGGTAGATGGATCAGCACCCAAGCCCTTAGTTCCAATCCTAGTCACCAAGTAATAGGGCACATACAAGACTAGTTGACATAATGACTTGACACTAACCAGGACTCGACCAATTGATGTCCCTAACCCACTAGGGCAATTAAGGTTCTACTCAATTTTAATTAGGGGATTGGGTTCAATGCACAATGAGGGTTGTTGTTCTTAGTCTAAGGACAGGTGATCAATCCTGCCCCCATGTTATATTGGTGCCCTTAATTGAGTTAAGATGAATGCACACAACCATGCTAAAAATTAACTCTATTGGAATTTTAGATAGAATAGTACTAAATCATAGCTCAAAAATTATAAATTTAACTAAAAATTCTAGAAAAATTATGGAAACCTCTTTCAATTACAATGGATCTAACAAAATAAGAATCACTAAATTTTGAGTTCTATGCTGAGAGAAACAATTCATTTATCAGACAATATATGTACAGATTCAAAAAATTCCAGCAAGTAAAAATAATTAAGAAATTAATCTATGCTAACAATGGTAATGACCAAGATAGGACAACCTTATACTATAAGGATTTAAAATGTATTTATGCAAACACTTAGCAGGCTATGCAAGATATTAAAAACTCTATGTGCAAAATTCCAGCAAACAATGAATTTCAGCATCTATGCAAATCCTACCCTAATCCAACCATGCTCTAATACCAAAATGATGCGGCATGAAAATGATTTCTATTGAGGATGAGTTAAAAGTTGAGCAATGAAAACCTAAACACAAGAACTAGCTTTCAATCTTAAGAGACTCAAGCAAGACCTAGAGAAAGATCTGGTAATTCTTTAACATATGTCGCAATAATAGCTAGATTGTCCTAAAAGAAGATTAAATCTAAGGCTAAAGGATTAAGAACCTAGAAGTTAACCTTCAATAAATCAGAAATTAAGAGATGAGGAAGGTTTTTTTACTAATGATGAGCTCTCTTTTTTTGAAGTGATAGACCCGTAGTAGCATTCGAATAAACCAATCCTTGATGAGAAGATGATCGTTCCGAGAAAATATGCTCCATCCATCCGTGATCCTCTGGCAAGACGACGAGCTCTTGAACTCTAGATTAAAGAGAACCCTGCAAGGAAAGAATTAGGAATGGAATTTTTGAAAAGATCAAAACACAAAGGAAGAGAAGAGGTCATAAGAATTGTTCTTCTTATGGAGGCTCGAAAAACTCTTGTTGGGGATGATGAGATCCATGGAAGGATGTCTCCTTGATGTCTTCTTCTTGGAAATGGAATTGATACTTGAAACTAGATGGAAGTTGTACGCCCAAAGAAGAAATGCTTCTCAAACTTCAAACAAGAACTTTATCTAAAGCTATAAGAGAACATCACAAACACTCGAGTAATGGCAAGACAAAGACCTTCTTCTTCATTTCATTTCATCAAAAAAATTCTCCCCTATAATGGGACGTTGGACCTCCTTTTATAAGCTACCAAGCCCTTTGTTTAAAATTTAAAAGAGAGGAAAGATACATGGGATGGTTGGAGAGATAGGAGGGGGAGTGGTTACATAAGGTGGAGGTTTAGTTTGGCCGCCCAATTTTGAATTTGACTCCTTCTTGGTCGCCCACTTCAATGGGTGAGGTGGCACATGTGGTGGCAATCCCATTAGGTGGCGTTGGGGTGGCACATGAGGTGGCAATCCCATTAGGTGGCATTGCTTGATGATGTGGATGATTATATGGCATCCACTAAGCCTGGTGAAGTGTCATGATGATGTGGCAATCCCATGAGAAGTTGAGAGGTAGTTACTTGGTAGTTATTTGATGGTAGTTGACTGTTAGTTACCGTGGTAGTTGACTGGTAGTTCCCCTGGTAGTTGTCTTGCTTGTATCATTCTAACCAACTAAAACAAGATAAGATTGTTCTGCAAGTCGGGGTTGGATGTGCTGCATCAGGAATCGATCCATAGTGAGTGAAGACCGTTGTCGGTGTCCGCACCACCTAGTAAACTTAAACTTAACTTGACATCTCATAAATTAATTAAAAATCTTTTTATTTTTTGATTGTTTTATATTGCATCAGGACCATTGATTGTTCATCATCTATTAATCTAATCTTAAGGGCAATCTATATAACATCAGGGCAGGAGGTCATAACCTGTCCTGGGCCCAAAATAACCACCCAGCATTTCCACTGAAGCCTTGATTAAAATTGATTAGACCTAATTTGCCCTCGTAGACTAGGAGACATCAACAGGTTGGGTCCGAGCTGTGTGGTCCAACTAGTCATTTAGCCTCTCAGCTATTACTGAAAGATGGTGTCTAAGGCTGGGGGTCCAGAGTCAAACCACCTAAGTGGTGTTGTGGTTTTTAATTGGGTCCCTGCGAAAGCAGGGGGGCCTCCCACACTCCCATCCACTACTTGGCCAGTGGAAGGATTAGCTATTGGGTTTGGTGTATGTAGAGCTTACCCACCCAGTTTCTGGCTCTAGGTCTAGGAAACCCTAGATTATACTAGCCTTTTCTTTCTTTTTTGCATGCTTGGTTGCATCATTTTATTTTGATTGTTTGATTTGTTGCATGACCACAAGATTAGGAATCCAATACCAGTAGACTTAATCCACCCCAACTAGTGTGACCATGAAGTCCAACCCTAGGAGAGACCAATACTCTAATCCATATAGGGAGCCCAACCTTAGGAGAACCCCATACCATGACCCATACTTGGAGCCCAACCTTAGGAGAACCCAATACTCTGATCCTTACCAGAAGTCCAAATATAGAAAGCCCAATTATTAAGTACCCACCTTCAGTGGCACCTCAAATCCCGAGGATTACATAGACTGGGAAAAGACATGGAACAATATTTTGAATGGTATGGCTTGAGTGATGAGAAAAAGTGTCAATTTGTCCAGCTCAGGCTAACCGATCAAGCTAGATTATACTGGGACCAAGTAGAAAGACTCAATAATCAGATAGGCAACCTACCCATTACCACCTGGGAAGCCATGAAGTTAAAGCTTAGGGCTAAGTATGTTCTCCTATACTATCGATAGTGCCTTCTAGACCAATGGAATAGGTTATATCAAGGAAATAGGTCTGTGTCGGAGTATATAGCTCAATTTGAAGAATGTGCCCTTAGGTGATGCCTAGATGAACCCGAATCAGTGACCTTATCCAGGTTTGAGACTGGCCTTCGTGAAGACATCCAGTGGGAACTATCTCATTGGCAAATTCAGAACTTAGAGGAATCCTATAACATAACTTTGGAATTCGAGTTAACCCTTAGGACTGAACCCATAACCTATGAACCCATAACCCTTAGTCAGCCTGAACCCCAAAGGATCAGCACCCCAGACCCTAGCCAGTTTTTCTTTAGCCAAACCCCTCCTACTACCCCATTGGTTTACCAAGATGACCTAGAAGAAGAAATATATGAAGCCGATCCAAGTTTGGTAGAGGTGTATGAGGATAATGAGTCCATTGAAGATTTAGAAGAAGAGATACCTATAGGTGACCTAGAGGTAGGAGTCAACCAAGAATTAGATGACCTAGTGGAAACACAATTGGAAGTCAACCCAGTGTTTGTTGATCCAGTAGAAACCCAGGTAGAAACCAATCCAATGTTAGTTGATCCAGTAGAAACCAATCAAATGTTAGTTGATCCAGTAGAAACCCATGTAGAAACCAATCCAGAGCAACTTGAATCAATAGATACCTGGGTAGAACACCATCCAGTATTAGTTGACCATACCTAAGTAGTATCCAATCTAGATTTTGCTAACCTTGACCATAATCAGTTAGTGGCCAACCTAGAATTAGATAACCTAAATCACACCCAAGCTACAATTGAAGAGCAATTAGAGGAGACTTTGGAAGAGGATCAAATTATAGAGCCTAGTCCTAAATTTCCTGAGCCAAAAGAGTTTATTGAGGACTTGGCTTATCTCACCCAGTACTCTCAAGATGAAGTCACTTCCTTGATCCCAATTGAAAATCTTTTTTCTAAAATTAGTGACCCATTCTTCCAAAAGACAGACCCAGTAGATAGACATGAACTCCTTAAGGTCAATCTTTTTAGTTTAGGATTAATCCCTGACACCCCTTCTTATATCCTAGTCTATCCAATCAATCCTGGATGGAAGGAGGTGTTCGGGCGAGATCTTCGAGGAGAGGTGGTATGGAGAAGAGGCCGATGTCGGGGATGCCCATAACTGCTACGGTGAGCCCGAGGAGCAAGGAGGTGAACCGAGCTCGGGGACGACCGCATGAGGGTGGTCGGGTGATGGTGGACCAGGAGGATGGTGAGCCTGGGGCTGTCTTCGTTGATGGCGGAACAGTGGCTTCATGGAATAGGGGAGCTGGGCGTCGGGGCGATCCGGAGGGTGGAGGTCCGATAGAGCTTTGGTCGTTGACGGGGTCGGGCTAAGGTAGATGCCAGGAAGGGCGCTAAATGCTCGGGGACATCCAGGATTGAGGACATTCTTGAAAACTATAGGATGTGGTGTATGATCAAATAAAGGACCTGAATCAAGATGATGGAAACCAAGATTATAAAATCCTAGTTCTCGGATAAGGAAAGATGTATGTAATTGTGGAGAAACAATAACAGGTGTATCAATAATAGGTGTATCAACTGAAGAAATAATAGGTGTGTGTATAAGAATGGTAGAATGACAGTTGGTCTAGAAGGAGGTGTGGATAGGATAGGAGTCTGGATGGATGAACTCAATGGATAATGAATGGGACTCCTAGGAGCATCAATTGCTATCTCCAGCACTGGCTCTGTCATCGCATTTAGAAAGTCAAACTCATCAGAGTCAGTCACATCATCATCATCATCCATGACTGGTCCATGAGCAGCTGGAACTGGAGCAGAATCAACTAGACCTGAAGCATCGGGAACACTCCCAGAAGAGGGTCTACTCAAAGCAAATAGAATGGCGGAGATCCTATCTCTCAAACCTCGATGGCTTTCTCAAGTCTCCATAATAAAACTATCGACTGGCTAATGAATGATCATAATCTCTATCTCAATGCGAGCGACTCTGTCCTCAAGACTCTGAGAAGCTCCTGGAATATCTGATCGTGTAGGCTCGGGCTGAGGAGTAGGCTCTGGCTATGTTGAAGGCTTGGGCTGAATATCAAGCATGTCAATGTGTGTCTCTGAAGGTCCTGCCTCACCTGAAAATATGTGCTCCTCCTTTGCTGTATCAACATCTTTGTCAGTAGCCTAACCAGATACTTATCATCTCTATTTCCCTCTGACTAGCTAAAACCCTACTGGTGAAGAGATCTAATGTCATAGACATCAATGTGCAGTAACATTCAATAGGGCTTATAATCCATAACAACACTGTAAGCTCTGAAGAGCAAAGTCAAGCCCATCCTGTGGGGAAAACACAGTCTCTAACTCATAGATGCCTCCATCATCTGATGTACCACAAGTACTGGTAGGCGAACAGGAATATGCTGAACCAGAGACACCATCACTAGTAGAGCTCTCTCTGTGATGAAGTCAAAATGGCCAGTCTTCGGTAGAAGGATCCAGGCAACAATGTGATGCAGCAACCTCATCTTAGCTAAAAGTCTGGATGCAACAACAGTGGCTTCCTCAAGCAGGTCATCTGACTCAAAAATACATCAGAGACCACTGAACCTATCTACTCTGCTATCAACACAGATCCTCTCATAGGTATGTCCCACACTCTGCTCAGAATCTCTGCTGTCACTGGGACATCTCTGCCATGGACCTGTGCGACCCATCCATCACTACCTCGGGCTAAAGATCCATAGAACTCTCGTATCAATCCCGGGTAAAATCTTTCTATTAAAGAGCATAATGGAACCAAACTAGCATCCCCGAGCCACTTGCCTATCCAAAAATGCTGCTGGTCGATGAACACGAAGTCCACATGGCATCCTCTGATGATGGTCTTCATACCCATCTAACTAGCTGCAGGAGAAAGAGATCGAGTAGGGCCATCTGGTGCACTGGCTTCATGTCTGGCCTTAGTTTTTCTTTCTTCTTCTTGATTAGATAGTCGAGAATGATGGACAACTTGCTTCCTTGGTCCCATTCCATAAAATCAAGGATTGAACTATAAGAGGAGAGGAGATCTAGGGTTTTAACGGTCCAAAAGCAAAATAGAAGAGGAAAAATGCCAAAGACCGAATCAAAAACCATCTCAAATGTGAATTTGAGAGGGTTGGAGTTGAAAATTGGAGGAAAGAAGCGAATAGAATGGTGTTAGGGCATGTGTTGGCTCAACTTGGAAGAAAAAATATCACAAAAATACCTTATTTCGGGTTTTTATCTCGATCTGTCATCGTTCAAGTGTCGACTAATGACATAGGGCCGAGTGTCGACATTTCGACTTAAAACTGAAGAAAAATAGAAAATGAAGTAGTGATCAGAATCAATAGACTTGTAGAGAAATTCAAGGAAATTAAATATGATTGTTATCAAAATTGATCTTTCATGGGTCAAAGATTAGAATTTTTCAATCGAAAGGATTGATGACCCCAAGCACTCTTCTAATCATACTAAAATGATCTTCTTGGAGAGGCTTAGTCAGTATATCGGCTAATTGCAATTCAGTAGAAATAAATTGAAGCACAATATCTTTATTTTCAACATGATTGCAAATAAAATGATGTCTAATTTCAATATACTTGCTTCTAGAATGTTGAATAGGATTTTTAGTCAAGCAAATTGCACTAGTATTATCATATTTTATAGGTGTCTTAGTTAATTTGATTCCAAAATGATGGAGACTGAGAGCCTATTTTATTTTATTTGAGTCCTTTAGTCATGTGTCACTTTAGTCAAAGTGAGCCAATTGAGTCCTGTAATAAAGTGAGACAATTAAGTCAGTTGAGTCCACTTAGTAAGGTCCAGTCTTTTAGTCCAGACAAGTCCAGTTGAGTCATTCAAGTCAAGAGGAGAGTCATCAGTAGCCAGGAGATTCACCAGGCCCCCCAACCAGAGCTGGCCTTCAGGCACCCGGGCCCTTTCATGCTGCCAAGCCCGAAAGAGAGAGCTCCAGCCCAAGATAGGCCCACTGTTGACTGGTCCACCAGAATTTCTTGGCACACAAGTCAGGGTTTCTTAGCCCTCATGTAATGTACCCTAGGATGAATCTATAAATACCCCACCCCATCTTGTATTTTTTTCATGAATAATGAATGAATATTACTTTAGTTATGTGTGAACTTTTCAGGATTTCTGTGTGATCCCTATGGCATCTGTGTGAGCCCTTTGCTGTGTGCTTGTCCTTTACAGGGAATCTGTGTGAACCCCAATTATCCTTCGCTCACTTCTTTCATCTTCTCAGATAAACCCTAATCCCCTGGTGACTTCTATGCTAGCCAGCGATTCATCCTCGATCTCTGTCCTACATCACAAAATCTTCAAGTCATTGCTTAATCCATTAAATTTTCGCACAACTTCCTGCTGTAATATACTCAGCCTCAGTTGTGGATAGTGCAATTGAAGTTTGTTTCTTGCTAAACTAGGAGATTAAGTTAACTCCAAGAAATTAGCAAGTTCCACTAGTACTTTTTCTATCAAGTTTACACCCAGCAAAATCAGCATCAGAAAATCTAATTAAATCATCAGATGAGTCTCTAGAATACCACAAACCAAAATCAATTATACCAGATAAGTGTCTAATAATGTGCTTAACAGCCAACAAATGAGACTCTTAGGATCAGACTGATATCTAGCACACATGCATACACTGAACATTATATCTGGTCTACTGGCAATCAAGTATAATAAAGAGCCAATCATATCTCTATATAATTTTTGATCAACAGATTTACCATGCTCATCTTTATCAAGTTTATAAGAGGGGCTCATAGGTGTACCTATTGACTTAATAGTCTCCATCCTAAACTTCTTTAAGATTTCTCTTGTATACCTAGGTTGGTTGATGAAGATTCCATCTTTGGTTTACTTTATTTGGAGTTCGAGAAAGAAATTGAGTTCTCCCATCATGCTCATTTCGAACTCACCATGCATAAGCTTAGAAAACTCTTAACAAAGAATTTCATTAGTAGCACCGAAAATAATATCATCAACATAGATTTGTACTACTAATAAGTCATCATTTTTCTTCTTTAGAAATAAGGTAGTATCAACATGGCCTCTAGAGAATTCATTTTCAATCAAAAACTTATGAGTCTTTCATACCATGCTCGGGGTGGTTTCATTAAACCATAAAGTACTTTATGTAATTTATAAACATAATCAGGATTTGCATGATTTTCAAAACCAGGTAGTTATTTTACAAAAACTTCTTCTGCTATATAACCATTTAGAAAAGCACTTTTAACATCCATTTGAAAAAGTTTGAAATTCATAAAATAGGCAAATGCTAATAGTAGTCTAATTGCCTCGAGTCTAGCAACAGGATTAAAGGTTTCACCAAAATTAATTCTTTCCTTTCGATTGTAGCCTTTGGCAACTAGCATAGCTTTATTTCTAGTTACAATTCCATTTTCATCTAATTTATTCCTAAACACCCATTTTGTGCCAATAATAGAAACATTTGATGGTCTTTCTATTAATGTCCAAATATTATTTCTATCAAACTGAATTAGTTCATCTTGTATAGCATTTATCCAGTTAGGATCTTTTTCAGCATCTTCAAAATATTTAGGCTCTATTGAAGAAACAAAAGCAATATAATCACATTCATTTCTAATTAAGGATCGAGTTCTTACCCCTTTAGATGGATCACCTAGGATTAATTCCTTAGGATGTCCATGAGCATACCTCCACTCCTTTGGTAGATTTTGATGCTTTGGTATGGATTGTATGGCTTTTTCTCTTTCACATTTATCTTGATCTTCTTCACTTTGTTGTGAGGTTGATCTTCCAATGTTAGCTTCTTTAGCTTTTCAGCACCTGCACATGCATCAGATGTATCCTTTTTTCTAGAGGATTTGTTAGTAGACTCTTCAAAAATTACATGTACAGACTCCTCTACAACTAGGGTTCTTTTGTTAAAAACTCTGTATGCCCTACTTGATATAAAATATACTAGAAAGATACCTTCATTAGACTTGGCATCAAATTTTCCAAGATTGTCTTTACCATTATTCAAAGAGAAATATTGATAAACAAAAACTCGAAAATATTTTAAAGTTGGTTTTCTTTGATTCCAAAGTTCATAAGTAGTTTTCTTTAGAAATAGGGTAGATTAAAATGTGATTTAAAATATAACAAGCAGTGTTAATTGCTTCAGTCCAAAAGTATCTTGGCAAATTATTTTTGCAAAGCATAGTGCATGTCATTTCTTCTAAAGTACGATTTTTTCTTTCTACCACCCCATTTTGCTAAGGTGTCCTAGGTGTAGGAAAATTATGTTCAATACCTTTCTCATTACAAAATTTTCAAAATTTTGATTTTCAAATACAGAACCATAATCACTACGTATGCAAATAACTGAAATACCTTTTTTATTAGAAACTTTTTAATAAAACATCACAAATACTGAAAAAGATTTATCTTTATGAGCAAGAAAGAATACCCATGTAAATCTTGAAAAATCATCCACTATAATCAATCCATATCTCTTCCCTCCTAGACTGGATGTTCTAGTTGGTTCAAAGAGATCCATATGGAGTAGTTCTCTAAAATGGATCACTTCTAACTATTTTCAAGCTTATATTCTTTAGAATTTTTATTTAGTTAAGTTGGAAAGAGTTTTAAGTCTTGAAGAATTGCTGGAAGAATTCTGGAGAAAAGTTGAAGCTTCACTAAAAAACTCATCCAAGCTGACTCGAGTAGAGAGAGCCGACTCTAGTTCATGGCATGCATGAAGGATTCTGACATGCAAAAATCTGAGCCGACTCAAAGGAACCCGAGCCAACTCATCCAGAGTACCATTTTCTGAATCAGACAGGCAAGCTGACCCAAAGGAAGTATGAGTTGACTCATCCATTCAGTTAGACATCCGAGTCGACTATTCAGAGATCCGAGCCGACTCTCCAAAGTCCATGAAAAATTAGTTCTAAGAGAACATCCAGGCGAGCCGACTCTAATTAGAAGAGTCGACTCTTCTAGAGTACAGTTTTGAAGACCTGTGAATCTGAGCTAACTCGAATTAAGGCGAGCCGACTCATCTAGAGTAAGGAATCAAGAACACTATGAAACCGAGTTGACCCGATTGAGGCGAGACGACTTGACCAGAACTTCTCTAAGATTCCATGTGGTGGGGACACCAAGACCAAGACCAAGCCTCAAGAACCCACCGTCGAGCCAACTCAAGACAGTCAAACTGAATCCCAGGTGTCAGGAAATTTCCAATTTTATTTTGCTTCAAATTTTGTAATATATATATATATATGAAAAAGAAAAAAAATCCCGTGGAATATATGGAAGTCGTGGCAGCAACAATCTTTGTAGCCACATTCTTGATTAGTTAGGATCCTGTAACTAATCATTGGATTAGTTAACACTTAAGCCAGATTTAGGTGGTTCTAGAAATTCGTTCGACGCCTATAAATGATGGCTCGATCTTTGTACAAAGCATGAAAAATTAAAATGAAAATTAATGTTCTCCTTCTTCTTCTCCAATTGCCTTCGTTGCCGAGGTAACGTCGACGAGTGCGAGGCCCGGTCTAAGCCTTCGTCATGATTATGACGTCGAGAGGTGCGAGGCCTCACCTATCATCATCGTCCCACTACCCTCCCATCCACCTAACTCCAACAACTGATGCTCCCTTCCACGACCGCCTCAATCTACTCAAAAACTCCCCTACTCCAAAGCTCCACCATCCTTCTCCAAAATATCCATCATCTTTCCAAGCCCACTGTTACCCCACCACCGAGAAGAAATTGCTGCACTCATCGCCTGAGACGCCAAAGCTTCCCTTCTGGCCTTCCTAACACCAGGCCCGCACTCCTCCGGCCCGTCCATCACCGAACATCCCTCCATCTGTCCACCCATCGCTAGACACTCCCTCCTTCCGCTCCTCCGTCAACCTCTTCACCCCCCTCACGGTCTTTCCGAAGCTCAAATCCAAGCCCATCACCCAAACCTCCAGCCCCGGTCACCTGCCATCCGGAGAAGCCAACCTCCCTCCTTCCACACCTCCGCCTGACATACCTTCTCTGGTCTACGTCGCCGAATCCCACTCTTCCAGCCCGCGATGCCATCCTCAGCTTCAGATCTCCATCCCTCGGAGCTTGACCCATGGCCAACTTACCACCCCTACTCAGACATCCTCATCACCGGACTGCCCTCCTCCGGCCCATCCATCACTAAATAGCCCTGCACCAGTCCTCCATTGCCAGACCCTCCTTCCAATCTTCCATCACCGACCACCCACCTCCGATCCTTTTGGCCCGGCTCATCTTCCCATTCCTCGCTTCCGGACGTCCCGTGCAATCGACACCACTTCTGACGCCTGCTGCCGTCCTACCATCGAAGGCCAACTTCCCCTCCTTGGAGAATGAAACCATCGCTTCCCTCCAGGATCGTCCGATGGCACCTTCTCCGGCTCATAAGCTGCGAAGCCTCTGCCCAGCCTCCCAGCTCCCCTGTACCACGAAGCCACTGTTCCTTCATCAAAGAAGGCAGCCCCAGGCTCGCCTCATCGGACACCCTCTTCCGGTCCTCTCAATGCTGATCTCCCTTCTCCATTCCGCCCCGATGCCGTCTTCACCGCCAAGCCACTGCCCCATGATGCTTCCATCCGGTGCAAAGCTCCTATTCCAAGAAGCGGGCAAGAAGAATCTTGAAGTTGTTATTGAGAGAATACAAGAATAGCTATTCCGGCTATTCCTTCTATTCCACACTTATTCCATATTTATTCTAGATTGGAATAGGCCCTGTTTACTTTAATTTGGGTTGTGTTTTTGGCTTTGCTTGTCTCACTTGGACTAATCTGGGGTCAATTGTTTTAGGTCCTTTCTGGTACAGACTAGTTTGCCACCTTGACTTAGGTAACTGGTTGAGATTCTAGGTCTAGTAAACCGTAGACAATTTTGCCTGCTTGAATTATGTCCGCTAGAGTAGGAGTCTCATATCAGCTCGACTCATCCATGGATAACCTGCAAGAAGCCTTGTTAAAAACCATATCAGAATACTTTGTCCAAATGTCTGCTCAACTGTCTACCCAATTAACTAGGTTAAACCAATGTGAGGAACCACTTGTTTCCACGGAGATAACCACTAGGACACCATATGAGCATAAACCTGAGACTTCATTTTCTCCAATGACGAAATCAGAGGAAAGACCCATTTGGTGCACCGAACCTTATGTAATTGGGATCCAGGGCAGGTCCGGATATTTTTCCATTTTTGTCTTATTTTCTTAGATTTTTTTTATTTTTCCGATTCCGGCTATTCCACCTATTCCTGCTATTCCACCTTTATTCCAATCTTATTCCAGATCTATTCCTACACTATTCCATCTTCTCTTGTGAATTTTTTTTAACGCCCAAACCCTAGCCTCTGCACCCTTCAGCCCCAGATCCGGGTCGCCCAACCCTCGACCGCCCCCGCCAGACCGCCACCGACGTTCGCCGGCCCCCGCCCTCACCGTAGAAGCCGCCGCCACCGCCCAATCACCGTGGAAAGACAAACGAACACGGAGGCGTCTGCTCGCCGTGGCCCACGGCCGCCGCTGCCGCAGCCATTGCTAGCTTGCTACCGCCGCCATTCCCGCCGCCCGCCGGCCCTCGCCCGGCCATCGGTGGGGTCCACCGCCACCCACACCTATGGGAAGACGAACGGACATAGGAGGCGTCTATTTGCCCGCGTGCGGCCGTGTGACGCCGCCGTCCACCGCTTGATGCCGCCACCGTCGCCCGCTTGTCCGCCGGCCACCTTCCCGCCATCCACAGCCTCCCCCGCCATCCACTGGCCGCGCCGGCACCCAGGAGGTCTCCCACGGCCATGGGAGACCAAATGGCATGCTGGGCATCCCATGCCATTCCCTGTGCCACCTCGCCTGCAGCCCGCCGCGAGCCGACCACCGCTTGCCGTCCGTCGGCCCCCTTCCCAGTCACCGGCCATATGCTCCGTCGTGCAATCCATCCTCCGCACGGCCGTGTGAGGAGTTTGCATGGATTTCAGAGCAACCCAAATTTCAGAGCAGCATGCTTTATGGAGCAGATCATCAAGCCGACATGCTTCTTAGAGTATATCAGCACTACTTATGATGCAACATGAATTTTGATGTAATTTATTTTCTTTTTTTAGTTTTCTTAGAGGCGAAGAAACTGATGGTTTTGGTTTTTCTATATAAAGGCCCCCTCTCCCCCTGTAAGAGAGAGAGATATTTGATATAGATTTTTGGGTTGGTTCCAGTTCTGGTTCTGGGCTGAGACCCATTTTCCTTCGTTCCCTGCTGTGTGCATTATGGGTTCGATGAGGGGTGTGAGGCATTCCCTGTTGTGTGCATTATGGGTTCGATGAGCACCCTAGTTATCCCCTATCTCGTCTTCTTTATCCCCTCGTGTCCTTCGAGAGTCAACCTAGCGCATTTATGTGAGAGCCCTGCTGTGTGCATAATGGGTTCGATGAGGGGTGTAAGGCATTCCCTGCTGTGTGCATTATGGGTTCAATGAGCACCCTAGTTATCCCCTATCTCGTCTTCTTTATCCCCTCATGTCCTTCGAGAGTCATCCTAGCGCATCTATGTGAGAGCCCTGCTGTGTGCATTATGGGTTCGATGAGAGCTCAGGGTAGCTGGTGCTGTGACCCCTTCGGGAGGGTAGCTTTATGCTTAGGGTAGCTGGTGCTGTGATCCCTTGGGAGGGTAGCTTTAGGCTTTGACCCCTGACTTTCTGTGTGTGTCCCCCGCTAGTGTGAGTCTCAGGGCCATGAGTTCCATTTCCCGGTTCCCCATCTCCATCCTTCCTTTGCCACATCCACCCAGAAAATTGAAAACAAAAGAGATCAGATGTCTTAGGATTTTAGAGTCAGTATGCCCTAGTCACGGGAGGCTTCTTAGCCCTCCCAAGGTCCTAGTTTGTTTAGTTGTTTTTCTGTTTTCCAAATAACCAGGTTACATCGATTTTTCATCCCGCATCATTATGGCCCCACTTTTAATGGAAGCCTAGTCCCCGAGGTATATATCGATTGGGAAGAACAAATGGATTAGTACTTTGAGTGCACTAACATATCAGAATTATGATAGCTTAGGTTGGCCAAAACCAAGTTCACCTAACATGCTAGGTCGCATTGGTATGTTATTGAGCATGAATGTTGTCACAAAGGAGAGGAAATAAGTACGTGGAGAGACATGAGAAGTAAGTTGAGAGATAGGTACCTAGGTAGATTCTATGAACAAAGACTCTTAGATCGATGGTACCAACTAAGACAGGAAGATAGGCCAGTGTCTAAATATATCAAACAATTCGAGGAGTTTGTCAAGAGATGTAACACCATTGAATCTAAGTCGAGACCATAGCTAGGTTTCAAGATGGTCTACGTAGGGATATCCAGCGGGAACTTCTCCATTGGAAGATTTATAGCCTGGAAGAAGCCTATGACACTGCTAGGAGATTTGAGTCATATCAAAGAAAATTCATGAACAACCAAGTTAAGTCTAGCAGGATTAATACCTTTGAACCCAAACCCAACCCTAGTCAAGTTTCCTTAGACCAACCAACTTCTACTGTCTCATTAATTCATATGAATGATAGGAACAAGAACCTTGAAGTACAAATTGAGTGCACTAATATTCAAGACTTAGGGTATCCCCAGATTGAAGAGCTAGGGAAGGAAGAGGACAAGTCTGAGCCCATTGAGAAAATGTATGAGGCTGACGTGAGTTTATTAGATGAGTATGAAGGAGAAGATTTAAACTCTAGTACCGTACTTGAGGAAGTCCATGTAGATGAGTATGAAGGAGAAGATTTAAACTCTAGTACCATACTTGAGGAACTCCATGTAGATGAGTATGAAGGAGAAGATTTAAACTCTAGTACCATACCTGAGGAAGTCCATGTGGAAGATAAGATTGTTGAACCTAGTCCGGAAACACCAGAGCAACAAGAAATTAGTGAGGACCTGGTTCCCGTAAATCAATGCCCTTAGGAAGAACCTACTTTTTTAGCCTCCATCCAAGACCTAATTCAACCCCCTTGTAAAGAGCTCATTCCTGCTGATGACCTTTTTCTGGAACCAACTAAGCCTTCCTTGCATGAAAAATCTACACTAACTTTGACCAAATTCTCTATTCATCAATTTTATCTTTTGACACCCATAGCTTAATATTCTAATCATATGGTCTCCGCAAGTCACCAAGATCTGCTCCCTGAGCCCAATAAATTGTCAGAAAATTTTGATTTTCTGTCACAACCTAAGGCTTCCAATGCTTCCCAAACTTGCAAACTACACTATGTTGAGATTTTTCAGTTGCACCACTTCTTTGAGTATGTTAGGTTTGCGACTTACTTTTGGAAGATCTTATGGCATTTGTTAGGTATCCATTATAAATTCTCAAGTGCACACTGGACCAGGATCAAACCTAGAATGTTTATAATCTGTTAGGTTTAGCCCCTAGAGAGTCCAATATAATTTTTCCCTCATAGGACTGCATCGTTGAGTCTGCATTTTGTAGCATATTTTTTGCATTAAGTATAAATTTTAAAATAATTTGGCTGATTCTCGAAAGAGAGTCCTTTCGAGATTGTTCATGGGTACCAACCCAATAAACCACTTGATCTGATTCCCCGGCCATTGCATGCTAGAGTGTCCAAATCAGTCGAATCTTTTACACAGCATGTTAGAAATTTGCATAAGGTGATCACCCTATGAAATCAAAATGAGTAACGATGCTTATAAAAGACAAGCTGATTTCAAAGAATTATCTGTAGGGGATTTTGTCATGATAAGACTCAGTCCTGAATGGTTTCTTCCTAGAACTGTCAAGGAACTGCATTCCCAAAGTACTAGACCCTATAAAATTATTAAGAAAATTTGACCCAATGCCTATGTGCTCGAATTACCCCAGTTTAGGCATAAGCTCTGCTTTCAATGCTTCTGATCTAACTGAGTACACGGAACCGACAATAATTCCTAGTGAGGCATTCGGGCTTGACCCTTTACATGAGAGAGAGCCTACCGTGTAGTGTCCACAAAAATGGCCTGACTAAATAGAGAAGATCGAGCAAATCCTGGATGATCAAGCTGACAGTACTCAACGAAATGGCTATCAGCGCTACTTGGTAAAATGGCAAGGTCATCCTAAATCAAAGGACTCATGGATTACCAGAGAGGACCTACAACGCATTGATCTGGATCTCTTGGAAGAGTATCAAAGCCAAATAGATCCTTACTCATCGGGGTTGAGTTCCTCCCACCCGAGGAGAAATGGTGGGGACACCAAGACCAAGACCAAGCCTCAAGAACCCATCTGGATCATAGAACAAGGAGAATAGGATCTGCACTATCGAGCCGACCCGAGACTGCCGAGCCAACTTAAGACAGTCAAACTGAACCCCAGGTGTCAGGAAATTTCCAAATTTATTTTGCTTCAAATTTTGTAATTATATATATATATATATAAAGGAAAAAAAATCCTGTGGAATATATGGAAGTCGTGGCCTCAACAAACTTTGCAGCCATTTCTTGATTAGTTAGGATCCTGTAACTAATACTTGGATTAGTTAAAAATTAAGCCAGTTTTAGGTGGTTCTGGAAATCTGTTCGATGCCTATAAATGATGGCTCGATCATTGTACAGAGCATGATAAATTACAATGAAAATTACTATTCTCCTTCTTCTTCTCTAATTGCCTTCGTTGCAAAGGTAACATCGATGGGTACGAGGCCCGGTCTGAGCCTTCATCACGACTGCGATGTCGAGAGGTGCGAGGCCACACCTATCGTCATCATCCCACTGCCCTCCCTTCCACCTGACTCCATCAACTACTTCTCCCTTCCTCGACCGCCTCCATCTACTCCAAAACTCCCTTACTCCAAAGCTCCGCCATCCTTCCCCAAAAGAGCCATCATCTATCCGAGCCCATTGTTACCCCACCACTGAGAAGAAATTGGTGCACCCGTTGCCTGAGACACCAAAGCTTCCCTTCCGGCCTTCCCGATGCCAAGCCCGCCATCCTCCGGCCCATCCGTCACCGGACATCCCTCGGTCGGTCCACCCATCACCAGACCCTCCATCCTTCCGCTCCTCCGTTGACCTCTTCCCTCCCTCACGGTCTTTCCGAAGCTCAGATCCAAGCCCATCTTCCAAACCTCCCGCCCCGGTCATTTGCCGTCCGGAGAAGCCAACCTCCCTCCTTTCGCTCCTCCGCCCGACCTACCTTCTCTGGTCTACATCGCCGTATCCCCCTCCTCTAGCCCACGATGCCATCCTCAGCTCCATATCTCCATCCC
This sequence comes from Areca catechu, assembly GCA_021397845.1. NCBI lineage: Eukaryota > Viridiplantae > Streptophyta > Magnoliopsida > Arecales > Arecaceae > Areca > Areca catechu. The sequence goes on along the minus strand of CM038039.1, from coordinate 175,616,942 downwards.
TCAGAGCTTGACCCACGGCCAACTTACCTCCCCTGCTCCTAAGACATCCTCATCACCGGACTACCCTCCTCCAGCATGTCTGTCACTAAATAGCCCTGCACCGTTCCTCCATTGCCAGACCCTCCTTCCGGTCTTCCATCACCGACCGCCCACCTCCAGTCCTTTTGGCCCGGCTCATCTTCCCGTTCCTTGCTTCCGGACGTCCAGTGCATTCGGCCCCACTTCTGATGCCTACTGTCGTCCTACCACCGAAGGCCAACTTCCCCTCCTTGGAGAACAAAACCCTAGCTTCCCACCAGGATCATCCGGCTCATCACCCGCAAAGCCTCCGCCCAGCCTCCCAGCTCCCTTGTACCATGAAGCCACTGTTCCTCCATCAAAGAAGATAGCCCCAGGCTCGCATCATCGGACGCCCTCTTACGATCCTCCTAATGCCGATCTCCCTTCTCCGTTCCACCCCGACACCGTCTTCACCACCAAGCCACTGCCCCACGAAGCTTCCATCCGGTTCAAAGCTCCTATTCCAAGAAGCGTGCAAGAAGAATCGTGAAGTTGCTGTTGAGAGAAGACATGAATAGCTATTCTGGCTATTCCTTCTATTTCATACTTATTCCATATTTATTCTAGATTGGAATAGGCCCGTTGATCATCCAGGCCACATCTTTCAAGGATAAGTGAACTCATCATGCTAGAAATAGTTATTACTATTGTAGGGTTTATTTTTTGTTCCCTTACATTAGATCTGAAATTTTGAAATGCATGCATGTCCTTGATCAAGGGTTTCTCAATCTCTGAGTCCTGGTTCTTTATTATTTTATTGAGTCTAGCATGAGGGAATGCATGATTTGAAACCTATCCTATTTGAATCTATCTCTTATAAGCATCGAGATTCGTACGGATTCTTAGGGTAATTTTATCAGAGCATAGTTCCTCATCACTTTGCTATCAGAGCATTTTGTTCCTCATCATTTTCTGGTATCAGGGCGTTAGTTCTGCACCACCAAGCTGACTCTAGGGATCTGAGCTGACTCGAAGGTCAATTCCAGGCAAGCAACGGCTAGTTCCAAAACTTCTTTTTTGAATTTAAAAAGTACTCCAACGGTCAAATATCACATCCCAATGGTCTACAATGACTATATCCATCCAAGAATAGTACAACACTCTATAAATGAGGGATTTGGATAACTTTTGAAAATGCTATGCTTAGTTGAATATTAAATGAGCTTGTGAGCAAAAGAGCATAAAAGAGAGCATTAAAGTCAGTCTTCAAGACTTCACGAACTCTTAATCTGAAGCTTGAACCATATATTAAAGAAGTTGAAGAAGCCACTGAAGAGCATCAAAGTATAATTAAGAAGGCTTCTCTCGAGCTGCATCGGTAACCATCAGATAACATTAGTTTGTCATCTTGTTGCTTATTTTCTTTAACTCTTTTATGAGTTGTTGGGTTATTGGTGAGCCCGATTTAAGAACCAATAGGTTCTTGGTTAGCATGTGTAAAACCAAGTGTAGGTTCTTGGTTAGCCCGTGTAAAACCAAGTATAGGTTCTTGGTCATCCTGGTAAAACCAAGTGTTGGGTTCTTGGTGATCCTAGTCAAACAAACTGTTTGGTTTTTGGTGAGCCCGGTTGAAAACCAAGTTAGGTTTGGATTATGAGCCTGGTAAAATAATTTGACTATATTCTAATATAAAATATAGTGAAAATCTCAAGTGATTTTTTGGGTAGTGGATGTAGGAGCGAGGTTGCTCCGAACTACTCTAAATTTGCTGTGTTTGTATTCTACCTTTTTCTATTTGAATTTGCTTCTGCTTTTACTTATCTGAATCATAGCACTATCACACTTAAGAAAAATTAAAAGAGCACATATATGATTAATTTTTAAAATTCTCAATTCACCCCCCTTCTTGGAAAAGCCACCTGGGTAATAGGTATCAGAGTCACGGTTCTCCTTTCTTTAACATGCGTGGATGAAAATCAGATCTGAAAAATATTCAGATCAAATACATAAATTATGATTGTATCAAGTCTATGCTGAATATGAGATTGTTCTAGCATAGAATTATTTTGCTTTGAAAACTATTTCCAAAATTAAAATCATAATTTTCAGATCTGAAATTAAATTTAATAATTTGAAATTTAATTGATCAAAGGTTGCACAAAGTAACATAAGGTTGTCCTGCTATAGGGTGTGCACCCTATAGTGCAAAGGTTGTCCTACTTTGATGTATACCTGGTTTTCAGAAAGGATTTTCAAAAGGGTTTTGATTGATTTATGATTACATATGTGCTGTGTTATTAAGCATGTTTTAGATCTATTTAATTACATTAGATGTAGTTTAATTATATGATTTGACATGATGATGTATGTGATGCACCAAATTAGGGTTTAGATCTTAAATGTGATTCATGATCATAAGCCAAAAATATCGTGTGCACTTGAACCTATTTTAAATTTGATTTGATCAGAAAATTAAATAGGTGAATGAATGTTTGGGTTGAACAAATTAGGTCTAGTCACCTTCAAATTATTTTTAGATGATGTCCAGTCAGATCAATTCATCTAACTATGAATCAATAAGTTAAGACCTAATTTGTCTCAGTAATGAGCCCAGATCACTAGATTGACCTAATTGAATCTTATAAATCAATTGGTGTCTAAGGAAGGTTTTGATCATGGTTTTCAATTGGGTGTAACTCTTTCTCAACCAACTAGTTTGGTGGAAAGAGGGTATATGGCTGAACCCTCCCATGAATTAAACTGACTTGGCCAAATTGGTTGATTAAGTTTTCAAAAGGGTCACTTCTGATTTGAGTTCACCCATGCTAGTTATTTTATTCAGATTTGAGATTGCGCTGACTAAATGTAATTGATTAGACATGATTTGGCAGATCAGTTAGAAGAGACCTTAACCTAAGATTCCCATAAATATTAAGTCTTAGGTCATCCACTATTGTAGGGCACGGGTGTCCTACTGGTGTCGATTATTCTCGGCTAGTTATAGTGGTCTAGTTGCATCGAGAAGACACAACCACCCTATTAAGCATGAGATGTTGCTAAGCACTGATGGGGTTGGGCCCAATAAATGGGCACATTAAGGGACTCAATGATGGCTTTGTCTAGTGGGAATGGTGGGTCTGATTTAACTAATGATTGGACCAATAAATAGGCATGTTAAGGTTCCATGATTTAGAGACCAAGTTGCTACAACTTGTATTGGATACATTGGATAAGAGTTGGCCACCTATTGGTGTAGCATGTTACCAATAACTGGGCATGGTGAGGTGCCACACATCGATGGGAACATATCACCTACTTCAAATCTAAAGTTGCAGGATTTCCACATCTCCACGGGGAGTGTTAGAGATCCGAGAAAATGTGGAAGTTCTAAAATTATTTTTAAAGACCCTAGAAAAAATTTAATAATTAAGTATAAAGCATTTAATTTGAATCTTCTACTCTTGCTGTTAACCATGTTTGCTTCAAATCCCTTAGCCCGTATTCTAGAGACAAACCAACTTGTATGCCTTAATTTCAAAGATTGGTTGAGAAACATCAAAAATGTTTTGAGTTCTGAAAAGTTGGGCTATGTGCTTGACCAGGAAATCCCTGTTTTACCTTACCATCCAAATGCTCTTCAGATGACTGCATATGAAAAATGGATAGAAGATGATAAAAAGGTTAAGTGTTACATATTGGCCTTAATGTCAAATGAATTGCAGAGCCAACATGAGGATATGCCAACTGCTAAATCGATTCTGATTCACCTACAAGAGTTATATGGTGAACAAAATCGGATTGCATGCTTTGAAGTGTCGAAAAGGCTTTTCAACAACAAGATGTGTGAACGGCAGTCAATCCACGATCATTGTTTAACAATGATCAAGGATATCAAACAGCTTGAGAAGCTAGGCATTCCTATTCATGAGGAGCTTCAGGTGGATTTGATCCTCTAGTCCTTGACTAGTTCATTAGCTCAGTTTGTTATGAACTATAATATGAACAAGTTAAATTACACTTTACTTGAATTATTGAACATGTTGGTAAGCAATGATGGGATCCTAAAGAGTTCAAGGGGCAATATTTTTTTTGTGGAGCAGTCTTCCTCCAAAAAAAAGTCTACTTGGAAGAAGAAGAAACCTGCAAAGAAGCAGAAGAAGGAGAACAAACAGAAGAAGGACACTACCAAGAAAGCAAAGGTTAGCAAAGGAAAATGTTTCCACTGCAATACAAATTGCCACTATAAAAGAAATTGTCCTCTCTATCTATAAAGCTTTAAGAAATAGAAGGAGGATGCGCCTTCTGAAGGTAAGTCCATACTCATTATTGAATCTAACCTAATTGTTTCATCTACTTCTAATTGGATTTTAGACTCTGGCTCTAATGCTCATATATACATTTCAATGCAGGGTCTGGAAAGAAGTAGAATGCTGAGAGAAGGTGAGATGGTCTAACATATCGCAAATGGAGCAAAAATTGCTACACAAGCCATTGGATCATATTCTCTGGTGTTACCTTAAGATTTAGATTAGTACTTAGTGACTATTATTTTATGCCTAGAGCTAGTAAAAATTTGATTTATGTCTTTGTACTACCACAGGATGGATTTGAATTTAAATTCAATCAAGACTTTTGTAGTATTTATTTGAGAAATAAATTGGTTGCAAAATTTATTTTAATTGACAGTCTCTATCATTTGCAAGTCGATGCATCTTTGAATATTAACGAAAAAATTAAAGTGAATGCCATAGGTCATAAACATGCTTGAGATGACCTAAATCATAAATATATGTGGCATCTGAAGCTCGATCATATTGGTGAGGATAGAATAAACAAACTGGAAAGGGATGGGATCCTAGATTCAGTTAATTCTGAATCAACCCATCTTGTGAGTCATGTCTTCAAGAAAAAATGGCTAGGTTATCCTTCGTAGGACATGGGGAGAGGGCCACAAAATTACTTTCCCTAGTACATAGTATGTGTGTGGTCCTTTTAATGTGCAAACCATGGGTGGTTTTTACTACTTCATAATCTTTATTGATGATTGTTCATGGTATGGTTATGTGTTTCTTATGATACACAAATCTGAAGCTTTTGAAAAGTTAAAGGAATTCAGACATGAGGTAGAAAAATAAACAGATAAAACCTTTAAGGTTTTTCGATCATATCAGGGAGGTGAATACCTCAGTAGGGAAGTCTTAGGTTATCTCAATGACAATGGCATAGTCTCAAATGGACTCCAGCAGGTACGCATCAGCTCAACGAAGTGTCTAAGAGGAGAAACAGGATACTGTTACATATGGTCCAATCCATGATGAGTTTCACTGACTTGCTTTTATTTCTTTGTGGATATGCCATACAAACTTTAATCTATATTCTAAATAGAGTTCCATCTAAATTTGTTCCTACCACACCATATAAAATTTGGCATGGTAAGAAACCAAGTCTTCCTCATTTCAAGATTTGGGGATGTCCAGCCTATGTCAAAAAATTAATGGTAGATAAGTTAGAATCTAGATCTATGAAAGCTTAATTTATAGGATATCCTAAAGAAACTTTAGGATGCTAGTTTTACCTTCCAGAAGATCATAATATGATTATGAGCATACATGCCACATTTCTTGGAAAATAGCTTATTCAGGAAGGTGGTAGTGGGAGGTTAATTGAGCTTGATGAGAAAGTCTTTGAGGAGCATCCAGCTGTAGATCAGATCGAACCCAATCAACCAATTCACATAAATGCTCTTCCACCTCATAGGTCTATTAGAGTCTTCAAACCTCCTGAAAGGTACTTGGATATACCTGTAGAGGATTTAAAGAAAATATTTCTTGTTGGGGACAAGGATCAATTGATTGATCCTAAGACTTATAATGAGGCAATGTCAGACATTGACTCCAAGAAATAGTTGAATGCTATGAAGTCAGAAATTGAATCAATGCATTCTAACCAAGTATGGTCCCTAGTGGATTCACTAGAAGGTATCGTACCTATTGGATGTAAATAGATCTACAAAAGAAAAATAGGTGCAGATGGTAAGGTAGAGACCTTTAAAGCTAGGTTGGTGGTGAAAGGGTATATAGTCAATGTGAAGGCATTGACTATCATGACACCTTTTCACCAGTAGCTATGCTGAAATCCATCTGTATATTGCTTGCAATTGCAGGATATAATGATTATGAGATATGACAGATGGATGTGAAAACTGCATTCTTGAATGGATATCTTGAAGAAGATATCTAAATGGAGCAACCTTTGGGTTTCACTTTCAATGATGAAGATCAAAAATTTTGCAAACTGCATAGATCAATCTATGGATTGAAGCAAGCTTCTCAGATTTGGAATACTCATTTTGATGATGCAATCAAATCATTTGATTTTATCAAGAATGAGGATAAGCCATGTGTTTACAGGAAGGCCAGTGGGGGGGCGGTGACATTCCTCATATTGTACGTGGATGACATCCTCCTTATAAGGAATGATATTTCCATGTTGACTTTGGTCAAAAGTTGGTTATCTAAGGAATTCTTTATGAAAGACTTAGGTAAAGCATCTTATATTTTTGGGATTAAGTTCTATAGAGATAGATCTAATTAGATGCTTGGCCTTTCATAAAAAATGTACATAGAGGAAGTGCTGAAAAGGTTCAGCATGGAGAACTCCAAAAGAGGATTGTTACCTCTTCGACATGGCATTAATCTCTCTAAAAAAATATGAACTAACACTCCTGAAGAGATTCAATGCATGAGCGAGATTCCATATGCTTCGGCAATTAGAAGCCTTATGTATGTCATGTAGTGTACTCGACCTGATATAGCTCTTGCTGTGAGTGTCACGAGCAGATATCAGTCAAATCCAGGTGAAGAACACTGGATAGCTGTGAAGAACATTTTTAAGTACTTGAGAAGGACTAAAGATTTGTTGTTAGTCTTTAGAGGGAGTTCAGAATTAGGGATAAAGGGATATATAGACTCAGACTTTATGTCTGATCCTGATGATAGAAAGTCTACATCAGGGTTTATGTTTTTGTACAATGGTGCAGCAACTAGTTGAAAAAGTTCCAAGCAACCCATCATAGTAGATTCAATAATGGAAGCAGAGTACATCACTATCTCTAAAGCTGCAAAAGAAGCCTTTTGGTATAAAAAGTTTGTTGCGGAGCTTAGGGTGATGCCATCTGATACCATTCTCATATATTACCACAATAATGGTGTAATAGCTCTTGCTAAGGAGACCAGGTCTCACCAAAAGTCCAAGCATATTGAGCGGTGATTTCATATCATACACGACTACCTCGAGAAAATGTATGTTAAGGTGCAAAGAGTAGACTCGACAGACAACGTGGCAGACCCACTGTCTAAGACTCTGAGCCAGTAAAAGGCTGAAGTCCACTTTGATAAAATAGAACTTAGAAATGTAGCCAATTGGCTTTAGTGCAAGTGGGAGATTGTTAGATGAATGCCCTAAAAGCCAAGTTGGATTGATACATTTTAATTTTTAGAGCATGAACTTTGTACTTAATCTTTATTAATAAAAGGGCATTAGTTTCATTCATATTGATGTGTCTATAAATCGTCCATGGAGTTAATGTGCAATGACACATATTCTCACGAGTTGAGAATCTGAGACATGTGTCTTTATAGATTAACTTATAAAAGCTCTCGATTGTTGGAATATCATGAGGATGGTGATTGATCCATTAAAATCGATGCATAGATCACTTCCCTTTCTTGGTAGATAAGTCTCTGACCTATAATGTGGTGACACTGGAGTGAGAGTGCAGGTAGTTGATAGAGATCAATGGTACTGAGTATGACCAAGTACAGAGAAATTATATGGATGACTACTCACTCGTCAATAATTCCTGATGCTGTAGTCATGTGAATAGTTCTTTGACCTAGAGTGTCTTAGCTACTCACAATAAGGTTACTATAGTTTGACAGCACAAACATATAGTTCCTATCCGTTCGGGACCTTGCGGTTTTCGTTGACTGCAGTAAGTTTATTATAGGAGTAGGGTGTTCACTTGCAGGGATCTATAAGCTTTAGTAGTAAGGAATAATCCTATGTAGCTTAATGTGACTAAGTCTAGAAGTCTTTGGCCATAGCAAGGTGATAATGAAAAGGTGTTTTCATTAGTATCATAATTGTACTTGAGTCGATTAGGTTAAGCATATGACTAATAGGTTTGACGAGTATCTGTAACCAACATCATGTCGAGATTTTTGATAGAGAAACTGAGTCACATGGTAACTACACCTAGGGGTTCCAATCTTATTTTGCTGGGTTTCCACTACGTATTGCTAGGTATCACCGATGGATTCTGAGAGCCCATTAGGATGATTCTCGGATCGATGATCCTAATTAGGGTTGATCTAAAATTATTTCAGTCCATCGAAAGGAGTTTTTATGATTTATAATGAAGATTATAGCATGTCTTATTACTAGATAGGATAGGACCTGAGGGGTCACACATATTATGAGCTTAAGTATCCAATCAGCAAATCAAAATGTTACTAAAATTGACAATTTTAGTACATTTGGACTTAATTATAAATATTATAATTAATTAATTATGGATTAATTATAAATTTAATTTTATTAGATTTAATTTTATTGTGTTAGACTCAATTAATTGAGCCTAATTGAGTTGGGTCAATAGCCTTTTCAAAATAGTTTGATCAGATTTAAAATTAGCTTCAATTTGACCGTCAAATCAATTTATTTGGACCATGACCTAGAGTCTAGTTGGACTGAGACTCTCTCTCCTTGTCTCCCCATATCTCCATATGCCAAAGTGGGCCCCAAGTTGTTTTGTGCAACAAAAAGAGTGGGGCGTGGAAAGAAGAGGGCGCTAATAAATTTGGCGTGAATAAATTTTAAGAGAGGGAGGAATCCTCTTCTACTCCTCTTAAATCCAAACCTGATTAAGTTAAACACTGGTGTTTTGGCTTGGAGGGGTGGGACAACTGGTTTATAAAAAGAGCAGAGGGGTTGGCCGACTAGAGAACTTTTCCTTTAGGCATGTTCTTCTCTTGGGCATCATCTCCTCTTAGGCATCATCTCTAGAGAGTCTCTCTCCTGGGGATCCAACTCCTCCTCTCCCTTTTATTTATTTTCTTTTTTCTTGTATGAGATCTAGAGAGATATTCTACAAGAGAAAGAAGAAAGAAAGAGGTCCTAGATCTTGCAAATCTTAGTTTGTAAGATAGAATCTAGTTCAAGAAAAGCCAGTCAAGATTCGAATCCGCATGATTTTTAAAGCGACTAATTTTCTGAAAGTGGAGAGGGCTGCAAGAATCTAGCAGTCCAGTGCTCTCTACAACTCTATTACATGAACTCTGTATGGATACCAGCAGAGGATGGATGATTGGTGGCTCCGGTAGAATCTTGGTTTCAAAAGTGGATTGGCATGTTTTTCAGAGCAAGCCAAGATAGCAATATAGGTAAGTATTTTATGCTTAAAATAATTTTATTTTTAGATCAGATATTTTTCTCATATATTATAGTATGTTAAGAGTTTATGATGAATAAATTAGATTTCTTTATAAATTACATGTTTAGATATAGAATAGTATTTTTTATATCTACTTCTACTGTGTCAGGCTTTAGATGCTTGATTGATTGCAATATACTGTTCCTGGGATAAATCCAATAGTGGTATCAGAGCCACGGTTCTCCTTTCTTTAACATGTGTGGATGAGAATCAGATCTGAAAAATATTCAGATCAGATTGATAGATTATGATTGTATCAAGTCTATGCCGAATATGAGATTGCTTTAGCATAGAATTGTTTTGCTTTGAAAACTATTTTCAAAATTAAAATCATAATTTTTAGATCTGAAATTAAATTTAATAATCTAAAATTTAATTGATCAAAGGTTTCACAAAGTGACATAAGGTTGTCCTGCTATAGGGTAGACCCACTATAGTGCAAACGTTGTCCTACTTTGATGTATACCTGGTTTTGAAAAAGGATTTTCAAAAGGATTTTGATCGATTTATGATTACATATGTGATGTGTTGTTAAGCATGTTTTAGATCTATTTAATTACATTAGATGTAGTTTAATTATATGATCTAACATGATGATGTATGTGACGCACCAAATTAGGGTTTAGATCTTAAATGTGATTCATGATCATAAGCCATAAATATCATGCACTTGAACCTATTTTAAAATTGATTTAATCAAAAAATTAAATTGGTGCATGAGGGTATGGGTTGAACAAATCAGGTATAGTCACCTTAAAATTATTTTTAGATGATGTCTGGTCAGGTCGATTCATCTGATTATGAATCGATAAGTTAAGACCTAATTTGGCTCAGTGATGAGCTCAGATCACTAGATTGATCTAATTGAATCTTATCAATCAATTTGTGTCTAAGGAAGGTTTTGATCATGGTTTTTAATTGGGGCTAACTCTTTCTCAACCAACTAGTTTGGCGGAAAGAGGGTATATGGCTGAACCCTCCCATGAATCAAATTGACCTTGCCAATTTGGTTGATTAAGTTTTTAAAAGGGCTACATTTGATTGGAGTTCACCCAGGCTAGTTATTTTTGTGAAACATGAGATTATACTAATTGAATATAATTGATTAGACATGATTTGGCTAATCAATTTATAAGAGACCTGAACCTAAGCTCCCCATAAATATTAAGTCTTAGGTCTTCCACCATTGTAGGTGTGTGGGTGTCCTACTGGTGTTAATTATTCTCGATTGGTTACAATGGTCTAGTTGAATTAGGAAGACACAACCACCCTATTAAGCATGAGATGTTGCTTGGCACTGATGTAGTTGGGCCCAATAAATGGGCATGTAGAGGGACTCAATGATGGCTTTGTCTAGCAGGAATGGAGGGTCTAATTTAACTAATGATTGGACCAATAAACAAGCTTCTTGAGGTTTCATGATTTAGAGACCAAGTTGCTACAACTTGTATTAGATACATTGGACAAGAGTTGGCCACCTATTGGTGTAGCATGTTACCAATAACTGGCACGATGAGGTGCTGCACATCGATGGAACCATTGCACCCATTAGAAACCTAGAGTCGCAGGGTTTCTGCATCTCCACGGGGAGTGTGAGAGATCCAAAAAAATTGTGGGAGTTCTAAAATTATTTTTAAAGACCCTAGAAAAATTTTAATAATTAAGTATAAAGCATCTAATTTGAGTTTTCTACTTTGGCAGTTAACCATGTCTGCTTCAAATCCCTTAGCTTGTATTTTAGAGAGAAACCAACTTGTAGGCCTTAGTTTCAAAGATTGGTAGAGAAACATCAAAAATATTTTGAATTCTGAGAAGTTGGGCTATATGCTTGACCTAGAAACCCTTGTTTTACCTAACAATCCAAATGCTCATCAGATGACTACATATGAAAAATGGATGGAAGATGATAATAAGGTTAAGTGTTACATGTTGGCCTCAATGTCAAATAAATTATAGAGCCAACATGAGGATATCGATGCGAGATGACTCTAAGAATCCTAAATATGCAAGAAAAAATAATAAAATGATTTTTTTGTGATTTTTAGATTTTAGGTTTGTAGGCTAAATTTCCAAATAAAAGTAAAGACTAGCAAGATATTCAGCAATGCAAAGAATCATCATGCAGGCGTGCTCATGCAAAATAATAAGAAACCAGGACCCAAGAATTGAGAAACTCCTGGATTAGGATAGCTAATCTTCATCAAATCAGATAATAAGAGAAGGGAAGGTTGTTTACCAGTCAGAGATTGAAAACTTTGCAGTAGAAGGGATCACTTACACTCTGATTGGAGCCTAGAAGAAGAAGCTTCAATTCCTTGAATCAGATGGCTGATCTGGACCCAGTCTGAATGGAAGGAAAGCCTCCTTTGAGGAGGTGAAACACCTTGGGAATCCAACAAGCATCAGGGTCAATCAAAACAGCAATTAAAAAAGAGAAAAAGAACTAGGGTTTTGAAGGAATCAGGATTAGGGTTAGGAGATGGCAGCCGGGGAGGAAAAAGCTCCTTATCTTGGATGGCAGCTAGGGCTTCCTTTCATTGGGCATGGCTGGTCTCCAAGGATGCAAAAAGATGCTAGGGTAGCAGGGATTCAGCCAGGATACACAAGGAGAGCACTCAAAGTAAAGAACCAAAACCTAAAACACCAACACAAGGCAATAACTCAAAATTTCAGCAAGTTGTATTCATAAGAAAGAGATGATAACAAGAGGGAAAGGGGTAGGGTATTTATAGAGTTCCCATGCCCTCTCTAACTAAGGTTACACTTTGGTTTACAAGCTTTCTCCTAGTTAGATTATATGCCCTTTCCTAGCTAGGTTAGAATTACAAAGCTTAAAAGAACTAGGAATCCTAACTAGGTTAGACTAGTCTTCTCCTTCTTATTTAAGGACATCTTCCTTTGAGCTTTGACTATGTCAACTCTTCAAGGATGCCTAGGAGGGCGTGTTGGGATTCTAAGGACAGCAAGGGGCCGGCCCAAAAGAGATTGGGCATATGAGCTTGGGCCTCTGGAAGCTGGGGTGGCATGATAGCCTGGTAACAGGAATATCCCATGGAATCTTGCTTCTTAAGGGCTTGGGCTTGGCACTTGGACTTCATTTCTTTGGGATAGGTTGCATGTGGACCTCTGAAATTATGGATAACCTGATCTTGGAATACACTCTGGCATTTGGAAGGGAATTTGGGCATCTGGAGGGCATCTAGAAGGAATCAAGATTTTTGGAAGCATCTTGGATCTTGGGTTGTCACACAATCCAATAGGCTGATGTAGTGGCCTCTAACTCCTGGATGTGGCTTGGTGGAACTCCAAAGTAGGGTGACCTCCTCTCTTGTACAAAAATTGGGCTCATACTGGACTCATAATTGATGTACAGGACTCAAAATACTGACTAGGTTGAGGATCGAGACAAATCAACTAACCTCAACTTATTACAGGACTCAATCTTAATTGATTACAAAATTTTGACACATGACTAAGTAAACCATATGAGATCCAGTAATCTGTGTTTGATCCTGGTGTCCCCACCAGATATGCCAACTGCTAAATCGATTCTGATTCACCTACAAGAGTTATATGGTGAACAAAGTTGGATTTTGCGCTTTGAAGTGTCGAAAAGGCTTTTCAACAATAAGATGCGTGAAGGGCAATCAATCCACGATCATTATTTGATAATGATCAAGGACATGGAATAGCTTGAGAAGCTGGGCATTCCTTTTCACAAGGAGCTTCAGGTGGATTTGATCCTGCAGTCCTTGACTAGTTCATATGCTCAGTTTGTTATGAACTATAACATGAACAAGTTAAATTACACTGTACCAGAATTATTGAACATGTTGGTAAACAATGAGAGGACCCTGAAGAGTTCAAGGTACTCTATTTTCTTTGTGGAGTAGTCTTCATCTAAAAGAAAGTCTACTTGGAAGAAGAAGAAATATGAAAGGAAGCAAAAGAAGGAGAACAAATAGAAGAAGAAGGACACTCCCAAGAAATCCAAAGTTAGCAAAGGAAAATGTTTTCACTGCAACACAGATGGCCACTGGAAAAGAAATTGTCCTCTTTACCTGGAAAGCTTAAGGAAATATAAGGAGGATGCACCTTCTGAAGGTAAGTCCATACTTGTTATTGAATCAAACCTAACAATTTCATCTACTTCTAGTTGGATTTTAGACTCTGGCTCTAGTGCTCATATATGCATTTCAATACAGGGTCTGGAAAGAAGTAGAATGCTGAGAGAAGTTGGATGGTCCTACATGTCAGAAATGAAGCAAAAGTTGCTGCACAAGCCATTGGATCATATTCTCTATTGTTACCTTTATGATTTAGATTAGTACTTAGTGACTATTATTTTATGCCTGGAGCTAACAGAAATTTGATTTCTGTCTCTGTGGTAGCATAGGAAAGATTTGAATTTACATTCAACAAAATCTTTTATAGTATTTATTTTAGAAATAAATTGGTTGCAAATGTTATTTTAATTGACAATCTCTATCATTTGCAAGCCGATGCATCTTTGAATATTAACGAGAAAATTAAAGTAAATGCCATAGGACATAAACATGCTAGAGATAACCTAAATCATAAATATATGTGGTATCTAAAGCTCGATCATATAGGCAAGGATAAAATAAATAAACTAGAAAGGGTTGGGATCCTAGATTTAGTTAATTCTGAATCATAGCCACCTTGTGAGTCAAGTCTTCAAGAAAAAATGACCAAGTTACCCTTTGTAGGACATGGAAAGAGGGCCACAAAATTACTTACCTTGGTACATACTGATGTGTGTGGTCCATTTGATGTGCAATCCAGGGATGGTTTTTACTACTTCATAACCTTTACTGATGATTGTTCTCGGAATGGCTATGTGTTTCTTATGAGACACAAATCTAAAGCTTTTGAAAAGTTCAAGGAATTCAGACATGAGGTAGAAAAACAAATAGGTGAAATCCTTAAGATTCTTCGATCAGATCAAAAAGGTGAATACCTTAGTAGAAAATTCTTAGGTTATCTCAAGGACAATGGCATAGTCTCATAATGGACTCCACCAGGTACGCCTCAGCTCAACGGGGTGTTTGAGAGGAGAAACGGGATACTATTAGATATGGTCCGATCCATGATGAGTTTCATTGACTTGCCATTATTTCTTTGGGGATATGCCATACAAACTTCAATCTATATTCTAAATAGAGTTCCATCTAAATCTGTTCCTACCAAACATATGAAATTTGGCATGGTAAGAAACCAAGTCTTGCTCATTTCAAGATTTGGGGTATCCAGCCTTTGTTAAAAGACTAATGGCAGCTAAGTTGGAATCTAGATCTTTGAAAGCTCGATTTATAGGATATCCTAAAGAAGATTTAGGATATTACTTTTACCTTCCAGATGATCATAATTCGATTATGAGCAGACATGCCATATTTCTTGAAAAGTAGCTTATTCAGGAAGGTGGTAGTGGGAGGTTAATTAAGCTTGATGAGAAAGTTTCTGAAGAGCAGCCAGCTATAGATCAGATTGAACCCATTCAACCAATTCACATAAATGCTCTTCCACCTCGTAGGTTATTAGAGTTTCCAAACCTCCTGAAGGGTACTTGGGTATGCATGTAGAGGATATAAAGGAAATGTTTCTTGTTGGAAATAAGGATCAGTTGATTGATCCTAAGACTTATGATGAGGCAATATTAGACATTGACTCTGAGAAATGGTTGAATGCTATGAAGTCAAAAATTGAATCAATGCATTCTAACCAAGTATGGTCCTTAGTGAATCTACCAGAGTGTATCGTACCTATTGGTTGTAAATAGAACTACAAAAGAAAAATAGGTGCAGATGGTAAGGTAGAGACCTTTAAAGCTAGGTTGGTGGCGAAAGGGTATAGTCAATGTGAAGGTATTGACTATCATGACACCTTTTCACCAGTAGCTATGCTGAAATCCATCCGTACATTGCTTGCAATTGTAGCATATCATGATTATGAGATATAATAGATGGATGTGAAAACTACATTCTTGAATGGATATCTTGAAGAAGATATCTAAATGGAGCAGCCTTTGGGTTTCACATCCAATGATGAAGATCAAAAAGTTTGCAAGCTGCATAGATCAATCTATGGATTGAAGCAAGCTTCTTAGAGTTGGAATACTAATTTTGAAGATGCAATCAAATCATTTGATTTTATCAAGAATGAGGATAAGCCATGTGTTTACAGGAAGGCCAGTGGGAGGGTGGTGACATTCCTCATATTGTACGTGGATGACATCCTCCTTATAGGGAAAGATATTTCCATGTTGACTTTGGTCAAAAGTTGGTTATCTAAGAAATTTTTTATGAAAGACTTAGGTAAAGCATCTTATATTTTAGGGATTAAGGTCTATAGAGATAGATCTAATTGGATGCTTCACCTTTCATAAAAATTGTACATAGAGGAAGTGCTAAAAAGGTTCAGCATGGAGAACTTTAAAAGAGGATTGTTACCTCTTCGGCATGGCACTAATCTCTCCAAGAAAATGTGTCATAACACACCTGAAGAGATTCAACGCATGAGCAAGATTTCATATGCTTCAACAGTTGGAAGCTTTATGTGTGTCATGTTGTGTACTCAACCTGATATGGCTCTTATTGTGAGTGTCACGAGCAGTAATCAGTCGAATCTAGGTGAAGAACACTGGATAGATATGAAGAACATTCTTATGTACTTGAGAAAGGCTATAGATTTGATGTTAGTCTTTGGAGGGAGTTCAAAATTAGGCATAAAGGGATAGACAGACTCAAACTTTATGTCTGATCGTGATGATAGAAAGTCTTCATCAGGGTCTGTGTTTTTGTGCAATGGTGGGGCAACTAGTTGGAAAAGTTCCAAGCAGCCCATCATAGCAGATTCAATAATAGAAGTAGAGTACATCGCTGCCTCTGAAGCTATAAAGAAGCCTTCTGGTATAAAAAGTTCATTGTAGAGCTTGGAGTGATGCCATCTGACGCCATCCCCATATATTATGATAATAATGGTGCAATAGCTCTTGCTAAAGTGCCCAGGTCTCACCAGCAGTCTAAGCATATTGAGTGGCGATTTCATATCATACATGACTACCTTGAGAAGAAGTATGTTAAGGTATGAATGAAGAGAAATTTCTAGGATCCTAGGTCATCATGCTACATGCGGAAGTGAATTTTAAAACAAAAATTCAAGCATGAAAACCCAACAGGCTAGAAGAAACCCTAATTCCCAGATCTCCTTAGACAGTATCAATTAATAAATCATAAATGAAGTACAAGAAACATACCTGAAATGCTATTTTCCACTTCTTTCTACAAGGATCACAAGTGCAAGCCCTCCAACGGTGATCCACACGAGAATTGAACTAAGGAAGAATTCCTTCTTTAGTTGCCTGCTTGACTAGAACTCTTCTTGACAGCCTTTTGGACTTTGACCTTTGAAGGACACCCTGTCCTTCTGTAGGGTACTCTGAATGCCTTCCAAAACCACTGTTGGATTTGGTATTGCCCTCCTATAGAACACTCTAGGCTTATGCCTTAAATTCTAAGGCTTGTCCTAGAAAGAACAACCTTATCTTATAGAGACAAGGTTTTGTCTTAAAGGAGAGAGGGAGAACAAAAAAAAAAAGCTCTTAGAATATCTTTATGGTGGAATATGATATCTGAAACTCATATCACCATCTATATATAGTTTTAATAAGAGAGTGTGATATGTCCTCCCTTAAGTTATCAGATATGATTTTTCAAGATCGAAGAGAGGTTATCTAGCTTGAAAAGTCATATCCAATATGTCTTATCATGCATCAAAGCGCATATCAGCATCCATTCCCATTCCTAGACAATTTGTGACTTACCACATGGCAAGTACCTTTCTTTAGAAAGCCAAGAGGTTCCTCTTCAATCTCCAAACATCAGAGAATATGAAGAAGTCCTGATAGAAGAAGGACACTACTTCAGGCCGCGCGACAAATGAAGAGACACGTCTCTTCATGCATGCATCTTTTTTCCACACATTTCATGCCAATTCAAAAAGGTTTGGCTGGTCAAAAATTATCCTAAGGGGCATTGGGATGTGTGCCAATACAGTCCTAGATGAATCAGTCAAAGTAATTCATCTGCAGAAGGACTCTTGGTCCTTTCTGTGCCCACTCTTCCTTGGCGCACGCAATATTGTGCCCAAGAGTCCATGCCGACTTGGACTTTAATCCAAGTGGCATTTCAAATCCAAATAAATCAGGATAAAACCTGATTAAGGTTGTCTTAACCCAGGCTTAACCCAATTTAAGACTCTCTTAAATTGGTTAATCAAAATACCAAGCAACTAGACCCAAATCATTTGGGTTAGGAATTAGGTTAGCCTACACTTGCTAGTGTGCAATCTAGCTAACCAACTAAAATCCCATGATCCTAATTAAATTATGTATGACTTCCTTGGTTAACTCCTTAATGTGAGTGACCCTTTGGGTTACACATTTAGCCAGCAGTAGGTTTAGTTTTAAGCCGATTTGAACCAATCGGACCTGATTGACCTAATTAGGTCAAATTGGCTCACCTAATTGTCCATTTCAAAACATCCATCGAATTGACTCATAAAACCAATCCAATTGGTTCATGAAAATCTACAAGACAAGATTGACATCGAGCAAGATATCATGCCTACCAAGAAAATGTGGAATTTGATGGAAAGTACCAAAATACCCTTTAGTAGAAAGTTACAATGTAATTCAATCTTTCGATCTCCCATTATCCTGATTAAGCGATAGATATGGATATATGTCAAACCCTAACACTTAGTCATATTAAATCTCAGCTCGATCATGAGGACTCAATTGAAGAGTGATTAAAAAACACTTCTAATCTCATCCTGCTTTGATCAAATGCTCCTTGGTCACTCATCGAAGAGATTACATGGGATAACAATTCCTCTTACTACGAACGATCGATTTGTTGTTGGTCCACTCACATCCTTCGTACACCTTGCACCATACCCATAACACCGCGTACATGACTCAATGTCATGAATGAGAATGAACCAAAAATATTGCTTAGTGTTTACAAGGAACCATGGTGACCTCAGGTCTAAAGATCACAGGCACAACTCCTACTCTAAGACCTATCTTTTGACAAGCAGTAAGACTTCCATAAGATAGTCCCGATACGGATCAGTTTAGTGTACTCATACCATGATGAGCACCCTTATCCTTGTATTAGTGTCTCTACATAAATGGTTGTGAGACTAACCATCTTCATTAATTGAGCATACATAGGATAAGCTAGTCTTACCGGATTCATCGATCCCCAAATCGATGGTCTATTGACTAGGAACATTTTGATTAGGATTTATAAAAACCTAGGTCTCACTATTATGATTTTTATCATAACCCTAATTCCATTGCCTTAATCTATGAGTTTCATCATAATCCATAAATAAGACACAACAGTATATGATGAAAATAAATGCCTTTATTAATATAATGTCATACAAGAGTTAGAATATTACAAAAATGCCCTTATAATGATTGGCTTTTAGGATACTTTTCTTTCAATCTCTCACATGAACTAAAGCCAATCACCCTTACACTTTATACCCATACTATCTAAGTGGCAATCTAACGGATGCTTGAGTAATGCTTTAGTAAATGGGTCTGCTATATTGTTCTTTGTATCAACTCGTTCGATGACAACAACTTGTCTTTCTATTATCTCTCGAACGAGGTGGAACAGTCTTAGAATGTGCTTGGACTTATGGTGGGACTCGGTTCCTTTGCTTATGCAACAACTCAAGTCTTATCACAATACAATGGCACTAGCTGATGTACATCAGGAACCTCACCCAATTCCATGATGAATTTCTTCATCCAGATAGCTTCCTTCACGGCTTCGCTCGTAGCTATGTATTCTGCCTCAGCGACTGAGTCAGCTACTGTTAGCTACTTTGTACTCTTCCAACTCGCTACACCACCATTCAGGATGAAGACATATCCTGATGTTGATTTACTATCATCTGGATCTAATTAGAAACTAGAATCTGTATAGCCTTCTAGTTTCAACTCAGATCCCCCATATAAAAAAAAATTATCTTTAGTCCTTCTCAGATACTTAAGAATATTTTTCATAGCTTTCCAATGATCCTCTCCTATATCTGCCTAAAACCTGCTCATTACGCCCAATGCATAAGCAACATCAAGTCTGGTACATAGCATAGCATATATAATTGATCCTACAGCCGAAGCATAAGGAATCATAGCCATCCTCTCTCTTTCTTCAAATGTCTTAGGAGACATTTTCTTAGAGAGATGTACGCCTTGACTTATAGGCAAGTAACCTTTCTTACTTCCATCCATGTTGAATCTCTTCAACACTAAGTCTATATACCTAGATAGGGATAAGCCTAGCATCCTTTTAGATCTATCTCTATAGATCTTTATACCTACTATATAGGATTCTTCTCCGAAATCGTTCATGG
The DNA here is from genome assembly GCA_021397845.1 of Areca catechu. Taxonomy (NCBI): domain Eukaryota; kingdom Viridiplantae; phylum Streptophyta; class Magnoliopsida; order Arecales; family Arecaceae; genus Areca; species Areca catechu. The sequence goes on along the minus strand of CM038039.1, from coordinate 175,596,994 downwards.
TAAACTTTGATGATAGATAAGTTTTAACCGATTGTAACATTAGGATATCATTCCCAATGATTAGTATGTCATCAACATACAAGATCAAGAAAACAAGTGCACTCCCACTTGTCTTCTTATACATACATGGTTCATCCTCATTTTTGACAAAACCAAAACTCTTGATTGTTTCATCAAAATGGATCTCCTAACTCCTTGACATTTGACAAAACCAAAACTCTTGATTGTTTCATCAAAATGGATCTCCTAACTCCTTGACATTTGCTTTAGTCCATAAACAGACTTCTTTAACTTGCATACCTGGTTTGGTCTCCCAATTGAAACAAAATCCTCTAGCTATGTCATATACACTTCTTCCTCAAGGTTTTTATTGAGAAAAGCAGTCTTGACATCCATCTGCCAGATTTCATAACCATGGTATGCTGTTATGGCAAGCAAAATCCTAATGGATTCAAGCATGGCTACTGTAGAAAAGGTTTCGTCATAATCAATGCCATGTTTTTGTCTAAAACCTTTTGCTACCAACCTGGCCTTATAGGTTTCTACTTGACCATCTACTCTTATCTTCTTCTTGAAGACCCATTTACACCCTATTAACAATGCCATGTTTTTGTCTAAAACCTTTTGCTACCAAACTGGCCTTGTAGGTTTCTACTTGACCATCTGCTCTTATCTTCTTCTTGAAGACCCATTTACACCCTATTAGGTTAATTCCATCAAGTGGATCTACCAAGGTCCAAACCTGATTGGAATACATGGAATCCATTTTAGAATTCATGACACTTAGCCATTTATCAGAGTCTTTTTTCTTGATAGCTTCCGAATAGGTCACAAGATCATCATCCTGAATTATACTGGCTTCATTATCTTTCCTAAAGACAAAGCCATATCTTAGAGGTGCTCCCCGCACCCTGTCTGACCTTCAGAGAGGAGGTGTGTATAGTGGCTATTCTTGATCTACAAGAACTTCTGGTTGAGAAATCTCATTTGAAGGCTCAATAGGTTGTTGGTTCTGTTCTCCACATAACTCAAGTGAAGAATCACTACATCTTTCTTGGATAAATACTTCTTCAAAAATGTAGCATGCCTACTGACAAAAATCTTTTGCTCAGTAGCATTATAAAAGAGGTATCCAATACCTTCTTTAGGATAACCAACAAACCTATACTTATCAGCCCTTGCACTTAACATATGTCCAAAGTTATTTTTGATATAAGCATAGCAACCCCAAATCTTTAAGTACTTAAGACTTGGTCTTTTGCCATTCCATAATTCATATGGAGTGCTACTTACTGTCTTAGATGGAACCATGTTCAAAATGTGTTCAGCAGTTTCCAGGGCATGTCCCCAGAAGGAAATGGAAAGATCTATGAAGCTCATTATTGACCTCACCATGTATAACAAGGTACGATTTCTCCTTTCTGCCATACCATTTAACTGGGTTGTATAAGGAGGAGTCTATTCAAAGATTATGCCTTTGTCTTTAAGATGGTTTAGAAACTCACTAGACAAGTATTCACCTCCTCGATTAGAATGAAGATCTTTAATACTATGTCCAGTTTGCTTTTCAACCATACTTTAATATTCTTTAAACTTATCAAAAGCTTCAGACTTGTGTTTCATAAGATACACATGACCAAACCTTGATAAATCATCAATAAAAGTGATGAAGTAACAGTATCCACCTCTGGCTTGAGTTGTCATAGGTCCACATACATCAGTATGCACATGACCTAGTAACTCAGTTACCCAGTCTCCATGTCCATTGAATGGAGACTTGGTCATTTTTCCTTTGAGGCAAGACTCACAAGTTCCTAAATATTGGAAATCATAAGGGTCAAAGTAACTTGTTTATCCTTGACTCACTGATATGACCTAACCGGCAATGCCAGAGATATGTGACATTGACATTATCTCTCTTTCTCTTTTTATCATTTATAAGAAGTATTTCATCATTGAGTTCCAAAGTAAGAAGACCATTAATGAAACATCCATGCCCAAATATTTTATTATTTTGAAAAATAGAGTAGCCACTTCTCTTTACATTTATTTCATATCCTTGTCGTAATAACAAGGGTTAAGAAATAATGTTTCTTATAATATTAGGTATGTAGTAACATTCTTCTAGCTTTAACATATTACCCAAAGGTAATAATAAGATACAGGTGCCCACAGCTTCAGCATAAATGGCCTCACCACTTGCCCCATATAGCTTGAAGTCACCTTTCTTCAAATTCCTGATTTGGTGGAGTCCCTGCAACGAATTGCAAATATGAGATCTACATACCGTATCCAATACCCATTAATAAGAATTTGAAGAACTCAATGATAAATTTGTTTGTATCATGTACAAACATTTAGATGCTCCACTTGCATCTTGCTTCACACTTGCAAGATTTATCTTACAACTTTTCTTCCAGTGCCCTTACTTGCCATAGTGGAAATAGGCTCCATCAACCTTCTTAGCTTTCTTCTTATTCTGGAAGCTCTTCGTAGGGTTGAGTTTTCTTTTCAAGCCCTTCTTCTTTGCCTGTTTCTTTCTTCCATCAACTAGAAGAAGATGAGCCTTGTCTCCTTTCGAATGGCTCTCTACTATCTTAAGCAAATTAAGTAGCTTTGGCAATGAAATATTTAGTTTGTTCATATGGTAATTAAGAACAAACTGAGAGAAGGAATCTGGGAGTAACTACAAGATTATGTCCTAATTGAGTTCACCATCTATGATAAACCCTAATTGACCTAATCAGATGATTAAGTCTATCATTTTCAATATATGGGTTTGTACAGATGAACCCTTACTCATCCGTGCATGGAATAACTACTTCGATATCCCATATTAAGCAGTCCTACTTTGCTCTCCATATAGCTCCTTTATATTGAGGAATATAGACTGAGGTTCTATACCTTCATGTTGCCTCTGGAGGTCATTGCTCATCGAGGCTAACATGATGCACCTGACAGTTGTACTATCATTTTGCCACATTCTGTATGTGACAATTTCTTCCTCTGAAGCATCCTCTCTGATCATCTTAGGATCCAGAGAACAAGAATATAGGAAAGCTTCTCCTGAGTCAGTACAATCCTTAGGTTCCTCAACCAGTCCACGTAATTGGGACTGGTTAACTTGTTGGCATCTAAAATGCCCCGTAGTGATAAATTTGAAGCCATAATGTAAATATCCTACATTTAAAGAACAATATTAGCAGACCACCCAAGATGACGTTCATAAATAGATAAGAACTTTTATATCTAATTATGTCTCCCACTATTTTTTTTGAATACCATAACACTCAATCTATGGTAAGCGAGAAACCTTACTGGTTTTTTTAGTGGGGTTGAAATCCTAATTCCTCATGAATTCCTTGTGTGTACACAATAAACAATCATGAGTTCAAAAGTAGGACTTCCTTTTCAATTGCAATCTATGCAATTCTTAACTATTAAACTTGCCTCTAAGACACTTATAGCCTTCTATGTACACAACAAACCATAATGTCTTAGTTTAGTCAGACCCTTCATTTCTATATAGCCATGATTGAATAATGTTACCCTTGTGTGTACACAACAAAGCATTAATACCAATTATGCTATAAAGCAACTAGTGCACTAAGACAAATTTCATATCAAACCCTAAAGTAGGCCTTGTGTGTACACAACAAACCTACTATAGTGTTGACATAAATTTTGCTTAGCATGAAGGAAGGCAAATTATTAGCATTTCCCAAATTATGATTTTAGATATGACAAATTGGCTAGGTAAGTGGAAATGTGAGGGGGTCCCCCCATTGTGATGCGGGACTAATATGTGTGCAATTGTTTTTGTATATTTTATATGTGGTGTTAGGTGATTAATTCCCAAATTTCAGATCAAAATTAGTTATAGGGAATTTTGTATGAATTTTTGAAGCCAAGCATGTAGATTAGAATAAAGAAAAGTACTAAAGAAGGATCGCCGGGGCTGAGAAGCCTCGGTTAGGGCAAGTTCTCCTACAATATAAAGACTGGAGGTAGAGGGGGTGTACCTGACAACGTCTGAAGCACCTGGTGAAGATCGCAGTGAAGGGATCTCTCGTTCCTCGATGGATGCGGCCTGAAAAATCGAGCCAAAGACCCGTGGATACCCGGCTTTCTGCTCGGTTGTCTAATTGAGGCTTGGCTGGAGTCGTTGGATTCGTAGGAACTCGGGGACCTACGAATAACCTGTCAGGGGTTAGAAAACTCAGAGGAAATCAAAAAAACAAAGGAAAATAGCAAAGGGAAGAAAGTTTTGAAGAGGGCTGGAAGGATGGTTGGCGGCAGGAAGATGGTTGCAAACACCGGGAAGAAGAACTCTGAAACCCCTTTATGCACACAGCAGAGTAATCACACAAAACAATATAAGAAATCAAGGTTTATTTCATATCAAAAATCTCCCTTCATACAAGAGGGTAGGGTCCCTTAAATAGATCCTTAACCTTGGGCCCTAAGTAAGGGTACAATTAACATTACATAAGAATCCTTTTCCCTCTCAAACCCTAGCTAGAAAATAAGGAAACATTAGGTAGAAAAATCCCTAAAAATTCTCTTGACTTGGCCAACACTCCAAGGATGCCTAGGAGGGTGTGTTGGGATTCTAAGAGCAGCAAGGGGCCAGCCCAAAGGGGCTCGGGCACATGGGTTTGGGCCTCTGGAAGTTGGGATGGCCTGGTAGCCAGGTAGCAGGAATATTCTTTGGTATCTTGCTTCTTAGGGGCTTGGACTTGGCGCCTGGGCTTGATTTCTTTGGGCTAGGATGCAGATGGACCTCTGGAATCATGGATGCACTAGTCTATGAATATAGTTTGGCATTTGGAAGGGAATTTGGGCATCTGGAGGGCATCTGCAAGGAATCAGGGTTTTCTGAATTTTCCTTCTGGGGTCTTCAAATCTTCAAGCTGGGTTGGACTTGGGCTCAACTTCCATGTCTTCGATCAGGTTGGACTTGGTCTTCACTTGTATGACGTGGTCTTGAGTCTTCAATATGGTTGAACTGGACTCAAAAAAATAAAATTAGCTCGGCATGAGCTGACTAAAATTGGACTGAACTAGCTCAACATGAGCTGACTAGTACAGAACTAAAATAATAACTCAAAAGACTCAAATAACAACTAAAATAGACTCAAATGGGCTAAGCCCTTATTACAGATGGACTCATAAATTATTAATCAATCCATAGAGGACTGAAAATCCTCTATCTTATTTTGGTGCCTCTGGTGTCCCCACCAATTCTCCCAGGGTGGGAGGAACTCAACCCTGTCGAGTGAAGATTAGACTAGCTCACATATCTCTCGAGAAGGTCTAGGTTGAGGTGTTGCAAGTCCTCTCGAGAAATCCACGAATCGTCCGACTCTCGCTGGCCTTGCCATCGGACCAGGAAGCGTTGATAGTCACGACCCCGGGTCGTGATGGCTTGATCGTCCAGGATACGCTCGATCCGTTCTCCTCTCTCAGGCCAATTTGTTAGTGGACACTCTGGGTTAGGGTCACTCACAATGAAAAGAAATAGGTCCAAAGGCCTCACTAGGTATCGCTGTCGGTTCCCTATACTCAACCAGGTTTGTAATATTGAAGGTAGAACTAACGCCCAAATCCGAAGGCAAGTCTAACACCTAGGCATTTGATCCAACCTTCTCTATTACATTAAAAGGTCTGGCTCTGCAAGCATGAAGCTTCTTTTAGGCCTAAGCCTAACCAAGATAGAATCCACTACATCAAATTCTTTGATCTATCTTCGAGAATTAACCAGTTTGTTTAAAATTAGTGTAGGTGGTGAACATGCTGGGCACATGCAGACTCCTAACAAATGATTCAAAGGACTCATACTAACACATAACAAACTTGACTATGCATTCCTATAGAATGAAATTTTATTGAACTCTTTAGATCTAAACCTAACAAATTATAGGTTCCCTAGGTTTGATCCTAGCTTGACATGCACATGAAAATTTATAGTGAACTCCTAGCAAATTCCAAAGTGTATGCCAGAAGTAAGATGCAAACCTAACATGCGTGATGAATGCATGCAGTATGCTAATCTCTTCTAAATGCAATCTAATGATCCTAGAAATGCTGGAGGTGTCTGGAAAGGGCAGAAAATAGGAAGAGGATTCAAAATTAGTGTGGTAGGGTATGGAAAAAGGTTCAAGGTTTGTTGGATAAAGTAGGATAAAAGAAGGTGCGTCAGGGACTAATCCTAGACTAATGAGGCTAATCTTACGGGATTGTGGAATATCTATGGCCAAGAAAAGGTCCATGCTATGGAAGAATGGGTCAACATTTTCTGGGAAGAGATCTTCAATAGGAATGGCAGGAAGGGATTCATCCTGAGGGCAATGGGTTAAGTAAGCCATATCCTGAATAAAGTCTTCTTGTTCATGGAATTTAGGAATAAATCTACAATTAGATCCTTTTCTAGTGTTTCCTCAGGTAAAATCCTAGTATCAGAGTTCTCTTCCTCTAATTGTTCTTCCACTATAGCTTTAGGTTGGATGTGGTCAAGGTCAACTAGCTCTGGGTTGGTTTCTACCTGGGTATCTACTGGGTCAACTAATTCGAGGTCTACTAAAGGTGTCTCCTCTTCTCTCTCATACTCATCCACTAGGCTCACATCAGCTTCATACACTTTCGCGTTAATGTAAGCCTTGTGAATTTTAGGAATGGTTGGAGAAGGTCGGCTAGGGAAAAATTTGCTAGGTTCTGGTTTCTGATTATGGACACTAATCCTAGTAGGTTCAATTTTCCTATGGGGTAGTGGCTCTCTACTAGGCTCATATTTAGTGGTGCTAATCCTATGGGGTTCAAGTTGACTAAGGGAAACCTGACTAGTACTAGATTTATACTTAGGGGTTATGGGTTCTCTGGGCTCATAGGACAAGGGTGCAGATCTATGGGTCATGGGATTATAGGATCTGGGGTCATAGAATTTTGGGTCAGCTCTATGGTCAGGTTCTAAGGATGGATCATGGTATGGGATCCTCCTAAGGTTGGGCTCCCTATATGGGTCAGGATATTGGGTTCTCTTAGGGTTGGACTCCCTATATGGGTCAGAATATTGGGTTCTCCTAGGGTTGGACTCCCTATATGGGTCAGAATATATTGTTCTCCTAGGGTTGGACTCCCTATATGGGTCAGAATATTGGGTGTTGGGTCTACTAGGCTCATGGGATATGGGCTCATAGGTTCTAGAGTCATAGGATTTGGAGTCATAAGATCTATAGGTTGTGGGTATACTAGGCTTATAGGGAGAGGGTAAATAGGATCTATCTTCCTGGTCTACAAAATCCTGATTGGTCCTTCTAGGACTAACCTTAGGGATTGGGTCATGACGATGGGCTCTCCTAGGTTCAGCCTCAAGGTATGGATCAGGGTTTGGGGTCCTCCTAGGTTCAGTATTATAGTATGGGTCATGACGATTGGCTCTCCTAGGTTCAACCTCTCTTTAGGGATCAGGGTTTGGGGTCCTCCTATGTTCAGTATCATAATATGGGTCATGATGATGGGCTCTCCTAGGTTTAGCCTCAAGGTATGGATCAGGGTTTTGGGTCCTCCTAGGTTCAGTATCATAGTATGGGTCATGACGATGGGCTCTCCTAGGTTCAACCTCTCGGTAAGGATCAGGGTTTGGGGTCCTCCTAGGTTCAGTATCATAGTATGGGTCATGACGATGGGCTCTCTTAGGTTCAACCTCACAGTAGGGATCTGGGTTTGGGTACCTCCTAGGTTCAGTATAATAATAAGGGTCATGGCGATGGTCTCTCCTAGGTTCAACCTCACGGTAGGGATCATGGTAAGGGGTTCTCCTAGGGTTGGGCTCCTTATATGGGTTAGAGTATTGGATTCTCCTAGTATTGGACTCCCTATATGGGTCAAAGTAGTGGGTTCTCAAAGGGTTGGGCTCTATGGTTTCACTAGGTTGAGTTGGGTTGAGACTGTTGGTCTGGGTCAACTGAGTCATTTTGGTAATTAATTGGGTTGACATCTGGGCCATTTGGTCTATAAGGGCTTGAATCCTAGCTTCCTACTTATCCATGGGTTCAGGGAGATGGTGGATGAGATGGGACTCCTAATCTAATGCACATACAAGACTCGATCAAACCGACTACAGCTAACTAGACCTATAGTCCAAAACTGGATGCTCAATCAGGGTGGCAAACTAGCCTATATGATGGGGAACTAATATGCATGCAATTTTTTTTGTATGTTTTACATGTTGAGTTAGGTGATTAATTCCCAAATTTCAGATCAAAATTATTTGTAGCGAATTTTGTATGAATTTTTGAAGATCAGCATGCAGATTAGGACCTAGAAAAGTAGCAAAGAAGGACCGCCGGGGCTGAGAAGCCTCGGTTAGGGCAAGTTCTCCTACAATAAAACTACTGGAGGTAGAGGGGTGTACCTGACAACGTCTGTGAAGATCGCAGCGAAGGGGTCTCTCTTTCCTCGACGGATGCAGCCTGGAAAATCGAGCCAAAGACCCGCGGATACCCGGCTTTCTGCTCGGTGATCCGATTGAGGCTTGGCTGGAGTCGTTGGATTCGTAGGAACTCAGGGACCTGCAAACGACCTGTCAGGGGTTAGAAAGCTCACAAAGGAACAAGAAAACAAAGTAAAAATAGCAAGGGAAGGCTTCTTTTGGAGTGGGCGTCCAGGGATCTGGAGGGTTTGTTGGCAGCAGGAAGATGATTGCAAACACCGGGAAGAAGAACTCTCACAAACCCCTTTATGCACACAGCAGGGTATCACACCACTCAATAGAAGAACTCAAGGTTTTCATTTATCAAAAATTCTCCTCATACAAGAGGCTAGGGTCCCTTAAATAGACCCTTAACCTTGGGCTCCAAGTAAGGGTACATAAGTCTTTACATAAGAATCCTTTTCCCTCTCAAACCCTAGCTAGAAAATAAGGAAATATTAGGTAGAAAAATCCATAAAAATTCTCTTGACTTTGTCAACACTCCAAGGATGCCTAGGGGGGCGTGTTGGGCTTCTAGGAGCAGTAATGGGCCGGCCCAAAGGGGCCCGGGTGCATGGGTTTGGGCCTCTGGAAGCTGGGGTGGCTTGGTAGCCAGGTAGCAGGAATATTCCCTGGTATCTTTCTTCTTAGGGGCTTGGGCTTGGCACCTGGGCTTGATTTCTTTGGGCTAGGATGTAGATGGACCTCTAAAATCATGGATGCCTTGGTATATGAATATATTTTGGCATCTGGAAGGGAATCTAGACATCTGGAGGGCATCTGCAAGAAATCAGGGTTTTCTGAATTTTCCTCCTGGGGTCTTCAAATCTTCAAGCTGGGTTGGACTTGGGCTATAATTCCATGTCTTCAATCTAGTTGGACTTGGTCTTCACTTGTATGATATAGTCTTGAGTCTTCAGTATGCTTGGACAGGACTCAAAAAAATAAAATTAGCTCAACATGAGCTGACTAGCAATGGACTGAACTAGCACAACATGAGCTGACTAGTACAAAAGTGAAATAACAACTAAAAATAATCAAATAACAACTAAAATGGACTCAGATGAGCTAAGCCCTTATTACAGATGGACTCATAAATTATTGATCAATTTACAGAGGGTTGAGAAGCCTCTGCCTTATTCTGGTGCCTTTGGTGTCCGCACCAATTCTCCCGGGGTGGGAGGAACTCGACCCTGTCGAGTGAAGATCAGACTGGCTCACATATCTCTCGAGAAGGTCTGGGTTGAGGCATTGCAAGTCCTCTCGAGAAATCTATAAATCGTCCGACTCTGGCTGGCCTTGCCATCGGATCAGGAAGCATTGATAGTCACGGCCCCGAGTCATGATGGCTTGATCGTCCAGGATACGCTCGATCCGTTCTCCTCTCTCAGGCCAATTTGTTAGTGGACACTCTGGGTTAGGGTCACTCACAATGAAAAGGAATAGGTCCAAAGGCCTTACTAGGTATCACTGCCGGTTCCCTATACTTAACCAGGTCTGTATTATTGAAGGTAGAACTAATGCCCAAATCCGAAGGCAAGTCTAACACCTAGGCATTTGACCCAATCCTTCTCTATCACTTTAAAAGGTCCAGCTCTAAGAGCATGAAGCTTCTTTTAGTTCTAAGCCTAACCAAGATAGAATCCACTACATCAAATTCTTTGACCCTTCTTCGAGAATTAGCCAGTTGTTTTAAGATTACTGCGGGTGGTGAACATGCTAGGCACATGCAGACTCCTAACAAATGATGCAAAGGACTCATACTGACACCTAACAGACTCGACTATGCATTCCTATCGAAGGAAATTTTATTGAACTCTTTAGATCTAAACCTAATAGATTATAGGTTGTCTATGTTTGATCCTAGCTTGACATGCACATGAAAATTTATAGTGAACTCCTAGCAAATTCCAAAGAGTATGCCAGAAGTAAGATGCAAACCTAACATGCGTGATGAATGCATGCAGTATGCTAATCTCAGCTAAATGCAATCTAATGATCCTAGAAATGCTGGAGGTGTTAGGAAAGGGCAGAAAATAGGAAGTGGGTTCAGAATTAGTTTGGTAAGGTAGAGAAAAAGGTTCATGGTTAGTTGGATAAAGTAGGATAAAAGACGGGGTGTCAGGAACTAATCCTATACTAATGAGGTTAACCTTACGGGGTTGCGGTATATTTATGAGGTTTGTATAATGGAATGATGGGTTATTAATCTCAGGGAAGAGGTCCTTAATGGGAACTATAGGAGGAGGCTCATCTTGAAGGTATAGATTCAAAGAGATCAGGTCCTTAATAAATTCTTCAGGTTCTTGTATTTTAGGACAAGACTCTATAATTTGGCTCTCCTCTATGGTTTCCTCAGGTAAGGCTCTAGTAGCAGTACCCAGGTTCTCTTCCTCTATTTGTTCTTCCACTATAGCTTTAGGTTGGATGTGGTCAAGGTCAACTACCTCTAGGTTGGCTTTTACCTGGGTATCTATTGGGTCAGCTAATTCTAGGTCATCTAAAGGTGTCACCTCTTCTCCCTCATACTCATCCACTAGGCTCACATCAGCTTCATACACTTCCGCGTTAATGTAAGCCTTGTAAATCTCAGGAATGGTTGGAGAAGGTCGGCTAGCAGGAAGTTGGTTAGGTTCTAGTCTCTGATTATGGGTACTACTCCTAGTAGGTTCAGGTTGTATAAGGGATAGTGGCTCACTTCTGGGTTCATATTTAGGGATACTAATCCTATGGGGATCAGGTTGACTAGAAGAAGCATGACTAGTACTAGGTTGATACTTAGGGGTTATGGGTTCTCTAGGCTCATAGGACAAGGGTGCAGATCTATGGGTCATGGGATTATAGGATCTGGGGTCATAGGATTTTGGGTCAGCTCTATGATCAGGTTCTAAGGATGGATCATGGTATGGGGTCCTCCTAAGGTTGGGCTTCCTATATGGTCAGGATATTGGGTTCTCCTAGGGTTGGACTCCCTATATGGGTCAGAATATTGGATTCTCCTAGGGTTGGGCTCCCTATATGGGTCAGAGTATTGGGTTCTCCTAGGGTTGGGCTCCCTATATGGGTCAGAGTGTTGGGTTCTCCTAGGATTGGACTCCCTATATGGGTCAGAGTATTGGGTTCTCCTGGGTTCAGTATCATAATAATGGTCACGGTAAGTGGTTCTTCTAGGTTCAGTATCGTAATAAGGGTCATGGTAAGGGGTTCTTCTAGGTTCAGTATTATTGTATGGGTCAGGTTGAGGGGCTCTCCTAGGTTCAATCTCTCGGTATGGATCAGGGTTTGGGGTCCTCCTAGGTTGAGGATTGTAGTACGGGTCAGAATAAGGGGATCTCCTAGGTTCGACCTCATGGTATAGATCAGGGTTTGGGGTTGTCCTTGGTTGAGGGGACTCAGGATCTGGCTCAGATTGTGACCCATGGGTTCTTGCTATGGTCCCTACACGACCTCCTAACTGGTCAAACCTTTTGGCAAGATGGTCAATTCTATTATTGGTTTGGGTACCAGACTGAGTTAACTGGGTAATCATCTGGGCCATTTGATCAGCTAGGGCTTTTATTTGGGCTTGTAAGTTTTCCATGGGTTCAGACATTTATGAAGGAGGTGGGTGATATGAAACTCCTGATCTAGTGCTCATACAAGACTCGATCAGACCGACTATAGCTGACTAGACCTAGAGTCCAAACTAGATGCTCAATCAGGGTGGCAAACTAGCCTATAGTAACCCTGTACTCAGCCAGGCAGGTGTAAGGGGAGTGTTAGGTCCCTGATTGCCAATCCTAGATACCAATCAGAGATTGGCCAGGTAGGTGGACCAGCACACAAGCCCTTCGGGATTGAATCCCTAAACCATCGTTCTAGACACTGAGCACAAGGCACACACAGGTTAACTTGACACAGTGATCTAACACTAGCTCGGACCCGACCAGTTGGTGTCCCTAACCCACTAGGGCAAATAAAGTCTAATTAATTTTAGGTTAAGGCTTGGGACTGAATGCAAGGGATGTGGTTTTGGGCTAAGGAGAGGTGATCAAATCCTCCCCCCATCTGATATAGCAAGAGTGCCCTTAAAAGTAAATTATGCAATGATGGCAGGCAGATGAGGATGCAAATTAGGGTTTAGAAATTTTTTTTTTGGTATTTTTGGAAAATATGTATTTTTTTTTTGGTATTTTTTAAATAGAAGAAAACTTTCAAATCATGGCCTAATATACTGGAAATATACTAAAATTAAGAAATATGCAAAAACTCCTAAACAAAACCCAAAAACTTCCAAACTTGTCTTGCTAAAAAAAACAGAGCCGAAAATTTGCAGGCCCTATTTCGGCTTTCAGAAAATTTAAAGGCCATAATAAAATCTGGAAAACTTTTTAAAATTACTGTGAATTATGATAAATCCAGGAAAATAAATTTTAGAATTTTTGGAGTTTTTAACAGGGAGAAATAATTAAAATAACAGAGTATATACGGACTAAAAAATTGCAGAAAACAAGCCCTAATCTAAGCTCTGATACCAAATGATGGGGAGCTAATATGCATGCAATTTTTTTTTTATGTTTTACATGTTGATTTAGGTGATTAGTTCCCAAATTTCAGATCAAGATTATTTGTAAGAAATTTTTTATGAATTTTTGAAGATCAGCATGCAGATTCGAACCTAGAAAAGTAGCAAAGAAGGACCGCCGGGGCTGAGAAGCCTCGGTTAGGGCAAGTTCTCCTACAATAAAACTACTGGAGGTAGAGGGGTGTACCTGACAATGTTTGTGAAGATCGCAGCGAAGGGGTCTCTCGTTCCTCGATGGATGCAGCCTGGAAAATCGAGCCAAAGACTCGTAGATACCCGGCTTTCTGCTCGTTGATCCGATTGAGGCTTGGCTAGAGTCATTGGATTCGTAGGAACTCAGGGACCTGCAAATGACCTGTCAGGGGTTAGAAAGCTCACAAAGGAACAAGAAAACAAAGTAAAAACAGCAAGGGAAGGCTTCTTTTGGAGTGGGCATCCAGGGATCTGGAAGGTTTGTTGGCAGCAGGAAGATGATTGCAAACACCGGGAAGAAGAACTCTCACAAACCCCTTTATGCACACAGCACGGTATCACACCACTCAATAGAAGAACTCAAGGTTTTCATTCATCAAAAATTCTCCTCATACAAGAGGCTAGGGTCCCTTAAATAGACCCTTAACCTTGGGCTCCAAGTAAGGATACATAAGTCTTTACATAAGAATCATTTTCCCTCTCAAACCCTAGCTAGAAAATAAAAAAAATATTAGGTAGAAAAATCTCTAAAAATTCTCTTGACTTGGTCAACACTCCAAGGATGCCTAGGGGGGCGTGTTGGGCTTCTAGGAGCAGCAATGGGCCGGCCCAAAGGGGCCCGGGTGCATGGGTTTGGGCCTCTGGAAGCTGGGATGGCCTAGTAGCCAGGTAGCAGGAATATTCCCTGGTATCTTGCTTCTTAGGGGCTTGGGCTTGGCACCTGGGCTTGATTTCTTTGGGCTAGGATGTAGATGGACCTCTAAAATCATGCATGCCTTGGTATATGAATATATTTTGGCATCTGGAAGGGAATCTGGGCATCTGGAGGGCATCTGCAAGAAATCAGGATTTTCTGAATTTTCCTCCTGGGGTCTTCAAATCTTCAAGCTGGGTTGGACTTGGGCTATACTTCCATGTCTTCAATCTAGCTAGACTTGGTCTTCACTTGTATGATATAGTCTTGAGTCTTTAGTATGCTTGGACAGGACTCAAAAAAATAAAATTAGCTCAACATGAGCTGACTAGCAATGGACTGAACTAGCTCAACATGAGCTGACTAGTACAGAAGTGAAATAACAACTAAAAATATTCAAATAACAACTAAAATGGACTCAGATGAGCTAAGCCCTTATTACAGATGGACTCATAAATTATTGATCAATTTACAGAGGGTTGAGAAGCCTCTGCCTTATTCTGGTGCCTCTGGTGTCCGCACCACTATAGTAACCCTGTACTCAGCCAGGTAGGTGTAAGGGGAGTGTCAGGTCCCTGATTGCCAATCCTAGACACCAATAAGAGATTGGCTAGGTATGTGGACCAGCACACAATCCCTTTGGGATTGAATTCCTGAACCACCATTCCAGACACTGAGCACAAGGCACATACAGTTTAGCTTGACACAATGATCTGACACTTATCCCGGACCCGACCAGTTGGTGTCCCAGCCCACTAGGGCAAATTAAGTCTAATCAATTTTAGGTTAAGGCTTGGGACCGAATGCAAGGGATGTGGTTTTGGGATAAGGAGAGGTGATCAAATCCTCCCCCCATCTAATATAGCAAGAGTGCCCTTAAAAGTAAATTATACAATAATGGCAGGCGGATGAGGATGCAAATTAGGGTTTAGATTTTTTTTTTGGTATTTTTGGAGAATATGTAATTTTTTTTTTTATTTTGATATTTTCTTAAATAGAATAAAACTTGCAAATTATGACAAAATATGCAGGAAATATACTAAAATTAAAAGATATGCAAAGATGCTAAACAAAACCCTAAAACATCCAAACTTGTCTTGCTGAAAAAATAGAGGCAAAACTTTGCAGGCTGTATTTCGGCTTGGAGAAAACTCACAGGCCAAAATAAAATCTAAAAAGATTCTGAGAATTATTGTGAATTATGTTGAATCTGTCAAACGAAGTTTTCAAATTTTTGGAGTTTTGGTCAGAGGGATATAATCTAAATAACAGAGTATATATGGACTGAAAAATTGCAGAAAATAAGCCCTAATCTAAGCTCTGATACCAAATGATGCGGGACTAATATGCATGCAATTTTTTATGTATGTTTTATATGTGGGGTTAAGTGATTATTCTAGAATTTTATATCAAAATTAGTTGTAGGGAATTTTGTATGAATTTTTGAAGCCATGCATGAAGATTAGAACCTAGAAATGTACTAAAGAAGGATCGCCGAGGCTGAGAAGCCTCGGTTATGGCAAGTTCTCCTACAATATAAAGACTGGAGGTAGAGGGGGTGTATCTGACAATGTCTGAAGCACCCGGTGAAGAATGTAGCGAAGGGATCTCTCGTTCCTCAATGGATGCTGCCTGGAAAATCAAGCCAAAGATCCGCGGATACCCGGCTTTCTGCTCGGTGGAACGATTGAGGCTTGCCTGGAGTTGTTAAAATCGTAGGAACTTGGGGACCTACAAACGACTTGTCATGGCTTAGAAAACTCAGAGGAAATCAAGAAAACAAAGGAAAACAGCAAAGGGAAGAATGTTTTGGAGAGGGATGGAAGGATGGTTGGCAGCAGGAAGATGGTTGCAAACACCGGGAAGAAGAACTCTCAAACCCCTTTCTGCACACAATAGGGTAATCACACAATACAATATAAGAACTCAAGGTTTATTTCATATCAAAAATCTCTCTTCATACAAGAGGCTAGGGTCCCTTAAATAGACCCTTAACCTTGGGCCCCAAGTAAGGGTACAATTGACATTACATAAGAATCCTTTTCCCTCTCAAACCCTAGCTAGAAAATAAGGAAAAATTAGGTAGAAAAATCCCTAAAAATTCTCTTGACTTGGCAAACACTCCAAGGACACCTAGGGAGGCATGTTGGGCTTCTAAGAGCAGCAAGGGGCTGGCCCCAAGGGGCTGGCCCAAAGGGGCTAGGGCGCATGGGTTTGGGCCTCTGGAAGCTGGGATGGCCTAGTAGCCAGGTTGCAGGAATATTCCTTGGTATCTTGCTTCTTAGGAGCTTGGGCTTGGTACCTGGGCTTGATTTCTTTGGGCTAGGATGCAGATGGACCTCTGGAATCATGGATGCCCTAGTCTATGAATATACTTTGGCATCTCGAAGGGAATTTGGGCATCTGGATGGCATCTGCAAGGATTCAGGGTTTTTTGAATTTTCCTCTTGGGGTCTTCAAATCTTCAAGCTGCGTTAGACTTGGGCTCAACTTCCATGTCTTCGATCAGGTTGGACTTGGTCTTCACTTGTATGATGTGGTCTTGAGTCTTCAATATGGTTGAACAGGACTCAAAAAAATAAAATTAGCTCGGCATGAGTTGATTAAAATTGGACTGAAATAGCTCAACATGAGCTGACTAGTACAGAACTAAAATAACAACTCAAAAGACATAAATAACAACTAAAATGGACTCAAATGGGCTAAGACCTTATTACAGATGGACTCATAAATTATTGATCAATCCATAGAGGGCTGAGAAGCCTCTGTCTTATTTTGGTGCCTCTGGTGTCCCCACCACGTTGCTTTTCTTAGACACCAATTGAATTGGCCAGGTTAGATAATGGAACAAATTAAAAACCTCAATCCCTTTACCATCCTAGAACCACTTGCTTAGACACCAACTGGCTGATCAAGCCCTAATTGGTTTTTACATCATGATTAAGTTTTTATTATGATAAAATATAATTTTTAATGAGGGCTTTGATGGTCTCAAACACATCCTAAATAATCATATCAACAATTTTCATAACAACAAGTATAAACATAAAGCTTATCATTCAGCATATGCATAACATTGCATAATTACATAGGAATCATATCATAGCATGATATTTCAATACCCTGTTCACCTTACTTTTTCATGGGATATGGCCATAGCAGCACCCCTACATGCCATAGGAGACCTATTGAATGGGAGGAGAGGGTCTTTAAACCCTACTTGGCTCCTATGACCGGACGGCCATGGTGACTAACCCAATCCAAAGATGTTACTAGAATAAAACTTGTTATAATGATGTATTTAATATGCATAACATCATATCATAACAAAATCATGCTATTTTCATGATAAAATAGAAACCAAACATATTAATTCTAATATGCATATAATCACAATTCTGGAAGAGTCGACCCGAAAGGTTTCGGGTCGACTCGATTTCTTGTCGGGTTTACTTGAATAGGGTTCGAGTCGACTTGAATATGTATGTTCATGAACATCAAAATGATACATAATTGAATGAACTGATGGTGGCTCTGATACCACTGAAGGAGAATTTCTAGGATCCTAGGTCATCAGGCTACATGCGGAAGTGAGTTTTAAAACAAAAATTCAAGCATGAAAACCATAACTAACTAGAAGAAACCCTAATTCTCGGACCCCCTTAGACATTATCAATTAATGAATCATAAATGAAGTACAAGAAACATACTTGAAATGCTATTTTCCACTTCTTTCCATAAGGCTCACAAGTGCACGCCCTCCAACGGTGATCCACATGAGAATTGAACCAAGGAAGAATTCCTTCTTCAGTTGCTTGCTTGACTAGGACTCTTCTTGACAGCCTTCTGGTCTTTGACCTCTGAAGGACACCATGTCCTTCAGTAGGGTACTCTGAATGCCTTCCAAAACAATTCTTGGATTTTGTGTTGCCCCCCTCTAGAACACCCTAGGCTTATGTCTTACATTCTAAGACTTGTCCTAGAAATAACAACCGTGCCTTAAAGAGACAAGTTTTTGTCTTAAAGGAGGAGGGAGGGAGAACAAAAAAAAAAACTCTTAGAATATCTTTACGATGGAATCTGATATCTGAAACTCATATCACCACCCCTATATATATTTTTAAGAAGGATATGTGATATGTCCTCCCTCAAGTTATCAGATATGATTTTTCAAGACCGAAGAGAGGTTATCTGGCTTGAAAAATCATATCCAATATGTCTTATCATGCATCAAAGCCCATATCCGCATCCATTCCCATTCCTGGATAATTCATAAATTGCCACATGGCAAGTACCAATCTCTGGAAAGCCAAGAGGTGCCTCTTCAATCTCCAAACATCAGAGAATATGAAGAGTCTTGATAACAGAAGGACACTATTTCAGGCCGCGCACCAAATGAAGAGACGCATCTCTTCATGCACTTGTTTTCCTTCCACACCTTTCACACCGATTCAAAGGTTTGACCGATCAAAAATTATCCTAAGGGGCATGGGGATGTGTACCAAGAAAGTCCCAGATGAATCAGCCAAAGTGATTCATCTGTAGAAGGACTCTTGGTCCTTTCTGTGCCCACTCTTCGTTAGCACATGCAATATTGTGCCCAAGAGTCCATGCTGACTTGGGCTCTAATCCAAGTGGTATTTCAAGTCCAATTAAATCAGGATAAAACCTGATTAAGGTTGTCTTAACCCAGACTTAACCCAATTTAAGTCTCTCTTAAATTGGTTAATCAAAATACCAAGCAACTGGACCCAAATTATTTGGATTAGGAATTAGGTTAGCCTACACTTGCTAGTATGCAATCTGGCTAACCAACTAGGATCCCATGATCCTAATTAAATTATGTATGACTTCCTTGGTTAACTCCTTAATGTGTGTGACCCTTTGGGTTACACATTTAGCCAGTGGTAGATTTAGTTTTAAGCCGATTTGAACCAATCGAACCTGATTGACCTAATTAGGTCAAATTGGCTCACCTAATTATCTAATTCGAAACATCCATCGAATTGACTCATGAAACCAATCCAATTGGTTCATGGAAACCTACAAGGTAAGATTGACATCTAGCAATGTATCATGCCTACCAAGAAAATAAGGAATTTGGTGAAAAGTACCAAAATACCCTTCAGTAGAAAGTTATCGTGCAATTCAATCTTTCGATCTCCCATTATCTTGATTAAGTGATAGGTATGGATATATGTCAAACCCTAATACTTAGTCATATCAAATCTCAGCTCGATCATGAAGACTCAACTGATGACTAATTTAGAAAACACTTCTAATCTCATTCTGCTTTGATCAAAGGCTCCTTGAGTCACTCATCGAAGAGATAACATGGGATAACAATTCCTCTTACCAGGAATGATCGATTCCTTGTTAGTCCACTCACATCCTTCGTACACCTTCCACCATACCCAGAACATCCCGTACATGACTCAATGTCATGAATGAGTATGAACCAAAAATATGGCTTAGTGTGGACAAGGAACCATGGTGACCTCAGGTCTAAAGATCACATGCACAACTCCTATTCTGAGACCTATCTTTTGACAAGCAGTAAGACTTCCATAAGATAGTCCCGGTGTGGATCAGTTCAGTGTACTTATACCCTGATGAGCACCCTTATCCTTGTATTAGTGTCTATACACAAATGGTTATGAGACTAACCATCCTTATTAACTGAGCATACGTAGGATAAACTAGTCTTACCGAATTCATTGATATCCGAATCAATGGTCCATTAAATAGGAACATTTTGATTAGGGTTTATAGGAACTTAGGTCTCACTATTATGATTTTTATCATAACCCTAATTCCATTGCCCTAATCTATGGGGCTTCTCATAATCCATAAAAAAGATACAGCAGTATATGATGAAAATAAATGCCTTTGTTAATATATTGTCATACAAGAGTTAGAAGATTACAAAAATGCCCTTACAATGATTGGTTTTTAGGGCACTTTTCATTCAGCGAAGAGTTGACTCCATGGACAACGTGGCAGACCCACTGACTAAGACTCTGAGCCAGTAAAAGGCTGAAGTCCACTTTGAAAAAATGGGACTTAGAAATATAGCCAATTGGCTTTAGTGCAAGTGGGAGATTGTTAGATGTATACCTTGAAAGCTAAGTTGACTTGACACATTTTAATTTTTTGGACATGAACTTTGTACTTAATCTTTCTTATTAACAAAAGGGCATTATTTTCATTCATATTAATGTGTCTATAAATCATCCAAAGTGTTAATAGGCAATGACACATATCTCAAGAGTTTAGAATCTGAGGCATGTGTCTTTATAAATTAACTTATAAAAGCTCTGAATTGTAGGAATATCATGAGGATGGTGATTGATCCATTAAAATCAATGCACAGATCACTTTCCTTTCTAGGTAGATGAGTCTCTGACCTACAGTATGGTGACATTGGAGTGAGAGTGCAGGTAGTTGATAGAGATCAACAATACTGAGCATGACCAAGTATAGGAAGTTATATGGATGACTATTCACTCGTCAATAACTTCCTGATGCTGTAGTCATGTGAATAGTTCTTTGACCTAGAGTGTCTCAGCTACTCATAATAAGGTTGTTGTAGTTTGACAGCACAAACACATGGTTCCTATCCATTCAGGACCTTCCGATGTTCTTTGGCTATAGTAAGTTTATTATAGGAGTAGGGTTTTCACTTGTAGGTATCTATAAGCCTTAGTAATAAGGAATAATCCTATGCAGCTTAATGAAACTAAGTCTAGAAGTCTATGGCTATAGCAGGGTGATAATAAAAAGGTATTTTTATTAGTATCATAATTGGAATTAAGTCGATTAAGTTAAGCATATGATTGATGGGTTTGATGAGTATCCGTAACCAATATCATGTCAAGATTTTTGATAGAGGAACGAAATTAAATGGTAACTACACCTAGGAGTTTCAAGCTTATTCTGTTGGGTTGCCACTACATACTGCTGGTGTCACTGATGGATTGTGAGAGCCCATTATGGTCATTCTCAGAACGATGATCCTAATTAGGGTTAAGTTGAAATTGTTTCAATCTATCGAAAGGAGTTTCGATTATGTATAATGGAGAATATAGCATGTCTCATTACCAGACAGAATAGGACCTGAGGGGTCACATACATTAGGAGCTTAAGTAACCAATCAACAATTCAAAATATTACTAAAATTAGCAATTTTAGTATATTTGGACCTAATTGTATATGTTATAATTAATTAATTATGGATTAATTATTAATTGAATTAAATTAGATTAAATTTAATTGAGTTAGACTCAGTTAATTGATCCTAATTGAGTTGGGTCAAAATCCTTTTCGAAATGGTTCGATCGGATTTAAAATTGGCTTCATTTTGACTATCAAATTAATTTATTTGGACCATGACCTAGAGTCTACTTGGATTGAGACTCTCTCTCCTTGTCTTCCCATATCTCCACATGCCAAAGTGGGCGTCAAGTTATTTTGTGTGACAAAAAGAGTGGGGCGTGGAAAGAGAGGGCGCTAATAGATTTGGTGTGAATAAATTTTAAGAGAGGGAGGAGTCCTCTTCTACTCCTCTTAAATCCTAACCAGATTTAATTAAATACTGGTGTTTTGGCTTACAGGGGTGGGACAATTGGTTTATAAAAAGGGGAGAGGGGTTGGCTGACTAGAGAACTTTTCCTTTTGATGTGTTCTTCTCTTGGGAGTCATCTCCTCTTGGGCATCTTCTCCAGAGAGTCTCTCTCTTGGGGTGCCAACTCCTCCTCTCCCTTTTATTTATTTTTCTCTTCATTGTGTGAGATCTAAAAAGATATTCTACAAGAGAAAGAAGAAAGAAAGAGGTCCTACATCTTGCAAATATTAGTTTTCAAGATAGAAGCCAGTTCGAGAAAAGTCGGTTTAGATTCGAATCGGCATGATTTTAAAGTGGTTGATTTGCTGAAAGAGGCGAGGGCTGCAAGGATCTAGAAGTCCAGTGCTCTCTATGACTCAGTTACGTGAACTCTGTATGGATACTAGCAGAGGCTTGGAGATTGTTAGGCTCTGGTAGAATCCCATTTTTAAAAATGGAACGGCATGATTTTCAGAGCAAGCCAGGATAGCGATCAAGGTAAGTAATTTATGCTTAAAATAATTTTATTTTTAGATCTGATATTTTTTTCATATATTATAGCATGTTAGGGATTTATGATGAATAAATTAGATTTATTTATAAATTGCATGTTTAGATATAAAATAGTTTTTTTTTATCTACTTTCGTTGTGTCAGGCTTTTGATGCCTGATTGATTGAAATATACTATTCCTGGGAGAAATCCAACACCTTTTGGGTCGGCTTATGAATTTCTTTGGTGGTCAAGACCCAAATAGGGTAACCCTCAATAATCTCCTTCTCTAATTCCTTAGCCTTAATCATATTAACTCCTGGTTTCTTTTCCTTAAGGCTGCTAGAACCTCTCTTAACTGGATCTCTGGGTGGAGTCGAATGGATCACAAACTTGTTTCCATGGTGATTAAAGGCACAGATGTTGGTTCGACCAAACAGGATTTTGTCATGATCGTAAAGCCATGGTCGAGCTAAGACGATACTACTGACTCCCATGGAAAGGACATCACACCAAATCTTTTATTCATATGATTGCAATTTAATCAAGATTTGGCACCTATACTTGATTGGGATGGAGGTGGAATCTACCCATGAGACCTTATAGGGGCTAGGATGAGAAACTGTGGTCAATCCTAAACATTTGACTATACTGGAAGAGATGGCATTGACACAACTCCTACTACCTATTATGATCTTGCACACCTTATTTCCTAACTTGACGAAGTTGTATAGGATGTTAGTCCTATGCCAATCTTCCTGCTCCTTAGTTCGGGTTTGGGTCAAGATGCACCTAACCACTCCTAGTAGGTCTTCAGACTCAAGCACTTCCTCCTCTCCATCATACTCATCTAGCAATTGGGTCTCATCTTCGTAGACCTCTCCCTCAGGCTCAACTATGGGTTCAGACTCATCCTCGTCTAGATCACCTATATGTAGGGCTTTGACTAGGCACTAGCTAGCATAATGTCCCGGTTTATGACATCTAAAGCACACATTTTGGGGTTGGGACACCTCTGAACCTCTACAGACTTACCTCTATCCTTTCTACAGGCCATAGGGGTAATGGGCTATGGTTGACTTGGGTCGAGATGGCTCGGACTTGGTAGGCTCGAGTTGGGTAGACTTGGGTAGGCCTGGCTATATCCTGGGTACTGACTAGGGTTTCTAGTGGGCTTAGGTTTACGAAAGATGGCCCCTCTCTGGAAATGCTCATAATCCCTAGCAATTTGGTAGGCCTTCTCTAAGTCACTAACCTCTCTCAAGAAAAGCTCCCTTCGTATGTCATCCTTAAGGCCAGCTCTAAACCTAGATAGGGTGACTGACTTAGATTCGTCTATGTCGCATCGCATAGCATACTCATCAAATTTCGTGATGTACTCAGCCACACTCTTGCTACCCTAAATCAATCTTTGCCACTGGTCCAATAACCCCTGGTAGTATGATGTTGGGAGGCACTTTGTTCTAAGCCAAGCTTTCATGGCCCTCCAGGTGACTATGGGTTCATGACCTCCTTGTCTATGTACTCTCTCAACATTAGCCCAATATAACTTGGGCTGGCGGACTAACTTAAGCTTGGCAAACTTAAACTTGGCAAACTTAAACTTGTACTCCTCAGACATATCATACCACTCGAAATACTGATCAACTTCTCCCTCCCAATATATATAAACCTTTGGATCAAGACAGCCATCAAAAGTGGGTACTTCAAGTCTAATGTTCCTGAAGGCTCTCTCTTCCTGGTCCATGAAATCCTGATTGGATCTCCTTGGGTGAACCTCTAAGACTGGATCACGACATAGGGTTCTCCTAGGTTTAGCCTCGAAGTAGGGATTAT
The DNA here is from genome assembly GCA_021397845.1 of Areca catechu. Taxonomy (NCBI): domain Eukaryota; kingdom Viridiplantae; phylum Streptophyta; class Magnoliopsida; order Arecales; family Arecaceae; genus Areca; species Areca catechu. The sequence continues at coordinate 175,573,144 of CM038039.1, read as the reverse complement.
GGCATGGGGCTCTCCTAGGATGGGGAGGTGACTTAAGGTCTGGCTCAGTGTGAGGCCCATGTGCCTCCTCTAAGGTTCCTTGCCTAGTCTCCACCTGATCGAATCTCCGGTTCATTTGGGAAAAAAGATTGGGCCATCTGATCAATGAGGGCTTTAATCTAGACTTCAAGATTTGGATTTTCCATGGGTTCAGCCGATGGTGGGAGTGGTGGATGATATGCAACTCTTGACCTAGTGCACATGCAAGACTCAAGGACAATCGACTATGGTTTCCTAGACCTAGAGCCCAAACAGAATGGGTCGACTCAACTTACCCACAACACAACCCCTAGTCCTTCCACTAGCCGGGTAAGAGGTGGGACGGTGGGAGGCCCCCCTGCTTTCGCAGGGACCCAATTAAGGAACCACCAATTCATTTTGGGTGTTTGCCTCTGGACCCCTAGCCTAGACACCAGCTTCCAGTAATAGGAGAGGTATTGCATGCACTAGTCTTCCCACAAAGGTTGGACCCGACCTGTTGGTGTCCCTAGCTCACTAGAGCAAAGCAATTTAGGTATAATTGATTTTAAATTAGGTTTGGGTTCGAATGCTAGGATTGTTGTTTTGAGCTAAGGAGAGGTAATCAACTCCTCCCCCCATCTAACATATCGAGAGTGCCCTTAGAGTGATTTATGCAAATGATGGCAACCAAATGAAACCCTAATGATTCAATGTGTCTAAAGTTTCTCTTTTTTTTCTTTTTTTCTTTTGCAGAAATATAATATGCAGGAAATTACCTAATATGTAGGAAATATACAGAAAAATTAAATATGTAGAGATTATGCAGAAAGAACCCCAAACATGCTAAAATTAGACATTCTGAAATTTTTGGGTAGAACTGTTCTTAGGTAGTAATCAGGCATTAAAAAATTCTACAGATAAAAATAAATCATAAAAAAAATTTTAAAAATATTATCAAATATGAGGAATCTGACAAAATAAGAATCAAAACTTTCTAATCTATCTTGATATAGAAACAATTAAATGAATAGACCATATACTGGGATGGACGTGATGCAGAAAAAAATATCTTTCTCTTTAATTTCTTCTTCAAGGGTCAATCACAGCAGTACCGCTGTATGCCATAGGAGATCCCGTCGAATGGGATGAGAGGGTTTTGCAGCCCTACTTCTCTCCTATGATCTGACGGCCATGGTGAAGCAATAGATCCAAGTACTTAAAGAGAAACTAAGCCATAAAAGATGCTTGATACCAAATGATGCGAGACTACTTATGCATGCAAACTATTTTTTTGTTATTTAAGGATGAGTTAAAATTTTTTATCTCAAAGTTAGAGCCAATGTTCTAAGTAGAGGATCCTATAAAAAATGTAGAAGATCATGCATGCAGAAATAGACCCTAAAGTGAAAGAAATAGGACTGCCGAGGCTAAGAAGCGACAGTAGGGCTAGCTCTCCTACAATACCATAACTTGTGAGTCAGGGGGGTGTACCTGGCAGCAATTTGAAGATGAATCCATGAAGGGATCGCACTATGCTCCCAGATATGCCTTGGAAGATCAAGCCGAAGACCCCGTGGATCCATAACTTTCTATCCGCTGACCCGAAAGCTGGCTGGATGGAATCCTAAATTTGTGAACTCTGAGGGACATACGAAACACCAAGGGAGGGTTAGAAAATAATGGAGAAGTGGGTTATATAGCTGAAAGAAGAAGGGGAAGAGGGGTTGTAAGAGGGGCGGCCAAGGGGTGGAGTGTCCAAGGCTGATTGGGTTGCAGGGCTGTTAGGGTTTCATTGGGGTTTACAGGCCTGGTGTAGGATGCTAGTTGGGGATCTCGGGTCTCTCACCTATTCCTTAAGGAGGACAAAGCATGAAGCAATTCTCAAGAAAACTCTTTTTTTTAATTAATAAGAAGATGATCCAAATTGCATACAAAGGGGTCCCTAATATAGAGTCATGATACTTTGGGCCCAAGCAAATGAAAATAAAAAAAATATGTGGTGCCCACTTTCTTCCTAAAGTGTGGGGTTGAATACAAAGACGAAAATTCTTTCATGCCATACAAAATTCTCCCAAATAAGGCATATAGTGGGCGGCCAAGAGGGAACCATGAGGGGCTTAAAAAGATTCCATCTGGGGCTGGGTGTGGTCCACAACTTCCCTAAATATGCATCCATGAATCTGGGGATTGAAGTATATCCATTGGCATGTGGACTTGGTATGCTTGGGGCTTGGAAGGGGTATGTTGGCATGTGGACATCAACTCCTCATGCATGGGGCCGACCTCATGATCTTCCAAGTAGTCCTATGGTGTTGCAATCTAGGGTGTGATTGGGACTCCATGCGGCTACAGAGGTGGCACATTTGGTGTGGTCCTTCACATGCTTGGGTCTTCTTAGACTGGACTTAACCTCATAAGCTGGACATGACTACAAGACTCAAAAGTAAAGGCTCAACATGAGCTGACAAAACCAACTTAACTCAAGACTCAACTAAACTCACCATATCCCAAGACTGATCCACAACCCTAATCATATGGATCGAATTCTAAATACAAGGCTCAATGATATCAAAACAGGACACAAATCCTAAGTTGGGCTTAAATGGGCCATGCCTTGATTACAGGACTCAAAATAAATAAAATGCTAATGACTCTAGTCAGATAACCATAGAGGGTTTAAAAGACTTTGCCTGATCCTGGTGCCCTCACCATGGAGAAGTGGTCCCTAGGTTTAGGAAGGGTTTTTCTCTACGCCGGCTAAGGTTTAAAAGGAAACATAAGCCCTAAGTTGATCCTACGGCTTATATATAAAATCAACTATCCTGACATCCGAGTCGGCTCGGCCAGAGCCCTGTCTATTCGAGTCAGCTCAAGCAAAAATCAACAAAAAGGCTTTAAAACTCCAATAAAAATATGCCTAGCTCTAAGAACACACTATATAAGGTGAGTATCTACTTCAATTTGGTTATGGTGATCTTCTAGATAATTTTTCTTAAATTGAAAAAAATTAGGACAACATCTAAAATGGGTCACATAAACCTAATTCTCCTTTAATCATTTGAAATATTTCTTTATTAAGTGGCTTAGTAAAGATGTTAGCAATTTGATTTTCTATTGGAACAAATTCAAGTTCAATATTTTCATTTTGTACATGATCCCTAATATAGTGTGTCTAATTTCTATATGTTTTATTCTTGAATGTTGAATTGGGTTCTTTATCAAATTAATAGAACTTGTGTTATCAAATTTGATAGGAATTTTTAATTGAATAACACCAAAATCTTCTAGTTGTTGCTTAATCCAAAGTACTTGTACACAACAACTCCTTGCAGCTACATACTCTGTCTAAGTAGTAGACAGTGCTATAGAGTTTTGTTCTTATAGTGCCATGAAATTAAATTCAACCCTAAAAATTGACAAGTACCGCTAGTATTCTTTCTATCAATTTTACCTCAATCATAATCAGCATCAAAAAATCTAATTAAATTCAATGAAGATTGCTTAGAATATCATAAACCTAGATTACTTGTTCCTTTTAGATTTCTTATGATTATTTTAATAGCAAGTATATTTGATTCTTTAGGGTTTAACTGAAATCTAGCACATATACATACACTGAACAAGATATCAGGCCTACTTGCAGTTAAATACAACATGATCCAATCATACATCGATAAAGCTTCTGATCAATGTTGTGTCCATCTTTATCTTTGTCTAGTATATAGGAGGGGCTCATGGGTGTGCTCATTTCTTTGGATGACTTCATACCAAACTTCTTAATGATCTCCTTGATATACTTTGCTTGGTTGATACAAATTCCTTCCTTTATTTGCTTAATTTGGAGTCCGATGAAGTAGGTCAGTTCACCCATCAAGCTCATTTCAAATTCACCCTGTATAAGCTCAGCAAATTCTCTACACAAATTCTCATTAGTTACATCAAAAATAATGAAAAAATTTGTTCAATCTATCGTACCATGCTCTATGCTAGGTGCTTGTTTTAATCCATACAATGCTTTGTTATGTTTGAAAACATGATTTGGAAGAGCATTATTTTCAAAACCTGGTGGTTGTTCCATAAAAACTTTTTCTAAAATAAAACCATTTAGATGTTCTTTTTACATCCATTTGAAATAATTTGAAATTCATGTAGCAAGCAAATGCAAGTAATAATCTTATGGCTTCTAGTCTTGCTACGGGTGCATAGGTTTCATCAAAATCTATTCCTTCTTCTTGATTATAACCTTTGGCCACTAATCTTGCCTTATTTCTAATTACATTTCCTTTTTCATCTGGCTTATTTCTATAAACCCATTTAGTTCCTATAATGGGATGGTTTGATGGTCTATTCACTAATGTCCATACATTATTTCTTTCAAATTGGTTAAGTTCTTCATGCATGGCCATCATCCAATTAGGATCACTTTTAGCTTCTTCTAAACTGTGGTTCTACTTGTGAAACAAATGCTAGATAATCATGTGCTTCTCTAAGTGATGACCTAATCCTAACACTTTGTGAGGGATTACCTATAATCAAATCTTTAGGGAGTGAAGTTACATACCTCCATTCTCTTGGCAGATTACCATGATCTTGACTTACCATTTTTTCTCCTTATTGAGTTAGTTTATCCTTTAGACTCATGTCCTCCATGGCTTTGTCAATTGCATATGTATCATTGTCAATGCACTCTTTTTTTCTAGAAGGTGAGGGGTTAAATTCATCTAAAATAATATGAACAGATTCTTCTACTGTTAATGTTCTTTTGTTAAATACTTTATAAGCTTTGATATTGATTGAATAACCAAGAAAAATTGCTTCATCAGATTTAGCATTAAATTTTCCTAGGTTATCCTTTCCATTATTTAACACAAAGCATTTACAATCAAATACATGAAAATAATTAATGCTTGATTTTTTATCATTCAAAAGTTCATAGGGTGTTTTCTTTAAAATCGATCTTATTAAAACACAGTTCAAAATATAGCAAGCAGTGTTCATAGCTTCTACCCAAAAGTACATTGAAAGATTACCTTCACATAACATTGTTCGGGCTATCTCTTCCAAAGTCATATTCTTCTTCTCTACAACACCATTTTGCTATGGTATTCTAGGAGCGAAGAAATTATGATCAATGCCGTGCTCAGTGCAATATTCATCAAAATACTAATGTTTAAATTCTATGCTGTGATCACTTCTAATACAAATAATTGAAAGATTTTTCTAGTTTGAAACATTCTTGTGAAGTTTTTGGAAAACTTTAAAAGCTTCATCTTTGTGTGCAATGAATAAAACCCAAGTAAATCTTGAAAAATCATCTACTATCACAAGTTCATATTTCAAACCACATAGGCTTGTGGTCCTAGTTGGTCCAAATAGGTCCATGTGTAATAGCTTTAGAGGTCTAGAAGTGGAAACCATATTTTTCGATTTAAAACATTTCCTAGTTTGTTTACCCAGTTGGCATGCATCACAAACATGTTCAAAAATTAACTTTGAATTTTGGTAAACCTCTAACTAGATCTTTAAAAATTAATTTAGCAATTGTATACATGCTAGCATGACCTAATCTCCTATGCCAAAGTAAGCTAGACTCCTTGGTTTTAGCATTCATTGATACTAAACTTGTCTTGAGAATTCTGCTACAAATCCAATCAGATTTGATAAATCAAATCCTTTAGAACAGCCTTATTCCCGATCAAGAACAAACACCCTGATCAACAAAGCAATCATGGAAGCGTATCACCAGGTTATAGACGACCATCTACCAGCAATCTCCATTGTAGATCATGGTAGGCTTCAAGTCTATGAAGATCAAGAATACCAAGAACAGGAGAAGAGAGAAGACTGAAGAAAATAGAGGAATTTTCATGGGAGAAAGGGATTTCCACTTCCAAGAAGTTCGTTACACCACACACATCCACTTACGAGAATACAATATATATATACCTTGGTCACGCATGCCCGAGATCCCAAAAAACTCCCATAGCTAGCACCTTTCAAAAAACAGTTCACCCATCATCCAAGCTGACCTAAAACATTAGAGTCGTCTAGACCTTGCATCCGAGCCGACCTGTCCAGACAACGGGTTTCCTGACCATGCATCCGAGCCAACCCGAATCCATCCGAGCCTACCCGAATCGATCCGAGTTGACCCGAATCCATCCGAACCAACCCGTCCAGACTGTAGGTTTTCGACTGTGCATCCGAGCTGACTCGAATCCATCCGAGCTGACTCGAATCCATCCGAGCCAATCCGTCCAGTCCATAATCACCTGTTCCAAGACGTGCCAACCAACAGAGTCGACTCTTACAACAAAAGAGTCGACTCAAAGATCCAGAAAGACCAAAACTGAGCCTAAACACCTAGGACTCATACTGGACTCAACCCTAGCCCTAGACACATCATGGAAAACCATGATAGACCAGATCAACACATGTATATTGACCTGACTTGCCATGAATGCACCACCTGAGACTCAAGAATCTCCACCTTGGAGCTTTAAGGCTACACATGCCAGACTCGTTAAACCCATTAACCATATACAAGAGTAGAAGCTATCCCTTGGTAAAGCCTTTGTAAGTGCATCCGCCTGGTTTTTCGTTGTATGAACCTTCACCAGCACCACTTCTCCTTCCTCCACCAGCTCCCTGACTCTGTGGTGCAACACATCTATATGCTTGGTCCTAGCATGATAGACTGGGTTCTGTGTCAAGTGTATGGCACTCTGGCTATCACTGTGTAGGACCACCATACACTGTTTCACCCCCATTTCAGATACTAGCCTTCTCAGCCATAATGCTTCCTTTGTAGCTTCAGTAATCCCTATATACTCAGCTTCTGTTGTAGACAAAGCAGTAATAGGTTGAAGGGTTGATCTCCAAGAAACCGGTCCACCATACATACAAGAGAGATAACTTGTTGTAGACCTCCTTGTATCAAGATCATCTGCATAGCATGCATCAACAAACCTTTCCAAAGGACCTGAATCCTCACATGATTCTATGGAGTTCCATTCATGTCCTTCAAGATGCCCACCAAATACCAGTCCATGTCTTTGAGTCCCTTGCTGATATCTCAAAACCCACTTCAATGCCTTCCAGTGTTCCTTCCCAGGATTAGCCTTGTACCTACTCACCTGGCTTACAGCATATGCTATGTCCGGCCTGCAACAAACCATAGCATACATCAAACTGCCCACTGCATTGGCATATGGAACTCTTTCCATGTACTCTCTCTCCTCCTCTGATTGGGGGCACTACTTTTTTGAGAGAGAAAAATGCCCTGGTAAAGGTGTTTCCACAGGTTTGGTCTTATCCATCCCAAACCTCTCGAGTACCCTTTTAATGTACCTACCTTGTGACAAATGGAGTATTCCTTTGCACCTATCTCTGCAAATCTCCATTCCAAGGATTTTCTAAGCTGATCCCAAATCCATCATCTCAAATTCCTGAGATAATGCTCTCTTTAGCCCTTACACAGCTGTCATACTTCTGCTGGCTATCAACATATCATCCATATACAGAAGTAAATTCAGATCATCCATAGTATCCATATCCTTCACATAGACACGATGATCATGTTCACACCTAAGAAATCCAAGGCTCAAGATAAATGTATCAAATTTGTGATACCACTGACGAGGTGATTGTTTCAACCCATACAATGACCTCTGAAGTAGACATACCTTATTCTCTTGTCCAATCTCAATGAAGCCATCAGGTTGCTTCACATAGATCTTCTCTTCCAGTCTTCCATGTAGAAAGGCTGTCTTCACATCCATCTGCTCCAATTCCAAATTATGTTTTACCACCAAAGACAACAATACCCAAATTGAAGTATGGCGTACAATAGGAGAAAACACTTCTGTATAGTCAACTCCTTCCCTTTGTGAGTATCCCATTGCTACCAATCTTGCCTTGTATCTTACTCCACCTTGCTTTGAAGGTAATGATTTCTTAGTGAACACCCATTTGGAGCCAATAGCATGAGCATCTCTAGGTGATCCACTAGTTGACATGTCTGATTCCTCCTGAGAGATTCCATCTCTTTCATCATGCCTTGCATCCATGACTCTTTATCAGAACATTCCATGGCCTCTACAAAACTTTCTGGATGTCCATTCATAGATATTAGAGCATATGAAATTGCTTCATCCATGCCATATCTAACCAGATTATGGATTATGCATTGAGGCTTATGCAAAGCCACTCCCCTTGCACTGTCCTGTAAGTTTACTGCTTGTGGCTCCTTGTGCACTTCCCTTTGAATAGCTGATTCTTCTTTCCTCTCCTTCACTCCTGGAGAATCTTTCTTGTCCAACTCCACCTCAACTGAAACTCCATTTCTAGCTGATGTTGAAAGCCTATCCTTCACCTGTGATGGGCTCTCACTACTGTTCATCTTATTAACTGCATTTCCAGTTGCAGTCCCCGATTTCACTAAGATGCTCCTCTCATCAAAAATGACATCCCTACTGATCACAGCCTTTTGAGACTGTGGATCCCATAGTGGATAACCTTTGACTCCTTATGGATACCCTCTAAAGATCATTTTCTTTGACTTAGGATCCAGCTTGCTTCTTTCAGTTGCCTCCACATGAACATAAGCCGAGCAACCAAAAACTTTCAGGTGGCCTAGCTCCACCTTCTTCCCACTCCAAGCTTCTTCTGGAAGTCCACCATCCAACTTGAAGTGAGGGGACCTGTTTATGAGAAAATATGCTTGAGTAATAGCATCACCACAAAAAGTTTTCGGCAGTGATGACTGCAACCTCATACTCCTTGCCCTCTCCAATAGTATCCGGTTCAGCCTTTCCACGACACCATTCTGCTGTGGGGTCATCCTTACTATGTAATGGCATTTGATAACCATTTCCTCATAGTAACTCCTAAACTCTGTACTAGAGTACTCCCCACCATTATCAGTCTGAAGGCACTTTACATGTCTTCCTGTCTCCTTCTCTACCTTAGCTTTCCAAGCATTAAACCGGGCAAATATATCTGATTTTTCCCTCATCAGATACACCCACAGTTTTCTAGAGAAGTCATCAATGAAGGTAACAAAATACCTTGCTCTACCTCTGGATAAAATAGGTGCTGGTCCCCATACATCCGAGTGCACCAAATCCAGCACTCCTTCACTTGGCTTGGTATAAATAGCAAATTTAACTCTTTGCTGTTTACCAATGATACACGGCTCACACAGATCATTTCCATCCTTTTTCAAAGCTAGGATGTTCTCTCTTCTGCTTAACTCTGTGAGCCCTCGGTCACTCATATGACCCATTCGATAGTGCCACAGTTTATATTTCAACTGTTCCTCCTGTACTGCTGCAAGGACCTCAGCACTATCACTTACCACTGAGCCTTCCATCCTTTATAGATTGTTGCTTAGTCTTCTTCCTCTCATTACCACCAAAGCTCCCTTGATAATTCTCAAACATGCACTACTAGATTGGCAAATAAAAGCATATCACTGCTATTCCAAGTAGCCCAAAGAAATCAAATTCTTTTTCAATTCTGGCACATATTTGACATTTGATAGAGTCCTTATCACTCCATCATACATCCTCACACTAATAGTGCCTAGTCCAGCTACCATACAAGGATGATCATCACCAAGACTTACACAACCTCCATCTGACCTGTCATAGGTGTAAAACCAATCCCAATGTGAGGTATAGTGGTATGAGCATGCAGAAACTAGAATCCAGGTATTCTTCCAATCCACTGATCCATCTGATACAACCAGTACTCCTCCATTGCTTTCCAAAGCATTTGCACCACTAGTGTTAGTACTTCCCTTTTCTGTCTTCCAAAGAGGACAATTCTTCCTGATATGCCCAAGCTGACGACACTTGTAGCATTTCACATTCTTGTGGTTCCGAGACTGAGATCTGCCCTTAGACTTTTTCCTAGTTTTTTTCTTAGATCTTCCTCGCCTCTCATTTACAGCAAGAACCTCTGAGTTAGGATTACTTTTGCAGATTTTTTCCCTTTGCTCATTGGATCTAAGCACACCAACAGCCTCTTCATAGTTTAGGGTTTCCTTCCCATAAACCAAAGTTGTTATGAGACCATCATATGATCTAGGGAGTGAACACAACAGTAATAATACCTGATCTTCTTCATCAATCTTTACATCCAGACTCATCACCTCAGAACAAACCTGCTTGAACCTTTGAATGTGTGCAACAAGATCTCCTCCTTCAGGCATTCTCAAGCTATATAATTGCTTCTTGAGCCATAGCTTGTTTGTCATGTTCTTTTCCATGTATGTGTTCTCTAGTCTTCTCTAAAGACCTTTTGCAATAGTCTCTGAACACACCTCAGGTAAAACCTGATCAGCCAAACACATCCTTATGTTGCTAAAAGCAATCTCTTCTAACTCTTTCCATTCTTCAACATTAATCTTTTTCGATCTTTCTTTAACCAAGACCTTGTAAATTCTCTGTTGAACCAGCAAATCTATAACCCTTTGTTGCCACATGGTGAAGTTTCCCTTGCCATCGTACTTCTCAAAATCTACTTTGAACCCACTTGATGCCATTACCACCATCAAGAATTCAAGAGATATGAAAATCGTACCTGCAAGAAGTCTTACTTCCAACCCTTTGATCTTGAGATCTTCCTTCCACGAACCAAGCTCTGATACCAAATGTTGAGAATTCTGCTACAAATCAAATCAAATTTGATAAACCAAATCCTCTAGAACAGTCTTGTTCTCGATCAAGAACCAACACCCTGATCAACAAAGCAATCACGAAAACATATCACTAGGTTATGGATGACCATCTGCCAGTAATCTTCATTAAAGATCACGGTAAGATTTAGGTCTATGAAGATCAAGAATACCAAGAATGGGAGAAGAGAGAAGACAGAAGAAAATAGAGGAATTTTGATGGGAGAAAGGGATTTTCATTTCCAGCAAGTTCATTACACCACACACATCTTCTTAGGAGAATACAATATATATATAACTCGGTCATACATGCCCGAGATCCCAAAAAATGACCCCAGGTGGCACCTTTCAAAAAATAGTTCACCCGTCATCCGAGCCTACTCGAAACATTAGAGTCAACTAGACCTTGCATCCGAGCTGACTCTAATACATCCGAGCCGACCCGTCCAGATAACAGGTTTCCTGACTATGCATCCGAGCTGACCTGAATCCATCCGAGCTGACCTGTCTAGTTCACAATCACCTGTTCTGAGACGTGCCAACCAATAGAGTCGACTCTTACAACAGAAGAGCCGACTCAAAGACCCAGAAAGATCAAAACTGAGCCTAAACACCTAGGACTCATACTGGACTCAATCCTAGCCCTAGACATATCATGAAAAATCATGATAGACCAGATCAACACATGTACATTGACCCGACTAGCCATGAATGCACCACTTGAGACTCAACAACTTGTACTACTATACATGGCTAGATAATTCAAATCTACCATATATATGTTTCCTAGTCTATGACCAATGAGCTTAGTGCTAGAATCAAGTGAATTAGTTACAATGCACATCGAAAATTCAAAGACAACCTTGAAGCCTCTATCACATAATTGACTTATCTTACTAAAGTATGCTTCAATTTGTCTACTAGCAATACATTTTTAGTGAATGTAGAAGGAGTTATTCTAATCTTACTAATGCCAATTATATTTCCCTTACCATTGTCACAAAAAGTGACCATTCCTCCATCCTTCATCTCTAGGGTGATGAATTGTTCCTTGTCACCCGTCATATGTCTTGAATAGCTGCTATCCAGATACCATCTTTTTTTTGTATTATGGACTACAAGACATTCCTGCAAAATAATCAAGTAGTTCTTTTAGGTACCCAAGCTTTCTTGGGTCCTTGCAAGTCAGTAGGATTGGTTCCTTTGGGAACCCAAATCTTTCTAATTTTACTTCTAACATTTCTTTTAAAATTACATTCAAATGCTTTATGACCTGCCCCATTGTATGAATAACAAACAACTCTTGATGCTTATGTTGAAGATCTAGATGTAAAGGATTTCGATTTAGAAGAATTTGATGCATGAGATTTAGGTGCTGAAAACTTTGATACATATGATTTTGATGATATAAATTATGTAGCTGAAACTCTATTAGTATTCAAAGGGTTATAACCAATTCCAGCTTTGTTCTTTGAATCCCTTTGATCTTTTAAAATCAGTTCAAGCTTATTTGAACTTAATGTTAACTTTTCAACCAATAGCTTGAGTTTTTCAACTTCCTTTTGTAGACCAATGTTTTCTTCAAGTAAACCTTTATTCTTTTCAAGATAATTATTCTTTTCAACTTGTAAAGCCTTATGTTTTTCAGAAAAGCTATTTATTTCTTTTTGCAAAATCTTATTCTTTTCTGAAATTTTATCTCTTTCTTTCAATAAAATGTCATTGCTATTTTTCAATCTTTAATTTTTCGGACTAGCCTTTTTGTATTCAGATAATAGCTCGTGAAATACAGTATTTAATTCATCAAATATAAATTTATCTTGTGATTTGAGTGACATTACCTCATCTTTGAGATCCTTTAGACATATGTTAGCTATTTTTGTGGTCTCTTCTTCTTCATTTGAAGTTGACTCCTCACTATCGCTCTAAGTTACAACCATTGCTTTCTTCTTCTTTTTGTACACTTTCTTTAAATTGGGATAATTAATCAGAAATGTCCTGGTTTCTTGCATTCGTAGCAGATGGGCTATTGCTCTTTATCTTTATCTTTCTCTTTTTCCTTGTCTTAGTTGTATTCTCCTTTTTTATGATATTTTCTACAATATCTTACCTTTTTCCTGTCCATAAACTTCTTGAATCTCTTCACTACAAGTGCGATATCATCGTCTTCGAGTTCATCTTCGGAGAGGGGCTTTCTTCATTTATTTATTTCTTTTGTTTCTTCAATTCCATTGCAGCTTTGAAGGCAATTGATTTCTTCTTCTTTATATCATCTTCACTTCTATGCTGCATGGTCAGCTCATGAGTAATCAGGGAACCCAATAGCTCATCCCGTGGTAATGTGTTGAGGCCCTTGGCCTATTGAATTGTAGTCACTTTCGGGTCCCATTTATCTGGAAGAGATCTCAAAATCTTTTGCACGATGTCTGCTTTAGAATATGTCTTGCCAAGACTCTTTAAACCATTAATAATATTTGTAAAGCGTGAAACATGGTAGATATAGTCTCATTCAGTTCCATCTTAAACAATTCATAACTATGTATAAGAAGATTATTCTTAGATGTTTTGACTTGAGAGGTTCCTTCATGGGTTACTTCAAGTTTATCCCAAATTTCTTTTACTGAATTGTAAGTAGAAATTTAGTTAAACTCGTTGGTGTCCAAAGCATAATATAAGAGATTCATTGCTTTGGCGTTCAACTCTCCCATTTTCCTGTCATGTTCATCCCATTCCTCTTCAGGTTTTAGGACATCCACGCCATCAACCTTCTTCATGGGTATGAGGTCCTTTAAGAATCATTTTCCATAGTTAAAAATCTACTGCTTGAATATAAATTTTCATTCAGGATTTTCAGTAGGTGTAGTTAGTGCCTGTGAATAGTGGAGGTCTATTTGTGGATTGGCCTTCGATCAAAGAGGTACTCATGGGATTTGCCATTAATCATTACTCTAAGTATAATTCAAAGACAATGCTTTGATACCAGTTGTTGCCCAGGTGGCTTATCCAAGAGGGAGGGTGAGTCGGGTATTTAAAATTTTTGACAAGTATGTGCTCCTTTTAAAATAACTTTATGTAGTGAGTGATGTGAACTAAGCAAGAGATGCGGAAGCAATTCAAATGCACAATCACACAAGCACAAACACAAGCAAATTTAAAGTGGTTCGAAGCAACCTCATTCCTACATCCACTATCCATGACACTGCTTGGGATTTTTACTATATTCATGCTTGGAATACAACCGGATTATTTTCATGGGCTCACAATCCAAAACCTTGAACTTGGTTTTAAACCGGAATCACCAAAAGCCCAAACCACTATTAGTTTTCACAGGATCACTAATAACCCACTCTTGGTTTTCAAAGGCTCACGAAAGACCTTTACAAGCTCAAGTTACAGCTCCTGCTATACTTAAAACAACTCAAATAAAGAGTTTAAAAAATAGAGCAACACTATGACAAACTGAATGTTGTCAGGTGATTGTAGTTATAGCTCTTGAGAAGTCCTCTTGATTGCTCTTTGAATGCTCTTCAAGGCTTCTTATCTTCCTCAATAAATACCTCAAAAATCTGATGAGAGTTGGTAAGGTCTTGAGTGCTTGCTTTAAGGCTCTCTTGAATACTCTCTCAAATATTCATTAAAAGCTCATTAACTTGTTCAAAAGATATTCAAATCCCTTATAAATATACTCTTTAACTGATTTCAAGTCAGTATAGCTATTGTAGAACATTTGGATTTGAAATATGGCTGTTGGAGCACTTTCTAAATTCAAAAAAGTAGTTTTAGAACTAGCCGTTATGAACCTGGAATAGTTGCTCAAGTAGGCTTGGATGCTTCGAGTCTGCTCGGATATCAGTCGGGTTGGCTCGCCTGTCTGACTGTGGAAATGAAGCACTGGATGAGTCGACTCTTCATTCTTCTAGTCGGCTCAGATGTCTGCATGCTAGAAACCCTAGTGCCATGTTATACTTCGAGTCGGCTCTTCTACTTTGAGTCGGCTAGAGTGACTTTCACCAAAAACCTTCAGAACTTCTCTAGATTTCATCCAAAAGCTTTCAACCAACTTTAAAGCCTTCCAAACTCCTTTAAAGTCTATTCTAAGATATTTAAACTAGAAAAATACATTGAATTGGCCCATTTTCATGAATACATAGGTAATTTTTCTTTAGGCTGTTGATCACATGATACTTATTTCAAAATAAACTTGACTTACACCAAAATTGTAGGTAGAGTGTTTATACATTAAAAACATCCTACAAATACTTGTAGAACACTTGAGAATGGTTAGTAATTAAATACATGCTCCAATATTTTGTTATCATTGAAATCATTCCAGGGGTCAACACACCAGTTTTCAGTAATAATTGGAGAATTGAATGCACTAGTTTTCTCACAAGACTCGAACCCAACCTGTTGGTATCCCTAAATCAATTAGGTTTCTACTCAGTTTTAATTAAGGCTTAGGTTCGAATGTAGGGTGGCTGTTTTGGTCTAAGAAAAGGTAATGACATCCTTCCCTCATCTGATATAGCAAAATTGCCCTTAAGTTGATTTAGTTATGATGCACACACATGAACCTAAGATGCAATATGAGACTAAAAATATCAGAAAAATAGAAAATAGCTTTTTTTTCTATGTATTATGCAGATGGTGAATATAATTTCAGTTAGTTAATGTGCAATCAAAGTGGCTTGGGTTTAGGGGGGGTTTGATGAGTGATTAAGTTTTAGTCCTAATCCAAACATGCAAAAATTTCAGCAAACATACTTAAGTTTCAGGCAATTTTATTTTTGGGTTTTCAGATCTAAAAAATTAAACTAAAATTGCAGAAAAAAAGAGGACTAAATAGAGATTGACTAATGCAAAAATCATAGAAAAACAGCAAGAATTTAATGTGAATTTAGAAGACTAGTATTCAAAATTCAGCATGCAAAATTTTTTGTTAGGGTTTTTTCTCATGTAGATTTCACCCTATTTTCACATCAGAAAAAATATTAAAAAATCACAGAAATTAATGGACTGATTGTGTGGATGATTGATGCAAAGAACAAGGAAAAATAGATTTGTTTTAATGGAAAAACAACCCTATGTTTTGATGCATATGCAGATTTTAGCATGCAAAAATTCTAAACTATGATGCAAGAACATGCCCTATCCTAAGCTCTAATACCAAAATTGATGAGAAACAAACTCTTACTAATGATAGACAACACGAAAGGGATGAACATGAAGACAAACCAGATTAAAGAGAACAATTATTTTTGATTTTATTTTGGTTTAGTTCCTGAAAATAGCCAAAACTAGGTTAGGGTTATTATGTAACAGTTAGAGTTCTACCCACATGCTAGAAATTATTAAAGAAATAAAGAAAAAAAAGGATCCTAGGATTAAAATATACATATAGGACATGCTCATCTTCAAAAACTCAGAAAAAGAGAGAAGGGTTTGGTTAATTTACCTAACAATGATTTACATGAAACCATAGAAGAGATCCCTCCACTTAGATCGGTGCCTGGATGACGAAGCCTTTTTCCTACGGATCCGTTAACTTTTTATTAGTTGAATTTGAGTGCGAGGAAGACTTTATCCAAGGTTTGTTTCTCCTGAGGGATCTTGCAAATATTAGAGGTTAGCATTGAAGATGATAGGAAAAATGAGAAATAGACAGTTGGAAGAGAATAGAAGGCTGGGGGCGCAGGAGATGGATTCTTGGCCTGTTTGATGGAGGACGCCTGGCTTGGAGGGGCTGCCTGGATATGTAGGGTGCTGGGGCTTGGAGAGAGGTAGCCTAGAGTTGAGAGAGTGGATCTGGCATCTAGGCTTTGGAGGAGTTTGAAGGTGGTGGCCTAAGATTAGAAGAGGGTGGGGCGACTTGAAGGAAGGGGGTGATGGCATCCAAGGTTATATGGATGGTGATGGGTGGCCTAAGTTTGCTTGGAGAAGGACAGAAGTGGGCGACTAGGGTTTAGGAAAACTAAAGTTTAAAAGATACACGGGCCTCACACCCACTCCCTCATGGAGATCGATGTTCACAAGGAACAAAGGCAATAAGAAAAAAACACTCAAATTTTTATTCATCAAAGTTCATCATTACAAGAGTGAGGGGGTGGGTATTTATAAATTCACCCAGGACCCTTTCCCTATCAAAGTAGGATTACAAGTTTGTATGGGACAAAGAGTATAAGGTTTGAGTGGAATTAGGAGACTGATGTCCTAGTCGAACTTGAATATTGAACTCCTTGTAAAACTTGGACATTGACTCCCCTTAGGCTTGGACTGCTTGACTCCTTGCTGGGCTGGGATGAAATCCACTTGGACTAGGTCAAAAACCTGGGTCCAACTATCTTGTAGACTTGGGCGCCAATCATGAATGGGCCTAGAGTGGGGTGCCAAGGCCTGATATGAATGAAGGGTGCCAGGGGCTTGGGCTTGGGCCTGGGGCTCCACTTCCTCATGAGCTGCGGCGCTGTTGCCCATTAAGCAACCCAAGAGGGGGGGTGAATTGAGTTTCTAAAAATTACTTGCAAGAATATGTGCCAATATAAATATTAAATCAAGTGCTAGTGTGAGGTGAAATAGTATGTTTTTGAAGAGTATGCAGTGAAAATATAAATAGAACAAATATAAGAGCAAATAAAAAAAGCTATAGACAATCACAAACACAAGCCAAGTATAGTGGTTCTGTGCTTTCCAATGCACCTACATCCACACTCCAAGGTCAACTTAGGAATTCACTATAATCACCCATAATTATAGACGATTAGTTTTCCGGGCTCATTGATCAAAACTCCTTTTGGTTTTTACAAGGCTCACCAAAAGAAACCTCTTGGTTTTCAAAGGCTAACCAATAACCTCCATGGTTTTTAACTAGGCTTACCAAAAACCTCCTTAGTTTCCAAAGGTTGACCAATAACCTCCTTGGTTTTCAAAGGCTAACTAATAACCTCCTTAGTTTTGTTCTTAAGCTTACCAAAAACCCTTACAACAAAGATATGAGATGGAGTAAAGTAAATAAGAAAAGCATTCTAATGAAAAGCTGATATCTTTTTGAAGTTTGGAGAAGTTGCTTGTCTTGAACTTGATGAAGCCTCAATCAATGCTCAAAGGTGTTGGACTTGAATGTTTCTTGATAGCTTTGAAAGCTTGGAGACTTCTTTTTGCTTGAAGGTAGTTACTCTCAATGAGTATGAATGAATGCTCTTGCTTTTCTTCCTTTTTCTTATTCTCTTTTCATCTTGTGTTTTAATTTGATTTGAATCACTTAAATACCATCCTAAGACCTCAAGGTTGGTTTATAACCACAAATAATAGTCTGGCAGGAACATCAGGTGAATATGCTGCTCTATCCTCATGCCTTGCCTTTGTTCTCCTTTCTTCCTCCTGAATGGATGGTCTTGGATGCTGGACAACTTGCTTCCTAGGCCCCATTTCAAAGATACAAGATGGAAAAGAAAGAGGAGAAGAAACCTAGGGTTTCTATGATGGAATCATAGCAAAACCAAATGAAGAACAATGCAAATAGGAGAATGAATAATGATTGACCGAATAGAACCTGTTCCAATTGAAGAAACGATCGATTGAATCCAAGATTAGAGGGAAGAGGATGATGGAACTCGGTTAGAGAATGAGTCTGCTCAAGCTGGAGTGAGAAAAAATCATAGAAAACTGTCCGTATACCCTATTTTAGGTTGGTCTATCACCGTTCAAGTATCGACTCATGACATAGAGTCAAGTGTCAACACTTCCAGGTATCGACACTTACAAATATCAACACTTCGACTTAAAAAGCGAGAAAAACTAGGAAATGGACTAATGATCAAAATTGGAAGAATTTTAAGCAAATTGAACAAGATTAAAAAGCAATTTAATAAAAAAAGTGTCAAGGATTGTGAAGAGTTGGAAATTTCAAACAAAAGGGTTGATGACCTCAAGTTTTCTTCTAATCATACTGAACCAGTCTTCTTGGAGAGGCTTGTCAATATGTCAGCTAGTTGTATTTCAGTACTAACAAATTCAAGCATAATATCATTATTTTCAACATGACTTCTAATAAAATGATGCCTAATTTCAATATGCTTACTTCTAGAGTGCTGAACAAGATTTTTAGTTAAGTTTATAGCACTAGTGTTGTCACATCTTATGGGTGTCTTAATTAGTTTAATTCCAAAATCTTCAAGTTGTTGCTTAATCCACAAGATTTGAGCACAACAACTTCTTTCTGCGATATACTCATCCTCAACTATGGATAGTGCAACTGAAGTTTGTTTCTTGTTAAACCAGGAGATTAAGTTAACTCCAAGAAATTTGCAAGTTTCACTTGTACTTTTTTTATCTAATTTATATCTAGCAAAATCAACATCTGAATAACCAATTAAACCAATAGATGAATCTCTAGAATATCATAAACCAATATCAATTATACCAGATAAGATTATAAATATGTGCTTAACAACCAACAGATGAGATTCTTTAGGATCAAACTGATATCTAGTACACATACAAACACAAACATGATATCTGGACTACTAGAAGTCAAGTATAATAAAGATCCAATCATTCTTCTATATAATTTTTGATCAATTGATTTACCATGTTCATCTTTATCAAGTTTACAAGAGGGGCTCATAGGTGTATCTATTGATCTGGTAGTCTCTATCCTAAACTTCTTTAAGATTTCTTTTGAATACTTAGCTTGGTTGATGAAGATTCCATCTTTGGTTTGCTTAATTTGGAGTTTGAGAAAAAAGTTGAGTTCTCCTATCGTGCTCATTTCGAACTCTCCCAGCATAAGCTTGGCAAACTCTTGACATAGAATTTCATTAGTAGCACCGAATAAAATGTCATCAACATATATTTGCACTACTAGTAAATCATTATTTTTCTTCTTTAGAAATAATGTAGTGTTAACATGGCCCCTAGAGAAATTATTTTCAATTAAAAACTTGCTGAGTCTTTCATATCATGCTCGGGGTGCTTGCTTTAAACCATAAAGTGCTTTGTGTAGTTTAAAAACATGATCTGGATGTGCATGATTTTTAAATATAGGTGGTTGTTCAACAAATACTTCTTCGATAATAAAATTATTTAGAAAAATACTTTTAACATCCGTTTGAAATAATTTGAAGTTCATAAAATATGCAAATACTAAAAGTAATCTAATTGCCTTAAGTCTAGCAACAGGAGCAAAGGTTTCATCAAAATCAGTCCTTTCTTTTTGATTGTAGCCTTTAGCAACTAGCCTAGTTTTATTCTAGTTACAATACCATTTTTATCCAATTTATTTCTAAATACCAATTTTGTGCTAATATTGAAACATTAGATGGTCATTCTATTAGAGTCCAAATATTGTTTCTTTCAAACTGATTTAATTCTCCATGCATGGCATTTATCCAATTAGGAACTTTTTTAGTATCTTCAAAACATTTTGGTTTCACTTGAAAAACAAAAGCAATATAATCACACTCATTTCTAATTAAAGATCTTGTTCTTATCCTTTTTGATGAATCACCTAGGATTAATTCCTTAGGATGTCTATGAGCATACCTCCACTCCTTGGATAGATCTTGATGCTTTAGTATGAATTGTATGGCTTCTTCTCTTTCATTCTTATCTTGATCTTTTTTTCTTTGTTGAGAAGATTGATCATCCAATATCAGCTTCTTTAACTTTTCAGCATATGCACATGCATCAGAAGTATCCTCTTTTCTAGAGAATTTGTTAGCAGATTCTTTAAAGACTATATGCACAGACTCCTCTACTACAAAGGTTCCCTTGTTAAAAACTCTATATGCCCAGCTTGATATAGAGTATCCTAAGAAGATACCTTCATCAAACTTGGCAACAAATTTTTCTAAATTATCTTTATTATTATTCATGATAAAACATTTACAACCAAAAACATGAAAATATTTTAAAGTTGGTTTTCTTTGTTTCCAAAGCTCATATGAAATTTTTTTAAAATAGGATAAATTAAAATATGATTTAAAATATAATAAGCAATATTAACAGCTTCAGTCTAAAAATATCTTGGTAAATCGTTTTCATAAAGCATAGTGCATGCCATTTCTTCTAAAGTATGATTTTTTTTCTACAATCCCATTATGTTGAGATATCCTAGGTGCATAAAAATTGTGTTCAATTTCTTTTTCATTGCAAAAGTTTTCAAAATCCTGATTTTCAAATTCAGAACCATGATCACTGCGAATGTAAATAATTGAAGTACCTTTTTCATTTAAAATATTTCGGTAAAATTTCATGAATGCTGAAAACGATTCATCCTTATGAGCAAGAAATTAAACCAATGTAAACCATGAAAAATCATCAACTATAACTAATCCATATCTTTTACCTCCTAGGCTAGATGTCCTAGTTGGTCCAAAGAGATCCATATGGAATAGTTCTAATGGCCTAGAAGTTATAACAAAACTGTTAGATTTAAAAGATATTTTTTCTTATTTTCCAAATTGTCATGATTCATAAATTTTATCATTCTCAAAACTAAGTGTTGCCGCCAGGATCACCGTGGCCCGTAGCTGTTGTCGGCGTTAGAGCAAACCTCCTTCGCTGTCTCGCCATCTGGTGGTCCTGGACCTGCAAAACAGGGATTAGTGACCCGAGCTGGGGTTTCTAGCGGGGACACTGTGATGGTCAAGTCAGTGACGATCCAGGGTAACAGATCTTCCTGGTCAAGCCCCTCTTGATGGACTCCACACTAGAAAGAGTGAGTAGTATGAGAGTGGGATGCAAGTGTGTCGGTGGAAGAGTGGCCTGGCTAGAGGGAGTCTCTGTGTGGCCCTTCCGCCTACCCTTGCTTGAGTATGCTGGTGGTGCCATGCTCATTTTGGTTGAGCTTGCACTTGTGTTGGTGTGTTCTAGCTTATGTCTCTCTCCACTCTTGTAGTTGTTACCTCCGAGTTTTGTAGACTAGGTTATAGTTGGGCATTCATCTTGGGATCACCACTGGACGGTCAGGCGCGTATAGCGGTGTCCTGAGGAGCCTTTCTCAATTTGTGATAAGGAAGCTATCATGTGCTCTGAGATTCTCCTTGGTCGCCTCATTCCGGGAAACCTAGCAATACCTCAATTGGTGGGTCGCCACCCCTAGGATTCGAATCTCTTGGTTGACTTCGTCTCTCAGGAGTTTAGATGGTTGGTGAAGATCATGGTGCCTCGATCAGTGGGTCTCCCCCCTTTCTGGTGTAACCGACGGCTGGAGGCGGTCAGTGCAGTCTGGCAGGTGTCCTAGTGCAGTCCTCGGGTAGCTCGCTAGTGTCCTGGGATGGCGGTGCTCGAGTCTGAGCAGGTGCTGAACTGGAATGGCAGGGCTCGCTCCGACCTAGGTGCCCCGAGCTTATGGGGTCACCTCGGTGGAGGAGGGCAGAGTGTGGGCCTCGTCCAGAGGGCTCAGCCTCGAAGAGGCTCCACACGGTGGAGGGCTAAGCTTGACTCTGACTGCGGGGTATGATCTCCGAGGGTCTCACTCTGGAGGGCAGAGTGCAGGCCCGTTCCAGAGGGCCCAGCCTCGAAGAGGCTCCATGTGGCGGAGGAGGGCTGAGCTCGACTCCGACCACGGGGCTTAATCTCCGAGGGTCTCGCTCTGGAGAGATGAGTGCAGGCCCGTTCCAGAGGGCTCAGCCTCGAAGAGGCTCCATGTGGTGGAGGAGGGCTTAGCTCGACTCCAACCACAGGGCATGATCTCCGTGGGTCTCGCTCTGGAGGACAGAATGTGGGCCTGATCCAAAGGGCTCGGCCTCGAAGAGGCTCCACGTGGCGAAGGAGGGCTGAGCTCGACTCAGACCACGGGGCTCGATCTTTGAGGGTCTCACTCCGAGGTAGGCATCTCGAGTTCACGGGACTGACCTGGTGGAGGACGGAGCTCGGCTCATTGTCTTGAGGGAGCTCAGCTCGGTGAAGGAGTCCAAGCAAAAGAATTGACATGGCATCCGACGCGGAGGATTCCTTTGACATGGCACCTGTTAGCTCCCCCATGGCGCCTGTTCTCTGAGGTTGGTCCCTCCGAGCATAGGCCGACATCTTCTTCTTCCTTCGGTGAGGAGGATGCGACTCGCTTCGAGTTCAGTTGGAGACATTCTCCCGGTCCGGTGCTCATCAGGGAACCAGGGTCTGATCCTTCTCACCCTCCTCCTTCTTCTATACCTACTCATGAGTATGTAAGGTCCATAGGTCTTGGTGAGGTCGCCTCGATGATCACCACCAAGGAACTGGGGACCATTCGGGATGTCTATGGTTTCCCACATTCTGTTTGGCTTATGATCCCTCGTCCGTGGGAATGGGTCACTTCCAATGGCCCGGGCCGCATTGCTTTTTATGAGGAGAGCTTTTTAGGGGGTCTCTGCTTTCCCTTCCATCCCTTCTTCATGTCCATCTTGGATAACTATCGTTTGGTCCTTGCCTAGTTTGTGTCAAACGCCGTTAGGGTCATTTTCTCCTTTGTTGTGCTCTGTCACCTCCATGGGTTTATTGTCCGGTTCTCTTTGTTCAAGAATTTCTTTGCCCTTAAGCACCACCCGACTGAGGAAGGGTGGTGGTCCTTGTCTTCTCGCCCAAAGGGCATTAGGTTCGAGTTCCCCTCTTCCATCAAGGGATAAAAGAGCAAATTTTTTTTCACCGTGGTTGAGGGGGTCGATTGGGCTCGGAGAGATCCAGACCAGTCCCCTAACCAAAATTCTGTGGTCGATGCGGCTGACCGGGAAGACTATGAGCAACTTCACACTGCCCAGATCCCTTCTCTCGAGGTCATGTTTTTAGAGCAGAACCTCTCCGATGCCGGGGTCGACCCAACGAATGGGTCAGGTGAGTTCGACCTGAACTTTTCTTTTTCTTCCTTGCATTACTTACATTACTTCCTACGGGCTCTGATCATTGTGTGACTTGCTTGTAGGGATGATTTTTATAGAGAGTAACCTACTGGTGATCACCCAGAAGAGGCCGCCTATCGGGATTGTCGAGGAGCCTCCGACGAGGAGGGTCCAGGGTGAGAGCGCGCCTGCGACTGCTCCTACCGTGGTGGCCGGTCCGAGTCCTACTGCTCAGGTATGTCAAAGTTCATGGCAACCCGAGCTGCCCCTGCACTAGTGGAGAGGGCGGTATCTGCGACACTGGTGCCGGTCAAGCAGGAGGCCCAGAAGATCCTAGAGCGGCTCGATTATCATGGGGCGGCCCCCATCGTGGAGCCCGGGGTAGTAGCCAGGGCAAGGGTCGCAGCTACTGCCGCTGCATCGCCAAGTCCTTCGAGTCCGTCTGTGATCGAGGTTGGGGACAACGAGGTTTGAGCCACAACTAAGGCTACGATTGAGGCACCGCCTGCACGGTAATCAGTTCCTCAGCCTTTCTCTAGGGGCCCTGCGACTAGTGGGGCAAGGCCGCCTACTCCAGGAGAGAGGAGGAGAGAGGAGGCACGACGTCGACTCCGTTTTAAGTGGGGCCGGAGTGCTCTATCCTCCTGAGCCCCACACTGGCCGAGTGCATGATGGATTTTTCAATCTAGACATGCGACCGACAGGAGATGGCCGGATTGTGGCTGAACGACATCCTTAGCACCATCTTCCCCCTGCTTTACTCGGTGAGTTACCCCTTTCTTCTCTTTTTTCTCCCTCTTTTTTTTTTGGGTTGATCTTTTTTCATGGTGCAGGTCGGTGCCAAGGCACTCTTCATTAGGGGCTGCTATCAAAATTGGGAGTGTGTTGAGCGGCAGCAGGCGGTCGAGATCGAGTCTCTAAAGACCTATCTGAAGGAGAAGGCCTAGGTGAGCGGGGCGCTCGAGCAGAAGGTCAAGGACCTAGAGAAGCAGCTTGTTGACGCTGAGGAGCGACCAAAGAAACTCCTGGAGGGCATTGACCTGGAGTAGAGTCGCTCAAGGAAAGCTGTTGATGAGCTCTCCACTGCCAAGAATTAGCTGAAGTGGTATAGTGCCGAGGCTGATCGGCACAAGGAGGCCTCCCAAATTGCTAGGCAGAGCTGGCGGCAGGGAAAGAGAGGATGGCTGCGACTGAGAAGGCGGTGGAGGTGGCAGCCATGTTGGCGGAGGTTGCCAGGATGGAGGCCATTGAGGCAATGAAGGGGGCCACCGAGGCCAAGAAGGATGCTGAGAAGGCTGTTGCAAAGTTCAAGGCCTCGGAGGAGTTTGTCGCTGAGATCCATCAAATAGTGTCAGACTCCTTGAAAGGCTTCATATTCTTGAGCGACCGGATCGAGGCGTTCGTTCCCGATAAGAATTGCGATCACCATAGGTACCCCTCGGCCTCAGACGCGGAGCCTGATGAGGAGGCAGTCATCGAGGAAGCTGTGGCCTCTGAGCTTTCGATGACAGCTGAGGTCGAGCCATCCGAGGTTGGAGCCGCTCAGCCGGAGGTTCCTGAAGGCGGGACCTCTCAGCCTCTAGGCTTAGTAGGGGAGCCGGCCGGTGTAGAGTACTCTTTTCTTCTTTCTTTTGTACTTTATTTTCTTTCTGTACTTGGTCGGGGTCACCCGGCATGTTGGGGGCCCGAAAAATGTTTGTAACTGGCTCTCGATTAATAAAATCTGAACTTTCTTGCAACCCATCCTTTGCCTGGTTCTTCCCTCTTTTTCTCTTTCTTTCCTTCTCCTCCCTCTCTTTCTTTCTTCTTTCTCTTTTTCTTCTTCTTTTTTTTTAGATGAGTGGGGAGATCAGAGAAGAGGTTCTCACCTTGCCTAGGGCTTAATTACCAGGCATTGGTGTCGGCAAGTTGAGCGTAAGGTTCTGGCAGTTGTGAGTAGCTGGGCTCGGTGGTTCCTTTGCCAGAGAGCTGGGACCGGTCCAAGGTGCCTGAGGGCTGGGCTCAGGTCTTGGATGCCTTGGAGCAAGGCACGAGGCCTTCCTGGCTGGAGCACTGGGCCCCAGTCCAGGGATTGCCTAAGAGCTGGGCTCAGGTCTTTGGCACCTTGGAGCTAGGCTCGAGGTGTTAATAGGAGCTGCTTGGCTTAAAGATTTCTTGGTCGGAGAGTTAGGCTATGGTCTTGGGTTGGCATCTCAGAGCTGGGCTCAGAGATGTTGATGATTGCGAGCAGCGTGGCTTGAAGGTCCCTTGGCCAGAGAGTTAGGCTCCGGTCATGGGTTACATGAGAACTGGGCTAAGGTCTTGGCATCTCGGAGCTAGGCTAGATGATGTTGATGATTGAGAGCAGCTTGGCTCGAAGGTCCCTTGGCCGGAGATCTGGGCTCCTGTCTTGGGTTACCTGAGAGCTAGGCTCCAGTCTTGGTACCTCGGAGCTGGGCTCGAAGGCATTGATGATTGAGAGCGGCGTGGCTTGAAGGTCCCTTTGCTGGAGATCTGAGCTCCGGTCTTGAGTTACCTGAGTGTTGGGCTCAAGTCTTGGCACCTCAGAGTTGGTCTCGAAGGCATTAATGATTGAAAGTAGCTTGGCTTGAAGGTTTTTGGCCGAAGATCTAGGCTCCGATCTTGGGTTACTTGATAGTTAGGCTTAGGTCTTTGTGCCTTGAAGCTGGGCTCGAAGGCGTTGATGATTAAGAGCAGCGCGGCTCGATGGTCTGTTGGCTAGAGATCTGGGATCCGTTCTTGGGTTACCTGAGAGTTAGACTCAGGTCTTGGCACCTCGGAGCTGGGCTCGAAGGCATTGAAGATTGAGAGCAGCTTGGCTCGAAGGACCCTTGGCCGAAGATCTAGGCTCCTGTCTTGGGTTACCTGAGAGTTGGGATCAGGTCTTGGCACCTCGAAGCTGGGCTCGAAGGCAATGATGATTGAGAGCATCATGGCTCGAAGGTCCCTTGGCCAGAGATCTGGGCTCCGATCTTGGGTTACCTGAGAGTTAGGCTTAGGTCATGGTGCCTTAGTGCTAGGCTTGAAGGCATTGATGATTGAGAGCAGCGCGGCTTGAAGTTCCCTTGGCCGGAGATCTGGGCTCTAGTATTGGGTTACCTGATAGTTGGGTTCAGGTCTGGTCACCTCGGATTTGGGCTCGAAGGCATTGATGATTGAGAGCAGCTTGGCTCGAAGGTCCCTTCGCCAGAGATCTGGGCTCCGATCTTGGGTTACCTAAGAGTTGGGCTCAGGTTTTGGCACCTCAGAGCTGGGCTCGAAGGCGTTGATGAGACTTTCTTGCAAGACAAATAGATAGCCGTGCAAGGAAAAAATCATTATCATTATTATTGATGGAAAACCTTACAATATTGATAGTATCTCTGCAAGTTGGAGGCATTCCATGTTCGAGGGAACCTGTTGCCATCGAGATCTTCGAGGTAATAGGCCTCTTGTGAGAGGGACTCAGCTACCTTGTAGGGGCCTTCCCTGTTCGGTGAGGGCTTGCCACACTCCAGAGGTTGAGATGCCTCTACCCGGCGAAGCACCAAGTCTCCTGGTTTGAAAGCATTTTGCTTGACCCAGGCATTGTAGTACCGAGCTACTAGTTGCCAGTATGCTGCCATTTTTAGCCGGTCCTTATCCCTTGCTTCTTCAAGGAGATACAGGTTAAGCAGGAGGTGTGCCGAGTTTCGTGCATCTTCATACTGTTGCACTCATAGCATGGGCATGCCGAGCTCGACCGGGATGACCGCCTCGGCACCAAAATCAAGGTTGAAGGGCATCTCGTCGGTCATCATTCTGGACGTTGTGTGGTAGGCCCACAGAATGCTTGGGAGTTCTTCCACCCACCTGCCCTTGGCTTGGTCCAGCCTGGTCCTGAGTCCTTGGAGGATGGTCTGATTGGTCACCTCTGCTTCCCCATTTATTTGAGCGTGAGCTACAGAAGTGAATCGATGTTGAATGCCGTGCTTGGTGTAGAACCCTTCAAACTTCCAGTTGTCAAACTGTCGCCCGTTGTTAGTGATGATATAACAAAGGAGTCCGAAGCGGCAAATAATTGACTTCCAAAGGAACTAGCAGACGTTGGCTTCCATGATCCAGGCCAATGGCTTTGCTTCGATCCACTTGGTGAAGTAGTCGATCGCCACCAGCAAAAATCTTTGTTGCCTTGGTGCAGGAGGAAACGGCCCCAAGATGTCCATACCCCAATGGGCAAAAGGCCAATGGGCTAAAAGTTGGGAGATCAGCACCGCCAGCTGGCATTGTTTGTTCGCATGGCGTTGGCACTTGTCGCGCCTTTTAATGAAATTGACGGCATCCTTTATCATGGTCTCCCAAAAGTATCCCTGGCGAAGGGCTTTATAAGCCAGTGTTCTCCCTCCCACATGGTTCCTGCAGAGGCCTTCGTGTATCTCTTGGAGCACAAAGGTTACCTCGGCGGGCCTGAGGCACCTCAGGAGTGGATAGGAGTAGGATCGGTAGTAGATCTGGCCCTCCATCAAAACGAACCAGGAGGCCTTCTTCTTGTCGAGGGCTGCTTCTACCCGGTCCTCGGGTAACGAACCATTCGTGATGTACCTGATGTACTTGTCCATCTGGCTTGGCTCGGGGGTGACTTGATGCACCTCCTCTTAGCTTCCGTAGCTAGGACCTTCGAGATACTCAACGTAGGCACATCCCAGTGATGAGTCAGGCAGGGTCGCGAGCCTGGACAGTGTATCCGTACGCGTATTCTTCCCACGAGGGATGTGGAAGATGCTGAAGCACCGGAAGCCTGCCATGCTCGAGCGGACCCGCTCTAGGTACTTCATCATCTGGGCATCCCTGGCTTCATACTCTCCAGAGGCTTGTCCAGCAACAAGCTGGGAGTCGGTGAAGACTTTTAGATTCTGCACACCCAGCTCGCGGGAGACTCTTAGACCCATGAGGAGTGCCTCGTACTCCACCTGGTTATTTGTTACGGCGAATTTGTAGCGAAGGGTGCATTCTGTCACAACCCCATCACTGTTGGTGAGGATGAGGACTTCTTCGCTCCCGCCAAAATAGGATGCTCCATCCACGTGGAGGATCCAAGTTTCCTCTCCTTGTCTGAGCTCCACTATTGTCTGCTCCAGCTCCTCGGCGAACCTGATGCACTCGACCATGAACTCATCTAGGACTTGGGCCTTCTGTGAGGATCTCGGTCGATATACTATGTCGAACTCGCTGAGCAGCAGGGACCAATTGGCCAATCTCCTAGAAGTTTCGGGTCGGCTGAGTATGGTCCTCAATGGCTAGTCCATCACAACCACTATTGGGTGTGCTTGGAAATATGGCCTAAGGCACTTAGCAGACATTATTAGTTCAAGAATGAGTTCTCAGAGTGAATATACCTGATCTCCGCAACGTAGAGGATTTTGCTGGTGTAGCATACCAGCTTCTGAGATTTGTCCTTGTTATGCAGATTAGAATCAAGCTGATGGCTCCTAGTGTAACTGCTAGATAGAGCAAGAGCTCCTCCCCATCCTCCGGCCTGGAGAGCAACGGGGGAGAGGCGAGGAATTTCTTTAGCTCCTCAAAGGATATTCTGCACTCCTCCATCCAGGTGAAGTCATGCATCTTGCGCAACGCCTTGAAGAATGGAAGGCAACGTTCGACCGACCTCGAGATGAATCTACTGAGGGCGACGACATGCCCCGTCAAGCGCTGGACCTGCTTCTTGGAGGTCAGGTGCTCCATGTCGATGATTGCCTGAACCTTTTTTGGGTTCGCTTCGATGCCTCTCTAGGTGACCATAAAGTCGAGGAATTTCCCTGCTGCCACTCCAAAAGCGCATTTCACTGGATTCAGCTTCATCTAATGTTGCCGCAAGTTATGGAAGGATTCAACGAGGTTAGCGATATGGCTCGAGCTCGGCTTGCTCATGACGAGCATGTCATCCACATATACTTGCATGTTCTGGCCAATTTGGTCCTTGAAGACCTTGTTGACCAGACGCTGGTATGTAGCTCCTGCATTCTTCAGACCGAAGGATATCATCCTGTAGCAATACGTCCCCTGGTCGATGATGAAGGTGGTGTGCTCCTCGTCCTCTGGGTGCATATGGATCTGGTTGTACCCAGAGAATGCATCCATGAAGGAGAGCAGCCTGTGGCCAGAGGAGGCGTCCACCAGCTGGTCGATCTTCGATAAAGGGAAGCTATACTTCGGGCAAGCTTTGTTGAGGTCGGTGTAGTCTACACAGATCCTCCACTTACCATTGTTCTTCCTTACCATGACTACATTCGCCAGCCACCTCGGATATTGGACTTCTCGAACGAAACTGGTAGCTAGGAGTTTGTCAACTTCCTCTTTGATAGCTGCCTGCCTCTCTAGGGCGAAGCTTTTATTCTTCTGCCAAACTGGCCTGTGCTTTTGGTCAACACTCAATTTGTGAGTAATAATGTTAGGAGGAATACCTGGCACGTCCGTCGCTGTCCAGCCGAACACATCCGCGCTCACCCATAGAAATTCCAGTAGTTGGGCCCTCTCCTCCTCGGGTAGCTGGGCTCTAATTTGCACCATCTTCGTGGGATCATCTTCGAGTGGATAAGAGAGTAGACATTCGACCGTGCCTCCCCTGGGGTCTTGGGCCCTTTAGTCGAGATCGTCTACCTTGGGGTCATCCTCGGGGACCTTGACCCCAGGGAGGGTTTGGAAGTAATGCTGCACTAGCTGGGGTGCTCCCCTCATTTCTCCGACATCATAGGGAGTGGGGAACTGTACAAGTAGCCTCTTAGTGGATACAACGACATCGAGCAAGTTGAGCCCAGGTCGGTCCAAGATCATGTTGTAGGTGGAAGGAAGCCTAACAACCATGAAAGTCATCATAATGGTGCTCTGCCAAGGTGGGGTCCCGACGGTGACTGGGAGAGTGATCTCTCCCTCTACCCTTATCGAATCACCCGTGAAATCGATAAGGGGTGCATGCACAGGTTTGAGTTGATTGGGAGAAAGGTTCATCCTGGAGAAGGCATCATAAAAAAGCACATCTGTGGAGCTTCAACTATCAACCATGATGCGTTTTACAAGGTGCCTCGCAATCGTTATCTTGACGACCATGGCATTATTATATTTATATTTTGCCCCATCTTCCCCATCCCACATAAAGGAGAGTACATTCTCAGGACCCCCTGCACCCTGAGCCCTTTTGGGCTCGCACGTAACTCCCCAAGAGATCATGCTCACCGGCTTCTCGGTAGGGTGGTTGTCGATAGCTGGAGCTGGCAGGAGAGCGATGAGCACCTGGGATTCCACCCGAGGTCAGCCCCCCACGAACCTTTTAAGGTAGCCCCTCTTGATGAGTTCTTCGATTTTCCACTTGAAGTTGCGGCATCCCTCGGTGTCGTGGTCGTGGTCATGGTGAAAGTGATAGTACTTTATTTTATCATGGCCAGTGGAGGATTTCATCGAAGGCGAGCATCTCAGGTAATCCTCGCCTTCAATTTTCAAGAGGATTTTTGTCCTCAGGGTGAGGAGAGTGGTGTAACTCTCCTTTGGAACGGGAGCCCCTTTCGATCTTGGCCGGTCCCTCCAGGAGTTCGGAGCCTATGGTGATGGCTTCTGGGTTACAGGCATCTCTATGGGGGCCAACTTCTTCAATGGCTTCCCATCGAGCTCCCACCTCGTACGATCCACCTTTTCGGTGCGGATATACTTTTGGGCTTGGAGAAGGAGCTCAGAATAAGTCTTGGGGGGCTTCTTGTCCAGCGAGTAGGTCAGGCGAAAGGTCCTGAGCCCCCGCTTCAGTGCTAGCATGGTAACTGGCTCATCAAGGTTATAAATCTCCAACATGGCAGCCTTGAAGCAGGCCACGTAGTTCGGTAGGGGCTCGCAGTCCTGCTGTCAGATGGAGAAGAGGCTGTTTGCCTCTCGTGGCAACTTTCGACAGGCATCGAAGTGGGCCACGAACTTCTGCCCTAGCTAGGCAAAAGAGTTGATGTTCTCCGGCTCCAAACGGGTGAACCACACCCGAGCTACCTACTGGTGAGTAGCAGGAAAGGTGATGCAAAGGAGAGCATCGGTGGCCCCCTAGACCCTCATGAGGGTCCGGTAGCTTTCCAGGTGGTCCAGGGGTCAGTTGTCCCATCGTAGGGATCCGCCTGTGGCATACAGAATCGACTCGGGATTGGCTCGCCTTGTATTTCTTGGGAGAAAGGGGAACGGGCATCGTAGCTCACTGGCTTGCTAGCTGAGCCCTGTATGTTGGCAAAATGGCTGGAAAACTCTATCAGCTTGCATTCATGCTCCTCAGGTGCTTCTCCACAATGCGCCTGATGGCTTCATCAGTAGACCCCTCTGCTGAGGGAGACGGAGAACATGACATGGGTGCATGGTCTCCGTGACAAGGGGTCTTGCTATTTCTGCCTCGGTGGGGTCTGGGGACTGCCCGCCCGAGGTTTGGTAAGCGGCTCTCCCTGTCGGCAAAGCCAGCTCGTTGCCTTTTTGTCGGAGTTTGATGGGTGCCCCAGTTATCAGTAGTGGCCCGCGGCTATAAAGGCCTTCCTTGGAAGGAATGCAGAATATCACGGGGGGCCGTGGCATGGGCTGCGGGTGTCCCCGGCTGTTGGTGGGTAGCTAGGGACCAGTGTTGCTACTGAAGCTGGTGCACTGCCATAGCGAGGACTTGCATCTGCTGGGCGAGTGTGGCCAGTTGGGATTCTGGTGGAGGTGGTTGAGCCGGAATGGGTGGCTCCACCTCTTGGCGATGTGGGTTCCCCCGGGATGGGGAGTACTCAGCA
The DNA here is from genome assembly GCA_021397845.1 of Areca catechu. Taxonomy (NCBI): domain Eukaryota; kingdom Viridiplantae; phylum Streptophyta; class Magnoliopsida; order Arecales; family Arecaceae; genus Areca; species Areca catechu. Next base: position 175,540,907 of record CM038039.1, on the reverse strand, counting down.
TGGCTGGTGGAAGCCTCCCTTGCCCATGTTGTCACCATCCTTCCATCGGACTGCTTGTAGAAGAAGAGGTGGAGGGCTTGAACTTAATCAAAGACTACTCACCATATGTCGAGCCCCCTACTTGGCATGCCAATCTGATGTCGCAAGGATTGCCATGTCCCATAGCTACTGTTGGCATCGGAGTGGACCTCCTTCATTGTCTCGCCGTCCGGTCATCCTGGACCTGCAAAACAGGAGTTAGTGATCCGGGCCGGGGTTTCTGGCGGGGGCACTCCGATGGTCAAGTCAATGATGATCCAGGGAACAGATCCTCCAGGTTGAGTCCCTCTTGATGGACTCCACACTAAGAGGAGTGAGTAGTGTGAGAGTGAGATGCAAGTGTGTTGGGGGAAGAGTAGCTTGGCTAGAGGGAGCCTCTGTGTGGCCCTTCTGCCCGCCCTTGCTTGAGAAGCTGGTGGTGCCGTGCTCTTTTTGGTTGAGCTTGCACTTGTGTTGGTGTGTTCTAGCTTATGTCTTTCTCCTCTCTTGTAGTTGTTACCTCTAAGTTTTGTAGACTAGGTTACTGTTGGGTGTTCCTTTTGGGATCTCCACCGGGCAGTTAGGCACGTGGAGTGGTGTCCTGAGGAGCCTTTCCCGATCCATGATAAGGGAAGCTGTCAGGTGCTCTGACATTCTCCTTTGTCGCCTCATTCTGAAAAACCTGGCAGTACCTCGATCGGTGGGCTGCCACCCCTAGGATTCGAATATCCTGGTTGACTTCCTCTCTCGGGGGTTCAGGCGGTTGGTGAGGAGCGTGGCACCTCGATCAATGGGTCTCTCCCCTTTCTAGTGTAATCGGTGGCTACAGGCGGTCAGTACGGTCTGGTAGGTGTCCCAGTGCAGTCCCTGGGTGGCTCATCGATGTCTTGGGATGGCAGTGCTCGTGTTTGAGCTAGGACTGAGCTGGAATGAAAGGGCTCGCTCTAACCTAGATGCCCCGAGCTTGCAGGGTCACCCCGGTGGAGGAGGGCATAGTGCAAGCTCAGTCCAGAGGGCTCGGCCTCGAAGAGGCTCCACGTGGTAGAGGAGGGCTGAGCTCGACTCTGATCTTCGAGGGTCTCATTCTGGAGGGCAGAGTGCAGGCCCGATCTAAAGGGCTAGGCCTCGAAGAGGCTCCACATGGCAGAGGAGGGCTGAGCTCGACTCCAACCACGGGCCTTGATCTTCGAGGGTCTCGCTCTGGAGGGTAGAGTGCATGCCCAGTCCAGAGGGCTCGGCCTCGAAGAGGCTCCACATGGCGGAGGATAGCTGAGCTCGACTCCAACCACGGGGCACGATCTTCGAGGGTCTCGCTCTAGAGAGCAGAGTGTGGGCCTGGTCTAGAGGTCTCGGCCTTGAAGAGGCTCCACATGGCGGAGGGGTGCTGAGCTCGACTCCGACCACGGGGCTCGATCTCTAAGGGTCTCGCTCTAGAGGGCAGAGTGTGGCTCTGGCCTAGGTGTCCCGAGCTCGTGGGACCGACCTGGTGAAGGATGGAGCTTGGCTCATTGTCCTGAGGGAGCTCAGCTCAACGAAGGAGTATGAGCTGGAGAATTGTTGTTGCGTCCGACGCGGTGGCTTCCTTTAACGTGGCGCCAATCAGCTCCCCCATGTAAGCGATCTCGCCACATCACTAAGTATTGGTAATTCTCTTACTAAATCTTTTTTACAAAGTTTTGATAATAAAATCATGCTTGCATGACCTAATCTATAATGCCAAAGCCAACTACTCTCATTAATAGTGGAATTCATTACAACTAGGCATTCTCCATTAGGCAATGATAGATTATCCAAACCAACAAGATAGATATTACCATGCCTTCTTCCAATGAATTTCACTCCAATTTTATCAGGACTAGCAATCATGTAGAAAGATGATTCAAAAATAACTTGAAAACCTTTATCACAAAATTGGCTAGTACTAAGAAGATTATGCTTTAAACCTTCAACTAAAAGAACATTATCAATCCAAGCAGTAGGGGAGATGTAAACTTTACCAATTCCAATGATTTTTTCTTTACCATTATCACCAAAGGTTACACTCCCTCCATTTATTGATTCAAGAGAGCTGAATTGCTTCACATCTCCTGTCATGTGCCTTGAGCAACCATAATCAAGATACCATAGTCTTTTGTTTTCATTGGTTGCAAGACACACCTACAAAACAAATTAAGTTTTGTTTTTAGGTACCCAAGCCAACTTGAGTCCTTTAGAGTTAGTATTAAAAGTGGTTCCTTTTATAACCCAAATCCTTCTAGAATCATTAATTTTTCTTAAATTACAATGAAAAGCTTTATGACCTACTCTTTTGCAAGAAAAGCATATAATACAAGATGATGCAGGTATAAAAAAAATTTTGAAATACTTTTACTATTTTTGAGGTTTATAACTTAATCCAGCTTTATTAAAAATAACTCTTTGATTGTTTAAAAAAAGATTTAGCTTTTTAGAAATATATGTAAACTTTTCAATAAAAGGTCTTATCGTATCAAGATCATATTTATATTACTTATTTTCTATTTCAAGATCTTTACTTTTCTTCAAAAGTTCATTATTTGAAACACTTACTTTATGATGGGAATTCTTCCAGGGTGCCGAGAATCATGCAGCATGCGAAAGTGAATTTCAAAATAAAAATTCTTAGCATTAAACCCTAATTGGCTAGAAAACCCTTATTCCCAGTAACCCTTATGCAATACCAATTAACAAAACATAAATGGAGTCAGAAAAACATACTTGGTTTGCTGAAATCCAATCCTTTCCATGAGGCTCACAAGTGCAAGCCCACCAACGGTGATCTACACGAGAATGGTACCAAGGAAGAATCTTTACCAGGGTTGCTTGCTTCAACAAAACTCTTAGGGCAACCTTTGGACCTTTGACCACTGTAGGACACCCTGTCCTACTCTAAGGATCTATGGACACAGTCCTAAACCACTCTTGGTTTTAGGACAATGCTCCTCTAGGACCCCTTAGGCTTATGTCCTAAAACTATGCCTTGTCCTAGTAGAAAAGACCTTGTCTTAATAAGACAAGTGTTGTCCTAAAATAAGGAGGGAGAGAGAAGTAGAAGATCACTCAGACTGACAGACTCTAGAAAAAATGGGATTCCTATTTTTTGATGATCGAAAGCTCTCTTTATCATTTCACCATACCCCCTTTAAATAATATTTCAAGGGGCGTGAAAACTATCCCAACATCTCTTATCAGATATGTTATTTCATATATGATAAGACTCTTCAGGATTGAATAGTCTTATCTATGTTCTTTCCCTTTCTAGATTAAATCTCCATGTGACATGTGGCATCTACTGGTTAAGAAGAATTGAAGGAGGCATAATTTCATATTTAAAAAACCATGGGAAGAGCAGAGTCCTGAGAGCAGAAGGACTCTGCCTCAGAATTGTGCGCAGATGAAGAGACGCGACTCTTCATCTGCGCACACTACTCTTTTTCCCATTTCACGCTGCCCTCTTATTCCCTTTGACCGGTCATTTAAATCCAAAAGGCATGGGGATAAGATGAGAAGGCACCCTTGATAATAAACACTCCAGTGTTTCATCTATAGAAGGACTCTTGTCCTTCTACATCCTTGCTTCTTTCCCGTGCGCACCAAGAGGCGCTAAGAGTCCCTGGCTCCAGGGACTCTTCCATAAATCAGTCAAAAGTTCAATATATAATTAGATAAAGCTCTGATTTAATTATCCCCACTAAGGACTCAGCCTAATTAACGTTTCCGTTAATTAGGCTAGCCCAATTAGCAAGCAACCGGATCCAATCCAATTGGGTTAGGAATTGAGTTAGCCTGTACATGCTAGTGTGCAATATGGCTAACCAATTAGGATGCCATGACCCTAATTAAATCATGAATGACTTCCTTGGCCAACTCTTTATTGTGTGTGACCCATTGGATTCCACATTTAGCTAGTAATAGGTTTAGGTTTGAGCCGATTCGATCCGATCGAACCTGATTGACTTAATTAGGTCAAATTTGCTCACCTAATGTCCAATTCGAATCACACATCGAATTGACTCATGAAACCAAATCAATTAGTTCATGAAAACCTACAATACAAGATTAACATCTAGCAACATGTCATGCCTACTCGAAAGATGAGAAATTTGGTGAAAATTATCAATGTACCCTTTAGTAGTAAGTTACCATGCAATTCAATCTTTCGATATCCCATTATCCCGACTAAGTGATAGGTATGGATATATGTCAAATTCTAACACTTAGTCATATCGAATCTTAGCTTAATCATGAGCACTCAGCTGATGACTGATTAGAAATTAATTCTAATATCATCCTACTTTGATCAAAGGCTTCTTGAGTCACTTATCGAAGAGATTATATAGGATAACAATTCCTCTTACTAGGAAAGATCAATTCCTTGTTGGTCCACTCACATCCTTCGTACACCTTCTACCATACCTAGAACACCTCGTACATGTCACAATGCCATGAATGAGTATGAACCAAAGTATGGCTTAGTGTGCACAAGGAACCATGGTGACTTCAGTTCTAAAGATCACATGCACAACTTCTACTCTAGGACCTATCTTTTGACAGGCAGTAAGACTTTCATAAGATAGTCCCAGTGTAGATCAGTTCAGTGTACTCATACTCTAATGAGTACCCTTATCCTTGTATTAGTTTCTCTACACTAGTCGTTGTGAGATCAACCACCCTCATCAACTGAGCATACATAGGATAAGCTAGTCTTTCCGGATTCATCGATCCCCAAATCGATGGTTCAACAACTAGAAACATTCTAGATTAGGGTTTATAGGAATTAGGTCTCACAGTTATTTTATCATAACCCTAATTCCATTTTCCTACTATATGGGGTTCATTATAATCAATAAAAATATGATACAGCAGTATATGACGAATCAAATGACTTAGTTAATATGAAAAATATGTCATACATGAGCTGGAAGTTTACAAAAATGCCATCATAATGATTGGCTCTTAGGGCACTTTTCAATCACTTTAGGTCTTTTTAAAACATCATTTTCCATAGATAAAGTATTGTTTTTCTTTTCTAAAACATCAATCTTTTTTTTCAAATCGTTGGCTTCATTTAAAAGAGTAGTGTTTTCATGTGAAAAATTGTTTTCATGCTTTTTCAACTTTCTATTTTCATAAATTATTACTTTATGGTCATGCATCAATTCATCAAATGCATTTCTTAATTCATCAAAAGTATAATCTATTTCAAGATCAGAATTTACCTCTTCTTCTTTATGTTGTAGTGCCATGAAACATATTTTGGCGACTTCAGTTGATTCTTCATCTGAACTGGAGTCCTCACTGTCGCTCCAGGTCGCTATCCTTGCTTTCTTTCTAAGCTTTTTTCTTGATTTCTTTAGGAGGGTGCAGTCAAACTTGTAGTGTCCCGGCTTCTTGCACTCGAAGCAAATAGGTACCTCCTTCTCCTTGTCCTTTTCTTTCTCCTTTTCTTTTCTCTTTTCTTTGCTTGGTTGAAACTTTTTGTTGTAAGGGAATTTCTTTCTTCTCATGAATCTTCTGAATTTTCTAGCTAGAAGAGCTTCCTCACTCTCATCTTCTTTTTCTTCTTCTGATTCATCATTCGAGGATTCTTCTTATGTTGTAGACTTGAAAGCTATCCCCTTTTTCTTCTTGTCCAAATCCATGGACTTTTGTTTCAAATTTAGCTCATAAGTCATGAGTGATCCTACTAGATGCTCCAATGGTAGTTTGTCAACATCTTTGGTTTCTTGTATAGCTATCACCTTTTGCATCCAAGATGTTGGAGGTGACCTAAAAATTTTGTTAATAAGATCGGCATTAAACATAACTTTACCTAAACTTCTCATGCCATTTACAATATTTGTGAATCTAGTATACATGTCAGTGATAAATTTATTTGGTTCCAAGCAGAACATCTCATAAGTGTGCACTAACTAGTTAAACTTAGCGTTCTTCACTTGATCAGTACCCTCATGGGTAACTTCAAGTGTGTCCCATATTTCTTTGGTAGATGTGCATGTACAAATCCTATTGAACTTACTAGGATCCAGTGCAATATAAATGAGATTCATTACTTTTGCATTGATCTTGGATTATTTAATATAATTTTCATCCCAATCCTATTCAAGTTTTGGGATGGAAACACCATTAACCATGACCAAAAGAATATGAGGACCTTTATCAATAACTTTCCATAAATTATAATCTATAGAATGCATGTAGATTCTCATTCTAGTTTTCCAATAAGTATAATTAGTTCCATTAAAGTATGGAGGTCTGTTTAAGGCTTGCTCAACTACACTAGTACCAAGGGGGGTTGCCATAGATCTTTACTCGAGGCAGTTAGACCTATATATTGAGAATGTGGCTTTGATAACACTTGTTGCCCAGTAAGCAACCCAAGAGGGGGGGTGAATTAGGTTTTTAAAAATTACTTACAAGAACATGTGCCAATACAAATATCAAATCAAGTGCTAGTGTGAGGTGAAATAGTTTGCTGTTGAAGAGTATGCAGTGGAAATATATGCAACAAATATAAGAGCAAGTAAAGAAAGCTAGAGACAATCACAAACACAAGCCAAGTATAGTGGTTCGGTGCTTTCCAATGCACATACATCCACTTCCCAAGGTCCACTTGGGAATTCACTATAATCTCTCATGATTATAGATAATTAGTTTCCCAGGCTAACTAATCAAAACCACTTTTGGTTTTTATAAGGCTCACCAAAAGAAACCTCTTGGTTTTCAAAGGCTAACCAATAACCTCTTTAGTTTTCAACTAGGCTTACCAAAAACCTTCTTGGTTTTTAAAGGCTAACCATAACCTCTTTAGTTTCCAAAGGCTAACCAATAACCTCCTTGGATTTCAAAGGCTAACCAATAACCTCCTTTGTTTTGTTCTTAGGCTTACCAAAAACCATTACAACAAAGATATGAGATGAAGTAAAGTAAACAAGAAAAGATTTCTAATGAAAAGCTGATATCTCTTTGAAGCTTGGAGAAGTTGCATATCTTGAACTTGATGAAGCCTCAATCAATGCTCAAAGGTGTTGGACTTGAATGCTTCTTGATAGCTTTAAATTCTTGGAGATTTCTTTTTGCTTGAAGATAGTTGCTCTCAATGAATATGAATGAATGCACTTGCTTTTCTTCCTTTTTCTTATTCTCTTTTCATCCACTTATGTTTTAATTTGATTTGAATCACATAAATGCCATCCCAAGGCCTTAAGGTCGATTTATGACCGTTAGACATGAAAAACTAGCTATTGGGAGCCAAGAGGGCCGAGTTTTATGTTTGAAAAACTAGTCGTTATTTTTCCCAAAACTCCAAGTATCGATACTTCAAGCTATGAGTCGACACTTAGGGTTGACACTTAAGTCCCCTGAATTGACACCTAGTTCAAAATTCTTCTTTAAAGCTCTCTGGAATTTTCAAGTGAGTTGACACTTCTTCAGGTGAGTCGACACTTGAATCGACACTTAACATCCATAAGTCGACACTTCAGGCAAGTCTTCAACTTTAGCATGTTCTATAAGAAATTTATCTCAGGCCTTGATTCGATCCTTGAGGCGATACCTTGAGTCGACACTTGAGTGGCGTGAGTCGATACTTCAGCCGTGCCATCTGAAACTCTTTCTACGTGCCAGCTTGAGTCGACACTTGCACTGTCATGAGTCGATACTTGAACTATGAGTTGACACTTTGAGTCGACACTTACTGAGATTTCTTCAAAAATCACAAAACTTCTGCTGAGACATTTTTGAGCTAAACTCTTTAAGTCCTTTAAAGCATTTCTCAAGTACTTAAGTCTATTTATAACTGATCTTTCATCCATACAAATGCCTTCTTCATCATTTGACAACAATCCAATTTAGTTGTTTTGATGAGTACCTTTCTTTATTAAACACACTTCAAAAAACATGTTAGTACTTAACTTATACTTAAGTTTTTTGCTTATCATCAAAATTGATAATGGAGTCAACAGGCGCCAAGGGCTTCTTGGTTCTGGGCTTGGGAGGTGCTATCCTAGGGGGGCTGAGGTAGCTTGAGTGGAGGCCTAGTTGAGTGCATGAAGCCTTATTTAGTGGGACTTGTTGACTCTCCTATTCTAAAGATCCTCCTCTTGATTCTAACTTGAATGAAAATTACATGGACTCGAATTGGACAGAAATAAGAAACTCACTGGACTAAGTGGACTCAACTGGGCTCACTTGTCCCACTTTCTTACATGACTCAAACTTTATTACAGGACTCAATTGACTCAAATGACCCTAGACTCACAAAAATATGGCTAACTTCCCAACACATGAAGTAGAGATCAAAATTGGAACCTTGAAATCTTGGTCTACTCCTGATGTCCCCATCACCAACCCGACATCACCAATATCATCCTTCTTGGGATTGATAATCCCCTAGATAGCAGGATTCTCAATGTCGAGGATATGGAGAAAGCTGATTTGAGAGGAAGCGGGTGAGATCTTTGTCAAAATCTTTATAGGACTCCACCTCAGGAAACATCAAATGAGGTGGTGGAAATTGGCAACATGAAAATTATGAAAGAAAGTTTAGAAAATTGGAGATGCAAATTGCAAAGCTCGATGAATGACAGAGGAGCAAAGAGTTGGTGGCTTATGACTTGTGACCTCCTTTCTTCCAAAGAATCATAGAGGAAGTGATTCCACATCATTTCAGGATTTCCTAATTGGAACCTTATGATGGCACCACTAATCCTCTTGACCATCTAGGTAGCTTCAAAGCCCATATGATGATATAGGGGGCATCCAACGCCCTACATTATCGAGCTTTCCTGGCTACCTTGCAGAAGGCTACTCGAATATCATACTTGAGCCTTCGATCAAAGAATTTTTGTTAAGTTGATGAGAACCTTTTTCTATAAAAACATACTTCAAAAATATCATTAGTACTCAACTTATACTTAAGCATTTTGCTTATCATCAAAATCAATAATGGAGTCAACAATCTCTCCCTTTTTGATGATGACAAAACCTTTAAGTATAAATTGCTTAATAAAAAGCTTTCAAGGAAATATTTTCAATGTGCATAGAGCATATTGCAATAGGTATTGAGATACTAAAAGAGATGTATTAGGGCTAAGAGTATTGCCATAGCTAAGAGTATTAAAACTTAAATTATATGGGAGATAAAATCATGTATCATGATACTTTAAAAGAAAACATGCTTAAGAGAAACAATTTTGGCAATAAACTATACTTTCCCTGAGGAGATGATCCAGAAACAAAAATGTGAACATCTTTTAAATATCTAAAGATAGGAATTGGGCATGAAATCCAATTCAAAACAGATTTTCAATACAAAGGAGGCATTACTCCCCTCACTCAATGCACAGAAATTTCCAAAAATTTCAGATTTTCAAAATTGCTTTTCAAAAATCTCTTTCATCATACATATTTATCTCATTTTTCATTTATACTTAAACAGATTTCTCACCCTTTTTGTTATCATTAAAAAGGAAGGAATAACTAAATGAGTTTGAATGATGAAGTAAGCTATTCACTCAATCATAAAGGAAGACAATGAACTACTGAGAGTAACTAATCATTTCATTCACCCAAAGTCATACAGTGAAACATAATATTTCATTGACTTAAAACAAGTTTGACACATAAAGTGTGAAAGTAAGGATACAGGTGGTTTGACAAGATCCTACGCTAGGCATGCAAATAGGGTACGGGAGCACAGGGGATTTTAAAAATATTTTTTCTGAAATCACGCAGCGAAAAATTGCTCCGCCCAAAACCTAATCTATTCATGTTGCATGTATTAAAATAGGCATGTAACAAGGCATATAATATTTGTAAAATATATTTGAATTAAAAATTCAAATCATGCATGATTAAAAAAAACAATTTTTCATACCTTATTCTGGCTGGAATAATCCTGGGATAAAGTGGGAATAGGTTGGAATAAGTGGGATAAACTTATTCCAGTCATCTTCTTCCTTGGGCTGCAGAAAACTCTGTTTTGGGCTTTCAAAATGGCAACGGAACACTGCCTTCCGGGCCTCCGTTTGCTCCCAAATTTGAGCAGTGGAAAGGTGGACAAGTGCTCTTCGATCTCCAATTGAAATCTGTAAGAAAAACTTAGCCAAGAAATTATAGAAATTTGGCAAATACTGCTGCCATAATTTCTGGTTGCAGAAAAACAGCAGCTATCTTCTTGGCGTTTGGAGCAATAGCAGCAAATCCAGCTCGACCCTCTTGCTCCCAAGAGTAAAGGAATACTCCCTCTAGAGGGGAGACACGACCGGGGTTCACCGATCCTTCTCCACGAGCGGTGCTAGCCGCTGGAAGGAGCAATGGTCACGGTAAGTTGCAGCAATTCTTTCTTTGCTGCAGAGAAGGTTTTTGAGCACTTCAAAGAGGGGATTGATGCCTTGTTTCTCTCCCTCACACACTCCAAATCCCAGCCCAAGGATCACTCAGTGGAAGCAAGGTTGGAGCTCTCAAAAAGGGAGAACACATAGCCTCTCGAAGAAGACGCCCTGGTGTTTTGCATGGTGATCAAAAACTTCGTTCTGAAACAGGGGACCGCAGAAAATTAAAGACAGCAGGGATGAGGGAGAGGGAGAGGCAGGGAATGGCAGCATTACACCCTTTAACCTGCAATGAACGAGGGTTAAAGGCCATCCAGTGGAGGGAGGAGAAGAGACGTTGCCCAGCGATTACGGTCGTTTGGTCTTCCAACGTGTAAAAAATTTACACGGTGAAAGAAAGAGCACCGGTTCAAAACTGGTCCATAGGAAATTGGTTCAAACCCATTTAAACCAAACTGTTGGTTCAATCCTTGGTTCAAAAAACCGGTCCAATTAAAAGGGGTTCAATTTAATTTAATTGGTTCAAGCCCAAAAAATTGGGTTCAATTGGTTCGCAACCAATTGGAGGCCGAAACAAACACCGAATTAGTTCAAAACTGATTCAGAAAAATCCTGGCACAGAGCTGGTCAACCCGGAACAATTTTCAGCTGACACAGACAAGGGCAAGATGGGGAAATAAGTGCTCAAAAAATACTGTGACCATTAGATCGAGATGATTCCTAATCGTAATCGGTATCCGGATCACAGAGTAATCCTCTGTGGCGTGTGCCTCATAGGTTCGAACCTAAACGGTAGCATTAGAACAATTCTAGTACCAGCATAGGAAACCATCTAGCAATGGGTCCCGGTGCCCGGATAGGTCAAATATGCGGGAGCAAGCTATCGAACCTCTGGCATATGGTTACCGTATAATTCATCCCTTTGACCTCTAATGCTCAGGACGACTGAGATTGGGCTGCCAACCCAGACTGTGTCAGTCGACTACGTGTCTCAACCTCGCAAGCCCAGTGACTCTTCACTAGGGCTACCCCGGCCGAGGATTTGCTAAATTGAGATACTGCAAGACATTCAATCCAAATTGTTCGGACAGGTCAATTCCATCTTGGTCCATCACTGCTCCACAAGTACTTGCCTATAACCAGAAACCTTCCATCACCGGATTAAAAATCCGGGTAGTCCGGTACCAAAGCACAGGGAGTTGCTTGCAAGCTACCGTGATGACCTCAGGTTAGAGGGACAAATATACCCATATCCAATCATGAGTTTCCCTTTGGTAGAAAAGGGCTGCACGGAGTCACGTTCAATGAGATACCACATATCCCACTTGTAGATCACATCAGTGTTACCACACTCATTTGGTCAAGAGGACAACCAAACGATGTGAACTACAACAACCTATACTTGATATATTGCCGTCCAGAATAATATATCCTTTGGTTATGAACAGGGTTTAAGGACCACTCGATACATCCTCTCTGTATCGAAGTCAGTGTAGTCCTAAGGACTTCATCACAAGGAAAGAGTTCATTTCAGGGAAATTCAATATGTGATGAGCTGCCAAAAATAATATTTTATTAATTCATAAAATGAATACAATACTCAGCACAACCGCCTACAACCCAGGCGATTGGATTTGGGACACAATTCCCAAAAACTCCCACTTGTACTAAAGCCAATCAGAAGAGTATCTATTACCCATTTCCCATTTACAATAGTCGAACTCTTTTGTTCCGAGGGCTTTAGTGAAGGGGTCGGCTAGATTTTCTTTTCTATCGATCTTCAGAAGATTGATGTCGCCTCGTTCCATGATTTCTCGTACGAGATGGTAGCACCACAGTATGTGCTTGGTGCGGTGATGACCTTTAGGCTTTTTAGCTTGAGCAATGGCTCCAGTGCTGTCACAGTACATCGGAATAGGACCATCTAGGGAAGGTGCCACCCCTAGCTCTCCAAGGAACTTTCACAACCACACAGCTTCTTTTGCCGCATCTGTGGTGCGGGCACTAGACTCAGAAGAAGACTTCAGGGCTCCATCTGGATCTCTGATTGACCTTGCCCAAAGAATTAGGGTTTTCTGGTTTTGTAATAAGGGTTTACTTGGTCAACTCAAATTTAGTTGAGTTTGTATTTCCCTGCAATTTAAATTTTGTTGAGTCATGTTGACTCAGTACAAGTCCTTGTAGTAGTCTAGGTCTTCTCCACGGTGACACATTTTCTCCCAAGCCCAAGCAAGTGGGGGACACACTCCCAGCCACACGCCAGAGTCCAGGAGGTGCCACATCTCCATCCTAGTGTCTTGGTCCCCACACCCAACGGAGCAAGAATTTTTCTTGAAGCCAAAATCAAGGAGGCGCCCCACATATACCTTAAAAGGCCAAGATAAAAAAGGAAAGAGGCATTTCTTGGGGAGCACTTCAAGGGGGCGACCAATCCATGCCTAAAAAGACCAAAGCAAAGTTGGGAAGAGCCATGACTTGGGGAGAAAGAAAAGGAGGTGTCCAAAAGAGTTGAGCCATGGAAGGAAAAAATTTTTTCTTGAAGAGCAAGGCTAGGAGGCGCCACCTACTTACCATTTGGAGCCATCAATCAACACTTATGGAAACTCTTGGCCGGCCATATGAGAGGAGATTGATTCTACAAACCTAATTTGAAGATCCATCCTATTAGTCCCACATGGGAAGATGTAAAACACTGACCTCTTGTAAAGTCCTATAAAATAAACCCCTCTTGTAAGTTTTGAAAACAACTAATGAATGAATTCAATTTATGTGTGAGCAAACTTTGTGTTTCTCTCTTCCGCACTTGCATTCAGGTGTTGAGCTCTGTGAGGGAGTAAATTCGGGTTCCCTAGGAACCTTGAGGAGGTGTGAGATTTCCAACCCCAAACCCCTAGGTTAGCCACTTCCATTCCAAACCCTAGCCACCCTTCATACTCTTCATTCCACCAAACCCAAGCCTACCCCATCTCTCACGGCCCCTCTGTCCAAGTAGAGGCCGACCACCAGCATCCAGGACCAGTTCGGTCACTTCAGATACAGAACAACCCCAGAAGAAGTCAGATCAACATTCAGGAGAATCAGGATTTCAGCAACATCAACTTTCAAGTTCTTCTATCTAGTAAATCATTCCTTGAGTATCTGGTTCCATAACTTTTTCCTCTTCTTTCCCAGATCTTGAGTTCAGAAGAAGCCAACTCTACCAAAGGACCAGTATTGGAGGATCCATTGCGAAGATATTCGAATCCGGGGATCCAACAATCTGCTCAAGAGAGTCCTTCCACTAAACTCTATGAAGATCACTGCCTGGTCTGTAACCATTCTCTTCTCTTTACTTCTGTCCTGTTGAAAGTTCAGAGCGAAACCCTAGGTCTGGGAGTTTCTCAACCCCCAGCGATCCTTTACTTCTGAACTACTCTGATAATCTAGTTTTTTTAAATTGTGCTTTCAATTATTACATAGTTTCTTTCAATTTAGTTTAACTTTCCTTTGAGTCAAAGTCGACTTCTGAAAATATAAAAACAAAAAAAAAAGGAATTAGTCTTAATTTACTTCCGCATCACATCATCTCTCTTTTGTTCTGCATCATTTTTGGTATCAGAGCCCTATCTAGGGTTTTTGATTTGCTTGCATGTTTTGAGTGTCTCTCTTTTTACTTTTTCTGCTCGAAGTAGACTCCCCAGGACGTCCGGTCCTAGGAACGAAGTGAGCTGCAAACCTCCTCTTCCCATTCCATGGGGTGTTCCTAGGGTATATAAGGGATCTGCTGGGTTACAACTTTGTAGCAGGAATTGTAAACGGGGAAGCATTCTGTTTTCAGTCTGTAACTGCCCTGTTGCAGAAATTGTTTCTTATTGCAGGTAACTCCAAATAACATGATTTTTATTTTTCTGGAACCAGTATAATTGAAACTATTTTACATTATTATACTGTAATTTATTGGTTTTTGTGAAATTTCTGAGAGTTAAATTACAGCAACTCTGTTTCTGTGTTTCTGCAATTCAATTTTTGAGTGATCATCTCCTAATTCATCTTAAGGGCAATTGAGCATCTAAGATAAGGGGAGGAGTTGATAACCTCTCCTTAGCCCAAAACCACCACCCATTCATTTGATCCTAAGCCTAATTTTAAAATTTATTAGACTTAATTTGCCCTAGTGGGCTAGGGACACCAACAAGTCGGGTCTAGGCTAATGTTGAGTCAGTTTGTTTAGTTACTCTGTGTGTGCTTTGCACTCAGTGTCTAGAACGGTGGTTCAGGGATTCTATCCCGAAGGGCTTGTGTGCTGGTCCGCCTACCTGGCCAATCTCTGATTGGTGTCTAGGCTTGGCATTTAGGGACCTAACAATCCCCTTACACCTGCCTGGCTGAGTCCCGAGTTACTACAGGCTAGCTTGCCACTCTGATTGGGCATCTAGTTTGGGCTCTAGGTCTAGTTAGCCCGTAGTCATTTCAGTTGAGTCTCATTTGGTGTGTTTGCTTGCATCATCATGTCTACCCGGAATGGAGTACCCTACCAACCTGGTCAAATCCAACCTGATTTAGAGGCCATCGTTAGAGCTCTTACTGAGAGTATGAACAAATTGAGTCAGGATGTGACTGCTACTGTTGCCCAGTTTAAAGAACAAGTCCATGAGAATTTTGTCCAGCTTAGGGATCGAGTCCAAGTACTTGAAAAACCTAGGCATCGGAATTGGACTCCTGACCCAGATTTTAATGTGCCTCAACCTCACCCACACCAGGAGCCTAGAAGACCTTTATATAGAGATCCTGAACCTAATCATAGGAGGCCTGACCCAGAGCATGAAGATAGAGATGATAGGTTCATTCGGAACATCAAATTAGATGCACCCACTTTTGATGGTAGCTTAAACCCTAAGGTGTATTCTGATTGGGAGGGTGAGATGGACCAGTACTTTGAGTGGTATGCCATGTCTGAGGAAAGGAAGTTCAAGTTTGCCAAGATGAAGTTTGTACGTCAAGCTAGGTTATACTGGGGGAACATTGAGCTGACCACTAGAAGATGAAATGTTGATCCCATAACCACTTGGTAGGGTATGAAAGAGAAACTTAGAGATAAGTACCTACCCATTTCATACCAGCAAAATCTGTTAGACCAATGGTAGACCTTGAAACAAGAGAACCGATCTGTATCAGACTACATAACCACCTTTGATG
This sequence comes from Areca catechu, assembly GCA_021397845.1. Lineage (NCBI taxonomy): Eukaryota > Viridiplantae > Streptophyta > Magnoliopsida > Arecales > Arecaceae > Areca > Areca catechu. Next base: position 175,525,362 of record CM038039.1, on the reverse strand, counting down.
AATACCTGATGAGATGTGATGTGAGTGAAGCCCATGAGGTCACTTTGTCTAGGTTTAGGGATGGACTTATGGAAGACATAAAGAGGGAGTTGTTTCTGAGAGAGGTTACTCACCTAGACCAAGCCTATCAGATTACACTGAACACTGAGAAGTTTCAGAGAAGACCTATGCCTTCTAGGGTTAGTGCCCCAATCCTAAGAAATGGACCTAACCAAGTTACCCCTAGCAAACCTAGTCAGGGTATTCCCACCCCTAGGCCCATGGACAAAGGTAAGGCACCTGACACCCAGAGAACCCCTAGTATCACCAGTTTTAAGTGCCAGAAACCCGGTCATATCTCTAGCCAGTGCATAGCCATAGCTTGTTTTAAGTGCCATAGGATAGGTCATATTTCTAGCCAGTGCCCTCGTAGATCCCTTTACATAGAAGAAGGAGAGGAAGAGAATTCCAGGCCCAATGAAGAATTTGAAGAAGAAGTTTATGAGGCTGGAATGAATTTGGTTAATGAGTCTGAAGGAGAGGAGGAATCCACAGAGTCTGACCAGTTAGGGGTTGTGAGATGCATCCTGTCCCAGAGTAGAGCTCAGGAGGATTGGCGTAGGACTAACATCCTACAGACTTTCCTTAAACTAGGGGATAAGGTATGTAAAATCATCATAGATGGTGGGAGCGTGTGAATGCCATTTCTGCTAGCACTGTTAAAATGTTAGGCTTAACCCCAGTCCCCCACCCCAACCCCTATAAGGTTTCTTGGGTAGACTCTTCCTCTATACCCATCCAATCTAGATGTCAGGTCCAAATCCAAATGCAATCCTATCAAGAGAAGATTTGGTGTGATGTCTTGCCCATGGGGGTGAGCAGTATAATTCTTGGAAGACCTTGGTTATATGATCATGATGCCACCCTCTTAGGAAAATCCAATACCTGTGTCTTTAGTTTTAATGGGAAAAAAGTCATAATCCATTCAGTCCCTCCTAAGGACAAGGTAGCTAAAGGACCCAATAAGGTCAGAGAGATGTAGACTGGAGTGAACCTAATTAGTGCTAAGGATCTAGAACAAGAAATTCATAGTGGTTCACCCATTTGGATGTTGACTGCTAAGGAACTTAGGACTCCTACACCCTCAGAGCCTCCTCAAGAAGTTAGACCTTTGTTAGAATAATTTGAGGATGTTTTTCTCGAGGATCTGCCAGACCACCTTCCACCTCTTAGGGATATCCAGCATTCCATAGATTTAATCCCAGGAGCTACTTTACCCAACTTGCCCCATTATAGGATGAATCCATCTGAGCATAAGGAACTGCAAAAGAAGATTGGAGAATTGTTGAGGAAGGGGTTCATTAGAGAGAGTCTTAGCCCTTGTGCAGTCCCTGCACTACTGACCCCAAAGAAGGATGGCACGTGGAGGATGTATGTTGATAGTCGTGCCATCAACAAAATCATAATCAAGTATAGGTTCCCCATCCCTATACTAGATGACATGCTAGATATGATGGCCGGTGCAATGATTTTTTCCAAAATTGATCTCAAGAGCGGCTATCATCAGGTTAGGATTAGACCAGGGGATGAGTGGAAAACCACTTTCAAAACTAAGGATGGTCTCTACGAATGGGTTGTTATGCCTTTTGGGTTGTCCAATGCCCCTAGTACTTTCATGAGGATTATGACCCAGGTGCTTAGAGCTTTCATAGGGAAGTTTGTAGTGGTCTATTTTGATGACATCCTAATCTTTAGTAAGACCCCTGCAGACCACCTAGGCCACCTTAGACAAGTCTGCCAAGTTTTAAGGAATGATAGTCTCTATGGTAATCTCAAAAAGTGTGAATTCATGACCAGTAGAGTTATCTTCCTTGGTTTTGTAGTAACCCCTGACGGCGTGGCTGCCGATCCAGAAAAGATTAGGTCCATAGTAGAATGGCCAGAGCCGACCAGTGTGCATGAAGTTAGAAGTTTCCACGGCTTGGCTACCTTCTATAGGCGATTCATCAAGGAGTTTAGTACTGTAGTTGCTCCTATCACAGACTGTATTAGGAAGGGAGAATTTCAGTGGTGCAGGCACCAGACTCAGAAGAAGACTTCAGAGCTCCATCTGGATCTCTGATTGACCTTGCCCGAAGAATTAGGGTTTTCTGGCTTGTAATAAGGGTTGACTTGATCAACTTAATTTTAGCTTAAGTCTGTACTCCCTGCAATTTATTTTTGTTGAGTCATGTTGACTCAGTAGTAGTCTAGGACTTCAACCTGGGGTGTCACATTTTCTCCGAAGGCCAAACAAGTGGGCGTCACACTCCCAGCCACACTCCCATCCACACGCCTGAGTCCAGGGGGTGCCACATCTCCATCCAGTATACTCTGGTCCCCACACCACAGATAGCAGCTCCCTTCTCTCATGCGCCATTTGAGGAGATAGCAACCAGGGATCCACAAATCAAGGGGGCGGCCCAAGACCTTCCATAAGAGCCAAGCTATGAAAGGGAAGAAATTCTTCTTGGAGAGAACTTCAAGGAGGCGCCCATTCCCTGCCAAAAATACCCAAAACAAAGATGGGAAGGAACATGACTTAGGGAGAAAGAAAAGGAGGAGTCCAAAAGAGTTGAGCCATGGAAGGAAAGAAATCCTCTCTTGAAGAACAAAGCTTGGAGGCACCATCTACCTTCCTTTTAAAACCCAAATCAAATTTTTTTTGGAACCTTTGGCCGGCCATATATGTAGGGATTGATCCTACAATCCTAATTTGAAGATCCCCTCCTTTAGTCCCACATGGGAATATGGAAAACCCTACTCTCTTGTAAAGTCCTATAAATTAAACCCTTCTTGTAAATTTGAAAGTAATCTGATGAATGAATTCAAGTTTTTATGTGAGCAAACTCTGTATTTTCTCTCTTCCGCAATTGTATCCAGGTGTTGAGCTCCGTGAGGGAGTAAATCCGGGTTCCCCAGGAACCTTGAGGACGTGTGAGATCTCCAAACCCCAAACCCTAGGTTAGCCACTTCACTCCCAAACCCTAGCCGCCCATCATCCTTCTCTTTCCACCAAGCCCTAGCATATCCCACCTCTCACGGCCATCCTCTTCAAGTCAAGGCCGACCCCAGCATCCGGGTCCAGTCTGGATACTTCAAATCCAGAGCAATTCCCAGACGAAGTCAGATCAACCTCCAGGAGAATCCGGATTTCAGCACATCAACTTTCAAGTTCTTCAATCTGGTAAATTCTTCCTTGAGTATCTGATTCCATCACTTGTTCTTCTTCATTCCCAGATCTTGAGTCCAAGAGAAGCCGACTCAGCCACAGGACCAGTATTGGAGGATCCATTGTGAAGATATCCGAATCCGAGGATCCAACAATCTGCTCGAGAGAGTTCTTCCACCAAACTCTGTGAAGATCACTGTCTGGTCAGTAACCCATCTCTTCTCTTTATTTCTGTCCTGTTGAAAGTTCAGAGCGAAACCCTAGGTCTGGGAGTTTCTCAACCCCCAGCGATCCGTTACTTCTGAATTACTCTGATAACCCAGTTTTATTTAAATTGTGCTTTCAATTATTACCTAGTTTCATTCAATTTTGTTTAACTTTCCTTTGAGTCAAAGCCGACTTCTAAAAATATTAAAAAAAAAAAAAAAAAAACCCACAAAAAAAGAATTAGTCATAGTTTACTTCCACATCGCACCATCTTCTCTTTTGTTCTACATCATTTTTGGTATCAGAGCTTTTGTTCTGCATCATTTTTGGTATCAGAGCTTTTGTTCTGCATCATTTTTGGTATCAGAGCACAGTCTAGGATTTCTGTTTTGCTTGCTTGTTTTAAGTCTCTCTCCTTTTACTTTGTCTGCTCGAAGTAGACTCCCTAGGACGTCCGGTCCTAGGAACGAAGCGAGGTACAAACCTCCTCTTCCCATTCCATGGGGTGTTCCTAGGGCGTGTAGGGGATCCGTTGGGTTACAACTTCGTAGCAGGAATTGTAAACGGGGAAAGCACCCTGTTTTCATTCCGTAACTATCATGTTACAAGAATTGTTTCTCAGTGCAAGTAACTCCGAATTACATCATTTTTATTTTGCTGTAACCAATATAATTGACTCTATTTTACATAATTTTCTTGTGATTTATTGGTTTCCGTAAAAGTTCTGAGAGTTAAATTACTGTAACTCTATTTTTGTGTTCTGCAATTCAATTATCTTGAGTGAACATCTCCTAACTCATCCTAAGGGCATTTGAGCATCTAAGATAAGGGGAGGAGTTGATAACCTCTCCTTAGCCCACAACCACCATCCCCTCATTCGATCCTAAGCCTAACTTTAAAATTTATTAGACTTAATTTGCCCTAGTGGGCTAGGGACATCAACAAGTCGGGTCAAGGCTAGTGTTGAGTCAGTTTGTCTAGTTACTCTGTGTGTGCTTTGTACTCAGTGTCTAGAATGGTGGTTCTGGGACTACGTCCCGAAGGGCTTGTGTGCTGGTCTGCCTACCTGGCCAATCACTGATTGGTGTCTAGGATTGGCATCTAGGGACCTAACACTCCCCTTACACCTGCCTGGCTGAGTCCTGAGTTACTACAGGCTAGTTTGCCACTCTGATTGGGCATCTAGTTTGGGCTCTAGGTCTAGTTAGCCCGTATTCGATTCAGTTGAGTCTCATTTTGTATGTTTGCTTGCATCATCATGTCTACCCGGAATGGAGTACCCTACCAACCTGTTCAAACCCAACTTGATTTAGAGGCCATGGATAGAGCTCTTACTGAGAGTATGAACAAATTAAGTCAGGATATGAATGAGAATTTTGCCCAGCTTAGGGATCGAGTCCAAGTACTTGAGGAACCTAGGCATCAGAATTGGACTCCTGACCCAGATTTTAATGTGCCTCAACCTCACCCACACCAAGAGCCTAGAAGACCTTTATACAGAGATCCTGAACCTAATCATAGGAGGCCTGACCCAGAACCTGAAGATAGAGATGATAGGTTCATTCGGAACATCAAATTAGATGCACCCACTTTTGATGGTAGCTTAAACCCTAAGGTGCATTCTGATTGGGAGGGTGAGATGGACCAGTACTTTGAGTGGTATGCCATGTCTGAGGAAAGAAAGTTCAAGTTTGCCAAGATGAACTTAGTACGTCAAGCTAGGTTATACTGGGGGAACTTTGAGCTGACCACTAGAAGACGAAATGTAGAGCCCAAAACCACTTGGCAGGGTATGAAAGAGAAACTTAGAGATAAGTACCTACCCATTTCATACCAGCAGAACCTGTTTGACCAATGGCAGACTTTGAAACAAGGGAACTGATCTGTATCAGACTACATAACCACCTTTGATGAATACCTGATGAGATGTGATGTGAGTGAATCCCATGAGGTCACTTTGTCTAGGTTTAGGGATGGACTTAGGGAAGACATAAAGAGGGAATTTTTTCTGAGAGAGGTTACTGACCTAGACCAAGCCTATCAGATTGCACTGAACACTGAGAACTTTCAGAGAGGACCTATACCTTCTAGGGTTAGTGCCCCAATCCCAAGAAATGGACCTAGCCAAGTTACCCCTAGCAAGTCTAATCAGGGTATTCCCACCCCTAGGCCCATGGACAAAGGTAAGGCACCTGACACCCAAAGAACCCCTAGTATCATCTGTTTTAAGTGCCAGAAGCCCGGTCATATCTCCAACCAGTGCATAGCCATAGCTTGTTTTAAGTGCCACAAGGTAGGTCATGTTTCTTGCCAGTGCCCTCGTAGATCCCTTTACATAGAAGAAGCAGAGGAAGAGAGTTCCGGACCCAATGAAGAGTTTGAAGAAGAAGTTTATGAGACCGGAATGAATTTGGTCGATGAGTATGAAGGAGAGGAGGAATCCACAGAGTCTGACCAATTAGGGGTTGTAAGATGCATCCTGTCCCAGAATAGAGTTCAGGAGGATTGGCGTAGGACTAACATCCTACAGACTTTCCTTAAACTAGGGGATAAGGTATGTAAAATCATCATAGATAGTGGGAGCTGTGTGAATGCCATTTCTGCTAGCACTGTCAAAATATTAGGCTTAACCCCAGTCCCCCACCCCAACCCCTATAAGGTTTCTTGGGTAGACTCTACCTCTATACCCATCCAATCTAGATGTCAGGTCCAAATCCAAATGCAATCCTATCAAGAGAAGATTTGGTGTGACGTCTTGCCCATGGGGGTGAGCAGTATAATTCTTGGAAGACCTTGGTTGTATGATCATGATGCCACCCTCTTAGGAAAATCTAACACCTGTGTCTTTAGTTTTAATGGGAAGAAAATCACAATCCATTCAGTTCCTCCTAAGGACAAGATAGCTAAAGGAACCAATAAGGTCAGAGAAATGAAGACTGGAGTGAACCTAATTAGTGCTAAGGATCTAGAACAAGAAATTCATAATGGTTCACCTATTTGGATGTTGACTGCTAAGGAACTTAGGACTCCTACACCCTCAGAGCCTCCTCAGGAAGTTAAACCTTTGTTAAAAGAATTTGAGGATGTTTTTCCCGAGGATCTGCCAGACCACCTTCCACCTCTTAGGGATATCCAGCATTCCATAGATTTAGTCCCAGGAGCTACTTTACCCAACTTGCCCCATTATAGGATGAATCCATCTGAGCATAAGGAACTGCAAAAGCAGGTTGGAGAATTGTTAAGGAAGGGGTACATTAGGGAGAGTCTTAGCCCTTGTGCAGTCCCTGCACTTCTAACCCCGAAGAAGGATGGCACATGGAGGATGTGTGTTGATAGTCGTGCCATCAACAAAATCACAATCAAGTATAGGTTTCCCATCCCTAGACTAGATGACATGCTAGATATGATGGCTGGTGGAATGGATTTTTCTAAAATTGATCTCAAGAGCGGCTATCATCAGGTTAGGATTAGACCACGGGATGAGTGGAAAACCGCTTTCAAAACTAAGGATGGTCTCTATGAATGGGTTGTTATGCCTTTTGGGTTGTCCAATGCCCCTAGTACTTTCATGAAGATTATGACCCAGGTACTTAGAGCTTTCATAGGGAAGTTTGTAGTGGTCTATTTTGATGACATCCTGATCTATAGTAAGATCCCTGCAGACCACCTAGGCCACCTTAGACAAGTCTGTCAAGTTTTGAGGAATGATAGTCTCTACGGTAATCTCAAAAAGTGTGAATTCATGACCAGTAGAATTATCTTCCTTGGTTTTGTAGTAACCCCTGACGGCGTGGCTGCCGATCCTGAAAAAATTAGGTCCATAGTAGAATGGCCAGAGCCGACCAGTGTGCATGAAGTCAAAAGTTTCCACAGCTTGGCTACCTTCTATAGGCGATTCATCAAGAGGTTTAGTACTGTAGTTGCCTCTATCACAGACTGTATTAGGAAGGGAGAATTCCAGTGGACTAAAGCAGCCCATAAAGCCTTTCTAGATCTTAAGGATAGGATGACCCAGGCACCCATTTTGAGGTTACCCGACTTTTCAAAGGTATTTGAGGTTGCCTGTGATGCTTCAGGAGTAGGTATAGGTGGAGTCCTAAGCCAAGAGAACCATCCCGTAGCATTCTTTAGTGAAAAACTTAATGATGCTAAGCTTAGGTATTCTACCTATGATAAGGAATTTTATGCGGTAGTGCAAGCTTTGCGTTACTGGAGACATAATTTGCTACCGCAAGAATTTGTGCTGTTTTCAGACCATGAGGCTCTTAGATTCTTGAATTCCTAGAAGAAGCTTAACCCTAGGCATGCTAAGTGGGTAGAGTATATCCAGTCCTATACTTTTGTTTTGAAGCATAAGGCTGGATCTGAAAATAAGGTAGCTGATGCCCTTAGTCGTCGATCTTTGTTGTTGAATTCTGTTAGGGCTGAAGTCATAGGGTTTGAGCACATCAAAGAGGAATATGAGTCATGTCCGGATTTTAAGACTATGTACCAGGATCTAATTCAAGGACCATCTAGTGACCATAAGGATTATACCCTTTTAGATGGCTTTCTGTTCTTTAAGAATAGGCTTTGCATCCCTAGAACTTCTCTTAGGGAATTTTTGATTTGGGAAATTCATGCTGGAGGTTTAGCTGGCCATTTCGGAAAAGATAAAACCACCCTGGCTATTGAAGACCACTTTTTCTGGCCTAGCTTAAAAAGAGATGTAGCACACATTGTGGCTAGGTGTCGGACCTGCGCTGTTGCCAAACAGCGAAAACAAAACACCGGCCTTTATACCCCACTCCCTGTCCCAGATCGTCCTTGGCAAGATGTGAGCATGGACTTTGTGTTAGGTTTGCCTAAGACCCAGAGGAGGCATGACTCTATCTGTGTTGTAGTAGACTGATTTTCCAAGATGGCCCATTTCTTGCCTTGTTCCCAAACATTTGATGCGTCTAAGGTAGCCACCCTGTTCTTTAATGAGATAGTTCGACTCCATGGCCTACCCAAGACCATTGTTTCAGATAGGGATGTCCGGTTCACCAGATATTTCTGGAAAACCCTTTGGCATAAGTTAGGGACAAAACTTAAGTTTTCAACTGCCTATCATCCCCAGACTGATGGCCAAACCGAAGTAGTGAACCGTAGTTTAGGCAATCTATTAAGGTGTCTTGTTGGTGAAAACATTAGGAACTGGGATTTGTATTTACCTAGAGCTGAATTTGCATACAATGACTCGGTTAATAGGTCTACGGGTAAGAGTCCATTTGAAATTGTGCATGGTTACAAACCTCACACACCTCTTGACCTAGCTCTTTTACTAGTCCACACACAAGTCTCCGAGTCTGCCGAAGTTTTTGCACAGCATATAAAAGACTTGCATAAAGAAATTCATGCAAAAATAAATTTAAGTAATGAAACTTATAAGAAGTTGGCTGATTCTCAAAGGCGAGTGAAAACTTTTAATGAGGGAGACTATGTAATGATTAGGTTAAGGCCTGAACGGTTTCCTCCTGGAACCGTTAGAAAGTTACATGCTAGAGGAGCTGGACCATTTAGAGTGGTGAAGAGAGTAGGATCCAATGCCTATGTGCTCGAGTTGCCTCCAGAACTAGGCATTAGCTCCACTATCAACATTACAGACCTAGTAGAGTATAGAGAGCCAGCAATGATTCCCAGTGAGCCTTTTGAACCTAATCCTGCTCTTGAGAGTGAACCCAACCCTGTGTGTCCACCAACAAACTGGCTTGTGAGGAAAAAGCAGATTGAAAAGATCCTGGATGATCAGGTTATCTCTACTCGTAATCGAGGATACCAAAGATACCTGGTCCGCTGGCAAGGAAGGCCAGATTCTGATGACTCTTGGATCTCCCGAGAAGAATTACAAGAATTGGACCCAGACCTCTTGGAGAGATACCAAAGCCAACTTGATCCATACTCGACAGGGTCGAGTTCCTCCCACCCCGGGAGAATTGGTGCGGGCACCAGACTCAGAAGAAGACTTCAGAGCTCCATCTGGATCTCTGATTGACCTTGCCCGAAGAATTAGGGTTTTCTAGCTTGTAATAAGGGTTGACTTGATCAACTCAATTTTAGCTTAAGTTTGTACTCCCTGCAATTTATTTTTGTTGAGTCATGTTGACTCAATAGTGGTCTAGGACTTCAACCTAGGGTGTCACATTTTCTCCCAAGGCCAAGCAAGGGGGTGCCACACTCCCAGCCACACTCCCAGCCACACGCCTGAGTCCAGGGGGTGCCACATCTCCATCCAGTATACTCTGGTCCCCACACCACAGATAGCAGCTCCCTTCTCTCATGTGCCTTTTGAGGAGATAGCAACCAGGGATCCACAAATCAAGGGGGCGGCCCAAGACCTTCCATAATAGCCAAGATATGAAAGGGAAGAAATTCTTCTTGGAGAGAACTTCAAGGAGGTGCCCATTCCCTGCCAAAAATACCCAAAACAAAGATGGGAAGGACCATGACTTAAGAAGAAAGAAAAAGAGGAGTCCAAAAGAGTTGAGCCATGGAAGGAAAGAAATCCTCTCTTGAAGAACAAAACTTGGAGGCGCCATCTACCTTCCTTTTAAAACCCAAATCAAATTTTTTTTGGAACCTTTGGCCGGCCATATGTGTAGGGATTGATCCTACAATCCTAATTTGAAGATCCCCTCCTTTAGTCCCACATGGGAAGATGTAAAACCCTACTCTCTTGTAAAGTCCTATAAATTAAACCCTTCTTGTAAATTTGAAAGTAATCTGATGAATGAATTCAAGTTTTTGTGTGAGCAAACTCTGTGTTTTCTCTCTTCCGCACTTGCATCCAGGTGTTGATCTCCGTGAGGGAGTAAATCCGGGTTCCCTAGGAACCTTGAGGAGGTGTGAGATCTCCAAACCCCAAATCCTAGGTTAGCCACTTCACTCCCAAACCCTAGCCGCCCATCATCCTTCTCTTTCCACCAAGTCCTAGCATATCCCACCTCTCACGGCCATCCTCTTCAAGTCAAGGCCGACCCCAGCATTCGGGTCCAGTCCGGATACTTCAGATCCAGAGCAATTCCTAGAGGAAGTCAGATCAACCTCCAGGAGAATCCAGATTTCAGCACATCAACTTTCAAGTTCTTCAATCTGGTAAATTCTTCCTTGAGTATCTGATTCCATCACTTGTTCTTTTTCTTTCCCAGATCTTGAGTCCAGGAGAAGCCGACTCAGCGACAGGACCAGTATTGGAGGATCCATTACGAAGATATCCAAATCCGAGGATCCAACAATCTGCTTGAGAGAGTTCTTCCACCAAACTCTGTGAAGATCATTGTCTGGTCGGTAACCCATCTCTTCTCTTTATTTCTGTCCTGTTGAAAGTTTAGAGCGAAACCCTAGGTCTGGGAGTTTCTCAACCCCCAGCGATCCGTTACTTTTGAATTACTCTGATAACCCAGTTTTATTTAAATTGTGCTTTCAATTATTACCTAGTTTCTTTCAATTTAGTTTAACTTTCCTTTGAGTCAAAGCCATCTTCTGAAAATATTAAAAAAAAAAAAACCCACGAAAAAAGAATTAGTCATAGTTTACTTCCGCATCGCATCATCTTCTCTTTTGTTCTGTATCATTTTTAGTATCAGGGCTTTTGTTCTGCATCATTCAGTGGACTAAAGCAGCCCATAAAGCCTTCCTAGATCTTAAGGATAGGATGACCTTAAGGATAGGATGACTCGGCACCCATTTTGAGGTTACCCGATTTTTCTAAAGTATTTGAGGTTGCCTGTGATGCTTCAGGAGTAGGTATAGGTGGAGTCCTAAGCCAAGAGAACCATCCCGTAGCATTCTTTAGTGAAAAACATAATGATGCTAAGCTTAGGTATTCTACCTATGATAAAGAATTTTATGCGATAGTGCAAGCTTTGCATTACTGGAGACAATATTTGCTATCGCAGGAATTTATGCTGTTTTCAGACCATGAGGCTCTTAGATTCTTGAATTCCCAGAAGAAGCTTAACCCTAGGCATTCTAAGTGCGTAGAGTATATCTAGTCCTATACTTTTGTTTTGAAACATAAGGCTCAACTGAAAATAAGGTAGCTGATGCCCTTAGTCGTCGATCTTTGTTATTGAATTCTGTTAGGGCTGAAGTCATAGGGTTTGAGCAGATCAAAGAAGAATATGAGTCGTGTCCGGATTTTAAGACTATGTACCAGGATCTATCTCAAGGACTATCTAGTGATCATAAGGATTATACCCTTTTAGATGGCTTTTTGTTCTTTAAAAATAGGCATTGCAACCCTAGAACTTCTCTCAGGAAATTTTTGATTTGGGAAATTCTTGCTGGAGGTCTAGCTGGCCATTTCGAAAAAGACAAGACCACCCTGGCTATTGAAGACCACTTTTTCTGGCCTAGCTTGAAAAGAGATGTAGCAAACATTATGGCTAGGTGTCGGACCTGTGCTGTTGCCAAACAGTGAAAATAGAACACCGGCCTTTATACCCCACTCCCTGTCCCAGATCGTCCTTGGCAAGATGTGAGCATGGACTTTGTGTTAGGTTTGCCTAAGACCCAGAGGAGGCATGACTCTATCTGTGTTGTAGTCGACAGATTTTCTAAGATGGCCCATTTCTTTCCTTGTTCCCAAATATTTGATGCGTCTAAGGTAGCCACTCTGTTCTTTAATGAGATAGTTCGACTCCATGGCCTACCTAAGACAATTATTTCAGATAGGGATGTCCGGTTCACCAACTATTTCTGGAAAACCCTTTGGCATAACTTAGGGACAAAACTTAAGTTTTCAACTGCCTATCATCCCCAAATCGATGGCCAAACCGAAGTAATGAACCGTAGTTTAGGCAATCTGTTAAGGTGTCTTGTTGGTGAAAACATTAGGAACTGGGATTTGTACTTACCTAGGGCTGAATTTGCATACAATGACTCGGTCAATAGGTCTACAGGTAAGAGTCCATTTTAAATTGTGCATGGTTACAAACCTCACACACCTCTTGACCTAGCTCCTTTACCAGTCCACACACAAGTCTCAGAGTCTGCTGAAGTTTTTGCACAGCATATAAAAGACTTGCATAAAGAAATTCATGCCAAAATAAATTTAAGTAATTAAACTTATAAGAAGTTGGCCGATTCTCAAAGGAGAGTCAAAACTTTTATTGAGGGAGACTATGTATTGATTATGTTAAGGCCTGAATGGTTTCCTCCTGGAACCGTTAGAAAGTTACATGCTAGAGGAGCTGGACCATTTAGAGTGGTGAAGAGAGTAGGATCCAATGCCTATGTGCTCGAGTTGCCTTCAGAACTAGGCATTAGCTCCACTTTCAACATTACAGACCTAGTAGAGTATACAGAGCCAGTTGTGATTCTCAGTGAGCCTTTTGAGCCTAATCCTGCTCTTGAGAGTGAACCCAACCCTGTGCGTCCACCAACAAACTGGCCTGTGAGGAAAGAGCAGATTGAAAAGATCCTAGATGATCAGGTTATCTCTACTCGTAATCGAGGATACCAAAGATACCTGGTCCACTGGAAAGGAAGGCCAGATTCTGATGACTCTTGGATCTCCCAAGAAGAATTACAAGAATTGGACCCAAACATCTTGGAGAGATACCAGAGCCAGCTTGATCCATACTCAATAGGGTCGAGTTCCTCCCATGCCGGGAGAATTGGTGCGGGCACCAGACTCAGAAGAAGACTTCAGGGCTCCATCTAGATCTCTGATTGACCTTGCCCGAAGAATTAGGGTTTTCTGATTTTGTAATAAGGGTTGACTTGGTCAACTCAAATTTAGTTAAGTCTGTATTACCCTGCAATTTAAATTTTGTTGAGTCATGTTGACTCAGTACAAGTCCTAGTAGTGGTCTAGGTCTTCTCTAGGGTGCCACATTTTCTCCCAAGCCCAAGCAAGTGGGTGCCACACTCCCAGCGACACGCCAGAGTCTAGGAGGTGCCACATCTCCATCCCAGTGTCTTGGTCCCCACACCCAATGGAGCAAGAATTTTTCATGAAGCCAAAATCAAGGAGGCGCCCCACATATACCTTAAAAGGTCAAGCTAAAGGAGGAAAGAGGCATTTCTTGGGGAGCACTTCAAGGGGGTGCCCAATCCATGCCTAAAAAGACCAAAGCAAAGTTGGGAAGAGCCATGACTTGGGGAGAAAGAAAAGGAGGTGTCCAAAAGAGTTGAGCCACGGAAGGAAAAAATTTTTTCTTGAAGAGCAAGGCTAGGAGGCGCCACCTACTTACCATTTGGAGCCATCAATCAACACTTATGGAACCTCTTAGCTAGCCATATGAGAGGAGATTGATTCTACAAACCTAATTTGAAGATACATCCTATTAGTCCCACATGGGAAGATGTAAAACCCTGACCTCTTGTAAAGTCCTATAAAATAAACCCCTCTTGTAAGTTTTGAAAACAACTGATGAATGAATTCAATTTATGTGTGAGCAAACTTTGTGTTTCTCTCTTCTGCACTTGCATTCAGGTGTTGAGCTCCGTGAGGGAGTAAATCCGGGTTCCCTAGGAACCTTGAGGAGGTGTGAGATCTCCAACCCCAAACCCCTAGGTTAGCCACTTCCATTCCAAACCCTAGCCGCCCTTCATCCTCTTCATTCCACCAAACCCTAGCCTACCCCATCTCTCATGGCCCCTCTCTCCAAGTAGAGGCCGACCACCAGCATCCAGGTCTAGTTCGGTCACTTCGGATATAGAGCAACCCTAGAGGAAGTCAGATCAGCATCCAGGAGAATCAGGATTTCAGCAACATCAACTTTCAAGTTTTTCTATCTGGTAAATCCTTCCTTGAGTATCTGGTTCCAAAACTTGTTCCTCTTCTTTCCCAGATCTTGAGTTCAGAAGAAGCCAACTCTGCCAAAGGACCAGTATTGGAGGATCCATTGCGAAGATATCCGAATCCGGGAATCCAACAATCTGCTCAAGAGAGTCCTTCCACTAAACTCTGTGAAGATCACTGCCTGGTCTGTAACCCTTCTCTTCTTTTTACTTCTGTCATGTTGAAAGTTCAGAGCGAAACCCTAGGTCTCGGAGTTTCTCACCCCCCAGCGATCCTTTACTTCTGAACTACTCTGATAATCTAGTTTCTTTAAATTGTGCTTTCAATTATTACATAGTTTCTTTCAATTTAGTTTAACTTTGCTTTGAGTCAAAGCCGACTTCTGAAAATATAAAAACAAAAAAAAAATAAAATAAAAAAAGGAATTAGTATTAATTTACTTCTGCATCACATCATCTCTCTTTTGTTCTGCATCAATCTAATGTTGCAATGTATTCTACTTCGCATACTGGGTCTGCAATAGTTGGCTGCTTGGAACTTTTCCAGCAGATCGCTCTCCATTTAGGTTAAATACAAATCCTGATACACTCTTGCTATCATCTCTATCTGACTGGAAACTAGAGTCAGAGTACCCCACATGTTTCAAGTCAGGTTCTCCATATATCAGCCATTGATCTTTAGTATTTCTTAAATACTTAAGGATGGACTTAACCACCTTCCAATGGGCCTCACCTGGGTCAGACTGGTATCTGCTCACTACTCCTAGTGAGTATGCCACGTCTGGTCTAGTACAAGAAATAGCATACATGACAGAGCCTACTGCAAAAGCATAAGGTACTCTACTCATGCGCTCTCTTTCCACAGGAGTTGTCGCACAATCCTTCTTGGAAAGAGTAATTCCAGAACCTATCGGAAGATAGCCTTTCTTGGAATTTTCCATGCTGAACCGTTTCAGCACGGTGTCAATGTACATAGACTGGGATAGTTCCAAAAGCTTTTTAGATCTATCTCTATAGATCTTCATACCTAGTATGTAAGAAGCTTCACCCAAGTCCTTCATGGAGAATTGAGATGATAACCAGACCTTTATTCCTTGTAATGCTGCGACATCATTCCCGATTAAGAGAATGTCATAAACATACAGTACTAGGAATACAATCACAGAACCATTAACCCATTTATAGATGCACGGTTCTTCTCTGTTCCTAACGAAGCCATATGATTTGATACACCTATCAAACCGTAAGTTCCAACTTCGAGATGCTTGCTTGAGTCCATAGATGGACCTCTGCAACTTGCATACTTTTGATTCATCTGTGGATATGAACCCTTCAGGCTGTATCATATACACCTCCTCTTCTAGCTCCCCATTTAGGAAAGCGGTTCGGACATCCATCTGCCAGATCTCGTAATCAAAATATGCTGCCAAAGCAAGCATGATCCGAATGGACTTGAGCATTGCCACAGGGGAGAAAGTCTCATCATAATCGATACCATATCGCTGACGATACCCCTTGGTAACCAGACAAGCTTTATAGGTCTCTACCTTCCCATTTGTGCCCCTTTTCCATTTGAAGATCCATTAACACCCGAAGGGTTTTATTCCTTCAGGCAGGTCAACCAATGTCCAAACATTGTTGATTTCCATGGACTCCATTTCGGATCGCATGGCTCCAAGCCATGCCTCAGAGTCAGATCTCTGAAGTGCATCCATATAGGTGATCGGATGCTCATTGTTCTCATCGAGCTCAATGGGATCACCGTCCCAGACCAAGAAACCGTAGTATATGTCTGGTTGACACGGTATTCTACCGGACCTCCTAATGGGTTCTGGGTGTGATTCAATCACAATCAGTTCTACGATGTCCTTAGAGTGTGCAGGTTCTTCTATTGGCTGAACTTCATTAAGTTCAATCTTAGAGGCTATAGTTCCTTCTCCAAGGAACTCCTTTTCCAAAACGATAGCTCTAAGACCAACGAACACCTTTTGTTCATTCTCCAAATAGAAGAAATACCCTTTGGTTTCCTTTGGATAACCAATGAATAAACATCGATCAGACCTAGGACCAAGTTTGTCTGAGTCTAAATGCTTTACGTAAGCCGGACAACCCCAGACCCGAAGGTGTGAGATTGAGGGTTTACGTCCAGTCCACATCTCATACGGAGTGGAGACAATAGACTTACTTGGAACATCATTTAATAAGTAACAGGCTGTTTGAAGCGGATATCCCCAAAAGGATAGCGGCAATGTTGCAAAACCCATCATGGATCGAACATGTCCAACAAGATTCGATTCCTCCTTTCGGACACACCATTCAACTATGGTGTTCCTAAAGGAGTCCACTGTGAGAGAATTCCATTCTCCTCAAGATATTTCAAAAAAGCACCAGATAAGTATTCACCACCTCGATCAGATCGAAGAGTTTTAATACTTTTTCTAGTTTGCTTTTCTACTTTATTACGGTATCGTTTAAACATTTCAAATGACTCAGACTTATGTCTCATAAGAAAGACATAACCGAATCTCGAAAAGTCGTCTGTAAAAGTAATGAAATATTTGTATCCTCCTCTGGCACTAACTGTCATCGGTCCACATACATCAGTATGTATTAGACTTAGAAGTTCTATAGCTCGTTCACCTTTTCCAGTTAAAGGTGACTTGGTCATTTTACCAAGTAAACAGGATTCACAAGTAGGTAGTAATTCAGAATCACTGACCTCGAGGAGTCCATCTCCTCGCATCTTGTTTATCCTATTTTGGTTAATATGACCTAGCCTACAGTGCCAAAGATACAAATCATTGACATTATCTAACCTTGGACGTTTGCTAGAAGTGTACATCACATTAACAGGCCTTGATAGTACATATATGCCATTATTTAATCTAGCTTTCATTATCAGAGAGTTATTCAAAATAACATTGCAAAAATCTCCCTTTATTAACATTGCTAGAAGTGTACATCACATTAACAGGCCTATATAGATTATGCACATAATGAAACTAGGACAATAGTGACAGTCGACTAGTTCGACAGTACAAGACTCAAAGACAAGACGCAGGACTCCGATCGCCAGTACTAGAACACGATTTCCATTCCCGATGCTTAGAAACTATTCTCCATCTTCAAATCTTCTGCTAACTTGAAGTCCCTGTAACGAATTACAAACATGAATTGGACTACCAGTATCCAATACTCAGTTGGCAGTATCAACAATTAAGTAATTACAAGGTTTTATCATATAAATACCTTGTTCAGCAGACTTCTGCTTCCTCGGCCTGTTCGGATCAAGGGACACAATATAAAGAGGACAGTTCATCTTCCAGTGTCCCTTCTTCTTGCAGTAGAAGCACTCTGCGGAAGACTGATCAGCCTTATACTTCCTGGTCTGACTAGGGCCAGGAGCATTCTGCACCTTCTTTCCCTTCTTATTTATTTTCTTCTTCCCTTTCTTAAAGGGACGACGACCTCTACTTCCACCTACTAAATTCACCACCCCCTTATTCAGTTGGTGGTCTTTCTCGAAAGTCTACAGCAACCCCAAAAGACCATGGTAGTTTACTGCAGGCTTGTTCATTCTGTAATGATCGAGAAAATCAAGATAGGAGGAGGGAAGAGAATTCAGGATCGCATCCTTGCCGAGCTGCTCGTGCAAGGGGCATCCGAGTTAGCCCAGTTTTTCAATCAACTCGATCATGTACAATACATGATCAGTGACTGAACCACCATTCGGCATCTTGGAGTTGTAGATCGCACAAGATACTTTGTACCATTCTACATCATCTGGGGTGCCAAAGGATTCCTTCAACTTTTGAAGGATTTTATCAGGTTGGGCCTCCTCGAATTTGTGACTGAACTCATCGTTCATCGCCGCTAACATAATGCAATGGACAGTAGTCCGATCAGAGACCCACTTCAGATAAGCATCTCTGACCGCACTCTGTGCATTAGCGGGAGGGATTTCAGGTGCCGGATCCGTTATCACATAAAGGATCCGTTCATGCTCCAGAACGATTCTTAATCTTCGATACCAACTATCGAAGTTGTGACCCTTTAACTTCTTGTTGTCGAGAAGTGACCGGAGCGATAAGTTAGAAGACATCTGAAAAGAAAACAAGACCACATAATTATATGAATTAATTTTAACCAAAAGACTTGGACTTTAGTCTAAAGGTTTCTCCCACTAATTTTTAAGATTGGTAGCCTCTAACTCTAATCCATAAAAATACTTTTTCAAGTGGGTACTGAAATCCAATAGGCCTCGCATGAGCCCGACATTGGCTGGCTCACCCATACGAGCCTAAAGATAGGTTCGTAAACCAATTGCTTCCCTAAATAATTTTCAGTATTTCATTTTGCCCTAGAGAACACCCCAATCGGCCTTGGGGCCTCCTATTGCGGGTCTCTGGTTAGGTCGAACCATTAATATGACAAATCCAATGCTTCCAGCTAACAAAAGACCAAGCCCGACTTTGGCCGGCCCACCTGGTCCCGTTAAGGAGGTTGCACTGAACAATCATCGATCAGATAGAAATTCCAGTCACCGGATGTACACCCATTCTTTGGAACTACTGATGCACACCAAGCTAGTGGACACATTTCTAACTGACTTAATGGGAGGCTAAGACACCGTCAACACCTTAACTTAGTCTTTTTAAGGACCTAATAATTATAGAGGATTTTTAATTATGACAGAGGAAAAAGACAAGGACATGGATCATCCTCCCTCTGAATCAATCAGATTCCAGGAGGGTTTATATGAATCAACAAACGATCCATGGGCACCTATAGATCAGTCAGACCAATCAACCTGGGTGACATGGGTTAACTCGAGTCGTTGAGCTTTTCCAATCAGTTCTGGTCGACTCGACTAGCCAGGTAGGTGAGATCATGGATGAGTATCCGTTATTAACCATCTTTCCTAGACACCAACCAAGTTGGCCAGGAAAGAGGTAGCCTCATACAACCATGATCACAATGCCATACCTACCTCGATACCAGTCGGTTTACCAGACTCGATCAGACTAGCCTAAAGACTTGGGCATCCATTGAGCCACTAATTGGATCCATTTTAGATGAACGGATCAACTAATCTAACTATTAGATAGTTCTAAAGAAAGACCTTAATCAACTTTTGATTAATCTTCTTTTATCCGGTTCAACTAAACCTAGGTCTAACCCAGTTAAGGACCCAATTAGAGAACTAACCCAATTAACCCAAAATGGCTTATTCATATTAAATTAGATTTCATAAACCTAATAATTTATTATGCCAAATTCTTAATTAAAATAATTTTTAATTAAGTCTTTATGTAAAACAATTTTACATAAAAAAAATCATGCATCATTATATTTTACAAATTTTATATCCAATAAAACATGCCAATTTCATGTATCTAAAAATTAAAATATTTTTTTAATTTTATATTCTTTAAGGATCCTTCTGAAAAGGCCAACACAGACGATCCGTATCTTGTCAAAGACACACGGTCGTGGTGAATGTCTCAACTAGGTTCCAAAAAGAATCTTGATACATCGTTAGATTAAACCAATTTTAATCTACATACATGCATACATGAATAAATTACACCTGCAACCTGGCTCTGATACCACTGAAAGTAAGGGTATAGGTGGTTTGACAAGATCCTATGCTAGGCATGCAAATAGGGGACGGGAGCATAGGGGATTTTAAAAACATTTTTTCTGAAATCATGCAGCAAATAATTGCTCCGCCCAAAACCTAATCTATTCAAGTTGCATGTATTAAAATAGGCATGTAACAAGGCATATAATATTTGTAAAATATATTTGAATTAAAAATTCAAATCATGCATGATTAAAAAAAAACAATTTTTCATACCTTATTCTGGCTGGAATAATCCTGGGATAAAGTGGGAATAGGCTGGAATAAGTGGGATAAACTTATTATAGTCATCTTCTTCCTTGGGCTGCAGAAAACTCTGTTTTGGGCTTTCAAAATGGCATCGGAACACTGCCTTCCGGGCCTCCGTTTGCTCCCAAATTTGAGCAGCGGCAAGGTGGACAAGTGCTCTTCGATCTCCAATTGAAATCTGCAAGAAAAACTTAGCCAAGAAATTATAAAAATTTGGCAAATACTGCTGCCATAATTTCTGGTTGCAGAAAAACAGCAGCTATCTTCTTGGCATTTGGAGCAACAGTAGCAAATCCGGCTCAACCCTCTTGCTCCCAGGAGTAAAGGAATACTCCCTCTAGAGTGGAGACATGCCCGGGGTTCGCCGATCCTTCTCCACGAGCGTTGCTAGCCGCTGGAAGGAGCAATGGTCACGGTAAGTTTCAGCAATTCTTTCTTTGCTGCAAAGGAGGTTTTTAAGCACTTCAAAGAGGGGATTGATGCCTTGTTTCTATCCCTCACACACTCCAAATCCCAGCCCAAGGATCACTCAATGGAAGCAAGGTTGGAGCTCTCAAAAAGGGAGAACACACAGCCTCTCAAAGAAGACGCCCTGGTGTTTTGCACGGTGATCAAAAACTTCATTCTGAAATAGGGGACCGCAGAAATTTAAAGGCAGCAGGGACGAGGGAGAGGGAGAGGGAGAGGCAGGGAACGGTAGCATTACACCCTTTAACCTGCAATGAATGAGGGTTAAAGGCCATCCGGTGGAGGGAGGAGAAGAGACGTTGCCCAGCGATTTCGGTCGTTTGGTCTTCCAACGTGTAAAAAATTTACACGGTGAAAGAAAGAGCACCGGTTCAAAATTGGTCCATAAGAAATTGGTTCAAACCCATTTAAACCAAATGGTTGGTTCAATCCTTGGTTCAAAAAACCGGTCCAATTAAAAGGGGTTCAATTTAATTTAATTGGTTCAAGCCCAAAAAATTGGGTTCAATTGGTTCACAACCAATTGGAGGCCGAAACGAACTTCGAATCAGCTCTGAATCAGTTCAAAACTGATTCAGAAAAATCCTGGCACAGAGCTGGTCAACCCAGAATAATTTTTGGCTGACACAGATAAGGGCAAGATGGGAAAATAAGTGCTCAAAAAATACTGTGACCATTAGACCGAGATGATTCCCAATCGTAATCGATATCCGGATCAGAGAGTAATCCTCTGTGGCGTGTGACCTCATAGGTTCGAACCTAAACGGTAGCACTAGAACAATTCTAGTACCAGTACAGGAAACCATCTAGCAATGGATCACGGCATCCGGATAGGTCGAAGATGCGGGAGAAAGCTATCGAACCTCTGGTATATGGTTCCCGTATAATTCATCCCTTTGACCTCTAATGCTCAGGACGACTGAGATTGGGCTGCCAACCCAGATTGTGTCAGTCGACTACGTGTCTCAACCTCGCAAGCCCAGTGGCTCTTCACTAGGGCTACCCCGACCGAGGATTTGCTAAATTGAGATACTGCGAGACATTCAATCCAAACTGTTCGGACAGGTCAATTCCATCTTGGTCCATCACTGCTCCACAAGTACTTGCCTATACCTAGAAACCTTCCATCACCGGATTAAAAATCCGGGTAGTCCGGTACCAAAGCACAGGGAGTTGCTTGCAAGCTACCATGATGACCTCAGGTCTGAGGGACACATATACCCATATCCAATCATGAGTTTCCCTTTGGCAGAAAGGGGCTGCACGGAGTCATGTTCAATGAGATACCACATATCCCACTTGTAGATCACATCAGTGTTACCACACTCATTTGGTCAAGAGGACAACCAAACGATGTGAACTACAACAACCTATACTTGATATATTGCCGTCCAGAACAATATATCCTTTGGTTGTGAACAGGGTTTAAGGACCACTCGATACATCCTCTCTGTATCGAAGTCAGTGTAGTCCTAAGGACTTCATCACAAGGAAAGAGTTCATTTCAGGGAAATTCAATATGTGATGAGCTGCTAAAAATAATATTTTATTAATTCATAAAATGAATACAATACTCAGCACAATCGCCTACAACCCAAGCGATTGGCTTTGGGACACAATTCCCAACAAAGTGAACATCAAAATATACAAAAGGTACAAAAATATAAATCATATAAAAACTATCTTAAACATCATCCTCATCTTCTAAGGATCCAATCTTGATCGGTACAGTATCAGTGAAAGCACGAGATTGGGGCCACATCGATCTAAAATCACAAAGGTGAGTCCTTGTCGGTTTGGAAGGACTACGATGACCATGGCCTCTGCATCAAACATAAGTCCTCCCTCTAGCTGGAGCAAAAGAGGTAGAAGATATGTCATCAATAAGAACAGAACAAATCGGAGTGACAGTCTCAACAACTATCGAATGTGGTGTATGATCAAATAAAGGACCTGAATCAAGATAATGGAAACCAGGTGTGTAGAAACCTAGCTCTCGAATAAGAGAAGATGTATGCAAGGATGGCGTACCAACTATAGTTGTATCAAAAATCGATGTATCAGTTGAACAAATGATAGATGTATCAATGATAGGTATATCAACTGAAGAAATAATAGGTGTATCAACAATAGGGGAATCAATAACTGGTGAATCTATAATAGGTGAAAGTATAGGAATGGCACACTGAACAACAGATCTAGAAGGTGGTGTGGGTAGGATAGGAGTCTGAAAGGATGAACTCTCTAGATCAAGAATGAGACTCCTAGGTAAGTTAGCAGTTGTCTCCTGTACTGGCTCTATCATCACATCTAGAAAGTCGAATCCATCAAAGTCAGTATCACCATCAGTGTCAATCTCTGTTCCTATTGCAGATGGAGCTGGAGCTGAATCTGGAACACTCCCAGAAGAGGGTCTTGATAGTGCAGACAATATAGCGGAGATGCTATCACTCAATCCTCTGTGGCTCTCTCTCATCTCCATAATGAAGCTGTCAAGTCATTGTTGAACAATCATAATATCTGTCTCTATGTGACTGACTCTGTCCATAAGACTCTTTGAAGCTCTTAGAACACCTGACTATGCTGTCTGAGGCTGAGTAGCTGGCTCAGGCTGAGGTGCAGGCTCTGGCTGCGCTGCTTGCTTAAGCTGAATCTCAGGTAAATGCACCTCTGAAGGTTTTGCCACACTTGAATATATGCGCTCCTCCTCTATAGTGTCCTCATCTCTATCATTGGCCTGTCTTGATACTTTGCATCTCCACTAGCCTCTGACCAACTGATATCCCATTCGGTGTAGTTACATGATGTCATAGACATCAATGTCTAAAAGCATTCGGTAGGGCTCATCATCGAATGTCACTCTATATGCTCTGAAGAGCAATGTCAAGCCCATCCCGTAGGGCAAGCATAGTCTCTGATTGGTCGATGCCTCCGTCATCTGATATATCATGAGTACTGGAAGGCAAACCGGTGTCTGCTGAACTAAAGAGACCATCACAAGCAGCTCTCTCTCTCTCTATGATGTAGTCAAAATGTCCGATCTTTGATAGAAGAATCTCGGCAATGATATGATGTAGTAGTCTCATCTCAGCAGAAAGATGGGATGCTATAATAGTGGCTCCCTCAGGTAGAATATTTGACTCGAAAATGCATTGGAGTCCACTGAATCTATCCACTAAGCTATCCACTACAAATCCAGTCAGGGGTATATCTCATACTCTGCTCAAAAACTCTGTAGTCATCGGGATATATCTACCATGGACCTGCACGATCCATCCATCACTGCCACGGGCTAAAGATCCGTAGAACTCTCATATCAGGCCTTGGTAGAATCTCTCAGACAACAAGCAGAATGAAGTCAAACCAGCATCTCTAATACACTGACCAATCTGAAAGTGCTGCTGGTCGATGAATCCAAAGTATACACGGCATCCTCCGACAACTGTCTTCGAACTTATGCGACTGGAAGCATGAAAAAGTGGCCGAACAGGTGGATCAGGTGCTCTACCTTCATGTCTAGCTTTTGTCCTTCTATTTTCTTCATGGTTGGATGGCTGAGGGTGATGAACCACTTGCTTTCTACGTCCCATTCCACAGATTCACGGATTGAACAAAAGAGGAGAGGAAACTAGGGTTTCAACGATCCAAAACACGAAATTGAAGGGGGATTGTAGCAAAAACCGAACCAAGAACCATCCAAAGTGAGAATTTAAGAGGGTTTTTGATGAAATTTGAAGGGAAACAGTGGTTAGAACAGTGTTAGGGCAAGTGTCGGCTTGAATTAGAAAGAAATGGAAAAGAAAACACTTCATTTTCAACTTTATTCTCAGTCTACAGCTATTCATGTGTCGACTCACGACACAGGGCCATGTGTCGACACATCAAGGTGTCGACACATCGACTTAAAACCAAAAAGAAGAAAATAAAGTGTAAAGCAAAATCACTAGAAATACAATGACATTCAAGATGATTAGATATAATTGATGTCAAATTTGATCTTTTGTGGGTCAAAGAATAGAAATTTTTAATCAAAAGGATTAATGATCCCAAGTTCTCTTTTAATCATACTGAACCGATCTTCTTGGAGAGGCTCAGTCAAAATATTAGCTAATTGCAATTTAGTACAAACAAATTTAAGTATAACATAATATTTTTCAACATGGTCTCTAATAAAATGATGCTTAATTTCAATATGTTTACTTCTAGAATGTTGAACAGGACTTTTAGTTAAACAAACAGCACTAGTATTTTTACATTATATGGGTGTCTTAGTTAATTTGATTCCAAAATCTTTAAGTTATTGCTTAATCCACAAGATTTGAGCACAACAACTTTCTACTGCAGTATACTCAGCCTCAGCTATGGATAGTGCAATTGAAGTTTGTTTCTTGCTAAACTAGGAGATTAACTCCAAGAAATTGGCAAGTTTCACTAGTACTTTTTCTATATAATTTACACCCAGCAAAATCAGCATCAGAAAATCCAATCAATTCAGCAAATGAGTCTCTAGAATACCATAAACCAATATCAATTGTACCAAACAAGTATCTAATAATGCACTTAATAGCCAATAGATGAGATTCCTTAGGATCAGACTGATATCTAGCATATATGTATATGCTGAACATTATATCTGGTCTACTAGCAGTCAAATACAATAAAGAGCCAATCATACCTCAATATAATTTTTGATCAATATATTTACCATAGTCATCTTTATCAAGTTTACAAGAGGGGCTCATAGGTGTACCTATTGACTTAGTAGTCTCCATCCCAAACTTCTTTATGATTTCACTTATATACTTAGCTTGGTTCATTAAGATTCCATCATTGGTTTGCTTGATTTGGAGTTCGAGAAAGAAATTGAGTTCTCCCATCATACTCTTTTCGAACTTTTCCTGCATTAGCTTAGTAAACTCTTGACAAAGAATCTCTTTAGTAGCACCAAAAATAATATCATCAACATAGATTTGCACTACTAATAAATCATCATTTTTCTTATTTAGAAATAAAGTTTTATTAACATGGTCTCTAGAAAATTCATTTTTGATCAAAAACTTGCTAAGCCTTTCATACCATGCTTGGGGTGCTTGCTTTGAACCATAAACTGCTTTGTGCAATTTGAAAACATAATCAGGATGTGTATGATTTTCGAAACTAGGTGGTTGTTCAACAAAAATTTTTTCCACTATAAAATCATTTAGAAAAGCACTTTTAACATCAATTTGAAAAAGTTTGAAATTTATAAAACAAGCAAATACTAATAGTAGTCTAATTGTCTCAAGTCTAGCAATAGGAGCAAAAGTTTCATCAAAATTAATTCGGTCCTCCTGATTGTAGCCTTTGGCAACAAGCCTAGCTTTATTTCTAATAGTAATTCCATTTTCATCTAACTTATTTTTAAACACCCATTTAGTGCCAATAATAGAAATATTAGATGGTCTTTCTATTAATGTCCAAACATTATTTCTATCAAACTGAATTAGTTCATCTTGCATAGCATTTATCTAGTTAGGATCTTTTTCAGCATCTTCAAAATATTCGGACTCTATTTAAGGAACAAAAGCAATATATTCACATTCATTTCTAATTGAGGATAGAGTTCTTACTCCTTTTGATGGATCACCTAGGATTAATTCCTTAGGATGTCCATGAGCATACCTCCACTCCTTAGGTAGATCTTGGATTGTATGGCTTCACCTTTTTCATCTTGGTCTTGATTTTCTTCATTGTGTTGAGAGGGTTGATCATCCAATGTCAACTTTTGCAACTTATCAGCACTTGCACATGCATCAGAAGTATCCTCTTTTCTAGATGATTTGTTAGTAGACTCTTCAAAAACTACATGTACAGAATCCTCTACAACTAGGGTTTTTTTATTAAAAACTCTGTATACCCTGCTTGATATAGAGTATCCTAGAAAGATACCTTCATCAGACATGGCATCAATTTTTCCAAGATTGTCTTTTCCATTACTCAAAATAAAACATTGACAACCAAAAATTCAAAAATACTTCAAAGTTGATTTTCTTTAATTCCAAAGTTCATAAGGAGTTTTCTTTAAAATGGGTAGGATTAAAACATGATTTAAAATGTAGCAAGCAGTATTAATTACTTCAGCCCAAAAATATCTTGGCAAATTATTTTTGCAAAGCATAGTGCATGTCATTTCTTCTAAAGTACGATTTTTCCTTTCTACTACCTCATTCTGTTGAGGTATCCTAGGTATAGAAAAAATATGTTCTATACCTTTCTTGTTACAAAAACTTTCAAAATCTTGATTTTCTAATTCAGAACCATGATCACTTCGTATATAAATAACAGAAGTACCTTTTTCATTTAAAACTTTTCGATAAAACTTTACAAATACAGAAAATGATTCATCTTTATGAGCAAGAAAGAAGATCCAAGTAAATCTTGAAAAATCATCCACTATAACCATCCATATCTTTTACCTCCTAGACTAGATATTCTAGTTGGTCCAAAGAGATCCATATGCAGTAGTTCTAGTGGTCTACTAGTGGTAACAAAACTTTTAGGTTTGAAAGAAGTTTTGACTTATTTTCCAAATTGGCAAGCTTGATAAACTTTGTCTTTTACAAAAACTAGTTTTGGTAAATCTCTTACTAAATCCTTTTTACAAAGTTTTGAAATTAAGTATATACTAGCATGTCCTAGTATTCTATGCCGAAGACAACTAGTCTCATCTATAATAGAATTTATTGCAACTAGGCATTCTCCATTAGGCAAGGATATATTATCTAAATCTACTAAATAAATATTACCATGCCTTTTTCCAATGAATTGTACTCCATTTTTATCATGACTAGCAATCATGCAATAAGATGATTTAAAAGTAACTTGAAAACCTTTGTCAAAAAATTGACTAATATTTAAAAGATTATGCTTCAAACCTTCAACTAAAAGTACATTATTAATACATGTAGAAGGGGCAATGTGAACCTTACCAATGCCAATGATTTTTCCTTTACCATTATCCTCGAAGATCACACTGTAAGAGAACGATACAGGTGGTTTGACATGATCCTAAACTAGGCATGCAAACAACTACGAGAGCAGATTGGATTTTAAAAATATTTTTAAAAATCCATGCAACGGAAATCTGCTCCGCCCAGAAACTAATCTAATTCTAGTTGCAAATAGCCATGTAGGATAATATAAAATATTTGGAAAATATTTGAATTAAAAATTCTATTCATGCATGATAAAAAAAAATAAATAATTTTTTTCATACCTTATTCCGACTGGAATAACTGTGGGATAAACCTGGAATAGGCTGGAATAGCTGGAATACATCTATTCCAGCCTTCTTCCCCCTTGGACCGTGGGATACTCTATTTTGAGCCTGAAAAAGAGCATCCAAAAGTAGGCTTCCGGACCTCCGTTTGCTCCAAAATTTTAGCAACGACAAGGTGGAGAAGTCTTCTTCGATTTGCCACCGAAATCTGCAACCAAAACATAGTGTACACGATGTACAAAATGCCCAAAAACCTGCTGCCTGAAATTCTGGTTGCAGAAAACCAGCAGCGATCTTCTTGGTGTTTGGAGCTGCAGCGGCGATCCCGGCTTGCGAGGCTTGCTCCCAGGAGTGGTAGAGTACTCCATCTAGAGGGGAGACACATCGGGGGACCTCCGATCCACCTTCACGCTCGGTGCTAGCCGTTGGAAGGAGACACAGTCACAGTGGATGGCAGCAACTAGGCTTTGCTGCAGTCCTAGGTTTGAGCACTCTAATGGACAAGGAAAAGGGCCTTATAACTCTTCCTCACATACTCCAAATCCCAACACCCAATGGAAAATAGGACCCAGCTCTTAAAACCTCTTATATGGAAGAACACACTTGCTGTTTTCTTCTTCACACGGTGTAACCTATCTTGCTGAAATAGGGGGACTTGCAAAGGTTTATATAGGACAGCAAGGAGAGGGAGGTGGATAGACGGGGAGGCCAAGAGGCAGCAGCTGCCATTCCATTTAACCATCAAATAAACGGGAGTGTAAATCAACCGGTGGAGGAGAGGAAGAGACGTCGCCCAGGAAAAGAACTTCGGTCGTTTGGCCTCGTCCAGCGCAAGGAATTACCGTGTAAAACGATCAAGAGGAGAGAAAAAACACCAGTCCAATTAAAACCATTTAAAACAATTTGGTTCAAACCCATTGGTTCAATTAACCAATGGTGGTTCAATTCAATTGAACTGGTCTGAGCCCAATAAAATTGGTTCAATTGTTTCATAACCAATTGGAGGCCAAAACGAACTCCAAATCAATTCAAAATTGATTCAGAAAAATCCTGACGCAGTCTAGGTCAGCAAAATTGATTCAGAAAAATCCTGACGCAGTCTAGGTCAGCCCGGAATAATTTCTGGTTGACACAGACAAGGGCAAGATGGGGAAAAGAGTGCTCAAAAATACTGTGACCATAAAACCGAGATGATTCCCAATCGTAATCGGTATCCGGATCAAAGAGTTATCCTCTGTGGCATGTGACCTCATAGGTTCGAACCTAAATGGTAGCACTAGAACAATTCTAGTACCAGCACAGGAAACCATCTAGCAATGGGTCCCGGCATCCGGATAGGTCGAAGATGCAGGAGCAAACTATCGAACCTCTGGCATATGGTTACCGTATAATTCATCCCTTTGACCTCTAATGCTCAGAATGACTGAGATTGGGCTGCCAACCCAGACTGAGTCAGTCGACTACGTGTCTCAACCTTGCAAGCCCAGTGACTCTTCACTAGGACTACCCCGACCGAGGATTTGCTAAATTGAGATACTGCGAGACATTCAATCCAAACTATTTGGACAAGTCAATTCCATCTTGGTCCATCACTGCTCCACAAGTATTTGCCTGTACCCAGAAAACTTTCATCACCGGATTAAAAATCCTGGTAGTCCGGCACCAAAGCACAGGGAGTTGCTTGCAAGCTACCGTGATGATCTCAGGTCAGAGGGACACATATATCCATATCCAATCGTGAGTATCCCTTTGGTAGAAAGGGGCTGCATGGAGTCACGTTCAATGAGATATCACATATCCCACTTGTAGATGACATCAGTGTCACCACACTCATTTGGTCAAGAGGACAACCAAACGATGTGAACTACAACAACCTGTACTTGATATATTGCCATCCAGTACAATATATCCTTTGGTTGTGAATAGAGTTTAAGGACCACTTGATACATCCTCTCTATATCGAAGTCAGTGTAGTCCTAAGGACTTCATCACATGGAAAGAGTTCATTTCAGGGAAATATAATATGTGATGAGCTGCCAAAAATAATATTTTATTAATTCAAAGAAAGGGTACAATACTTAGCTCAACCGTCTACAACCTAGGCGATTGGCTTTGGGACACAATTCCCAACACACACTCCCTCTATTCATTGCATTAAAAGAGATGAATTGCTTCACATCTCCTGTTATATGCCTTGAGCAACCACTATCAAGATACCATAGTCATTTGTTTTCCTTGGTTGCAAGACACACCTCTTCCTGCTCTTGATGTGCCATGAGATATAGGTTTGCAATTTCAGCCTATTCTTCCTCTGAACTAAAGTCTTCACTATCACTCCAGGTTCCCATCATAGCTTTCCTCCTAAGCTTTTTTCTTGACTTCTTTAGGAGAGGGCAGTCAAATTTATAATGTCTAGGCTTCTTACACTCGAAGCATATAAATATCTCCTTTTCCTTTTCTTTTTCCTTTTCTTTTCCCATTTCTTTAGTTGATTGAGACTTCTTCTTATAGGGAAACTTCCTTCTCTTCATGAATTTTCTAAACTTTCTTGCTTGAAGATCTTCCTCACTCTCTTCTTCTTCTTCTTCTTCTTCTTCAGATTCTTCATTTGAGGATTCTTTTTGAATAGTAGATTTGAATGCAATCTTCTTTTTCTTCTTGACCATATCCATAGATTTTTACTTTAAGTTTAGCTCATAAGTCATGAGTGATCCCACCAATTGCTCCAATGGTAGCTTGTCAATATCCTTAGCTTCTTGGATGGCGGTCACCTTTGGATCCCATGATATTGGAAGTAACCTGAGAATTTTATTGACAAGATCATCATTAGACATTATTTTTTCTAAACTTCTCATTCCATTTACAATGTTTGTGAATCTAGTATACATATTAGTGATAGATTAATTAGATTCCATTCAGAACATTTCATATGTGTGCACTAGCATATTTACTTTTGTGTTTTTCACTTGATCGGTACCCTCATAGGTAACTTCAAGTGTGTCCCATATTTCCTTGGCCGAAGTGCATGTAAAAATCCTATTAAACTCACTAGGATCTAATATACAATAGAGGAGATTCATTGCTTTCGCTTTAATCTCGGATTGTTTAATGTCATTTTCATCCCAATCTTGTTTGAGCTTTGGAATGGAAACACCATTCACAACAACCGAAAGAACATGAGGACCCTTATCAACAACTTTCCACAAGTTATAATCAAATGAATGCATATATATTCTCATTCTAATTTTTTAATAAGTATAATTTGTTCCATTGAAATATGGAGGTCTATTTGAGGTTTGTCCCTCAACTATACTAGTACTATGGGAGGCTGTCATAGATCTTTACTCAAGGCGGTTAGACCTATATACTGAGAACAGGGCTCTAATACTACTTGTTGCCTAGTAAGCAACCCAAGAGGTAGGGTGAATTGGGTCTCTAAAAATTTAAATACAAGTATATGCACCAGTCCAATAATTAAACATAGTACTATGAATGCAAAGATAAAGTGCTTTTAATAAGTGTGCAACAAAAATATAAAAGCAATAAGGGAAGAATAAATGTAAGAGGCAAGCAACTACAAACACAAAACAAATATAGTGGTTCGGTGCTATCCAATGCACCTACATCCACTCCCCAAGACCCAATTGGGAATTCACTATAATCTCAACTGATTATAGCAGATTAGTTTTCTGGGCTCACTAATCAAAACCCGACTTGTTTTCATAAGGCTCACAAGTCAAAACCTCACTTGATATTTCGGGCTAACTAAGAACCTAAATGATTTTAAGGCTAACCACCAACCTTCCTTGGTTTTGTAGGCTAACTAAGAACCTAAATGATTTTCTAAGGCTCACCAATAACTTCCTTGATTTTCAAGACTAACCAATAACCTTTACAACAAGAATTTATGTTTGAAATAAAGAAACAATGAAAGCTTTCTAATAAAAATGGATATCTCTTTGAAGATTTGTTGTAGTGCTGCCTGCAACTTGATGAAGCCTCTTTTAATGCTTAAAAAGGTTGATATTGAAAGCTCTTGAAGGCTCTTGAATGCATGGAGACTTCTCTTAGCTTGAAAGTAGTTGAACTCAATGAATTGGAGTGAATGCTCTCTTTTCTTTTCTCTTGGTTATTCTTTTTTTATTCTCTGGTATTTTTATTTGATTTGAATCAATTAAATACCTTCATAATGCCTCATACTTGGTTTCTAGCCATTAGACATGAAAAACTAGCCGTTGGGAGCAAAGAGGGGTGAGTTCTGCGTTTAAAAATCTAGCCATTACTGTTCCTAGAACTCTAAGTATCAACACTTCAGGCTATGAGTTGACACATAGGGTCGGCACTTGCTCTTCATATGTCGGCACCTTCTTCAAATATCTACAATGAAGTCCTCTAGAAATCTCAGATGTGTTGACACTTTCTCTGGTGTGTCAATACTTTGAGTCGACACTTTGCATCCATGAGTCGACACTTCAGCCAAGTCTTTAACTTTAGCAAGTTTTGTAACCCAAAAATCTCAGGCAATGAGATGATCCATTTGTCGACACTTTGAGTCAACACAGCACATCCATCTACTAACACTTTAGCCATGCCACCTAAAACTATCTCTGCATGCCGACTTGTGTCAACACTTCACTGTTATGTGTCGACACTTGAGTCGTAGGTGTCGAAACTTTGAGTTGACACAACACTGAGATTCTTTCAAAATATCTGAACTTCTACTGAAACAAGTTTGTGTTAAACTTATGTGTCCTTTCAAGCATTCTTCATCTTTTAAAGTCCTCTTTAAACATATCTTTCATTCATATTTGGGACTTTTCATTCAAATAATTTTTGTTAAATTGATGAGCACATTTTTCTATAAAAATACACTTTATAGAAATCATTCATGCTCAACTTATACTTAAGCATTTTGCTTATCATCAAAAATAATAACGGAGTCAACACACTCCCCAAGGCTCACTTGGGAATTCACTATAATCTCAATCGATTATAGCAGATTAGATTTCTGGGCTCACTAATCAAACTTGACTTATTTTCACAAGGATCACAAGTCAAAACCTCACTTGGTTTTCCTAGCTTACCAAGAACCTAATTGGTTTTAAGGCTCACCAACAACCTCCCTTGGTTTTGCGAGCTAACCAAAAATCTAATTGGTTTTCAAGGCTAACCAACAACATCCTTGGTTTTCCAATAGGCTAACCAAAAACCTTTACAACAAGAATAAGTTTGAAGTAAAGAAATAATGAAAGCTTTCTAATAAAAGCGGATATCTTTTTGAAGCTTTGTTGTAGTGCAGCCTTCAACTTGATGAAGCTTCAATAAATGCTCAAGAAGGTTGAACTTGAATGCTCTTGAAGGCTCTTGAATACTTGGAGACTTCTTTTTGCTTGAAGGTAGTTGCTCTCAATGAATTGGAGTGAATGCACTTGCTTTTTCTTTCTCTTGGTGTTCCTCTCTTAATCCTCTTGATTTTCCTTGTTTCTACTTGAGTTTAGATTTAATTTGAATAATATAAATACCTTTCCAAGGTTTCAAAGTCAGTTTATAGCCATTAAACACGAAAAACTAGCAGTTGGGAGCCAAGAGGGGCGAGTTCTGCATTTGAAAAACTAGCCGTTACTATTTCCAAAACTCCAAGTGTCGACACTTCAAGCCATGAGTCGATACTTAGGGTCAACACTTGCATTCCATGAGTCGACACCTAGTTCAAATATCTTCAATGAAGCTCTCTGGAATTCTCAGGTGTGTCAACACTTTCATTGGTGAGTCAACACTTTGAGTCGACACTTGAATCCATGTATCGACACTTCAGGCAAGTCTTTAACTTCAGCAAGTTCTGTAACAAAAAAGTCTCAGGTGATGAGCTGATCCTTGAGTCGACACCTTGGGTTGACTCTTCAGCCATGCCATCTAAAACTCTTCTGCGTATCGGCTTGAGTCGACACTTTTACTGTCATGATTCGATACTTGGATTATGAGTCGACACTTTGAGTTGATACTTGACTGAGATTTCTTCAAAAGCAACTGAACTTTTGTTGAAACCAAATTGTGTTGAACTCTTGAATCCTTTCAAGTATTCTTCAACTACCAAAGTCCACTTTAAACTAATCTTTCATCTATAGTTGGGACTTTTTCATTGTTTGACAATCAATCAAATTTTATTGTATTGATGAGCACCTTTTTCTATAAAAACACACATCAAAGAATTAGTTAGTACTTAACTTATACTTAAGCATTTTGTTTGTTATCAAAATCAATATCGAAGTCAACAATCTCCTCATTTTTGATAATGACAAAATCTTTAAGTATAAATTCTATAATAAGCTTTTAAAGAAAAAATTTTCAATGTGCATAAAGCTTATTGCAATAGATGTTAAAATATGAAAAGAGATGTTTATTATAGATTTTAAAATTCTCTTTTGAAACTGATTTAAGCTAAGAGTATCAGAGCTTGAACATATATATAAGAAATAAATTCCTGTATCATGATACTCTAAAGAAAACATACTCAAAAGTAATAAATTCAGCTATAAAAGATTGTAAAGAGTATAAATACTCTCCCAGAAGAGATGATCTGTAAAATTGATTTTTGAAGATCTTTTATTGACAATAAGCTAAAATTTAAGCATCTAAAAGTAAGAATTGAACATGAAAATTTTAGCAAAATAGATTTTCAAATTTAAAGGAGGGATTACTCCTTTAAGGATTTTTTCAAAGCAGTTTACAAAAAAAACTTATCTCTCATTTTACTTATTTCTCATTCACATCACATTTATATTTATTTCTCCCCTTTTTTGTTATCCTTAAAAAAGGAAGGAAGAAGGCAATAAACTCGAACATAAATGTAAGTCATTCACTCATTCATGAAGGAGAACATTGAATCACTAAAATTAAATAAAGCATTTCATTCATTCAAAGTCATGACATGAAGTAAAAGAAAATGTTTCATTCATTTGGTACAAGATTGATACAAAAGAGTAAATAAACATCAAAAGTAACATACAACAAGTGCAGAAATATAAACTATCTAAATATAAATATAAAAACTATCCTAAGCATTATCCTTATCATCTGAGGATCCAATCTCGATCAGTTCGGTATCAGTAAAAACATGAGATCGAGGTCACATAAATCGAAGATCATGAAGATGAGTCCGAGTCAGTCTGGATGGAACACGATGATCTCATCCTCTGCGTCTAACATAAGTCTTCCCTTTAGCTGGAGTAGAAGAGGTAGAAGCTATGTCAGCAGTAGAAGAAGAACTGATCGGAGTGACAGTCTTGAAAACTATAGGATGTGGTGTATGATCAAATAAAGGACCTGAATCAAGATGATGGAAACCAGGAGTATTAAATTCTAGTTCTCGGATAAGGGAAGATGTATGTAATGATGGAGAAACAATAACAGGTGTATTAATAATAGGTGTTTCAACTGAAGAAATGATAGGTGTGAGTATAGGAATGGTAGAAGGATCAGCTGGTCTAGAAGGAGGTGTGGATAAGATAGGAGTCTGGAAGGATGAACTCAATGGATCATGAATGGGACTCCTAGGAGGGTCAACTGCTATCTCTAGCACTGTCTTTGTCATCGCATCTGGAAAGTCAAACTCATCAGAGTCAGTCACATCATCATCATCATCCATGACTGGTCCTAGAGCAGCTAGAACTGGAGCAAAATCAGCTGGAGCTGAAGCATCGGGAACACTCCCAGAAGAGGGTCTACTCAAACAGACATAATGGCAGAGATTCTATCTCTCAAACCTCGATGGCTTTCTCTAGTTTCCATAATAAAACTATCGACTGGCTAACGAATGATCATAATCTCTATCTCAATGTGAGCGACTCTGTCTTCAAGACTCTCAGAAGCTCCTAGAATATCTGATCATGCAGGCTCGGGCTGAGGAGTAGGCTCTGGCTATGATAAAGGCTTGGGCTGAATCTCAATCATGTCAATGTGTGTCTCTAAAGGTCCTGCCTCACCCAAAAAAATGTGCTCCTCCTTTACTGTATCATCATCTCTATTAGTAGCCTGACCAGATACTCGTCGTCTCCACTGCCCTCTGACTAGCTGATACCCTATCCGGTGAAGAGATATGATGTCATAGACATCAGTGTGCATTAACATTCGGTAGGGCACATCATCCATAACAACACTTTAAGCTCTGAAGAGCAAAGTCAAGCCCATCCTATAGGGAAAACATAGTCTCTAAATCATAGATGCCTCCATCATTTGATGTACCATAAGTACTGGTAGGCGAACAGGAGAATGCTGAACTAGAGACACCATCACTAGTAGAGCTCTCTCTGTGATGAAGTCAAAATGGTCGGTCTTCGGTAGAAGGATCCAGGCAACAATGTGATACAGCAACCTCATCTTAGCTAAAAGTCTGGATGCAATAACAATGGCTCCCTTAAGCAGGTTATCTGACTCAAAAATACATTAGAGACCACTGAACCTATCTACTAAGATATCATCACAGATCCTCTCATGGGTATGTCCCATACTCTACTCAGAATCTCTGTTGTCACTGGGACATCTCTGCCACGGACCTGTGCGACCCATCCATCACTACGTCGAGCTAAAGATCCATAGAACTCTCATATCAAGCCCGGGTAAAATCTCTCTATCAAAGAGTAGAATGGAACCAAACTAGCATCCCTGAGCCACTGGCCTATCCTAAGATGCTGTTGGTCAATGAATGCGAAGTCCACATGGCGTCCTCCAATGGTCTTCATACCCATCCGACTAGCCAAAGGAAAAAGAGATCGAGCAAGGGCATCTGGTGCACTAGCTTCATGTCTGGCCTTTGTTCTTCTTTCTTCTTCTTGATTGGATAGCCGAGGACGACGGACAACTTACTTCCTAGGTCCCATTCCATAAAATCAAGGATTGAACTACAAGAGGAGAGGAGTCTAGGGTTTTAATTATCCAAAAGCAAAATGGAAGAGGGAAAATGTCAAAGACCGAATCAAAAACCATCCCAAACATGAATTTGAGATGGTTGGAGTCGAAAATTGGAGTGAAGAAGTGGATAGAACCGTGTTAGGGTAGGTGTTGGCTCAACTTGGAAGAAAAAAGATCATAAAAATACCTCATTTTGGGTTTTTATCTCAATCTGTCGACGTTCAAGTGTCGACTCATGACACAGGGCCAAGTGTCGACACTTTGACTTAAAATCGAAGAAAAATAGAAAATGAAGTAGTGATCAGAATCAATAGACTTGCAGTGAAATTCAAGGAAATTAAATATGAATGTTATCAAAATTGATCTTTCATGGGTCAAAGATTAGAATTTTTCAATTGAAATGATTGATAACCCCAAGCTCTCTTCTAATCATACTAAAAGGATCTTATTGGAGAGGCTTAGTCAGTATATCAGCTAATTTCAATTCAGTAGAAATAAATTGAAGCACAATATCATTATTTTCAACATGATTGCTAATAAAATGATGTCTAATTTAAATCTACTTGCTTCTAGAATACTAAATAGGATTTTTAGTTAAGCAAATTGCACTAATATTATCACATTTTGTGGGTGTCTTAGTTAATTTGATTCCAAAATGATGGGGACCGAGAGCCAATTTTATTTTATTTGAGTCCTTTAGTCATGTGTCACTTTCATCAAAGTGAGCCAATCGAGTCCTGTAATAAAGTAAGACAACTGAGTTAGTTGAGTCCACTTAGTCGGATCCAGTCTTTTAGTCCAATCAAATCCAGTTGAGTCGTCCAAGTCAAGAGGAGAGTCATCAGTAGCTAGGAGATTCACCAGGCCCCCCAACTAGAGCTAGCCTTCATGCACCCAGGCCTTTTCATGCCGCCAAGCTCGCAAGAGAGAGCTCCAACCCAAGATAGGCCCATTGTTGATCGGTCCACCAGAGTTTATTGGCCCACAAGTCAGGGTTTCTTAGCCCTTAAGTAATGTACCCTGGGGTGAATCTATAAATACCCCAACCCCTCTTATATTTTTTTTATGAATAATGAATGAATATTTCTTTAGTTCTCTGTGAGCTTTTCAGGATTTCTGTGTGATCCCTAAGACATCTATGTGAGCCCTTTGCTATGTGCTTGTCCTCTACAGAGAATCTATGTGAACCCCAATTATCCTCCACTCTCTTCTTTCGTCTTCCTAGATAAACCCTAATCCCCTGGTGACTTCTATGCTTGTCAGCGATCGATCCTCGATCTCTGTCCCGCATCACAAAATCTTCAAGTTATTGCTTAATCCACAAAATTTTAGCACAACAACTTCCTACTGCAATATACTCAGCCTCAGCTGTGAATAGTGCAATTGAAGTTTGTTTCTTGCTAAACCAGGAGATTATGTTAACTCCAAGAAATTGGCAAGTTCAACTAGTAATTTTTCTATCAAGTTTACACCCTACAAAATCAGCATCAGAAAATCCAATTAAATCATCAGATGAGTCTCTAGAATACCACAAACCAATATCAATTCTACCAGATAAGTATCTAATAATGTGATTAACAGCCAACAAATGAGACTCTTAAGATCAGACTGATATCTAGCACACATGCATACACTGAACATTATATCTGACTTACTGGCAGTCAAGTATAATAAAGAGCCAATCATACCTCTATATAATTTTAGATCAACAGATTTACCATACTCATCTTTATCAAGTTTACAAGAGGGGCTCATAGGTGTACTTATTGACTTAGTAGTCTCCATTCCAAACTTCTTTATGATTTCTCTTGTATACTTAGCTTGGTTGATGAAGATTTCATATTTAGTTTACTTAATTTGGAGTCCGAGAAAGAAATTGAGTTCTCCCATCATGCTCATTTTGAACTCACCCTGCATAAGCTTAGCAAACTCTTAACAAAGGATTTCATTAGTAGCACCGAAAATAATATCATCAACATAGATTTGTACTACTAATAAGTCATCATTTTTTTTCTTTAGAAATAAGGTAGTATCAACATGGCCTCTAGAGAATTCATTTTCAATCAAAAAGTTGTGAGTCTTTCATACCATGCTTGGGATGCTTGCTTTAAACCATAAAGTGCCTTGTATAATTTGTAAACAGAATCAGGATGTGCAAGATTTTCAAAACTAGGTAGTTGTTCTACAAAAACTTCTTATGCTATATAACCATTCAGAAAAGTACTTTTAACATCCATTTGAAAAAGTTTGAAATTCATAATATAGGCAAATGCTAATAGTAGTCTAATTGCCTCAAGTCTAGCAATAGGAGCAAAGGTTGTTGGGAATTGTGTCCCAAAGCCAATCCCCTGGGTTGTAGGAGGTTGTGCTGAGTTTTGTATTTATTTTATGAATTAATAAATTATTATTTTTGGCAGCTCATCACATATTGTATTTCCCTAAAAATGAACTCTATCCATGTGATGAAGTCCTTAGGGCTACACTGACTTCGATACAGAGAGGATGTATCGACTGGTCCTTAAACCCTGTTCACAACTAAAGGATATATTATACTGGATGACAATATATTAAGTATAGGTTGTTGCAGTTCATATCGTTTGGTTGTCCTCTTGACCAAATGAGTGTGGTGACACTGATGTGATCTACAAGTGGGATATATGATATCTCATTGAACGTGACTCCGTGAAACCCCATTATGCCAAAGGGATACTCACGATAGGATATGGGTATATGTGTCCCTCTGACCTGAGGTCATCACGGTAGCTTGCAAGCAACTTCTTGTGCTTTGGTGCCGGACTACCCAGATTTTTAATCCGATTACGAAAGGTTTCTGGGTATAGGCAAGTACTTGTGGAGTAGTGATGGACCAAGATGGAATTGACATGTCCGAACAATTTGGATTGAATGTCTTGCAGTATCTCAATTTAGCAAATCCTCGACCGGGATAGCCCTAGTGAAGAGTCA
Source organism: Areca catechu (assembly GCA_021397845.1). Lineage (NCBI taxonomy): Eukaryota > Viridiplantae > Streptophyta > Magnoliopsida > Arecales > Arecaceae > Areca > Areca catechu. Next base: position 175,485,705 of record CM038039.1, on the reverse strand, counting down.
CTGGGCTTGCAAGGTTGAGACACGTAGTCGACTGACTCAGTCTGGGTTGGCAGCCCAATATCAATCGTCCTGAGCATTAGAGGTCAAAGGGATGAATTATGCAGTAACCATATGCCAGGGGTTCGATAGTATGCTCCCGCATCTTCGACCTATCCGGACGCCGGGACCCATTGCTAGATGGTTTCCTGTGCTGATACTGGAATTGTTCCAGTGCTATCGTTTAGGTTCGAACATTTGAGGTCACACGCCACAGAGGATAAATCTCTGATCCGGATACCGATTACGATTGGGAATCATCTCAGTTTTATGGTCACGGTATTTTTTGAGCACTCTTTTCCCTGTCTTGCCCTTGTTTGAGTCAACCAGAAATTATTCCGGGCTGACCAGGACTGCACTAGGATTTTTCTAAATCAGTTTTGAACTGATTCGAAGCATGTTTTAGCCTCCAATTGGTTATGAACCAATTGAACCCAAATTTATTTGGGCTTGAACCGGTTCAATTAGTTTGAACCATTGGGTTTAATAGGATTGAACCTAAATTGTTTGAACCGATGGTTTTTTTCCTTCCAGTGACTGTTTACACGGTGGATCGCTGGAATGGAATTCCTAGCATCCTCTTAGCTGAATGTTTTCACCGGCTGGGCATCCTTTCCTCCTCCCAAACGGCCTTCTTTATTCATTGTAATGGCTGTTTAATTGGTGTTTTATGCCACCGGCGTCGTTTGGCCTCCCGGCCTTTTCCTTTTCTCTTCCGTTGCTGCTTCTTATAATACCCTGCAGTCCACTGGTTCTAAATTGCTGAGACGTGACCGTGTGTGAGAGGCTGGAAAAATAGTGTGTGAAGTCTTCTTCCTTGGAAAAATTCTTTTCCATTCCACCGCTGAATTTGAGGGCTGGGTTTTGGTGAGTGAAAGGAAGAGAGAACAACCATTAATCCCTAATTTTCTGGTGCTCAAAAGCTGGAAGAAGGAACTCTGTTTTGCTGAAAACATTTTCAGACTTCTGAAATTCTGTTTCCTTCCTTCTTCCCTCCCACCGTTCCAAGTCTTCCGGCAACTAGCATCGCCCGAGAGACGGATCAAAGCTAGCCCCTAGCGTGTTCCCCCTCTTGAGAGTGTTCGATTGAGCATTTGGAAGCCGAATCAACCTCTTTGCTGTTGTTGTTTTGTGTTCTGTTTTGAGTTGCAGGTTTTCAAGTTGCAAATTTTTCTGGTGCAGTTTTTGGTTGAAACGAAGGGCACCAAACATTGCATAGTTATCTCCCCTTTGAAGGAAGCCCAACCAACTTGTTCCCTTGCTTTTGGTGTGGGAAGGGAGATCAAATAGTTGGCCAATTCCCTGTTGTTTTGCTGCAGCTTTTGGAGAAAAGAAGAAACCTGTTAACGTGCTGGAAGTATAAGACAACAGGAATAAAGTTATTCCTATTATCCCAGCAATTCCAGCTTTATACCAAGGCTATTCCAGGCAGGAATAAGGTATAGTTTCTTGTTTTATTTTTCATGCATGTATTGATATAGGTTTTTTAATTGTTTATAAATATTACATGCTCTTGTACATGCCTAGTATTGCTTATACATGCATCCGGAATTTGTTAGATCCTGTGCGGAGCAGGTATTTTCCGCTGTGAATTTAAATTTTTTAAAATTCATGCCTGCTCCCTGCTTTGCATGCTTAGCATAGGCACCTACAACCGCGTTCATTATCTTTCAGTGGTATCAGAGCGTCCTGGTTCTGTTGTAGCATTTCTTGATTGCATGTATAGTTGATTGAAATGTTTAATCTTTGGTATAGTAAATCATAAAGTATGATTTGAAAGTACTTTTAGGAACCTAGTTGAGACCTTCACCATGACCGTGTGTCTTTGACACGATGCGGTTCGTCTGTGTTGGCCTCTTCAGAATGATCCTTTAAGGAAATCTTGGAATTAAAATTGTTTTAATTCAAATACTTGAATGGCATGTCTGTTATTTTCTATTGGGCAATGTAATGTTTATAAAAGAAAATTCTAGATATGATGCATGATTTTTGGTTATGTAAAAATGTTTTACATTGTGACTTAATTAAAAATTGTTTTAATTAAATCTTTGGCTTATTAAAATCTTTTAGGTTTATGAAATCTAAAACACTCGCATAAGCCATTTTGGGTATATTGGGTTAGTCATCTAATTGGGTCCTTAACAGGGTTAGACATAGGTTTAGTTGAACCAAATAAAAGAAGATTAATCAAAAGTTGATTAAGGTCCTTCTTTAGAACTATCTAATAGTTAGAATAGTTGATCCGTTCATCTAAAATGGATCCAATTAGTGGCTCAGTGGACGCCCGAGTCTTTAGGCTAATCTGATCGAGTCTGGTAAACCGACTAGTGTCTAGGTAGGTTTGGCATCTGTGATCATGGTTGTATGAGGCTACCTCTTTCCTGGCCAACTTGGTTGGTGTCTAGGAAAGATGGTTAATGGCGGATACTCACCCATGATCTCACCTACCTGGCTAATCATGTCAACCAGAACTGATTGGAAAAGCTCAATAACTCGAGTTAACCCATGTCACCCAGGTTGATCGGTCTGACTGATCTTTTGGTGCCCATGGATCATTTGTTGATTTATTTCAACCCTCTTGAAATCTAATTGATTCAGTGGGAGGTTGATCCATGTCCTTGTCTTTTCTTCTGTCACAACTAAAATTTCTCTAAAATTATTAGGTTCTTAAAAGACTAAGTCAAAGAGTTGACAGTGTCTTTACCTCCCATTAAGTTAGATAGAAATGTGTCCACCAGCTTGGTGTGCATCGGCAGTTCCATAGAACGGGTGTACATCCGTTGACTGGAATTTCTATATGATTGATGATGGTTCAGTGCAACCTCCTTAACGAGACCAGGTGGGCCGGCCATAGTCGGGCTTGGTTTTTAGTTAGCTGCAAGCATTGGATTTTGTCATTTTAATGGTTGGACCTAACTAGAGATCCTCAATAGGAGGCCCCTAGGCCGATTGAGGTGTTCTCTGGGACAAAATAAAATACTGAAGATTGTTTAGGGAAACAATTGGTTTACGAACCTACCATTAGGCTCGTATGGGTGAGCTGGCCATAGTCGGGCTCATGCGAGGCCTATTGGATTTCAGTACCCACTTGAAAAGATGTTGTTTTCACGGATTGGAGTTAGAGGCTACCAATCTGAAAAATTAGTGGGAAAAACCTTTAGACTAATGTCCAAGTCTTTTGGTTAAATTATTAATTCAATACACTAATTTGGTCTTGTTTTCTTTTCAGATGTCTTCCAATTTATCGCTCCGGTCACTTCTCGATAACGAGAAGTTAAAGGGTCACAACTTCGATAGTTGGTATTGAAGATTGAGAATTGTTCTAGAGCATGAACGGATCCTCTATGTAATAGCGGATCCGGCACCTGAAATCCCTCCCGCTAATGCACGGAGTGCAGTCAGAGATGCTTATCTGAAGTGGGTCTCTGATCGGACTACGGTCCATTGCATTATATTAGCGGCGATGAACGACGAGTTCAGTCACAAATTCGAGGAGGCCCAACTTGATGAAATCCTTCAAAAATTGAAGAAATCCTTCGGCACCCCGGATGATGTAGAACGGTACAAAGTGTCTTGTGCCATCTACAACTCCAAGATGCCGAATGGTGGTTCAGTCACTGATCATGTATTGTACATGATCGAGCTGATTAAAAAACTGTGCAAACTCGGATGCCCCTTGCACGAGCAGCTCGGCAAGGATGCGATCCTGAATTCTCTTCCCTTCCCTTATCTTGACTTTCTTGATCATTTTAGAATGAACAAGCCTGCAGTAAACTACCATGGTCTTTTGGGGTTGCTGCAGACTTTCGAGAAAGACCACCAACTTAATAAGGGGGTGGTGAATTTTGTGGGAGGAAGTAGAGGTCGTCGTCCCTTTAAGAAAGGGAAGAAGAAAATGAATAAAAAGGGAAAGAAGGTGCAGAATGCTCCTGGCCCTAGTCAGACCAGGAAGTATAAGGCTGATCAGTCTTCTGCAGAGTGCTTCTACTACAAGAAGAAGGGACACTGGAAGAGGAACTGTCCTCTTTATATTGCGTCCCTTGATCCGAACAGGCCGAGAAAGCAGAAGTCTGCTGAACAAGGTATTTATATGATAAAACCTTGTAATTACTCAATTGTTGATATTGCTAACTGGGTATTGGATACTGGTAGTCCAATTCATGTTTGTAATTCATTACAGGGACTTCAAGTTAGCAAAAGATTTGAAGATGGAGAACAGTTTCTGAGCGTCGGGAATGGAAATCGTGTTCCAGTACTAGCGGTTGGAGTCCTGTGTCTTGTCTTTGAGTCTTGTACTGTCGAACTAGTCGACTGTCACTATTGTCCTAGTTTCATTATGAGCATAATCTCTGTAGGCCTTTTGGCCAGTTGTGGTTTTGAACTATCAATAAAAGGAGATTTTTGCAATGTTATTTTGAATAATTGTGTTATAATGAAAGCTAGATTAAATAATGGCATATACGTACTATCAAGGCCTGTTAGTGTAATGTACACTTCTTGCAAATGCCCAATATTAGATAATGTCAATGATTTATATCTTTGGCACTATAGGCTAGGTCATATTAACCAAAATAGGATAAACAAGATTCGAGGAGATGGTCTTCTCGAGGTCAGTGATTCTGAATCACTGCCCACTTATGAATCCTGTTTACTTGGTAAAATGACCAAGTCACCTTTTACTAGAAAGGGTGAATGAGCTACAGAACTTCTAAGTCTAATACATACTGATGTATGTGGACCGATGTCAGTTAGTGTCAGAGAAGGATACAAATATTTCATTACATTTACAGACGACTTTTCATGATTCGGTTATGTCTTTCTAATAAGACATAAGTCTGAGTCGTTTGAAATGTTCAAACGATACTGTAATGAAGTAGAAAAGCAAACTGGAAAAAGTATTAAAACTCTTCGATCTGATCGAGGTGGAGAATACTTATCTGGTGCATTTTTGACATATCTTGAGGAGAATGAAATTCTCTCTCAGTGGACTCCTCTAGGAACACCGCAGTTGAATGGTGTGTCCGGAAGGAGGAATCGAACCTTGTTGGACATGGTTCGATCAATGATGGGCTTTGCAACTCTGTCGCTATCCTTTTGGGGATATGCACTTCAGATAGCCTGTTACTTGATAAATAATGTTCCAAGTAAGTCTGTTGTCTCCACTCCGTATGAGATGTGGAATGGACGTAAACCCTCAATCTCACACCTTCGGGTCTAGGGTTGTCCAGCTTACGTAAAATGTTTAGACATAGACAAACTTGGTCCTAAGTCTGACAGGTGTTTATTCATTGGTTATCCTAAGGAAACCAAAGGATATTTCTTCTACTTGGAGAATGAACAAAAGGTGTTCGTTGCTCTTAGAGCTATCTTTTGGAAAAGGAGTTCCTTGGAGAAGGAACTATAGCTTCTAAGATTGAACTTGATGAATTTCAGCCAATAGAAGAACCTACACACTCTAAGGACATCGTAGAACCGGCTGTGATTGAATCACACCCAGAATCCATTAGGAGATCCGATAGAATACCGTGTGACCCGGACAGATACTACGGTTTCTTGGTCCCGGACGGCGATCCCATTGAGCTCGATGAGAACAATGAGGATCCGATCACCTATATGGATGCTCTTCAGAGATCTGACTCTGAGGAATGGCTTGGAGCCATGCGATCCGAAATGGAGTCCATGGAAATCAACAATGTTTGGACATTGGTTGATTCGCCTGAAGGAATAAAACCCATCGGGTGTAAATGGATCTTCAAGAGAAAAAGGGGCGCAGATGGGAAGTTAGAGACCTATAAAGCCTGTCTGGTTGCCAAGGGGAATCGACAGCGATATGGTATTGATTATGACGAGACTTTCTCCCCTGTGGCAATGCTCATGTCCATTCAGATCATGCTTGCTTTGGCAGCATATTTTGATTATGAGATCTGGCAGATGGATATCCGAACAGCTTTCCTGAATGGGAAGCTGGAAGAAGAGGTATATATGATACAGCTTGAAGGGTTCACATCCACAGATGAATCAAAAGTATGCAAGTTGTAGAGGTCCATCTATGGACTCAAGCAAGCATCTCAAAGTTGGAACTTACGGTTTGATAGGTGTATCAAATCGTATGGCTTCATTAAGAATGGAGAAGAACCGTGCATCTATAAATGGGTTAATGGTTCTGTGATTGTATTCCTAGTACTGTATGTTGACGACATTCTCTTAATTGGGAATGATGTCGCAGCATTACAAGGAATAAAGGTCTGGTTATCATCTCAGTTCTCCATGAAGGACTTGGGGAAAGCTTCTTACATACTAGGTATGAAGATCTATAGAGATAGATCTAAGAAGCTTTTGGGACTGTCCCAGTCACATACATTGACACCGTGTTGAAACGGTTCAGCATGGAAAATTCCAAGAAAGGCTATCTTCCGATAGGTTCTGGAATTACTCTCTCCAAGAAGGATTGTGCGACAACTCCTGAGGAAAGAGAGCGCATGAGTAGAATACCTTATGCTTCTGCAGTAGGCTCTATCATGTATGCTATGACTTGTACTATACCAGACATGGCATACTCACTAGGAGTAGTGAGTAGATACCAGTCTGACCTAGGTGAGGCACATTGGAAGGTGGTTAAGTCCATCCTTAAGTATTTGAGAAATACTAAAGATCAGTGGCTGATTTATGGAGAACCTGACTTGAAACTTATGGGATACTCTGACTCCAGTTTCCAGTCAGATAAAGATGATAGCAAGAGTGTGTCAGGGTTTGTATTTATCCTGAACGGAGGAGCGATCTGCTGGAAAAGTTCCAAGCAGGCAACTGTTGCAGACTCGGTATGCGAAGCAGAATATATTGCAGCATCAGATGCAGCAAAGGAAGCTGTGTGGTTGTGGAAGTTCCTTAGAGCTAGGGGTGGCACCTTCCATAGATGGTCCTGTTCCGGTGTACTGTGACAGCACTAGATCCATTGCTCAAGCTAAGGAGCCTAAAGCTCATCACCGCACCAAACACATATTGCGGCGCTACCACCTCGTACGAGAAATCATGGAGCGAGGCAACATCAATCTTCTGAAGATCGATGGAAAAGAAAATCTGGCCGACCCCTTCACTAAAGCCCTCGGAATCAAAGAGTTTGACTATTGTAAATGGGAAATGGGTATAAGAAACTCTTCTGATTATTTTTAGTACAAGTGGGAGTTGTTGGGAATTGTGTCCCAAAGCCAATCCCCTGGGTTGTAGGAGGTTGTGCTGAGTTTTGTATTTATTTTATGAATTAATAAATTATTATTTTTGGTAGCTCATCACATATTGTATTTTCCTAAAAATGAACTCTATCCATGTGATGAAGTCCTTAGGGCTACATTGACTTCGATACAGAGAGGATGTATCGACTGGTCCTTAAACCCTGTTCACAACCAAAGGATATATTGTACTGGACGGCAATATATCAAGTATAAGTTGTTGCAGTTCACATCGTTTGGTTGTCCTCTTGACCAAATGAGTGTGGTGACACTGATGTGATCTGCAAGTGGGATATATGATATCTCATTGAACGTGACTCCGTGAAACCCCTTTATGCCAAAGGGATACTCACGATAGTATATGGGTATATGTGTCCCTCTGACCTGAGGTCATCACGATAGCTTGCAAGCAACTCCCTGTGCTTTGGTGCCGGACTACCCGGATTTTTAATCCGGTGATGGAAGGTTTCTGGGTACAGGCAAGTACTTGTGAAGCAGTGATGGACCAAGATGGAACTGACCTGTCCGAACAGTTTGGATTGAATGTCTCGCAGTATCTCAATTTAGCAAATCCTCGGGCGAGGTAGCCCTAGTGAAGAGTCACTAGGTTTGCGAGGTTGAGACACGTAGTCGACTGACTCAGACTAGGTTGGCAGCTCAATATCAGTCATCCTGAGCATTAGTGGTCAAAGGGATGAATTATGCAGTAACCATATGCCAGAGGTTTGATAGTATGCTCCCGCATCTTCGACCTATCCGGACGCCGGGACCCATTGCTAGATGGTTTCCTGTGCTGATACTGGAATTGTTCCAGTGCTACCGTTTAGGTTCGAACCTTTGAGGTCACACATCACAGAGGATAACTCTCTGATCTGGATACCGATTACGATTGGGAATCGTCTCAGTTATATGGTCATGGTATTTTTTGAGCACTCTTTTCCCTGTCTTGCCCTTGTCTGAGTCAATCAAAAATTGTTCCGGGCTGACCAGGACTGCACTAGGATTTTTCTAAATCAGTTTTGAACTGATTCGGAGCATGTTTCAGCCTCCAATTGGTTGTGAACCAATTGAACCCAAATTTATTTGGGCTTGAACCGGTTCAATTAGTTTGAACCATTGGGTTTAATAGGGTTGAACCTAAATTGTTTGAACCGATGGTTTTTTTCCTTCCAGTGACCGTTTACATGGTGGATCGCTAGAATGGAATTCCTAGCATCCTCTTGGCTGAATGTTTTCACCGGCTGGGCATCCTTTCCTCCTCCCAAATGGCCTTCTTTATTCATTCTAATGGCTGTTTAATTGGTGTTTTATGCCACCGGCATCGTTTGGCCTCCCAGCCTTTTCCTTTTCTCTTCTGCTGTTGCTTCTTATAATACCCTGCAGTCCCCTGGTTCTAAATTGCTGAGACGTGACCATGTGTGAGAGGCTGGAAAAATAGTGTGTGAAGTCTTCTTCCTTGGAAAACTTCTTTTCCATTCCACCGCTGAATTTGATGGCTGGGTTTTGGTGAGTGAAAGGAAGAGAGAACAGCCATTAATCCCTGATTTTCTGGTGCTCAATAGCTGGAAGAAGGAACTCTGTTTTGCTGAAAACATTTTGACTTCTGAAATTCTGTTTCCTTCCTTCTTCCCTCCCACTGTTCCAAGTCTTCCGGTGACTAGCATCGCCCGAGAGACGGATCAGAGCTAGCCCCTGGCATGTTCCCCCTCTTGAGAGTGTTCGATTGAGCATTTGGAAGCCGGATCAACCTCTTTGCTTTAGTGGTTTTGTGTTCTATTTTGAGTTGCAGGTTTTTAAGTTGCAGATTTTTCTGGTGCAGTTTTTGGTTGAAACGAAGGGCACCAAATGTTGCATAGTTATCTCCCCTTTGAAGGAAGCCCAACCAACTTGTTCCCTTGCTTTTGGTGTTGGAAGGGAGATCAAATCATTGACAAATTCCCTGTTGTTTTGCTGCAGCTTTTGGAGAAAAGAAGAAACCTGTTAACGTGCTGGAAGTAGAAGACAACAGGAATAAAGTTATTCCTGTTATCCTAGCAATTCCAGCTTTATACCAAGGCTATTCCAGGCAGGAATAAGGTATAGTTTCTTGTTTTATTTTTCATGCATGTATAGATCTAGGTTTTTTAATTGTTTATAAATATTACATGCTCTTGTACATGCCTAGTATTGCTTATGCATGCATCTGGAATTTGTTAGATCCTGTGCGGAGCAGGTATTTTCCGCTGTGAATTTAAATTTTTTAAAATTCATGCTTGCTCCCTGCTTTGCATGCTTAGCGTAGACACCTGCAACCACGTTCATTATCTTTCAAAGGTTTCATTAAAATCAATTCCTTCCTCCTGATTGTAGCCTTTGGCAACTAGCCTAGCTTTATTTCTAGTTACAATTCCATTTTTATCTAATTTATTCCTAAACACCCATTTTGTGCTAATAATAGAAACATTTAATGGTCTTTCTATTAATGTCCAAATATTATTTCTATCAAGCTGAATTAGTTCATCTTGTATAGCATTTATCCAGTTAGGGTCTTTTTCAGCATCTTCAAAATATTTAGGCTCTACTTAAAAAATAAAAGCAATATAGTCACATTCATTTCTAATTAAGGATCGAGTTCTTACCCCTTTAGATGGATCACCTAGGATTAATTCCTTAGGATGTCCATGAGCATACCTCCACTCCTTAGGTATATTTTGATGTTTTGGTATGGATTGTATGGCTTTTTCTCTTTCACATTTATCTTGATCTTCTTCACTTTGTTGTGAGGGTTGATATTCCAATGTTAGCTTCTTTAGCTTTTCAGCACCTGCACATGCATCAGATGTATCCCCTTTTCTAGAGGATTTGTTAGTAGACTCTTCAAAAATTACATGTGTAGACTCCTCTACAACTAGGGTTCTTTTGTTAAAAACTCTATATGCCCTGCTTGATGTAGAATATCCTAGAAAGATACTTTCATTAGACTTGGCATCAAATTTTCCAAGATTGTCTTTACCATTATTCAAAATGAAATATTGGTAAACAAAAACTGGAAAATATTTTAAAGTTGGTTTTCTTTGATTCCAAAGTTCATAAGGAGTTTTCTTTAGAAATAAGGTGGATTAAAATGTGATTTAAAATATAACAAGCAGTGTTAATTGATTCAGCCCAAAAATATCTTGGCAAATTATTTTTGCAAAGCATAGTGCATGCCATTTCTTCTAAAATATGATTTTTTCTTTCTACCACCCTATTCTGCTGAGGTGTCCTGGGTGCAGAAAAATTGTGTTCAATACCTTTTTCATAACAAAAATTTTCAAAATCTTGATTTTCAAATTTTGAACCATGATCACTACATATGCAAATATCTGAAGTACCTTTTTTATTAAAAACTTTTCAATAAAACTTTACAAATACTGAAAAAGATTCATCTTTATGAGCAAGAAAGAATATCAATGTAAACCTTGGAAAATCATCCACTATAATCAATCCATATCTCTTGCCTCCTAGATTGGATGATCTAGTTGGTCCAAAGCGATCCATATAGAGTAGTTCTAATGGCCTACTAGTAGTAACAAAACTTTTAGGTTTGAAAGATATTTTAACTTGTTTTCCAAATTGGCAAGCTTGACAAACTCTATCTTTTTCAAAACTAAGTTTCGACAAATCTCTTACTAAATCTTTTTTGCAAAGTTTTGAAAGTAAGTACATACTAGCATATCCTAGTCTTCTATGCCAAAGCCAACTAGTCTCATCTTTAGTAAAATTCATTGGAACTAGGCATTCTCCATTAGGCAATGATAGATTATATAAATATACCAAATAAATATTACCATGCCTTTTTCCAATGAGTTTTACTCCATTTTTATCAAGACTAACAATCATGCAATAAGATGATTTAAAAATAACTTGAAAACCTTTATCATAAAATTGACTAATACATAAAAGATTATACTTTAAACCTTCAACTAAGAGTACATTACTAATACAAGTAGAAGGTAAGATGTGAACCTTAGCAATACCAATGATTTCTCTTTTACCATTATCACCAAAGGTCACGCTCCCTCTATTTATTGCTTTAAGAGAAGTGAATTGTTTCACATCTCCTGTCATGTGCCTTGAACAACCACTATCAAGATACCATAGTCTTTTGTTTTCCTTGGTTGCAGGACACACCTATAAAACAAATCAAGTTTTGTTTTTAGGCACCCAAGCCAACTTGGGTCCTTTAGGGTTAGTACATAAATTGGTTCCTTTTGGAACCCATACCTTTCCAAAAGTATTGATTTTTTTCATGTTACATTAAAAAGCTTTGTGACCTTATTTTTGCATGAAAAATATGTAATACTAGATGATGCATGTATAAAAATATTTTTCAGATACTTTTACTATTTTGAGGTTTGTATCCTAATACTGCTTTGTTAAAAATAGCTCTTTGATTATTTATAAGAAGATTTAGTTTTTCAGAACTATAAGTGAACTTTTTAACAAAGAGTTTTATTTTATCAAGTTCATTTTTATAGTTTTCATTTTCTATTTCTAAATCTTTGTTTTTCTTTAAAAGATCACCATTTGAAATGATAGTTTTAGATCTTTCAAAACATCATTTTCCATAGTTAAAGCCTTATTTTTCTTTTCTAAAACATCAAGTTTATTTTTCAATTCACTAACTTCATTTAACAAGGAATAGTTTTCATGCAAAAAACTATTTGCAAGCTTTTTTAATTTTTTTATTTTTAGATAAAATTAGTTTGTAATCATGCACTAATTCATCGAAAGCATTTTTCAATTCATTAAAGATAAAATCTACTTCGGTATCAGAAATTACCTCTTATTCTTGATGTGCCATGAGACATAGATTTGCAATTTTAGCTTGTTCTTCCTCTGAGCTGGAGTCTTCACTATCACTCCAGATTGTCATCATAGCTTTCTTCCTAAGCTTCTTTCTTGATTTCTTTAGGAGAGGGCAATCAAATTTGTAGTGTCCAGGCTTCTTGCACTCGAAGCATGTAGGTATCTCCTTCTCCTTTTCTTTATCTTTCTTTTTTTCTTTTTCCTTCTCTTTGGTTGTTTGGAACTTTTTCTTATAATGGAATTTCCTTATTTTCATGAACCTTCTAAACTTCCTTGCTAGAAGTGCTTCCTCACTTTCATCTTCTTCTTCTTCTTCCAATTAATCATTTGAGGATTCTTCTTGAATAGTAGACTTGAAGGCTATCCCCTTTTTCTTTTTGTCCATATCCATAGATTTTTGCTTTAAATTCAGCTCAGAAGTCATGAGCGATCTCACCAACTGCTCCAAGGATAATTTGTCAATATCCTTTACTTTTTGTGTGGCGGTCACCTTTGGATCCCATGAAGTTGGAAGTGACCTGAGAATTTTGTTGACAAGATCAGCATTAGACATATTTTTTTCTAAACTTCTCATGCCATTTACTATGTTTATGAATCTAGTATACATGCCAGTGATAGATTCATTTGGTTCCATTCAGAATATCTCATAAGTGTGCACTAACATGTTTACTTTTGTATTCTTTACTTGATCAATACCCTCATGGATAATTTCAAATGTGTCCCAAATTTCCTTGGCAGATGTGCTTGTAGAAATTTTATTAAACTCACTAGGATCTAATGCACAATAGAGGAGATTCATTACTTTTGCATTGATCTTGGATTGTTTAATGTCATTTTCAATCCAATCCTCTTCGAGCTTTGGGATGGAGACACCATTGACAACAATCGAAGGAACATGAGGACCCTTATCAACAACCTTCCATAAATTATAATCAATTGAATGCATGTAAATTCTCATTCTAGTTTTTTAATAAGTATAATTTGTTTTATTAAAATATGGAGGTCTATTTGAGACTTGTCCCTCAACTACACTAGTACCAATAGGGGCTGCTATAGATCATTACTCAAGGCAGTTAGACCTGTACACTGAGAACAGAGCTCTCATAGCACTAGTTGTCCAATAAGCAATCCAAGAGGTGGGTGAATTGGGTCTCTAAAAAATTTAAATGAAATGCAAGTGTGTGAACCAATCCAATAATCAACCTATTTATAATGAATGCAAATGTAAAGTGCTCTTCGTGAGTATGCAGCGAAAATATCAAAGCAAAAAAAATAAGAGCAAATTAAAGAGACAAGCAATCACAAACACAAAGCAAGTATAATGGTTCGGTGCTTTCCAATGCACCTACATCCACTCCCCAATGATGTAGAACGAAAGAAGAGATGATGCGATACAGAAATAAATTAAGATTAATTCTATTTTTTTTTATATATATTTTCAGAAATTGGTTTTAAGTCAAAGGAAAGCTAAACTAAATTGAAAGAAACTAGGTAATAATTAAAAGTACAATTTAAAAGAAACTAGGTTATCAGAGTGGTTCAGAAGTAACGGATCGTTGGGGGTTGAGAAACTCCCAGACCTAGGATTTCGCTCTGAACTTTCAACAGGACAGAAATAAAGAGAAGAGATGGGTTACCGACCAGACAGTGATCTTCACAAAGTATGGTGAAAGAACTCTCTCGAGCAGATTGTTGGATCCTCGGATTCGGATATCTTCGCAATGGATCCTCCAATACTGGTCCTGTGGCTGAGTCGGCTTCTCCTGAACTCAAGATCTGGGAAAGAAGAAGAACAAGTGATGGAATCAGATACTCAAGGAAGGATTTACCAGATTGAAGAACTTGAAAGCTGATGTTGCTGAAATCCGGATTCTCCTAAAGGCTGATCTGGCTCCTTCTGGAATCTGCTTTGAATCTGAAGTATCCGGACTGGACCCGGATGCTAGTGGTCGGCCTTGAATTGGAGAGAGAGGCCGTGGGAGGTGGGGTAGGCTAGGGTTTGGTGGATTGAGGAGAAAGATGGGCAGCTAGGGTTTTGGAGGAAGTGGCTAACCTAGGGTTTTGGGGTTGGAGATCTCACACCTCCTCAAGGTTCCTGGGGAACCCAGATTTACTCCCTCATGGAGCTCAACACCTGGATGCAAGTGCGGAAGAGAGAAAACACAGAGTTTGCTCACACATAAATTGGATTCATTCATCAGATTACTTTAAAATTTACAAGAGGGGTTTAATTTATAGGACTTTACAAGAGAGTAGGGTTTTACATCTTCCCATGTGGGACTAATGAGGGGGATCTTCAAATTAGGTTTGTAGGATCAATTCCCACACATCATGGCCGGCCAAAAGGTTTCAAAAATGCTGATTGGTGGCTTCAAAAGGAAAGTGGGTGGCGCCTCCTAGCCTTGCTCTTCAAGAAAAAATATTTTCCTTCCATGCTTCATCATATTTGGAAGTATTTGGGCGCCTCCTAACCTTGCTCTTCAAGAGAAATTTCATTCCTTTCATACCTGGTTTTATTTGGAATTACTTGGGCATCTCCTAGTCTTCCTCCCCAAGCTTTGCTCCTTTCTTTTCATAGCTTGGCTCTTATGGAAACTCCTTGGCCGCCCCCTTGAATTGTGGATCCCAGATTGTCTTCTTCTTAAGTGGCGCATGAGAGAAGGGACCTGCTATCTTGTGGTGTGGGGACCAGAGCATACTGGATGGAGATGTGGCACCCCATGGACTCAGGCGTGTGGCTGGGAGTGTGGCGCCCACTAGCTTGGCCTTGGGAGAAAATGTGATACCCAGGTTGAAGTCCTAGACCACTACTGAGTCAACATGACTCAACAAAAATAAATTGCAGGGAATACAGACTAAAGCTAAAATTGAGTTGATCAAGTCAACCCTTATTACAAACCAGAAAACCCAAATTCTTCGGGCAAGGTCAATCAGAGATCCAGATGGAGCTCTGAAGTCATCTTCTGAGACTGGTGCCCGCACCAATTCTACCGGGGTGGGAGGAACTCGACCTTGTCGAGTATGAATCAAGTTGGCTCTGGTATCTCTCCAAGAGGTCTGGGTCTAATTCTTGTAATTCTTCTCGGGAGAACCAAGAGTCATCAGAATCTGGCCTTCCTTGCCAGCGGACCAGGTATCTTTGGTATCCTCGATTATGAGTAGAGATAACCTGATCATCCAGGATCTTTTCAATCTGCTCTTTCCTCACAGGCCAGTTTGTTGGTGGACACACAGGGTTGGGTTCACTCTCAAGAGCAGGATTAGGTTCAAAAGGCTCACTAGGAATCACAGCTGGCTCTCTATACTCTACTAGGTCTGTAATATTGAAAGTGGAGCTAATGCCTAGTTCTGGAGGCAACTCGAGCACATAGGCATTGGATCCTACTCTCTTCACCACTCTAAATGGTCCAGCTCCTCTAGCATGTAACTTTCTAACGGTTCCAGGAGGAAATCGTTCAGACCTTAACCTAATCATTACATAGTCTCCCTCATCAAAAGTTTTGACTCGCCTTTGAGAATTAGCCAACTTCTTATAAGTTTCATTACTTAAATTTATTTTGGCATGAATTTCTTTATGCAAGTCTTTTATATGCTGTGCAAAAACTTTGACAGACTCGGAGACTCGTGTGTGGACTGGTAAAGGAGCTAGGTCAAGAGGTGTGTGAGGTTTGTAACCATGCACAATTTCAAATGGACTCTTACTCGTAGACCTATTGACCGAGTCATTATATGCAAATTCAGCTCTAGGTAAGTTCAAATCCCAGTTCCTAATGTTTTCACCAAGACACCTTAACAGATTGCCTAAACTACGGTTCACTACTTCGGTTTGGCCATCAGTCTGGGGATGATAGGCAGTTGAAAACTTAAGTTTTGTCCCTAACTTATGCCAAAGGATTTTCCAGAAATAGCTGGTGAACCGGACATCCCTATCTGAAACAATGGTCTTAGGTAGGCCATGGAGTCGAACTATCTCATTAAAGAACAGGGTGGCTACCTTAGACGCGTCAAATGTTTGGGAACAAGGCAAGAAATGGGCCATCTTGGAAAATCGGTCGACTACAACACAGATAGAGTCATGCCTCCTCTGGGTTTTAGGCAAACCTAACACAAAGTCCATGCTCACATCTTGCCAAGGATGATCTGGGACAGGGAGTGGGGTATAAAGGCCGGTGTTCTGTTTTCGCTGTTTGGCAACAGCGCAGGTCCGACACCTAGCCACAATGTGTGCTACATCTCTTTTTAAGCTAGGCCAGAAAAAGTGGTCTTCAATAGCCAGGGTGGTCTTGTCTTTTCCGAAATGGCTAGCTAAACCTCCAGCATGAATTTCTCAAATCAAAAATTCCCTAAGAGAAGTTCTAGGGATGCAAAGCCTATTCTTAAAGAACAGAAAGCCATCTAAAAGGGTATAATCCTTATGATCACTAGATGGTCATTGAGTTAGATCCTGGTACACAGTCTTAAAATCCGGACATGACTCATATTCCTCCTTGATCTGCTCAAACCCTATGACTTCAGCCCTAACAAAATTCAATAACAAAGATCGACGACTCAGGGCATCAGCTACCTTATTTTCAGACCCAGCCTTATGTTTTAAAACAAAAGTATAGGACTGGATATACACTACCCACTTAGCATTCCTAGGGTTAAGCTTCTTCTGGGAATTCAAGAATCTAAGAGCCTCATGGTCCGAAAACAGCATAAATTCTTACGGTAGCAAATAATGTCTCCAATAACGCAAAGCTTGCACTATCGCATAAAATTCCTTATCATAGGTAGAATACCTAAGCTTAGCATCATTAAGTTTTTCACTAAAGAATACTACGGGATGGTTCTCTTGGCTTAGGACTCCACCTATGCCTACTCCTGAAGCATCGCAGGCAACCTCAAATACCTTTGAAAAGTCAGGTAACCTCAAAATGGGTGCCTGGGTCATCCTATCCTTAAGATCTAGGAAGGCTTTATGGGCTGCTTTAGTCCACTGGAACTCTCCATTCCTAATACAGTCTGTGATAGGAGCAACTATAGTACTAAACCCCTTGATGAATCTCCTATAGAAGGTAGCCAAGCCGTGGAAACTTCTGACTTCATGCACACTGGTCGGCTCTGGCCATTCTACTATGGACCTAATCTTTTCTGGATCGGCAGCCACGCCTCAGGGGTTACTACAAAACCAAGGAAGATAATTCTACTGGTCATGAATTCACACTTTTTGAGATTACCGTAGAGACTATCATTCCTCAAAACTTGGCAGACTTGTCTAAGGTGGCCTAGGTGATCTGCAGGGGTCTTAATATAGATCAGGATGTCATCAAAATAGACCACTACAAACTTCCCTATGAAAGCTCTAAGTATCTAGGTCATAATCCTCATGAAAGTACTAGGGGCATTGGACAACCCAAATGGCATAACAACCCATTCATAAAGACCATCCTTAGTTTTGAAAGCGGTTTTCCACTCATCCCCTGGTCTAATCCTAACCTAATGATAGACGCTCTTGAGATCAATTTTAGAAAAAACCATTGCACCGGCCATCATATCTAGCATGTCATCTAGTTTAGAGATGGGAAACCTATACTTGATTGTGATTTTGTTGATGGCACGACTATCAACACACATCCTCCACGTGCCATCCTACTTCGGGGTTAGAAGTGCAGGGACTGCACAAGGGCTAAGACTCTCTCTAATGAACCCCTTCCTCAACAATTCTCCAACCTGCTTTTGCAGTTCCTTATGCTCAGATGGATTCATCCTATAATGGGACAAGTTGGGTAAAGTAGCTCCTGGGACTAAATCTATGGAATGCTGGATATCCCTAAGAGGTGGAAGGTGGTCTGGCAGATCCTCGGGAAAAACATCCTCAAATTCTTCTAATAAAAGCTTAACTTCCTGAGGAGGCTCTGAGGGTGTCGGAGTCCTAAGTTCCTTAGCAGTCAACATCCAAATAGGTGAACCACTATGAATTTCTTGTTCTAGATCCTTAGCACTAATTAGGTTCACCCCAGTCTTCATTTCTCTGACCTTATTGGGTCCTTTAGCTACCTTGTCCTTAGGAGGGACTGAATGGATTGTGATTTTCTTTCCATTAAAGCTAAAGACATAGGTGTTGGATTTTCCTAAGAGGGTGGCATCATGATCATATAACCAAGGTCTTCCAAGAATTATACTGCTTACCCCCATGGGCAAGACATCACACCAAATCTTCTCTTGATAGGATTGCATTTGGATTTGGACCTGACATCTAGACTGGATGGGTATAGAGGTAGAGTCTACCTAAGAAACCTTATAGGGGTTGGGGTGGGGGACTGGGGTTAAGCCTAACATTTTGACAGTGCTAGCAGAAATGGCATTCACACAGCTCCCACTATCTATGATGAGTTTACATACCTTATCCCCTAGTTTAAGGAAAGTCTGTAGGATGTTAGTCCTACGCCAATCTTCCGGAACTCTATTCTGGGACAGGATGCATCTCACAACCCCTAATTGATCAGACTCTGTGGATTCCTCCTCTCCTTCATACTCATCGACCAAATTCATTCCGGCCTCATAAACTTCTTCTTCAAACTCTTCATTGGGCCCAGAATTCTCTTCTTCTCCTTCTTCTATGTAAAGGGATCTACGAGGGCACTGGCTAGAAATATGACCTACCTTATGGCACTTAAAACAAGCTATGGCTGTGCACTGGTTGGAGATATGACCGGGCTTCTGGCACTTAAAGCAGATGATACTAGGGGTTCTCTGGGTGTCAGGTGCCTTACCTTTGTCCATGGGCCTAGGGGTGGGAATAACCTGATTAGGCTTGCTAGGGGTAACTTAGCTAGGTCCATTTCTTGGGATTGGGGCACTAACCCAAGAAGGCATGGGTCCTCTTTGAAACTTCTCAGTGTTCAATGCAATCTGATAGGCTTGGTCTAGGTCAGTAACCTCTCTCAGAAACAGCTCCCTCTTTATGTCTTCCCTAAGTCCAGCCCTAAACCTAGACAAAGTGACCTCATGGGATTCACTCACATCACATCTCATCAGGTATTCATCAAAGGTGGTTATGTAGTCTGGTACAGATCGGTTCCCTTGTTTCAAAGTCTGCAATTGGTCTAACAGATTCTGCTGGTATAAAATGGGTAGGTACTTATCTCTAAGTTTCTCTTTCATACCCTGCCAAGTGGTTATGGGCTCTACATTTCGTCTTCTAGCGGTTAGCTCAATGTTCCCCCAGTATAACCTAGCTTGACGTACCAACTTCATCTTGGCAAACTTGAACTTCCTTTCCTAAGATATGGCATACCACTCAAAGTACTGGTCCATCTCACCCTCCCAATCAGAATACACCTTAGGGTTTAAGCTACCATCAAAAGTGGGTGCATCTAATTTGATGTTCCGAATGAACCTATCATCTCTGTCTTCAGGCTCTGGGTCAGGCCTCCTATGATTAGGTTTAGGATCTCTGTATAAAGGTCTTCTAGGCTCCTGGTGTGGGTGAGGTTGAGGCACATTAAAATCTGGGTCAGGAGTCCAATTCTGATGCCTAGGTTCCTCAAGTACTTGGATTCAATCCCTAAGCTGGGTAAAATTCTCATTCATATCCTGATTTAATTTGTTCATACTTTCAGTAAGAGCTCTAACCATGGCCTCTAAATCAGGTTGGGTTTGACCAGGTTGGTAGGGTACTCCATTTCGGGTAGACATGATGATGCAAGCAAACACACACAATGAGACTCAACTGAAATGACTACGGGCTAACTAGACCTAGAGCCCAAACTAGATGCCCAATCAGAGTGGCAAGCTAGCCTGTAGTAACTCGGGACTCAGCCAGGCAGGTGTAAGGGGAGTGTTAGGTCCCTAGATGCCAATCCTAGACACCAATCAGTGATTGGCCAGGTAGGCGGACCAGCACACAATCCCTTCGGGATAGAATCCCTGAACCACCATTCTAGACACTGAGTACAAAGCACACACAGAGTAACTAGACAAACTGACTCAACACTAGCTTTGACCCGACTTGTTGATATCCCTAGCCCACTAGGGCAAATTAAGTCTAATAAATTTTAAAATTAGGCTTAGGATCGAATGAGTGGGTGGTGGTTTTGGGCTAAGGAGAGGTTATCAACTCCCCCCCTTATCTTAGATGCTCAAATGCCGTTAAGATGAATTAGGAGATGATCACTCAAAAATTGAATTGCAGAAATACAGAAAATAGAGTTGCAGTATTTTAACTCTCAGAAATTTCATGGAAACCAATAAATCATAGAAAAATTATGTAATATAGCTTCAATTATACTGGTTCCAGAAAAATAAAAATCATGCAATTTGGAGTTACTTGCAATGAGAAACAATTCATAAAACAGGATAGTTACACACTGAAAATAGAGTGCTTCCCCCGTTTACAATTCCTGCTACGAAGTTGTAACCCAACGGATCCCCTACATGCCCTAGGAACACCCCATGGAATGGGAAGAGGAGGTTTGCACCTCGCTTCATTCCTAGGACCGGACGTCCTGGGGAGTTTACTTCGAGCAGACTAAATAAAAAGAGAGAGACTCAAAACAAGCAAGCAAAACCGAAACCCTAGACAGGGCTCTGATACCAAAAATGATGCAGAACGAAAGAAGAGATGATGTGATGCGAAAATAAATTAAGATTAATTTCTTTTTTTTTATATATATATTTTCAGAAATTGGCTTTGACTCAAAGGAAAGCTAAACTAAATTGAAAGAAACTAGGTAATAATTAAAAGTACAATTTAAAAGAAACTAGGTTATCAGAGTGGTTTAGAAGTAATGGATCACTGGGGGTTGAGAAACTCCCAGACCTAGGGTTTCGCTCTGAACTTTCAACAGGACAGAAATAAAGAGAAGAGATGGGTTACCGACCAGACAGTGATCTTCACAGAGTATGGTGGAAGAACTCTCTCGAGCAGATTGTTGGATCCTCGGATTCGGATATCTTCGCAAAGGATCCTCCAATACTGGTCCTGTGGCTGAGTCGGCTTCTCCTGAACTCAAGATCTGGGAAAGAAGAAGAACAAGTGATGGAATCAGATACTCAAGGAAGGATTTACCAGATTGAAGAACTTGAAAGCTGATGTTGCTGAAATCCGGATTCTCCTAAAGGCTGATCTGGCTCCTTCTAGAATCTGCTCTGAATCTGAAGTATCCGGACTGAACCCGGATGCTGGTGGTCGGCCTTGACTTGGAGAGAGAGGCCGTGGGAGGTGGGGTAGGCTAGGGTTTGGTAGATTGAGGAGAAAGATGGGCGGCTAGGGTTTTGGAGGAAGTGGCTAACCTAGGGTTTTGGGGTTGGAGATCTCACAACTCCTCAAGGTTCCTGGGGAACCCAGATTTACTCCCTCATGGAGCTCAACACTTGGATGCAAGTGCGGAAGAGAGAAAACACAGAGTTTGCTCACACATAAATTGGATTCATTCATCAGATTACTTTAAAATTTACAAGAGGGGTTTAATTTATAGGACTTTACAAGAGAGTAGGGTTTTACATCTTCCCATGTGAGACTAATGAGGGGGATCTTCAAATTAGGTTTGTAGGATCAATTCCCACATATTATGGCCGGCCAAAATGTTCCAAAAATGCTGATTGGTGGCTTCAAAAGGAAAGTGGGTGGCGCCTCCTAGCCTTGCTCTTCAAGAAAAAATATTTTTCCTTCCATGCTCGGTCTTATTTGGAAGTATTTGGGTGCCTCCTAACCTTGCTCTTCAAGAAAAATTTCCTTCCTTTCATACCTGGTTTTATTTGGAATTACTTGGGCGCCTCTTAGTCTTCCTCCCCAAGCTTTGCACCTTTCTTTTCATAGCTTGGCTCTTATGGAAACTCCTTGGCCGTCCCCTTGAATTGTGGATCCTAGATTGTCTTCTTCTTAAGTGGCGCATGAGAGAAGGGACCTGCTATCTTGTGGTGTGGGGACCAGAGCATACTGGATGGAGATGTGGCGCCCCCTGGACTCAGGCGTGTGGCTGGGAGTGTGGCTGGGAGTGTGGCGCCCACTTGCTTGGCCTTGGGAAAAAATGTGACACCCAGGTTGAAGTCCTAGACCACTACTGAGTCAACATGACTCAACAAAAATAAATTGCAGGGAATACAGACTCAAGCTAAAATTGAGTTGATCAAGTCAACCCTTATTACAAACCAGAAAACCCTAATTCTTTGGGCAAGGTCAATCAAAGATCCAGATGGAGCTCTGAAGTCTTCTTCTGAGTCTGGTACCTACACCACCCAAGGCCCACTTGAAAATTCATTATAATCTCAATCGATCACAATCATTAGTTTTTCAGGCTCACTAATCGAACCCAACTTGTTTTTACAAGGCTCACAAGTCAAAACCTCACTTGGTTTTCTAGGCTTACCAAGAACCTAATTAGTTTTAAGGCTTACCAACAACCTCCCTTGGTTTTGTGGGCTAACCAAGAACCTAATTGATTTTCAAGGCTAACCAACAACCTCCTTGGTTTTCCAATAGGCTAACCAAAAACCTTTACAACAAGAATAAGTTTGAAGTAAAGAAATAATGAAAGCTTTTTAATAAAAGCAGATATCTCTTTGAAGCTTTGTTGTAGTGTTGCCTTCAACTTGATGAAACTTTAATAAATGCTCAAGAAGGTTAAACTTGAATGCTCTTGAAGGCTCTTGAATACTTGGAGACTTATTTTTACTTGAAGGTAGTTTCTCTCAATGAATAGGAATGAATGCACTTGCTTTTTCTTTTTCTAGGTGTTCCTCTCTTAATCCTCTTGATTCTCCTTATTTCTACTTGAGTTTAGATTTGATTTGAATCGTATAAATACCTTCTCAAGGTCTTAAAGTCAGTTTATAGCCGTTAAACATGAAAAACTAGCCATTGAGAGCAAAGAGGGATGAGTTTTACGTTTAAAAAACTAGCCATTACTATTTCCAGAACTCCAAGTGTCGACACTTCAAGCTATGAGTCGACATTTAGGGTCGACACTTGCATTCCATGAGTTGACACCTAGTTCAAATATCTTCAATGAAGCTCTCTAGAATTCTCATGTCAGTCAACATTTCCACTGGTGAGTCGATACTTTGAGTTGACACTTGAATCCATGTATCGACACTTCAAGCAAGCGTTCAACTTCAGCAAGTTCTGTAACAAAAAAGTCTCAGGTGATGAGCCGATCCTTGAGTCGACATCTTGAATCGACACTTGATTGGCATGAGTCGATACTTCAATCGTGCCATCCAAAACTCTTTCTGCGTAATAGCTTGAGTCGACACTTCCACTATCATGAGTCGATAATTGGGTTGTGAGTTGATACTTTGAGTCAATACTTGATTGAGATTTCTTCAAAAATAATTGAACTTCTGCTGAAACCAAATTGTGTTGAACTCTTGTATCCTTTCAAGCATTCTTTAACTACCAAAGTCCACTTTAAACTGATCTTTCATCTATAGTTGAGACTTTTTCATTATTTGACAATCAATCAAATTTTGTTGAATTGATAAGCACCTTTTTCTATAAAAATATACTTCAAAGAAATAGTTAGTACTCAACTTATACTTAAGAATTTTGTTTATCATCAAAATCAATAGCGAAGTCAACAATTATTTTTGATGAATCTAACCCTTCACCTTCAAAGAAAGAAGAGTGTATAGATAATGATGCAGGTATACTTCAAAAGAAAATGGAAGATATGAGCATACAAGAGAGACCAACTCAAGAAGGAGAAGAAGTGGTAAGTAAAGATCATACTGATCTACCAAGGGAATGGAGGTATGTATCTTCTTTTCTAAAAGATTTAATTATAGGTGATCCTTCACATGGTGTTAGGACTTGGTCATCACATAGAGATGCACATGATTACCTAGCATTTGTATCACAAATAGAGCCATATAGCTTAGAAGAGGCTGAAAATGACCCAAACAGGATGATGGTCATGCATGAAGAACTGAACCAGTTTGAAAAAAATAATGTGGACTTCAGTTGATAGACCACCAGACCATCCCATCATAGGAACCAAATGGGTCTATAGAAATAAACAAGACGAACAAGGTAAATTGATTAGAAACAAAGCAAGGTTAGTAGCTAAAGGATATAACCAAGAAGAAGGAATAGATTTTGATGAAACTTATGCAACTATAGCAAGATTAGAGGCCATAAGATTACTTCTTGCATTTGCTTGCTACATGAACTTCAAAATATTCCAAATGGATATGAAAAGTGCTTTCTTAAATGATTTTATATCTGAACAAGTTTTTGTAGAACAGTCACCAAGTTTTGAAAATCATACTTTATCAAATCATGTATTTAAACTCAATAAAGCATTGTATGGTTTGAAACAAGCACTTAGAGCCTGGTATGATAGACTAAGCAAATTCCTGCTTGAAAATGATTTTACAAGAGGAAATGTAGATAAAACTTTTTTTATCAAAAATAAAGATGATGATATATTAGTTGTACAAATCTATGTAGATGATATTATATTTGGTGCAACTAACGAAGAACTTTGTGGAGAATTTACTAAGTTGATGCAGGGTGAATTTGAGATGAGTCTAATAGGTAAACTAAACTACTTCCTTGAACTTTAAGTAAAATAATCAAAACATGAGATCTTCATAAATCAAGCCAAATACATCAAAGAAATCATCAAGAAGTTTGGTATGAAGACAAGCAAAGAAATGAGCACATCCATGAGCTCTACATGCATATTGGACAAAGATGAAGATGGCAACAACATTGATCAAAAGCTATATCGAGGTATGATCGGATCACTATTGAACTTAACTACTAGTAGACCTGATATCTTGTTTAGCATATGTGATTATGCTATATTTCAATATAATCCTAAAGAATCACATATGCTTGCAATGAAAAGAATTATAAGATATCTAAGAGGAACAAGTAATTTAGGTCTATGGTATTCAAAGCAATCTTCATTAAATTTAATTAGATTTTTTTATGCTGATTATGGTGGATGCAAAATAGATAGAAAAAGTAGTAGTGGCACATGCCAATTTCTAGGATTAAATTTTATCTCATGGCACTATAAGAAATAAAACTCGGTAGCACTATCTACTGCTGAGGCAGAGTATGTTGATGTAGGGAGTTGTTGTACACAAGTGTTATGAATTAAACAACAACTAGAAGATTTTGGTGTTACACAATCTAAAATTCCTATCAAATGTGATAAATCAAGTGCTATAAATTTGTCTAAAAATTTAATTCAGCACTCAAGAACAAAGGACATAGAGATAAGACACCATTTCATAAGAGATCATGTTTTGAATGGTGAAATTGAATTAGAATTTATTCCAACTGAAAACCAACTTGCTGACATTTTTACTAAACCTCTCGATCAAGATTGATTTGAAATGATTAGAGGAGAATTAGGACTTTGTGACCCACTTTGAAAACCAAAACTTATCTCTTCAAAATTTAAGGAAACATTATCTAGAAAGCCTCCTACATCAAACCAAGACCTTTGACCATCTCTCCTTGTAAATTTCTGCCATTAAATCATAATTTTGAACATTTTTAACTCTTCTGGAGAGTTCTGGTTCAAGTTGACTTGAGCAACTATGCTCAAGTTGAGCCGACTTGAATTCCTAATTAAGTCTTTTATATCTCTGCTTGAGCCGACTCGAGCAAATTAGGGCTTACCGAGCTAACTCAAATATCGAGAAAGCAATCTTTTAATAGAGCCGTAGGACTTTATCTAAAGTTTTATGCTTTAAGTGCTAGCTTAGAACCCTTATTTCCAACCTGAAAATCTCTTCCAACCTTCAAAACCTATCTTTTTTGAGCTTGATTTTGTGCATTCTTCTTGAGCTCATGCAATGGCTTCGAAACGGGCTATCGACAAAAGGTAAAAATGAGCCAAACCCTCTACTGAAAAGGAAAGAAGGGCCTAGAGATGGCAAGAAGAGCCGACTAGGTCAGTGGAAGATGAAGAACAGGAAATGGAACTGATTGCAGCATCTTCTCCTCCAACTAAAACTATATCCATGGCCAATCGACCCGTGACAAGTGGAAGATGCATTATCTTCACATTTTTGAAAGAGTTAGGGCTTCGCATTGATGATTTAATCAAAGACCAAGGCTGGAATTTCTTCTGTTCTCTAAATGTTCCAACATACCCTACTCTGGTAAGAAGTTTTTTTAAAAATTTAAGATTGGAAGAGCAGCATGTTGAGTCTATAGTTAAAGGAAAGAGAATTATTTTGACAGAGGAAAGACTTTGTAGCATACTTGAAATGCCAAATGAAGGGTTAAAGAATTTAGTTCTGAAAGACAAATTGATAACCCTCAGGACAATTTTAAAAGGGCTGATGTGTGTGGTATTAGCAATGTGATGGCTAATACCCTATCCCTTGAAATGAGGTTATTGCACAACTTTATAAGTCAGATCTTTCTCCCAAGGACTGGTAGGTTTGATTGGGTAAGTGAGAGAGACCTCAGCTTTATGGGACACCTACTTGAGGGGGAGGCCCTCAATTTACCTTACATTATGCTAATGCAAATGAAAGAAGTAGTCAGGAATGTGAAGTCCTGTTTGCCTTATGGGATCGTTCTTATATTATTTTTCCAGGCCTTCAAAATGAACTTAGATGGTGAAGATGGTAAACAACTTCATCACACTGACACCTACTCCTCCAAATCTTTACAAAGAATGGGATACCAACTAACTGAAAGAGCTTGGAGGAAGAAAGGATCAGATCATAGGGCTATCAGATCTTCTAGTAGTGATGAGGATGATGATAATGATGAGAAGCTAACCATGGAGATTTTCACTGATACTGTTGCCAGGCCTTCTACATTTGAGGAGACTACCACTGCCTTTATTATTGTTGAGCCTACTGTTGCTAAGCCTATTATTCATGATACTATGGAGATAGAGCATAGAGAGTATGGGAGTCCCAAGATCTCTCCAAGACCTCCACCTGCAGCACCTACATCTCCACTAGCTACACCACCTGCACCTTCCATGGCTACATCTGATTAGTGACCATCTGCTGATACATCAGGAGCTTCAGTGTCTCAAGACTTCATTACAGATCGATGAGACAACTTACTCAGACCCTGACCAGTACTTTTTGTTCGATGTTTGGCGACCTTAACCAAACAATCAAAACCAAACTTGATGACATATGTGGTGAGATCATACATCTTCACTCCAGGATGGACAATGTTTAGTCCACAGGACCTGCACCATAGGTGGATTTACAGTCGGTAACAAATTCTTTCAAGGTAGCTTCTGAAGACATTAAGAAATCTATTGATCACATTATTGAAGAATTCAGAACTTATTTGAGAGAAATGAGCTACAGGATGGGTTCTATGGAGCAAGCAAAGAAGGTAGAAGATGATTATACTAAAGGGGTTGGCATTCTTAGAGGTGAATTTGGAAGACTAAGAGGGTCTGCAGAGGCATTTGCCAATGCCCAAGAAAGTGAGCTGGTTGCACTCAATACAAGAATGAAGAAGATGGAAGAAGAGCTCAATTCAGTCTGGGTGACCCTTACTCAGCTATCCACCACTTTTATAATAGCCTACACTTCTACTCCCAGACAGACTACACCTCCTAGTCAGACTGCGCCTCACCCTAGGTAGCATGCCCCACACCTTAGACAGTCTCCACCTCAATCTACTCAGCCACCTTTTGTTGATCCTATCTCTTCTATGCCACCACCTGGACCGTCGACTAGTACTAGATCAAACATTAAGGTAGAACTAGCAGAACCTGTTATTGAACTGCCTAGTGTTAATGATTAGACCAATGTTCGTATTTTTGCTTTCAAACTTTTATAATGTGTATTGAAAATCATTGAATGAAATGAAAGTATTTGTTTCTCTCCTATTGTGTTTGCAATGGTATCTTTGCTTTAGTAGATTATCAAATCTTTTTAAAAGTCAAATTATCTCAAACAATCTAGTCAATCCTTTCATTCTATTTCAAAAAACAAGATTTATGTACTTAACAAAGGGGGAGAATGACTTTAATTGAATACCTTTTTGATTAGTGACAAAAAGGAGAAGAATGATATAAATATTGGAAGAATGGGAGAATGGTATATGTATGAATATGCATGGAAAATATACAAGTAAGGGGGAGAAAAATATTGGAAAATTAGAAATTGTTGACATCAATTTTGCATAGAAACTTGCATATATTTTCTTTGATAGATTTGCTCTGATTGCTCTGATATATATTCAACTTAATTATTCTAATAAATTTTAAATTTCTCTGATATACTGTCAACGGCTATCCATTATTAGCTCTGAACAAACTTTAATATGGTATAGCTCTGCTACAGATTGAAAGATGAACAAGCTCTGATATATTCCGAAAGCTATAATATATATTGAACATACTTTTAAAGCTCTGATACATTGTCTATATACAAGCTGTGATGTATATTAAACTTATTCCTAAAAGCTCTTATACATATAGATCTTATCTCAAAAGCTATGATACTCTGTCAAATTCTTTCAAATACAACTCATAAATGTCTCTATACTTACTTGCAAATATACTCTCACATGTAATTGTAAACCTTTTACATGTCTGGTGTTTTGTCATCATCAAAAAGGGAGAGATTGTTGACCCCTTGAGTGATTTTGATGATAATAAAATATTAGAGCATGCACTTATGTTACTGACTACCTTTAAAGTGATTTACAAGTTTTTGTAGGATGACTTCATTGATAAATTACAACACCTACAATCTTATTATGTGTTATGAGTTGTATTATAAATGTATCATGTAAAGAAGAGCCCAAAGAAAAATTAAAGAAATATTCTTTAAATTGGGTCACTTCTAAGTGTTTTCAAGCTTAAATTCTTTAGAATTTTTATTTAGTTGAGTTGGGAAGAGTTTTAAGTCTTGAATAATTGCTGGAAGAATTCTGGAGAAAAGTTGAAGCTTCACTGAAAAACTCATCCAAGCCGACTCGAGTAGAGGGAGCCGACTCTAGTTCATGGCACACATGAAGGATTCTGGTATGCAGAAATCTGAGCTGACTCAAAGGAACCCGAGCCGACTCGTCCAGAGTACCATTTTCTGAATCAAACAAGCGAGCTGACCCAAAGGAAATCTGAGCCAACTCATCCATTTAGTCTGATATCCGAGTTGACTCTTCAGAGATCCGAGTTGACTACTCCAAAGTCCATGAGAAATTAGTTCTAAGAGAACATCTAGGCGAGCCAACTCTAATTCGAAGAGTCGACTCTTCTAGTGTACAATTTTGAAGACCTGTGAATTCGAGCTGACTTAAATTAAGGCGAGCTGACTCATCTAGAGTAAGGTATCAAGAACACTGTGAAACCGAGCCAACCCGATTAAGGCGAGATGACTCGACCAGAACTTCTTTGAGATTCCAAGCTGACTCGAGGGATCCGAGCTGACTCGAAGGTTAATTCCATGCAGGTAACAGCTAGTTCCAAAACTTCTTTTTTGAATTTAAAAAGTACTCCAACGATCAAATATCACATCCCAACGGTCTACAATGACTATATCCATCCAAGAAGAGTACAACACTCTATAAATGAGAGATTTGGACAACTTTTGAAAAGGCTAATGCTTAGTTGAATATTAAATGAGCTTACGAGCAAAAGAGCATAAAAGAGAGCATTCAAGTCAGTCTTCAAGACTTCACCAACTCCTAATCTGAAGCTTGAACCATATATTAAGGAAGTTAAAGAAGCCACTGAAGAGCATTAAAGTGTAATTAAAAGGCTTCTCTCGAGCTGCATCGGCAACCATCAGATAATAATAGTTTGTCATCTTGTTGCTTATTTTCTTTAACTCTTTTATGAGTTGTTGTGTTATTGGTAAGCCTGGTTTAAAAACCAAGTAGGTTCTTGGTTAGCCTGTGTAAAACCAAGTGTAGGTTCTTGGTTAGCCTGTGTAAAACCAAGTATAGGTTCTTGGTCATCCTGGTAAAACCAAGTGTTGGATTCTTGGTGATCCTGGTAAAACTAGGTGTTGGATTTTTGGTGTGCCCGGTTGAAAAACCAAGTTAGGTTTTGATGTGAGCTTGGTAAAATAATCCGACTGTATTCTAGTATGGAATATAGTGAAAATATCAAGTGGTTTCCTGGGTAGTGGACGTAGGAGCGAAGTTGCTCTGAACCACTCTAAATATGCGATGTTTGTAATCTGCCTTTTTCTATTTGCATTTGCTTCTGCTTTTGCTTATCTTAATCATAGCACTATCACACTTAAGAAGAATTAAAAGAGCACATATCTGATTAATTTTTAAAATTCTCAATTCACCCCCTCTCTTGGGAAAGCCACCTGGGCAATAGGTATAAGAGTCATGGTTCTCCTTTCTTTAACATGCATGGATGAGAATCAAATCTAAAAAATATTCAGATCAGCTACATAAATTATGATTGTATCAAGTCTATGCTGAATATGAGATTATTCTAGCATAGAATTATTTTGCTTTGAAAATTATTTTCAAAATTAAAATCATAATTTTTAGATCTGAAATTAAATTTAATAATATAAAATTTAATTGATCAAAGGTTGCATAAAGTGACATAAGGTTGTCCTGCTATAGGGTGTGCAGCCTATAGTAGAAAGGTTGTCCTACTTTGATGTATACCTGGTTTTCAAAAAGGATTTTCAAAAGGGTTTTGATTGATTTATGATTACATATGTGATGTGTTGTTAAGCATGTTTTAGATCTATTTAATTACATTAGATGTAGTTTAATTATATGATCTGACATGATGATGTATGTGATGCACCAAATTATGGTTTAGATCTTAAATGTGATTCATGATCAAAAGCCATAAATATCACACACTTGAACCAATTTTAAAATTGATTTGATCATAAAATTAAATAGGTGAATGAAAGTTTGGGTTGAACAAATTAGGTCTAGTCACCTTCAAATTATTTTTAGATGTCTAGTCAGATCGACTCATCTGACTATGAATCAATAAGTTAAGGCCTAATTTGTCTAAGTAATGAGCCCAGATCACTAGATTGACCTAATTGAATCTTATAAATCAATTGGTGTCTAAGAAAGGTTTTGATCATGGTTTTTAATTGGGGCTAACTCTTTCTCAACCAACTAGTTTGGTGGAAAGAGGGTATATGGCTGAACCCTCCCATGAATTAAATTGACCTGGCCAAATTGGTTGATTAAGTTTTCAAAAGGGTCACTTTTGATTTGAGTTCACCCATGCTAGTTATTTTAGTCATATTTGAGATTGTGCTGACTGAATGTAATTGATTAGACATGATTTGGCTGATCATTTAGAAGAGATCTTAACCTAAGCTCCCCATAAATATTAAGTCTTAGGTCTTCCACCATTGTAGGGCACGTGTGTCCTACTGACGTCGATTATTCTCGGCTGGTTATAGTGGTCTAGTTGCATTCGGAAGACAGAACCACCTTATTAATCATGAGATGTTGCTAGGCACTGATGAGGTTGGGCCCAATAAATGGGCACGTTAAGGGACTCAATGATGGCTTTGTCTAGTGGGAATGGTGGGTCTAATTTAACTAATGATTGGACCAATAAATGGGCATGTTGAGGTTCCATGATATAGAGACTAAGTTGCTACAACTTGTATTAGATACATTGGATAAGAGTTGGCCACCTATTGGTATAGCGTGTTACCAATAACTAGGCATGGTGAGGTGCCACACATCGATGGGACCGTAGCACCCACTAGAAACCTAGAGTCGCAGGACATCCGCATCTCCACGGGGAGTGTGAGAGATCCGAGAAAATGTGGGAGTTCTAAAATTATTTGTAAAGACCATAGAATAATTTTAATAATTAAGTATAATGCATTTAATTTGAATCATCTACTCTTGCAGTTAACCTTGTTTGCTTCAAATCCCTTAGCCCGTATTCTAAAGACAAAACAACTTGTAGTCCTTAATTTCAAAGATTGGTTGAGAAACATAAAAAATGTTTTGAGTTCTGAGAAGTTGGGCTATGTGCTTGACCAGGAAACCCCTATTTTACCTGACCATCCAAATGCTCGTCAGACGACTGCATATGAAAAATGGATAGAAGATGATAATAAGGTTAAGTGTTATATGTTGGCCTTAATATCAAATAAATTACAGAGCCAACAAGAGGATATGCCAACTGCTAAATCGATTCTGATTCACCTACAAGAGTTATATGGTGAACAAAGTCAGATTGCATGCTTTGAAGTGTTGAAAAGGATTTTCAACAACAAGATGCATGAAGGGTAGTCAATCCACGATCATTATTTGATAATGATCAAGGATATCGAACAGCTTGAGAAGCTGGGCATTCCTATTCACAAGGATCTTCAGGTGGATTTGATCCTCCAGTCCTTGACTAGTTCATAGGCTCAGTTTGTTATGAACAATAATATAAATAAGTTAAATTACACTTTACCTGAATTATTGAACATGTTGGTAAGCAATGATGGGATCCTAAAGAGCTCAAGGGACTATATTTTCTCTGTGGAGTAGTCTTCCTTCAAAAAAAAGTCTACTTGGAAGAAGAAGAAACCTGCAAAGAAGTAGAAGAAGGAGAACAAATAGAAGAAGGACACTACCAAGAAAGCAAAGGTTAGCAAAGAAAAATATTTCCACTGCAATATAGATGACCACTGGAAAAGAAATTATCCTCTCTACCTGGAAAGCATTAAGAAATAGAAGGAGGATGTGCCTTCTGAAGGTAAGTCCATACTCGTTATTGAATCTAACCTAACGATTTCATCTACTTCTAATTGGATTTTAGACTCTGGCTCTAATGCTCATATATGCATTTCAATGCAGGGTCTGGAAAGAAGTAGAATGCTGAGAGAAGGTGAGATGGTCCTATATGTCAAAAATGGTGCAAAAGTTGCTGCACAAGCCATTGGATCATATTCTCTAGTGTTACCTTAAGGTTTAGATTAGTACTTAGTGACTATTATTTTATGCCTGGAGATAGTAGAAATTTGATTTATGTCTTTATGCTAGCACAAGATGGATTTATATTTACATTCAATAAAGACTTTTGTAGTATTTATTTGAGAAATAAATTGGTTACAAAAGCTATTTTAATTGATAGTCTCTATTATTTGCATGTCGATGCATCTTTGAATATTATCAAGAAAATTAAAGTGAATGCCATAGGACATAAACATGCCAGAGATGACCTAAATCATAAATATATGTAGCATCTAAAGGTCGGTCATATAGGTGAGGACAGAATAAACAAACTGGAAAGGGATGGGATCCAAGATTCAGTTAATTCTGAATCATACCCACCTTGTGAGTCTTGTCTTCAAGAAAAAATGACCATGTTAACCTTTGTAGGACATGGGGAGAGGGTTACAGAATTACTTTCCCTGGTACACAGTGATGTGTGTGGTCCTTTTGATGTGCAATCCATGGGTGGTTTTTACAACTTTATAACCTTTATTGATGATTGTTCATGGTATGGTTATGTGTTTCTTATGAGATACAAATCTGAAGCTTTTGAAAAGTTAAAGGAATTCAGACATGAGGTAGAAAAATAAATAGGAAAAACCCTTAAGGTTCTTCAATTAGATCGGGGAGGTGAATACCTTAGTAGGGAAGTCTTAGGTTATCTCAAGGACAATGGCATAGTCTTACAATGGACTCCACCTGGTATGCCTCATCTCAATAGAGTGTCTGAGAGGAGAAACAGGATACTATTAGATATGGTCCGATCCATGATGAGTTTCACTAACTTGCCTTTATTTCTTTGGGGATATGCCCTACAAACTTCCTCTATATTCTAAATAGAGTTCCATCTAAATTTGTTCCTACCACACCATATGAAATTTGGCATGGTAAAAAACCAAGTCTTGCTCATTTCAAGATTTGGGGATGTCCAGCCTATGTCAAAAAACTAATGGCAAATAAGTTGGAATCTAGATCTATGAAAGCTTGATTTATAGGATTTCCTAAAGAAAATTTAGGATGTTAGTTTTACCTTCCAGAAGATCATAGTGTGATTGTGAGCAGACATGCCATATTTCTTGAAAAATAGCTTATTCAGGAAGGTGTTAGTGGGAGGTTAATTGAGATCGATAAGAAAGTCTCTGAGGAGCAGCCAGCTATAGATCAGATTGAACCCAATCAACCAATTCACATAAATGCTCTTCCACCTCATAGGTCTATTAGAGTCTCCAAACCTCTTGAAAGGTACTTAGATATGCTTATAGAGGATATAAAGAAAATATTTCTTGTTAGGGATAAGGATCAATTGATTGATCCTAAGCCTTATAATGAGGCAATGTCAGACATTGACTCCAAGAAATAGTTGAATGCTATGAAGTCAGAAATTGAATCAATGCATTTTAACCAAGTATGGTCCTTAGTGGATCCACCAGAGGGTAACGTACCTATTGGTTGCAAATAGATCTACAAAAGGAAAATAGGTGCAGATGGTAAGGTAGAGACCTTTAAAGCTAGG
Source organism: Areca catechu (assembly GCA_021397845.1). NCBI lineage: Eukaryota > Viridiplantae > Streptophyta > Magnoliopsida > Arecales > Arecaceae > Areca > Areca catechu. The sequence continues at coordinate 175,451,219 of CM038039.1, read as the reverse complement.
TTGGTGGCGAAAGGATATAGTCAATGTGAAGGCATTGACTATGATGATGCCTTTTCACCAGTAGCTATGCTGAAATCCATCCGTATATTGCTTACAATTACTGCATATCATGATTATGAGATATGACAGATGGATGTGAAAACTGCATTCTTGAATGGATATCTTGATGAAGATATCTAAATGGAGCAGCCTTTGGGTTTCACTTCTAATGATGAAGATCAAAAAGTCTGCAAGCTTCATAGATCAATCTACGGATTGAAGCAAGCTTCTCAGAGTTGGAATACTCATTTTGATGATGCAATCAAATCATTTAATTTTATCAAGAATGAGGATAAGCCATGTGTTTATAGGAAGGCCAGTGGGAGGGCGGTGACATTCCTCGTATTGTACGTGGATGACATCCTCCTTATAGGGAATGATATTCCCATGTTGACTTTGGTCAAAAGTTGGTTATCTAAGGAATTCTTTATGAACGACTTAGGTAAAGCATCTTATATTTTGGGGATTAAGGTCTATAGTGATAGATCTAATCAGATGCTTGGCCTTTCATAAAAATTGTACATAGAGGAAGTGCTGAAAAGGTTCAGCATGGAGAACTCTAAAAGATGGTTGTTATCTCTTCGTCATGGCATTAATCTCTCCAAGAAAATGTGTCATAACACACATGAGGAGATTCAACGCATGAACAAGATTCCATATGCTTCAATAGTTGGAAGCCTTATGTATGTCATGTTGTATACTCGACCTAATATAGCTCTTGCTGTGACTGTCACGAGCAGATATCAGTCGAATCCAGGTGAAGAACACTGGATAGCTATGAAAAACATTCTTAAGTACTTGAGAAGGACTAAAGATTTGATCTTAGTATTTGGAGGGAGTTCAGAATTAGGGATAAAGAGATATATAGACTCTGACTTTAAGTCTGAACAAGATGATAGAAAGTCTACATCAGGATCTATATTTTTGTACAATGGTATGGCGACTAGTTGAAAAAGTTCCAAGCAACCCATCATTGTAGATTCAACAATTGAAGCAGAGTACATCACTACCTCTGAAGCTACAAAAGAATCCTTCTGGTATAAAAAGTTTGTTGCGAGCTTAGGGTGATGCCATCTAATACCATCCTCATATATTGTGATAATAATGGTGAAATAGCTCTTGCTAAGGAGCCCAGGTCTCTCTTGAAGTCTAAGCATATTGAGCGATGATTTCATATCATACGTGACTACCTCGAGAATAAGTATATTGAGGTGCGAAGAGTAGACTCCACGGACAACATGGCAGACCCACTAACTAAGACTCTAATCTAGCAAAAGGCTGAAGTCCACTATGAGAAAATGGGACTTAGAAATGTAGCCAATTGGCTTTAGTACAAGTGGGACGTTGTTAGATGTATGCCCTAAAAGCCAAGTTGGCTTGACACATTTTAATTTTTAGGGCATGAACTTTGTACTTAATCTTTATTAATAAAAGGGCATTAGTTTCATTCATATTGATATGTCTATGAATCGTCCATGGAGTTAATGGGCAATGATACATATTCTCAGGATTTGAGAATCTGAGGTATGTGTCTTTATATAATAACTTCTAAAAGCTCTCGATTGTTGGAATATCATGAGGATGGTGATTGATCCATTAAAATTGGTGCATAGATCACTTTCCTTTTTAGGTAGATGAGTCTCTAACCTACAGTGTGGTGACACTGGAGTGAGAGTGCAGGTAGTTGATAGAGATCAATAGTACTGAGCATGACCAAGTACAGGAAGTTATATGGATGACTACTCACTCGTCAATAACTTCCTGATGCTGTAGTCATGTGAATAGTTCTTTGACCTAGAGTGTCTTAGCTACTCATAATAAGGTGCTATAGTTTGACAACACAAATATATAGATCCTATCCATTCGGAACCTTGCGATGTTCGTTGGTTGCAGTAAGTTTATTGTAGGAGTAGGGTGTTCACTTGTAGGGATCTACAGCTTTAGTAGTAAGGAATAATCTATTATAGCTTAATGTGACTAAGTCTAGAAGTCTATGGCCATAGCAAGGTGATAATAAAAGGGTGTTTTGATTAGTATCATAATTGGACTTAAGTCGATTAGGTTAAGCATATGACTAATGAGTTTGATGAGTATCCATAACCAACATCATGTCAGGATTTTTGATAGAGAAATTGAATCACATGGTAACTATACCTAGGGGTTCCAATCTTATTTTGCTGGGTTGATACTACATAATGCTAGGTGTCACCGGTCGATTGTGAGAGCCCATTAGGATGATTCTCAGATCGATGATCCTAATTAGGGTTGATCTGAAATTGTTTCAGTCTATCGAAAGGAGTTTCGATGATGTATAATGAAGATTATAGCATGTCTAATTACTAGACAAGATAGGACCTGAGGGGTCACACATATTATGAGCTTAAGTATCCAATCAGCAAATCAAAATATTACTAAAATTGGCAATTTTAGTACATTTGGACTTAATTATAAATGTTACAATTAATTATGGATTAATTATTAATTTAATTAAATTTGATTTAATTTAATTGAGTTAGACTCAGTTAATTGATCCTAATTGAGTTAGACTCAATTAATTGATCCTAATTGAGTTGGATCAATAGCCTTTTCAAAATGGTTCGATCGGATTTGAAATTAGCTTCGATTTGACTGTCAAATCAATTTATTAAGACCATGACCTAGAGTCTAGTTAGACTGAGACTCTCTCTCCTTGTCTCCCCATATCTCCATATGCCAAATTGAGCCCCAAGTTGTTTTGTGCAACAAAAATAGTAGGGCATGGAAAGAAGATGGCGCTAATAGATTTGGCATGAATAAATTTTAAGAGGGGGAGGAGTCCTTCTCTTCTACTCCTCTTAAATCCAAACTAGATTAAATTAAACACTGGTGTATTGGCTTAAAGGGGTGGGACAACTAGTTTATAAAAAGGGCAGAGGGGTTGGCCGACTAAAGAACTTTTCCTTTAGGCATGTTCTTTTCTTAGGCATCATCTCCAGAAAGTCTCTCTCCTGGGGAGCCAACTCCGCCTCTCCCTTTTATTTATTTTCTTTTTCCTTGTGTGAGATCTAGAGAGATATTCTACAAGAGAAAGAAGAAAGAAAGAGGTCCTAGATCTTGTAAATCTTAGTTTGTAAGATAGAAGCCAGTTCGAGAAAAGCCAGTCTAGATTCGGATCCACGTGATTTTTAAAATGACTGATTTGCAAAAAGATGAGAGGGCTACAAGGATCTAGCAGTCTGGTGCTCTCTACAACTCTATTACATGAACTCTATATGGATACTAGCAGAGGCCCGATGATTGCGCGGCTCCGGTAGAATCCTTATTTCAAAAGCAGATCGACATGTTTTTCAAAGCAAGCCAAGATAGCGATATAGGTAAGTATTTTATGCTTAAAATAATTTTATTTTTAAATTAGATATTTTTGTCATATATTATAGTATGTTAAGAGTTTATGATGAATAAATTAGATTTATTTATAAATTTCGTGTTTAGATATAAATTAGTTTTTTTTATATCTACTTCTACTGCGTCAGGCTTTTGATGCTTGATTGATTGCAATATACTGTTCCTGGGAGAAATCCAATAGTGGTATCAGAGCCATAGTTCTCCTTTCTTTAACATGCATGGATGAGAATCAGATCTAAAAAATATTCAGATCAAATTTATAGATTATGATTGTATCAATTCTATGCTGAATATGAGATTGCTCTAGCATAGAATTGTTTTGCTTTGAAAACTGTTTTCAAAATTAAAATCATAATTTTCAGATCTGAAATTAAATTTAATAATCTAAAATTTAATTGATCAAAGGTTGCACAAAGTGACATAAGGTTGTCCTGCTATAGGGTTGATCCCCTATAGTGCAAACGTTGTCCCACTTTGATGTATACTTGGTTTTGAAAAAGGGTTTTCAAAAGGATTTTGATCGATTTATGATTACATATGTGATGTTTTGTTAAGCATGTTTTAGATCTATTTAATTACATTAGATGTAGTTTAATTATATGATCTAACATGATGATGTATATGATGCACCAAATTAGGGTTTAGATGTCAAATGTGATTCATGATCATAAGCCATAAATATCATACACTTGAACCTATTTTAAAATTTAGTTGATCAGAAAACTAAATTGGTGCATGAGGGTTTGGGTTGAACAAATTAGGTCTAGTCACCTTAAAATTATTTTTAGATGATGTCTAGTCAAGTCGATTCATCTGATTGTGAATCGATAAGTTAAGACCTAATTTGGCTCAATGATGAGCCCAGATCACTAGATTGACCTAATTGAATCTTATCAATCAACTTGTGTCTAATGAAGGTTTTGATCATGGTTTTTAATTGGAGCTAACTCTTTCTCAACCAAATAGTTTGGTGGAAAGAGGGTATATGGCTGAACCCTCCCATGAATTAAATTGACCAGGCCAATTTGGTTGATTAAGTCTTCAAAAGGGTCACTTTTCATTAGAGTTCATCCAAGATAGTTATTTTAGTCAGACATGAGATTGTACTGATTGAATGTAATTGATTAGGCATGATTTGGCTGATCAATTTAGAAGAGACATGAACCTAAGCTCCCTAGAAATATTAAGTCGTAGGTCTTCTACCATTGTAGGTGTGCGGGTGTCCTACTAGTATTGATTATTCTCGATTGGTTACAGTGGCCTAGTTGCATTAGGAAGACACAACCACCCTATTAAGCATGAGATGTTGCTAGGCACTGATGGGGTTGGGCCCAATAAATGGGCAGGTTGAGGGACTCAATGATGGCTTTGTCTAGCAGGAATTGTGGGCCTGATTTAACTAATGATTGGACCAATAAACAGGCACGTTGAGGTTTCATGATTTAGAGACCAAGTTTCTACAACTTGTATTAAATACAATGGATAAGAGTTGGCCACCTATTGGTGTAGCATGTTACTAATAACCGGCATGGTGAGGTGCCGTACATCGATGGAACCGTAGCACCCACTAGAAACCTAAAGTCGCAGGGTTTCTGCATCTCCACGGGGAGTGTGAGATTTCCAAAAAAATTATGGGAGTTCTAAAATTATTTTTAAAGTTCCTAGAAAAATTTTAATAATTAAGTATAAAGCATCTAATTTGAGTCTTTTACTCTTGCAGTTAACCATGTCTACTTCAAATCCCTTAGCCCGTATTCTAGAGACAAACCAACTTGTAGTCCTAAATTTCAAAAATTGGTAGAGAAACATCAAAAATATTTGATATCTGAGAAGTTGGGCTATATGCTTGACCTAGAAACCCTTGTTTTACCTGACAATCCAAATGCTCGTTAGACGACTGCATATGAAAAATGGATGGAAGATGATAATAAGGTTAAGTATTACATGTTGGCCTTAATGATAAATGAATTATAGAGCCAACATGAGGATATTGATGCGGGATGACTCTAAGAATGCTAAATATGCAAGAAAAAGTAGTAAACTAATTTTTTTTATAATTTTTAGATTTTAGGTTTGTAGGCTAAATTTTCAAATAAAAGTAAAGACTAGCAAGATATTCAGCAATGCAAAGAATCATCATGCATGCATGCTCATGAAAAATAATAAGAAAACAAGGACCAGAGAATTGAGAAACTCCTGGATTATAATAACTAATCTTCATCAAATCAGATAATAAGAGAAGGGAAGGTTGCTTACCAGTCAGAGATTGAAAACTTTTCAGTAGAATGGATCACTCACACTCTTATTGGAGCCTGGAAGAAGAAACTTTAGTTCCTTGAATCAGATGGCTGATCTGGACCCAGTCTTAAGGCAAGGAAAGCCTCCTTTGAGGAGGTGAAACATCTCAAGGATCCTGCAAGCATCAAGATCAATCAAAATAGCAAATAAAAAATAGAAAAAGAATTAGGGTTTTGAAGGAATCAGGATTAGGGTTAGGAGATGGCAGCCGGGGAGGAAGAAGCTCCTTGTCTTGGATGGCAGCTAGGGCTTCTTTTCCTTGGGCATGGCTGGTCTCCAAGGATGCAAAAAGATGCTAGGGCAGCAGGGATTCGGCCATGGTACACAAGGAGAGCTCTCAAAGTAAAGAACCAAAACCAAAAACACCGACACAAGGCAATAACTCAAAATTTCAGCAAGTTGTATTCATAAGAAAAAAGATAATTACAAAAAAGGGAGGGGTGGGGTATTTATAGAGTTTCCATGTCCTCTCTAAATAAGGTTATACTTAGGTTTACAAGCCTTCTCCTAGTTAGATTACATGTCCTTTCCTAGCTATGTTAGAATTACAAAGCTTAAAAGAACTAGGATTCCTAACTAGGTTAGACTAGTCTTCTCCTTCTCACTTAAGGACATCTTCCTTTGAGCTTTGACTTGGTCAACCTTTCAAGGATGCCTAGGAGGGCGTGTTGGGATTCTATAGGCACAAAGGGGAGGAGGGCGTGTTGGGATTCTATAGGCACAAAGGGGCCGGCCCAAAGGTGCTTGGGCACATGGGCTTGGGCTTATGGAAGCTGGGGTGGCATGGTAGCCTGGTAGCAGGAATATCCTATGGAATCTTGCTTCTTAAGGGCTTGGGCTTGGCACCTAGGCTTGATTTCTTTGGGCTATGATGTAGGTGGACCTTTGGAATCATGGATGCCCTGGTCTTGGAATATACTCTGGCATCTAGAAGGGAATATGGGCATCTGGAGGGCATCTAGAAGGAATCAAGGTTTTTAGAAGCATCTTGGATCCTAGGTTGTCACACAAAATCCAATGGGCTAATGTAGTGGCCTTTAACTCCTGGATGTGTCTTGGTGGAACTCCAAAGTAGGGTAACCTCCTCTCTTATATAAAATTTGGGATCATACTGAACTTATAATTGATGTACAGGACTCAATATACTGACTAGGTTGAGGGTTGAGACAAATCAACTAACCTCAACTTATTACAGGACTAAATCTTAATTGATTACAAAATTTTGATACATGACAAAGTAAACCATATAGGATCCAGTGATCTGTGTTTGATCCTGGTGTCCCCACCAGATATGCCAACTGCTAAATTAATTCTGATTCACCTACAAGAGTTATATGGTGAACAAAGTTGAATTGTGCACTTTGAAGTGTCCAAAAGGCTTTTCAACAATAAGATGGATGAAGGGCAGTCAATCCATGATCATTATTTGATAATGATAAAGGACATTGAACAGCTTGAGAAGCTGGGCATTTCTATTCATAAGGAGCTTCAGCTGGATTTGATCCTCCAGTCCTTGACTAGTTCATATGCTTAGTTTGTTATGAACTATAATATGAACAAGTTAAATTATACTTTACCTGAATTATTGAACATGTTGGTAAGTAATGAGGGGACCCTGAAGAGTTCAAGGCGCTCTGTTTTCTTTGTGGATCAGTCTTCCTCTAAAAGAAAGTCTACTTGGAAGAAGAAGAAATATGAAAAGAAGTAGAAGAAGGAGAACAAATAGAAGAAGGACACTCCCAAAAAATCAAAGGTTAGCAAAGGAAAATGTTTCCACTGTAATATAGATGGCTACTGGAAAAGAAATTATCCTCTTTACCTAGAAAGCTTAAAGAAACAGAAGGAGGATGCGCCTTCTGAAGGTAAGACCATACTCGTTGTTGAATCTAACCTAACGGTTTCATCTACTTCTAGTTGGATTTTAGACTCTGGCTCTAATGCTCATATATGCATTTCAATACAGGATCTGGAAAGAAGTAGAATGCCGAGGGAAGGTGGATGGTCCTACATGTCGTAAATGGAGCAAAAGTTGCTGTATAAGCCGTTGGATCATATTCTCTGGTGTTACCTTTAGGATTTAGATTAGTACTTAGTAACTATTATTTTATGCCTGGAGCTTATAGAAATTTGATTTTTGTCTCTGTACTAGCATAGGAAGCATTTGAATTTACATTCAATAAAGACTTTTATAGTATTTTTTTAAGAAATAAATTGGTTGCAAAAGCTATTTTAATTAACAGTCTCTATCATTTGCATGCTGATGCATCTTTGAATATTAACGAGAAAATTAAAGTGAATGCCATAGGACATAAACATGCTAGAGATGACCTAAATCATAAATATATGTGGCATCTAAAGCTCGATCATATAGGCAAGGACAGAATAAAAAAACTAGAAAGGGTTGGGATCCTAGATTCAATAAATTCTAAATCATACCCACCTTGTGAGTTAAGTCTTCAAGAAAAAATGACCAAGTTACCCTTTGTAGGACATGGGGAGAGGGCCACAAAATTACTTACCCTGGTACACACTGATGTGTATGGTCTATTTGATGTGCAATCTAGGGATGGTTTTTACTACTTCATAACCTTTAATGATGATTGTTCACGGTATGGTTATGTGTTTCTTATGAGACACAAATCTGAAGCTTTTGAAAAGTTCAAGAAATTCAGACATGAGGTAGAAAAATAAACAGGTAAAAATCTTAAAGTTCTTCGATTAGATTGAGAAGGTGAATACCTTAGTAGAAAATTCTTAGGTTATCTCAAGGACAATGGCATAGTCTCATAATGGACTCCACCAGGTAAAACTCAGCTCAACAGGGTGTTTGAGAGGAGAAACATGACACTATTAGATATGGTCTGATCCATGATGAGTTTCATTGACTTGCCATTATTTCTTTGGGGATATGCCCTACAAACTTCAATCTATATTCTAAATAGAGTTCCATCTAAATTTGTTCCTACCACACATATGAAATTTGGCATGGTAAGAAACCAAGTCTTGCTCATTTTAAGATTTGGGGTGTCCAGCCTATGTCAAAGACTAATGGTGGATAAGTTATAATCTAGATCTATTAAAGCTCGATTTAAAGGATATCCTATAGAAGCTTTAGGATATTACTTTTACCTTCAAAAAGATCATAATGTGATTATGAGCAAACATGCCATATTTCTTTAAAATCAGCTTATTCAAGAAGGTGGTAGTGGGAGGTTAATTAAGCTCGATGAGAAAGTCTCTGAAGAGCAGCCAGCTATAGATCAGATCAAACCCATTCAACCAATTCACATAAATGCTCTTCTACCTCGTAGATTTATTAGAGTTTCCAAACCTCCTCAAAGATACTTGGATATGCTTGCAGACGATATAAAGAAAATGTTTCTTGTTGGGGACAAGGTTCAGTTGATTGATCCTAAGACTTATGATGAGGCGATATCAGACATTGACTCCGAGAAATGGTTGAATGCTATGAAGTCAAAAATTGAATCAATGCATTTTAACCAAGTATGGTCCTTAGTGGATCTACAAGAGGGTATCGTACCTATTAGTTGCAAATAAAACTACAAAAGGAAAATAGGTGTAGATGGTAAGGTAGAGACCTTTAAAGCTAGGTTAGTGGCGAAAGGGTATAGTCAATGTGATGGCATTGACTATTATGACACCTTTTGACCAGTAGCTATGCTGAAATCCATCCGTACATTGCTTGCAATTGTAGCATATCATGATTATGAGATATGATAGATGGATGCGAAAACTACATTTCTGAATAGATATCTTGAAGAAGATATCTAAATGGAGCAGCCTTTGGGTTTCATTTCCAATGATGAAGATCAAAAAGTCTGCAAGCAGCATAGATCAATCTACGGATTGAAGCAAGCTTCTTAGAGTTGGAATACTCATTTTGATGATGCAATCAAATCATTTGATTTTATCAAGAATGGGGATGAGCCATGTGTTTACAGGAAGGCCAATGGGAGGGCTGTGACATTCCTTGTATTGTATGTGGATGACATCCTCCTTATAGGGAATGATATTCCCATGTTGACTTCGGTCAAAAGTTGGTTATCTAAGGAATTTTCTATGAAAGACTTAGGTGAAGAATCTTATATTTTGGGGATTAAGGTCTATAGAGATAGATATAATCAGATGCTTAGCCTTTCATAAAAATTGTATATTGAGGAAGTGCTGAAAAGGTTCAGCATGGAGAACTCTGAAAGAGGATTGTTACCTCTTCGTCATGGCATTAATCTCTCCAAGAAAATGTGTCATAACATACCTGAAGAGATTCAACGCATGAGTAAGATTCCATATGCTTCAATAGTTGGAAGCCTTATGTATGTCATGTTGTATACTCGACCTGATATAGCTCTTACTGTGAGTGTCACAAGCAGATATCAATCGAATCTAGGTGAAGAACACTGGATAGCTATGAATAATATTCTTAAGTACTTATGAAGGACTAAAGATTTGATCTTAGTCTTTGGAGGGAGTTCAGAATTAGGAATAAAGGGATAGACAAACTCAAACTTTATGTCTTATCCTGATGATAGAAAGTCTTCATCTGGGTCTGTGTTTTTGTGCAATGGTGGGGCAACTAGTTGGAAAAGTTCCAAGCAGCCCATCATAGCAGATTCAACAATAGAAGCAGAGTACATCGCTACCTCTGAAGCTATAAAAGAAGCCTTCTAGTATAAAAAGTTTATTGCAGGGCTTGGAGTGATACCATTTGATGCCATCCCCAAATATTGTAATAATAATGGTGCAATAGCTCTTGCTAAAGAACCCAGGTCTTACCAGAAGTCTAAGCATATTGAGCACCGATTTCATATCATACATGACTACCTTGAGAAGAATGTATGTTAAGGTGTGAATGAAGAGGAATTTCTAGGAGCCTAGGTCATCATGCTACATGCAGAAGTGAATTTTAAAACAAAAATTAAAGCATGAAAACCCAACTGGCTGAAGAAACCCTAATTCCCAGATCCCCTTAGACATTATCAATTAATAAATCATAAATGAAGTACAAGAAACATACCTAAAATGCTATTTTCCACTTCTTTCCATAGGGCTCACAAGTGCAAGCCCTCCAACGGTGATCCACACGAGAATTGAACCAAGGAAGAATTCCTTCTTCAGTTGCTTGCTTGACTAGAACTCTTCTTGACATCCTTCTAGACTTTGACCTTTGAAGGATACCCTGTCCTTCTGTAGGGTACTCTGAATGCCTTCCAAAACCACTCTTGGATTTGGTATTTCCCTCCTCTAGAACACTCTAGGCTTATGCCTTGAATTCTAAGACTTGTCCTAGAAAGAACAACCTTGTCTTAAAGAGACAAGGTTTTGTCTTAAATGAGGAGGGAGGGAGAACAAAAAAAAAACTCTTTGAATATCTTTACGGTGGAATATGATATCTGAAACTCATATCACCACCCCTATATATTGTTTTAAGAAGGGCATGTGATATGTCCTTCCTCAAGTTATCAGATATTATTTTTCAAAATCGAAAAGAGGTTATCTGGCTTGAAAAATCATATCCAATATGTCTTATCATGCATCAAAGCCCATATCAGCATCCATTCTCATTCCTGGACAATTTGTGACTTGCCACATGGCAAATACCAGTCTCTAGGAAGCCAAGAGGTGCCTCCACAATCTCCAAACATCAGAGAATATGAAGAGTCCTGATAGTAGAAGGACACTGCTTTAGGCCACGTGCCAAATGAAGAGACGCGTCTCTTCATGTGCATGTTTTCCTTCCACACATTTCACGCCAATTCAAAAAGGTTTGACCGGTCAAAAATTATCCTAAGGGGCATGGAGATGTGTTCCAGGAGAGTCCTAGATGAATCAGCCAAAGTGATTGATCTGTAGAAGGACTCTTGGTCCTTTCTGCGCCCACTCTTCCTTGGCACGTGCAATATTGCGCCCAAGAGTCCATGCCGACTTGGACTCTAATCCAAGTGGCAGTTCAAGTCCAAATAAATCAGGATAAAACCTGATTAAGGTTGCCTTAACCCAGACTTAATCCAATTTAAGTCACTCATAAATTGGTTAATCAAAATAGCAAGCAACTGGACCCAAATCATTTGGGTTAGGAATTAGGTTAGCCTACACATGCTAGTATGCAATCTAGCTAACCAATTAGGATCTCATGACCCTAATTAAATTATATATGACTTCCTTGGTCAACTCCCTAATGTGTGTGACCCTTTGGGTTTCACATTTAGCTAGTAGTAGGTTTAGGTTTAAGCCAATTTGAACCAATCAAACCCAATTGACCTAATTAGGTCAAATTGGCTCACCTAATTGTCCAATTCAAAACATCCATCGAATTGACTCATAAAACCAATCCAATTGGTTCATGAAAACCTACAAGACAAGATTGACATCTAGCAAGGTATCATGCCTACCATGAAAATATAGAATTTGATGAAAAGTACCAAAATACCTTTTAGTAGAAAGTTACCATGCAATTCAATCTTTGGATCTCCCATTATCCCGATTAAGTGATAGCTATGGATATATATCAAACCCTAACACTTAGTCATATCGAAACTTAGCTTGATCATGAGGACTCAACTGATGACTGATTAGAAAACACTTTTAATCTCATCCTGCTTTGATCAAAGGCTCCTTGAGTGACTCATAGAAGATATTATATGGGATAATAATTCCTCTTACCAGAAATGATCGATTCTTTGTTGGTCCACTCACATCCTTTGTACACCTTCCACCATACCCAGAACACCCCGTACATGACTCAATGTCATGAATGAGTATGAACCAAAAATATGGCTTAGTGTTCACAAGGAACCATGGTGACCTCAGGTCTAAAGATCACATGCATAACTACTACTCTAAGACCTATCTTTTGATAAGCAGTAAGACTTCGATAAGATAGTCGCGATGCGAATCAGTTTAGTGTACTCATACCATGATGAGCACCCTTATCCTTGTATTAGTATCTCTATACAAATAGTTGTGAGACTAACCATCCTCATTAACTGAGCATACATGGGATAAGCTAGTCTTACCGGATTCATCGATCCCCGAATTGATGTTCCATTGACTAGGAACATTTTGATTAGGGCTTATAAGAACTTAGGTCTCACTGTTATGATTTTTATTATAACCCTAATTCCATTGCCCTAATCTATGAGGTTCATCATAATCCATAAATAAGACACAACAGTATGTGATGAAAAAAAATGCCTTTATTAATATAATGTCATACAAGAGTTTGAAGATTACAAAAATGCCCTCATAATGATTGTCTTTAGGGCACTTTTCTTTCAATCTCCTACTTGAACTAAAGCCAATCACCCTTAAGCTTTATACCCATACTATCTAAGTGGCGATCTAACTACTGCTTGAGTAATGCTTTAGTAAATGGGTCTGATATATTGTTCTTTTTATCAACTCGTTTGATGACCACATCTTGTCTTTCTATTATCTCTCGAACGAGGTGGAACCATCTTAGAATGTGCTTGGACTTATTGTGGGACCTCGGTTCTTTTGCTTATGAAACAACTCTAGTCTTATTGCAATACAATGGCACTGGCTGATGTACATCAGGAACCACACCCAATTCTATAATGAATTTTTTCATCCAGACAGCTTCCTTCACAGCTTCACTCGTAGCTATGTATTCCGCCTCAGTGACTGAGTCAGCTACTGTTAGCTACTTTGTACTCTTCCAACTCACTACACCAACACTCAAGATGAAGACATACCTTGATGTTGATTTACTATCATCTATGTCTGATAGAAACTAGAATCTGTATAACCTTCTAGTTTCAACTCAGATCCTCCATATACTAAAAAAATATCTTTAGTCCTTCTCAGGTACTTAAGAATATTTTTCATAGCTTTCTAATGATCCTCTCTTGGATTTGCCTAAAACTTGCTCACTATGCCCAAGGCATAAGCAACAACAGGTCTGGTACATAGAATAGCTATATAATTGATCCTACAGCCGAAGCATAAGGAATCATAGCCATCCTCTCTCTTTGTTCAAATGTCTTAGGAGACATTTTCTTAGAGAGATGTACGCCTTGACTTATAGGCAAGTAACCTTTCTTACTCTCATTCATGTTGAATCTCTTCAACACTAAGTCTATGTGCCTAGACAGGGATAAGCCTAGCATCCTTTTAGATTTATCTCTATAGATCTTTATACCTAGTATATAGGATGCTTCTCCCAAATCCTTCGTGGAAAACTTTGATGATAGAAAAGTTTTAACCGATTATAACATTGGGATATCATTTCCAATGATTAGTATGTCATCAACATACAAGATCAAGAAAACTAGTGCACTCCCACTTGTCTTCTTATACACTCACATGGTTCATCCTCATTTTTAACAAAACCAAAACTCTTGATTGTTTCATCAAAATGGATCTCCCAACTCCTTGACATTTGCTTTAGTCCATAAATAGACTTCTTTAACTTGCATACCTAGTTTGGTCTTCCAATTGAGACAAAACCCTCTAGCTATGTCATATAGACTTCTTCCTTAAGGTTTCTATTGAGAAAAGCAATCTTGACATCCATCTGCCAGATTTCATAATCATGGTATGCTGCTATGGCAAGCAAAATCTAAATGGATTTGAGCATGGCTGCTGAAGAAAAGGATTCATCAAAGTCAATGCCATGTTTTTGTCTAAAATCTTTTGCTACCAGCCCGACCTTGTAGGTTTTTACTTGACCATCTACTCCTATCTTCTTCTTGAAAATCTATTTACACCCTATTGGGTTAATTCCATCAAGTGGATCTACGAAGGTCCAAACCTGATTGGAATCATGGAATCCATTTCAGATTTCATGACACTTAGCTATTTGTCGGAGTCTTTTCTCTTGATAGCTTCCGAATGGGTCACAAGATCATCATCCTGAATGATACCGGCTTCATTGTTTTCCCTGATGACAAAGTCATATCTTAGAGGTGCTCCCCGTACCCTGTCTGACCTTTGAAGAGGAGGTGTGTATAGTGGCTGTTCTTGATCTACAAGAACTTCTGGTTGAGGAATTTCATTTGAAGGCTCAATAGGTTGTTGGTTCTGTTCTTCACATAACTCAAGTGAAGAATCACTACATCTTTCTTGGACAAATACTTGCTCCAAGAATGTAGCATGCCTACAGACAAAGATTTTTTGCTCTGTAGCATTATAAAAGAGATATCCAATACCTTTTTTAGGATAACCAACAAACCTACACTTATCAGCCCTTGCACTTAACTTATGTCCAAAGTTATTTTTGATATAAGCATAGCAACCTCAAATCTTTAAGTACTTAAGACTTGGTCTTTTGCCATTCCATAACTCATATGGAGTGCTACTTACTGACTTAGATGGAACCATGTTCAAAATATGTTCAGCAGTTTCCAGGGCATGTCACCAGAAGGAAATGGAAAGATCTATGAAGCTCATCATGGACCTCACCATGTCTAACAAGGTATGATTTATCCTTTCTGCCACACCATTTAACTGGGGTGTGTAAGGAGGAGTCCATTCAAAGATTATGCCTTTGTCTTTAAGATGGTTTAGAAACTCACTAGACAAGTATTCACCTCCTCAATCAAAATGAAGATCTTTAATACTATGTCCAGTTTGCTTTTCAACCATACTTTAATATTCTTAAACTTATCAAAAGCTTCAAACTTGTGTTTCATAAGATACACATGACCAAACCTTGATAAATCATCAATAAAAGTGATGAAGTAAGAGTATCCACCTCTGGCTTAAGTTGTCATAGGTCCACATACATCAGTGTGCACATGACCTGGTAACTCAATTACCCAGTCTCCTTGTCCAGTGAATGGAGACTTGATCATTTTTTCTTTGAGGCAAGACTCATAAGTTCCTAATGATTGGAAATCATAAGGGTCAAAGTAATTATCTTTGACTAACTTGTTTATCCTTGACTCACTGATATGACCTAACGGGCAATGCCAGAGATATGTGACATTGATATTATCTCTCTTTCTCTTCTTATCATTAATAAGAAGTATTTCATCATTGAGTTCCAAAGTAAGAAGACCATTAATGAAACATCCATGCCCAAATATTTTATTATTTTGAAGAATAGAGTAGCCACTGCTCTTTATATTTATTTCATATCCTTGTTGTGATAACAAGGGTATAGAAATAATGTTTCTTATAATATTAGGTATGTAGTAACATTCTTCTGGCTTTAACATATTATCCAAAGGTAATAATAAGATACAGGTGCCCACAGCTTCAGCATAAATGACCTCATCACTTGCCCCATATAGCTTGAAGTCACCTTTCTTCAAATTCCTAATTTGGTAGAGTCCCTGCAATGAATTACAGATATGAGATCTACATGCGGTATCCAATACCCATGAATTAGAATTTGAAGAACTCAATGATAAATTTATTTGTATCATGTACAAACCTTTAGATGCTCCACTTGCATCTTGCTTCACACTTGCAACATTTATCTTACAATTTTTCTTCTAGTGCCCTTGCTTGCCATAGTGGAATCAGGCTCCATCAGCCTTCTTAGCTTTCTTCTTATTCTAGAAGATCTTCATAGGGTTGAATTTTCTTTTCAATCCCTTCTTCTTTGCCTGTTTCTTTCTTCCATCAACTAGAAGAAGATGAGCCTTATCTCCTTTCGAATAGCTCTCTACTATCTTAAGCATATTAAGCAGCTCCGGCAATGAAATATTTAGTTTGTTCAAATGGTAATTAAGAACAAACTGAGAGAAGGAATCTGGGAGTGACTGTAAGATCAAGTCCTAATTGAGTTCACCATCCATGACAAACCCTAATTGACCTAATCGGATGATTAAGTCAATCATTTTCAATATGTAAGTTTGTATGGATGAACCCTCACTCATCCGTGCATGGAATAACTACTTCGATATGTCATATCGAGCAGCTCTACTTTGCTCTCCATATAGCTCCTTTAAATTGAGCAATATGGACTGAGGTTCTATACCTTCATGTTGCCTCTGAAGCTCATTGCTCATCGAGGCTAACATGATGCACCTGACAGTTATACTATCATTTTGCCACATTCTATGTGTAGCAATTTCTTCCTTTGAAGCATCCTCTCTGATCATCTCAGGATCTAGAGAATCAAGAATATAGGAAAGCTTCTCCTAAGTTAGTATAATCCTCAGGTTCCTTAGCCAATCCACGTAATTAGGACCGGTTAACTTGTTGGCATCTAAAATGCCCCATAGTGATAAATTTGAAGCTATAATGTAAATATCCTACATTTAAAGAATAATATCAGCAGACCATCCAAGATGACATTCATAAATAGATAAGGACTTTTATATCTAATTATGTCTCCCACTATTTTTTTTGAATACCATAACCCTCAATCTATGGTAAGCGAGAAACCTTACTAGTTTCTTTAGTGGGGTTGAAATCTTAATTCCTCATGAATGCCTTGTGTGTACATAATAAACACTCATGAGTTCAAAGGTAGGACTTCTTGTCCAATTGCAATCTATGAAATTCTCAACTATTAAACTTGCCTCTAAGGCACTTATAGCCTTGTGTGTACACAACAAATCATAATGTCTTAGTTTAGTTTGACCCTTCATTTCTATATAGCCATGATTGAATAATGTTGCCGTTGTGTGTACACAACAAAGCAACAATACCAATCATGCTTTAAAGCACCTAGTGCACTAAGACAAATTTCATATCAAATCTTAAAGTAGGCCTTGTGTGTACACAACAAACCTACTATAGTGTTGACATAAATTTTGCTTAGCATGAAAGAAGGCAAATTATAGTATTCTTAATCAAATAGCATTTCCTAAATTAAGGTTTTAGATCTGACAAATTGGCTAGGTAAGTGAAAATGTGAGGGGGTCCCCCCGTTGCTTTCCTTAGACACCAATTGAATTGGCCAGGTTAGATAACAGAACCAATTAAAAACTTCAATCCCTTTACCTTCCTAGAACCACTTGCTTAGACACCAACTAGCTGATCAAACCCTAATTGGTTTTTACATCATGATTAAGTTTTTATTATGACTAAATATAATTTTTAATGAGGGCTTTGATGGTCTCAAACACATCCTAAATAATCATATCAACAATGTTCATAACAACAAGTATAAACATAAAGCATATCATTCAGCATATGCATAACATTGCATGATAACATAGAAATCATATCATAGCATGATATTTTAATACCCTATTCACCTCACTTTTTCATGGGATATGGCCACAGCGGCACCCCTACATGCCATAGAAGACCCATTGAATAGGAGGAGAGGGCCTTTAAATCCTACTTGGCTCCTATGACCGGACGGCCATTGTGACTAACCCAATCCAAAGCAGTTACTAGAATAAAACTTGTTATAACGATGCATTTAATATGCATAGCATCATATCATAACAAAATCATGCTATTTTCATGATAAAATAGAAACCAAACATATTAATTCTAATATGCATATAATCATAATTCTGGAAGAGTCGACTCGAAAGGTTTCAGGTCAACTCGATTTTTGGTCGGGTCGACTCGAATAGGGTTCGGGTCGACTCGAATGTGGATGTTCATGAAATTCAAAATGATACATAATTGAATAAATTAAGGGTGGCTCTAATACCACTAAAGGGGAATTTCTAGGAGCCTAGGTCATCAGGCTACATGCGGAAGTGAATATTAAAACAAAAATTCAAGCATGAAAACCCTAACTGGTTAGAAGAAACCCTAATTCCTGGATCTCCTTAGACATTATCAATTAATGAATCGTAAATGAGGTATAAAAAACATACCTGAAATGCTATTTTCCACTTCTTTCCACAAGGCTTACAAGTGCAAGCCCTCCAATGGTGATTTACATGAGAATTGAACCAAGGAAGAATTCCTTCTCCAGTTGCTTACTTGACTAGGACTCTTCTTGACAGCCTTCTGGTCTTTATCCTCTGAAGGACACCATGTCCTTCTATAGGGTACTTTGCATGCCTTCCAAAACCATTTTTGGATTTGGTATTGCCCTCCTCTAGAACACTCTAGGCTTATGTCTTAAATTCTAAGACTTGTCCTAGAAAGAACAACCTTGTCTTAAAAAGACAAGGTTTTATCTTAAAGGAGGAGGGAGGGAGAACAAAAAAAAAACTCTTAGAATATCTTTACAGTGGAATCTGATATCTGAAACTCATATCACCACCCCTATATATAGTTCTAAGAAGGGCGTGTGATATGTCCTCCCTGAAGTTATCAGATATGATTTTTCAAGATCGAAGAGAGGTTATCTGGCTTGAAAAATCATATCCAATATGTCTTATCATGCATCAAAGCCTATATCTGCATCCATTCCCATTCCTGGATAATTTGTGACTTTCCACAAGGCAAGTATCAGTCTCTGGGAAGCCAAGAGGTTCCTCTTCAATGTCCAAACATCAAAGAATATGAAGAGTCCTGATAATAGAAGGACACTACTTCAGGTCGCGCGCCAAATGAAGAGACGCGTCTCTTCATGCGCTTGTTTTCCTTCCACACCTTTCACACCAATTCAAAAAGGTTTGATCGATCAAAAATTATTCTAAGGGAAGTGGGGATGTATGCCAAGAGTGTCCCAGATGAATTAGCCAAAGTGATTCATCTACAGAAGGGCTCTTGGTCCTTTCTGCGCCCACTGTTCCTTAGCGCACGCAATATTGCACCCAAGAGTCCATGCTGACTTGGACTCTAATCCAAGTGGCATTTCAAGTCCAAATAAATCAGGATAAAACCTGATTAAGGTTGTCTTAACCTAGACTTAACCCAATTTATGTCTCTCTTAAATTGGTTAATCAAAATAGCAAGCAACTGTAACCAAATAATTTAGGTTGGGAATTAGGTTAGCCTACACATGCTAGTGTGCAATCTAGCTAACCAATTAGGATCCCATGATCCTAATTAAATTATGTATGACTTCCTTGGTCAACTCTCTAATGTGTGTGACCCTTTGGATTCCACATTAGCCATTAGTAGGTTTAGGTTTAAGCCGATTCGAACCAATCGAACCCGATTGACCTAATTAGGTCAAATTGGCTCACCTAATTGTCCAATTCAAACATCAATCGAATTGACTCATAAAACCAGTCCAATTGGTTTATGAAAACCTACAAGACAAGATTGACGTCTAGCAAGGTATCATGTCTACCAAGAAAATATGGAATTTGGTGGAAAGTATCAAAATATCCTTTAGTAGAAAGTTACCATGCAATTCAATCTTTCAATCTTCTATTATCCCGATTAAGTGATAGGTAAGATATATGTCACACCCTAACACTTAGTCATATCAAATCTCAGCTTGATCATGAGGACTCAACTGATGATTGATTAGAAAATACTTCAAATCTCATCCTGCTTTGATCAAATGCTCCTTGAATCACTCATCGAAGAGATGACATGGGATAACAATTCCTCTTACCAGGAATGATGGATTTCTTGTTGGTCCACTCACGTCATTCGTACACCTTCCACCATACCTAGAACACCTCGTACATGACTTAATGTCATAAATGAGTATGAACCAAAAATATGGCTTAGTGTTCATAAGGAACCATGGTGACCTCAGGTCTAAAGATCACATGCACAACTCCTACTCTAAGACCTATCTTTTGACAAGCAATAAGATTTCTATAAGATAGTCCCGGTGCAGATCAGTTTAGTGTACTTATACCATGATGAGCACCCTTATCCTTGTATTAGTGTCTCTACACAAATGGTTGTGAGACTAACCATCCTTATTAACTGAGCATACATAGGATAAGCTAGTCTTCCTGGATTCATCGATCCCTGAATCGATGGTCCATTGACTAGGAACATTTTGATTAGGGTTTATAGAAACTTAGATCTTATTGTTATGACTTTTATCATAACCATAATTCCATTGCCCTAATCTATGAGATTCATTATAATCCATAAATAAGACACAACAGTATATGATGAAAATAAATGCCTTTATTAATATAATGTCATACAAGAGTTGAAAGATTATAAAAATGCCCTTACAATGATTGGCTTTTAAGGTACTTTTCTTTCAGTGAAGAGTAGACTCCATGGACAACGTGGCAGACCCACTGACTAAGACTCTGATCCAGCAAAAGGCTGAAGTCCACTTTAAGAAAATGGGACTTAGAAATGTAGCCAATTGGCTTTAGTGCAAGTGGGGGATTGTTAGATGTATGCCCTTAAAGCCAAGTTGGCTTGACACATTTTAATTTTTTGGACATGAACTTTGTACTTAATCTTTTTATTAAAAAAAGGGTATTAGTTTCATTCATATTGATGTATCCATGAATCATCCAAAGTGTTAATGGGCAATGACATATATCTCAAGAGTTAAGAATCTAAGGCATGTGTCTTTATAAATTAACTCCTAAAAGCTCCTGATTGTAGGAATATCATGAGGACGGTGCTTGATCGATTAAAATTGATGCACAGATCACTTCGCTTTCTAGGTAGATGAGTCTCTGACCTATAGTGTGGTGACACTGAAGTGAGAGTACAGGTAGTTGATAGAGATCAATGATACTGAGCATGACCAAGTATAGGAGTTATACGGATGACTACTCACTCGTCAATAACTTTCTGATGCTATAGTTATGTGATAGTGCAGGTAGTTGATAGAGATCAATGATACTGAGCTTGACCAAGTATAGAAAGTTATACAGATGACTACTCACTCGTCAATAACTTCCTAATGCTGTAGTCATGTGAATAGTTCTTTGACCTAGAGTGTCTCACCTACTCATAATAAGGTTGTTGTAGTTTGACAGCACAAACACATGGTTCCTATCCATTCGGGACCTTCTGATGTTCATTGGTTATAGTATATTTATTATAGGAGTAGGGTGTTCACTTGTAGGGATCTATCAACCTTAGTAGTAAGGAATAATCCTATGCAGCTTAATGAGACTAAATCTAGAAGTCTATGGCTATAGCTGGGTGATAATAAAAAGGTATTTTCATTAGTATCACAATTGGACTTGAGTTGATTAAGTTAAGTATATGACTGATGGGTTTGATGAGTATCCGTAACCAACATCATATTAGGATTTTTGATAGAGGAACCAAATTACATGGTAACTATACCTAGGAGTTTTAATCTTATTCTACTGGGTTGCCATTACATACTGCTAGGTATCACTGGTGGATTGTGAGAGCCCATTAGGATCATTCTCTGATCGATGATCTTAATTAGGCTTGAGCTGAAATTATTTCAATCTATCGAAAGGAGTTTCGATGATATATAATGGAGAATATAGTATATCTCATTACCAGATAGGATAGGACCTGAGAGGTCACACACATTAGGAGCTTAAGTAACCAATCAACAATTAAAAATATTACTAAAATTAGCAATTTTAGTATATTTGGAACTAATTGTATATCTTACAATTAATTAATTATGGATTAATTATTAATTGAATTAAATTAGATTTAATTTAATTGAGTTAGACTCAGTTAATTGATCCTAATTGAGTTGGGTCAAAAGCCTTTTCGAAATGGTTCGATCGAATTTAAAATTGGCTTCAATTTGATTGTCAAATCAATTCGTTTGGACCATGACCTAGAGTCTAGTTGGATTGAGACACTATCTCCTTGTCTTCCCATATCTCCATACGCCAAAGTGGGCCCCAAGTTATTTTGTGCGACAAAAAGAGTGGGGCGTGGAAAGAGAGGGCGCTGATATATTTGGTGTGAATAAATTTTAAGAGAGGGTGGAGTCCTCTTCTACTCCTCTTAAATCCTAACCAGATTAAATTAAATATTGGTGTTTTGGCTTGCAGGGGTGGGACAATTGGTTTATAAAAAGGGGAGAGGGGTTGGCCAACTAGAGAACTTTTCCTTTTGGTGTGTTCTTCTCTTGGGCGTCATCTCCTCTTGGGCATCTTCTCTAGAGAGTCTCCCTCTTGGGGTGCCAACTCCTCCTCTCCATTTTATTTGTTTTCTTCTTCCTTGTGTGAGATCTAAAAAGATATTCTACAAGAGAAAAAAGAAAGAAAGAGATCCTAGATCTTGCAAATCTCAGTTTGCAAGATAGAAGCCAGTTCGAGAAAAGTCAATTTAGATTCGAATCAGCATGATTTTTAAAGTGGCTGATTTGCTGAAAGAAGAGAGGGCTGCAAGGATCTAGAAGTCCAGTGCTCTCTACTTTTCGATTACGTGAACTCTATGTGGGTACCAGCAGAGGCCTGGAGATTGCACGGCTCTGGTAGAATCCCGATTTTAAAAATGGATTGGCATGATTTTCAGAGCAAGCCAAGATAGCGATCCAAGTAAGTAATTTATGCTTAAAATAATTTTATTTTCAGATCTTATATTTTTCTTATATATTACAGCATGTTAGGGATTTTTTATGAATAAATTAGATTTATTTTTAAATTACATGTTTAGATATAAAATAATTTTTTTAATATCTACTTTCGCTGTGTCAAGCTTTTAATGTCTGATTTATTGCAATATACTGTTCCTGGAAGAAATCCAACACCTTTGGGTCGGCTTATGAATTTCTTTGGTGATCAAGATCCAAATAGGGTTACCCTCAGTAATCTCCTTCTCTAATTCCTTAGCCTTAATCAGATTAACTCCTGGTTTCTTTCCCTTAAGGTTGCTAGAACCTCTCTTTACTGATCTCTAGGTGGAGTCGGATGGATCACAAACTTGTTCCCATGGTGACTAAAGGCACAGATGTTGGTTCAACCAAATAGGGTTGCATCATGATCGTAAAGCCATGGTCGACCTAAGATGATACTACTGACTCCCATGGAAAGGACATCACATCAAATCTTTTCTTCATATGATTACAGTTTAATCAAGATTTGGCACCTAGACTTGATTGGGATGGAGGTGGAATCTATCCATGAGACCATATAGGGGCTAGGATGGGAAACTGGTGTGGGCACCAGAATCCAATAGATGCTCGTCAACCCTCTGTGGATGTCCAATTAGAGTTCCAACTTTTTTGGATAATGTAATTTTCTTTAGCTTTGAATTGAGTCTCATGTGTCTGTGTCTAGTCCTGTACTTTGACCAGTTGGGTCAAATTGTGTCCACCAGAATCTGACAGATGCTCCTCAACCCTCTGTGGATGTCCAATTAGGGTTCCAACTTTTTTGGGTCTTGTAATTTTTTTTAGCTTTGAATTGAGTCTCATGTGTCTGTGTCTAGTCCTGTACTTTGACCAATTGGGTCAAATTGTGTCCTGTACTAAGTCTAATCCTGTATTGAGTCAATTGTGTCCTGTACTGAGTCCAGTCAAAGTCGGTTTGAAGTATGGGCCCAAGCAAGATTGGTCTTAAAAATCTAGTCACTTTGGAACCAAGCCTGGAAGGAAGCCAACTCAGCTCAGGGGCCCACCTCTTCATCCTATGTGGCACCATGTCAACATGCCAAGTAAGCAACAAATTTTAGATTCTTGAATGCCCAAAGGGGGGACACAATACTTGATACACTCCCTTCTTCCCTCCCCACATCAGGCTAGTTTCTAACTATGGGTGGTCGGCCAAGTGAAGGTCAAAAAGAATTTGAAATGTGGAGAATTTGAATCCCTTGCTTTAAGCCCTCCTATCAAGCTATCTTCCCAAACTACATGAACAACTATGGAAGGAAGGCAAGAATCCATGGGCGCCTCCATCTCCCACTCCCCACATCTTGTCTTATTCCAACGTTGGATGCACAAACAAGGAAAGGAGGAGAACACATGCCTTGCTATAAGCCCCACTTCAAGTCTTCTTCCAAAATAAAGGACCAACATTCCAAGTTCAAGGGCACTAAGATCCCTCTTCCAAGCCTTACATCAAGCCACACCCAATCAAGTCCAACTTCATGGTCGGCTAAGGAGAGGAAAATTCTGAAATTTTGGGTGCCCCTTCAAAAAGACTTGTATCTTTTATTTGAATTTCAAATGGGGTCCTAAGGTGCCTATTTAAAGGACCTTACCCCTCCTTTGTAAAGCTAATTTTTGATGAATGAAAAACCAAGTCTTTTTGAGAGCCAGTTTTCTTTAGTTGCCTTTGTTCACTAGGAACATCGATCTCCGTAAGGGAGCACCTTCGCCTTCGGGCATCGAGAGATCTCTTCCGCAACTCCATCCTCGCACTTCGAGTCAGGTTCTAGTGGGATCATCCAACTGGGCGCTTAGCCAGAAGAACTCCACCATCACCACTTCAACTTTCATCCCTTTCTCTATTTGCTTTCTCTTTGATCAAATTCTAACTCCCCTTGAATATTCACAGGTGACACGAGTACAGAGTCGGTTGCCCTTACCATTGAGATCTTCAGACGATGGAAAAAGAGTTCATCCCACAAAAGGGCAGTGGGAGAAATATTGAACTTGAAGAAGTTCAACAAGTAGATACATCTCATCCAAATCATAACATAGTTAGTATAGAACCTAAACACACCACTCCTATCCGTAGGTCTGATAGGGTGTGACATGCACCTGAGAGGTATGGGTTCATTATTAAAAATAATGAAGCCCGAATCATTGATAATGATGAGCCTCTAACATATATGGATGCTGTCATGAGTAGTGACTCAGACAGATGGCTGGAAGCCATGAGATTTAAAATGGACTCCATGTATGTCAACCAAGTCTGGACTTTGGTTGATGCACCAGAGGGTGTTAACCCTATTGGATGCAAATGGGTCTATAAGAAAAAGATTGGGGCAGATGGCCAACTTGAAACTTATAAAGCCAGATTAGTGGCTAAGGGTTTCAGACAAAAACAGGGAATAGATTATGATGAAACATTTTCTCCTGTTGCCATGCTCAAATCTATTCGGATCATGCTTGCTATAGCAGCATTTCATGATTATGAAATCTGGCAGATGGATGTGAAAATCACATTTCTCAATGGTTTCCTTGAGGAAGAGGTTTATATGTCACAGCCAGAAGGTTTTGTCTTGGAGACTAAACCTAATCAGGTATGTAGGCTAAAGAAATCTATTTATGGATTAAAGCAAGCATCTAGAAGTTGGAACATTTGATTTGATAAGACAGTCAAAGAATTTGACTTTATCAAAAATGAGGATGAACCTTGTGTGTACAAGAAGACTAGTGGGAGTGCCATAGTTTTCTTGGTTCTATATGTAGATGACATACTCCTCATTGGGAATGATATCCCAATGTTAAAATCAGTCAAGGTATGGTTATCTAAACAGTTTTCCATGAAAGACATGGGAGAAGCATCTAATATACTAGGCATCAAGATCTATAGAGATAAATCTAGGAGGATGCTATGTTTATCCCAGTCTAGGTACATTGACCAAGTGCTAAAAAGATTTAGCATGGAGGAAAGTAAAAGAGGTTACTTACCTATTGGTCATGGCATACATCTTTCTAAAAAGATGTCTCCTAAGACACCTGAAGAAAGAAATAGAATGAATTCTATACCTTATGCTTCGGCAGTAGGGTCTATTATGTATGCTATGTTATGTACTAGGCCTGATGTGGCATATGCCTTAAGTATAGCCAACAGGTTTCAGGCTGATCCAGGAGAGGATCATTGGAAGGCTATAAAAAATATTCTTAAGTACTTAAGAAGAACTAAGGATATTTTTCTAATATACGGAGGATCTGATCTTAAACTAGAAGCTTATTCATATTCTAGTTTTCAATCAGATCCAGATGATAGCAAATATATATATGGGTATGTTTTTATCCTAAATGGAGGAGTTGTAAGCTGGAAGAGTTCTAAACAGCAAACTGTAGCTGACTCAACAACTGAGGCAGAGTACATTGCTGTTAGTGAAGCTGCCAAGGAAGATGTCTGGATAAAGAAGTTCATATCAGAGTTGGACGTAGTTCCTGAGATTGAAGGTCCAGTATCACTTTACTGTGATAATACTGGGGCTGTTGCTCAAGCAAAGGAACCAAGAGCTCGTCACAAATCAAAGCACATTCTGAGATGCTTCCATCTCGTTCGAGAGATTGTCGAAAGACAAGAAGTCTGCATTAAAAGGGTAGAAACGAAGAACAACATAACAGACCCGTTCACTAAGGCTCTATCACAGCGAGAGTTTGATCGCCATCTTGATTGTATGGGGTTAAGAATTAAAGGTGATTGGCTTTAGTGCAAGTGGGAGATTGAAAGATTGTGCCCTGAAAGCCAATTGAAATATTGTATTTCGATCCCAAAATCAATGAATTGACATTATTATAATAAAGGCATTATTTTCATCATACGCTGTGTCTTTATGATTATATGATGAACCCCATAGATTAAGGCTATGGTTCTAAGGTTATGATGAGATCATACCAGTGAGACCTAAAGCCTTAAAATCCTAATCTAAAATATTCCTGGTCGATGGGATATTTAGTTGGAGATCAATGTTTCCGGCAAGACCAGCACATCCTATATATGCTTTGTGATGAGGGTGACTGATCTCACAGTCACTTATGTTTGACACTAATACAAGGATGTGAGTGTTCATTAGAGAATGAGTTCACTAAATTGATCCAGATAGAGAATATCTAATGGAACCTTATCTGTTTGTCAATAGATAATTCTCATAGTGGAAGTAGTGCATGTGGTCCTTTGACCTGAGACTACCATGGTACCTTATATATATGAATCCATACTTTGGTTCGCAATCAATCATGACACTGAGTCATGCACGAGGTGATACTGGGTATGGTGGATTGTAAATGGAGGTTGTGAGTAGGTCAACAAGGAATTGATCAGTCCTAGTAAGAGGGAATTGTATCCAGCTAATTTCTATCAAATGATGGATTCAGAAAATCTTTGATCAAAGTATGAACATTAGAGTTAATTTCTAATGGTTCATTAATGAATCATCATTATAAAGATTGAGCTAGGGATGAATATGAAATTGGATTTGACAAGTATCCATATTCATAATCATATTCGGGATGCAAGTTGATCAAAGGACTGAATTGCCCGGTAACTCATCTCTGAAGGGTATTTTGGTAATTCCACTAAAATTCCACATCTTCCGGATAGACATGATACGTTGCTAGACGTCAATCTTGTCTTGTAGGTATATGATTGAATTATGGTAATTCAAATCAGTTAATTAGAATTAGATTCTAATTGACCGAGTCGAGCTAGTTTGAGTTGACCTAAATCGGCTTAGTTGAGATCTAGCCGAATTAAATCAAATAGCACTCGGACCTACTGCTGGCTAGGTGTGGAACCCAATGGGTCACACACACAAGAGAATTGATGAAGGATTTCATTTGGAATTAAATCATGTTTGCAGGATAAATACACTAGCTTGTGTTGCAGACCTGATTTCTATTCAAATCAGATTCGAATTTGGTTCCGAATTGGGCTTAATTGGGTTCTAATTGAACCAGGTTAAGGTCTAATTTAAATTTTTGGACATTGGGCTAACCCATGGCTGAACCCAAGTGAATCAAGTGCACTGAGACCCTCTCTCCAAGCCACCCACTCCCTTCCTCACCCGCGCACGCCAAGAAGAAGAGTCCACGCGCGTGTGGACCCCTCTTCACGCGCGTGGGAAGGAAATTCCATCAGAGAAAAATCAAGACAGGGGGCGATTTGGATGCTTGTCTGACATCCTTGGATCTAGATCTAATGGCCAGAAAAATTAAGGAAAAAGATCCGTCATTTTTTGGTCGTAAGTCCATCTCCAAAAGTCGCGATTCTTCCTGAAGTTTTTCCGAGAGTTCTCCTCATCGGAAAAACGAAAATTAAATCAGAGAATCATGATTTTTGGTTAAGGGGACACGTGAGGAATGAGGGATCGTGATTCCTGGGGTTTCAGAGGGTTGTGTTGTTTTGAGAAAACGCCCCTCTGAAATCTATAAAAGGGATTTGGGTTCTCGGGGGTTTTTCTGAAAATCAAATTCAGAGATCATATTCCTCTCCTCCTCTATGGAATACTCCTTCCCTTTATGCTTGTTGGGTATTGTTTCCCTTACAAAGATAATCTCTATTGAAACTCTGACCCTAAACAAGAATAAGAGGAAGGTCTTGAACGGTAAAGGAAAGGAAAAGGAAGGGTCTGTTCTTCTTTTCTTTCTTGAATTAAGACTTTACTTGTCTTAATTTCTTCTTCCAATTCAATTCAAGAAAATGAATTCAAGAAAGAGAATTCAAGAAAAGAATTCAAGAAGAGGAAAGTGAAAGATTGTGCCCTGAAAGCCAATTGAAATATTGTATTTCGATTCCAAAATCAATGAATTGACATTATTATAATAAAGGCATTATTTTCATCATACGCTGTGTCTTTATAATTATATGATGAACCCCATAGATTAGGGCTATGGTTCTAGGGTTATGATGAGATCATACTAGTGAGACCTAAAGCCTTAAAATCCTAATCTAAAATATTCCTGGTCGATGGGACATTGAGTTGGGGATCAATGTTTCCGGCAAGACCAGCACATCCTATATATGCTTTGTGATGAGGGTGACTGATCTCACAGTCACTTGTGTTTGACACTAATACTAGGATGTGAGTGTTCATTAGAGAATGAGTTCACTGAATTGATCCAGATTGAGAATATCTAATGGAACCTTATCTGTTTGTCAATAGATAATTCTCATAGTGGGAGTAGTGCATGTGGTCCTTTGACCTGAGACGACCATGGTACCTTATATATATGAATCCATACTTTGGATCGCAATCAATCATGACACTGAGTCATGCACGAGGTGATACTGGGTATGGTGGGTTGTATATGGAGGTTGTGAGTAGGTCTACAAGGAATTGATCAGCCATAGTAAGAGGGAATTACATCCAGCTAATTTCGATTAAATGATGGATTCAAGAAATCTTTGATCAAAGTATGAACATTAGAGTTAATTTCTAATGAATGAATCATCATTATAAAGATTGAGCAAGGGATGAATATGAAATTGGATTTGACAAGTATCCATATTCATAATCATATTCGGGATGCAAGTTGATCAAAGGACTGAATTGCCCGGTAACTCACCACTGAAGGGTATTTTGGTAATTCCACCAAAATTCCACATCTTCCGGGTAGACATGATACGTTGCTAGACGTCAATCTTTTCTTGTAGGTATATGATTAAATTATGGTAATTCAAATCAGTTAATTAGAATTAGATTCTAATTGACCGAGTCGAGCTAGTTTGAGTTGACCTAAATCGGCTTAGTTGAGATCTAACCGAATTAAGTCAAATAGCACTCGAACCTACTGCTGGCTAGGTGTGGAGCCTAATGGGTCACACACAAAAAAAAATTGATGAAGGATTTAATTTGGAATTAAATCATGTTTGCAGGATAAACACACTAGCATGTGTTGCAGACCAAATTTCTATTCGAATCAGATTCGAATTTGGTTCCGAATTAGACTTAATTGGGTTCTAATTGAACCAGATTAAGGTCTAATTTAATTTTTTGGACATTGGGCTAACCCATGGCTGAACCCAAGTGAATCAAGTGCATTGAGACCCTCTCTCCAAGCCGCCCAATTCTTTCCTCACCCGCGCGTGCCAAGAATAAGAGTCCACGCACGTGTGGACTCCTCTTCACGCGCGTAAGAAGAAATATACAGAGATCATATTCATCTCCTCCTCTCCAGAATACTCCTTCCCTTTATGCTTGTTGGGTATTGTTTCCCTTATAGAGATAATCTCTGTCGAAACTCTGACCCTAGACAAGAATAAGAGGAAGGTCTTGAACGATAAATGAAAGGAAAATGAAGGGTCTGTTCTTCTTCTTTTCTTCCTAGAATTAAGACTTTATTTGTCTTAATTTTTTCTTCCAATTTAATTCAAGAAAAGGAATTCAAGGGAATTCAAGAAAAGAATTCAAGAAGAGGAAAGAAGGAAGAAAAGATATTTTCAAGAAGGAAAATTTCAGCCCAAAAGTCCAAGAATTGAATTCTTGAAAAAGAATTCAAGAAGAGGAGCCAAGAACAAGAAATTGTTGTCTTCATCATTTTCTGTGTGGATAACCATTGGAGGGTGAACATTTGGGCACCTGGTGGAGATTTAAAGTTTGGATTTTAGCGATACAGGTTAGTATTTTAATATGACTTTAAATCTTATATATACATGTTATATGTTTTAATTCTTTTAAGGAGATCTTCGGTTAAGGGTTTGGTGAAGATTTCATAAAAAATTTGAAATCTATGTTTCCACCTTGCGATCGAACCCTACAAAAAGAAGGAAGAAAAGAAATTTTCAAGAAAGAAAATTTCAGCCTAAAAGTCCAAGAATTGAATTCTTGAAAAAGAATTCAAGAAGAGGAGCCAAGAACAAGAAATTGCAGTCTTCATCTTTTTCTGTGTGGATCACCATTGGAGGGTGAACATTTGGGCACCTGGTGAAGATTTAAAGTTTGGATTTTAGCAATACAGGTTAGTACTTTAATATGTGTTTAAATCTTATATATACATGTTATATGTTTTAATTCTTTTAAGGAGATCTTGGGTTAAGGGTTTGGTGAAGATTTCATAAAGATAAAAAAAATTTTGAAATCTATGTTTCTGCCTTGCCACCGAACCCTACACATCCACTATCCAAGATACTACTTGGGATTTCACTATATTCATGCTTGGAATACAACTGGATTATTTTCACGGGCTCACAATCCAAAATCCCGAACTTGGTTTTAAACCAGAATCACCAAAAATCCAAACCACTGTTAGTTTTCACAAGATCACTAATAACCCACTCTTAGTTTTCAAAGGCTCATGAAAGACCTTTACAAGCCCATGTTACAGCCCCTGCTATACTTGAAACAACTCAAATAAAGAGTTTAAAAAATAAAGCAACACTATGACAAACTGAATGTTGTCAGGTGATTGTAGTTATAGCTCTTGAGAAGCCCTCTTGATTGCTCTTTGAATGCTCTTCAAGGCTTTTTATCTTTCTCAGAAAATGCCTTAAGAATCTGATGAGAGTTGGTGAGGTCTTGAGTGCTTGCTTGAAGGCTCTCTTGAATACTCTCTCAAATATTCATTAAAAGCTCATTAACTTGTTCAAAAGATATTCAAATCCCTTATAAATAGTCTCTTTAACTGATTTCAAGTCAGTATAGCCATTGCAGAACATTGGGATTTGAAATATGGCTATTAGAGCACTTTTTAAATTCAAAAAAGTAGTTCTGGAACTAACCGTTACGAACCTGGAATAGTTACTCAAGTCGGCTCGGATGCTTCGAGTCTGCTCGGATATCAGTCAGGTTGGTTCGCTTGTCTAACTGTGGAAATGAAGCACTGGATGAGTCAGCTCTTCATTCTTCCAGTCGGCTCAGATGTCTACATGCCAGAAACCCTAGTGCCATGCCATACTTCGAGTCGGCTCTTCTGCTTTGAGTCGGCTAGGGTGACTTTCACCAGAAACCTTCAGAACTTCTCTAGATTTCATCCAAAAGCTTCCAACCAACTTTAAAGCCTTCCAAACTCCTTTAAAGTCTATTCTATAAAATTTAAACTAGAAATATACATTCAATTGGCCTATTTTCATGAATATATAGGTAGTTTTTCTTTAGGCTTTTGATCACATGATACTTATTTCAAAATAAACTTGACTTACACCAAAATTGTAGGTAGAGTGTTTATACATTAAAAACATCCTACAAAAACTTGTAGAACACTTGAGAATGGTTAGTAATTAAATGCATGCTCCAATATTTTGTTATCATCAAAATCATTCCAGGGGTCAACACACCAGTTTTCAGTAATAATTGGAGAATTCAATGCACTAGTTTTCTCACAAGACTCGAACCCAACCTGTTGGTGTCTCTAAATCAATTAGGTTTCCGCTCAATTTTAATTAAGCCTTGGGTTCAAATGTAGGGTGTCTGTTTTGGCCTATGAAAAGGTAATGACATCCTTCCCTCATCTGACATAGCAAAATTGCCTTTAAGTTGATTTAGTTATGATGCACACACATGAACCTAAGATGCAATTTGAGACTAAAAATATCAGAAAAATAGAAAATAACTTTTTTTTTTGTGTTTTATGCAGATGGTGAATATAATTTCAGTTAATTAATGTGCAATCAAAGTGGCTTGGGTTTATGGGGGGTTTGATGAGTGATTAAGTTTCAGTCATAATCCAAACATGCAGAAATTTCAGCAAACATACTTAAGTTTTAGGCAGGTTTTTTTTTGGGATTTCAGATCATAAAAATTAAACTAAAATTGCAGGAAAATAAGGGACTAAATAGAGATTTACTAATTCAAAAATCATAGAAAAAAAGCAAGAATTAAATGAGAAATTAGACCTATGTTTAGACTAGTATGCAAAATTCAGCATGCAAAATTTTTTGTTAGGGTTTTTTCTCATGTAGATTTCACTCTATTTTTAGATCAGAAAAAATATTAAAAAATTACAGAAATTAAAGGACTGACTGTGTGGATGATTGATGCAAATAACAATGAAAAATTGATTCATTTTAATGGAAAAACAGCCCTATGTTTTGATGCATATGCATATTTTAGCATGCAAAAGTTCTAAACTATGATGCAAGAACATGCCCTATCCTAAGCTCTAATACCAAAATTGATGAGTAACAAACCCTAACTAATGATAGATGACATGAAAGGGATGAATATGAAGACAAACCAGATTAAAGAGAACAATTATTTTTGATTTTATTTTGGTTTAGTTCCCGAAAATAGCCAAGACTAGGTTAGGGTTATTATGTAACAGTTAGAATTCTACCCATATGCTAGAAATTATTAAAGAAATAAAGAAAAAAAAAAGATCCTAGGGTTAAGAAACACCTATAGGACATGCTCATCTTCAAAAACTCAGAAAAAGAGAGAAGGGTTGGGTTAATTTACCTAACAATGATTTACATGAAACCATAGAAGAGATCCCTCCACTCAGATCGGTGCCTGGATGACGAAGCCTTTTTCCAATGGATCCGTTAACTTTTTATTAGTTGAATTTGGGGGAAAGGAAGACTTCATCCAAGGTTTGTTTCTCCTGAGGGATCCTGTAAACGTCAAAGGTTAGCGTTGAAGATGATAGGAAAAATAAGAAATAGTCAGTTGGAAGAGAATAGAAGGCTAAGGGTGCAGGAGATGGATTCTTGGCCTGTTTGATGGAGGATACCTAGCTTGGAGGTGCTGCCTGGATATGTAGGGCCTGGGGCTTGGAGAGAGGTAGCCTAGAGTGGAGAGAGAGGATCTGTCATCTAGGCTTTGGAGGAGTTTGAAGGTGGCGGCCTAAGATTAGAAGAGGGAGGGGCGGCTTGAAGGAAGGTGGTGATGGGCATCCAAGGTTATATGGATGGTGATGGGTAGCCTAAGTTTGCTTGGAGGAGGATAGAAGGGGATGACTAGAGTTTAGGAAAATGAGAGTTTGAAAGATACATGGGCCTCACACCCACTCCTTCACGGAGGTCGATGTTCACAAGGAACAAAAGCAATAAGAAAAAAACACTCAAATTTTCATTCATCAAAGTTCGTCATTACAAGAGGGAGGGGGTGGGTATTTATAGATTCACCCGGGGCCCTTTCCCTGTCAAAGTAGGATTACAAGTTTGTATGGGACAAGGAGTATAAGGTTTGAGTAGAATTAGGAGACTAAAATCCTGGTCGAACTTGAATATTGAACTCCTTATAAAACTTAGACATTGACTCCTCTTGGACTTAGACTGCTTGACTCCTTGCTAGGCTGGGATGAAATCCACTTGGACTAGGTCAAAAACCTGGGTCCAACTATCTTGTAGACTTGGGCGCCAATCATGAATGGGCTTAGAGTGGGGTGCCAAGGCCTAGTATGAATGAAGGGCGCCAAGGGCTTGGGCTTGGGCCTGAGGAGCCACTTCCTCATGAGCTGGGGCACTGTTGCCCAGTAAGCAACCCAAGAGGGGGGGTGAATTGGATTTCTAAAAATTACTTGCAAAAATATGTGCCAATACAAATATTAAATCAAGTGCTAGTGTGAGGTGAAATAGTATGCTTTTGAAGAGTATGCAGTGAAACTATAAATACAACACATATAAGAGCAAATAAAGAAAGCTATAGACAATAAAAAACACAAGCCAAGTATAGTGGTTATATGCTTTCCAATGCACCTACATCCACTCTCCAAGGTCAACTTGAGAATTCACTATAATCTCCAACGATTATAGCCGATTAGTTTTCTAGGCTCATTAATCAAAACACCTTTTGGTTTTTATAAGGCTCACCAAAAGAAACCTCTTGGTTTTCAAAGGCTAACTGGTAGGGACACCAAAGGCACCAGAATAAGACAGAGGCTTCTCAACCCTCTATAGATCACTTAGTTACATTCAAGTCCATTTATAATAAAGCTTAGTTCATCTAAGTTGTGGTTGTTTTACTTGAGTCCTGTACTAGTCAGCTCATGTTGAGCAGTTTAGTCCAGTCAGCTCATGTTGAGCTAATTTTATTATTTTTGAGTCTTGTCCAAGTACACGAAAGACTCAAGACCACATCATACAAGTGAAGACCAAGTCCAACCAGTTTGAAGACATGGAAGTGAAGCCCAGTCACACCCTGGATTGCACCACCTAGGATTACTTGGAGGATTATGATGTTGGCCCATGCATGAGGAGTTGATGACCACATGCCAGCACACCCCTTCCACACCCCAAGCACACCAGCTCCACACACCAGCATGACAAGAAGGAAAGTCAAAACAGATAAACATGAATCCCTTAATTCATGCTAGCTTGCTTAGGAAAGAAGTGGTCCCCCCTTTGGATGTCCACACCTACCTTGTTTAGAGGGATTTTGTATGGCATGAGAGTATTTTCTTCCATGTATTTAGCCCCCACTTTAGGAAGAAAGTGGGAGAGTATTTTCTTCCATGTATTTAGCCCCACACTTTAGGAAGAAAGTGGTCACCCATTATTTTTCTTATTTTCTTTTGCTTGGGCCCTAAGTCTCATGACTCTATATAAGGGACCCGTTATATAAAAATTTATCAATTTTGATATATGAAATAATCTTTGATTCTCTAATTGTTGTGTGCTACCTTGCTGTGTGCTTAAGGGGTTCTGTGTGAGCCCTTCCTCTTCCCGATGCCCTGCGATTGTTTCCCGCCGCCAGCCTGCTCTCCAAAGCCCTGGCCACCCACTCCAAACACTCTCTTTCCTTTTCTGTTTTCTCCTTATTTCTTCTTCTTCTTTGAGTTTTCTAACCCCTGACAGGTCATTTGTAGGACCCTCGACTCTGATGAATCCAACGACTCTAACCGGGCCAAAATTGGATCACCAAGCAGAAAGCTGGGTATCCACAGGTCTCTGGCTTGACTTTCCAGGCCACACCCGGAGTGAGAGCGATCTCTTCGGATACGATCTACAACAGGTGCATTTACCATTGTCAGGTACACCCCCTCTGCCTGCCAATCCATTTATTGAAGATGAACGAGCCCAACCAAGAATTCTCAGCCTCGGCGGTCCTCTTTCCTTTGCTCTTTAGGTCCTGTTATGCATGTTGTAGCCTCTTATTTTCATATAAAACTCTTTACATCATTCCTTAGTCTGTTCTTCAGGAGTAATCATACAACTTAATATAAAAAATATAAAAAAAATACTTACATGCATATTTAGGTTCCGCATCACTAACCAATAACCTCAGTTTTCTACTAGGCTTACCAAAAACCTCCTTAGTTTTCAAAGGCTAACCAATAACCTCTTTGGTTTTCAAAGGCTAACCAATAACCTCCTTAATTTTATTCTTAAGCTTAGCAAAAACCCTTACAACAAAGATATGAGATGAAGTAAAGTAAACAAGAAAAGCTTTCTAATGAAAAGCTGATATCGCTTTGAAGTTTGGAGAAGTTGCTTGTCTTGAACTTGATGAAGCCTCAATCAATACTCAAAGGTGTTGGACTTGAATGCTTCTTAATAGCTTTGAATGCTTGGAGACATTTTTTTTCTTGAAGGTAGTTACTCTCAATGAATATGAATGAATGCTCTTGCTTTTCTTCCTTTTTCTTATTCTCTTTTCATCCTTTTATGTTTTAATTTTATTTGAATCACTTAAATACCATCCTAAGGCCTCAAGGTTGGTTTATAACCACTGATAATAGTTTGGCAGGAACATCAGGTGCATATGCTACTCTATCCTCATGCCTTGCCTTAGTTCTCCTTTCTTCCACCTGAATGGATGATCTTGGATGCTGAACAACTTGCTTCCTAGGCTCCATTTCAAAGATACATGATGGAAAAGCAAGAGGGGAAGAAACCTAGGGTTTCTATAATGGAATCACAGCAAAACCAAATGAAGAGCAGTGCAAATAGGAGAATGAATAATGAAAGATCAAATAGAACCTATTCCAATCGAAGAAACGATCGATTGAATCCAAGATTGGAGGGAAGAGGATGATGGAACACGGTTACAGAATGAGTCGGCTCGAGCTGGAGTTAGAAAAATCATAGAAAACTGTCCGTTTACCCTATTTTAGGTCGGTCTATCGCCATTCAAGTGTCGACTCATGACACAGAGTCAACACTTCCAGGTATCGACACAAACACATATCGACACTTCGACTTATAAATTGAGAAAAACTGGAAAATGGACCATTGATCAAAATTGGAAGAATTTTAAATAAATTGAACAAGATTAAAAAGCAATTTGATAAAAAAAAGTGTCAAGGATTGTGAAGAGTTGGAAATTTCAAACAAAAGGGTTGATGACCTCAAGTTCTCTTCTAATCATACTGAACCGGTCTTCTTAGAGAGGCTTGTCAATATGTCAGCTAGTTGTATTTCAGTACTAACAAATTCAAGCATAATATCATTATTTTCAATATGATTTCTAATAAAATGATGCCTAATTTCAATATGCTTACTTCTAGAGTGCTGAACAAGATTTTTAGTTAAGTTTATAGCACTGGTATTGTCACATCTTATGGGTGTCTTGATTAGTTAAAATCCAAAATCTTCAAGTTGTTTCTTAATCCACAAGATTTGAGCACAACAACTTCCTACTACAATATACTCAGCCTCAACTATGGATGGTGCAACTGAAGTTTGTTTCTTGCTAAACCAGGAGATTAAGTTAACTCCAAGAAATTGGAAAGTTTCACTTGTGCTTTTTTTATCTAATTTACATCCAATAAAATCAGCATCTGAATAACCAATTAAATCAATAGATAAATCTCTAGAATACCATAAACCAATATCAATTATACTAGATAAGTATTTAAATATGCGCTTAACAACCAACAGATGAGATTCTTTAGAATCATACTGATATCTAGCACACATACAAATACAAACATGATATCTAGTCTACTAGCAGTCAAGTATAATAAAGAGCCAATCATTTCTCTATATAATTTTTGATCAATTGATTTACCATGTTCATCTTTATAAAGTTTACAAGAGGGGCTCATAGGTGTATCTATTGATTTGGTAGTCTCCATCCCAAACTTCTTTAAGATTTTTCTTGAATACTTAGCTTGGTTGATGAAGATTCCATCCTTGGTTTGCTTGATTTGGAGTCTGAGAAAAAAGTTGAGTTCTTCCATCATGCTCATTTCGAACTCTCCCTGCATAAGCTTGGCAAACTCTTGACATAGAATTTCATTAGTAGCACCGAATATATGTCCTCAACATAAATTTGTACTACTAGTAAATCATCATTTTTCTTCTTTAGAAATAATGTAGTGTCAACATGGCCTCTAGAGAAATTATTTTCA
Organism: Areca catechu; assembly: GCA_021397845.1. NCBI lineage: Eukaryota > Viridiplantae > Streptophyta > Magnoliopsida > Arecales > Arecaceae > Areca > Areca catechu. Next base: position 175,412,911 of record CM038039.1, on the reverse strand, counting down.
ATTAAAAACTTGCTGAGTCTTTCAAACCATGCTCGGGGTACTTGATTTAAACCATAAAGTACTTTGTGTAGTTTAAAAACATGATCAGGATATGCATGATTTTCAAATATATGGTGGTTGTTCAACAAATACTTCTTTGATAATAAAACTATTTAGAAAAATACTTTTAGCATCCATTTGAAATAATTTGAAGTTCATAAAATATGCAAATACTAAAAGTAATCTAATTGCCTCAAGTCTAGCAATAGGAGCAAAGGTTTCATCAAAATTAGTTCTTTTTTTCTTATTATAGCCTTTACCAACTAGCCTAGCTTTATTCTAGTTACAATACCATTTTCATCCAATTTATTCTTAAATGCTCATTTTGTGCCAATAATTGAAACATTAGATGGTCTTTCTATTAGAGTCCAAATATTATTTCTTTCAAACTGATTTAATACTTCTTGCATGGCATTTATCCAATTAGGATCTTTTTCAGCATCTTCAAAATATTTTGGTTCAACTTGAAAAACAAAAGCAATATAATCACACTCATTTCTAATTGAAGATCTTGTTCTTACCCCTTTTGATGAATCACCTTGGATTAATTTCTTAGATTGTCTATGAGCATACCTCCACTCCTTGGATAGATCTTGATGCTTTAGTGTTGATTGTATCGCTTCTTCTCTTTCATTCTTATCTTGATCTTCTTTACTTTATTGAGAAGGTTGATTATCCAATGTTAGCTTCTTTAACATTTTAGCACATGCACATGTATCAGAAGTATCCTCTTTTTTAGAGGATTTGTTAGCAAATTCTTTAAAGACTATATGCACAGACTCCTCTACTACTAAGATTCTCTTGTTAAAAACTCTGTATGCCCTGCTTGATGTAGAGTATCCTAAGAAGATACCTTCATCAGACTTGGCATCAAATTTTTCTAAATTATCTTTATCATTACTCATAATAAAATACTTACAACCAAAAACATGAAAATAATTTAAAGTTGGTTTTCTTTGTTTCCAAAGCTTATATGAAGTTTTCATTAAAATAGAATAAATTAAAATATGATTTAAAATATAACAAGTAGTATTAACAACTTCAGCCTAAAAATATCTTGGTAAATCATTTTCATAAAGCATAGTTTATGCCATTTCTTCTAAAGTACGATTTTTCTTTTCTATAACCGCATTCTGTTGAGGTATCCTAGGTGCAGAAAAATTATGTTCAATTTCTTTTTCATTACAAAAGTTTTCAAAATCCTGATTTTCATATTCAGAACCATGATCACTATGAATGCAAATAATTGAAGTACCTTTTTTATTTAAAATGTTACGATAAAATTTCATGAATGCTGAAAATGATTCGTCTTTATGAGCAAGAAATAAAAAACATGTAAAACATGAAAAATCGTCCACTATAACTAATCCATATCTTTTACCTCCTAGGCTAGATGTCCTAGTTGGTCCAAAGAGATCCATATGAAGTAGTTCTAATAGCCTAGAAGTTGTAACAAAATCTTTAGGTTTAAAAGATATTTTTACTTGTTTTCCAAATTGGCATGATTCACAAATTTTATCTTTCTCAAAACTAAGTATTGGTAAATCTCTTACTAAATCCTTTTTACAAAGTTTTGATAATAAAAGCATGCTTGCATGACCTAATTAATGATGCCAAAGCCAACTAGTCTCATTAATAGTGGAATTCATTGCAACCAGGCATTCTTCATTAGGCAAGGATAGATTATCCAAATCAATAAGATAGATATTACCATGCCTTCTTCCAATGAATTTCACTCCAATTTTATCAGGACTAGCAATCATGTAGAAAGATGATTCGAAAATAACTTGAAAACCTTTATCACAAAATTGACTAATATTAAGAAGATTATTCTTTAAACCATCAACTAAAAGAATATTATCAATCCAAGTAGTAGGGGATATGTGAACTTTATCAATTCCAATGATTTTTTCTTTACCATTATCACCAAAGGTTACACTCCCTCCATTTATTTCTTTAAGAGAGATGAATTGCTTCACATCTCCTATCATGTGTCTTGAGCAACCACAATCAAGATATCATAGTCTTTTGTTTTCATTGGTTGCAAGACATACCTGCAAAATAAATTAAGTTTTATTTTTAGGTACCCAAGCCAACTTGGGTCCTTTAAAGTTAGTATTAAAAGTGGTTCATTTTGGAATCCAAATCCTTCTAGAATAATTAATTTTTCTTAAATTACATCAAAAAGCTTTATGACCTACTCTTTTGCAAGAAAAACATATAATACTAGATGATGCAAGTACAAAAAAATTTTTGAAATACTTTTACTATTTTTGAGATCTATAAACTAATCCAGCTTTATTAAAAATAGCTCTTTGATTGTTTAAAAAAAGATTTAGCTTTTTAGAACTATATGTAAACTTTTCAATAAAAGGTTTTATCTTATCAAGCTCATATTTATATTGCTTATTTTATGTTGTACCATGACGGCTCACCCTCTATCAGAACCGGGCCAATCTTGCGGTCTGACCCAGCCCGCCGTCCTTCGCCAGAGGTCCGACCCATTGGAGCTGAGATCCGAACGACCCTCTCCTGCTGGGGTCTGGCCCGCCATCCTCTGCCATAGGTCCGACCCACTGGAGTTGAGGTCCGAACGACCCTCTCCTGCTAGGGTCCGACCCGTCGCCCTCTCTTGAAGGTTCGGCCTTTGATCTGACCGACCAACTACCTCATGGCCGACATCCGATGGGCAAGCCTTGGCATCCAAGGTATTCTAGAAGCACCGTTCTGTTATGGCGAGATTCTTCTATCCCAACGGCCCTGCTCCACTACTTCCATGTTGTCACCGTATCTGCACGCCACTCCTAGGGGTAGATTGGTCTTTTCCAACCTCTCCCCTAATGGATTTTGGACTGTTCCGTGCCTATATAAGGTACCAATGGGACCCCGTTCAAAGGTAGAAGAACTCTTCCCTCTTCATACGTTGTTGTTCCTTTGATTCCTCCATTTCGTTGCCTTCAACCTCCTTCTAACTTAAGCATCGGAGGGTCCCCCGCCGGAACACCACCGGTGCCCTTGGGGACTTTTCTGCAGGTTCACCCAAGAGAGGAGCGCTCCAGCCCACCCAGCTATCCTGGTTCTCAGTCAAGGAGTTGACGCAGGAACATATTGGCGCTAAGAGGAGGGGCTTTCTTCTAAAAGGAGGAATCCATCATCCCAGCGAGAAAATGGCTAAGGAAAGAGCTCCAAATGCCACCGCCAGGAGAGATACCTCTCCTTCCAGGTCTGAGGAGCCTCTCCAAGAAAATGATTTTGCTACTACCACCCCTACTGCTGCAAAGCCCACCATCACTTTGGGATTGTGGCAATTCCAAACCTTGGTGAACCGCATCGAGACACTTACCACTGAGGTTCAGCGATTCTAGGAAGCAGCCGACAACCGATAGCAATAACTAGCTGCTTCTTACTCAAACCCTCCGATTGCTGCTACGGGAGGCCGATGGCCAAAGATCCCTCAGCATGGTTCCCACGCTGCCACAGAGCCCCGGAGGTCCTTGGGTGATCGCGGCGATGGCAAAAGGGTGAGGTTTGCCTCGCCTTCCTACGCCGAGTCCATACCCTTCGGTAGTCAGCCTATCGCTGGACTTTCGAAGGACTACGGCAGCAAGATTATGCGCATGGAGGAGTGAATTGATGAAATCACCCTCCGGTAGTAGGCCGAAGGGGGACAGGTATACGACTCCCGTCCCCCATTCTCAAAGAAAATTCTGGTGGAGACGATCCCCCACCACTTTAAGATCCCAAAGGTGGACCCCTACGACGGTACTGAAAGAGAACGATGCAGGTGGTTTGACATGATCCTACACTAGGCATGCAAACAGCCACGGGAGCAGAATGGATTTTAAAAACTTTTTTAAAAATCCGCACAGCAAAAATCTGCTCTGCCCGGAAACAAATCTAATTCTAGTTGCAAATAGGCATGTATGATGATATAAAATATTTGCAAAATATTTGAATTAAAAATTCTATTCATGCATGATTAAAAAACAATTTTTTCATACCTTATTCTGGCTGGAATAACTCTGGGATAAAGCTGGAATAGGCTGGAATAAAACTATTCCAGCCTTCTTCTTCCTTGGGCTGAAAACAAACTCTGTTTTTAGCTTGAAAAACGGTGTCGGAACACCACCTTCCAGACCTCCGTTTGCTCCCAAATTTCAGCAGCGGCAACTTGGACAAGAGGTCTTCGATCTTCAATTGAAAGCTGCAAGAAAATGTTAGCCAAAAATTATAAAAATCTACCAAAGTCTGCTGCTAGATTTTCTACAGCAAAACTAGGCAGCAGGCTTTGGCCTTTGTTTTGGAATAGCTGGAGCGATCCCGGCTCGCGTGGTTTGCTCCCAGGAGTACAAGTATACTCCCTCTAGAGGGGAGACTCGCCGGGGGCTCTCCAATCCCTCTCCACATGCGGTGCTAGCCGCTGGAAGATGATACACGGTCATAGTGGACTGCAGCAATACTCCTTTGCTACAGTGCAGGTTTGAGCACAATATAGAAGAAGGAATTAGCCCTTGTTCCTCTCTCACACACACCCCAAAACCCAGCTTCAAGTGCACTCTAAATGGGATAATGGATCAAGCCTCAAAGCCTCTCAAATGGAAGAACAAATGGGGTGTTCTTTCTCTTCTCACGGTGAAAGAACCCGCCCTTGAAACAGGGGTCTAGCTGGGGTTTAAATTAGGCAACAATGAGGAAGAGGAATAGGCTGGGAAACGAAGAGGTCTCGGCTGCATTACACCCATTAAACCATGCAGTAAAATGAGAGTAAAGAAGACGGGTGGAGTGAGGAGAAAAGGCGTCCATTAGCCTTCAACCGGTGGGATGCATGGTCTTCAATCAGTCTCTTTGTTTCTTCCAGCAATGTGTAAACAAAACCATTTACACGGTGAAATAAAATGCTGGTTCAAAACTGGCTCAAGCCAAAAAGGTTCAATCCAATTAAAAACCAACGGTGGTTCAATCCAATTGAACCGGTCCGAGCCTAAAAAATTGGTTCAATTGGTTCATAACAAATTGGAGGCCGAAACGAACTCTAAATCAGTTCAAAATTGATTCAAAAAAATCTTGGCACAGTCCTGGTCAGCTCGGAATAATTTTTGGTTGACACAGACAAGGGCAAGATATGGAAAAGAGTGCTCAAAAATAAATACAGTGACCATAAAACTGAGATGATTCCTAATCGTAATCGGTATCCGGATCAGAGAGTAATCCTCTGTGGCGAGTGACCTCATAGGTTTGAACCTAAACGGTATCACTAGAACAATTCTAGTACCAGCATAGGAAACCATCTAGCAATTGGTCCTGGCGTCCGGATAGGTCGAAGATGCGGGAGCAAACTATCGAACCTCTGGCATATGGTTACCGTATAATTCATCCCTTTGACCTCTAATGCTCAGGACGACTGAGATTTGGGCTGCCAACCCAGACAGAGTCAGTCCATTATGTGTCTCAACCTCGCAAGCCCAGTGACTCTTCACTAGGACTACCCTGGCCGAGGATTTGCTAAATTGAGATACTGCGAGACATTCAATCCAAACTGTTTAGACAGGTCAATTCCATCTTGGTCCATCACTGCTCCACAAGTACTTGCCTGTACCCAGAAACCTTCCATCACCGGATTAAAAATCCGGGTAGTCCGGCACCAAAGCACAGGGAGTTGCTTGCAAGCTACCGTGATGACCTCAGGTCAGAGGGACACATATACCCATATCCAATCGTAAGTATCCCTTTGGCAGAAAAAGGGCTGCACGGAGTCACGTTCAATAAGATATTACATATCCCACTTGCAGATCACATCAGTGTCACCACACTCATTTGGTTAAGAGGACAACCAAACGATGTGAACTACAACAACCTATACTTGATATATTGCCGTCCAGTACAATATATCCTTTGGTTGTGAACAGGGTTTAAGAACCACTCGATACATCCTCTCTATATCGAAGTCAGTGTAGTCCTAAGGATTTCATCACATGGAAAGAGTTCAATTCAGGGAAATATAAAATGTGATGAGCTGCCAAAAAATATATTTTATTAATTCAAAGAAAGAGTACAATACTGAGCTCAACCGCCTACAACCCAGGCGATTGGCTTTGGGACACAATTCCCAACAGGTACCACCGACCCGATGGACCATCTAGGCACATACAAGGCCCACATGATGGTCCAAGGCACCTCCGACGCCCTCCATTGCATCGCCTTCCCCACAATCCTCAAGAAGACCACCCGGATGTGGTTTTCCGCCATCCGACCAGGTATGATCCACTCCTTCTCCCAACTCGAATTTCTTTTTCTTTCCCATTTCAGGACTTGCAATCAAACCCCGAGGACTACCAAATGCCTCTTCCTCGTGCTCCAAAAGGAGGGAGAGACCCTTCGAGACTTCATGGCCCATTTCAACTCAGCGACCATGGAAATCCCTGACTTAAATGAAGCCATAGCGATGTCAGCCTTCAAGCGAGGGCTCTGCTCATCTAGGCTGACCTTTTCCCTAGACAAGAAGCATCCAACAAGCTATAGTGAGTTGCTGGCCAGAGTGCAGAAGTACACCCTGGCGGAAGAACAAGCTACCAGCCGACGTCAAGCTAAAGGAAGGCCAGCCCTGAAGAAGTGAAGCGACAAAGCTCCCGAAGTCCAACCTCCGAACGACAATCGGCAGTCGGCCTAACACCAAAGTCCAAAGCCCAGGGACTTTTCCCGAAGGTTTGAGACTTATGCGCCTTTGTCCTTGCCAAGAGAGAAGATCCTAATGGAGATCGAGAACAAGACCTTTCTGCAAAGGCCTCGGCCAATGAGGGGCCCTCCTGCCCTAAGGAACAAGGATAAGTTCTGTCACTTCCACAGAGACCATGGGCACAGTACCGAGGAGTACGTGCAGTTGAAGGATGCCATCGAAGACCTCATCCGGAGGGGATATCTGCGCAAGTATGTCTGACCCCATCAGGACTGGGCAGAAGCATCAAACGCTAGAAACCCTCCAGAGGAGGTGGAGCTCCCTAACCAAAGGCCAACTGGTGGGGGCATCGGCTTGCTGCACCGGCAGTCCAGGGGAAGCCAGGAGGGCGGGACGGATATTGCCAAAAGGTCCCAAGGCTCCAATGCCATTACCTTTTCTGATGAAGATCTCCTAGAAAATCATGTCTTTGAGAATGATCCTGTAGTCGTGTCGGCTGTCATTACCAGTTACGATGTAAGGAGAATACTTGTTGATAATGGAAGCTCGATAGAGATATTATTGTATGATGCTTTTGTGAGAATGAACTTGTCCAGATCTATGCTGCTGGAGTCCCCCGCACCGTTGATAGGCTTCGAGGGTAACTCTATTGGAGTGGAAGGTGAAATAGTTCTCCCAGTGACAATTGGGATGGTGCCTCTCCAGAAAACCCTCCTCATCAACTTTGTGGTCGTACAGACGACCTCGCCTTACAATGCTATTCTAGGTCGACCGACCCTCAACAAATTCAGAGCTATTATTTCTACTTACCATCTATTGGCCAAGTTCCCAACCAGGAACGAGATCGGAGTGATGAGGGGAGACCATCGAATGGCCAGGCAGTGTTTGACTATTTTGGATCAACAGTCAGAAGGCCATTCCGTCGTGGGGCAATTTGACCCATGGGCTGAAGCTACGTCCTCGGGCAGCCGGGGGAGAAGATTCTGTTTGTCCCACTCCGAGAGGACGATCCCACTAAAGTCCTTCAGATTGGAGGGTCTCTCAATGAAGACCTTAAGACGGAGCTGATCAACTTTCTAAGGAGAAACGTTAACATCTTTGCCTGGTCGGTGTCGGACATGCCTGGGATACCGTCGGAGGTTATCACTCACCAACTCAAGGTCGATCCAACCTACCGACCTATCCGATAAAAGAAGAGAAGCTTTGCTGCCAAAAGACAGAAAGCTATTAATGAGGAAGTAAAGAAGCTCCGTGATGCTGGCTTCGTCAGGAAGGTCCATTACCCTGAATGGCTGGCAAATGTGGTCATGGTGAAGAAATCTAATAGAAAATGGAGGATCTGTGTGGACTACACCGACCTCAACAAGGCCTGTCCAAAGGACAGCTTTTCAGTACCCAAAATTGATCAACTGGTGGATGCCACGGCCAGCCACCAGCTTCTTAGCTTTATGGATGCCTTTTTTGGGTACAACCAAATAAAGATGCATCCGAAAGATGAAGAGAAGACTGCTTTTATCACTTACAAAGGCCTATACTATTATCGAATGATGCCTTTCAGCTTGAAGAACACCGGTGCCACCATTCAAAGGCTGATCAACCGGGTGTTTGAAGGACAGCTAGGGAGAAACATGGAGGCTTACGTAGATGACATGATAGTAAAGAGTCTCCGTAAGGCTGACCACATCAAGGACCAGCAAGAATCCTTTGACACACTCAGGCACCATCGGATGAAGTTGAACCCCACGAAATGCATTTTTGGGGTAACCTCTGGTAAGTTCCTAGGTTTTCTTGTTACACAGAGGGGAATTGAAGTGAATCCTGACAAGATAAAAGCCATCACGGAGATGGTGCACCCGACCAACAAAAAGCAGATCCAAGAACTCACCGGCCGAATCGCTTCTCTCAGCCATTTTATCTCCCAGTCGGTCGAGAAGTCGTTGCCATTCTTTAAGACCCTGCACCGATCGGAGGGATTTGTTTGGACTGATGAATGTCAGTCGGCCTTTGAAGCATTGAAGGAGTACTTAAAGAACCCTCCGCTACTGGCCAAACCGATGGAGGGGGAGCCCTTATATCTTTACCTTTCGACATCGGACAAAGTAATTTGAACCATCCTTATGCGAGTTGGAGAGGACGAACAGCAAAAGCCTATCTATTATATCAGCAAAGTCCTCCATGATGCCGAAATGAGGTACCCCAAGATGCAAAAACTAATATAATCCCTTGTCATATCGGCTAAGCGGCTCCGACCGTACTTCCAAGCATATCCGATCGTGGTGCTGACCGACCAACCTCTCAAGGCGATCCTTCGAAGTCCGGACACATCCGGTCGGCTTGCCAAGTGGGTCGTCAAGTTAGGAGAGTTCGACATCTCCTTCCAGCCACGATCTGCCTTGAAGGCCTAGGTAATTGCTGACTTCATTGCAGAGTGTACGTGGAAGCAGGAGATGTCTCCTCGGATGGCTGAAACACCCGAAGCAGATGCTGTTTACGAAGCAGGATCAGCCTGGACTCTCCATGTGGATGGAGCGTCTAACATTTCAGGCTGTGGGGCCGGACTAATTCTAGCCGAGCCGGACGGGGAGAACCTAGAGTATGCTTTACACTTCTTATTCCAAGTGTCAAATAATCAAATGGAGTACGAAGCCCTCCTTGCGGGGCTATGGATCGCCCGCGAGCTGGGCATCAACCGACTCAGAGTTTTCTCTGACTCCCAACTGGTGGTCAACCAAGTGAAGGGGGAATTTGAGGCCAGGAATCCAACCCTGGATAAATTTTTAAACGAGGTACGGAGCCTTATCTCTCGGTTCAAATTTTTCAAAATCCTCCACATACCTCGTCTGCAAAACTCTCGGGCGGATGCTCTCTCAAGGCTGGCCATGGCTGCCGGCGGGACTTCCGACCGAACCTTTGTAAAGTATTTGCGGCATCCTAGCATTGCCGAAGAGCCGACAAAGATCCATCAGATAGAACATGAAGCTTCTTGGAGGGGTCCGATCCTTACTTTCTTGGCCAAAGGAACCCTTCCTGAAGATCCAGCGGAGGCCAAATGGATATGCCTGACAGCCTCCAAGTACGTCATCCTTGATGGCATCCTGTATAAGCGGTCATTCTCACAGCCGCTGTTGTAGTGTTTGGGGCCGGCGGATGCAGACTACGCCCTCAGAGAAGTCCACGAAGGCATTTGTGGTGACCACTTAGGAGGGAGATCCCTAGCTTACAAGATCATCCGGCAAGGATATTACTGGCCCAGTATTCAGAAGGATGCATCGGACTTCGTCCGAAGGTGCGATGCATGCCAAAGGTACTCCATCATTCAAAGGAGGCCCGCCAGCGAGCTGACTCCGATCATTGCCCCATGGCCGTTCGCGTAGTGGGGGATGGATTTCCTGGGACACTTCCCCCCGACCTCCGGGCAACGGAAATTTTTACTTGTGGCTATCGACTATTTCACCAAGTGGATGGAAGCCGAACCACTAGCACAGATAATGGAGGCTAAGGTGGAGAACTTCGTCCGGAACAATATCATCTTTCGATTTGGCATCCCCTAAGCTATCATTACTGATAATGGGAGACAATTTGACAATTCTAATTTTCAAGATTTCTTCAGCAATACCAATTCTCTCACCGACTTACCTCGGTCGATCATCCACAGTGTAATGGAGAGGTTGAAGTCACCAACAGAATAATTTTGCATGGGCTGAAGACACGGCTCAATGAAGAAAAGGGACTTTGGGCAGAAGAACTCCATTCTGTGTTATGGGCATATCGGACGATCACCAGATCATCGACCGGTGAAACTCCATTCAACCTCAGTTACGGAAGTGAAGCTGTCATCCCTATTGAAACTTCTCTCCAATCCCTCCGGATCGACCACTATACTGAGCTAGCCAACTCAGAGCAATGAAGGGCTGACCTGGACTTGCTTGAGGAAACAAGATTTCGGGCAAGCATGAAGATGGCGGTATGCCACCAAAAGATGGCAAAGTACTACAACTCACAAGTCAAGGCGTGAGCTTCTCGAGTCGGCGATTTGGTCTTACAGAGGGCTGAAATCTTGAGGCCAATAGATCAAGGCAAGCTTTCTCCAAATTGGGAAGGACCATATCAGGTCTTTGAAGTGGTTCGAGCCGACACTTATCGGCTGGAGTTTTTGGATGGATGGCAGTTGGCGCGTCCATGGAATTTAGACAATCTCTGCAAATATTATCAATGAAGTTCACATTTCTTCTATGAACCACATCCAAAAGTCCGACTCCGGTCGGTAAAGGCTCTAGGGCAGCCCACTTCTGAAAGTCCGACTCTAGTCAGCAAAGGCTCTAGGGCAGCCCACTTCCGAAAGTCCGACTTCGGTCGGCAAAGGCTCTAGGGTAGCCCACTTCTGAAAGTCTGACTCTGGTCGGTAATGGCTCTAGGGCAGCCCACTTTCGGAAGTCCGACTCCGATCGGCAAAGGCTCTAGGGCAGCCCACTTCCAAAAGTCCGACTCCGGTCGGCAAAGGCTCTAGGGCAACCCAATCCGGAAAGCCGACGAACCAACACTTAGGATAAGTTTCCTAAGCTGGTTGCTCCGACATGAGCTGACTTCCGATTGGTGCCCCAACTGCTTCAGCATCCAGAGAGCCGATGGACCAACACTTAGGATGGATTTTCTAAGCTAGTTGCTCTGGCCTGAGCTGACATCCGATCGATGTCCCAACTGCTTCAGGGTCCAGAAAGCTGATGGACTAACACTTAGGATAAATTTCCTAAGCTGGTTGCTTTGGCCTTAGCTGACTTTCGATCGTTGCAGCAACTGCTTCAGCATCTGGAAAGCCGACGGACCAACACTTATGATAGATTTGCTAAGCTAGTTGCTCCAGTCTGAGCTGACATCCGATCGCTGCCCCAACTGCTTCAGGGTCCGAAAAGCCGACGAACTAACACATAGGATAAATTTCTTAAGCTGGTTGCTCCGGCCTGAGCTAACATCCGATCGGTGCCTGAATCGTCCTAATCTATTCTCGGCCCGAAAGGCCGGTGGACTAGTGCTAAGAATGGAAATCCTGAGGATCTAATTCGGCCTGGGTTCCTACTTAGCACTTACCCAGAAAGTCCAACCACTCGCTATAATTTGCTGACTGGCCCATACTTAGCAAAATTTTAGAAAGCAAAGCAGAGATAGTATAAAAAGAAGGCAAGATAGTGAGGAAAAAGTTTTTTTCATTAATTCAAAAAGACTTTTACATAGGCTGAAGGTCAGGCCTTTACAACCACCTAGGCCTGACCTTCGAAGGGTACAATAGCAACCACTTCGGCCCCTTCGGCCGCCTCAACCTTGGCACTAGATGGGACGTTTGCTCCAGCTACCTCTGTAACGGTTCCCGCTGGGACTTCAGCTACTTCGGCAGTCGGGTCTGTCCCTTCAGAAGTTCCTACCTCTGCTGGCTTCGGTAGCTGAAGGAAGGCAAGGTTAAGCTCTAGGAAGGCGGCACTAACCTTCCCCAGGCACTTGTCGCACCCATAGTCGAAGCCGACCATCCAGGCTTCGTTCATTTCCTCCTCGAAGTCCTTGGAGGCCTTGTATTCCACGATGGCCTTCGCGCCGATCATCTTCAGCAAGTCTTGGGCTAACTTTAGCAGGCCCTTGTACCTTTCCGTCAAAGTCTGGTACCCCTTCGCGTAGACGTCGAGATCGACCAGGCAACCTTCCTCATCCTTCAACCGACGTGCCAGGGATTTGATCATTTTCTTCTTCCCCTTCAACCTGGCCTCCTGATCAGCTTTTTGGGCAAGCAGGTCCTCTGCCTTCTTCTTTTCAGCCTCTAGCTCGGCCCACAGGGGGGACACCTCGGCTGCTGCAGCCTTCATGCCGAGTTCCTCTTCCTTGGAGGCTGTCAGCACCGCCCAGGCGGTATCCCTTGCCAACTCGGCCACCTCGGCCCTCTAGGTTAGCTGCTCTTTTGTGTGTAGCAGCTCACCCAGCCCTTGGTCCATCAGAAGGCTGTCCCTGACGAGCTGTCGACAAACAAATACAGTTTTGAAATTTGTAGTGTAAAACTTAAGGTGAAAGCAGGAATAGAAAAGCTTACCCCCAAGAGATGGCGGAGTAAACTATTGGCCGCCTCGCTCACAGACCGCCCATCAGTATCGGGGATGGCTCGTTGAAGCTGCTCCCTTACCTCCTCAGCCACATGCCACAGCACGCACTCTTCTTCCTCCCGGAGGGCCCAGGCGGCCCTCTCGCCTGCAGCCGACGGCCCTTCACCTGTAGGGGCTCTCTAGGTCGTCGGGGGGACCGTCGTGGTCATCTCTAATGGTGGGGGTGCAGGAGTCACCACCGTCCCTGCTGACAAGGAGTGCCTCCCTTCTGCTTGGGTGGCCGGCTGTCCCACTGAAGATGACCGCTCGAACTCAATCATCTTTTGTTGTTCAGTCAGGGGCATGTCGTCCCCTAAGTCGATCAACACCACTGGAACGGACGACTCTGCCATCCATTGCTTCTTCGTTCGGCCTTTCGGGCACTAGTTTTGCCGCCCGTTTCCTCAGTTCTTGCTACGCCTGCTCCGCGATCCAGACTGCTCTCCTCTGCACTGACCGTGCTGAGAGAACAACCCTATCCGGCTTCATTTTTTCCACCTGTCAACAATAAAAGTGGAGTTAGCAACAGTTGCAAAGCCGATAAGGAGTAAAGAAGAAAAGGATGAAAGTCGATCTCTCCCTATACAACTCTCGCCCTACCTAATGTCGGCTATCGGCTGAGTCCTGCCCGGTGAAGGCTGTCCTCAAAGAGTAGAAAGGTAATGGATTTTGGATCTTCACCGTCCAACCTGTGGAAGTCGGCCTCGTAGGCCCTCGAGACCATCCTCCCATGCAAGGCATCCGGCCTCGGCCCCCTCCAAGCTACCTCGAAGCCCCACGGCTCCAGGCTATCTATGTAGAAGAACCTGGACTTCCATCCATGAATAGCAGATGGAAGCCCCCCTAGGATCTTCCGGTTAGGACGAGGACTGAACATCCACCATTCCTGACTCCAGAAGTCCTGCTTCAATAGAAAGAAATTTGAAAAAAGGGACACCCTAGGCTCTATGTCGTCCTCCTGACATAGGACCACGAAGCCGCACAGCACTCTAATGCTATTCGGTGTCAACTCAGAGGGCGTGATCCTAAAGGTATCGAAGACCTGGACGAAGAAGTTATGGATCCGAAACTGAAGACCAGCCTTCAAATTATCTTCGTACATGGGAAGGGCTCCTAGGTTCAAGGGCCCATTTATCCTACCCTCTCGGCTAGGGACGGTCAGGTGCAGGGTGGACGGTATATTGTATATGGTCCTGAGGGTCTCGACCCTCTCTCGGGTTATGGTCAACGGGATATCAAACGGGCCAGGCTCCCTATGGCTGCGAGCTATGGCCATCCTAAGACTGGTTGCAGAGGAAGAAGAAGATGGGGGAAGACGAGGACGGGACTAACCTGGTTTCTGGACCTCTAAAGAAGCCTAAGAGCAGTGTGGAGGGGGGGGAGGAGGCGATTCTCTCTTCTCTTCCAGCACAAATGCAGTAGCAAGTGCCTTCTAGACGATCCCCCCTCCTTTTATAGGCATCCGGGGGCTGCATCCCAATGCAACCCCACGTGCCGAGCTCCGACGGTCGTTGCTTCAATTCTCGGATTTGACGGGAATCCGAGGGGATGCGCCGGTTTAGATCCTGCCATGTTCCACGTGACAGGCGAAGCAACATCGAATGGTGCACTTCGGCAAGCGCACCCACCGCTCTGATGGTGCCACGTGTCCCACGTCACTTCAAGAATCTGGACGGACAGCCACTATGCACCGTACCAGCCATATCTGCTCTTTCAGACCTCACCAACTAGGTGCTGACACCTATCCCGGGGCAAAGATCGGGATGGGAGGTGAACGGACGCGGCGTGTCGAATCGAATTCGCCATCATTTGAAAGGCTGGCACATTTAATGCCATTTAATGCCCTCGCCATTCGAGCCTACGGACTCGCTCGAAGCACAAGGGCAAGGGGGATAGTGTTGTACCATGACGGCTCACCCTCTATTAGAACCGGCCCAATCTTGCAGTCTGACCCGGCCCACCGTCCTTCGCCAGAGGTCCGACCCACTGGAGCTGAGGTCCGAACGACCCTCTCCTGCTGGGGTCCGGCCCGCCGTCCTCCGCCAGAGGTCTGATCCACTGGAGCTGAGGTCCGAACGACCCTCTCCTGTTGGGGTCCGGCCCGCCGTCCTCCGCCAGAGGTCTGACCCACTAAAGCTGAGGTCTGAATGACCCTCTCCTGCTGGGGACTGGCCCGTCACCCTCTCTTGGGGGTTCGGCCTTTGATCTGACTGACCGACTGCCTCAAGGCCAATGTCCGACGTGCAAGCCATGGCATCCAAGGTATTCCAAAAGCACCTTTCTGTTACAGCAGGATTCTGCTATCCTAACGGCCCTGCTCCACTACTTCCACGGTGTCGCCGTATCTGCGCGCCACGTGGCCACTCTCCAGATTCTCATAAGGGCAGATCAATCTTTCCCAGCCTCTCCCCTAACGGATTTTGGACTGTTCTGCACCTATATAAGGTACCTGGGGGACCCCGTTCGAAGGTAGAAGAACTCTTCCCTCTCCATACGCTGTTGTTCCTTTGATTCCTCCATTCTGTTACCTTCAACCTCCTGCTAACTTAAGCATCGGAGGGTCCCCTGCTTGAACACCACTGGCACCCTTGAGGACTTTTCTAAAGGTTCACCCGGGAGAGGAGCGCTCCAGCCCACCCAGCCATCTCGGTTCTCAATCCAGGAGTTGAAGCAGCAACATTTTCTATTTCAAGATCTTTACTTTTCTTCAAAAGTTCATTATTTGAAACACTTGCTTTATGATGGGAATTCTCTTAGGGTGCCGAGAATCGTGCAGCATGCAGAAGTGAATTTTGAAATAAAAATTCTAAGCATGAAACCCTAATTGGCTAGAAAACCCTAATTTCCACGAACCCCTTATGCAATACCAATTAGTGAAACATAAATGGAGTCAAAAAAACATACCTGGATCGCTGAAATCCAATCCTTTCCATGAGGCTCATAAGTGCAAGCCCTCCAACGGTGATCCATATTAGAATGGTACCAAGGAAGAATCCCTACCAGGGTTGCTTGCTTCAACAAAACTCTTAGGGCAACCATTGGACCTTTGATCACTGTAGGACACCCTGTCCTACTATAAGGCTCTATGGATACAGTCCTAAACTACTCTTGGTTGTAGGATAACCTTCCTCTAGGATCCCTTAGGCTTATGTCCTAAAACTAAGCCTTGTCTTAGTAGAAAAGACCTTGTCTTAACAAGACAAGTCTTGTCATAAAATAAGGAGGGTGAGAGAAGTAGAAGATCACTCAGACTGACAGACTCTCGGGAAAATGGGATTCCTATTTTTTGATGACTGAAAACTCTCTTTACCATTTCACCGTACCCCCTTTAAATAATATTTCAAGGGGCATGAAAACCATCCCGACATCTTTTATTAGATATGTTATTTCATTTCTGATAAGACTCTTCAAGATTGAATAGTCTTATCAATGTTCTTTCCCTTTCCAGATTAAATCTCCATGTGCCATGTGGAATCTACTGGTTAAGGAGAATGGAAGGAGGTGTCATTTCAAATTTAAAATTCCATGGGAATAGCAGAGTCCTGAGAGCAAAAGAACACTACCTCAGAACCGTGCGCATATGAAGAGACGTGACTCTTTATCTGCTCGCGCTACTCCTTTTCCCATTTCACGCCGCCCTCTTATTCCCTTTGACTGGTCATTTAAATCCGAAAGTCATGGGGATAAGATGAGAAGGTGCCCTTGATGAGAAACACTCTAGTGTTTAATCTGTAGAAGGACTCTTGTCCTTCTGCACCCTTTCTTCTTTCCCTCGCGTGCCAAGAGATGCTATGAGTCCCTGGCTCCAAGGACTCTTCCAAAAATTGGTCAAAAGGTCAATATAAAATTAGATAAAGCACTAATTTAATTAGCCCCACTTAGGACTCGGCCTAATTAAGGCTTCCCTTAATTAGGTTAGCCCAATTAGCAAGCAACCGGACACAATCTAATTGGGTTAGGAATTGAGTTAGCCTGCACATGCTAATGTGCAATCTGGCTAACCAATTAGGATGCCATGACCCTAATTAAATCATTAATGACTTCCTTGGCCAACTCTCTATTATGTGTGACCCATTGGGTTCCACATCTAGCCAGCAATAGATTTCTGTTTGAGCTTATTCGATCCGATCGAACCTAATTGACCTAATTATATTAAATTGGCTTACCTAATTGTCCAATTTGAATCACACATAGAATTGATTTATGAAACCAAATCAATTAGTTCATAAAAACCTACAAGACAATATTGATGTCTAGCAATGTATCATGCCTACCCAGAAGATGAGAAATTCGATAAAAATTACCAATGTACCCCTCAGTAGTAAGTTACCATGCAATTCAATCTTTCGATCTCCCATTATCCCGACTAAATGATAGGTATGGATATATGTCAAACGCTAACACTTAGTCATATTGAATCTCAGCTCAATCATGAGGACTCAGCTAATGACTTATTAGAAACTAATTCTAATCTCATCTTGCTTTGATCAAAGGCTCCTTGAGTAACTCATCGAAGATATTACATAGGATAACAATTCCTATTACTAGGAAAGATCTATTCTTTATTGGTCCACTCTCATCCTTCGTACACCTTCCACCATACCTAGAACACCTCGTACATGTCATAATGCCATGAATGAGTATGAACCAAAGTATGGCTTAGTGTGCACAAGGAACCATGGTGACCTTAGGTCTTAAGATCACATGCACAACTTCTACTCTGGGACCTATCTTTTGACAAGCAGTAAGACTTCCATAAGATAGTCCCGGTGCCTATCAGTTCAGTGTACTCATACTCTAATAAGCACCCTTATCCTTGTATTAGTGTCTATACACAAGTGGTTGTGAGATCAACCACCCTCATCAACTGAGAATACATAGGATAAGCTGGTCCTTCTGGATTCATCGATCCCCGAATCGATGGTCCAACAACCAGGAACATTCTAGATTAGGGTTTATAGGAATTAGGTCTCACTGTTATTTTATCATAACCCTTATTCTATTGCCCTACTCTATGGGGTTCATCATAATCAACAAAAACATGATACAACAGTATATGATGAATCAAATGCCTTTATTAATATGAAAAATATGTCATACATGAGCTGGAAGTTTACAAAAATGCCCTCATAATGATTGGTTCTTAGGGCACTATTCTATCAAACTCCCCCTTGCACTAAAGCCAATCGCTATTGTATTTTATGCCCATATAATCTAAGTGACGATCTAACTGCTACTTGGCTAATGCTTTAATGAATGGGTCTGCTATATCGTTCTTTGTGTCTACTCGTTCAATGGTAACATCTTATCTTTCAATGATCTCTCGATCGAAGTGTAACTATCTTAGAATGTGCTTGGACTTATGATGAGACCTTAGTTCCTTAGCTTGCGCAACAGCCCCAGTGTTATCACAGTATAATGGCACTTGCTATTATGCATCAGGTACCATGTCCAATTCCATGATAAATTTCTTCATCCAGACAGCTTCCTTTGAGGCTTCACTAGTAGCTATGTACTCTACCTCAGTAACTGAATCAGCTATTGTTAGCTGCTTTGTACTTTTCCAACTTACTGTATGGTGCAAACACCAAAGGCACCAGAATAAGGTAGAGGCTTCTCAACCCTCTGTGGATCACTTAATTGACATTTGAGTCCACTGTAATAAAGCTTAGTCTAGTTGAGTTGTTTTTATTTGAGTCTTGTAATTAGTCAGCACATGTTGAGCTAGTTCAATTCAGTATTAGTCAGCTCATGTCGAGCTATTTTTATTTTTTGAGTCCTGTCCAAGCATATCGAAGACTCAAGACAACATCATACAAGTGAAAACCAAGTCCAACCTGATTGAAGACATGGAAGTTGAGCCCAAGTCCAACCCAACTTGAAGATTTGAAGATCCCAGGAGGAAAATTCAGAAAATCCTGATTCCTTGCAGACGCCCTCCAGATGTCCAAATTCCATTTCAGATGCCAAAGTATATTCATAGACCAGGGCATCCATGATTCCAGAGGTCCATCTACATCCTAGTCCAAAAAATCAAGCCCAGGGACCAAGCCCAAGCCCCTAAGAAGCAAGATACCAAGGAATATTCCTGCTACCGGCTATCAGGCCACCCCAGCTTCCAAAGGCCCAAGCCCATGCACCCAAGCACCTTTGGGCTGGCCCCTTGCTGCTCTTTGAAGCCCAACACACCACCCTAGGCATCCTTGGAGTGTTGGCCAAGTCAAGAGAATTTTTAGAAGTTTTTCTACCTAATGTTTCCTTATTTTCTAGCTAGGGTTTGAGAGGGAAAATGATTCTTATGTAAAGACTAATGTGCCATTACTTGGAGCCCAAGGTTAAGGGTCTATTTAAGGGACCCTAGCCTCTTGTATGAAACTAGATTTTGATATATGAAATAAACGTTGAGTTCTTCTATTGTTTTGTGTGATTACCCTACTGTGTGCATAAAGGGGTTTGAGAGTTCTTCTTCCCGGTGTTTACAACCATCTTCCTGCCGCCAACTATCCTTCCAGCCCCCTCCAAAACTTTCTTTCCTTTGCTATTTTCCTTTATTTTCTTGATTTTCTCTGAGTTTTCTAACCCCCGACAGGTCATTTACAGGTCCCCGAGTTCCAACGAATCCAACGACTCCAGCCAAGCCTCAATCAGACCACCGAGTAAAAAGCCGGGTATCCGCGAGTCTTTGGCTCGGTTTTTCAAGCTGCATCTGTCGAGGAACGAGAGATCCCTTCACTGCGATCTTCACCGGGCACTTCAGATATTGTCAGGTACACCCCCTCTACCTCCACTCTTTATATTGTAGGAGAACTTGCCCTAACCGAGGCTTCTCAGCCACGGCGATCCTTCTTTAGTACTTTTCTAGGTTCTAATCTGCATGCTTGGCTTCAAAAATTCATACAAAATTCCCTACAACTAATTTTGATCTAAAATTTGGGAATTAATCACCTAACCCCACATATAAAACATACAAAAAGAATTGCATGCATATTAGTCTCGCATCATTTGGTATCAGAGCTTAGATTAGGGCTTGTTTTCTGCAATTTTTTAGTCCATCATTTGGTATCAGAGCTTAGATTAGGGCATGTTTTCTGCAATTTTTTAGTCCATCATTTGGTATCAGAGCTTAGATTAGGGCTTGTTTTCTGCAATTTTTTAGTCCATATATGCTATATTATTTAAATTATTTCTTCCTGATAAAAACTCCAAGAATTCTAAAATTTATTTTTCTGGATTAATCATAATTCATAGTAATTTTTAGAATTTTTTTAGATTTTATTTCTGCAAGCCGAAATATAACCTATAAATTTTCGGCTCTATTTTTTTTAGCAAGACAAGTTTGGAAGTTTTAGGATTTTGTTTAGCATCTTTTGCATATCTTTTAATTTTAGTATATTTTCTACATATTAGGCCATAATTTTCAAGTTTTATTTTATTTAAAAAAATACCAAAATATATATAAAAAAATTACATATTATCTAAAAACATCAAAAAAATATCTAAAATCTAATTTGCATCCTCATCTGCCTGCCATCATTACATAATCTACCTTTAAGGGAACTCTTGCTATATCAATTAAGGGGAGGAGTTGATAACCTCTCCTTAGTCCAAAACCACATCCCTTGCATTCAGTCCCAAGCCTTAACCTAAAATTAACTAGACTTAATTTGCCCTAGTAGGCTAGGGACACCAATTGGTCGGGTCCGGGCTAGTGTTAGATCACTATGTCAAGTTAACCTGTGTGTGCCTTATGCTTAGTGTCTAGAACGGTGGTTCAGGAATTCAATCTCGAAGGGCTTGTGTGCTGGTCTGCCTACCTGGCCAATCTCTGATTGGTGTCTAGGATTGGCAATCTGGGACCTAACACTCCCCTTACACCTGCCTGGCTGAGTACTGGGTTACTATAGGCTAGTTTGCCACCCTGATTGAGCATCTAGTTTGGACTCTAGGTCTAGTCAGCTGTAGTCAGTCTGATCGAGCCTTGCATGAGCACTAGATCAGGGGTTTCATATCACCCACCTCCTTCACAAATGTCTGAACCCATGGAAAATTTGCAAGCCCAAATAAAAGCACTCACTGAGCAACTAACCCAATCCATGATCCAGTTAACTCAGTCTAGTACCCAAACCAACAATAGAATTGACCATCTTGACAATAGGTTTGACCAGTTAGAAGGCCGTGTAGGGACCATACAAAGAACCCATGGGTCATAGTCTGAGCCAGATCCTGAGCCCCCTCAACCCTGGAGGACCCCAAACCCTGATCTATACCATGAGGTCGAACCTAGGAGAGCCCCTCATCCTGACCCGTACTAAAATCCTCAACCTAGGAGGACCCCAAACCCTGATCCATATCGACAGGTTGAACCTAGGAGAGCCCCTTAACCTGACCCATACTATAATCCTGAGCCTAGGAGGACCCCAAACCCTGATCCATACCTTAAAGCTGAACCTATGAGAGGCCATCGTCCTGACCCAGTCCCTGAGGATCATCCTAGAAAGCCCAATCAGGATTTTGTAGACCAGGAGGACAGATCCTATAGACATGTTAAGCTTGATGCCCCAACTTTTGATGGTTGTCTAGATCTTAAGGTCTATATAGATTAGGAGGGAGAGATGGATCAATATTTTGAGTGGTATGATATGACTGAGGAGCATAAGTTTTGATTTGCTGAGCTTAAGTTGGTTCGGGAAGCCAGGTTACATTGGGCTAGTGTTGAAGGAACCCTTAGTCTAGGAGGGCGTGATCCTATAACCACCTGGTGGGCTATGAAGGGTAAGCTTAGGAAAAGATACGTTCCAGCATCATATAGTAGTGGGTTACTAGATCAATGGCAACGATTTAATCAGGATAACAGGAGTATAGATGAGTACATCGCAAAATTTGACGAGTATTCCATGCGATGTGATTTGAGGGAGTCTGAGGATGTTGTCTTATATAGGTTTAGTGCTGGACTGAGAGATGACATTAAGAAAGAGCTGTATATGAGAGAGGTTAGGGACCTAGACCATGCTTACTAGATTGCTAGGGATCATGAGCGTTTTCATAGAGGGCCCGTTTATCGTTGACCTGATCCCACTAGATACCCGACTCAGTATCCAGGAGCTAGCCAGCCCCATCAGAGCTGACCCATGCCCAACCGACCTAGCCCGAGTCGACCCAGTCTTAGTCAGCCAGGCCAGAATCGACCCAGTCTTAGTCAGTCAGGCCTGAGTCGACCCCAGCCTAGTAATCCTTTGACTCGTAAGGATGATCGAGGAAAATTTGTAGAGGTCAATTAGAGTTACACTCCCCAGAAGACCTATTTTAGATGTAATAAGCCAGGCCACTTTATGAGCCAATGTCCAGTTAGTGCCTTACATCTAGGTGAACTACAAGAAGAAGAGCTTGAACCCGTAGTTGAACCTGAGGGAGAAGTTTATGAGGCTGATGATCAGTTAATAGAGGAGTATGAAGGTGAGGAGGAGGAACCTGAGTCTGAGAACCAATTAAGAGTGGTTAGGTGCATCTTAGCCCAAACCCCAGTTAAGGAAGATTGGCATAGGACTAGCATCCTATAGACTTTTGTCAAGGTAGGGGGTAAGGTTCTTAAGATCATCATAGATAGTGGGAGTTGTGTCAATGCCATCTCTGCCAAGATAGTTAAATCTTTAGGATTGACCATAGTTCCCCATCCTAGCCCATACAAAGTTTCTTGGGTAGATTCCACCACCATCCAAATTCAAGTTAGGTGCCAAATCTTAATTAGATTGCAGACCTATGAGGAAAAGATTTGGTATGATGTCATCCCCATGGAAGTAAGTAGTATTATTTTAGATCAACCTTGGCTTTTTGATCATGATGCAACCCTATATGGTTAGACCAATGTTTGTGCTTTCAACTACCATAGGAATAAGTTTGTTATCAATCCAGCTCTTCCTAGGGACCCAGTTAAAAGGGGTTCTAGCAGTCTTAAGGACAAGAAACCTGGAGTTAACCTTATTAAGGCTAGGGAATTAGAAAAGGAGATTGTTGAGGGTAACCCTGTTTAGATCTTGAACTCCAAAGAAATATTAAAGCGGACCCAAAAGGAACACCCTAAAGAAATTGTTGAAGCTCTGAAATAATTTGAGGATGACTTCCTTGAGGATTTACCTGATCAACTACCACCCCTTAGAGACATCCAGCATGCAATAGACTTAGTTCTAGGAGCCACTTTACCAAACCTTCCTCACTATAGACTGAATCCCAGTAAGCATCAAGAATTACAGAAACAAGTGGGAGAATTTCTTAGGAAGGGTTTCATTAGGGAGAGCCTGAGTCCGTGTGCAGTCCCTGCTTTACTGACCCCTAAGAAGGATGGTACCTGGAGGATGTGTGTAGATAGTAAAGCTATCAACAAAATAACTATGAAATATAGGTTTCCCATTCCCCGATTGGATGATATGTTAGACATGATGGCCGGAGCCAGAGTTTTCTAAAAGATAGACCTTAAGAGCAGCTATCATCATGTTAGGATTAGACCTGGGGATGAGTGGAAAACTGCTTTCAAGACTAAGGATGGCATGTTTGAGTGGATTGTAATGCCTTCGGACTTTCCAATGCACCAAGTACTTTTATGGGGATTATGACCCAGGTCCTGAAAGAGTTTACAGGAAAATTCGTTGTGGTCTACTTTGATGATATTCTGATTTATAGCAAGACCAAGAAGGACCACCTTAGTCATCTAAGACTAGTATGCCAGACCCTTAGGGAGAATAGCCTCTATGCCAACTTTAAGAAGTGTGATTTCATGACACATAGGGTTATCTTCCTAGATTTTGTTGTCACCCCTGAGGGAGTTTCTGCAGATCCTGAAAAGGTTAGGGCAATTGTTGATTGGCCTACACCATTTAGTGTCCACGATGTGCATAGTTTCCATGGCTTAGCAACCTTTTACAGGAGATTTATTAGGGGTTTTAGTACAGTCGTCGCACCTATCACTGATTGCATTAGGAATGGTACATTTGAGTGGACCAAAGCAGCTAATAAGGCCTTCTTAGAGCTTAAGGATAAGATGACCCATGCACCCATCCTTAGATTACCTGACTTCACTAAGGTGTTTGAGGTCGCTTGCGATGCCTCGGGAGTAGGAATAGGTGGGGTACTAAGTCAAGAGAATCACCATGTAGCCTTCTTCAGTGAGAAACTGAATGAGGCTAAACTTAAGTACTCTACCTATGACAAGAAATTTTATGCATAGTCCAGGCCCTTAGATATTTGAGACATTACTTACTACCGCAGGAGTTTGTCTTATTTTTTGACCATGAGGCACCCCGATTCCTGAACTCCTAAAAGAAACTAAACCCACGGAACGGTAAATGGATTGAGTACATTCAGGCTTACACTTTTATCCTGAAGCATCGTGCCGGCACTGAAAATAAGGTAGCGGATGCCCTAAGCCATAGGTCTCTACTGTTAGGATCAGTTAGCACCCAAGCCATAGGGTTTGATAGGTTAAAGGATGAATATGAAACTTGCCCAGACTTTGGAGACATTTATCAGACCCTCAGGCTAGGACCATCCAGTACCCATAGTGAGTATACCCTTCAGGATGGCTACCTTTTCCAGAATAATCGACTCTGTATACCCAAAACTTCTCTTAGAGAATTCCAAATTTGGGAGACCCATGATGGAGGTTTAGCTGGTCATTTTGGTAGAAATAAGACAATCTTAGCAATAGAGAACCAGTTCTTTTGGCCAGGATTGAAAAGGCATGTTGCATAGATTGTAGCCAGGTGTAGAACTTGTACTGTTGCAAAACAGCAGAAGCATAACACTGATCTTTACACACCTTTACCAGTGCCAGATCTCCCTTGGCAGGACCTAAGTATGGACTTCGTGTTAGGATTACCTAAGACCCAGAAGAGACATGATTCTATCTTTGTAGTGGTCGATAGGTTCTCTAAGATGGCTCACTTCATTCCCTGTTCCCAGACCTTTGATGCGTCTAGAGTAGCCAAGCTTTTCTTAGATCATGTGGTTAAACTCCATGGCCAACCCAAGACCATCATATCTGATAGGGATGTTAGGTTCACCGGTTATTTCTGGAAGACCTTATGGCACCTGTTAGGGACCAAGCTTAAGTTTTCTACGGCCTACCACCCTCAAACAGATGGCCAAACTGAAGTGGTGAACCGTACTTTAGGAAACCTTCTTAGATGCCTGGTAGGTGAACATGTTGGAACTTGGGATCTATTATTTCCTAGAGCAGAGTTTGCCTACAACAGTTCAGTAAATAGGACAACGGGTAAGAGTCCTTTTAAGATAGTCCATAGGTACAAGCCTAATCGTCCCATTGATCTAATTCATTTGCCTATTCATGCACGAGTCTCAGAGTCTGCAGAGTCATTTGCACACTTGCACAAGGACATTAGCCAAAAGATAAACATAAGTAATGAAACTTATAAAAAATTGGTTAATTCTCGAAGAATGATCAAGGAATTTGATGTTGGGAATTGTGTCCCAAAGCCAATCACCTGGGTTGTAGACGGTTGAGCTAAGTATTGTAATTTTTCTTTGAATTAATAAAATATATTTTTGGTAGCTCATCACATACTAAATTTCACTGAAATGAACTCTTTCCATGTGATGAAGTCCTTAGGACTACACTGACTTTGATACAGAGAGGATGTATCGAGTGGTTCTTAAACCCTGTTCACAACCAAAGGATATATTGTACTGGATAGAAATATATCAAGTATAGGTTGTTATAGTTCACATCATTTGGTTGTCCTCTTGACCAAATGAGTGTGGTGACACTGATGTGATCTACAAGTGGGATATATGATATCTCATTGAACGTGACTCCGTGCAGCCCCTTTCTGCCAAAGGGATACTCACAATTGGATATGGGTATATGTGTCCCTCTGACCTGAGGTCATCACGGTAGCTTGCAAACAACTCCCTGTGCTTTGGTGCCGGACTACCCAGATTTTTAATCCGGTAATAGAAGGTTTCTGGGTACAGGCAAGTACTTATGGAGCATTGATGGACCAAGATGGAATTGACCTGTCCGAACAGTTTGGATTGAATGTCTCGCAGTATCTCAATTTAGCAAATCCTCGGCTGGGGTAGTCCTAGTGAAGAGTCACTGGGCTTGCAAGGTTGAGACACGTAGTCGACTGACTCAGTCTGGGTTGGCAGCCCAATCTCAGTCATCCTGAGCATTAGAGGTCAAAGGGATGAATTATACGGTAACCATATGCCAGAGGTTAGATAGTTTGCTCCCGCATCTTCGATCTATCCGGACGCCGGGATCCATTGCTAGATGGTTTCCTGTGCTGGTACTAGAATTATTCTAGTGCTACCGTTTAGGTTTGAACCTATGAGGTCACACGCCATAGAGGATTACTCTCTGATCCGGATACCGATTACGATTAAGAATCGTCTCGGTTTTATGGTCACGGTATTTTTTGAGCACTTTTTTTCCCCATCTTGCCCTTGTCTGTGTCAACCGGAAATTGTTCCGGGTTGACCAGTACTGCGCTAGGATTTTTCTGAATCAGTTTTGAACTGATTCGGAGTTTGTTTTGGCCTTAAATTGGTTATGAACCAATTTTAATCCCTTGAACCAGATTCAATTGGATTGAACAGCTCTTAATTGGATTGGGAATCCATGAACTGAGGGATTGCTTGGACCGGTTTTGAACCGGTGTTCTTTTTGGTTTCAGCGTGACCGTTTTACACGGTCTTTCACTGGAAAGAACACAAGAGGCCGAACAACAAAACGTCGTCGTCTCTTCCTCTCCCACCACCCGCTGCATTTTCTCCTGTTTATTGTTGATTAAATGAGAGAATGGCAGCTCTTTGATCGGACTCTTCACATCCCTGGCCTCTCCATCTTCCCCTACTGTCCTTATAAATTAAGCAGCCCCTGTTTCTGCCAATGAGACACCGAGTAATAGCAAGCAACAAAAGATTCTGGGTACTATTCTTTGAGAGGCTGATTTGAGCTTGATCCTTTCAATCCACTGGGTGCTTGTAGGGCTGGGTTTTGGAGTGTTTTAGGGAGAGAAAGAAGAGCTAATCTCTTATTCTTTGTTGTGCTCAAACCAAGGACTGCAGCAAAGTTCTGTTGCTGCTATCAACCATGACTAACCTCCCTTCCAGTGGCTAGCACCGCACGAGAATGAGGATCTGAGATCCCCGGGTGTGTCTCCCCTCTAGAGGGAGTATCATTCTACTCGTGGGAGCTAGAGAGACGAGCCCAGTTTGCTGCAGCTGCTCCCAAACGAAGGAAACTTGCTGCTATTTTTTCTGCAACAGAGTTTCTGGTAGCAGGTTTTGGGTGAATTTGTATACCCTTTATACTGTGTTTTCATTGTAGATTTCGGTGGAAGATCGAAGAACATTCAATCACCTTGCTGTAGCTTCGATTCGGGAGCAAACGGAGGTCCGGAAGGTGGTGTTCCGACGCCGTTTTTCAAGCTCAAAACAGAGTGTTCAAACATCCCAAGGAAGAAGACAGCTGGAATAGATTTATCCCTCCTATTCCAGCCTATTCCAGGTTTATTCCAAAGTTATTCCAGCCAGAATAAAGGTATGGAAAAATTATTTTTTACTCATGCATAAATAGATCTTTCTATTTAGTTTTTTTTGCAAATATTTTTATATCATGATACATGCCTACATGCAACATGATTAGATTAGTTTCTGGGCGGAGCAGATTTTCGCTGCATGGATTTTTAAAAAATATTTTTAAAATCCTTTCTGCTCTCGCAGTTGTTTGCATGCCTAGTGTAGGATCATGTCAAACCACCTGCATCATTTTCTTTCAGTGGTATTAGAGCAGGTTGCATGTGTAACCTATTCCTGTATGCATGCTTTTAGATTAAAATTGGTTTAATCTAATAATGTATCCAGATTTCTTTTTGGAACCTAGTTGAGACCTTCACCATGACCGTGTGTCTTTGACACGATACGAATCATTTATGTTGGCCTCTTCAGAAGGATCCTTAAAGAATTTTTAAAATTAAAAATATTTTAATTTGATGATACATGTTATTGGGCATGTTTTATATGGATATAAAATATTTGTAAAATATCTTGATGCATGATTTGTTATGTAAAAATATTTTACATTGTGACTTAATTAAAAAATGTTTTAATTAAGTGTTTGGCTTATTAAAAAAATTTTAGGTTTATGAAATCTAATACAATTTGCATAAGCCATTTTGGGTTTAAATTGGGTTAGCTGACTAGTTGGGTTCATCACTGGGGTTAGACCTAAGTTTAGTTGAACTGGATTACAAGAAGATTAAACAAAAGTTGTTTAAGGCCCTTCTTTAGAACTATCGAATAGTTAGATTAGTTGATCCATTCATCTAAAATGGATCCAATTAGTGGCTTAGTGGACACCCGAGTCTTTAGGCTAGTCTGATCGAATCTGGTAAACCGACTGGTGTCGAGGTAGGTTTGGCATTGTGATCATGGTTGTATGAGGCTACCTCTTTCCTGGCCAACTTGGTTGGTGTCTATGAAAGATGGTTAATGGCAGATACTCACCCATGATCTCACCTACCTGGCTAGTCGAGTCGACTAGAACTGATTGGAAAAGCTCAATGACTCGAGTTAACCCATGTCACCCAGGTTGATCGGTCTGACTGATCTATAGGTGCCCATGGATCATTTGTTGATTTATTTCAACCCTCCTAGAATCTGATTGATTCAGTGGGAGGATGATCCATGTCCTTGTCTTTTCTTCTATCATAATTAAAAAATCCTTTAAAATTATTAGGTCCTTAAAAAGACTAAGTCAAAGATTTGATAGTGTCTTAGCCTCCCATTAAGTTGGATAGAAATGTGTCCACTAGCTTGGTGTGCATCGGCAGTTCCAAAGAATGGGTGTACATCCGGTGACTGGAATTTCTATCTGATCGATGATGGTTCAGTGCAACCTCCTTAACGGGACCAGGTGGGCCGGCCAAAGTCGGGCTTGGTCTTTAGTTAGCTGGAAGCATTGGATTTTTCATTTTAATGGTTGGACCTAACCAGAGACCCGCAATAGGAGGCCCCAAGGCCGATTGGGGTGTTCTCTTGGGCAAAATGAAATACTAAAAATTGTTTAGGGAAACAATTGGTTTACGAACCTACCTATAGGCTCGTATGGGTGAGCCGGCCAAAGTCGGGCTCATGCATGGCCTATTGGATTTCAGTACCCACTTGAAAAAGTGTTTTCACGGATTGGAGTTAGAGGCTACCAATCTGAAAAATTAGTGGGAGAAACCTTTAGACTAAAGTCCAAGTCTTTTTGTTAAATTATTAATTCATACACTAATTTGGTCTTATTTTCTTTTCAGATGTCTTCCAATTTATCGCTCCGGTCACTTCTCGATAATGAGAAGTTAAAGGGTCACAACTTCGATAGTTGGCATCGAATATTGAGAATCATTCTGGAGCATGAATGGATCCTCTATGTGATAACAGATCCTGCACCTGAAATCCCTCCCGCTAATGCACGGAGTGTGGTCAAAGACGCTTATCTGAAGTGGGTCTCTGATCGGACTACTGTCTTGTGCATTATGTTAGTAGCGATGAACGACGAGTTCAGTCACAAATTCGAGGAGACCCAACCTGATGAAATCCTTCAAAAGTTGAAGGAATCCTTCGGCATCCCGGATGATGTAGAATGGTACAAAGTGTCTTGTGCCATCTACAATTCCAAGATGCCGAATGGCGGTTCAGTCACTGATCATGTATTATACATGATCGAGCTGATTGAAAAGTTGGGCAAACTCGGATGCCCCTTGCATGAGCAGCTCGGCAAGGATGCGATCCTGAATTCTCTTCCCTCCTCCTATCTTGATTTTCTCGATCATTATAGAATGAACATGCTTGCAGTCAACTACCATAGTCTGTTGGGGTTGCTGCAGACTTTCGAGAAAGACCACCAACTAAATAAGGGGGTGGTGAATTTAGTGGGAGGTAGTAGAGGTCGTCGTCCCTTTAAGAAAGGGAAGAAGAAAATAAATAAAAAGGGAAAGAAGGTGCAGAATGCTCCTGGCCCTAGTCAGACCAGGAAGTATAAGGCTGATCAGTCTTCTGTAGAGTGTTTCTACTGCAAGAAGAAGGGACACTGGAAGAGGAACTGTCCTTTTTATATTGCGTTCCTTGATCCGAACAGGCCGACAAAGCAGAAGTCTGCTGAACAAGGTATTTATATGATAAATCCTTATAATAACTCTATTGTTGATACTGCTAACTGGATATTGGATACTGGTAGTCCAATTCATGTTTGTAATTCGTTACAGGGACTTCTAGTTAGCAGAAGATTTGAAGATGGAGAACAGTTTCTGAGCGTCGGGAATGGAAATCGTGTTCCAGTACTAGTGGTCGGAGTCCTGCATCTTGTCTTTGAGTCTTGTATTGTCGAACTAGTCGACTGTCACTATTGTCCTAGTTTCATTATGAGCATAATCTCTGTAGGCCTTTTGGCCAATTATGGTTTTGAAATATCAATAAAAGGAGATTTTTGCAATGTTATTTTGAATAACTCTATGATAATGAAAGCTAGATTAAATAATGGCATATATTTACTA